>CM057835.1:27465600-28714771 GCA_030068075.1 Paguma larvata
TATGTATATATAGGTATACATAAAAAGGAATTCAGCAGTTATCACTATTTTTTATAGTTTACATGTTCCCAAGTACTTTATTTTATTTTATTTTGTGAGTGACATTTTATCACACACACAATATATAATTTATATACATATATATTCACAAGAAAGCCCCATAGATGTTTTATCTCTTGAGTTGCTCCATTTTGGAGAATGTCTATATGTTGCTTAAGGGACAAATTTATTCATTCTTCACATATTTTCTGAGTGTCTTATGAGTGCGCTCCAGAGCAAAAACCTCGACAAAGATTAAAGTATCTCTAAGGATATCTCATAAACTTGCATTGAGACATTCAAAATCCCTTCTAAATCACAATGACAGTAGCTGGAAGAGTTCATCTACCCTATTAGGCCATTATGAGGTGTGGCAGCCAGCCTCCACGGTGGCCCTTGGTGACCCTTGCTTCCTGGTACTCACAGAGCTGACCTGTGTAACCAGCAGGACATCATAGAAATGAGGTTCTGTGCCTTCTGAGGCTAGGTTTAAAAGACATTGCCGGGGGCGCCTGGGTGGCTCAGTCGGTTGGGCGGCCGACTTCGGCTCAGGTCATGATCTCATGGTCTGTGAGTTCTAGCCCCTCGTCGGGCTCTGTGCTGATAGCTCAGAGCCTGGAGCCTGCTTTGGATTCTGTGTCTCCCTCTCTCTCTGCCTTTCTCTGCTCACGTTCTGTCTCTATGTCTCAAAAATAAATAAATGTTAAAAAAAAAAAAGACATTGCCACTTCAGCCTTGCACTCTTGGGTCACCTGCTCTGCGGGAACTGCAGCTTTAGGGGTTTGTCATGGAGAGGAACTGAGACCTCTTGCAACAACCGGCATCAGTTGGCTAGCTGAACAAGACAGTCATCTTAAGAGCAGATCCTCCAGCTCCAGTAAAGCCTCCAGTAAAGCCGTCATCTTGACAGCCGTCTCATTAGAGACTCTAAGCCAGAACCACCCAGCTATGCTGTCCTGGATCTCTGGCCAAAGACATTTTTCTTGTTTTAAGTTGCTAAGTTTTGGGCAATTTGTTATACATCAGTAGATAACTAATACTTTAGCCATTAATACCTCTTCAAGGATCTAATTAGCCAGTCTCTTAGCAGATGTCTGGAAAGGTATATTATTTTATGAAGGAAAAAGGAAGGAATTGATACTTACTGACATCTACTATGTGGTAGGTATTGCTATCTGTGTTATCATATCAAATCCTCATAGCAACCTTGTAGAATAGTGTAGGGGGCACCAGCTTTAGAATTTGGAGGTAATCTGCTGCCAAAATGAGATAATAGTGCATATAAGAAAGATCTGTTGGCTTCATACTTTTGCAGGAAATTAGTTTCCTGTTGGTTGAGCCTCATGGGGCAAAAATATCTCTTGGGAAAACAACTTCTGGGTGAGAATCAGTTGTGAAACACAATCAACCCAGTAATTGAGGAGGAATGTATATGGCCAGCTCTGTGGCTCACTCTGTGGGGACACACCTGAGAAGGACCAAACAGCATTATCTTCAAGAGGATTTACTGCAGAGACATTTAAAGGCAGGAACAGAATCAGAAAGCAAAGTAAGAAAGTACTAAACAGGGAATGTGTTTCATCATTTGATTGTTTGGCTGTCCTTAGCAGGGACATCTCATCTGCAAGTCTTGGGGCCTTGAAGGATGTGAAAGATATGATTCCTGCCCTCCAGGAACTGAGGGGGTGGTTAGACACACTAAAAAACACAGAATGTATTATTTGGGATATCCCATGCTGGAAACCATAGGGTGGCTCGCTCAATCCTTCTAGGGTACTTTACTATACCCAAGAGACTAGAAAGTTGAAAGTCAAATTTCTCAGGGGCGCCTTGGGTGGCTCAGTTGGCTAAGCATCTGACTTTGACTCAGGTTATGATCTCACAGTTTGTAAGTTTGAGCCGCGTGTCTGGCTCTGTGCTGACAGCTCAGAGCCTGGAGCTTGCTTCAGACTCTGTCTCCATCTCTCTCTGCCCCTCCCCTGCTCATGTTTTGTCTCCCTCTCTCTCAAAAATAAACAAACACTAAAAAATTAAAAACATCAAATTTCTCAGCTTCCCTTGCAGCTGAGGTTTTAGAATAAAATCAGGCTTTGTCAATTAGAGGCATTAGGCAAAATTTAGAAGGTAAAAGTGAAGTAGAAGTCTTGCTTTTTCAGCTGTTTTCTAGTGAAAGAAAGGTCATGGACAGATGATGTTTTCTGCTACCCAATGCTCAGCCGCCAGCTTTGTGGGTTTGAGGGGCAGGAGCTATGATGACTTCCTGATTCTGGCTTCCTGATTCCTGGAATATAATCGTGGGTTCTTGAACTGAGTAGTTGCAGTGGTGGCCTTGGAGGTAGTTGCTCCTGTGGTAGGTCAGTTCTGTAGTGTTCCAGGAGTAATTTCTGTCCCAAAGCTCACTCCTACAACTGTGCCCCCAATTTTGTGAGCCCCTAAATTCTTGTATTAAATCCCTTCCTGCTTAAAATACCTGTAGTGGTTTCTGTTTTAGGATTCAGTACCTAAAATGCCAATAGATGCCATAAGAAGGGAGACCGGGGCAGGGGGTGAGGGACAGAAGGGAATGGGTAATTAGGAAGGAATTTTCAGAGAAGCTAATTTTTTAACTTAAAGAAGAAGGACTGTAAGCATCCCAGAAGAAGAGATGAAGGTTCCTTAGTGGGAGTTATTACAAGCGTCTGTTTCTCTTTCCCCCAAGCTGGTCACCTTCCACCCTTCAGCAGGATGGGCTATGGCTTTTGGTAAGGTCTGGAGTTGAATGAATAGTCACTTGGAGTTTCTTTTGTTGTCACTGGAAAGTGTGTTATTTCAATACAGGATTCAATACTCAGAAAACAGATTCTCATGGAGCCCCCTCATGGATCCTACAAAGATAAATACATCTGGAGAAGGCAGTACTTTTCCTTTCCTGTTGCCTTCCTTCATCACCCTGCTGGAAACTGCACGCTGCTATCGGGCTCAGCTTCTGATCACCTATCTCCCTGGGGGAGGATAAAACGGAGGGACCAGGTGTTCTCTGACATGGCAAATCAGAAGAAAAATCACTGTAGTGGGAGTGAGGAGACCTGGGGTCTAAATTTAGCTCTCCTGCCTACCAGCTGTTTAACCTTGGGCAAGTTTAATGAATAACCAAATCTTCACTATCATGTGAATCTGCCCACTTTTCTCCATTTTAAAGACTGCAGCCTTAGTTCAGACCATTATCATATCTCCTGTTATAACTCCTAGTAGCTGTGTATGCTCCACAATCCATTCTCCTTGGTGCATTCAGAATAATCCTGCAAGAATGCAAATCAGGCCATATTACCCCTTCTTTAAGACTCTTTAGTGCTTCCCAATGCACCCAAGATGCCCAAACTCCCAGGCAGGACATTAAGTCTGACTTGGTCTCAGTGGACCTCTCCAATCGCCTCTCCAGAAGAGGCTTCATTTTAAGGTGAACTAGAACCAGTGGTCCCCAAAGTGGGGCATTCATCCCGAGGGGTATTGTAAGACACTCAGTCCATCGGGGTGTGGATACATATTAGAACAATGTATATTTGTATCTAAAAATTAAGATAAACTTAAGGTGTCCTGGTTCAGATCCTTTTTCAAGTTGTCACCTGTCACTAATGGACCTTGTGTACCATCCTTCAGTTGTTGTAAGGTTAGGAGGTTAGTGGCTATGTATGCAGGCTCTGGAGGCAAACTTTCTGAATAAGTGCTTCTTATTGGTTATTAATACTAATATTATAATTCTGGAACAGAGTGGAATATCCATGGTACAACAGGATTTTCACAAAATGGGCAAATGGATTAGTAAGAGTACTACAAAGAAACTTCAGAACATAAATATGGACTAATATAAGCCCAAATAAATCACATGAAAGTGGTAGGGCTTCCTCAGTTCTGATTATGTTCTGTTTATTCCAGCCACATTAGAAAGTAAAAGGCAATGACAACCTAATTATCCATGACAAGAATTAGGCCCCCAAATGTCAAAATTATGACATTTACTTTAAAAAGTGTTTACATTGACTATTACACTGACTATCATTATAGATGACCCTTACCTAACTGTGTATTGTGCCTTGACAAACTGGCTGATGTAGATACATAAATATAATTTGTAATTAAACCAACGTATTGGGTGTGTCTGCTCAAAAATATCTTTCTGGTAGAACTGCACAATAAAGAAATTTGGACACCACTGAGCTAAGCACAGATTTGGGTCTAGATGGTGCAAGACACCCCAGATCCAATAAATGTCCTCTGGCCCTAATGTAAGAATGTGAACTTCTTGGTTATTGATCCTTTTAATGCATTCATAAAGTAGAGTCGTTCCTGTGCAGTGTATTTTCAGTGAATTTAAAGGCGAAGACTTCAAAATCTGGGAATATTTTATCTGCAAAATCATTTGATCTGATATTATCTGATATTTGCTCAGAATAAAACAAGGTCAATATTATGTACCATACAAAATTTTGTCACTGATAGGATGGGTTATGGCAACTTGCACCCTCGTGACGGTGAATTGCCTCCTGACATTAGGACCAATTGGATCACACACACACCAGCTCCATCATTAGAAGCCAGCAAGCAATGCCCTTTTTGCTCCAGTCATTCTTGAAGTAATTTGTTTACCCCAGCCATCAGAACACAGTCAATAAACTGCAGGGATTGACAAAGTGGCACTGTACAGGCAACACGGAAAATTGGAAAAGTGAATTGTAGGTGGTGAGTGGCTAGCAATAAATAATCAGCTTATTCCGGTTGCAGAAATTTCTATGACCAGGAGAAAATCTGACCAGTGAAAAATTTGAATCAGACAAAAGTGGGCCCCTTAATTTTATATGAATACATTTGAGAGTGAATATGTTCTGATTCTCTAAGCAAGACTGCTCTTCACAAGACTTGCCTTTGTTAAAATCCTGTCTGCTGACACTTGGACTCTCTCCAGTTACCTGGCATCCGAAATTATATCATTAGTGATTTATTCCTTTGAACTAAACATAGACCTCTTCAGGTATACTCTTTTGAAAAACAAGCACCCTTGGAAAGATTTAGCACAGCGAGTAAAAGATCCCTTAGTATAACTTGGTCTATTAAATGGTGGCCCCTGCAGGGAGAGGAGTATCAAGGCTCCAGGCATCCAGGGGAGGGTGCGTGAGGAGATGGGGAGCCGGGAAAGGGTGAGGTGAGGCTTGAGAAGAGGGTAAAGGTAGAGAAGGAGGGTGCCAAAGGCCAGGTTGCAGGGTTTCAGTTTAAACAAAGAAACTGTTTTTAACTCTTTAGTTCGGGTCTAAAGTAGACTGTGTCAAATGCTGAATTTATCATAATCCTCTGGACCTTGGAAGGCATCATATCTTTAGAATTAATTCAGTATAATATAACACTCAAAGGACCCCAAATAAAAACAATCAACTTTCGGTTTTCCATGGACCTGCCATGAGTTTGTTGATGGCTGACAGGCAACTGGGGATACAAATCAGCACACCCTGGACAATCATACCCATTTTCTTATCAATTATGGACAAACAAGACAGGAAGGTGAATTTCTAGAAAGAATAGAAAAATGCTCTTCAGTGCAGCAAATTGTCGTGATTAGGGACTACCTGTCATACACCTTGCAGGATCCCATTCCTCATTGTTATTGTGGATGATTGAGCGGTGGATGTTCTGATGGAATCTCTTTGATGATTTCATTTCTGATGTTCACCTCCCTGCTGGTTCAGCAAGCTGCACATCTGGTCAATATCCTCCCCACCCCACACACAACTGATTGATTTAGTAGATTCAGTGGGAAAAAAAAATCAAAGTAGTTCAACAAAAATGTACTTTTTTGATAGAAGTTATTAGTCAGTCGCTAACTAAATTGATAGGTTACTTTCATCTTGATTTTTTTTTATTTTTGTTTTCAGAAATAACAAGTTTAGCTGACTAAAAAGACCAGGTGTCTAATCGACTTGGCTGGTTGTGCTGACAGATATTTGATGTGACATCCATTGACTACACTGACGGGAATTTGAATGAGTTCAGTCAAAATGTTTGAATCCATCAGCGGGGAGTGTCAACCAATTTTTGCTCTGGAGAAAGCACTCAAGTGTCCGCATTTTACAATGAAAGAAGTACAAACTGTTTGGCCTCAAGAAATAAAAAGCCAAAATCCAAGAGGAGACTTCTTTGAAAGAACCTGAGTGATATTTCGTGCCTTCTGATCTCTTGTAAGAACCTGAGTTTGTTCAGGAAAGACCAACTCATGTGCCCATTACAGTTACATGGTCCCTGGAGAAGGTAGAAGCAGCGGAAGTGATTCTGGGTAGAGATGTTTTTCACATTACACCAGAGACCTTATACTAATTCTTTTCCTGAGGTTTCTAGAGCCAGACCATGGGAGAGCAGAGCAGGAAGTAAAAGGGGTTTTCGGTTTTCTATATAATCCATGCTCCCACCACCGTGCCCTGCCTCAAACTCCTTCATCCACCTCTGACCTCCCTTTATCTGGGTGTCCAGCTTTCATACTATCCCTCTCTGGGGAAAACAGCCTCCAATTCCCCCCAAGAGTGACAAATCATGCTGCTCCCTAAGCCTTCCCAAGAGAGATCACATTTGTCAGAGACTGACATTTTAGTCGAACACTTACTCTGTACCAGGCACTGTGCTGAGCAAAGTACACATGTTCCTAACAACCACTGACCATCTTATGGCTCATCTATGGCCTTAAAGAAATTTTTTTTAATGTTTATTTATTTTTTGAGAGAGAGAGACACAGAGAATGAGCAGGAGAAAGGCAGAGAGAGAGAGGGACACAGAATAGGAAGCAGGCTCCAGGCTTTGAGCCTGATGTGGGGCTAGACCTCATGAACCGTAAGATCATGACCTGAGCTGAAGTTGGACGCATAACCGACTGAGCCACCCAGGCATCCCCATCTAAGGCCTTTTGATAGTTCATGAAATAACTCTCTTGGCTAAAGCCGAGAGCTGAAATTCTGGCAAATTTCTGGGTATGTATGGCTTGCTCTGGGAAGTAATCTAGCACTCGTAGAGCAGGTCCTGGATCCCTGAGAGATGGGGGCCTTTGGGCATCATGCACAGCCATGCATGCCCTCAGCCCGCATAAGTTACTGCAGTGGCCGATGCAAAGCCTCTGACTTCTCAGATCTTTCAGCCAGTCTTGTCAAAGCAGAATCTTCTCTGATAAGACCAAAGGAAAGCTCCCAAACTTTTCTGAGGCAGCACATGTCACTCTAGTTCAGCAGAAATGTCGTAAAGGTTGCAAGTTGCTAAAGCTTTTTCTTGTCTTACTATAGATTTAGGTCCCTTAAGTCAGTGCTGATGAATAGTTCAGTCTTACTTTCAATGCTTACTAGTGGGTCAGTCTGATGAATTCATTTGAGGAAAAACGTTACGCAGACTTTTGATGACTTCATTTAGCAAACACCTATGCAGCGGTGCAAATGTTAGGGTGGGCGGGGGAGTCCTGGATCCGCAACGGAGAGAGCTAGCTTGGAGGACTGTACACGTGTGAGGAAAAAATCTCCATTGTAATTAGGATGATGAACTCAAAGCAGGTGTAGATAGACCTATAAAATATTACACCCTTTAGAAACCTGAATGGCAGAACTGGCCCAGGCTGTCGCTTTCTTACAGTGTGGCCACGGAGTAGTTGTATTACAAAGAATGCGCACTGTCCTCTGTGGACCTTCAAGGTCAGAGCCAGTTGTCTACAGAGGGGTGGGGAAAAGCCTGGGAAAGGAGATGGTTGAGAGGTCCAGTTCTGGCCACGCTTTTCTACTTGTCTTGTCTGTATTAGGTAAGACTGGTGCTTCCCTATAAATGTACCTTTATTACTTGAAGGTTTTTCTTCACAGTGCACCCCAGGTGGCAGACTGGGCTAAAGTTCAGGAAGGCTAAGTGACTTGCCCAAAGCCACACAACCAGTGGCTGGCTGAGTCAGCATGATGGTGCAGGTTGGGGTGTGCACTCTTTTGCCTTTTCCACCAGACTGTGTGGTGTGGTGCTGATCACCCCGAGGGGAGGCAGCCGGGTTTGGTGGAATGAGGGACGGCACAGGGAAATGGTAAAGAATGAGGTTCTGGAGCCAGATTATGGAGTTTGAGTCTTAGTGTCTCCTACTTCCCATCATCATGACCTTGGGCTAATTGTAGGGCCTGAGTTCCCCATTTGCAAAATTAGCACAGTGGTAATATCTACCCAGAGTTCATGGGCATGTGACCAGGGCAATTGTATGTAGCCTTGTGCTTAAAATGGCCCCAGGCTTGGGATTCGATGCTCTGCATTCACCATGTTGAAATTCTTAATAATTCCAACATGTTCAATTGTTCAAAATCCTAAAATTGTGTTTTATAAGTGAAGTTTGATAGGTCAGTGGACCATGAATAGGGGAGACTTGGATCCTCGACCTATAGTCAGTCCTGCCTCCTGCTGTCTCTCCTGTTCTCAACTGCCTTTAGGTGCCCAGGGCCTCTCCCTCCTGGCCCTCCACCTAGGGACTGCTGCTACCCTCTGTGCTCAGGTGTGCACAGGTGTGGGGAGGGTAAGAGTTAGGTGATGCACCCTTGCAGCATTGTGGTCCATTCCTGGTACCAAGCAGAACCTGGCACAGAGGTTGCAGTCCCTTGGGGGGTCATGCATTCACAGAGGGCTGGGGTGGAGAGCTTGTGGGAAGGGGAGACCCCTGGCTCAACCCTTCAACTCTGGTTGGGCCTCAGTGTGGCAGTCTGACGGCTGGTGGGAGGGAAACTTGCAGACAGTGGGTCTTTTTGAGTACACTGAGTCACTGGGGGAGCCCTGTGCAGTAAGGGTCTGTGCTCACCTAGCAAGAATCCCTATGCCCCTGGGACTGGAACATTAAACAGCAGATAAAAACATCATGATAGGTCATGACAGGTCAAGAAGAGAGAGGGAGGGAGAGGTGAGGGTGGTAGAGAAAACCACCCAAGGAAGAATGAAAAAAAGTTTTCTATTTTAGTACCCTTAACTGCATGTTTTCCACTTTCTTTCTTTCTTCCTTTCTCCCTTCCTTCCTTCCTTCCTTTCCCTCTCTCTCTCTCTCTCTCTCTCTCCTTTCCTTCCTTTTTATTTTCTTAAGTAGGTTTCATGCCCCAGCGCAGAGCTCAATGCGGGGTTTGAACACACAACCCTCAGATCAAGACCTGAGCTGAGATCAAGAGTTAGAGGCTTACCTACTGAGCCGCCAGGAGCCCCTCCCCTGCTTTTTAAACAAGGGCCCCACGAAATCTGTATTTGGCCCTGAATCTACCCCAGGGCTTGTTGAGGACTGGATGAGTGAGCACCTGGAAGCACCTGGAACAGGGCCAGCTCAGTTCACTCTTGGCCATTTCCTGGCAGGACATGTGAGCCACAGCTAGGTTCCTTCCCTTTGGAGAGGGAGGGCCACACTGATGCTGGGGGGGGGGGTCCTCCACCCATGAAGCCCATAATAAAGCAGAGTCATGCGCCCTCTTCCTAACTTCTGACCAGCGCCTTTAAATCACACCAGGCATGGAGAGGTAGCTCCCTTTGCAGTAGGGCTGGCAGGGGCCAGGGCTGCGGCAGGCATTTTGCTGAACCCAACTGGAAGGAAGCAGGGGGATCGTCATGTGGTCACATCCGCTGTGATTCAACTCATTTCCAGCATGATAATGAATTCAAGAACGAGCTTCTGAAATGAACTCTCCATCAGGAGGGAGGCGGTAATTGTGCTGGTTATTAGCGATTACTCCTGGATGGGGGTTAGGGGTGTGAGCAATAGAATTAAATGAATTTCCTTTGAAAGTTCTGCTGCGCAAAGTAAGATATAAATGCTACATTATGCGTTTAAAATACCTTCCGGGTTTGGTTTATAGACTTGTTTATATTTATATATTTATTTGAATGTTTATAGCTTTCTCTCTGTCATTTCACTTTGGTACCTCCATACTCATTATGGTTTTATGGCCGCTTTTTGGAAATCGGTGGCTGCACACACCAGCACATGATTTGATAGAGAAGGAGATCCAGGAAGGAAAACAAGTTTAATATTGTAGTTAGTGGGGTGGGGCGGGGGGAGGAAGAGCCTTCCCTTGGGGTCAGAAAGTTAAAAAATGAAGCTCGAGGTCTGCGTGCTTTAGTTAGAATCTTGGGGAGTTGTTGCTTAGAAGGCGGCCCAGAGAAAGTCAAGTTCCACCCCTCCTTGGAAAGATGAGGAGGCCGTGTGAGGTGGAGACACTGATCAGAGGTCTCGCAGCTTAGTGTTCAGGAGTTAGGACAGGGCCTAGGCCTCCTGGTGTCCACTGCTGCTCCAGACCCACCCTCTTCCGTCCCTATACCCAGGGACACTTCTCCACTGGGCGTAGCGGGCAGGCACTGTGCCCAGAGCCCATGATACTTTTCAGGGCCCACAACATTGCATCAATTTCTTTAAAATCAGAAGGAAAAAGCACGTATAATCCAGCCTGCATTATATTCATCTCAATAGCAATGCGGTCATAAAATATAATTTTTAATATTTTTTTATGGAGAAAGGGACCTATGAAAGCCGAGTGCCTAGGGTCCCCACAAGTCATAACGTGGCCCTGCCAATACCGACCACCCAAGAGGGCCGTGGGAGAAATGAGGGAGGTGAGGAACAGCCCCCCGCCCCCATAGCAATGGCATTCTGCTTCCTCCCCATCCCCACCCCTTTTAACCCCCCATACCTCAGATGTTTTTCTGTCTCTCTCTCCGCAGGGAGATCATTTCAAACAGGAAAGAGGAGGCTCTGAGTATAATAACTTACAATGGGCAAAGAGTGACAGAGATCACTCGTGTGGGTAAATACACACTGAATTGCAAACCCCTGCTGCGTCTATTTTGATCAGAAGGCACTTGAGGATGTTCTGAGTCTCAGGATCTCCGTGGTCTATGGGAGCCGCCACTGCTGTGTGAATGTGGGGGCGGCCTATTTAGTGAAAAAGTAAAGAAGCGAGATGTGTCAGGTACCTCTGCTTGGGTGCATGCTGATGAGTCTGCACCCCCTCGAACCTGATCAGCCTGAGGTCACCAATCTCAGTGAAAGAGACTGCCACTCACTGGTATGGGTTTGTGTCCCCCAAATTCATGTTGAACCTTACACCCCAATGTGATGGTATTAAGAGGTGGGGTCTTTGGGAGGTGATTAGGTCAAGAGAGTGCAGCCCTCACGAATGATTAGTACCCTTGTAAAAGAGACATGTGAGGACACAGCCAGAGACAGCCGTCTATGAACAAGGAGGTGTGTCCTCACCAGACACCAGATCTGGGGCGCCTCGACCTTGGACTTCCCAGGCTCCAGAGCTGTGAGACATAAATGTCTGTTGTTTATGAGCCCCCCATGGACTGGTTTGTGTAGCAGCAGTTGGAACGGACTAAGACACCCCCTACTCAAGTGTTCTAGACTGTCTCTCACACCCCACACCTCAATGCACCAGCAATTCCTATTAGCTCCACAGCTAAACTGCATCTGCAACTGGCTTTTCTCATGGCCTTCACTGCTAGTGGCCAAGCCTCAGGCACCATCGTCCTTCTCCTTGTTTATGTGTCTCAGCTTCCTCCTGTGCCTGCTTCAGTCCAGCCTGGGCAACCTGAGCGGTCCTTTGAATATGTAGCATGAGTCCCTTCCCTGCTGAAGACCTCTCCAGAGACTGTCTGGCTTGTGCAGACACAATCTAAAGTCCTTCTACCTCCCACTTGGCCTCCACACCTGACTTCCGGCTACATCTCTGATGTCATCTTCTCCTCTGCCTAGAGCCCGTTAAACCCACCCCTGCTCCAGGACCTTTGCGTGTGCCACTTCCGTTGCGTAGACTACCCTCTCCTGGTTAGTCATGGCTCCTCAGAAAGGTATTCTCCAGACATCTCTCTACTGTAGCACCTCCCCCAACCCCCAATGACTTTCCATCTCTTTTACCCGTGACTTTCTTCGGCACACTACCACCATCTGAAACTCTGGCACACCCCTATTTGTTTCCTGTCCTTCCCTCCCATTGGGATGAAGCCCCTTGAAGGCAGGAACCTTGTTTTACTGTCAAATCTCTAGACTTCTAACAAATCACAAGTTCAAATAATATTTGCTGAATGAATGAATGAAAGTCTGGGGCTGTAAAGTAGTTTGTTCTTTAAAAATGTCTGAACACCTGTCTGTATGGGCAGGTTTCCTATTTTCACCCCAGATTTGGATCCTGAAACCTTGGTGATTCCTCTTCTGGCCTCTGCCTACTTCCATCCCTCATCTCCTTTGAAGGGCATTCCAGAAACAGCCAGGCAGCTGGTCTCCCAGCCCTTTCTACTGTTGGCAATGGAGGGTACTCCTGAGATGGACTTTAGCCTGTCCCTGCCCTGCTGAGGACCCTTGGGAGGCTCTCAGTGGCCACTCCTTAGACCAGTGTCTAGCCCTGCTTCTTGCCTTGCCTGCCTTACCCTCCTGGCTGCGCTGCCCTCTGATTTTTTCAGTTCCTGAAATGCGTCTCAATACCTCAAGCCATAACTTCTGTATACCATAAATTATCATGACAGTGTTATTGCTCAAAACAGTTCTCAAATTGGAAGACAGGGAAGAGAGAGGGAGAAGAAAAAACCACTCCCTACCCCCAATAAATTTCCGACAGAATTACAGGCAGGGGAAGAACGTGAGGAGCCAAGCTAACAGAAGGGCGCTGGGAAAACCCTGCTGCTGTATTCTGTCCACGAACTCAGCCAGCATTTTCAGGACACACATAGTCAGCCCTATGCATGTTGGGATGCGCACTAGGGGGGCAGAGGTCCAATGCTCAGTTTGTGGTGGGGGCAGATGATAGAAAGGTGGTTCTGTCCCAGAGGGGAGTGTCCCCACAAAGCAGGGGAGGGAGCCCATCAGGGGATCTAGTCCTCAGTGAGGAGGCAAACACACAGGTGAAGGTCAGAGGAAAGCATGGGCCTTGGCACAGAGGTGAGCAGTGTGGTCAGTTCCAGGAACCACACAAGCAGAGTGTGGGCAGGTGAGAGAGTGGGCTAGACGCCATTCTGAGGAATGCATGATTCAACAGGAACCCTGTGGGTGGTTGCTGAAGGAGTCTGAGTCCCCAGAGGGATGGACCAGGTGTAGAGCTCAGAAATACACTCTCCTGACAATGAGGATTTGGAGGCAGGGATAGCAGGTGGGAGGCTATTTCAGGCACCTGCTGGAAGTGATGGACAGGGAGAAGCTGTGCAAACACTCTATCCTAGAGACCTGGTTTTGATAGGGTTGGCTGGCAGACAGTGCACAGGGCCATTCTGGGAGGCCTGGGACACTGGAGAACCATGTGAGATGGGGAGGCTTCAGTAGGTTTTGGGTGGGTCTGACAGTAGAGGAGGTGGGGGCTGAGGGGCAGGAGCACAGAGCAGTTGTGAGGGGCAGTTTAGTGTGTCAGTGTGGCTGGGGTACGTCCCTAGTTACTCAAGTACCAATGTAGGTGTTGGTACATAGGGACTTTATCGATGTAATTACAGTCCAGGATCGGCTGACTTTAAGAGACATGATCCTGGATGCTCTTGGGATGCCTGACTCAGTCAGTTGAAATTCCTTATGAGAAGAACTGAAGCTTTCCTGAGAAAAAAAGTAATTCTGCCTATGGACATCAGCCTCACCCCGTGCCTGAGAGTTCCAGCTCACCCTGTGGATTTCGGATGTGCCAAGCCAGCATCCACAATCACATTAGCCAATTTCTTGCAATCAATCTCTTTATATATTATGTATTATCTCTTACTCGTTCCGCTTTTCTGGTTGACTCCTGACAATAACAGCTGTGACGAACCAAGCCCAGCCTCTTGCCCGAGGTGGGTCTCTTGGTTTCCTCCAGCAAGTCCTGCTTCAGGTGAGGGTACTTCTTCCCTTTCCTCCTTTTTCAGGAGCCAGCTTTGCTTTGCAAAGCAAAGAGGAGTCTGTCCAGGGAAGGGCATTATGTACCTGCCCATCCTCTGAGTGCCTGCAAATACAAGCACCCATAATTTTAGGACTGGATTTTTGCCTTGCAGAGAGACCCAAACCCACCTAGGCCCATGTGCCTCATTTTAGTAGATACCCCCTTTCTCTTGTCCAAATCTTGGGTAATTCCCCTTGGGTCTGATGCATCACGGGAGAATCCCCATGCTGGCGTCCTTCTTTCCCTTTTAATTCTGTCTCCTTGCTCCCCAGTAAGGGTTTGAAATATATCCATAGTGTTTTTTAATGACTATCCTGCTCTATCTGCATATGCCTCCATTAACCAAAGTCAATCTCAGGAGTCCTGGGGGTGAGATCAATTTTGCTCCAGATAGCCGTGCCAATTTCCACTGCTTCCAATAGTATTTCAAACCTATCAAGAGTACTTGGCAAGCCAAACATTTCCACATGGTTTACACACATTAATTAATTTAGCCTCATGCCACCATAGCAAGACAGGAGAGGGCAACTGGAGTGCACAGGTAGAGTTTACAGAGGGGCTGATGGGGAGAGGTTCCCTGTGAACAGGGGAAGGGGGACCTTCCGGAGCAGATGCTTTCCTCCCATCCGCAATGGGTGGTTGTCTTTTTCTTGGATGGAATCTGTACTGCTCAGCGGGAGAGCCTCCATGAAGCATGAGCAACACAAGTTCTGTGATCCCATTTCTGCAGTGTCTTCATGATTGTCAGGGGACAAAACCTCCTTAATGAGTATGCTTAGGGCAGCCTGCTTGGTCTGATACTGGCTCTCAAGGACAGCCTGAGGTCAGGCAAACTGAACAAGGACGCTGCCCACAAGGTTGCAGTGTGTGGGAAGGGGTTGGTGGAGGCCGGAGGGAGAGAAGAGGCTGAAAGCTAGAACTAACTGAACACCTAGTTCTGTGCCAGGAAATGCGGGAGAGTCTTCCATGGTCCTACTCCTCACAGCAACCTGGCTAGGTAATTATTGCTATTCTCTTTTTACAAAAGGCGAAACTGAGGCTCTGCCTGGCTTTAAAGTCTTTGCTGTTTCCTGTATACACGACTTCTCTCACATGGAAGGAAGAGCTCAGTTGCCAAGCTTGAAATAGGTGGTGATGCTCAGTGGAGAGTACCTGGTTTCTAGCTCCAGCCACGTGACTTCAGGTAATTTACTTAATGTCTGTATGTCTCAGTTTAGTAAATGGTTAAATGGAAAGACGGTTGTTTTGTGCAGTGGCAAAAGTGTGGCATTTGAAATCAGACTGCCTTATATTCTAGAATCTTCTATGCCACAGCCTTTTTTTTTTTTTTTTTTTTAAATAAAAAAGTTAAGCATGACTGGGTGGCTCAGTCAGTTAAGCGTCCAATTTTGGCTCAGGTCATGATCTCACAGTTCATGAGTTTGAACCTCACGTGGGGCTCTGTGCTGGTGGTGTGGAGCCTATTTGGGATTCTCTCTCCCTCTCTCTGCCCCTTCCCCACTTGTGCTCTCTCTCTCTCTTAAAATAAATAAATAAACTTAAAAAATAAAAAATCTGTAATGCCTATCTTATAGGGTTATTGATGAAATGGGATATTGTATATAAAGTGCTTAGCAGTGTGCTGGCCATGTTGTTAAATGCAAAATCAATGTTAACTATTATTAATTCTTCATAGAGACACTGTGGAGATCATTTTTTCAGCTCATTTTTAATGAGCTCCTACTTTTTGCATAACATTATGCTTGGTACTATAATAGGTATGCAAACACGCTGAAAGGTTGTGAAGCATACTATTATTTTCATCTGAAAGGAAATAGTTTAAAAAGCTGGTTGCACAAGTAGATAAAATTGTTGAGGAGGCAGTTGAATAAATAAGGTGGTCAGATTTTAAGGATTAATGCAGAAAGGTTTCACAGAAGACTAACAGTCTGGGTTTGGAAAGAGGAAAGGGCTATGTTTTGGAGAAAGAAGTGTTCATTTCTGGAGAGGCGATAAAGTCTCACAGAACACAGAGGAAAGTTTGTGTGCGTGTACGTGTGTGTGTGTGTGTCTGCACCTGGGTGTGTGTTTGTTTGCACATCTAGGTAAAGGTGTCTCTGTGTGTGTGCATGTGTGTATCTGTGTGCACATCTGGATATGTGTATCTATTTGTGTGGGTGTGTGTGTGCACACACGTGCATGTGTGTGTATGTGTGTGGCTGTGTATTTGTGTGTACATCTAGGGATGTGTGTGTGTGTGTGTGTGTGTTGGGCAGCTGCCTAGAAGAAGCCCGTTCTGGTGGGGTGTGACCGTTGCCCAGGGTGGAGTCAGGGTAGTGGTACGCCATGAGGTCTATGTGTGGAGTCTCATTTTGGTAGCAAGACTTAGGCTGTAGAGTTCTTGGCTTGTTTTCTGGAGTTCTAGAATTGAGCACTAGAAGACAACTGCTTCAGCCTCCAGTCTATCAGGCTAGTAATATTATCCCAACTTTCACAAGGAAGGGAGGAGGTGGTACCGAGTTGTATGGGCCTGTATCACAGACCCTGCTCCCCTTGGTCCTCCCCTCTGTCCTGCCACCTTCTGTTAGCAGAGGTAACAATCGATCCAGGTAGAGAGAGGAGAGGAGAGTGTCAGGGAGGAAGGAAGGAAGGGACAGTGAGACCTTGTCCCTACGACAAAGTAAGGACTAAGAAAAGCTTGGTGAGCTAGCCACAGAGAGAGTAGAGAAAACCTCAGTGCCATCCGACTGGAGGAGGGCTGTCCACTGCACTCCCCCCCCACCGCTGCCATGCCCCGGTTCCCTCAAACCTTGTATCTAATGTCTAATATTTTCTGATGTGTCTTATTTTTAAGACTCCCATTACCCCAGCCAGCTCCTAATGCTCCCTGTGTCCTCTAGCCTGGTAGCTGTACTTGACTCATCTGTACCATGGTGCTTCTCAAACATCTCCTCTACTGGCAAATAATCCATCTGTATGCATCCACCCTTCCATCCACCTCCTAATGCCCTGACTCTGTTCTAACCCTGCACCCATGCAGTCTATGCCACCAGCATGCTGAGCTCTGCTATTCAAGGTCCTCATTTAAATCACATTTTCAAAAAGAAACAATATCGAACACTTCATTTATTGAGGAAACCCTCCCACAGGTGCCGTTTTGCACTGACCAATGCCTTCTCCACTGGTCACTCAGAGTTCCAAAAGTATTTACTGAAGGAGGGTAGAAGGAAGTTGGTGGGAAGGGGGTGGTGTTAATGTTGCTGTGCTGATAGCACAGAGCCCGACGTGGGGCTGGAACCCATAATCGTGAGATCATGACCTGAGCTGAAATCAAGAGTCAGACGCTAAATGGGCTGAGCCACCCAGGCGCCCCTACTAAAAATTTAGAATTACATATGTGATATATATATTGATGGCTTGCATTACATTTCTAATCCTGGATCTTTAGTTGTTCCACAATACAGGTTCCAAGTGTCTCTTGGACTCTGTCGGATTGGAGAACAGATCTGGAGAGTGTCTGATTTGTTATCAACAGTCACTCAAAGGAATGGCTTCACTTTATGGCCCAGCTACTCTGTGTCTAGCCCTTATAAGGAAAGACACTTGCAGTAACATTAAAGGTCACAGAGCTAGAGAGTCTGCAACTCAGATCTAGGTACCTGGGGATTCGAGCCCAGCTCTGTGGGGCTGGCTATCTACTGGGCCACGCTGCCCCTCACGAGGCCACAGTGCTTTGCCCCCCTTGTCAGAGGGAGCCAGACCAAAGAGGTCAGGGGTCAAGTGCTGCCCCTTTATACTCTTAACTGCCTGTTTCTCTTGGCTGTGTGAGGTCTTCAGAGCTGGTAGGAACACAATACGGTGTGTTTTGGCTGTGAAACAGAGCCCTGGGGACTAGGCTCCGCCTTCCAGTCTCGGGACTCAGGCAGCATGCTTGGCGACTTGGGGGAATCAGCCTCCTCCATCTGCTTCCCAAGATGTAGATGGGGGCCAGGAAGAGGGTGGCCAGGTTCATGTGAGCGCTGTTTGTGGTGCTCCGCCTCCAGCTGGCAAGGAAATGGGTTCTGTCTGATATCCTGATATGCAGTGGTAGCAACAAGGACATCAGAATATTTGGATGTGCAGACCAGTGGTGGGATTTTTATTTGCTGTATAGGCATTTGTAGACTCATAGATTGGAATAGGAAGGAGAGGAGAGATCGAAAGATCATCTAGTGCAAACCTCTCATTTTATACGTCAAACGAATGGAACCAGCAGGGTTATATGTCTGTCCAAACTCCCCAGCAAGAAGGTGGGAATTGCCACGTTGGGCCAGTTCCTCTTGGTCAGCAGGGTGTAACAGAGGCGGTGGTGTTGACTGTTCCTGACCCCGGGGGTCACTGTGCACTCATTTCTGCCCCTGCCAGGGATGTACAGATACTGGACTCTTCGGTCCCGTGGCACGAGGGTTCTGCTAGTTGCTGCAAAGATTTCAATCCCAGGGTTTCTTGTGACCCCAAAGACCTTCCCCAGGTCTCCGAGTGCCTGAGACTTGAAGCTTGGAAATCTAGTGGCTCTACCGATGGGGGAGGAGGAGGGCTAGCCTGGGCCACAGCTGTGAAATTGATGAACTGTCTTTGACCCTCCAGCTGTCTCCTTTATGGATGCCTCTTTTGGTGGAGAAAAGCACTCAGGTAAATAGCCCAGAGCCTTGTCACTCAGAGTGTGCTCCGTGGCCCACTGCAGTCCCTGCAAGGTTGTTACAAATGTGGAATCTCAGGCTCCTTCACAGACCTTCTAAATGAGAACCTGCATTTCGACAATATTGCTAGGAAATTTGTATGTCCATTATAGTTTGAGAAGCCTTGGTTTACTGTATTAGTGACTTAATGCCACCCATACTCAGGGGCTATTTACATATCAAAAGGGTAAAGAGAAAGCCTGAAATATTTATTTCAAAAAGTATATCTCCAATGGGAGTGAGAAGAAGGAGAGTTAAGACCTTCTCCTTTGACATTGCAATTTAGGTCTGTGTGTTTGGGGATGGGTTGGGGAGGGTGGTGGGCAATTTGAGAGCTCAGACTCTAGAGCCTGACCGTTGAGATTCAGATAGTGGCTCAATCGCTTATGTCCGTTATGTGATTTTAGTTGCCTCTAAGACTTAGGGGGAATTTGCCTCAATTTTCTCATCTGCAAAATGGGGTTATCCCCATCACTATATCATAGGGTTGCTGTTAGGATAAGATGATTTAACTCATGCCGAGCTTTCAGAATGGCACCTTAGCATACTGTAAGCCCTCAATCAAAGTCAGCTTTTATTCTGATCTCTTTCCATGCATGATGCTAGGCAAGAGATGCAGCTGCTTGCACCATGTGACATTCCTATTTCAGGGACCACTACATGGATGACAGGTGCGCCACAATGTTCTGTGTGCCCTTCCATTCCAGGCGTCCGGACTTTTGGATCCTTAGGGTGCCAAGACGTTTGGGGAACGTTTGGGGAAGAAGGGTCCCTCTTGGCTTCCTGGAAGTAGAACTCTGTTCGTACATGTGAGCTCCTGCAATTGCCATGTCCTGTGGAGGTTTCCAGAAAACAAAACCAGTTCACCTCCAGGGAGCCCTCACCCTGATCTGTTTGAAAATAAACATGCAACAGTTTTATGATGTGAATTATAGTCCAATAGGAAATGAACTTAGAGCATCCAACTTCTTTAGGATAGACTGTTTCATAGCTGGGGTTGGCGGGGGTAGTCTAGGCCTATGAGTTCATGCAAAAAACCATGTCGTCAGCAGCTCTGATCTGGGGCAGGCGGTGATAGAAGGAACTACACTGGGATTGAGAGCTCTGGGTTTTCTTTTAATCTGCTGGACCTTGGGGGGAGTCACTCTCTTTCCTCCTGCTGCCTTTGGACCCTCAGCTATGAAACAAGGGGTGGAGTCTAAATATCCTCCAGGGACTGCTGGAGTCTCCTGTGCTCTGAAATAGTCATCCCAGCCTAGAAACTGTCACAACAGCCGGAATCTCAGCAACTTGAGAGGGAACGGAACCATGGTGGCCACCCCCTTTCCTGGGAAGAGTCAAACCTTGAGAAAGCGTCGTGCTGCTGGGGTCTGAGGAAGCTCTTATACCCAGACACAGAAATCTGCAGCCTCTTCAGAATTCCTGGTGCTTCTCTGTGTTTCCCTTAATAGGGCCCCCTGCCTCCCAACCCTACCCCAGCCTTGCCACTTCCCCCTTCTTCGGCAAGTTAACCAAATTCTCTCTTCATGGACAGTTCAATGGAAAGTTAGTCTGAAACGACAGTATATCATATTTCACGAATTTAATAGGGTTTTCATGATTTTACAAAGTGCCTCCACCAGACACTCACAGCTGGAGGCGACTCAGCAGGAGGCTGAAGCCCTGCATCTGGGTTTTTCAACTCTTGCCAAAATCCATTGAATTTGATCCGGAATGACTATGAATCTTTGGAATGTACAGTCCCTTTTCTCTTGCCTTATCCAAATAAAAGAAGGGGAGGGGGGAGGGTGGTGCAGGGAAATGTCCTATGAGAATTCCATATGGAAACACTAAACGTGCATTATGAAGGATTTCCTATAAACAAAATCACAGTCAGAGATGTTGGACCCTCACCATGTAGAAAACAAAGGGCCCTTGTATGTGTGTTTGTGTGAGCTCTAAAACATATACATGTATTCATTCGGGGTACCCTGGCAGCCCCCTTCCTCTCACTAGCTAACTCTCTCCCTTTCTGTCTTCCCCACCCCCTCCAACTAGCCCCAAACTCCTAACAAGAACAAACTTTAATCGTTCTGCGCAGTAAATCCCCTACAAATAAATATCCAGGGCAACTTCAAACGCGCTAAATTGGAAGCACATGGGAAGAACTGCACAGTCCTGGCCGAGGCCGCCGAGTTGTAATTTAATGTTACGATCTGCCACAAATGTGCGCCATAATGAGCAGACTTTGGGTTTCCCTTCTGTGTATCGGAAAACTGCAGGTTTAAGTTTTTTTCACATTCCTTTTTCTCTTTTGCTTTGCTTTTGTTCGCATCAAACTTCACATTTAACACGACCCCCAACCCCCACCTGAATGGAAAAGGACAACTACAATCTAAACAAACCTTCTCCTTCCTTTAACCTCTCCCCACAGCTCCCCTGCTTCAAACCATGCATGACTGTCCCGTCTTTCCCTCTGCTGTAAAAGAATTATGGTTTAGGGTTTATAGGGTTTAAAAAAATGTGTTCTATCACCGGAATGGGAGAAATGAGGCTAAACCACCTCTGGGCCCTCTAATGGTTTTATCATAGAATTATAGCTGGAATGGGCTGGCAGGAACTTGGAGAGGTCATGAGTTCCGTCTCCCTCCCTCCGCACTGCTGTATCTATAGCACCGAGGTCCATTGGTACCCACCTTCTCAGAGATCACCCAGAGAGGAGTTCTGCTAACATCCTATGGCAAGTGAACCCTACCTCCAACCTCACAGGATGGAAAGAATTTCACAAGTTCTATGGAAGTCACATGATTTAAGGCCATTTCTCCTTATTCCGTCCTGGGGGATGGCAGACTTTTAGATCCTCAAGGATGACTTTATTTTGGAGAACACCTCCAGCCAAGTGGGTGGGAGAAACTCTTTCTGGTTTCAAAAGGAAGGAACCCAATGCCAAGTTCCCTGTGCACAGAATAGCTGAATGCCAGGCTTAAAAGGGACCTCAGAGGCCATCCAGTTCAACTGCTCCTGTGAGCTGAGGAACCCTGAACAGTGCCTCTGATTGGCTGACTTCCAGCCTGGACCCAGGTCCTTCTGGGAGTCCACCATCTTCCCAGGCCATTGTCTCTTCTCTCAGAGAGCCCCGGTGATCAGAAAGCGGTCTCTCCTCCTGAGCCCAGAATCACATTCATTTCTCACTTTTGCTGGTCCTCATTCTGTTCTCAGGAGCTACAGGAAGAATTGGAATTCTTCTGAATGACAGTCATGTTTCATTATCATATATCGTTATCATATTTATGTGCTATCATTATGTTCCTATCATATCATTATATCCATATATCATGATCATATTCATCCCAACTTTTCCCTTTCCGTGGATTAAAAAACCCCAGTTTTTCAATCACCACCCCCACCCCCATTTCAATACATGGCCTAGACCACTCAGTGGAATCTTGGTTTTGCCTGTTCTACCTCCAAAATGAGGATAATTTTGCCATTCATTCCTACAGTCTAGAATGGCTGCAAAAATTGGAGTGAAGTGCAGTTTTATCCCCTCAGTGTTTTTTTTCGGCACTGACACCAGCATTGGCTGGTGAGGGTGGGGAGCCTCCAGGGTCTTCCCATCTTCACTATCCGCACCTGCCTTTCCTAGCTGTGTGGGCCCTGGGCCAGCCACTTCACCTCTCCGGGGGTTGGTTTCTTCCTCTGGGAAATCGGAGAGCTGGAATCAACAACTTCCAAGATCCCTTCTAGTTCAATAGGCTCACAAAGACGAGTGCTCATGCCAATTAGAGCCAAAGTCCTGGAAGCTTCTGTATCTCAGCTCCTACTCTCCTCTGCTCATCTATCAACTGGTGCCAGCAGTGCGCTAGACCAAGGAAAAGAAGTTGTGGTTCTTGCCTCCTGGGAACCTACCTTCTGACTCGTGAGCCAAGAAATACACACAGGACAGAATCAGAGGATGAATAACCATGTCCCCCAAAGGGTATCCTGGAAGAAAGTTCTCGTTCCTAGGGTTGACCCACTGGGTGTGTGGCATATGTGGCAAGTCAAGCATTATCAGTAATAGTTCAGGTACTGAGTTTGTGAGTACAGAACTAAAAAGATAAAACAGAATGAAGATGTTTCCCTATAAGGTCATTGCCACCCATGCACATTCTATTATAGGTTTTTAAAAATGGTAGATAAAGGGGCAAAGTTATAGCTGGCATTTTATCTCCCTCCAAGTCCCTGAATGCCCATCCTTCTCGGGAGCCCCAATCAGCTGGCAGTGGCTGTGAACCTCTGACACACATAACTAGATTGAAGGATGGAAGACAGAATCTGTGAGCTCTAATGGAAGACCAGGGCCTCGAATGGTGGAGTCCACTGGCGCATGGAGTAGGGAAAACCAGTCAGCGCCTGGTTGGAGCCCCAACTGGGCATCACCCAGACTGTTGTGACCACCTGGCATTCTGCCTCCACTCTTGTTCCTTTACAGAGTATTCTCCACCCAGAAGCCAGAAGGATAAGTTTAAAAACAAATTAGATCAGGTTGCTTCTCTGCTCTGGATCTTTCGATCCTTTCCCATCAGCCTGGGAATACAATCTCCATCCACCAACGCCTCCACAGTTTATGAGAATTAGCTTCTAGGTATCTCTACCACCTGACTTCCCACCCCTTCCTTCATGCTCTGCTCCTCAGCCACACTAACATTCTTGATGTTCCTTGGACAAGCCAGGCACACTCTTGCCTCAGGGCTTTTGCACTGGTTGGTCCCGGATATGTGACTCATTCCCTTATACTGAGGTTGTCTCAGTGCCGAGAGCGGCACTCCCTGCCCTTCTCTCCTTTAGCCTACTTCACTTTTTCATAGTATTTATTACCACCTGATAGTATAATATATATTTATTAGCATATTTGTTTATTACTAGTCTCTGTTGTAGGTGAACGGGGAACTATGTCTTATCTACCTTTGTATTTCCGACATGCTCAATAAATACATGTTAATGAATAAGGAAGTGAATGAATAAAGCCTTCCTTTTCCCAGTGAGAGATGTTGTCACAGGGATAGCCTTGAAGCTACTTGAAGTATGAGATAGGGCGCCGCTCAGGAGGAGGCAGTCCAGCAACTCACGTTCACAAGAGCCAGCCACGCATTGGGTGGGCCATCAGAGCATCTCCTGAGAATGGCTCCTGAGGAGGGAAAAGGGACAGGAAAGGTCTGGGGGCATCTCCAGTGGGGTAAGAGTGGCGTCAGGATTGGAGTGGGTACCAGGAATGGGAGGCTGGGGCTCACCAGATGGAGCAGAGCACCCTGGCTGTTTCACTTCCATTCCCTGAACTCAGTGCTCCAGGCAGACTAAGCTGGCTGTACCTTTAAAGGGGAACAAGGTAATTTGAGTATTCTTGTGAATAGCAAGTTTTCTAGAACCTTGGCTATTAACCTTTTTGTTCCAAATATTAATTTTTATCGATAGGAAGTTGTAATCTTAGAATGCCAGAGCTGGAAAGGTGTCCATTCATTCATTAATTTAACCTATATTTGTTGATTAACTGCTATGTACTGTTTTAGGCATGGGAAATATATCTGGTAAATAAAACAGACACAAATCCCTTCTCTTTATGGAGCTTATATTCTAGAGAAGGGAGATAAAGATCAAAATACATAAAATGATGCTAGGAGGTAATAATTACTATGAAGGAAATAAAATAGGGGAGGGGTTTCAACTTAAACAGGAACATCACTGAAAGATGTCAGGTGAGGGTCATGGGGACCATAAGAGTGTCAGAGTGGCTGAAGGCTAGAGAAAGGGGAAGAGGGGAGGAGACAGTGCCAGAGAGGAAGGGTGGGGACAGTCTGATGCTGGGGGAGGTAGGAAGCCATGGAGTTTGCTAATAGAGGATGGCATGATCTAACTCCAGCCCTAATAGAGGCTGGCCACTCAGATGGGCCCTTTCATTCTAGGGACAACTAAAAGGCTTTATGCTCTGCACACCTTGTTTCTGACAGGTCCAAGAAAAGAATCCAGGTTTTCTGGTTTCCAGACCTTGCATCTCTCTCAGTCAGGTTTGCTGCTTTTAATCTCAATATCCCAGCATTTAACATTTTTCCAGAGCATTTTGATAAACATCATTTTGTTCGATAAGAAACCTGCTGCCAGACTCTCAATGTCAGCTTATAGAAGGATAAAGCGAACTATAGAGATCATGGGATTTTCTGAAAGTCACACAGAGCTGAGCTGGAACCCATGACTTCTGATGCCCAGGCCACTGCTTCGGGAGTTGCGGGCTCTCCTTTCCAAAATGAAGGCCTTACGTTCTCCTCCCTGAGGCTCCTATGTGCAGCATCTTATCTCCTCCACTAATCAACAGGTGCATTTCTTTTTTTTTTTAATTTTTTATTGTTTATTTATTTTTGAGAGAGAGACAGAGTGAGAGCAGAGGAAGGGCAGAGAGGGAGGGAGACATAGAATCTGAAGCAGGCTCCAGGCTCTCAGCACACAGCCTGACGCGGGGCTCGAGCCTATAATCCCTGAGATCATGACCTGAGCTGAAGTCGGACGCTCAACCGACTGAGCCACCCAGGCGCCCCTCAACAGGTTCATTTCTGTCCACTTCCTATTCACATTTAACCTCTTAAAACTTCAGCCTCATTAGCTGTGCACCCACGGTCTCTAGCAATCATATGATGAAAGGAAAAGTTCTGGAGCTTGCGGGGAGTGGGGTGTAGGCAATTTCTGATGCTAAATTGGCATGTGGAGCGGAGGGAAAGAGCATCTGGGTATTCATTGGCTGCCTTCAATCTTACACTTGGAAAACTGGAAAGAAGGTGTAGTAATTAATAAATGCTCAGGCTCCTAATGGAGCAGGATATGGGTCAGAGGGACGTTGAGGTGCAACAGATCCTTCTCTTAATCTAGCCCATGGGAAAAGCCCTGTTTCTGCCTAAAGTTGTAAAAAGGCAACAGCATTTAAAAAATCACTGACGGTATCCTAAAAATGACAGCTGTCCAAGTCACTCTTTGTGTGGCTCTGCCTCTGATTCTAGACTTGTGCTGTCTGTCCCATACTGGCAGCTCCTAGCCACATGCGGCTAGTCCCAGAGGAGACGCCCTGCAGAGTAAAATACACACAGGCATTTCAAAGACTAAATATGAAACCAACAAGATCAAATAGCTCATTAATAATCTTCTGTAAGGATTAGATGTTAAAGTACAATTCTGGGTATACTGAGCTAAAGCATTAAGATTAATTTTGGCCGTTTCTTTTACAATTTTAGTTGGACTCCTAGAAAATTTAAAATGACATATGTGGCTTGCTTTCAGTGGTGGGCTAGCACCATATGGCTCATGAGGGCCAACTGTGTACCGACTGTGTCTAGTGAGTTCACGTTGGTAGCTTGCAATCAGTCACGGAGGGGGTTTTTACACTGTGGAAACTGGCAAGTATGGCAAATTAAGACTTTTTTTTTGGAGAGCTGGTTTATCAACATGCCACTCCTCATATTGTATTTTTCAGTTCTATTCTAGATATTTTGTTTCCTAAGGTTTATTTTCCGGGTGTGCAGGTTGAATATGGGAGTTTGTGTGCTTTCCTCTTATCTCTTTTCCTTAGTACCTGCATTATTTCATTCATCCACAATCATTGAATAAGTACTATGTATAAGGTATTGTCTTAGACCTCAGAGATTTACAATGAATACATCACATTCCGGCTCCTGGGGCACTCAGGATCTGGTGGGAGTGGCAGCAGCGACAGAAGTGGGAGCAAACCACCATGGCAGTGGGTTATGTGGGACCCAGTGAATAGGACAGCCTGCAGTGCCTGCGCAGGGGTGAGAAGCAAGAAAGGCTTCAGAGAGGAAGGGCCATTCAGTTGGGTCTCTAAGGATAAATAGGAGGTTGTCAGGAGAGATTCTGGGGAACACCATTCCAGGTGGCATGGAATTGGCACAGCCTGGGAGACGGGAAAGAGGAATGTCAGATGGGACCGGAAAATGATTTTGGAACACAAGGGAGGCTCTGTATTACATGGTAACAAGCCTCGCACATATTTTCTCTTCTCCTCTGAGTCCCCACTATCTCTTTCCAGCAATGGAGAATTGGAATGGAAAGCAGTTAGCTTTTTAAACCTCATCTCCCAGGGGCCAGAGATTCCATGAAAGAGACAAGGCACTGGTGGGTAGTGAAAAGATCAGACTGGCACTCCCATCCCCAAGGGCCAGGAGTGAGGTAGACTCAGAGACTCCATGTGTGGAGACTAGAGGGCCCTGTTTAGTTGTGGAGAATAAGTTTAGGAATTCCCTGAGCTTACACTGATGGGTTAACAAGGCATAAATAATTAGAAAGCCATAGGTTGTACACACTCAAGTTTGGGTAAACAAGATTAGGTAAATAGGGCAAAGGCCCCCAGTACAGCGTAAGCGGGCAAAGGCCCCCAGTATAGGACAAAGGTATAGGAATAGGGAATCTCAGGATGAAAACATCCAAGATGAGGTAAACAAGATTAGGTATTCAGGGCGGAAATGCCCCCCAATTTAGTACAATAGCAGAAAGCTGCTTTCACAGGAAAGAAGGACCAAACTAGGTAAACAGTAAATAGGGCTATAGACTGCTGTGGGGTGAAGTTGCCCAGAGCAACTCCTTAAGGGAGTTCTGAAGGTTGTTCTGACACCAACACTGTATCTAGAATTTCAGCTGGAAGACATGGTGTTAACAGAAGGGCAACTGGATTTGTTAAGTTTCAAGTCTAAGGCTTCTGAGTTGTAAGGGATGAAGAAAGGGGCCCATTAGTCTTTATGATAGGTTGTAGAGACTCTATTATGCGAGATGTGCTCATTTTAAAACATGCTCACAAATTCTTTGCTACCCTTTCATCAAAGGGTGGGGACCAATTCTCCTTCTTTTGATTATGGGCTGCCTTAATGACTTGATTCTTACAAATAGAAAGTGACAAATGATACTGCATGACTTTTGAAGCTAGCTCATAAAGGGCAATGATAATGTCTACCTGGCTCTATGTGGCTTTGGACGTGTGCCTTTGGAGCCCTGAGCTACTATGTGTGCTAATCATATTGTTCATTTTCTATATTTTGATGCTTTGACATCTGGAACCTTGCCGACTGTGGAGGCACTGCCCTCCTTAGGATTGGTGAATTCCTAGAGATGGCCAACAACTCACCTGGGAGTGCATCTTTCATATGTAAATTAATCGATACAGGGCCCATACCCCTAATTGCCTCCTTTATCAGGCTCTTACATTGTGGGCCACTATCCACCTGCTCTAATCACCCTAAGTACCAGACAACTAGGGGACTGCTCCTATGTGCCACAGCCTGCTGAAATTATTCAAATTAGCCAATCCTAAGGTTGCATACTCTGCCTCATCTGTTCTTTCCCACAGAAATAGAATACAGGCTTGTGCCTACATCCCACCCCCTCTCCCACCCCTGATCAACCCTGGTGCTTCTCCATGTGGTTCCCCATAGCAAGGCATGCCCCTTCTTAAGATCTGTAAGTATAACAAACTATCTTTTCAATGGTCCACTGGCCTCACCATATTAAATAATAATACAACCTATGTTTTGAAACACCATGTAAGAAGTCTGGGTACCTTGAAGCCGCCATGCTGGAGGGACCATGTGGAGAGATGACGTAGAGAGGAAGGGATGTCTGAGGAGACTTCCCAGCCCAGGTGCCGGATATAGGAGGGAGCCTTCGAGAAGACCCCTGCTCCAGCCAACTTCTGACTGCAACCTCATGGAAGATCCCAATCAAGAACCATCAGCCACCCCAGAACTATGAGAGATAATCGTATTAAATGACTATTGTTTCATAACACAGTTTGGATGGTTTGTTAGAGAAACACAGCTACCTGAAATATAAGGGGTGATCAAAGTGAGTGGTTCTGCTGATCACATTCTTATTCCCTTTGACGGCCAAATCCCTGTTCATGCCTTTTTAGTATTAGTTAATTCCTTAAATTTGAAATTCCTCCACTTCTAGCAAGATGCCACAGACTGAACCCCCCAGCACCAGTAATAGCCCACTTGTATTGCTTTATGCGGTGCCTCAAAGAAAACATCTAAAATGATTTAGAAATATTTCTAGGGGCACCAGGATGAAATTTGGAGCTCAGCATGGTCAATCAGAAAAAAAAAAAAAAAAAAAGAGAAGGTGGGCAGGGGGGAGAAAACAAGACAAAGTAGGCTTTCAAAGAAAATTGAGGATCTGGAGAGCCTTCAACTATTTTGATTTATATTTAAACATTTCTTGAGATTGAAGTCTTGATTAGCCCGGTCCTCTCAAGTTCTGCCTTAGCCCTGATTTATGGGAAAGCCAGGCCTGAGCAAAATGAAAGCAAAATGAGGTATTCTTTAAAATTACCTTGGAGCACTTGAAGGAGGGCACAAGTGCTAACGTGGAGATTAAAAGGGAAGTGATGAGATGAGTTTCTGAAGCCCTAGATCTGTAGATGCCTGGCAGTGTAGGGAGGGGAGCCAATGAAAGATGGGCTACAATCTCTGCAGGTGAGATCCCTGCAGGACTCTTTGTTTGGTTTGGCTCACCATAGACTGAGCTCTCTATCAAAGGGTGGATCTGAGAGCCCAGGCTGGCATTTTGATTCAATGACTCTTCCATCACCAGCTGGAAGAAAGAAACTTCTAATATGGAGACAATCGTAGGGGTATGGAGGGAGGGGACTGGCTGGCAGTGGGTTGCAACGGTAGAATCCTGGCTCACCGTGGCTCAGTGGCTGAATCACTGACTAGGCGACATGAGCCTTCGATCTGTCTCCCTACTCTGACTGTCTTCCAGCCATGCTTTCCACATGGGCAGAAAAGCCATGGGACTAAGAAGATGTGCTCCCCTGGAGTCTTTTGTCCTCTTCTAGATTTTATCATTAGTTCCTGGGATCTGGAATTCCCTGACATCATGGCTCCCAGCTTACTTCCAGGGACTGCATGAAACTCCTCCTTGGTCCATTCTTCTGAGGACAGACTATATCCCAAGACTGGAGGGGTGGCTAGGGGGTGGCTATTTACAAGAGCCTATGGAGGCACTTGTACACATTGTCTGGGATGTTCACATGCCTGAGCATAAGGCCTTTAATATGTGGGTGGAGTCAAAGGTAGAAAGAGAAGAGAGGTATATAGCAGAGGCTAGAACCTACATATCCCCAGGCCTGCAGGTTTGGTACTGAGAATTCCAAGAATTTTAAATGGAAACTTGGCTTTCTAGGTTGATACAAAAGTACATCTATCAATGGAGGAGGAGGGAACATATTGTATTTGACAGTTGTTATCTTTATTTATAAGTCTTACATATGTAGCCATATGGCACATGTGGACCTCCATATGTACTCTTGCCCTGGTCCTACAAATATTAGGAGAGGTCTATGCAAAGGACAGAGGCAAAGCGTGCTGCTGGTCTGCTGTGTCAGCTGCAGGGAACTCAGACTTTCTCCAACTTTATCCCTGAGGGTGCGATGGTATTGCTTTCAACTTTAACTTCTCTCACAAACCCCTCCCCCACACCCCAGCTCAAGAGTCAACAATGATTGTTCTCAACTATAGGAAGAACCCTGAAGACTTACAGAACATTCTGCGCCCAATCTATTGTTCTAACCCTACTTCCCATCACTCTTCTTCCCCTCTATGAACTTTCTGTGTGGTAGTATAAACCTCTTCACTACTCCTCCCTACTCTCCTCTGCCACTCCCTCTATCTCTCTGTCTCTCACCCCCCCACACACAATCAGCTTCCCTCCTCTCAATTTACTCATGACACTTATTCTGCCTCAAATGCTTTTCCTCCTCTTCTTCTCCACCCATCCAAACTCGACCCATTTTTAAAGATCTAGTTCAATTTGAATTTCTTAAACACTGTTCATTCATTAATTCATTAAATGGACTAATCAGTGAAACTCAGTCATATACCATTGCCTGGATTACATCCATCTGGACATTTTTTTCTACTCTAACTCACCTTGATCTTGATTTTTCCTAATTTCTACTTCATATAACATCATTACTACTAAATTTTAACAACATTTCAACACTGCTTTCTTAAATTTTCTTATAGATTTTATATCTAAACTGGATGACATTATTTCTTGTGAGCAGGAGCTCTCCATTGGACCATTTTCATAGCCTACTCATGGGCAGGCAGAGTTTAATAGTATAAAGTTGATATGCAGCAAAGACCCATTGATTGAGTGATAGGCAGATTGATGCAGGGACCAACTGATTTGCCGCCAAAGCTCCTTCCTTGTAAAGGAATTTGCAAAGAGCTCGGGTGGTCTGGCTTACATTCTCTCCTTGCCATTTTTTATCATTCTGTTGGATTATTTCTGATCCATTTTGTATCTATCATGCTTGAATTTATTTATGCTTTGAACATACTGATATTTTGGCTTTAAGTCTTAATAAGAGTGATTTCTTTACTAATAATTTGAGTTTTTATTTGTAATTTATACCAAATTACTCTTATAGACAAACATGTGTTGAAATAAATAGACTAAGTCATTTATTTTTTCTTATTATTTCCATATGATTTTGGTTTGCTTTCCTAACATCTCTTCTTTTGGGCTTGAAGTCTCTGTTTCTATCTTTTTTCATTTAGGAAATAGCTTGTATTAGAACAGTGGCCCTCAAAAGTGAGGTCCCTGGGCCAATACCATCAGTATCACCTGGAAACTTGCTAGAAAGGCAATTATCAGATCTACTATTTGAATAAGACTTCCATGTGAGTCTGATACATTAGCTAAAGTTTGAGAATCACTCTATTAGTTGAAAGACCATTGAGCTGGCATGGTAGACCCTGAATATTGGCTCTGGCTCTATTATTAAAAGGCTATATAATACATTCTGAGTCTAAGTTTCCTCATGCCAATTCTTCTGTCTGTCTTGGTGTCTTAGGGGACAAAGATGAACTATTTTCCTTTTAGGGTTTTTTGTTTGTTTGGTTTTACCGGTGACATGGTGAAAACAGTAACAATACTTCACAAGGTTGTTCTAAAGATGAAGTAGTTTTTTATTTTATGAAAAAATAATAAAATCAAATAATTCATTGCATGCACACCCTTACAGGATTTTCTTTCAACTCTCAGAATTCTCAAGGGAGCCCAAGTTCTCATTATTTTACACTGGATCACGTAGTAAGAAATCTTGGTTTCTATCATATGTAAGTGTTACAGCCCCTTGGGGAATGAGCACATACATGCTCGTGCATGTATTTAAAGTGTCCGAATAAATGGTACTTACAATAGACAATAAACTCAGAAGAGGAAGCAGCTTCTGAGAGCTGTAGTGGTCACACAGAGAAGGCTGCATATCAAAGATGCTTTTGGAGTTAAGACATAAAGATAGGCTACAGAGAGATGGGTGGGTGGGGGGAGGACACTTCTGATCAGCTCTGGTAGGTAAATGCCAGGATTAAATGTGCAGACCAAAATGGGAGGGCAGAAGAAGACAGGGAGTACACCAACCACTAGCAGCTGAGTGTGTATAGAGAGATATAGTGGAAGAAAATTTGAAGGGGATGTGAAGGCCAGTTGTGGAGGATCTTGATGATAGGCAAAGTGATCTGGAAACCCTTAGTGAGAAAAGTAGTGTGACAGGTCACTAGTCATGATTTAGATTCCTCTAGGGTCAGTGGGCTATTCACCTGGTGATGTGTTGGGGGCATCTGATCACACACTTTCAGGAAAGAGGACAGAAGTCTGAGGCCTGAACACTCGAAACCTATCTTGGGAACTCTCATGGCTGGCTCAGTGGACCCGGTCTAAATGCATGTGTGTTAATTAACTCCTAATAGCTTTAAAGACTAGCCCAGCCACAAAGTTTCAGATACCCCAAGGGAAAGGAAGCAAGTTCATCATATCAGTAGTTCTCAATCTTGGCTACACAGGATCACTGGAGAGCTTAAAAAAAAATCCATATCTGGAACTCTGCCCCAGAGACTTTGATTTAATTGGTCTAGGGTGGGGTCTGTGTACTGATATGTTTTAAAAGCTCCCAGGTGATTCTGAGGTGCAGCCAGTGCTCTGAACCATGGCCCCTGCAAAGATATAATTGTAGGACTCAGATAATGTTTGATCAACCCTAACAACTCGTAACATGTTCTCAATAAGGAAATATTTCTGTTGTCTCAGACATCAGTTGTCTCTGATATTTGGTGACTCTTCAAATAATGTGGCAGATTGCCACGGTCTTGGCAGGCTAGGGAGTCTGGCAGACATGAGTGATCTTGGCTGGGGTTTTAAAAAACATGGACCCAGAAAAGAAAACATAAGGTGAGGTGGAGCAGTGGAAAGGACTCTGGGTAGGACATCTGAAGACTTCTATACAGTACCAGTAAGAAGTCAGGAACTACAGATCAAAAGCGTAATTATAAAAACATTGTCTGATTTCCTCGACTTTATAACCATCGCATGTTTATTTTTTATACTTCCTTCTGTAGCTCCACAGAAACTACCAGTAAATCTCTGGAATTGAAAAAGGATGGCAGGCTTGTTGTCATGGCCTGAAAAGAAAACTGGAGGGCTTTGTGGCACAGTGTCTTAGAAGGAAGGAACTCTCAGGCCAGGCCTGGGCAGGGAAGGTTTTCAAGAGAAAAGAGAACATGGCTGCCAGGAAGACAGCCAGAAGTCTCTTGTAACTCCCCTGTGTTTAAAAGTACAACTAACCCATTACCCAGCTCACAAAATTAATTAAGTACATAATTGTCGAATTGACACGTGTTCTAGTCCTGGCCTCTACTCCTTCTGGGTTGCGTATCCTTGAGTATCTTCTTTATTCATCTAGTGTACCTCCTCCAAGTGGGGTAAATCATAAACTAATTTCCAGTCTTTAGAAAGTACCACAAAGGCATAGGCAAATGAACTAATAAATTTGAAGGAGCCTAGGTTTAGAGGTTGAAGTGACATGCTTTTGGTGACATCATCTTCCCAAGCCTCAAGTTTTAGCTTAAAAATTCATATACGATGTGCATTCATTCATTTATTCATCAAAAATTTAAATGTTTATTTATTTTGAGAATGAGGGGGGGGGCAAAGAGTGAGTGAGGGAGAGAGAGAGAATACCAAGTAGGTCCCACAGTCAACACAGAGCCTCATGTGGGGCTCGTCCTACTACCACGAGATCATGACCTGATCTGAAATCAAGAGTTGTACGCTTAACCAACTGAACCACATGGGTGCCTCCATTCATCAAAATTTTGCTGAGAGTCTATGATATGCATGGTATTACCCTAAGAACTTCAGACTCAGCAAGGGACAACTAAAATAAAAAAGTCCCTAGTCTCATGTTGTTTTACTTCTAGTGGAAGGAAACATAATAAATTATAATTTATCTGTTTGTTTAATATAAAAACAAGGAAACATTATTTATACATTCCAATTCCTTAAAACCCTCTCTGCCCTTGCTTCATAATCTTGGTGTCATATGAGGCTCAAAGAGGAGGTACAAGGTCTAGGTCCCTGGCCATGGTGGTATACTGCCGAAGGCACGTGGTCCCACATGAGAGAGCTGAGAAAGAATATTGTGAGGATCAAGTAAAGAGATGGAAGTCATTTGGTTGGGAGACTTCAGTATACTGTGTAAATGTAAAGGATGAATACGAATTTTATGATTATAAGTTATGAATGCACTGTGTGCCAGAATATGGTGGACTCACTCAAGCTTGTGAGCTATGAATTCTCTAAACTGCTGTCTTACTCTCATGTGCCCCTCAGGTCACAGTATTTGGGTACATGCGGGCATGGGATGATATCAGAGTTGATGCTGGCTACTCATTCTGCTTTGGGAGATGTGAGGAAGGACCTGTGCCATGGTGCTTTAATATCCACCATTTTGGTTAAGTGCCAGTCACCATAATTCATGGTAATAATCCAGGGTAAGGGTGGGGTGAGGGATTGGGGAGGCTGCAGACTAGGTCTTCAAGGACATGTACAATGTCATGGAGTTTTTAGAGCCAAAGGGTAGCCCAGAGTGGTTAAGCAGCAAGTTCTGGATCACACAGCTAATAAGGGGTGTAGCTGGAATGAGAAAAGAGCTGTCTATATTTCCTTTCTGTTAAGAAGTGTTAGCTGCACACCAGTCCATATTAATCTGTCACCAGCTGGTATCCCTCGAAGGCACACACTTGCTATAGGTTGAAAGATAAATTTTTCCTGTTTATCTGGAACAGATTGATAGATACAGCTCCCGTTATTCCTTCCTGAAAACACTACACTTTAGCACAGAAAAGAATGATGAGAAGGAATCAATAATGCTGTAGTTTGAAATACCATTGCAGGGCTTTGAGTCAAACTCTCCTGATTAGGGGTGGCGATGGGTGGACTCCAAACTGCAGCCTGAAGAAGGAATGTGACTGGCTCAAGGTCACATGTCTGGTTCATTGATAGCTGGGACAGAAACTCAGGACTCCTGACTTCCATGCCTGGGCTCTGTCTCCCACTGTCATTGAGAACGGATATTGGTATGGCCTAGCACTCTTGGCAAACAGACTCTTTAATGAGCCAAATTATTTTACCATAATGGCATGAACATTTCATAGTAAATCAGGTCCATTGTCACTACAGCATACATAATTACCCACATGTCGTCAGCTAGGGTGAACTTTCCTCTTGAAATCACTATTTCATAGAATATTGATTTCCCAGTTACACTGTGAGATGGCTAACATTGGCTAGGAATGAGATAGGAAGTCTGGATTAAATATACCTTGATGTGCTTTTTATAGCCTCTTATCCCTAAATCTTGAATTTTATTTTGTAAGGAGGAAACTCATAGTAGATTCTATAGGAATAAGGAAGTATAGAATTGGTATATTAATGAATCATTTAGACTAAAGGGGTTGGTTCAAGGTTAAGAAATGATTTTTATTTCAAGTAGGGAGGCATTTGAGAACATTTATAGGCTGTTGATAAGGAGCTAGTGGAGAGGGAGTTACAAACTCAAGAAAGGAGAAGGGAAGATCGCTGAGGGAGTGAAGTTCCTGAATTGGTAGGGTGACTGGATTTGGACAAGAGCAAGGTGCTATATTTTCTCAGACTGGAAGTAAGGATGAATGAAGATGGAAATCAACAGAAGACCGAAGGTGTGTGATGAGAGGCAGTTGGGATGAAGGGAGGGGGTCTTGAGGGGTGCAACTGAAGCCTACTGCCCTCTTAACTAAAGAAATGTTGGAAGAGCAATTTAGGCTGGAATGGGTACCCAATGTTCGGGGAGAAATGGGAGAGTGGGGATTTCATCCCACCCCTGTCAACCTAACTTCAATCCTACTCAGACTCTTCCTCAGAATCCTCCTAAATTCAATCCTACTCAGACAACTGCTCTCAGGCTATGCCAGCTTACGGTAAATTCTTCTTCTTTTACTGCATCCAGGGTTTACCCTCAAATCCATAACATCCAGAATATGACTATCCATAGTCCTGTATTATGATCATTTTGTCCAAGTCCTACACACCTTGTGTCTCTGTATCAGGGCAGGCTAGGTTGTGCTACAGTAACAGCCCCTACATCTCTGAGGATTAAAGCAATCGAGGTTTATTTCTTGCACATACTAGATGTCTTGCTTGGGGTATGAGGGTGGGGGTTAGGCTCTCCACAACACTGTTCCACAGGGACTCAGGCTGACAATGGAGCTGCCTTCTTGAAGTAGCTGGTCTTCATGCCAAATATAAAATAATGCTTTGTGAGGTCTTGCCTCAGCAATTAGATGTCTGGCTTGGAAGTAACATAAGGCTTTTGCTCATAGCTGATTGGCCAGAACTGATCTTGTGATACTACCCTGCACAACAAGCAGGAAATGGAATCCTATTATGTGCCTTGAATGGGGAAGGGTGGTAGATCTTTAGCCAATAGTTCTAATGACTACTATACTCCTCCAGTCAGACAGTGTGCTCTCTGAAAGGAAGGCCAGCCAGACTGGGCCTCCTGCTTCTCTAGCAGAGGTGCTGTATTGGGCAGCCACAGCACCAGTCACAGGACAGTGATTTGTAGCTGCACCCACCAAGCTCACCAATTAGCCCAGTCCTGCGGCCACAGGCTACAAAGCTCATGAAGCAGACCAGGCAGGGAGTGGGGAGGCAAGACCTACTGGCAGTAGCAGTGGAAGTGAAGATCACAAGGAGGCAAGGAGCTAGTACTAAGAAACGTAAAGGAGGCTGCTCACAATGACGGGGGCTCTGATGTTGCCACCTTACGTGGCTCAGCCTCCACAGTGCTGGGCACATATGTGAGTGTCTGAAAGATGGTAGGAGGATAGCCCAACAACCATGCTGGTTTGATTGCAGTGAGTTGAGTGGGAGAACACTAGAAAGACTGGCCTGGGTCAAGCCCTGGCATATTGAGAGACCATGGTCACCCTTCTCCACATCTTCACAGCCTTCTCCTGAATGAAGATCCTCAGCTGGATCTGTTATTCATGAAATGATCTGCAACTTGCCTGGTTTTCATTTTTTTTTTTTAACCTTTTTTCATAGGCCTCCTCTTGAGGTAACTGACCATTTTGCCTTTGAACCCAACAACTCCCCAGTGAAGTGGTGAGCCGAAGTGGAGGCCCAGAGAGGCAGGCGGCTTACTCCAAGCAGGGCAGCTAATGACCGGGAGTCCCGCCTCCCTCACACTCCTCTGTGTGCCACATGGTCACTAGGCTAAACCTAGACATAGGTTAGGTTTTTCAGAAATAGAGTGAAAACAACCTCAGGGTTCAGCATTAATGGACAAGTTTTAAGGTGTCCTAGCCATTGAATAAGATAGAGAAGCTTCCCTCTGTTCGAGGACAACAGCTCAAAAGGAGCAGACAGATCTGGGCCGTCCAGCCAGCTTGCTCTCTCTCAGCCAGGGTCCCTTTAAGACGCGAGAACTCAGAGGTAGGGAGGTCAGACACAGGCCAGTGGAAGTTTCCACACTCTGTGTGTCTGGGCCAGAGACTCTGTCTATCTCTGCTGGGGAAGGGTGGGCCCTGTTCCCACAGGCCTGAGATTTATGACTTCAGTCTGGGAGGGGGCGTTGGCTTTTACTTCTCGGCACGAACAATGGTAAACACTTATGAAGAACATTTGGAACTGGTAGCCCTCAGCCGGCGTCAGCCTAACTCTCTAGTCTTCTCTCTCCTTGTGAGTTGTGCGCACTGGCACCTCTCATAAACCTAACCTCTGAGCAAAGCTGGCAGTTTTCTCAGCTTGCGCTGCCTTGCAGTTATCTGTTAGTGGAGATAGCATCTCCTGCCCCCAAGATTCTTCCTTTAATATATGGAAGTATTAAGGGGCAAAAGTTTTACATATAGAAGGTCTATGTGGAGCTTAAATGGGAGTCAAAGATGGTAGCTAACTGGCTAAAGCCTTAGTTATCGGTGGAGGGACAGTGACAGAGAAGGAAGTCTGGCCAGATCAGGGAGGCAGTAATGTGTGTGTGTGTGTGTGTGTGTGTGTGTGCATGTGTGCGCGCACACATGTGTTGGGGGTGACAGCACAGAGAGGGCCACCATCAGCTTTCTATTTAGAGGATTTTTAAGTGGCTGCAGTAGAGGGGTTCTGGTCGGGGTTCTGTGCTTATGGAAGAATTATCCCATTTTCTTCCGTCGAAGGCAGTAGATCATAGAGGTTAAGACACAGTCAGTCTCTGAAATCAGACTATCTGAGTTGAAATATCCTGGTCCTGCTACTTCTGCCCGTGTGACTTGGGCAAACTCCTGCACTTCTTCTAAGCCTCGGTCTTCTTGTCTATAAAATGGGCATGGCTATGAAACTGACATTGTAGAGTTGAGACTGCTGAGTGCCTAGCACAGGGCCAGAAATCCACAGTTACTGTTACTATTTTTTGATATTCTACCTGATTTCCTCGCCCGCAGCAATGCAGAGACCATCAAGAACTCCTTCTGTGGCAGAAATGACCTGTCCCAACTTGTTTCCTCAAGAAAGCAAGGCACAAAACCCACCTCTACCCTGCCACTGAAGCAAAAGATACATCTCCCCTGAGCCCACCTTCCCACCTGACACCCAGTGCCTGTGGCTTTAAATGGGGACAAAGCTGGAGTGGAGGATGCAGAGTAAAAGAACAAAGCAGCCCTTCTTCTCTTCTTAGTCAGGGCTGGGTGGAGGATGGATAGTAACAGAGTGACCCAAGGAGGAGGCAGGTGGCCTTCAGACAGAGTGTACCCCTCCCCCGCCCCCCAGGCCTGGATGGCACTCTTGCCCATGGAGAGGCCGGTCAGGGTGCACTGATACGGTGGCGCAGAGGAGGCCGGGGCTGGGTGTGGTGCACGTGGTGACGAGAGAGGCCAGGGCGTGGCTCCATATTCTGCTACTGACTAACTGCAGAACCTGGGCCAAGCCGCCTCACCTTTCTGGGCCTCAGTATCCTCCTCACGTGTCAGACTGATGTCCGCCATTATGCCAGCCCACCTCTCCTGCACCCTTCATTCGGATCCCTTAACTCCCTCCCTACGCACACTCACACGTGCACACGTGCACACACACACTCATGCATGCCCACACAGAGCCCCACGTACTTGCACACAGTGCACCAGAGGTGCCGGTGCACATGTGTACACACACACGTGAACACAAGTGTGCTCCTTCTCAGCCATCTGACTCACACCCAGCTCAGGTTCCACCTCCTGCCTCTCTGGTCTTCCCGTTCCACCCTGATCTTCTGCTCTTCTGAACTTTTATGGCGGCCCCGCGAGAAGTCTTCTTTCCATTTCCTTCTCGACTTCGGGGTGTGTGTAGTTCTGCACTATTTTTTCTCTCCGGATGCATAGTAAGCCCCTGAGAGCCCCAGGTTCTAGGTCCTCTCCCTCCCCCCCAACAACTTCCATGCTGCACAGAAGTGAATTTTCTGTGCCACGAATGACGTGTAAGCTTCAGGCCTTCCTCAACACCTTACACGGTCACGTTTGCACATAGTTGGTGAATGCAAGATATTTTAGCTATGATCTGTTAATACCTCCGTTTCTCTCACCTTGATTTACCCTGTCACGCCTCTCTGTTTGGTGGCATCAGAATGCCAATTTGGAAACTAGCTAAGGAGCAGCTGAGTAGGGGGTGTTTGGTTTGGGTTGAGTGGGATATATTTAATGTGGTACTCAGTCCTTTCTATAGCAATTCACTGTTGCTAGCTGTCACCATTAAGCAAAGGGTTCCAGGGACAAGCTGCTGCCCACTGTGCACAGGTATTCTGTGTCGTGCCACAAAGAGCCATCAGAAGTTGTGTGGAGACCTGAGTTGTGTGGAGACCTGAGTGTCTGGCCCTGGAAGTACATGGAGAGTGGAAGAAAAACAAGGTCTAAAATGTACAGACCCCAGAAGCTAGCTGGTGGGGAATTCCTCCAATCACCAGGCAGGCGAAATGGTAAGCAGAAGATTCTATTCTCATCACTGCCTAGTCAAAATGAAAGCTCTCTCTTGTCAGGAATATACTCTATCATGCAAAGTAATACAATTACAAATGCACTATTCATTTTGTTTCTTTTTTGATGGGAATTACCGACACAGAATTTATCAGAACTCCCATGTTTAAATGTCTTGCTGATTTGACAGGAAATACTGACACTGACAGAGATAACAGAAAACTCATTATACACCACCACAATGAGGACATCGATGACAATCTGGTTATAAGTTTCATAAATTCAAAGAGTATTTTAGATTTGTCACTGTAAATGAGAAGTTGAAATGCCCTGAAATCTCATAGCTCACATATGAAAGATAGTTGACAGAGGTTTTCCCAAAGTTGATAACAATCCTGAAAATTCACATGGCATTACTAGTGACAAATTGAGAGACTCAAAGAAACCTTTCCAAACTGTGAATAATAAAATACAAAATTGGATCAACTTGTTAGAGGAGAGACTGAATTATCTTTGTATTCTCTCTACAAAAATGATATTGAAAAATGATAGTCATTTAAAGAGATGATCAAAGAGTTTGCAGCCAAAAAAAAAAAAAATGTAGGCAGAAGAGTATTACGGATATGTGTCAGACACTTATCTAGGTTTTGTGGCGCCTGTGGAATTTGTCAGCATTTTACAATTTGTAATTTGTTGTGATTTGTTTTTGTAAATACGACTTCACTTTCAAACGTAATTTTGTACTTGGAATTTTGAATTTTTTCCCTTCAACAGGGTCCCCTAAATTGTGAAAGCTTCCGTTCCCCACCCCCCTCCCCACCCCAAGCTGGGTCTGCCCTGTGTAGTCCTTGGTCCCTACCGAGAGCTGCCTTGGCCTCTGGCTGCCAGCGGAGGTTCTGGATGTGGGGACAGGTGTGGGTGGCACTGACAAGGGCAGCCACCATTAGCTGGTGGGTGACATCACACAACCTTGGAGACCACCTGACTCTTCTTCTAAAAGGGGCAAAAGTTCTGTCATGCCGCCTATGAGGGGCAACAAACCTTTCTACCAACAGTCTTGTCGGGCCTGGCTGGGTCCTGCCAGCTCTCCCCCCACCCCGCCCCTTGCGTTTCCTTTTAATAAAATTTAATGTTTTCATTTTCAAAGACCTAGAAAATCCAAACACTTTTTAAAAGCCCCGAGAAACTATAAAAATTAATAGCACAGGGATAATTTCTTTTTCAGTGGCGACTCAATTAAACCTGCCAAAGTCAGACAGTGTGATTTAAATGCACCACTTGCAGAGAGACTCGAGCAAAGCAGGCAAACATGGAATGAACAATAATATTTACCAATTACCCTCTTGGATGTTTCCCACCCGGCCCCTTCCCCCCGGGGAGAATTTTTTCCTTCCCTCCCTCCTCTCTAGGGGCCAGAGGTCAGCATCCCTAATTGTTTTCTCCTTGAATGGTCACATTGCTATCAACAAGTGACTGAACTTCTCTGCTCTGGGTAATGGAAAAATACCACCCGGGCTGGCTGCCCAGGGCAACAGGCCACGTGGCCATCATTCTGACTGTGGGGCTGAGCTCAGCTTTGAAAAGGCAAGAACAGCTCCCCCCTGGCTCATCTCAGCCAGGCGCTCCAGCCAGACTAGACATCTCACATTCCACACTTAGTCCTGCCTGCCTCAGGGCACTTGCTCCTGCTGTTCACCCTGCCAGGAATGCCCTCTCTCCTGTTCAGTGAACGCTCACCACGGAACACTTAAATCTTCTATTTTGTTTGAGGCTCCTATCAAGATCGAGTTCTTTTAAGAAAGCTATCCTGATAAAATCCATGTCCATGCGGATTTCCCACATAATCTCAGTGCCTTCAACTTCTCTTTACTGAGCCGATTACACATTATCTCTTAACTCACAAGGGCTGTCTGGGCACTGTCCTAGCCTAGAGATGTTAACACGCAGGCTTGTGACAGTCTTATCCTTACTTCCAGACTGTAAGCTCCTCCAAGGCAGGAACTCCTCTGGATGTATCTTTGCATTTAGTTGGGTGTTCTGCCTGTGATGAAGGCTTAACGCTTGCATCTGGACTGGAATGGAGAGTTTCAATATTTTCTTTACAACAGGAGAACGAACTTTGTGCCCCAGGAAATGGTACAAGGATTTCAATGCAGCATCGTTTGCATAGAAAAAATAAAAACAAATAAATTACAAGAGATAAAAAAGACCTCAGCTAAATATCTATCAGTGGGGAATGGATACAGAGAATATGGAATATAGTAACATACTCAAGAGCAGTTAAAATAAAGGAAATGGAGTTGAATTATCAATATGTGTAGATTCCCAAAACAGAAACATTGACTGAAAAAGGCAAACTGCAGAACAATATGTTTGTTAAGATATAATTTATGAAGATTCAATGCCACAGAAACCAATACTACATAGCATTTTATGGATCCATATGAACATATCCATGTGTTCAAAGAAATACATGCAATTCTTGCCAGGGGTTGCCTCTGGAGAGGGGCGGGGGGGAGGGATGGGGAATGGGACCCAAGATTCTTCATCTTGAGTATTGTTTTTCTTTTCATTATAAAACTCTGAAGCAAACAAGAGAACGCTAACATTTGCTAATTCTGATTGATGAGTACATGGGTGTCCATGGGGTAGAGAGTGGCAGAATGCCTACCTCATGGGCTCCCCCTCCTCCGACCCACCCTGGACCCCATTTCCCGGCCTCCTCTGTGGCAGCGATGTGACCTCAGTCTGGTTGGGGAATGCGCAGGTGAGTGGGAATGATAAGATGGTGCCTCCAGGTCTGGCTGCTGAATACCTGGCCTGGGTCAGCAGCCCTAGAAGTAGGCAAACCAGCCATTACTTTTGCCGTCACCCTCCCCAGGGAGCTTCCCAGTACTGAGCTGGACTGCAGGGAACAGGAAAAGCCGAGTGCAGGGGACTTTTGCTGCCTGCAAAATGCAGGTAAAGCCTCCAGTTGCCAGCTAGTGTCCCCCAACAGGCACTTTGCCTTTTGATTCATGTTAGCCAGCCTCCTCACTGTCCCTAGACCACACTTTGCTCATTTCTGATCTTCTCCCCACTAGGGACATCCTGCTGCATTGCTTTTTCAGCACATACTCAACCATCCAACCCTTCTGCCTGGCTCAGGCTACCGTCCTGGTGACGCCATATCCCCTCACCCCATCCTATTCCCAGAACTCTATCTGTACTGCTTGTTTTGGCTTTAACCACACAGTGTCCTTGCTGTAGCTTGTATCTTCCTGACAGGGACAATGCCTTATCTTTGCGTTGTCTGTCAGGGAAGGACCTGACTTTTTCTGTGCTAAACAGGGTCGGGTGGGGGGAGAAAAACAAAGTCTAATCTGGTGCCCTCTGTGAGTCTGATGGGTTTACAATGCATTGTTTAGAGTTTCCGGAGTTGAGGTAAAAGAGATCCTTATTGGAGGAGGGGTAAGGCAGGCATGCCCCCCAGTATTTAAGACAGTACAGCATGAGAGCCTCCTACGAGGAGCCGTTGGGGAAGAGGGTTCAGAACCTGTGGCTTAGTTACATTCTCATTGCAGAAAGATCAAGTTTAACTCCAGCCGGGTTTCTTAACATGGCTTGTTTCACTTCTGGTTCCTCTACAGGGACTCCAGATAAGATCCTGTAGAACGCAATGGTGTTTATTTCAGAGGCAGCAGGGAAGGTGGGGAAGACCTCAGGAAGCAGCATCCTATCCCTGAGGTTTATCTGTAGAAAGGAGGTGGTGGAGTGGGAGCCTAGGACAGAGCGAAGCTCCTTAGGGGCAGGGATGGGCCCTCATCTGGGATGTAGCCATGCCAGTTAGAGTCTCCCTGAGACTCAGGTTCTTTATTTTTAGAAAAGAGAGAATACGACTTGGCTGGGCTGCTGAGGTCTAAATGAATAAAATATGTGAAAGGGTTTATCAACCCATGAGTGCTATGCAAATAGCCAGGATTGATGTGTCTAACATGCATGTGGCTAACAAAATAGATGCCAGATAGAGATAGGTCTGTCCGAATGAAGAGGCTAATGAAGAAGTGAATGAAGGGATGAAGGAACGAGCTAGGGAGAGGGCATAAGCTCACAAGGTGGTCCAGAGGACCAGGCACAGATGTGTGGGCAGAGGCAGTATGTAGACAAAGACATTGAGTAGGGACTTGGGACCATCCCCAGGAAGCATGACCTTGATGTGGATGCTCCCTTATCTCCTAAAGACTGGAGGGCTTGGTCAATCATCCTCCCAGGGGAGAGCAAATACCTGGTGCTTGAAGCTAACAGAGGGTCCTTGGGGCTCTAGGACCAGTCAGAGCCCCCAAATGAGTCCACTCCAAGGACGACATGGGAAACAAAGTAGCTCCTCAGATGTTAGTAATCTGGTCAAATGGCACGCAAAGCATCATCACTGCATGTTTAGAAAACAATCAATAACAAAGCTCATTAGGGGAGACCCTGATGCCAACTCAGGACGGAAATACCTTGGAAGAGAGTAAGGACCATACATGTTTTATACTACAGGGTTTTTTCTCTCTGAGACGCTTATCTTCCTACTTCCCGGAGAAATATAATCCGAGCGTCCTCTTTGGACACTGGAGCTTTCCACAAACGGGCCAGCTGGTCTTTTGGGTGTGTTCTCCCACTTTGTTTGCCTTGCACAAACTCCTTTCAGTCCAACAGGTCCCGTCACCAGGGCATTTCCCAAAGCTCACCTTCTTCCCAGTGGATTCAGACCTTCCCCTTAACTATGTCTTTTTGTTTTCACACTCTCCCGTTTGTACCCTCCACATGCTCGGCTGCCCCTACCCTCCGCTGGACTCACCATTCTCTGCCTAGCATTGCACCTGTTTGTGTCGCACCTTTTCTTTCACACCGTGAGGTCTCTGAAGTTTAGTTTACACTTCCTGTGCCCCTTAATCCACCTGGAACAGTGCTGGGCACATAGGGAACCCCAAAATATTTGATGACTGGTTGGGAAGATAGCATCCTTCATGACCAAGTAACACCATGTCCTTTGTATCTGTGGCTAAATGGACACTTACGGGGAGTCATGCTTGCCAAGGTGCAAGCATTAGCAGGTGACACCTGGCTTCAGCTCCCACCTCCAAATACCCCCCTCCCCATCCCATGCGAGAGCCTGGACTCATTACTAGACCCTACATAACGTGTAGCACCTGTGTAACCCTGCCGTGGTGATGCTGCATTTGCTGTTTTTCTCTCGACGCTACACCTCAAAGCCCAACCACTCCCCTTCTGCTCCTGAGAAACAAGCTCACAGCCCAGGGTGATCTCGCAGAGGATGGGACATCCCCCTCAGTGTCACTGCCTTCTCGTTCCCACCTTCTCTGCATCTGTGCTTAGCACTCCTGCTTCTGTGGTCCCATTGGGGTGTGTGTGGGGGGCGATAAGCCAGATCCCCAGATTACTGCCATCTGTGCAGGGTCAGATGAGTGACAAGGCTGTTCAGAGAGGGTGAGTTCACTTCCAGACTGGGGCGGGGGGGTGGTCCTCGGGGATTCAGGAGGTGGCACCGGAACTGAGCCTTGAGCATGGGCAGGATTTGGACTGGCCTACGAGAAAGCTACAGGAGCAACAGAGCAAAGAGTGCCGGGGAAAAGTGAATCCACTCAGCGGCAGGGAAGGAGGAACATAGGAGACGGGGCAGAAAGGTAGATGAGGGCCCGGGATGGGGAATTATCCGTAACGACACAGGATTTATACCTGAAGTCTTTCTGAGTGTCTACGTGGGCCCACCTTGTGTTGGGGCTAGAGACAACCAGACAACCTGTGCCACTCTTGGAAATACCTAAATCCTCAGACCCAAGGTGAATTCACTCTTTTACAGCCAAATGGGAGTTGGGGGGAGGGCGTCCTCATGGGTCCACACTCATGTGGGGTCTAAGGAGGGTCTCTCCTAAGCGCCTTCTCTGCTTTGGGAGTGTGACAGTCACTAGGCAGGATCAATCCAGTGGGCAAGGCCCTGCGAGCTTCAGAGAGAGAAGGCTCACTGAGAGAACAGGCAAAAGTAAGATAGGAAGCCACGCGAGGGGATGCTTACTCACAGACCCCGGCCTGAACGTGGGGTCTCTCGACTCGTCTTATGAAGGCAAGAATTTCTCCTGGCCATAATCCAAGAGCATGGAAGTGCCTGAGATAGGCACTGTTGAGGACATTTTCGAGGCACCAGAGGAGTGGATCAAACCCGGCTGCTCCAGGAAGCTCAGGAGCGCAGAGCCTTGGGACTCAGCCCACTGGGCGCCAGGCCTGAAAAGAAATGCACACTCGGACACATCACGGGGGCTCAGCAGCCTGGCCCGAGCACGCAACCCCTTTAAGAAAGACAGTGGCATGGAGAACACCCAGACCAGCGTGGCAGGGGCTGGAGGGAACCTCCTCCAGGAACTCTGAGAGAAGGAGGGTGAGGAGCATGGGCAATGATGACAGAGGGCAGAGAACAGCCATTGTCACTGGGGTGAGGAACGGTGCTCCCACGGGGGGCAAGACTAAGAATTCGAGGATCCTGGCATCCTAACACCCCAGAGTTGTTCTGAAAGCGTGGGAACTGCTTGCACCGGGACCGCCTGGTCTTTCCTGAGCCCCTCTCGTGTGTGGGGCCTGACGCTGGGTCCCAGCACAGCAGAAAGCTGGCCACTCAGCCTCACAGAAACCACACTTTGGCCTTTTTGGAACATGCGGGGGAAGGCTTTGTTTGGCAAGAGTATTCCGAAGATATGCATAAACTTTCTGTAACTAATAGAGCAGTGTGCTCTCAGGAGTGGGAAAGTGACACACACGTCCCCCTCTGCAGGTGATCCAGGCGAGGAAATGACTCAACAGAAACGACGGCCCACATCATTTTTGGCACGCACACTCAACCCATCCTGAATCGGGCTACGCACAGATTGCAAAGAAGGTCGTATGTAAATACACATATACTGAATCACATAAATAGAAATTTGGAATTCCAAGCAGCAGCAATCACAGCAACATCTATTATCTCATTAAATGCTCATGATAATCCCATGTGGTGGGTGGTATTATCTTCGTTTTACCAAAGAGGAAACCAAGACATGGAAAGATGAAGCAAACTGGCCAAGGTCACTTAGCTGATAGGTGGCTGAGGCAGGACTTGAACCCAGAGCTGCTCTAAGGTTTTAGTTTCTATATTCTGTTGGAGGGATGTAAACACAGGAATAAGGGTGTCTTGCCAGAGGCACCGATAGGGAATTGCGGCCTCCGGGCTCGGGTGGATAAGGTTCCTTCTACCTCTACAGGTCTATGGTCTGGCCCCTATGTTTTTCAGGCAAACACTAAAACATATACCAAGTTGGGCCACAGCCTCCACACCCCTAAGTAATTCAAAGAATGTGATACGGGTGAGGCACAGAAACAACCGCAAAGGCGAGGCTAGGTGAAGTCTGTTTACACGTTCCTGACTCCCTCTTCTCTTTGCAATTGTTCTGGCTGCCCCTTTAAGGGTACCTGGCCCCTCGGGACCGAGCAACCATCTGTCTTAACGAAGGAATATTCAACAGCCCAATGGAGAAGATGGGGTAGGAGGTGTCAAGTCTATCTACTCTAATCCATGGATCCATGATAAAATAAATCCTCCTCATCTTGGGGATGCTCTCATTTTTGGTGGGCTGGAAAGTGCCTAATTTGAATCCTACGGTTAGTTTACGAATCCTCACCAGCCAGGAAGATTCTATAGATCGTATTAGGAAAGGCTTGTCTAGAAGCAGGCTCTTTGGTTTTCCAAATACAGCACTATATTATACTACCGAATATTCTTTCTTAAACTATGAATCCTGCCTTCTCCCTCCCCATGGAGTGCGATATACCCCCTTGGAATGACATGCTACCTTCTTCGCAGCCCTCACAACTGAGAATCACTGGTCTTGTGTAATGGTTGGAGCCGAGAAGCCAGAGATATGAATTAATTTGGCCATAGTCACAAAATGGCTTATTCAGCTCATTCATTTCACTTCTAGTGACAAATATTTATTGAACAACTACTATGTGCCTCGGATCTTAAAGCTAACAGGTGCACCTGCATTTTCAAATCTATCTTGGAGGGGGCCGTTTGACCAAAGGACTGAATATTTTCACTGGTAGAATTTAGGTACCAGTAGGGTACATCCTCTTAGTTGGGAATCTTCTGGATACCACTAAAATCTCACACCGTGGACAAATCTGCTCAATTAGTACAAAAAGGGCCAGTCCTGCATGGGTACCCAGCTTTGAAGATGGCAAAAATGAGAAGGATGAGGCCCCTCCCTAATGTAATAGCATCTCCCTGCTGCCTCACTCTTGTCAACACCTTCTTCTCCTTGGATTTGGCCTTATACCCTGCCTGCTGTGTTCTTACTAAATTGGGCAGAAGGACGCCTCCCCCTTTATTTCCTCCCATCCCCCCAACCCGGTTTCTTCCCAGCACAAGGTTCCATTCTTCATTAATGCTGTTTTAAAGCCAGCACGGAGCTGTTTTCCAGATGTGGCCATGCGCAGACAGTAATTGTGCTCTGTGATCCCTTCCAGCTGCTCCCACCGTTTGCCAACAACCCCCTCCCCACCCCCACCTTGCAGCCCCAGGAGTCCATGTTTGGGGGCTGCAAATTAGGGCAAACGTTGTAAAATGATCGTGTGCTACACACGGCCTTCCCCGCAAGAATTATGGACTTTATAACTGAGCTAATTGGCATTAGGTCTTGCCTGAAAGGTCAACAGAGTGGCAGAGAAACAGGATCTTTGTAAATTGATAGGCTGGTTCCCCCTGTGTCCCCCCGACTCTCTCTCCTGTTTTGAAATATGGCCTACCTGCCTTGCAGAATTGCTGACTCTTGTAAATTACTGCTTTGACTGTGTGGGACTGTGACACATTGTTTCACATCACGTGGAAGGTGGTGGGGATGTTGAAGGGACGCATAATTATACCCTGCAAATTCTTCTACCATGCCACAAGCTTCAGCCTTCACACACCTCGGGGAAGCAAGCAGTGCTTTGTAACGCTCCCGACCTTCGAATCAAGCTTGATTTATCCAAAGGTAGCATACGGGCTCACATTTTGTTTATTTATCTATCTATCTATCTATTTATTTATTTATTTATTTATTTATTTATTTATTTATTTCTCCAAATATATGAGCTCCTTTGGGATGATCTTGCCTTTCTTAAATGGGAACATTTGTATAATGGTTTTTTTTTTCTTTTTCTTTTCTTTTTTTTTTTTTTTTTTTTTTCATTCTACACATTCCTATTGAGCATAGTAGTGGCAGAGTTCAAGACTGACCTTAGGAGGGAGCAAAAGTCATCTTTCTGGAATCTGACATGTTGAGATGTTACATTTTTATCTATACTTTGTGCGATCTTTCTGCTCAGGATGAATCGAAGCCTTATGGTTTCAAAATGTCTGTCCTCGCCGTTGATGCTCACTGTTTGGGGTTAAGCATTGGAAGTCTTTGTTCAAACGTGTATGGTATCTTGGAGAAATAATGCATCGAACTTGTGGTTCCTACTGCTTTCCTTCTTATTTTTCTTCATCAGGGACCCTTGAGAACCTAATGAAAGCTGACCTCATATTGCACACACTCACACATGTTTTGCCTACAACTTAGGGCTGTTCTTGGATCTTCCAAATCCCTGCTATAGATCAACTCCAAGTTATGAATCCCTGCTTAGTTATCATCCTTGCCCACTGACACTTTAGCTCACCTGGACCTATTAGACCCCTTCTAGCAGGGAGACCTAAGGGAGCAGGTCCTAGGCTGGCCAAGGTAATGGGAAAAGGAGAGAAGCAAAATTTCAGTGGCCTGCTTTTGGGCCACAATACAAGGGGAGGTCTGAAAATCATTTCCTTATTAAACATGCAGTCTGCACACCTAATAAACAACACAGCATGCACATACACACATGCAACTCTTTTCCACATGTATGTAAATACTGTGGAGATGTGAACATTAAGTGTTGGCCTAATCAACAGATACAAAAATGGTAACCGTTGTGCTGGGAGGTTATTTAATGCACAAAAGGGATCCGAGCTGGGAAGTTTAGGAGCCGTGGTCTACTCTATCAGTGGTCCAGGTCACCATCCCTCTTACCTGGATTGCTACCGTAGCCTGAGCAGGTTTCTCCCTCACATCCCACCCCTAACACTGTGGCGAGGGTGGTGTTCCCCAGATGCCAGGTCTCCTAAGGTGACCTCTCCTAAACCCTCCCGTAACTGCCGTTCCACTCTGGGGCCAAGCCAAACCCTTGCCACGGCCTCTTGCTCTGCCCTCACCTGCTATTACTCTCCCCTTCGCTCATATCACCCCAGCCCCCGACGCTCCTCCAACATGCTGGTCAAGCCATCGCCTCGCGTCTTTTGCCCTTGCTGTTTCTCTCTGCCTGCGATGCACCTGTCCCAGGTGTTCTGATGGTTGATCTCCTCTCCCTTCCAGGTCGCTGCTCACGTTTCGCCCTTGCTCCTCGCCTCTTCTAACACAGCCACCACATGCCCCACTCCTCCTGATCCTTCTTCCTTGCTTTATTTTCCCCCACAGCCTCCATTACCACCTGACTTCAATTAACTTCTTTTTTTAATTTACTTTTGAGAGACATAGAGACAGAGCATGAGTCAGGGAGGGGTAGAGAGAGAGGGAGACACAGAACCTGAAGCAGGCTCCAGGCTCCAAGCCATCAGCACAGAGCCTGATGCGGGGCTTGAACTCACAGACCATTAGATCACGACCTGAGCCAAGTCGGCTGCTCAACCCACTGAGCCACCCAGGCGCCCCTGACTTCGTATTTACTTTCGTCCGTGTCTCCCCACCAGAATATCAGCTCCTGGAGAACGGAACCTTTGTTTGGGGTGTCTGTTGCTGAATCCAACAGCAGCAGATATTTTCCTATCGGTGAGCTCCAGGCCCTCGGACCCCATCTGCTACAGCTCTGTGCTTTGAGCATTGCACTGCAGCTTCTCCTTAAGAGGTTTTCACAAGTTCAGAGCAGTCCTGGGTATTGGGGAGTTGAAATTATTTTTACCCATGTGCAGCTGAAATAGCCATCTGCCAACACACCGCCCAATTCCCCACTGTGTTTAAAATCCATCTGGAGTTCTTTTTTTTTTTTTTTAATTATCCATATTAAAAAAAATCAGTGTCTTGGTGCAAAAGAAGGTGCCTTGTTTTCATATCTTTTCTGCCTATGGCAGAACGTGTCCTGGGACAGAGGGATAGATTTAGGGCTACTCATTGCTGGTTTCAAGCTATATGGATTAATTACTGCTTCTAGGCACATGGTTGTTCCTTGTTCTAGGGATGTTTGTCTTCCTGTACCTAAATATAATTCAAAGACCAGCTCATGTTACCTCCTCCACAAAGCCCTCCTGATTACTCTAGCCTTCCCTTTCCTGACATCATCATGGTGAAAATGGGTAGCTCCTTAGAACAGAGTCCTTACTTTTCTTCTCAGAAACTCAGAACTCAGTCCTTACTTTTCCTCAGCTGTATTGGCCTTGTACTTCTCAGCTCTGTGACAACTGAGACCATACTTCATGGTCGTCTTGCAACTGCCACAGGGCCCAGCAGAGGGCCCTTATAAAGTCTTGGAATGCCTTCTAACTCCTTTTCCTTCAAGGCCCCTCAGATCCTTTTTGGACGGCTCCGATTTTCACCACGCTTGGACCCGTAGAGTGTCAACTAAATAATCCGTATTCCATATAGTGCAAACGTTCCTCCTGCTTTGCCAAAGTGCTCTGTGAGCTCTGGATTGTGGGGACAGTGTCTCACATCCCATTGCCTACATAATGACCAGCCCAAGGCAATGCTCAGTGAATAATTTTGATTTAAATTAAGATGGCAATGATGATGGAAACATTCAATTAATACACATATGTTAGCATCCTGGTAAGTGCAGGCCCCTTGGCAGTTGCTGGGGATTGAGCAATGTATAAATCATCGTTCCTACCTTCACAGGGTTCATAGTCTAGTACGGGACAGAGCTAGATGGCGGGCCGGGAAGGGATATATGGGCACCTCCATGTGGTCTGAACAGGAGAAAGCAATGAACTCATTATGGGATTTAAAAATCTTTGACATTTGAACTTGAAGTTTGAGGAAGAGGACGCACAAAGGCACAGAAGTGGGAAGAGTCTGGTGGATTATGGGAGCAGCTGTGGTTCTGAGTAGCTGGGGTATAGGAGGCATAGGTGGTGCTGAGAGGTCAGCCTGGGAAGACAGGATGGTCAGGCCGTGGACCGCATCCTGCTCTGCTAGGCACGCCCATTCCTGCTCTCCCTGGTCATTTATTCCAATTGCAGTGTGTCCATTTATCTAAACACTTTGGTAATGGGGTCCATGGGGCAAACCTCTATGTGAAGTGGGACCTCCTTTGATTCACCTGAAATTCTGGGTTGGGGTTCTGTGAGGTCAATGTCCCTCAAGTTCCCCCTATTGCCTTCAGTCCAGTGATGTGTCCTTTATAAAAAAACAAAAACACAAACAGACAAGTATTTGGAAACTAGGCATCTGGAGACAGATCCATCTATTACCTTCACGACTTTGGACAATTTCTTTAACTCCTCTGAGTCTCAGTCTTTTCACTTGAAAAACGGAAAATAACACCAAGGTCCACCTACTTCACTGCTCAACTATAATATAACAATCGGTGTAAAAGAGCCTCGAAACACGTAACACTCTGCACAAATGCAAGGGCTTATTACCCCGACTGAAGGAGACAGCCGCTCCTTCCTCCCGAGAAGACTCCCTTGCCAGGCGGTACAAACGTCAGTGGGGTCCCTTGGTCTCCCATGGCAACTCGCCTCATCAACCCACTGGCGTTTTTGCCTCCACAGAAGGCAGCACTTGCTCATTAGGCAGAACAAATTACCCACGTTCCACTGGGGTATAGATGGAAAGCTGTGAGGTAGAATAGATCTCTTTCCCTCTGCTTCCCTCCCTCTCTCTTTTCACGTTCACAAGTGTCTCCGGAACAAGCTGTCTCCTGTCTGGGGAAGGCAGAGCCCAGGCCGCGCAGAGGTGGTGTGCGAGATTTGAGAAGGCAGCTGCTCCGGCCCTCTTCCCCAGTGGATCCCGCAGTTGGCTGGCTCTGGCCCTGCCGTGCTTGCGGCACATCTGAACATAGGCCGTTCACATAAATTGTAAGCCCAACGCACCGCAGCCCTTCCTTTGGCGCACCCGAGGTTACTGGCTCCACATACCCACGGGGGGCAGGGCATCAAGGGACCGGAAGGAAGCCAAGCTCCTATTTCTTGACGTGCTCCCATCTAGTGAATGGTGAAGGAGCCCCTGTGGTCACATTTCCAGCCCTGGTCCATTTTACTTCCATTCAAGCAGCAAGACATATCCCAAATCTGAATGGGAAGCAGGGGAAATAGTTCAGGAAGACAGATGGGAGACAGGCAGTACGCGGGACTGACCAAGAGCGCTGCTCTCCACTCTCTGGGGCTCCTTCTCACTTTCTTTTAGGTCCTTAGGACCTTTAGGATGCCCACTGAGGATGCCCCAGCACCCTCTGCTCCAGGCTCCAACAGGGGCGGAGGCGACTTTGGCCAAGAAAAGTAAAAGCATTGCCCAGTGCTTTCAGAGGCTCGATTTGATTTGGTTTGCTTCAGTGCGATTCGATTCGATTCAACTCAGTTCCCGCATATTCAGCACTATTTGTGTGTCACGAAGTTTTCTCAGTCCTGAGGATTCTCAAACGAAGCCGAGTCAATCCAGAAATAATTTCGAAAGCCTTAAAGTTTGGCTAATCTGACTCGGCAGTTCTTTTTCTAGGAGCTTATACTAAGAAGAAAATCTGGTATGTATGGGAGTTTTAGCTATAAAGATGTTCCTCTTTGTTCAAAAAGCAACACAAATGTCTCGGGGCTAGGAGACAGGCATTAGATGTATTTAATACAGGCGTACAAGCTCTAGTGACATAGTCAGGCAGGTTGAAACTGGTCAGGCAGTAAGTGCAGTATCTTTAGATTCACAAGGAATGTGCCAAAGGTTCCCAAACTTTGTCTCAGTAGTATTTTTACAGCACCCATAAACCAAAATAGGTGACACATGGTTAGGTTTAGTAAGTATGTAGGTCCAAATAAACTCATAAGTATTTATTTCCTAACAACTTGGTAGCTGTTTGAAAAAATAACACATAAGTTGAAAGAAAAAAATATTTATAATTCGGTCTTAAATAATCATAATTATTTACTAATAGAATATGTGCACCCGTTGGCCATTATACAATTAGTCAAACTTTGCCATCAGATTGGACATAATCACCCTCATTTCCTGTTCTACAATGGTTTTTGTATGGTACTCTCTTTTTAACACATCAACCAATGAAAACCTAGTTTTGCAAAGATATGATGGTATCATATGTCTGTAGCATGATATAATCTCTGAACTCACTCAGGCTGGTAGTTTGTGTAGTATCTGACAGTATTGAGTACAACGGTGCGTCCCTTGATAATTAAAGATATCTTGTACTACCCGTATGGGTTCACTGTGGCACCCTGGAGTTCCTTGGAACAAAGTTTGGGAATTGCAGAAATACGTTCACTCCCATTTTGTTGAAACAAACTGCCTTCTTTACTTTACCTTTTAGTTTAGCTTTTGATAGACATAGGAGTACAAGAAATATTTTACTTTCATCTTGACTGCAGAAAAGAAAATAAGCCCAAGGCTCTTATAAATAGCAACTGACCCTTAACTTTACTTTCAGGGAGGCCATTGGGCATGGTGGGGACTGAGGCAAAGACGGAACACAAGCTCCATCTAAAGAAATCAGCTTTCCCCATGCAGCTTGATAGGAATGTAGTTATTACCATTTTTTAGAGAAAAGCAGAAATTATGGACTTTTATGTGAAATCTCCCAATATTCAGATACTGGCAACTAATTCTAACATATTCTTTATAAATATTAGGTAGCTCAATACTATACTACACATAAAAGAGATATCTTTGGGTGGTGGCATTTCACTTGTGAGTCACTGGGTTTGTGACACATAAGTAATTATGTCACCACTAAAAATGACATTATTGATAAACATATAATCACACTGACACATGTTCATGGTAAGTAGAAAAAGGTAACAAAAATCATACCATTTTTATAAGGGCTATTTATGGATAGAAAGATGACTAAAAGGATATATAACCAAGTGGATAAACTTGTTCTTGCTGGGAAGGGAATTATAGAAGGTTAATTTTTTTTTCTTTTTGCTCTTCTATATTTTCTGTTATTTTTACAATAATCATATATTGCATCCAAAATTTTGTTTTGTTTGTGTTCATTTTAGAAAAGAAGCTTAGAGCAATTACCATGAATAAGACACTATTAGGCACAAACACAAATACAAATCAAAGTTGCATGAGTCACACAGAAACTTATTAATGAATGGGAGAGAGACATCACATTTACCAGTGATATATTAATTCATGAAACAAGTGGAGAGTTACATGATTGTATCTAAGTTGTTGAAGGTGTTAAGGATAGGAAGGCAATTGGAGGGTGGCATGGCCACGGAGGGCAGCCATATATGGAGTCCCTGAAACCACCCCCAGGTCAGTGGTTCGTGACTCAGTTTAGGGCTGCATTCATAGCTAAGATTTACTGAAGTGGAAGGACACGAAGCATAAGCAGCAAAGGGAAAAGGCACATGGGGTGAAGTCCAGAGAGAACCAGGCACAATCTTCCAAGAGTCTTCTCCCAGTGGACTCACACAGGATAAGCTTAAGTCCGCCAGCACTGAATCATGACAACACATGGGAAGTACTGTCTACCAGGGAAGCTTATCAGACATGCAGTGCTCAGGGTTTTACTAGGGCTGGTCACACAGGCATCCTCTACTTAGTACATACCAAAATTTTAGACTCCTAGAGGAAAGCAGGTTTCGGCATAAAGCATGCAGTTTGTATAGTGCAGGCACAGTTAGCCGCGCTTGCCTATTACGGAATGGTCTCAGAACTTCCCTAAAATCCAAGTTCCCAATGCCAGCCAAAGACCAGCCTTGCCTGCAGCGTGCTTTTCTAAGGATAGCAATCTTAGGCCTGCTGTGTTCTCTCTCCTCTGTACAGAAGCCTTCATGGGGGGGAGATGAGATTTACGCAGGGCTATGATTTAGGGAGGTGGAGAGAAAAAGGAAAAGTGTTCCAGGTGTGACCAATACTCACAAAACGAAACCTCTTTTCAGAGATCAGAGAATCCTAAAATTGGAAGGGGTCATAAAAGTCATCTAGTCTAGGAGCGCCTGGGTGGCTCAGGCCACCATGATTTCATGGTTTGTGGATTGGAGCCCCATGTCAGGCTCTGTGCTGACAACCTGGAGCCTGGAGCCTGCTTCGGATTCTGTGTCTCCCTCTCTCTGCCCCTCTCCCACTTGTGCTCTGTTTCTCTCTGTCTCAAAAATAAACAAACATTAAAAAAAAAAAAGTCATCTAGTCTGGTACTTCCAGAGGGCAAGCATATACCCTCAGCAGTGTGCAAGACGATTTTGGGCCCTCCATGGATGAATACTGAATTGTTTTACTCTGTACATATTGAATGTTCATACATGTATTTTGATATGCAGTTACAGGCATACCTCATTTTATTGTGCTTTGCTTTGTTGTGCTTCTCAAATATTCTCAGCGTTTTTTACAAATTGGAGGTTTGTAGCAACCCAGTGTTAATAAGGATGTCTGTTGTGCCGGTTTTCCAACTGCATTTTCTCAATTTGTGTCTCCATGTCACATTTTGGTAATTCTCACATTTCAAACTATGATTATAATATTCATTATTACAGTTGTTATGCTGTAATCACATGGACACATGTTCATGATCTATTAAGTAAAAACACGTAACAAAAATCATGATACCATTTTTATAAAAGCTGTTTATAGATATTTATGACATTTGTTATGGGGATTGTGACTGGTGATTGCAACTCTCTGAAAGTTCAGAAGATGGTTAGCATTTTTGGGCAATAAAGTATTTTTCAATTAACATATGTGCATTTTTTATACATAATGCTATTGTACACTTAATAGACTACAGTATATTGTAGACATAGCTTTCATATCAACTGGGAAACCAAAACATTTATTTGACTTACTATATTGTGATGTTTGCTTTATTGCAAATAATGTATATATGTGTATATTTCTACGTATCTTTTTTTTTTTTCTTGGAAAATGTACCGTGTGCAGATGAGAAGAACGTAAATTCCTTTGCTTCTGGATGAAGGACCCTAAAGATGTCTGTGAGGCCCATCTGTCCTAATGTGTCATTCAGGGCTATTGTTTCTGCGGAGATTTTCTGTTTTGTGGATCTATCCAATGCTGAGAGTGGAGTGTTGAGATCCCCTACTATTAAGACATTTTTATCGATGAGGTTGCTAATGTTTGTAATTAGTTGTTTTACAAATTTGGGTGCCCCCGAATTCGGCGCGTAGATATTTATAATTATTAGCTCTTCCTGCTGGATGGTCCCTGAGACTATTATATAATGTCCTTCTTCATCTCTTATTACATCGTTCATTTTAAAGTCTAATTTGTCTGATATAAGTGTGGCTACTCCGGCTTTCTTCTGACTTCCAGTAGCATGGTAGATAGTTCTCCATCCCCTCACTTTCAATCTGAAGGGTCTTCAGGTTTAAGATGAGTTTCTTGAAGACAGCAAATAGATGGGTCTTGTTTTTTAATCCATTCTGTTATCCTGTGTCTTTTGATTGGCGCATTTAGTCCATTTACATTCAGTGTTAATATTGAAAAATATGGGCTTACAGTCACTGTGTTATCTGTAAGTTTCATGTTTGTTAAGGCTGTCCCTGGCAGTTTGTGTTCTTTGCAACCTTGTCTTCATAGAATGCCCCTCAGGATCTCTTGCAGTGCTGGCTTATTTATGATAAATTCTTTTAGTTTTTGTTTGTTGGGAAAAACCTTGATCTCTCCTTCTATTCTGAATGACAGGCTAGCCGGATACAGAATTCTTGGTTGCATGTCCTTCTTGCTCATCACATTGAAGATATCCTGCCATTCCTTTCTGGCTTGCCAAGTTTCTGTAGATAAGTCTGCTACTACCCTTATATGTCTCCCTTTGTATGTTAGGGTTCTTTTGTCCCTAGCTGCTTTCAGGATTCTCTCCCTATCTTTGTATTTTGCCAGCTTCACTATGATGTGCCGTGCAGAAGGTCTATTCAAGTTACGTCTGAGGGGAGTTCTCTGTGCCTCTTGGATTTCCATGCCCGTTTCCTTCCTCATGTTGGGGAAGTTCTCAGCAATGATTTGTTCAAGAACCCCTTCGACTCCTTTCTCTCTCTCTTCTTCCTCTGGAACTCCTATGATACGGATATTGTTTCTTTTGAGTGCATCGCTCAGCTCTCGAATTCTCCTTTCCTGTTCCTGAATCAGCTTCTCTCTCTTTTTATCTGCTTCCTCTTTTTCAATGATTTTGTCTTCTAATGCACTAACTCTTTCCTCTACCTCTTCAATCCGTGCTGTGGCTGCTTCCAGTTTCCCCTGTATTTCTTCCAATGTCTTCTTTAATTCTTCCTGACCGTTTTTAAGGTCCTTGAACTCTGCCGCGCGGGACCCCTTGCATTCATCTAAGCTTTTTTCAAGGCCAGCAATTAGTTTTGTGATTATCATTCTATATTCAAGTTCTGTTATGTTGCTTATATCTGTTTTCATTAATTCTTGAGCTGTCACTGCTTCTTGTAGATTCTTTTGAGGAGAATTCTTCCGTCTCGTCATTTTGGCTGGATGTGTTATGGGTTGTTTCTTGAAGTTGCCCAGAGTCGGTCCTTGTTCTGGCGAATCTAGGGGTCCACGAAGGACGAACGGTTAGGCGAAATGAGGTGAGAGAGCCACGAGAAAGATGGAGTCTGATGACCAAGTAGGCAGCCCTGGGAATTCTGGCGTCTCTCATCTTTTTTTTTTAAACGTTTTTTATTTTATTTTTGAGAGACATAGAGACAGAGCGTGAGCAAGGGAAGGGCAGAGAGAGAGGGAGACACAGAATCCGAAGCAGGCTCCAGGCTCCGAGCCGTCAGCACAGAGCCCGACGCGGAGCTCGAACTCACAGACCGTGAGATCATGACCTGAGCCGAAGTTGGCCTGCTTAACCGACTGAGCCCCCTAGGCGTCCCTATATTTCTACATATCTTTTATGTCTACAAAAACCTGATAGCGTAGGTACTATCTAATATAAGGCTATTTTTTTAAAAAAAGTGTTAAAGACAAATATTAAATAATGTTAAATAATTAAGAAATATAGAATAATGAAATATTAAATAAATCTTAAATAATATTAAATATTAAATAAACAACAGCCCCGGGGGCTAAGTCCACATCCGAGCCCCGAGGACAGTACAGTGAGCAAGTGGCTGATGCTGATCAGCCCAGCCTCCCTCCCACTGAGGAAACCTCACTATCACGTTTTTATTTTGCTTATGCAGTGTCACATGCAGAGCTTTGAGCTAAACCTCTAGGGTACCTTCCAGATCTACTAGACAATACTTCCCTGATTCTATGAGACCTCGTACTGTAAGTCAGTGGGAAAATGGAATTCAAGTTTTACTTACTATTTTAAGAATTCTTTTTTTTTTTTCTTGTGTAACACAGATCCTTCTTTATGGATACTAGCATTATTTATCCACTGCAGGAAGTTCATTGAAAAAAGTAAACACACGAATCGTCCAGAAGCTTCCTGTTGCACATTACTTTCTGCATCTTAAGTCCAACTTCCTCATCTCTCTGTTCTTTCATCAAATTCCACTCTAATATCTTTTACCTTTGAGACACTGGCGTTGCTGAGTTGGCCTGATTCTGTTTCCCTTGCCCATCCTTCAGGAAAGGCAGTCTTTGGTGACAATATCTTGGCACTGACCATCCACTCTGGGTTCCAATGGGACTTCCAAAACCGACTCACCGCAGTTCTCAGCCATTCCCTCTGCGATTTCTGAGCCCACAGAGACCAGGAAGTTATTATTAAGAAGAGAAATATACCTTTATGATAGTCCTGGAGGCTATTCAGGCAAGTGAGCTGAAAACCTAAGCGAGGCTTTTTGATTGTTGATGCCTGGGGGACCCAAAAGCAAAAGCCCCTTTTCTCTTACATCTAACAAGCCCCTAGGATAGATGCAGCTTATAATGTCTGTCAAAGAAGTCTGTTAGCCTGCTGTCAGGAAGAGGTCTCTGCCTTTCACTATTATTAATTCACTTAACAAAAAAGTACCTATTTTGTGTAAGACCCTGTTCTAATCACTGAGGACACAGCAGTGAGTATGGTGCCCTTGATTCCTGTCCATATGGAGATTACATTTCAAGAAGCCTTAGCCATAGGCAAAGCAGACAGCCCGATGACTTCACACAGTCCCATCCGCCTCTGTGCCCACTCCCAATTCTCTCCTTTTCTTTCAGATTTGAAAAAGCTAGATCTTATGTTATCGGTAGGACTTGGATGTCTAATGTCCACTAGACAGTGTTAGATCAAGCTCTTAAGTTAGTCACTCTCTTAGGTCTAGAATTACACCTCTATCTACTTACATATGAACCAACATTTAAGGCTCAAATAAAGTAAAATCTCTTCCGTGAACCATCTCTATTAGACACTCTGAGAAAACCTGTCCTTCCTCAGCTCTCCCATGGGCACGGGTCTTCTTCATTCCTTTACTTGAGCAGTTTAGCTGGTGCCTGTGAGCCCGTCCCTTACAGACAGGTGACTGGACTATGGTGGGCAACTGATCCGGGGGCAGCTCTCAATCTCTAGGCTGGCCAGATGCTTCTGAGCAGGTCTTGGTTTGAGAGATTTGCTTAAAGGGGCAGTGTGACTTCATTGGGCCAGTCTAGTCTCTGAATTGGGCTTACAGGGCTGTTGACAGAGGAAGCAGATAAGAGGAAGGGACACACATACATACAGCTGCATCATGGGAGAGGCAGAACTCTGGCAAGAAGACTGTAGGCTTCTACTGTCAAGGGGCACTGCCAGAATGGCCTCGGATCTCGATGGTCTTTGATTCTCATTTATACTTCTGTCCTGTGAGGAGGCCCCACTTGCTTGAAGCATCCTGAGCTCCTGTTCTTTCTACACCAAAGGGCTGAGGTGCAATGTCTCTTTCTCCTCCAGCCCCATCCCTTCCTTCTAGTCATCTTCCCCACATGCTTTCTTTCTTGCCTCTCTGGACTAGAACCTAACAGAATGCCTGATTCTTAGCTTCTCAATCCCAGTAATTTGTGAAGTTTTTGCCAAGTGCTCAGTCCTATGCCGGGTGCCAAAAGGGAAAAGAATGGAAGTAAGATACCCAGCCCTAGCCCGAAGGGAGCCTCTGCTCTGGCAAGACAGGGAAGGCCTGTGAGTACCACCAAGCTCGGTAACTCGCTGAGGCAGGCTCTGACTCCCGCTGAGTGCAGTGTATTTGGGTGCCCATGAAGTCAGAGGAGGCCCCTGGGCACTGGGGGAGGTGAGAAAATGTGGCCAGAAGGAAAGGATTGGGGAGATCATCCCAGTTACAGAGACCAGCATGAGCAAATGTCTGAGGAAGGAAATGAAGCTGGCTGAGGGGGCCAGGAAGAGGGTCCAAATGGGGAGAGGAGAAGGGGGCTGGAGATGGCTTCACCCTGCAGTCCTCACTTTGTCATTAAATCTGGCAAAATGGGTGAGCTGGTCAACCTGCCCTCTCAATCACCTCATCAGGCATGAATTACCCGGGATTAAAAAAAAGAAGAAGAAGAAGGAAAGGCCTCATTATGTGGTTGGAAATCCTCATACCAGAGATAAAATTTTATGAGTTGCCTATTGCTCAGCACCCCGTATTTTTGACATTCCCTGTTTCACATACAGTATTTTAAATACACGAGACACAGACATTACTGTTTTTTTTATTTTATTTTTTTTTTACCCTTTCATTTTTTTTTTTTCTTTCTGTCATGGCTTAGTGGGTAGCTCTGAAGTTTTTAATACTGAAGGGCCCATTTCATGTTATTTATTACCCTGCTTGCGTGAAAGCTGAGGCCTATAAATCGTCAACACAGGCCGTCTAATTCCAGCAACGGCAGGGCTTCGTCACATGTAATTAAAAGATCCCAAAGCCATTGGAATGTAATGGATTTGGAAATGACACCATGGGGGCGCAGGGAGCAGGCCCAGGAAGAGGCAGCTGTATTTCAAAGGCTCTCCTGCGTGGTCTGGGATCGATGGGGCCGCCTGGCTGGCCTCCAGCAGGGCAGGCTGCAGTAGGGATAGAGGCACGGTCTGGATTTGACTTCACCCTCAGCTCGGAGACGTCTCCAGCCCCCACCTGAGCAGAGGCACACCTGGCTCTTGGCCTCACAAATTCCTTCAGCATGGCCTGCCAAGATGCCACCTCTGGCTCTCTGATGGCAGAGAGCATCCTGGCAGGAGGGTTTCTAGAATAGGGGAGGTAACCCCACTTCACAGAGAGTCAGCCTAGGATGGGTGGGAAGGTCTAATTATATTTCCCCACAAGTATAATTGTTCTCTCATTCTTGGTCCCCAACTGTCTCCCTGAAGCTGTTTCCAGCTGTTCTAGACAAGGTCACCCGTGTACAGCTCCAAGTTCTGCAGTGAAGTTTCTTTGACTGTCCACATCCACCTAGAGTCCTCTGCCTCTTCCTGTGAGCCCCTGGAGTACCTTGTCTGCCAAACTGCGGGACACTATGGGTCTGGGAGCAGGTGTTCATTTTCCTGGCTGCCTCATCATCCCTGACAGCTCCTCAGCAACCAGGCCTGCATTTAAATTGTCTTAATGTTGTTACTTCAGTGGTTTTTACACAAGCCTCCTGTGTGGTAGGTGGTCAGAGGGACGGGATGGAAAGGAAGACAGGGAGGAGAAGAAAGGACAAAAGGTAAGAAGGGAAAAAGGAAGGAAGCAGAGAGGAATCTTTGGTGATCTCTCTGTCTCTGGCTTTAAATAATAAGCTAGCCAGACTCCATGATGCCCCTGACGACCTCTGCCTCCTACTAGCACATCCTTGTGTCCCTCCCCACCCAGTGCACCGGGTTAGTGTCTGTGACTCATGGCATGCGGCAGAAGTGCGGTACGTCACTTAGGAGATTAGGTTATAAAAAGGACTGCAGCTTCTTTTTCCTTCTCCTTCTCTCTTGGATTTCTTACTCTGGGCAAGCAAGCTGCCATGCTGTGCGAGCAGCTCTACAGGCAGGCCTGTGTGTCTGGGAACTGAAGCTTCTGGCCGACAGCCTGACTGCAATCCCACTAAGTTGCTCCCAGATTCCTCACCTCAGAAGTCATGTGACTAAACGAAGGTTCTTTTAGGTTGCTAAGCTCTGGAATAATGTATTGCCACAGTGATAGATAATTACATGCAAACACCATCCGTATGTTGATGACACCAAATTTTTGTTTCCTGCTTAGACCTCTCTGCTCAACTGCAGAATTGTATACCAAACTGCCTCCTTTACCTCTCTGCCCTACATTCCAAACTGAACTCCTGATCATTCTCTTGACCTGCTTCCCCCTCAGTTTTCCCGTGTCAGTTGGTGGCAACTCCTACCAGGAGGCTAGCTACAGCCTCTTCTCTGCTACCTGCCTCCTCCCTCAGCCACTGCAGCCTGTTTCCTCCCAGGCAGCTGGAGATCCCAATCAAATGTAAGTCAGACTATGATACTCTGAACCAACATTTGCCCCCCAACCCCCTGCATTCCCAGGCCTCATCATTCTGCTCTTCTCACCATCACCTTTTGATACAACACTTAAAACCTTCAAGAATATTATACAATTAATTTATGGTGCTTACTGTTTATTGCCTATCTCTGCTGGTATGTAAGCTCCAGGAGAGGAGGGATTTTTGTTGCTGTTTTCTATTTTGTTTATTGTGGCATCTCCAGCACCTAGAACAGAAGGCCCAGAACTATGAGCCTGGGACATAGTGGTAGGCAATAAATATGCAAGATGGAAGGTAGGGGTGAATAAATGGTAGGGGAGCAGGATGGCGAAGGAGGGAGGAAGGACAGATCTATGAGAACCCTTTCTTGTGATCTCAGTTGTTCCTCTCCTTGTACGATGTTTGAAGGTGGGAGAGGCTGTCCTATCCAAAAGCCGGTGGCAGGCCTTGCTGAGACCAGGGGTCAGGGAATGTGTATGAATGATCTGCTTGGGCTGTCGGGAATCCCTCAGTTTTCCTGCCCTCCCCATGCAGCAAACCTGGATATTTTCACTTCTCTGGTGTTTTGCTGCTTTTCACAACCAGCCTCTATGCTTTTCTCACTTTGCAATGTGTTGACTTGTGTCCCTCTAAAAGCTATGTTGAAGTCTCAACCCTTCAGTGCCTTAGAATGTAACCTTATTTGCAAATAAGATTGTGGCAGATATAATTAACTAAGTTAAGATGTGGTTATACTGGAAAAGTATGACCTTAATCCAATATGATTAATTGTCTTCCTAAGAAGAAGAAGAGACACGCAGGGAAAAACACATGTGAAGATAGAGGCAGAGATTGAAGTGATATATCTACACATATAGGAATGCCAAAGATTGCTGGCCATCACCAGACTCTAGGAGAGAGGCATGGAAGGGATTCTCTCTCAGAGTCCCATAAGGAACTGACTATGCCAACACCTTGATTTCAGATGTTCAGTTTCCAAAACTGTTAGAGAATAACTTTCTGTTCTTTGAAGCTATCTAGTTTGTAGTCTTTTGTTATAGCAGCCCTACGACACTTACACATACCTCCATGCCTTCTCCAAGACCATCCCAGGCCTGCCTTCTCTCAGCATTAACAGACTATTAGAACACACCACCTTTGCGGGCACCTGGGTGGCTCAGTCAGTTAAGTGTCTGACTTTGGCTCGGGTCATGATCTCACGGTTCGTAAGTTCAAGTCCTGTGTGGGCTCTGTGCTGATAGGTCAGAGCTTGGAGCCTGGAGCCTGCTTCAGATTCTCTGTCTTTTTCTCTCTCTGTCCATCCCCTGCTCGCTCTCTTTCTCAAAAATAAAGAAAAAAAAAAAAAGAACACCCCACCTTTGATTTGCCACAGAAGGTTTTTTCCTCTCACGTACAATACAATGAATCTCATGTCTTCCAAGAAGCCCTTGGACAGCTTGAGAAGAAGGAGGTCAATGCTTAGCATTCTAGTATTTAAAGGTTAAACTCTAGACTATATGGTTTCTTTCACATTTAATGTGCATTCTATTGGCTTGAGAATACATAGACTGTCCATCTTATCTATTTTCTTGACTTGCTCATTCATGGCCTTGTTGTCAGTCTGATTAAATGTCATCAAATGATAAGAAACAGATGTGTCTCCTTCACTGCCCATAGTTATAAGTCCAACTGTGGTAAAGAAAAGACACTCATGCTGGCTGATAAGGACTGTTTGGTGAGTAGGGGTCTGGTTTACTTACTCCCTTTCTATTTTACAAATGAGGAAACTGAGACCCAGGCAGGTAAAGTAACCCGAAAGATGAAGAACCACCAAATGTTTCTATTTTGTCTCCATATAGGATCTCTAACATTGGGGCTTTTACTCAAACAGTTAGAAATATTTGCCCCTGCATAGTCATTGCTAACCACAGACCAAGAGCTAGGTTCAAATCCGGGCTCCATCACTCTTTGCTTGTACAATCTGGGGCAAGTTATTTAACCTGCCCAAGTCTCAGGGTCCTCATCTGAAAAATGAGGGTGGAAATACCAACCTTGCAGGGTGGGAAGGGGGATGCAATGAGAACATCACTGAGGAACTGAGCCTGTGTACTGTGGGAATGCAACAAACTTTCATTTCTTAACTGTTATTCCCATCACATAAACTACAGACTAGGAAAAGGTAGAAACAAATTACATTTTCAACAAAATCTTGGTCTATTTGTCACATTCAGCTTAAGTTGGAAAAGTTGTCAGAAATAATGGAAGTGCGTAAAATAATCTATCCCAGCCTTGTCACTAATACCAAGTGTTATATAGTGCTAGCAAGATCCTTCATCAGCAAAGAAAGGCCCGGTGATGATCACTAAACTTGACTGAGTATAAAAAGAAAATGAGAACCCGACATTTTGGAAAGATTTCCCAGAACCAGAGCAGAAACAGGAAGAGCTTTCTGGTTGCCTCCTGGTGAAGGATCAGATATCACAGCAAATGGGAAAGTGGGCAAGAATTACAGACATGGAGCAGACCTTGGGTCTCATTAACTAGCCAGTTCACTTAACCAGAATGCCTCATTTCCTGAGAATTCCAGTGAACTGCGATTTTACAATATGGTAATGTTTGGAGGATATATTTTTTCTTCCCATCGATGGCTGCAAAGATGTCCTGTGGTGAAGTGAACAGTCTAGAGGGCTGATAATAGTGATGCCAAGACTTAGGAACCTGCTCTACCATTAACCGACCACGGATGAGCCACTGTGCCTGTCTAATCTCAGGGTCACCCTTCAGCTAATCCAAGGTAGAACTAATGCTCTCTGAGGTTCCTAAATCTACAATTTTATATATTGCTGCTCCATTTTCAACCTTTTGTTCAGGTTACACATCCTCCATGAAGGCCCAATACATCCCTTGCTTGACCTTGACCTTTACCTTGACCTGTAAAATGTGAGAGTTGGACGAGACAAACTCTAAAGCTTCTTTGACACTGCACATGCTATTGTTTGTGGCAGTAGGATATCTAAGGAACTTCAGAGTTTATGTTTTCCAATCTCACACTTTACAGACACTTGTAACTATCTGGAAGAAAGTGAACTTCTTTACTATTATTAATTAATTAGCTAATTAATTAAAGGATTAAGTTTACAAGGCCTTCATCTCAAGTGTTTATGTGAAAGAAAATGAAGAGGCTCATAGGGCTGCATCACAAGGTGTTACAGACTGAATGTTTGTGTCTTCCTCCAAATTCCTATGTTGAAATTCTAACCCCCAACATGATGATGTCAGGAGGTGTGGTCTTTGGGAGGTAACTGGAGCCTTCATGAATGGGATGAGTTCCTTTATAAGAAGAGACACAAGAGAAATGACCTTTCTGCTACAATCTTTCTATAAACCAGGAAGAGGTCTTTCATCAAGGATCCAAGCATGCTGGCACCCTGATGTTGGACTTCTGGCCCCCCAAACTGTAAGAAATAAATGTTTGTTGGTTAAGACCCACCCACAACCCCCTGCCCCAGTCTATAGTATTCTGTGACAGCAGCCTGAACTAACTAAGACACATATATAATGGGAAGAATGCTGGGCTTGAGTTTGAGTTCCGATCAGCTGCTAACCAGCTTTGCTATCCTGAGTAAGTCAACACACCTCTCTGTACTTTTTTTTTTCTATCTATAAATTTGGATGCTTGAACTAGTTAGTCTTTGGACCTCTTCCAGCTCCCTTTTCCTGAGACTTGCCACAGCACTGTAGAATTATCCCTCTGACTTCAGCAATGTCTCATAAGGGAATAATTTGCAGTGAGGAGGAGTACAGAGTGGAATTTGTAGAGGGAATACATGCAAAGCGAACTCTTAAGGTCTCTTCCAGCTCCAAAGTTGCAGCTTTACTTCCTCAGACTCAAAGTACCTCCCTGAGCAGAGCCGCAATTTTCACCACACCTGGATGTGAAGCCTGAAAGCCCATGACAGCTCAAGATCCTAAATGAAGGTGTTTCTTCCTTTTCCACCTTCTTTCTGATTTGAGTTCTTGAGTCTGGCATGTTTGGCTTTATAAAACTGCTGAGACAGATTCAGTCACTAGAAAAAGTGGGGCTCAAATGCAAACCCCTGCATGAGATTAGCTCACCACTCCAGTTTGCCAGTCGGCATCATTTGATCTCTCCTGAAAGCAGTCTTTGACCTTGGCCTCTGGACTCTAAACAAAAGGAAGGTGATTTCTAATGAGACTTCCCCCACTAGAAGCAATGCTATAGTCAAACACATTCATTAACACAGACTTTGAAACTGATCACATAAAATGAGTGGAGCCACCACTTTTCCAAGGACACATATGAACCTGAAATGGCTCCAGGTTCATAGAAACTTCTATTTATCAGAATACTTGAAGCTCCTTTGGCTGCAGTTGCCCTGAATGCTTTATCTTACCAAGAATAATACCCCAGTGAGATTTCAGCACCACATTTATCCAGAGTCCAGGCTAGTAGCAATTTGGACCTTGGACTCTATGGGCAAGAACAAAACCCTTCTGAACAACTGAAATAGCTTCCCACAGAATTTTTGCAGTAAGTAAAGTCTATATACCTTCTCTCTCCTTAGGCTGTCATGCAGCACTTTATTGATACTTAGTCAATACACGGTTTCAACACACTTAGTCATAGATGGTTGCCAAGGCTTACAGAAGACTAGATATGGAGAATCAGAACTGAAAGTGGGTTATGAGAGGCATTGGCATTAGGAAGAAATAAGATTGACAGTGTAGGGTGAAAAAGGAAAAACTTTTTAGACTCAATATGAAAACACAGCAATACAAGGACATTTTTATATCAGGGCAGGTAGCCTCAAAAAACTCAGTAACCCATGAGACTTTTGCACTATTTAATAATGGGTTACGGAGAAGAAGCTACATTCAATTTCAGCATTTCCTTTATATAACACTAGGGAGGGAATAATCTTATCAGGGAAATTGCCAACAAAAATTGTCCTCCCCACCCTCATCATGGTTTTTACTGATGAGATTCATTTGAGCTCAGGAACTCTAATTTGTACCTCTGTGTCCCCAGTACCTAGCATACTGCCTAGTACACAGAAGGTGCTCAATAAACACTTGATGAATGAAAAGAAAGCATGCTTCTAAGGGTTGTATTTTTTAATTTCTGGAAAATTCACTTATGTATAATATCATGCTTTCCAATGATTCACTAAATAAAAATCTTTGTGGAAACCTACTAACAAGGAGGCAGGACCTTCCTTTTTAGGGAATGGTGCTGGATCAATGACAGCCCCTTGCAACAGTTAAGTGTGAACCATCCTGATGCCTGACTCTGAAGGCTGGGCATGCCTTGGGACCCCGGCAGTTTTGTGCCTACCTGGAGAAATTAAAGGCTGTAAGGGAGTCCACTCCAGACACTTTTATTTTAAACCCTCAGATACAAGACAGTCCTCCACCCAAGAGCTTCGGGAAGGGAATCCCACATAGGATTGACGTGTTGAAGAACACACATGAGGTGTTATTTCACTCCACCTTCCTATACCTTGGGCTCTTCTGTTAAATCAAAGCTACTTTTCCCTTGCTGGCTGATTAACTACAACTCAACCTTAAGTCTTGGGCCTCAAAATGACAAGGCTAAAGATTCCAGAGAGAGAGGGTAATAAGCTAGGGATTGACATATGGGTTAAACTACTGAAATCAATCTGTTCATATTTTCTGGTGACTTATATGCCCAGAAAACTATGTCAAGGTGTTTACTAGAAAGGGACAAAGAAATAGAAGACTTAGACCTTTTCTTATAGAAAACCATCCAAGGGCTAAGATACAACCAGCGTGGGTTGTAGGAGGTACAACTGCTGCCTCTTGTATTCATCGCAACCCCCAAGTTTCCTCACATAGGATTACATACTTAACACCTGTGTAGGTATACGGCCAAATAACCAATGGCAAGTGGATCATAGTGAGATATTTGTTGTTTTTTAAAGAAATCTTTTACTGCACAAAAGCTGCACAAAACAGCTGTTTTGACTATGTTCATCTTCCCACTGCTGATTTTATGTCAGTTATATAATGCTGCCTAACAACACAAAAATTTATTACTTATCATGATTCTGTGGGTCAAAAATTTAAGCTGGAGTCATTCATTTAGCTCTTTGCCAGATAGGAAGGTGCAAGATGGCTTCACTCTCATGTCTGGTGCCTTGGTTTTCCCTCATGTGGTCTCTTTCCCTCCAGGAGAGAAAGAGTGACAAGCAATTAGTGATATCTGATCATTCAGAAGTCTAGCCTAAGGTTCTGTACAGCCTGGTGGCTGGCTTCCCTAGAAAGCAGAAAAGTGGAAGCTTCTAGTCTAGGCCTGGCATTGACACAAAGTCATGTTCACGTCAGTTTATTGGTCAAAGAAACTCACTAGGGCAGCCCCAGGGGAGGGGAGATAGCCTCCCCTTCTTGGTGGAGAAAGCACACAGGGAAAGGCAGAAGAGATGGCAGCCATCCTTGGATGCTATCTAGCATAGGCTTTTTGTTTAAATCTTTGTTTTCCAATTAATTGAATAGATTTCAGGGTCTAGTAACTTGAGTGCCAGGACCAGGGCTTGCGCTTTTGTGTACCTCCAATATTGTCCATGGTTCTGGTTTAGAATGAATCGGTCAGGCTTTGATGCAATCAAATGTGGGCTGTGTGTGTCTTGATTGGGAGTAGAGGAATGGAGTTCCTATTGGCTGCATGATTAACTCATTACTGAAACGATCTGAAAGAGGACACAACTGTATGTGGTTTATGACCTGGGTGGTAATCGCTCCCGGCCAGCATGGATGCTATAGGTTCTCAGCCCAGGTGAGGAAACTGCTGCGACCCTAAGATGTCAGGATGTCAGTGGACCTTTTTCAACAACGCTGATTTTGAAGTCCAATTTAAAACTATAGGAATGATACTGAAAGCTTAATGGCAGCTTCCAATGTCTGCCTCTCTGCTTAAACCTAGAGCAATCTCGTTCCTTTCAGACACTTTTTTGGAGGAAATCCTAAGATGGTTTTGACATCAGAATGTCTTTGTATATAGACATAGAGAGACTGAGAAAGTGCGTGTGCGCGCACACACACACACACAACTATCGTGAATAGTTGTGCACCTGGCGAAGGAAGCAAATATGGCCTGAAGTCGAACCTGTGTGCCACAGTCACTGTGGGGCTGTGTCTGCCTGGAGGAAGGAGAAAATAGTTCCCACAAGAATGTCTTAAGGGCCTTTTAGGCTGGTGGTGGTCCTATGGGCAGTACACACACACACACACACACACACACACATACACACACATACACAGACATAATTTCCTGCCTTAATTATAGGACAGTGTTCCCTGGAGGTCAGTAAACTTCTTTTCTTGGAAAGAGTTGTTGATTTGGCCCCAAGAATAGCTTTCTAGGAGAGAAGTTGTGGGCGGTAGAGAAGAGTCGTGAACTGTAATCACATTGGTACACCGATTTGCACGTTTTCAAAGCACTTTCAAATATAGTATTGCATGCAATCCTCACAATCATATAATATAGATACTGCTATTTACATTTTACAGTTGAAAAAACAGAGAGTAAGTGACTTGCCCAAGAGGTCACAGCTGCTAGATGTGACAGGGTTAGGGCTGAACCTGGGGCTTTGTCATGGCCTTTCCATATTACAGATAGAAAAGGTACAGATTTATGTTTTTTCTCTAAATGTTGTTTTTCTTCTTGTGAAAAATTTGGATAGGTTACAGTATGAATCTGGCAATTTCTGTAATTCTATTGTTACTGCTAATTTTTGGGGCAACCTTATCCTGCTTTTCTTGTAGCTATTTTCTATAACATCACCAAACATCTCTACTAAATACCTCACATCTACATTTGATTTCATCTACATCAGCTACAATAAATAGCACAGGTAAGGGGGTGTGCTGTTAAGATTTTCGAGGTGAAAAATGGGATCATGAAGGTGACTTTACTCCTAATCATTTCATGTTTTGGATCCACCAGCATTGCCTGGTTAGCTGAGGTGCCACCTAAGGAGTTAGGATCCTACTGCTCAGTACAGCCTCCAGAAATCTGCCACCACAGGACAGAAAGTCAAGTTTTGTTTTCTTGGAGGAATCTTGGGAAAAGATACTGGAAGATCTCAGCTCTGTCATTCACCAGCTGTGTGATCTTGGGCAAGACATGCCCCTCTCTGGGCTTTAGCTTCCTGACCTATAAAATGAAGGCTTTGTGAGATGATCTCTGAGATCTTTGTAACTCTGACATTTTATGTTTATACCTTTCCATCTTATCTACCCAGCATCTATTATTCTGATTTTGAAGAATCTTCTTCCTGTTCAATTTCTTCTTCTTTAATTACAATTCCTCTATTTGTGCTCTGTGTGAGTTCATGATAAATTTCATAGCCGCTCCCTCCTGGCCTATAAAGTCTCTGCTCCAGATTATCATAAAAGATTGAGAAAATTAAAATCCATCCCCCTTAGCCTGGCCCATAAGGCCTTTGCAATCTTTCTCCATTCAGCCTGTCCACAGAGTATTTCCACTTCCTGTTCTGCAGGAACTTCCTGTTGCAGCTAAGTCAGATATTCTACCCACCTACCCTTCCTAATGGCTTGGTTCTCTAATATTATACACCCTGTGACTCTTCACTACCTATCAAATTCAATCCGGTATCACTTCTTCTCTGAAGCACTAGTTTGGACCTACTGCTTTCTATTCATTGGATTTAAAAAAAAAAATCTTTCCAAGTAAATTACAAGCTATTTGAGTCAGATATTGTGTGATGCTTCCTTCTGTATCCCCATAGTGCCAAACACAGTTAGTGTGGGTCTATTGATAGGTGAGGGTGTCTATTGGTTAGAAGAGCTTGTCTCCCAGTCAGGCACTGGAATTAGGAATTAACATCTCACTGCAGTGTCGAAGCATCCTGACAGTGACTGCTGGTCATGTCATACGTGGTTCTCTTAGATTACACCAGCAAAGAGGATTTTTTATTCCCTTCAGCTGGACAGGGAATCCCAGTGACTATAGTCCATGAGGGGTCACTGTTGGGAAGAGAATGGTTGTGCAGGGTAGGCTATGCTACCGCAAAGACCCTCCCTGCATAACCCAAATACTTACAGCCATGACATTAGTTCACTTTCTCTGAAGCTATTTTTCATATAAAAAAGAGTGTCTCTATGTCTTATGCCTTTTTTCTTCATTTAACCGAGTGAATTGATGTTTTTATTGACGATTTAGCATTTTTAATTCTTTCTGCTTATAAATCTCCTTTGAACTAGTGAGTTGATTTTGATGGGACTTGTTGAGATATTAAAGGGCCCTAAGGTGTGCCCTGAATTCCATGGTGTCTCAGAGGACATTAAGAAACAAAATGATCACCATCAGCTGCACTAAAAATGGCACATCTGCCATCAATTTAAATTTGTACAGTTGGAAATTTGGAGTTGCTGTTGCATCGGGTGTGTTCATGGATCAGAGTTCATCTAGAACACCATCAGAGAATATATTCCTGGTCTTAGGAGTCTCATCTAAAATGTGAAAATAATTCTTGAGCAGATTTACAAAATGCTAATTGGAATGCACAGCAAATAGGTCAGTTAAGTTCGTGAGCATTTGAAATTATCATGGGTGATATAAGCATATTTCTATGCCTAGTGTTTAATAGAAGCCATTTCTGCGTTTGAGCCAAGGGCTTTGGCACATGCTCAGTGCAAGTCAAAGGATTAATAACCAGTAATAAAGGGAAATTGAGCCAAGGAATATCTAAGCTGCATATCTCTAGGGGTCTTGGAAGCAGTAGAGGGGACAGTCCTCGAGACATGCAGGGTGGACTGCACCCGTGTCACTGTAATCAATCACTCCCTGCAAGCCCAAGCTACCAGAGCTTTCCCAGGAGAAAAGGCCAGGGCTGATCCCATGAAGTCCTTGCTTCATTTGCTTATTTCTATGATTAACTGCAAGTAATTCTGTTTGCTTCATTACCAATAGAAACCACATTAAAGAACTGCCAGGTAGGTGGGAGGGAGAATTTTAAAGAATGGGCAGAGGCAGAAGGGAGGCTATTTAATGCATTTCACTTGAAAATAAAGGAGCTCCTCTCTCTGTCTCTCTCTATCTCTGTTTCTTCCTCTGTCTCTGTCCCCCCACCCCTCCCCACATACAATCATCTGCCTTGGGATTTCCAAATCCCAAGATTTCAGCTTTGGTGACCACACGTGGTCAGAAGATGGGTTGGGGGGGGGGTCTCTTGAATTCATTCTAAAAGAAATCTCACTGAATTTTGAAGAGAATATTCCTTTACTTTCACGTGCCAGGGTCAGGAAAGAAGGGCAGAGGTCTCTAATCTCAAGGTTGGGCTAGGGGGTGGAGCAAGGCAAAATGTGGGGAAAAGCCTTTCAGCTTCAGGATGAGGAGGAATACCATTAACCATACTGCCCGGACCTCTAGTATTTCATACGATCTAAAGCATTTTACAGAGGGGGATGGGCGCGAAAGGGGAGAGAACTAAAAAGTACAAACTTTCAGTTGGGGATGCAAGGATACAGCATGGAGAAAATGATTAATAATATGTAACAACTTTGTATGGCGACAGATGGTAGCTAGATTTATTATGGTGATCACTTTGTAATGTACATAAATGTTGAATCACTATGTTGTGCACCTGAAACTAATATAATATTACATGTCAACTACACTTCAATGTAAAAGATTTTCACATATATCTTCTAATTGGATCATTGAAAATATCCTGTATGCTAAGACGGGGTTCATGGCTCTTAGTCTGAAAACAGAAAATTTGAAATTCAGATGAATAAATCAGGTTGTTTGTCCAAATACACTTCATGGGTGGCAGCCCTTGTACCAGAAACTGTTTCTTTGATGCCACGCTTTGCTCTAAGCCAGACAGCATGACCCTGTGGCAGGTGCTGCAGCTCTGGGAGTTTCTGGGAAACCAGATGGGGTAAACAGACAGAATCGGAGAGCAGGTTCTCTTCCTGGTTCTGTCGCATATTCAGACAAGGCACTCACTGGCTTTCTCAGCTCAGGATTCACCATCTGTTCTTGGTAATGGTGATGGGGTGGGAACAATCATGCCTCCTCTGTGACTCTCAGGGAAGGTATAGGGAGGGGTCTGTGGGCACCCATTTCTGGGATAGGCAATACTCCCATTTGTTTTCTCCCATTTGATCCTGACAATAGCACTTTGAAGTCAATATTATCTCTATTTTATATATGACGGCCTGGAACTCAGAGAGGTTAAGTAACTTGTTCAAGGTATGTGGTTTTCTAAGTGGCAGATGTTAGGATTCCAATGCAAGTCTTGTGCTATTTTTACTGTGCTCAGCACCCTAGATGGGATAATGGCTATGGTAGCTCTTTAGATGTATACAAAGTTATTCTAACATAAGAGGAACTAGGTAGTGTTTCAACAAATATCTGAAGTCTGGAGCAAGCTGGGAGGGGACCAGGGTGAGACAGAGGGGTCTCAGAGCTCTCTGATAATTATGGCAAAGCTGGACACAGCCCCTGACCTCCTCCTCAGTCATCTGTTCCACCTATGTTGAATGCTCTAGATTAATTCACTCATTTATTTTTTAAACAAGTATCTACTAAGCCTCACCGAAGGCCAGGTCCTAAGGCTAAATTCCAGCCTCACACACTACAGGGCTCAGAGGGAGGTGCTGCTGGGGAGTCTAGCTGCAATCAGCAAATGTTAAACCTGGAGCCGGGTAGTGAGCATTTAGTACCCTCCCTGCCTTGCTCTTCCCCAGTGGCTTCAGGAGCATTTTTCTGCTTTCAATACTAGAATCAGACTCTTTGAGGACAGAGGCTTTGTATTTTTCTTGGTGACTGACCCTATCTGGGCATGGAGTCGGTGTTATTTGTTAGTTGAAGAAATGCTAATTGGTACTGCGGTAGAACAATTGCTGTGGAGATTTGTAAAGAAAGCCAGTCTGAGTTTTAAGCTTCTCTTAGAGCCACAAAATCATGGAATGCAGGAGCTGGCAGGGCCATGGTGCCTATACCTCATTTTACAGACAGAGAAACTGAGGCCAGAGAAGGCAGGTGGGTCATTTAGGGGCTTGGAAGAATGATGTCTACACTTGTTATGTTTTCATTTCTGGGCCATTGTTCTTGCCACCAAGACATCACTCCTCTCCTCTGTAAAGGAGCCCTGAACTAGGAAGAAGAATGAAATGCCAAAGTTTCACACACACTTGCTACCTGCTCACTGTCCCATGGGCTGCATGAAGAACTGAGGTCAGTGTGCCTTGCCTGCTGTGGGTGACCAGGCTGCTCTAAGCTTCCTTGAGGTCTTGTCCAACCTTCCATCTCTCTTTGGGTCCAGCTGGGCTGGTCCCACACTGGGTCAAGTGTACATTCCTCTTAATGCTTTTGTCTTCTCTTTTTCCCACCCTGTTCAAACTCCGCCAGGTCTTCAAGGCCCGGCTGTGTTCAATGCAATATAATTCAATTCCACAGACATTTATTGAGGGCCTCATGTATACAAGGCATTGTGTAGCCAGACGTTTACTGGAGGTGTTGAGGACACTAAGTGAATAAAACACATTTTCTGTTCAAGGCTCAAGGGGAAGACATATCTGTAAACAATCAAGACCCACAGCTCAAGGCTGAGAGTACTAGTAATAAAGATCATTTATTGAGCACCCACAAATTACCGGACTCCGTCCCAGGCACTTTATATTTGTTACTGCCAATCCTTCCAAGGCCAGAAAAGAGCCCAGTGCCTTCAGAAGAGCTCCACTTTTGTAACCGGTCCTAAGGCTAAATTCCATCTCCACTCAACAAATTATGTATCCTCGGGGGAAGTTCCTTAACTTCTCTGCATCTTTCATTTGCAAAATGAAGATAACAAAACCTTCATAGGAAGGGTGTGAGGATCAAATGCTAAAATGCACACAGAAGACCTTGTATTGGCAAAGTGCTCGACACACGTGACCAGGGGCCCAGATGCTCCGGGAAAAGTGGGGCCTCTGTGAGGGAAGACCTCAGTGAAGCGAGAGGTGGACTGGGGCAGGTTCTAGGCAGGAGGCGTCATTTGAGCTGAGTCTAAAGACAGGAAGGAATTGGGTGGGGTGAGAGAACGGTGACCACTAAAGGGCTCTCGTTGCTGCTGCCCTGAGTGACCTGTCTTCATGATGTTCCCCTACACTGTAGGGTGTCTCGGCTGAATTATCCAGACCTAGCAGAGTATCAGAGGCTGGAAAGAATTTCTGGGCATTTCCCCCCATTATTTATTTAATCCCTTCCTCAACTGAGTATCAGGTACAATCCTCACCAGCTTGGAAGTGGAGATCTCTGAGTTCCCATTATCTTAGTGTGTTCTGTATAGACCGCAGCCTGCTGCAGATCATCTACGGGGTTCTGTTTAGACCCTTGGGCTGCTCTTGGCCTGAACCCTAAATGGACCCGTTTTTCGGCTGCACATGTACAAAGACATGCGTGCTCTGTATTGGGATTTAGCGGCACTGCGAATCTCAAGCCATCCAGATTGTCTAAACTAGGTGTCCTTTAAAATGTCTTCTGACTTCCATTGCCCAAGGCAATGGGGTGTAGCTGTTGGGTAATATGATTTTCCAACGACCCACGTGTCAGAGACAATCAATGAGAGCCTGAGGAAAGCAGGCAGGCAAGCAAATGAAAATCCTCGTGTAGCGAACAGCAGCAGCGACAACAAGCGCCCTGAAAAGAATCGATAAATAGTTGTGGTGCAGAATGAATGAATGAATACATGAATGGAATTTCCTGAAAAAAGTCCTCTTACCCAAACCACCAGCTTCATTTAGAGCACGAGGGAGAACTAGGCCTGTTTCCCGGGAACTGTCAGTGCAGAATTAAGTGTGCTTGGTGGCATTTCCATTCCGGGTAGTGAGTTATGTAGGACCGTCCCCTCCCCGAGCAGAATGAGCGACCGGCGCTGACGGGTGCTGCCAGGAAGCGGCTGCACCTAAGATATGGCAGGGTTAAAACTCGCCTTGGTCTGAAATGTGCAGGGCAAGCCTGTGAGGGCTCCCTTCCCGAGTTTATCACTGCAAACTAGACATTTTCTCATGGGCTCGCAGTGTTTATGCTTCTAGGGCTGAGCTGCTCGGATAACAAGGCTAATGAAAGAAATGCTTCCTTTTCACAGAGCATCATACCCATAACATGACGCCAGCGTGCCCACGGCATTTTATTTTTGAAGGTGCTTTTGTGTTCACACTCCCATTTGAAACCCACAGTAACCCAGTGAGGGAGACAGTTATCTGCAGTCATGAGACACGCAGGCTGAGGGTCAGAAGAGGAATGCGACTGCTTTAACATGACTTAGGAGGCAAAGAATCAAGGCAGGATTAGAACCCACGTCTCCTGACTCCCAGCACAGCATGCTTTCCTCCTTGACAAGCTGCCCCCAGATGAGGCATCTTCTCAACGAGCGCACATGATGTTTGAGCCAGTTCCCCCATAGAGCTTGGAGTAAATGCCTTCTGGTGAAGCTTCCTTCCACTTAGTATAAGCATAAACCTGCTCCTGCTTGAGTCTCCAGAATCAGCCAGCAGTTTGGGTTTGGTACAAATACAGATGTGGGGCCCAACCCCAGAAATTCTGATTCTGTAACAATATGCATTTTTTGACACACTCATTAAGTGATTCTGATGCATGTCAAACTTTGCAACTTGCTGGTTTAGGGAATACAGTACATTTGGAAGACCGCTTGAGCCAGACATGATCTCACATGTAAATCTGTTCCCTTGAAAGGTAAGTGAAAAAGAAGAAACAGAAAAGATAAAAAAGAAACATCCTTCCTTTTTGGCGGCCTTTTCCAAGACGACTACTTTTGCCTTGCATGCTCCCCTCTTTCCTGCTTTTCCCAGTCTGCCAAGTTTTTCTGACCCTCTCTCTGCGCTAGGGTCTGGTCCCTGAACCATATCATACTTACATGACTATGTAGTCACTGTGGGTCAGCCTTGTGGTTTTTGGTCCCTACCCTGGGCACTCTCTGAGTCTCTTGTAAGAGTCCTTGGCACAATACTGGAGACTGCGAAGATGCTTTTGGCACACTCTTGGGATGAACCTCTTAACTCTGTTGGATACTGCCTAGCACCACACCCTGCATTGATTTAGATAATCAAGTGTGCTTGTTGTAGATGCCAAGTCCATTATCGAATAGGCATTGAGTCCCTACAAGGTGAAAAGCTAAAATCTCAAAACCCCCCTTCAAAAATATGGGAACTCACAAATATGGATGTACAAAACATGATCGTTGATGGGTTGGCTGGTAGAGAGCTGGGGCTTCGGGAGGTGCAGGGGGTGGTGCAGCCCACAGGTGGGCCTGATGTTGGTCACCAGCATCACTCTTGCCTGGGCCAGCTGTTCAGGTCCTGGAGGATCCCCCAGGAGGCAGGGGAGAAGGTGTGCACACTGTCCTACTCAAACACTTAGGTCCTACTCAAGCAGTGCACAGAAAATCATCTTTGTCATTCAAAGGAATGGAATGCAGGCCTGTGCAATTGTAACGACTATGAAAATAACTGTTTATATTTGCTCCCAACTTTGCCATTTACTAACGCTTTTCAATGATCTTTTCATAATCATCTACATATTAGGTAAATTGTTACTTCCAAGTTTAGGGAGGAGGAAATGGATGTTCCCAGAGGTGAAATGAATTGTCCCAGGTCACACAGCTAGATGTGTTAGAATCCCGGTTTCCTGATGCTGAAATGTCATGCTCTCCCAGGATACCATGTAGCTTCTCACCTGTAGGCCACACTTCTTCAGAATGTAAACTCCCAGAGAAACACTTTTCCATAAAGATCTAACTCATTTTACATGCGGAGTTTATTCCATAAATTGTAATAAAAAATAATAGAAGGAAGTGCAATTAAAATTTTTTTAATGTTTATTTTTGAGAGAGAGAGAGACAGAGAGACGGAGTGTGAGGCGGGGAGGGACAGAGAGAGGAAGACACAGAATTCGAAGCAGGCTCCAGGCTCTGAGCTGTTAGCCAGAGCCCAACGAGGAGCTCAAACTCACGAGCTGTGAGATCATGACCTGAATCAAAGTCGGACGCTCAACGGACTAAGCCTCCAAGGCACCCTTGAAGGAAATGCACTTTTAAATACGTTTAATCAATCATTTAAAAAGTATCAATCTAGTCCTTAGCACTATGAAAACATTGTGCCAGGCACTGTAGGGGATACAAGTGGTGTGTACAAGGCATGCCCACTGGCCCAAAGCGCTCCTAGCGTGGCACGGTGTGGTTTCTAGTGAATGAAGGTGACAGCAGCTGCCAGTTCCAATGCACGTATGTAGAGGCCTGCTAAAGACCAGAGGAACTGGGCGAGTAGCTTGATGCCACTGCCAGGTACCTGGTGCCTACCACCAGTTTGTTAGTTCCTGGTTCAGGACTCCGCCTGACCCTGGCTTCACTCAGACACCTCACCATAGGGTAGAACCCAAAGTGTTCTTATAGCCACAGGGCTTCCAGACCAAAGGCCCTCAGTAATAAAAGAATAATGGGAGAAAAACCAACAAAAGCTTAATATCAAGCGTATCTCCTGTATATATGGGAGAGACCCAGGACAACTGAGTCGCTCTCTGGAATGGTTCAAGCTATCATCTTCAGCTGAAGGCAAGATGGTGTGGGAGCCTGGGGAGGTAAAGTTGCATATGGGGAGCTGACCAGGAAAGACACAGTAAACAAGGGTAAGGATTGTTTCGCAGATTTAAGTCACCTTCTCCACTGGTAAAGAGTTGTAGAGATTTAGAATCATCTCTCTTCCTGATACAAACACACTCCTTTTTTTAAATTTTATTTTAATAATTTATGGTCAACTTGGTTTCCATACAACAGCCAGTGCTCAACCCAACAAGGCCCTCCTCTGTGCCCATCACCCACTCTCCCCCCTCCCACACTCCCCTCTCCCCTCAGTTTATTCTTAGTCTTTGAGAGTTGCTTATGTTTTGTCTCCCTCCCTCTCTGTGGCTTTTTCCCTTCCCCTCTTCCCCTCCCCCCTGGTTTTCTGTTAAGTCTTGCAAAGCCCACCTATGCGTGGAAACATATGGCATCTGTCTTTCTCTGCCTGACTTATTTCACTCAGCATAATACCCTCCAGTTCCATCCATGTTGCCACACATGGCCAGATTTCATTCTTTCTCATTGCTGTGTAGTATTCCATTGTGTATATACATATATATATATACCACATCTTCTTTATCCATTCGTCAGTTGATGGACACTTAGTGTCTTTCCATGATTTGGCTATTGTCGAAAGTGCTGCTATGAACATCGGGGTACACGTGCCCCTATACATCAGCACTCCTGTATCTCTTGGGTAGGTTCCTAACGGTGCTATTGCTGGGTCATAGGGTAGTTCTATTTTCATTTTTTTGAGGAACCTCCACACAGTTCTCCAGAGTGGCTGCACCAGTTTGCATTCCCACCAACAGTGCAAGAGGGTGCCTGTTTCTCCACATCCTCGTCAGCATCTATAGTTTCCTGATTTGTTCATTTTAGCCACTCTGACTGGTGTGAGGTGGTATCTCAGTGTGGTTTTGATTTGTATTTCCCTGATGATGAGTGACATTGAGCATCGTTTCATGTGTCTGTTTGCCATCGGGATGTCTTCTTTGAAGAAGTGTCTATTCATATCTTCCGCCCATTTCTTCACTGGATTATTCGTTTTTCGGGTGTGGAGTTCGGTAAGTTTACAAAGACACTCTTACAAAAAGAGATTTCCCTTACAAATGTAAATGTCTCTTACAAAAGGTAACTGGGTTTACTGGATTTTTAGAACTTCTCTTTTGTTTGCAGCTTAAAAATAATCAGCTAAAGGGGTGCCTCTGTGGCTAAATTGGTTAAGCTCCAACTTCAGCTTAGGTTATGATCTCGAGGTTCCTGGGTTCAAACCCTATGTCGGGATCTGTGCTAACAGCTTGGGGCCTGGATCTTGCTTCAGATTCTTTGTCTCCCTCTCTCTCTGCTCCTCTCTCTCTCACTCTCTGTCTCTCTCTCTCAAAAATAAATAAACATTAAAAATAAATTTATAAAAATCAGCAGAAGGCAATCCTTATGACAAAAAGGCATATTTTGGGGTGTCCTATTCTGTTCCCCGTCACCAGGTAGCGACTAACAGTGAATTATGAGTCTGGGATTCCCCCTGGGGGGGTGAGCAAGTGAGGCGTGTGTGTGCTTGCATGTGAGCTCCTGTGTGGGCACGGGGCTGTGGAAGTAGGAGACGATGATCCAAGTTCAGAACTAACATGGGGGACTCTGTGAATGGACGGATGATTTCCCTGGAGGGTCAGCATGCCATCTCCTACAAGAAGCAATCAAATGGAACTCTGCCTCGTTCAGGGGTAGCTAATCTGCAAGGGAGATTTTTTTTTTTCAGTCCGAGCCCCACCTTGCCTTTTTCTGCCTTCGCGGATTTCAGTTCATTTATACATGGATTCAGTTGCTTGTTAGTGTGCTCTGCGGTGCCTCCCTAAGGATATAACTCTGCAGATGGACGACATTTTTTATTTTCTTAATATTATTCTTGGCTTTTCAGAGAAGAGTTTTTAATGATTATTCCTCCCGGTATTATTTTAGTTTCCAATTACAATGTGGGTATACTCCGGCACACTGCTATTTTGTAAATGGATGTATACGCTTATTGTTAATTGATTCCCCAAACAGGCCCCAAATGCTTGCATTTAGATTGTGTATTATATTACTTGTATGCCACCGGGCTGGCCCCCTGCCAGCTGGGGCTCTCAGTTTGCCAAAATCACGGTGGACACATCTTGTTTTCCCTAACACCTGTGCAAACTAGCTTGCCTGCCCTTGGCTTTGCTCTCCAGGGAAAGGGAGCTAAGGTGGCATTCTATTGAAGAAATGTCCAAAAACCTGAGATCCATCTGTTCTTTTTTCATAAGAAAAGGACTAGAAAGAATTTCAACTCCAGTCCCTAGATTATCCATCTTTTTGTGAAAACACAAAAGAAAGCGAGCTCTGGTCACCATGTCTTAATCTCTGACCATCAGTGGCTGAGTTCTGACAGCATCAACTTGAACCACTCCTCCGTGAAGCTCTTGCTGGGGACCCAGCATGTTAGAAGTCCTTGCTCTGGGCTGCCTGTCCCTACCCTATCCCAGCGGTTACAGGGTTGCTTTACTTACTAACGTGTCTGTCCCACCTCCAGACTGCACGTGTGGGCTGAGTTCTCTTCTTCCCCCAGTAATCCTTGTGTCTAGAACTGTACTTGATAGCTGCTAAACAGCCTGAATGAATGATAAACGGCTGAATACAAATGCTGTCACAGAAGAGTTTTACTGAAGTTTAACTCTGGCTACATGTAAATCATGGATATGTGATTTTTAAACAAGATTATTATCTATTTTTTAAAAATCACAGTATGAAAGCTAAAGTGCATAGCACGAGGTGAACAGGGATCTGATTTGTGAAATGCAATGGACCATCTCAAAGATGTCTTGGAAATGCTGTGGTGACCTGCTTTGGCAGGTAACAACTCTTATAAAGCATGGAATTGCAATTGGGAAAACATATTATACATCTATCTCATTCCTTCTTCTATATGATACAGTAGAGAGCAGATTGAATCTAGATCTGTGTTCTTTATTATTATTATTATTATTATTATTATTATTTTACATTCAAGATATCTAATCGAAGATGTCAAAGTTATGATACAGTATTAGTTTGAACATTCTAGTTCAACGATCTTCTAAAACAGTTGCAATAAAACACATTACTCTATAGAAGCTACCCTTGAGGAAGCTGCTTCTTTTCTAACTCTTTTCTGTTACCAGTGAACTTTTATTTTTTTTGTGTCCCCTATGAACCTACTATTCCCTCCCAGAAAAAAGGATTAAAGTCTTCAGGAGAATGCTCCAAATCCCAAAGGTTGAATTTCAGGCATTAGTCAAAAGGCGAGAAAGCTCTAGGAGGGAAGGTCAGGGTATGGGGTTCCTCAAGGTACAGGATTTACAACTCCCAGCCAAGAACTGGTGGCTGCCTTCACCTCTGGGTGAGACTGGCCTTGGCCATGATAAAGCCTGTCAAAGGAAGCTAATTCGGCAGTTGGAGAGCAGTATGAATGTTTATGTAATGCTAGCCTGAGGTTTAATGCCACAATTAAAAGAATAACAAACCCTCCTGCTGAGGAGCCTTTTGGCCACTCCAGACCCTTTAATTCCCTTCAGAAAACAGCATGTCACTTCCAAGGGTTACCCACAACAGGGCTTGCTTTGGAGACCTACAGGCGTAATTATCTATTGGGAGAGGCAAGGCTGAGGTCAGTCTGGCTGGGGTGAGGGCCTGCCCTTTGTGCAGATATTGGAATGTCTCGGAATCTCAGCCAAACCGAATCAGCCAGGGCCGCGTCTCATGAGAAGTTACTTCGGGAGGTCATTTTGTCTGCCCTGCTGCTGACTCAGGCGGCCTTTTCCAAGCTAACTAGAGTCAGATGAATTCGTGGGAAAAGCTCTGTCGTCACCATCAAGGACCCAAATGGAGCTGGGCCCTGAGCCCTCTGTGTTCTTTGGTGGGCTGTCCATGTCTCACCAAATGGTGATGTCTGGTTCACCTCTGCGTCCCCGTGCCCATGCACAGACGGCACACGGCCAGGACTGTGGAGGAAAGGGGTGGCCCTCCCTGTTTTCCGTGTGCTCTCCCTTCTCTCCTTCCAGAAGCCAACCATCTTCGAAGGCTTAATCCAAGCTCCATCCCTCTGTGAATCTTCCTCTGCTGCCGACATTGCTCCCTGATCTCTCAGTGCCCCCTGCACTCATGTATCCCCACGGTGAGTGCCAGAGCCCAGGGAGCACCTCGAGCCACGGACTCTGCCTTATACTCCTCCTGCAGTGCCAGCACCACGTCTTTTACATGACAGAAACCCAACAAACACTGGAAACCCACACCCCTGGTGTGTGAAAGGACCTCCAAGATCAAGTGGCCCAGTGGGTCTCTAATATTTTGTTTTTAGAAAGCAAAGAGAACATTTTATTATTTTCAAATGAACTATGATGAAGTCTCCCCACCGTGGAAAGCAGATAAGAAATGAGCTTCCTGAGTGAGGAGAGGGTAGAGGCCTGCAAGCCCCATGTCTGATCTTTCTCTCCCGAACTCAGCTCCCTGAGGCAGTGTCTGAGAAACCACTGGTCTGCTCAGATCCTTCCCTTGATACATGAGGACACTGAGGGCCAGAGAAATAAAGTGACCCCACTAGGTTGACACTTATTTAGTGGTAAATTTGGGAGGAGAATTAAGGTCTTCAAAGTATTGCCTGAGTGACCTTTTCAATTTATGATATTGCTTTATTTCAGGCTAAGAGAAAGGAAGAAAGGACAATGGGAAGGAAGGAAGGAGGACAGGAAGGAAAGAAGGAAGGAAGGAAGGAAGGAAGGAAGGAAGGAAGGAAGGAAGGAAGGAAGGAAGGAAGGAAGGAGGAGGAGGGAGAAAGAAGGAAGGAAAGAATGAAGAAAGGAAGGAAGGAAAGAAGGAAGGAAGGGAGGGAGGGAGGAAGGAAGGAAGGAAAGAAGGAAAGAAGGAAGGAAAGAAAGAAGGAAGGAAGGAAAGAAGGAAGGAAGGGAGGGAGGAAGGAGGAAAACAGTGGGGAGAGGGAAGGGAAATAAAGAAAAACATGAAAATTCACTGTGGTCTGGATAAGTGTAATTTAATGTTCTCTTTGTCCCTAGCATGAACACAGCCTTATACCTGGTATAGCATACTCCCTGCACTCCCAAAAGTCCAACTGTTATGTTTTTTAAATGAGAATCCTCAGAAAGGGATTTTAGGAAACTATATCAATGACTAACTCAATTACTTATTAATATTAAGATTTCACACTGCCTATCGACTTCGAATTTTCACAGTGAGGAATTTCCACTTAGAGGGCACTTTGGGCATGCAAGGTGCCTCACCCTTAGAGAATTCAAAGAAGAGCAACGCAGAGCAGACCCTGACTCATTCCCCAGAACTAAGGGTCTGTGTTAAATCCTTCTTGCTCCCGGTCCTGTTTCCTGTGAGTGGCTTCACCCCACCCTGCCTTCACAGGCCGCATGTGTCGGCATTCCATAGCGGGTGAGCTATGGAGGGTACCCCCCATTGGCTGGGATGTGTTCCTTTGGTTTCCTCTGTGCCTCCTCTTGACTCTGCTTATACTTCATTTTCTAGACTGTTTCATTAGGAAACAGAGGCTCAGAAAGATTAAAGGACCCTCCCAAGACCAACCTGGCTAATTGATATTAGTCAAGTTCAGTACTCAGGTATTTGGATACAAATTTACACTCTGTCCACACTCTCCATGATTCCTCCTTAAAACGGATTTTAGCTCAGTTGATGTTACAAGTTACTATGCCAAGGCAGTCACTTTAAAATCATAATACCCGGAATCTGTAGTTGTATTAAGAGCACTTGAAAACTCTTCCATTTCCAATCAATCATTCATTCCTCGAACAAATATTTATTGATAAATCACTTAGTGCCAGGCACCGTTATGGTGCCGGGCACATACCACCAGGTATTTTAATATTTCTGTGAATGAAGTGCTCATCCTGTTAGGCTAACATGTCCCCTGCAACCTACCCCTGGAGAATTCTGTTATGATTAATGGGGTTCTTATTGTTTTCTTATTAGGTTTCAAGAATCACTGAATCTGGTGCTTGCATTTCAATTTTTGATAAATTGAGGAACAGAGGAAAGAAGGTAGCCTTAAGGGTAGGAATAAAAGCATTTATTAATATATAAATTAACATTTTAATGGGTATTAATGGCTAGATTAGTAGCTATCTCAGTGCAGTGTAAGCAATAGGAAGTTTGCAGTATTTACTTCATGGGTGGATTTCCACCTAAACCTTGAGGGGGCAAGTTGATCTTTATTCATCTTTGTATCCCTAACAGAATCTAGCCTTGCCCATTATAGACATGCAATAAAATTTGCTGACTGACTGGTATGCTTCCCAATGTCACCATTTATGCAACAAGTAATATGGGCCAGGTCCCCCTTAGAACTCTTACCTAAGGCATCTATTGGAAATTTCTAACAAGGCAAGTTCATCTTACAAGGCCAGATTTGCATTTTATTGGAGTCAACGTTTACCTCCAGGGTAACATCCTTGCGGGAAGCTTTCTTCCCCCCATCTGTGGCTGATGCTATCAGTCTGATTAGGACTAACTTGTAGTTTTAGAGATGAAACCAGGAGCTGCAGCATAGAAAGGGTAGGATGCCTACCCAGGGGGGTGGGGGGGGGACAGGGAAGGAGACAGTTTTTCACCACTCCAGAGCAGAACACTGGGTGGAGGTGGAGATGTTCTCTTAGCCTGTGGGATCCCCATGGAGATTGGGTCCATTCTCAGCTGGTCAAAGGGGAAACTTCTTCCATCATGGGTCTGAGTAGGTACAGTGAGAATAGCACAGACCAGGTAAGTATCTCATTCTTTTCGCTATCAGACACCTGGGGCCAGGCAAGAGAGGCCCAAGTCACCCATCAATTCTTTGTGTATGTGTAGGTAAGATACAAACACCTTTACCCTTTCCTCCTTTACTTTGGGGCTCAGTTCAAACTATCGTTATTATAATTACGTGTCACAGTGAACTTTGTATTTGAGTCCTACAGGCCCTAATTTAGAGCTAGTGTTGTGACTCAAAGAAAGGCAGTATCATTACACAATGGTTTTACAAAATGTGCTTTGTCTGTGGTGCCCATCCCTCCTATGTAATCCACGCCCCCCATCTTATCAATGTAATGACATTGGAAATTTCTTTGCCAGAGAGTTAGTGATAAGGCTTAAAGTGGAGGTTACTATGGGAAAGAGAACATAATGATTTTATGTTTACACTGTGGGGTAAATGAAAGGTTTGAGAGTTTTTCTTAAAGCAGGTTTTTGACTCAGAGACACACAGAGAGGGAAGCAAAGGTTGGGGTATATAAGATCAGGATGTGCTTCAGATGGTGTTTGTAATAGAGACCTGTGTTTGCTACCAGCTGGCCCCTCTGACTTCTACAGTAGTTCCATGATATGAACTCTCGGGGTATCCCTTCACTGAGGCTGAGGTGCAGCCATGGAATAGTGCAGCCATCATTGGGCACCTCTCTGACTGGGCGTCACACAGGTTAATGGTAAGTTTCTGGAGCCCATCTACACTGAAACTTGGTCAACAGGGATCCTCAAAGAAGCACTTTCTCTGATCATAACCCAGAGTAGACAGATCCTTGATAATGGATTTACCAAGTACTTGAAAGTGTTTCGAACTAGACACGGCCCTCATTGTTGAGAAATGATGTCTGGGAATTCCTCTCTGCCTTCCCCATCCTTCCAGCCCACCACCCACTCCAGTAATGGCCTTGTGATCTCATCCTCTGAGACAAACTCTGAAGGCATAGTGAACCTGATGTATGTAAATCTTGTGCCCGAGCCAGACTCTCCCAGAGAGGCTGCCCTGAAGAAAATCTATTGCTCTAATCAATTACCAAACTTCCAAATGAAATAGATCGTTCTTTCTTGCTGGAAGACTATCAAGCCGTCATTTTTCTTGGTAATGAGCAATAGTGCAGAGGGGGAATTGCACTTTCTCTGTGGCACTGGACGAAGGGTTCCAGTAAGCAGGGCCTGACCAGGAAAGCTGGGAGTTACCTGCCAAAATGATGGAAAGGTATTTGGAAACTTCTCTCACTCCTAAATGCACTCCAACAAATCTCTCTTGACTGTTTCATATGGATCAGGCAGTTTGCTGGGTGTGGGAGGTTTAAAATTGAGAAAGGAACCTTCCTCCTAGCCTGGGAATCTCTCTATCTGGGTTGTGCTTCCCTGTTCCCCACTCCTTCCTTGCTGGCCCCATTTACCCCAATTCCTGAGCTCTACCTGGTGAGGCCAAGTACTCATTTGGGAGCCTCACCTCCATCATCTGATGGACACTGGAATTAGTCTGTTGCCCAGGGATGCTCTGTGGGCATTGGTAGATAGTCTCTAAGCATTCATCTTTCCCCCGAAATGTGTACATGCATCTGGGTTCCTGCCTCAGTTTACCTTCCTAGCCTCCTAATTTCCCTTAGGGCTTGAAATCACATCTCAAACTTTAGTCTGCTAGGCTGGCCTTTTGCTAGGTGTATTCCCTGAAAACTGAGGGCCCATTTTTCTAGCCCCCCTCTTCCCAGGAGGGCCCTGCCATGAGCAGACTGATGACTCAGTGTCTTGAGGCCACAGCCTACCTGTTTTCAGATACTATGTGTCCCCTGGGCATTTCCTGCAGTAATGCTTTGCCTACCAAAATGAACCCTCTGATATACGAATGGAGGCCTGACCCCTGTGTGGTATCGTCCCACCCCTTGGATTCTGTACTCTTCCTCCAAGGCAATGCTTTTTACGAGATCCATTTTGGGGACAGGACTTAACACAAATGGAAGAATTTTTGTGGGAGAATTTGGGACCCCTGGGTTAGGTCTCCCTTCTTTCCCACCTAGTTCCAACTGCCTTCTCCCTCAAGTTCATGTCCCTGCGACCTCAGCTTGTCCTGCTAGCTGTTCCTGAGTATGGCAGTTCCCCACTTGGTGCTCACCTTCTGGGTGGAAAGACATCTAGATATTTAGCAGATAAACATGAACCACTGTGATCAGGCAACGATAAAGGTGTGTATAAAGGGCCATGGAGCAGGCACAAGGAAGCGAGTTACTAATTTCCCTGGAGTATGGAACGGAGCCAAGGACGTCACAAGGAAAAAAGTGGAAATGGACCTCAAAAGAGGGGTGAGGGTCGCTTTGGAGGACAAGGGTCTTCCAAGGAAAAGTTACCCTAAAAGGGTCCACTGTCATAAGTAATATGTGAGAGTCTGAAAAGAAGATTTAAGTTACTATATATACGCTGGAATCTCAAAGCCTGTTGCCCCAAATATAGTTTCTGCCCCACAGAAGCTATATCCTGGTTGAGAAAAGTTCCTCACATGATAAACAGTTGAATAAGGATGCAAGGCTATACATAATAAAGTGCTACTTTGAATAAAGACAAGTACCGTGGGTGTGTTCAGAGCCAAACTGTCTGGCCCAGGTAACGCTCTCTGTAAAGGCTAGGAAAAGAGCAAGGCTATTGGCTTGGGGTGACTCAGTACACAATTAAAGGGGAGTTACTACATGAGCTAGGAACAGGGACCTTTTTTCTATCTGTAAAATCATATCGTGTGGGTGGCTGTCTTCTTTGGCCCATGCCCTGCAGAGGACTCTATTGGATTTTTAGGAGAGAAGGAGAAAAAAAAAAGACAATAAAATAACAGGACTTGGTATGCATGTGTGTGAATGAGTGTGTGTCCAAAGAAATGTCTAATGGTGCAACTAGCTCTGAGCACTGGCTGGTGGAGAGATGTCCTGAATCCAAAGTGGGGAAAATGGCCTTTGCAAATGCCAGCCAGAAATGCTGCTGGGCTGAGCAAGCAGGATGAAAACAAGCTAGTGAGGTGTCACCTTTCCAAGTAAGTTTCCTTTCTGAATTTGGGGGATCGTCTAGCTGTTTGGTGAGGGGCTTTGGGCATCTCGACGTCTCTCTCGGTGGGGCAGACACCTGCGTGTGGGGAGCAGGGCTGCATGCCTCTTAATTCTGCAGCTAGTTGGGCCACTTTCTGGAGGCAGGATCCTGACTGGCAGGCCAAGGGGAATGTGACATCGTGATATTCCATGAAAGAGTGGGCCAGGCTTCTCTCCTGTGAGCATGGCGACCTACTTCTTCACTCCACTGGTGGCAGGGTTGGGGGGCAGAAGCAGCATGGAGAATCTGGGGAGTATGGGAGGGCAAGGTCATTGGTCCAAATACATCTTATTTCCTCTAAGCCTATGCTAAGTATAGCTGTGGGGGTGGGGATGGATCCTGGATAAACCAATGGGATCAGGATTCAGATTCTGACTCTACACGTTCCATGACCTTAAGTAGTTTGCTTAATCTCACAGAGACTAATTTTTCTCCCCCAAGTATGGGAATTTTTATGACTACTGTAAAACACAGAAATGTCAGGTCTAAACATGAGAATAGTTGCAAACACTTGCCACTCTACAAGAAGCCCTCACAAACGCTCTCTTCCCATGCTTTCCAATTCTGCAGTAAGAAATCTGAGGCTCAGAGAGGTCAAGCATTTCACCCAACGTCGCCCATTAAAGATGGCGATGAGGCAGGAACCTGGGAAACATGGTGAGAAGGTGGTAGAGAAGTGCTCTGGGCTGGCTCTGCCCCAAACTAGCTGTGGGATTTTGGACAACCTCATCTCTCTGGCTTCAGGTTCCCTCTCTGTTAAGCAGAGGATGGATCAGATACTCTCCAAAGCCTTTTCCAGTGCTGACACTGAAGGAGCGTTGTTCACTCCTCTGCAACAGAGGCCTGGCCTATGACCCACAATGCTATGTATTCCAGAAGAAGAAACCATGTGGGCTCCAAGTCAGCTCTACAAAGAGAATTTATCTTAGCAGAACTTCTCAAAGGCTTTGGCCCCAACACCTCTTGTGAAAGCAATCCAAGAGAGGCAGGGGTGAGGGCCCACAGAATGCAGAGTCACGGCCATTACAGTGGCAAATTGCTGACATAATGTAGCCCAGCCTTTCTGGGTCTTAATTTTTCAACTCTGTCCAATTTATTTTTCTTTCCCTGTCCCCTTAGTGACCCGAAATGCAGTCACAACCTTATTGTGGCTTTCCTGTAAATGTCTTTTCTTCTTCTTTTAAATCTTGATCTCCTTCATGCTAATAAATTAGAACTGAGGCTCACTGTGACAAGGGTAGGGGGTTTTCCCCCAAAATATAACTGTGTGCATGTAACAGAAGGAAACAGAGACTGAGAGGGAGACAGAGACAGTGAGAGAGAAAAACACAGAAAGGAAACTTCTGCAGAATTTGAGAGAGAGGCAGACAGGTCTTAAAAGAAAGACAAAGAGAGAAGGAGATAGGGAGGAGATGACAGAGATGGATAGGCAGAGACAGGGACATTGGTCCATCTCCTCTTTGTGTCCTTGGCTACAAAGAAGGATGGGACAGAAACTGCCAAGTCCCCCACAGATGAGTTGGGTGAGATGTGGAATGTTTTCCATGAAGGGACAGAAGGAGTCTTTATTTTCATCCTTGTTCTTTTCAAAGAGATTTCAAGGCCACTGGCTACACTGAAAGCTCCAGGATAGACCAGCACCATCTGCAGTCCCCAGGCTAGGGCCAAGGGTCCTTCATCCCTGCATTTTCCCTTGGATAGACCTGAAAGCAATGATTTGGAGGATTGCTACCCATGATATAAGCTCGGAGGTCATCTGTGATTCCTAAATATGTCTACATTTTGTGGTTCTGTTTACATTTTACATACTTATGTTTGGTATCCACGACCAGATTGTAAACTCCTTGAGGACAGGTGCTTTTGTATGCTCATGATACCTTGAAACTAAGAGCCTTTAATAAAGTCTTGTTGAGTTACTGGGCCCATATCTTCAGACAATTTTCAATGGTCCATATTAATGGATGCTGGAAGGTTTGAGGGGACTCACTAAATCAACACTGGTTATTTGTATAGGAAAACTTTGTAGATGGTTAGGCACCCATGAGTGGGTTGGCAAGCGAAGAAACAATAAAGAACCTGCCTTGGAAGAACTTAGGACTCTCTTCCAAGGGCTGAGAGAGAGGGGCAAATAACATCAAGAAATAGATGAAGACCAGTCTGTAATAGTCAACACAAGAAGATTCAGGAGGCCAGCCACCACTGGGAACAGATCTACCCCAATCAGTATTCCAGAGAGCTAAGATGTCTTCATTGATGATGCTGAATGATGGCAGTTCTGAAAAAATATTCCAGCCTTTCTTACCTTTGAGAAAAGCAATGGCCAGTGAATCTATTTTAAGCTTGTATTTTAGGTTCAGACTTGTACTTGGAAGGCCCTCGTCTGTGCAGGGATATTTGTCCCTGTGCCAGATGGCCCCAGATGGCCATGTTTTTCTAACTGATTATTCTTCTTGCCTTTTCTTACTGTTCCTATTTATTCCTGTTGTATGTTTCTGCTTCTTTATTTTACACATACTCAAATGTGGGAGATCTAAAGGAAGCTCTTACCTTCATGTCAACTAGCCAACTTTTATTCATTTTTCAGGTAGCTTAGAAGTCACTTCTGGGAAGATTTCCAAGCCCTACAAACTGAGGTGGGACTCAGCTCGAGGTACCCCTCTGTTTATGTTCTTGACTAAAATACCCACTACCTTGAACGTAGTTACATGCTCAATGATCAGCCTCCACCATCCGACTGCAAACCCACTGAGGGCAGAGGCTGTGCTCACCACTGACTCTTCAGTGCATGGGCCACTGCTGGCTGTATGATGAGAGTTCAATATGTATTTGTTTAATCCACGTATGTGTGGAAGTTGAGGGGCAGTCTGATTTCTTCCACAGAGCAAAGTTCATCCCTTGGTGCAGGGATGCTGGCAGCAGAGCAGACATTACCAAAAGCTGACTTTTGGGTGAGTGGGAATGTGGTGTTCTCATGGCTCCACCCCGGCCCATTTCCTCACTGTCATCCACTTATCCAATCTCTGCATGTTCCCTCTCCCTGGCTCTTGTCTCTAATGCCTTCCCTCCTCCTCTCCTTTACCAATCTGTGCTTGAGCTCCGTATGCCTCCTCTGCGGGACCTTCACTGACTCTGCTGCATGTGAGCTTCTCCTCTGATCCATGATGGCTTTTTTAGTCTGCTTTTCACGGTGGGCACTCGGACTGATAATGTCATCATCCTATGTAGTTACAGCCTCTCTCTTTTGTATAGCACATATAATACTAGACCTGCAAGGGGTCATAGATGTATCGTTCTCTCCGCCTCCTTCAATGTTCAGGCCAGTATATGGAGGCACAGGGGGCTTATGTGACCTCTCTGAGGGGACAGAGCAGACCATGTTCCCTAGATGCAAATCTAGGGCTGATTCTAATTCCCATTTTTAGAATTTTGTGCACCATGTCACCCTCGCCTAGGGCTGCTTTACCATAGTACTACTAATTTGGTGCCTTCAAACAACAGAAATTTATTCTTTCACAGTTCTGGAAGCTCTAACTCCAAAATCAAGGTGTTGGCAGGGTCATCCTTGTTCTGAAGGCTCCAGAAAAGGAGCTTTTCTTACTTCTTCCAGCATCTGGTGGATCCTAGCATTCCTTGGCTTGTGGCTGCATCACTCCAATCTTGGCCTCTGTCCTCCTCTCTCATCTCCCTTTCTGTCTCCTCCATCATTGGATTTAGGACCCTCACGCAAATGATCTCATCTCAGGATCCTTACCTTAAAGATATCTTCAAAGACCTTCATCTCCTGAAGTTCGCATTCTGAGGTTCTGGAGGACAACTTTGGAGGGTACCACTAGTTAACCCACTATGGCTCTAACTGCAGCAACAACACACTCCATGCTGATTACTGACTGGCAGCAGTGCTGCTGAACGTGTGGCCAGGCCCGATGGCCATCTCTGTGGAGATGATCAGCTCTGACAGAGAAAAGAAGTGAGATTTTTCTATGAGAAGGGTGGGGTCTCAGAGGCTGGTGTGAACGGGGCTTGAAGGTGATGTGAGGATGGTAGCCCCAGCTAGTGCGTGAGTCAGAGGTGGGGAGGGACATCCGCTGGGCGGGTGGTGGGAGAGGCTCCACCATAATCTGAGCGTGCTGTGAGGCCAGGGGTGGGAAGAGGGAGGCAGGCGTCTCCCTTCCAAATCTCTCCTTTCCCAGGAAGGTGACTTTTTCCTCTCAGTTTGGCCCTCCCCACCCTCAGTTCGTCTGAGAGAATCCCAGCACGGGGCAGACTGGGGTGAATGCAGGTGGCCCTGTCACATGTCCCAGTCAGCTACTTGAGAAGAAAATGAGAGAGGCGGCGATGCTAGGCTTTGTGTCCCGCCTCCTGAGAAACACGTAGGCGGGTCTGTACACAAACATCGGCTCATACAAATAAACCAAACCTGGCCAAAAATAACAGAAAAGGCAACAGATGCTTCCAATTAAAATGTCAGCATCTCCTGAGAAGCCTCGTTCTCACGTGGTGTGGGTGCTCTGGGGCCGAGAACTGCAGGGAGGGACTGCATATGGAAATCTGTGTGCATTATATCATGTCCCAGATGCCACGGAAGACACTGGCCTGACCCTTGCAATTAACACGGTGGCTGTTTCTCGGGTGCGGACATGGATGCAGGGAAAAATCAGGAAGTTGTGAAACAGAGAGACTGTTCCCACTGTGTCCCATAGACAAGGAGGAGTCCAGGGGCGTTCTTGGAGAACACTACCCTGGGGACTTCCTCACACCTTCATCCTCTTTCCTCTTTGCCTTCATTTCCTCGTATTCTTCAACATTATCATAAAACGAAAATCAATGCACAGGAGTAATAGGCAGTCAGTGAGGAAAGGCTGTCAGAAAGATGTGTGTTGGGAATAAAGGGTCAATACCCCTTGTTCCTTAGTGGTGAGGGTCGGGGAATGATAGGCTCATGCTGGTCTATGGAAACAGTACACCGAATCACAGCCTCCCTGACACTGCTGGTCTCCTAAATCCTTCATAAAATGGTTCCTTTCCAGTGGGCTTTGCTGTTTACTGGTAGTAGGTCCTCATTCCCCTTCCCTTTCAGGGTAGCTTTGTTCTGTTTTCTTTTAGTTTTCTCCAAACTCTTTCTAGCCCCAGTTGGGTAATGACTAAGGAAAGCAATGAAAGAGGCAAGGAAACAAAATGGCAGAGGAGCAGAAAGGAAATCAACATTGTTCTTTCCAAAATCTCATCGTCTCCTCAGACCAATAGGGAATATGTATTTGAAATGGTTCCTTATTGTAATAAATTAATCTCCTTCTTCTGATTATTTTTATTATCATCACTATTATCATAAAATCCACATTTTATAGCTGAAGATCCAACTAGAGTAATGTCCACAGACAGGAAGAACAATGGAGGAAATTAATGAACTGAAACCTCATTTGAGTTTCTATTGGGAAAGATGATAATTTGTTGATTTTAATAAGCTCCTAGATTGAGTTGCTACCATAGGCCAGTGCTGGTAGGCCTCAGTACCCACTAGGTAATACAAGATGTGAAATTTAAATATTTTTATGTGAACTCAAACACGTTTTCATTTCTTAATGGTCACTATTACTAACCAGATAAGAGAAAGACCTGTCTGCATAAAACAAACAAATAATTAGTTTTGACAACAGAAGCTTAAACAGGACGTTAATTAGCAGCCATAGAGATAGGGAGGTCCTGGATGGGAACAATTATACAGACAAATCCACAGTATGGCTACAATGTGCCAGGGTCCCTTCCCTCACCATATGGCTGCAGTCTGGCGAATGGCTCGTTGGCAATTCATTACCATATCACTTGGAACTCAGGAGCGAATGGTTTATGATTAGCCAATTCATTATGCTATCCTTGGTACCTCAAGGGGGCCCTGAGGGCTTGCCTCCCCCATTGTGTTATTTTAAGGACATATGACAGGGAAGGAACAGCCCTCCCTTCCCCAGCTGCCTCAAAGTACTGTTTGCTGGAAAGTTTTCTGGAATTGAGATAGAATCTTTCAAAAGAAAATAAACAAGTAAAAAATCCCCGCAGTCATGAACTGTAGCCACAGCTGGAACCATTGGAACATTCCAGGAGATGAAAACAAAGATTTCCTTCTCCTTCCTTTCCATCCTACCAAGGACACATCAGCCAACCTTGTGAGTACACTTTAGCTACTCAAGAGTGTGATCAGGGGGAAAAAAGGGACTAAAGACAATCAGACCAGAATACGGGAAGTCATGGTTCTTGAAGGGGTGCTACTACTACCTAACTTTAGGTAAGTCAGCTTGATCCTTGATCCTTCCTTCAAACCCTACAATATAGACACAATCCTTTCTGTCTCACCTGCCTCCCAGTGGTGTGGGAAGCCTCTTGAGAGAAGCGTCTTTGACGGGAAAAATTACTCTGAATCCACGGGGCTGATGATAATGCAGCAGACAGCACTCGAGCCATCAAAGCGATTTATTTTCCAATCATTAGCACAGGTGGGCAAGGAAGACTGAGGCACAGCCTCTCTCATTAAATCTCCTACAGATGAGGTCTGCCTACTCCTATAACTAAGCATTTTAACTAGAGTTGCCAAGAAAGAGCGTACAAGATTTCTCATAAGGAAAAAAAGTGAAGATGTGGCCCAAGGACCGAAGACAAGGAACACATCTCGCAGGGAGCCTGACATAGTAGCAGGAATACCTGAAGAGTCAGAAAACATTAAGATAGGTGGGTTACAGTGACAACCCCAAATTGAAGGAACAGGGAGTGGAAGGAGGACACATAAAACCAGACATTGAGTTAGCTGCATTAATGTGATTCACTAAGCATTTGGTCGGGCAGGGACGTAGCACTGCAGAAGGGAAGCCTCGCTGGTGAGTGCAGAGCACAGGATAATTCCGTTTTAGTTAATGGGCATAACATGGAGACGCCCTTTGTAGAGCTTGTTCCGTGAAATCCACCGCAGTCGATTCTCCAATCCTATAAAAACCTGCCTCTAAGTAACAATCCCAAGGCCAAGACAAGGTCCCCATTTCCTGAAAACATACACAATGCTATCACGTGTCACAAACACTATCAGGCCACTGCATCATAAATCTGACCTAAAAGAAGCGTGCTTGCTACAATCAACAGTAATTACACATTTAATTAGCTCTAATTTTGTTTCCTTCTTAGAATTCCAAGGGGCTCTGGGGAAGACTTTACATGGCCCAGGTCTCTAGTAAGAGCTGTCCAGGGAACTTTAAAACGATGCCTTCTTCTCGTGTGACAAATATCCCTGTAGCAAGCAGTAGAGGCATTAAAAAAGGAAAATATTTTATTGACTATCCTTTGAAAAAAAGAAAAGACAAAAACCAACACAGGTCCTTCTCAGAATCTTATGATTTTAAGGAAGCTCTGCCTAGAAAATCCAGAGAACTGGGTCTGAGTTCTGGGCGTGACATTGACTCAAGGTGTAATCTTTAACATGTAGGTAGCTTCATTAGGCTTCTGTCCTCTTGTCTACAAATTGACTGTAATTACTTTGGCTAGATGATCTCTGAGAAAATGCTTCCCAGAGTATAATCCTACAGACTCAAATAACTGCAGAGAGCCAGAGCTCTGTCTTTGCTTTAGGGATGCTGAAGAAGGGATCTGGGTACTTTTCAGCTCTATCACTCTAGCATCCCACCTTTCAGTACTGTTCCCATATTTATGATATATGAGGATTCCCAGTGATGCTTTTCAACAACGCAAGCCCTAGATATGAAACCGTTCCCAAGGGAATGAGGTGTATTTTTTTGGCTCATCCTTGAGCACAACCAAACACCTACCATGTGGCAGGTGCTCTGCTAGGCTCCAGGGTACAAGGATGAGGAGATACAGGCCCTGTCCCGGAGTCTGGTGGGGGGAGTCAGACCCATAAACAGATCGTTTCAGTACAAGATAGTATGTGAAACAATAGAGATTATCAGAGAGTTTCTCATAGCTTCTCCCCCAGGGCTTACCTGCATTGGAAACAGCTAGAGAGTTTGTGAAAGGCACATTTCTGTTCCATCCTGCCTCATGAATCTGAATCCCTAGGAGCAGAATATTGGGAATCTGCCTGTTTAACAAGCCCTCTAGGATCTTCCGCCTAACAACAAGTTCATTATGGGAAAAGTTAGCTATGGGAACTCACAGGGGGATGGCACAGTATCTTGTCTTTCTGGGCCACTTATTTGAGCTCTGTACTCTTCTAGGTTCTATGGGAAGTCCAATAATGAGAAAAAGTCCATTCCCTCTGGGATCTTACAGCCTATACTTTTGTCTAGAGCCATAAAACCAGGAAACCATATCCAGGGATGACGGGGGAAAAGCAGAGTTGGAGCTCATCCCTCATAGTATTTTTGCTCTAGCCAGCTATAATGACCTGCCAGCTTCTTCCCCCATGACTCTCCGTTTCCCAGGCTGGAAGCTACTAGACTTAACACAGGAAGACTTAGCTCTGCCCAAGGCTGTGGGACCCCATAGATCCTAGGAAGGTTTTAAGCAGCATGTGTGGGGTCCCTTGTCACTGCTAGTGCTGCTCTGACCTAGTAATTCATTATCAGACCTCAGATGCAATCTAGGTTCCTGTTTCATTCTTATCCAGCGTCCCAGGACCTCTATAGCCTTTGCTCTTTTGTGTCTATGCCAGGGATGCGGCCTTCAGCTACAGCACTGTGAATGGAGGCAATGCCACCTTCTCTATCTGACTATGATGAAGCATTTTCACAAATACCACAGCATTTGAATTACACAACAACTTACAAATTTCCTAGAGAGATAATGTTCTGTTTATTTTACAGACAAATGTAAGGGACTTAGTTAAATTTACAAAGTGTTAAACGGAAGACCCAAGTCTTCCATCTCAGAATGGAGTCTCTTATTCATCTATAGTCTGTGTCTATCACATAAAAATTCAAAGGTCCTTTATCAAGGGGAAGTCTGTGGACAGGACACAACTAGAGAGTCACTCTTTTTCTGTGTGTCCAATACTTAGAAAGACATCTGACAACTCTGGTGAGCCAGTTTGCAGAGTAGAAATGGCCTGGCATTTGGAGTCCCTCTGTTCCTTACTCTCTATGTGATCTTGGGTGAGTTTTAGCCTTTTGGCGCTCAGGTTCTTTGCTGGTAATATGGACAATAGCCCCATGCCAGAGGGTATTGTTGAATGAAATAAAGTAGGTAATGTCCTTGGCTCAGTAGATGTTAGCTTCCCTTCCATTTCCTTATTCTTCTTCCCCTCTACATGGAACCCAAGACACTTTGTTGCTCCTCACTTCTGCAATGAAGGGCCAGTTTTGTACCTCCCAGGTCCTAGAGACTGTTGAGAAATGCTTCTTGCTCTGTTATCTGACTCTGAGAGCATCCTGATTTGTCCTCACCAGATAATAGCTAGTTCTCCCTTCCTACAGCACCATGGATCCCATCTCTTTCTGAAACCAGAGAACCTGGTGAAAAGGCAGAGACAGATCCACCTTAAGCTTGATAGTTTGTCTGCACCTGTCCCTGACCTACTGCTCTGAACCTCAGCCAGGCACAGGGGGACACAGAAGAAAGGACTGAGAACAGGGAAGGCACAACAGTTTCAGCTGCCGTGCTCTTTCGTGGAGAGCTGGAAATCCGTGCACACCTACTAGAGGCTAGGAACACTCATGCATCAAGGTAGAGCCAGGATTTCAGGTCAGAAAGTATATTATAGCAGCCCAGTATACCAAAGAGACAGGCATGCTCCTTGGGGTGGATTCAAATATAGGCCAAGTGGCTAGAAGGAGTGATTATTTCTACAATTGCTAATTTTTCTCATACACTATATTCTTTCTCTCCATGTCCCCTTTATAAAAATAATAAGTAGCCAATTTTTATCAATTTATTTGCTGCTTCTTATAATTACATTATCCATGATTAACTCACTGGAGTCTAATTTGACTATAGAGTTATTTTGTAGGAATGCTCCATCACTGGGCACGGTGGGACTCTTGTGAGCACAGCCTCCCTCTGCTGGGGTTATGGAGCTCAATTAATGCACATGGAGAGAGACAAAGAAGAGGATGAGAAATGGCAGGCACCTCAGTCTTGCTGAGTTGCAAAGCCCTTCCACATTCATTATTTCATTTGGTACACATAGTGGCTCTATGAGGTAGCTACAAGAGCTGTTATCTACAGTTTACAAACTGGGAAACGGACCCAGGCCAGATCATAACATGGTGCCCAACGGAGGATTGAAACCCATGTCGGCATCCTGCTGGTGCATCCCTAAGGATATTGATCAGTGATTTTGATGGTAATCATTTTCTGTACTGCTTTGAAGTTTGCAAAAATGTTTCCAAATTCCTGATGTCATTTGACCTTTACAACAATCCTGTGCCACAGAGAAGAAATTATAATGCCTGATTTTACAGAGGAGGTAACTCTGGTGTAGACAGGTGACTTGTTCGAGCCTTTAAGGTGTAAAAACTGGGATGGGAACCATGGGCTCCTGCCTTCTGATAAAGTGTGTGACTCCATTACAGCACCCCTGGAAGCTAAGAAATTACTAGAAACATGTGATTTAAAAGCAATATGGGATAGCCACATGACATTATAACTGCATTTTATACAAAAATCTGTTCTGTGGGGAGAGGTCCTAATTTAGGGAGTCCATGAGCTTCTCCTGAAATAATGCATATCTATTTATGCTATTGATCTCTCGATCGAGCGATCTACCTGTCATCTGTGTATATCTCTATTCTATATATATCCATATGTAGGTTTATGTATACATAAATCACATTTTAGGGAGATTCTTTAAAACATCCATCAGATTTTCGAAAGAGTATGTTAACCCCAAACATCCAGGGTGTTGGATTATTCTGGTCTCTTTTCCACCAGTGGACTAAGATGGTGGCCTGGGGAGAGCGGACCAGGAAGGAGATGGGAAGGCTTTGGAAGAGAGCAGGGGAACAGGGTCATGTAGGCCAGAGGAGGCAACTATTTTAAGATGTTGGGTTCAGGCAATGATTACACAGTGACAAATGCTGTAGAGACCAAACTGAGGCTTGGACAAGTTGGCATATCTGGCAGTTAGAGGAGTTTCTGTGGAACTGTGGGACCAGAAAGCAGACTGTGAGGTGTTAAAGAAGGTGGAGACGAGGAAGGGAAGACAGTGAACACAGAAGTACTTCTTTAAAATCTGGCAATTAAGGAAAGTGGAGAGATGGGGTGCTAGCCTGGGGGGAAAGCAGGACCAAGCAAAGTTCTCTCCCTCTCTTTTTTTATTCTCCTTAAAAATGGGAAATGAGGTGTTTGTGGAGGAGGAACCTAATTGAAAGGGACAGACCAGGTGAGAACGCGAGAGCCTAATTAGGAGACAGGAGGGGATGAATCCTGAGTCGAAATGGAGAGTTCACTTTAGAATAGATTTGAGACTCTCCTCAAGCAGGCATGGTGGTGGGAGGGAGAGGTGAAGATGCAGAGAAAGTGTGAGCTTCACGCACAGTTCCTGCCAATTTCATCTACAGCACTACTTATGGCGCTTACAGCGAGCAGCGTGCCGCCATCCAGCCGGGCTGTTCCTGTCACCTCCAGCACAAGGCCTCCTGGCTCAGGGTGGCTGGCAGCTTCTTGCTGCCCTTCCCGTTCTGAGTCTCTCCATCTCTCAGCATCTGACACTGACCCTGTCCTAGGGGCTTCTCTAGCTGCTCCCTGTGGCTTTCCTTGAGCCCCCAGCAAACAAAATTCTCCTGGGCTGATTTCAGCAGTAATATACAGAAGTGTATTTGGGCAATGGTTTTCCTTGTTGTTGATTTAGTTGATTGCTAAACCTTTTAGAAAACTGGTGCTACACGGCGTACAGATACATTATCATTTTATAGCTATAAAATAGATGATATATTTGGCAATTTCTGTATAAAGGTTTTTTTCTGGGCCTTGGACAGAAATGGACTTTCATACTGTTTCTAAGGCACAATCAGAGCCTTCTCATTATTTTACTTTTAGTGCCTTTAATTAATTTACGAAAAGCACTCAGACTGGTGCTTGACACAGAGGGTGAGTGTTAGCTAATGCTGTCATTAACATTACTATTGTCAGGAGCTGTATGACCAGGGACAATTCAATTCTGACTTGGGGCGGCAATGTCTTGATTCATAAAATAAGGGCAAGATATTCTCTTTTCAGAGTGTGTTCTGAAGATTTTGGGCTCCACCCCCTTGCATACCGCCATTTTATTCATTTAATCCATTTCTTAGGGGTTTCGCACAATGTTCAGTCGAAGAAGGAGTTCTGAAAAAAAACGTTAGGAGCGTTGCACCAGACAGTTGAAGGCCCATCCTCAATCTCAATAAAAGTACTTAACTGTCTATGTGAAAGATGCTATTGACAATGGACGGAGAGATGAAACGGTCTCAGTGGGGGCTACCACAAGCCAGGGAAGGCTCCCTGGAAGAGGTCAGTTGGAAAGTTAGAATCTGGGTGTTTCTAGCAGTTGATGAGTCTAGAAGAGAAACTGCAATTCCTACAGAGTGAGGAGTATACAGCCTAAGTGCAGAAGGATAACTATGGGGAGAGAAAAAGGTTAGCAGCCCAACTCAGACCTATCCCTGGGTGGTAGAAGCCAAATGGGCAGACAAGGGCTTCAGGTATAATCACCCCAGGTGGAAATTTGACCAAAGTGTGAAGGGATTAACAGTAAAGATGACTGGCTCCACTGAGGAAGCCACCTAATCAATGCTCTTTCTTGCATGGACAGGAAAGCAGTGTCCAGAAGAGGCAAGCTCTTGCCTAGGGGCACAAAATGAGTTACTGCTGATTGGTAGCCACCACTAGCTGTTAACCAACCAGCCGCCCCCCCTCTTCTTTACCATTAGAGTCCCAGCATTTTAGCTGGGCACACTGCTGACCGCATTTAACAAAACATTTGGTAGCCTCCTTTGGGGTTAGGAATGGCCAATAAAATGTACAGGCAATAAAATGTAAGGACTTCCAGGAAAGAACTGTTGGAGGGTATAGGATGGCCCACAGGAACCATTTTGTCCTCTTCTTGCTTCTGACCTCGATGACTTTTAGCTATGGGCCTGTCTCAGATCATGAAGTGACCTTGGAGACGGAACTCATGTAACTAGGGATGGCAAAGCAGAAAGATGGAAAGAACCTGAGTCCTGGAGAGATTGCACAGACACTGTATCAGCCCTGGACTGCCAACCTCTGAATTCTTTTATGTTGAGAGAGAGACTGTCCTATTGTATTTAAGCCATTGTCATTCCTGGGCCCTGTTCCTAGCCACAGAATGTTCTTGATGCCCTGGCAGAGCTGGGGCCGGCGGGGCCCCCTGTGTGCCTTGACTATTTTGCTTGGCAGTGCTTCGTGCATGACCCCGCTGCTCCCGTGTGTGGAACTGTCTCGGTGTGTGTGCATGAGCAGAAATCCAAAGCCAAAATAATCTTCAAAGCTGTCAGCTCTGTTTCCTGCAGACTCATGCTCCCCACTGCCTTCTCATTTCCACTGGAGGAAAGAGAGGTTGCTGGTGAATAACTTTTTCTTTCTTGAATTGTTTACTAAGTCACACACTCAATATCCACGGCACAGAATGTTATAATGTTCACGTCTTGCTGAATTAGTTTTAGGTTTTTTTTTTTTTAAATTAATGAAATAAAGCATTGGTTCAGTTGGACCCTCTGTGTACTGTCCTTGAGCCTATTAGCCTCCTCTGTCTTCTGAGAAACATTCTCCTGAACTGCATGGATCTTTCTCTCTGTTTTTATGCTTTTACCACACCTATGCTTGAATCTGTAGGTAAAAGACAGCATCGCTTTGTATGCTTTAAACATGGATGAAGATGGAAATTGATATGATGTGATTCATTTTGTTCAACTTGGGAGTTTCCAAAATAATTCTTTTTTTCCAAAGTAATCTTCTTGATACATGAGTCTACCTCAGGAAGGCTCACTGCTCTGAAACGTACGATGCTTTTCCACTGCCCTATTGATGAACATTTAGGTTGTCTCCAAATTTTCAATACCGCACAGCATGCAATCATAAACATCCTTTTACAAGTCATATTACACATAGGAGTGAGTTTTGCTAGGGTATACACCTAGACATAAAACTAGTTGTCATAGAGACACATATCTTCCTTTTTACAAGATTTCTCCAAATTGCTCTCTAAAGGGGTTAAATAAAGCACTCCCCCCAGAACAAAAGCGCCTACTTTCCTCAAAAATTCAGCACTGCTGAACTATTAATGTTTGACAAGTGGATAGGTGTGAAATGGTATCCGTTTGCTGTAATTGTCTTTTCCTTGATTATTAACAAGGTAGGGCGTCTTTTCATGTTTTTATAGGCCATTTTGATTTACATTTCTATTTTTACATTTTGCCTATTTTTCTGTTGGGCCATTTGTCTTTTCCTTACTGCAGTGTTTTACCAACACATTTTAGATATTAATCCTTCGTTGGTCAAATGCATTGCAACTGCCTCTTCCAAGTCTCTCACTTGTATTTTGGTTTTGCTCATGGTGTCTTTGGTCTTAAAGAAATCTAAAATTTTAATGTGAGCCATTTAATCTTTTTCTTTTGTGCTTTTTTTGAATCTTAAGAAATATTTCCCTGGTTTGATACAAAAACATCTTCCTGAATTTTCTTCGAATAGTTTAAAAGTTTTCGTTGTAGGGGCGCCTGGGTGGCTCAGTGGGTTAAGCGGCCGACTTCGGCTCAGGTCATGATCTCACGGTCTGTGAGTTCCAGCCCCGCGTCGGGCTCTGTGCTGACGGCTCAGAGCCTGGAGCCTGCTTCGGATTCTGTGTCTCCCTCTCTCTCTGCCCTTCCCCTGCTCACGCTCTGTCTCTATGTCTCTCAAAAATAATAAACATTAAAAAAAAATTTAAAAGTTGTCGTTGTTATTTAAACTTTTAGCTTCAAATTCACCTGGAGTTTGTCTGCAATATTTTGTTATTTAGAGTATGAAACTGAGCTCTAATATTAATTTTCGAGAATGGGGAGCCAATTGTTGCGACACTAATATCAAAAATCCATACTTTACCTATTTATTTGTAATCAACTGCTGTCATGTACCCAATTTCTCAAAATGCATGGGTCTCTTTCTGAACTTTCTAGTTTATTTCATTAATTTCTGTATCCCTAGAAAGGTTTTATCATGAGTTTTGATGTCTGTTAGGTAGACCTTCTTCTTTATGTTCTTTCTCAAGACTCTTTTGACTATTCTTGGCCTCTTTTAATTTTGGATGAATTTTTTAATTTATTTTTTTCCAGTTTCATTGAGATACCATCAATGGACAGACAATGGACGAGTAAGTTTAAGGTGAACAGTATAATGGCTTGACTTCTGTATATTGTGAAATGCATATGAATATTGATGAGTCGTTTAGTGCAATGCTTCCTTTCTCTCTCTCTCAGCAGGTGCTTCCCCCCATCCCATCCCCATGCAAAGATCTGGGTTCCAGCTCCAACGCTGCCTCCAGATGGCCAACTGTTCTTGGGCCAGTGGTCTAACCTCTCTGGGTTTCAGCTTCATCATCTCCTGTCAGATATGCTCTGCCTACCTCACATGACTAGACTGCTGAGTGGAACAAATGAGGTAAGGGTGTAAGAATATTTTGGAGAATTCAAACACAGAGCTAAAGTCAAAAAGAGTCAAAAACAAGAATCTCAAGACTGGCCTAAGACAAAAGGTGAAAAGGTGGACAGTTTTTTTCCTCAGCTTTCTGCCTTCTCTACTATTCCTAACTTTCCTTTCTCCCAAACTTCCAGGGTTATGAGACAGAGCTCTTTCACTGGGGTGGACATATCATGAAAAGGCAGTAGAGGCAACTTGTATTTATAAGGCTGGCTGCAATTTTAGACTCTAACCTGTGACTTAAGGTAAGTCACTCAAACTCTTTGAATATCAATTTATTCATCTTTACAAGGGGCATGGAATTTCCCTTCCCCAAGTAGTACTGTCAAATTGAAATGAAACAATGGACATGAAAGTGCTTGGTAAAAATGTAAAGTGTTATAAGAAACAGAAGTTTTTGTTAGTGTTTTTACTGATAGTTATGTGTGACAAAGGACTTATAGGAAGGTAACGGTGTTTACTGTGTTGAAGTGCTTTGCTGTCACCATTTGAATCAAGGCATGTAGGAGAAAGAAACCTACTTTGTAAGTATGGTAGACCCAGTGTGGTATCTACACAGTCTTCTAGAAGATGCAAGAAGTCCCTATCTTTTTTAAAAAAAATTTTAATGTTTATTTTATTTTTGAGAGAGAAAGACAGAACATGAGTGGGGGAGGGGCAGAGAGAGAGAGAGGAAGACACAGAATCCAAAGCAGGCTCCAGGCTCTGAGCTGTCAGCACAGAGCCCGACTCAGGGCTCGAACTCGTGAAGCATGAGATCATGACCTGAGCTGAAGTCGGACCTTAACCAACTGAGTCACCCAGACGCCCCAAGAAGTACCTTCCTTAAATACCATTTCCTTTAGACTTTTCAGTCTGGATGTGCAGAGAAGGGGAGGTGGTTGAGATTCCACGAGGTTTGTGTGGACAAAAACATAGAGCTAACCCTGGTGCAGGTATTGGGCTCGGCACTCTCTACAGATAGTGAGAGTCTTGGGGGTTCAAGGGTGGGAGCCAATCAGTCTTTGGACCCTCCTCATAGGTACTATTTTGTTAAAATGAACATTAAGGTTAGCTCTGATGTTCCGTGGAAAGACTTCCCGTGGAGTGAGCACACAGTATTGCCTCCACATCTGTCTGCCCCTTGCTACTCAGGTGACCGGAGCATCCTGTGCTTCTGTGCTAAAATCAGACTTGGGCTTGCACCAAATGACATTCGTGGGCTAGATAGCATGAGACCATAGCCCACCTGCTTAATCTCATACAGAACACCATTTTCCTTGGTAATTTGGTTCCTGTTCTTTCCTCAGTTCTACTGAAACGGGACTTCTTACCTGTTCCCTAGTCACCTCCATGGCTGATGATGGACTGTAACGTTCTGACCAGTCTCTGCTGGAAGTTGCTGGAATCCTTCTAAACCAGTTAGCAGCATTACCACTCCTGCCTGTAGCCTCTGCCAATGTCCACTTCTCTGCTGTGGTTTGGGCAGAGTCCTGGACTTTTGACCTGGGCTTGGATCTTAGTCCCCAGAACTTACAATCTGCTTCTCCTCTCCTTTGGGGTCCACACCATTTCTGACCCAGTCTTGTTCTCCTCTTTCCATGTGTCTCCTGCCTGCTCTTGCTCCCATGTTCATGCAACTCTCCTTCCACTTGCTAAAGTTGTCTTGCTATAAATGAACCACTTTCGGCAAAATCTGTCAATTAGGTATCATTCGAAAGCTGACTTTATTATTATTATTATTATTATTATTATTATTATTATTATTATTTTCAAATGTGGGCATGAAACATAGGCACAAATTCTCTGATAGAAGCTGCGATTATCTGCTTATAGCTTCTTTCATGAATGAAGGGCAAATGCCACTAGTTACTGGGAGTTGTCCTCTCTGAAGAAAGCAGACTTGCCCAAGGTCACAACCTTTCCTTGGGGCAGCCCACAGCTCGTGATTGCTTGGTAACAGCAATCAGAGGGAAAGAGTTTAAAGGTCCAGGCCTTCATGACAACTTTGAAGGGCCATCCCCTTCTTGGATCCTCATGGGGCGAGCTGAGGCTTTGGGAAAGCCTACTGCCCAGCTCCTCTCTCTGCCCACTTCCCTCTCCTTCCCTTCTCCTGCAGGGCTTGATCCTGAGCACTCTTACTTCCAACAAGTCTCCAAGTAGAGTCAGATTCCTGGAGACTCTAGCCTATAACAAGTGTCCACAGTTATTTTCTTGCTCAACTAACCAATGCTCTATCTCACCACTTTCTTTCTCCATAAATTGATTCTCCTTGTGGTGGGCAGACTAATGCCCATCCTCACTCAAAGATGTCCATACCCTAATCCCCCAGAACCTGTGAATGTGTTGTCTATATGCTAAAATGGATTCTGCAGATGTGAATAAGGTTACTGACCTGAAGATAGGGAGATTATCCTGGATTATTTAAGTGGACTTAGTCTAATCACATGAGTCCTTAAAAGCAGAGAATCCTTCCTGGCTGTGGTCAGAGATGAGATGTGGTTACAGAAAAAAGATCAGAGAGATCCAACATTTCTGGCTGTGAAGACGGAGGAAGGGGCCACAAGCCATGGAATGCAGGCAGCTTCTAGAAGCTGGACAGGGTGAAGAAATGGATTCTCCCCAGAGTCTCCAGAAAAGAATGTAGCACTGCCAACACTTTGATTTTAGCCCAGTGAGCCCTGTGTAAGACCTCTGGCCTATGGAGCTGTGAGATAATAAATTTGTGTTGCTCGAAGCCACTTAATATGTGGTAATTTATTACAACAACAACAGGAAAGTAATATATTCCCCTTAGGGCTCAACTTAATATTTGTACATTTATATGACTTTGGGTATACACTTCACCTGTGTAAGCCTTATTTCTCTCATCTATAAAATGGTCATTTGGGGCCATATGCTTGCAAAACCCTTTTAACTTGATATTTTATGGCCGTAACTGGCTGGATCCCCTACTTTGCAACATTTATTTTTTCCTTCTAATGAGGCAGTTGTTTGTTTGTCTTTTTGATGATAATTCAAGGGCAAGTCTATCTGAGATGCTTCAGGAAGCAACAGAATGGCCATGCATCAGGGTCAGGAGTGGGTATTCTTTCTGTCTGGCCCTTCTAGTCTGTCTTAATGTTGATTTCTAAATTTCCTATCCTCATAACTCCTCATGACCATAGGAAAAATGCTTCTCAGCTGGTGAAAAATTTATAAACCAAAGCCTGATGACTAATAGATTTTGTCATTTTTCTCTCTACTAGTAGACCTTCAAGTACAATTAGAAAATTTTGGTTATGCTGAAAATAATTTGTTAAAAGTTATAGGTACCAAGCTTAGAGGTGGGATCAAAGGTAGCAGTGTTCTGGTTAACGGTTAAAGTTGGGATTTCTTTAGGGAAATCTACCATTTTTAAGATTTAAAAAATCTCTTTAGCTTGATTTTTATTAGGAGTAAGTATAATAAAGTGGCACTGTAATTAAAATACTGATAAACCCTCTAGACGTAGCTGTTGTGAAAAACAAAACAAAACTGGACACTAAAATGGGATAAAAATAGAGTCGCATTTGGCCCCTTTACCCTCCTAGTGGGAAACCAATACAGTTGCCACTTCATTAACTGCTCCGCGTTAAGAAAAGCGGAGCTGACCACAAAATAATAATGGCAATAGCACAGTGATAACGATGGCTCCTGCTACATTTAGTTAGCACACTATGCTTCTCAAAGCACTTTCCGTCTGTTTACTTGTTTGAGCCCCTAGGTCTCAGTATTTCCATAAGAAAGTGGGGGAGGTGGTGAGGAGAGCATCGTCCACCTGATTTGACAGATGAGGGAATCCTGACCTACAGTGTCTAAATGACCCTCGTGTCATCACAGCTGTGAGCAGCAGGTCTGGGCCTGGGGGCTGTGCTGTACATGGATATCCACGTGTGCTACAGCTCACTGCCCCTGGCAGTTGGAGTCACCCAACTCAGGGTCAAACACTGTCTCCAGAGACATTATTTATACTGCAAACCTAACGCTAGTAGAAATAGTTTATTTCTCTCTCAATAGAAAGAGTAAAGTCACTAAAGAATTAAATTTTTTTAATGTTTATTTATTTTTGAAAGAGAGAGAGAGAGAGAGTGAGCAGGAGAAGGGCAGAGAAAGAGAGGGAGACATAGAATCTACAGCAGTCTTCAGGCTCTGAGCTATCAGCACAGAGCCCAACGCGAGGCTCTTAACTCATGAACTGCGAAATCATGACCTGAGTTGAAGTCAGATGCTTAACCCACTGAGCCACCCCAGTACACCTAAAGTCACTAAAGAATTAGTCATTAACATCAGCTGGGAAAAGTCCAAAGAACTGAATGGAAGAGAAAGAAAACTCTAAGAAATCTGGAAGTGGATTCAAGTCTGTCACCTATGTCACTAGGGTTGTGGTGCTGGCCAGTGTGTCTATATATGAGCCAGAGTAGAGGAGAAGTACCCCCTTTTCCACCTTCCTGGGATCCTGCTTCTGTTCCCTGGAACAGTTTCCAAGAGCCCTGTGTGCTATGGCCTCTGTAAAATGACATCGACACTGTCACTACTTGCCTCTACTTCCACCCTACGACCCAGGTCCAATTAGTCTGATTAACCAGGAAGGAGATAAGACAACCTGAGGCCAGTGGCACAAAACAGAGCAGCCTTCAAGGGCATCCCCAAGTCATCTGAACAATGAGGGGGTGGGACTAGGTCTCTTCAATGATTTCACTTATTCCAACAATTTCCTATTTTACATCTGGTGCAGTAGTATCGTTTGGACTTGGGTTTGAGAGCCAAGTGGTAACTCTCTGACTGGGCTATAATGTGACCTTGGTCTTTATCACTTAGCCTCCATAAGGCTCAATTCTCTCACCTATGAAATGGGTGTGATAATAGTGAGTCTCCTTTCTACTTTATACCATTGTCATCAAAGTCAAAAACTCAAATGTAAAACATTGTTGATCAATGCTCTTCTACGTAGATCTTACATAGAAGAGATGTTATGGTTTTACTATTGGCGGTAGTAGTAATTATTGTAACTGTAGTTTAATAGTAACAAGGATCTTATTAGAATCAGCAATTGTGGTAGTGCTGGTAAGGCATTTCAGGGATTATTCATTGTATGTGGATATTGGCTGGAAAAGTCACTGGTGTTGAGAAAACGTGTACCATGCCCTTTCTCCCATTATTTCCTTGGGGCTTTACTCTAAGACACAGTAAGAAGCTAAGGCTAAGAGAGAGAGAAAAAAGAGAGAGAGAGAGAAGCAGACAGATAGGCAGACAGAAGTGATTTTAAAGCTGATATCATGAGAACCTGGTGGCTTCTGCAGACTTCCAGCATTGGCAGGTATACCTGGTACTTCTTATGTAGAAAAACTTTAGAGCCTTGTTACCAGAGGCTTGTTGCCTTAATCACAAGAAAGGGGTATGGTTGGTATTAGAAGTTCCTTCACAGGGAACAGAATGATTTACTATTCAAAGTCATTGATGAATCAATTGATTCCTGCTCTGTGATTGATGTATGAATGCCCACTAACAATTTTCTCAGCAGGAATTCTCTAACACTATGATTTTTCCTGACAGAGCCCATGAGGTGTGTTCCCCTACCACATAGTGGATTTGTTGGCAAGTGACTACCAGTCATGGACTAAGCCAAGGCCTTTTTTATCAAGGTGAGGCCCATGTGACTAGTGCTCATCAATGGGATATAATGTGTATCAATTGCAGGCCAACGTGGGTAGGAAGTGGGTGTACCATCTTCACTCTCTTCTTCCCTGTCAACCAGGTAGATGAAGAAAATCCAGCATAACACTCAAAAGCCCTAGAAGATGATGAAGCCACAAGACAGAAGACACCTGGGCTTCTGATTCACCACTTTGACAAATACCTATTAGGGCCTTATACAAGGGAAATAAGATCTATGGTGTTAAACCACCAAGATTTCAGGGTTGTATGTTACACCAGCTATTGTACTATAGATCCAGGGAAAAGAGATCCGCCAGTATTTCAGACCTGGTCCTAATTCCCTGCCATTTAAAAACCATTACCTTCCTTCTCCATGGATACCAGTTCACCCATCCCAAGCAGATTTCCTTGTGCTCTGTATAGATGTAGAGAAGGTGATCCGCTTGTCAAACAACCAATAAATCTATGTTTGGCAAAACGGTAGTTTTCATCAGTAAGTACCTTACGATAACATTTACATTGCTGGAGAAATCATTCCACCCTAAACCAGAGGCATTTCAACCCGGGCCCTCCTGGGCACATGGCAAAGAAACTAATGAAGAGCGGGGATTATTAATGATTTTATCTTCTCACTCACCCATCCCCTTTCCTTTTACAAATTTGTAAACATGTCCAGTAGGGTCAGATCTGTTCATCTGTTTTTGACATATAAATAGAACCTATCCTGTTGGAATTTTGCAGAGAACATAGACACAATGTGGTTATGCTAGCTTAAGTCTGAAAGCAACCATGATCGAGCTGGGAAGACAATGGCTCAAGGGGAAGAAGGTCTTCATAGGACCCAGCTGTCTCAGGTACTTCCCATGTGCTCCTAGCGACCTCAGAGGGGAAAAAGTTTTTTAGTTTTCCATGACAGCACTACTGGTGGTAACAGTTATTTCAGAAGACACAAATATAGAAAGTTCTAGAGAACATACTCACAATTTCCTTGACAGTGGGGTCAATGGGTTCTACAAAGAGTCCTGTGAACTTCTATTTAGGTGCCTTCAAGTAGTAAGCAAGAAACAGTCCTGTAAAGATAGACAGTGGAGGTCGGCTTTAAATTGCTTTGGTTTTTAATTAAAGAACATGTGCTCTCTCTCTCTCTTTCTTTTTTTTTTACTGTAAGCAATATATGTTGATTTTAGGGAAAAAAAGAAAATACGTATTAGGAAACAAGACATAAAACTCATCTGTCATCCCACCATCCAAATATAATCACTAGTTAATCCATGGAACAGTTACAGATTGTTTCATGACTATTCATGTGTATATGGATATATATTTTTCTATTGTTTTTCATTTATACAATCGAGATCTTACTGCATATGCTGTTTGGTGACCTGCTTTGCTGTCATTGAATAAGATGTTATGAATATGTTTTGCCACCAGATAAATGTCAACTGTGCAGTACACAGCCTCTACGATGGTTCCCAGGGATCCCTACTCTGTTGCATCCTCACCATTGTGGAATCCATTCCCCTGGAGCATGGGTGGGACCTCTGGCTTACTTCTAACCAATAGAATATGGCAAGAGTGAAGGGATGTTAGTTTGAGATTAGGTTACAAAATCACTCTGACTGCTGTCTTGCTCACCCTCTCCTGCTCTTGGGCTTGTTTGCTGTGATGAAACAGCTGCTGTGTTGTGAACTGCCCCAAGGAAAGGAGGGCAGTGGAACGGCGAGAGACCTCCACTAGCAGGCTTAGAGGACCCGAATCCTGCCAACACCCACTGGAGTGACCTTGAAAGTGAATTCTCTCCAAGTTAAGCCTTGAGATGGTTCAAACACTCTGACTTTAGCCTTATGAGAAGTCCTGAGTCAGAGGATCCAGTTCAGCCACTGCCCACATACTCTAAACCCACAGACACTGTAAGATATTATGTTTGTTGCTCTAAGCTGCTAAGTTGTGGGGTAAAGCAGTAATAGATAGCTAATACAAACCACACAGTTTGTAATAGTTGTTTAGTATTCCAGTGTAAGGTTTACTCAATCTTCTACTGTTGCGTGTTGGTTATTTTAGTTTATTTATTTTGCTATTATAAATGGGGCAGTAACGGATGTCATTGTAGCTAAATTTCGGTACACATCCTTCATTCCTTCCTTAGGATAAATTCCTTGAAGTGGAATAGCTGGATTTCAAAGGGTTTTCATCTATTAAGGCTTTTGAGACGCTATTTCCCAGTTGCTCTCTGGTAGAACTGTACCCATTTACATCCCTGCTGGTGGCATTGTGGAGTGGTTGCTGCCCACACCCCGGGGCTTACTCTGAGCTATATTTTTGATTAAGTTCAACCACTCTCTCTTGAGCTGTGTCTCTGTAAACCAGTTAGAAACAAAACCAAAACCAAATCCAAAAATCCAAGAATGAAGCCTAAGGTTGACTTTTCAAAATTGCTAGATAATTTGATGCTAAACAGTTTCTTCAAAGTACTATTGTTTTGTCGGGCAGATGTATTCAACCACCCTCAGATTGTTATTCTTTTCTCTCAGTGAGCAGTGAACTTCTGAAAAGATGATGATGCTCAAATCCCCAAGAACTTTGAGTGGGAAAACCACAGTGCTGGTTGAAGTCAAAATAATAATGATCTATTCTGAAAATCTTAGTTTATTTCAGTCACATTTACTGACACAAAGGACTGTCAGTAAATTCAACTTTCTAATTTAGCTGGATGAATTCTATATTTTATATATAGATACAGCTATAGATAGATATAATTCATTTTTGTAGTTTTGCATACATAGATACCACCACCATTTCCAAATTGCAACTTCACTGCTGGGGAAGAATAAATATTTTAATGAATGCTATACATTTTAACAGGCTTTGAACCCTGTGGTTGGTTTAAGCTAAGGGTGCAATTTCAGGCATCTAAATAAGTAAATAAATGAGGAAGAAAATCCATGTTAATTGCAGTAATTTGCGGTACTTTCAAATTCTTAATTAAGAAATAAAATAGGATTCATTATCCATGCCCACTGTAGATGGCACACATAGATCACCATTATGACCAGACACAAGACCTGAAGTTATTGCCATAAATGAAATAACACAGAGAAATCACTGGTGCATTATTGGTCAAAATGTGCAGGCGCAAGGAGGGAGGAAAGAGGGCACACAAAATGCCTGTTCTCCATAAATGCCCTTCATTCTGACCTGGGGATTATGTTATCCTAAAATATCTCCCCTGAGCCTGGGGTCCCGCCCCTCCCTCCTAATCTCTGGGATAGGTTCTTTCCTCAAGCCTCACATAAAAACTTCTGAGTCTGTCTAGACACCCTGCAGTGTCAATTTTTCCCCAATCATCTGCCCCAGGTCATCTGTGTGCCGGGACTTCAGGTCTCTGTGTCATTCTTCTTGGTGTCATTCTTTTGGTTGAGTCCTAATATTCTTCTACAAAGATGGGAAAAAGAGAAGGACTTTTCTTAAAACCAAATGCATTCTGATTCATGCTGCCTTTTGAAAACTACAAATTAAATTAAACTAGGGACAGCATATAACTTGTCATACAAAAATCACTTTTGATTGGGACAAATGCTTAATTTGAGAGGACACCAGACATAATCTAGGGCTGTTCCAGACAAAGCAGGATGCTTGATGCCCCTAAAGAAAACCCATCAAGGTCCCCGGGGCAAGGTTAGGGTTGGGGTGGACATAGGTTTTCAGGCAGGTAAGCAGATGTTCTGCTTTGGTGATTTGGGCAGTAGGGGTAATATCAACGGATGTCTGGAAGGAAGAGCACTTATATGCTGGTTGTAGTCTAGTCATTGTGCTTTTGTTTGGAATATTTATAATAAGGACTTTGGGTATGCATTTCCCAGGCTCTCCCTTTCCTGTTGTCCTAGCCATCTTGGTCTTGCAGGCTGGCATAGACAGTCCATGGTCGGTCAACACGACTCTGGATTTCAGGTCTGTCAACATAGGCAGTTATAGGCAACCAATTGCAGTCAGCTCAGCAATGAGAAGGGTGCAGAGCATGAGCAATTTGGAGGAGTTTGAGTAACCAAGACAAAAGCAGAAAGGAAATCATCCGCTGAAGATCTCTTAAAGGAATGAGGAATCTTGTCAGAGATTAGGCACTGAAATTTTTTGAGCAAGCAGGCTAGCTTTTGGTTTTACCTGTAAACCCAAGGACAATCAGAAATTAACATGTATACTTCTCAGATGCCTATTATATCCTATATTGAAGGCATAAGAATAGTCTGAGACATACATCTTATTCTCAGGGGACTTAAGGAGTAGATTCCTTGAGTTAAAGGCTCCTGCCTTTTGGAAGGGAAACCAGAGAGAAACCTGGACTCGGTATTTCTTCTGACAGCCGGGCTGATCTTTTCTTGGATCACATGTATGCTAAAGACCGCCATGGAATTCGCAAGGGCTGAAAAGAGTGTTTGTATCTTGTAGTGTTCCATTTCTCAAAGGATCCTTACTCTCTGGCTGCAACTGGATGGAGTCCAGACCACTGTGAGACCCTGAGGGGACCTGAGGAAATGTGAACAATTCCTTATTTTTTATATATGATCCTTATATAAAGATCCCTTCTTACCAAAACATCGTGCAGAATGACATTCTGCTTTCTTTCTGATGATTTATAGTAAAGAAGATACAGGGCTTTTCCAATTTCAGAAGTAAGCCAAGGAGAAACAATCACAAAATGCATCAATAAAAACAGGCTACATACCAATCTAGAGAGAAAACCCCCACTGTATAAAGTGTGTCTGTAGAACTTACTGTTTCATTGGTAGTGGTACTCTGAGCTCCAATAGTAAGTGACATCAGGATGCTAAGAAAAGGTGTGAAAGATGGGAGGAATCGTAGGCAGAAGATCTTTAAACCCTGAGAAATGCCTTGGGAAATATGCCTTGGTATGCTGTAGCAAGGAGGAACCAGGAGATCAGTTGCTGAAGGTCTTTTGAAGAGAGGTCTTAAATGCAGTTATGCCTCAACTATTACATTTGAGAATTGTTTGTTCATTCTTTCATTTATTCATTCAATTTAACAAGTATTTATTGAGGATATTCTCTTTCCCAGATGTGATATTAGGTGCTGGGGATTCACAAGGAGCACGATGGAGGTGTACAGCCTTTTAAAAGGGACTTCTACTTTTAAAATGACAATGTTAAGAAAGCGTTGCCCACTTCTTTCTAAGTTCATTTCTAAACAACAAGGAAAATGAAAAACAGAAATGCAAATTTCACCTTTGTTGAGGAAAATCTGTCAAATGCAATAAAACTCCAACAAGGAGCAGGTAGATGTTGAAGGATGTCTTCTGCCAAAGACCTGAAGCAAGGCTGGCAGAGCACAGAGTTCATCAAAGAGAACAAAACCAACACCATCTTTTGGGAAACAACTTGTCTACAGTGAATCGGCTGTCTGTGAGAGAATCCCTGGACCCTTTCTGGCTCCATCAAGAAATCGAGAATATGGTATAAACAAGAAAACACCTAGGGGTGCTATCTCTGCAGGAAGGAGTCTGTTGGGGAGGCAGAATCAGAGAGGACAGGTTCAGTACTAACCAGTCTTGCAACTGTCAATCTCTTTTTTCTTCTGGATTGAAGGAAAGACTAAATCAACATGTACATATATGCATACACACAACTCTGTGTGTCAGAAAGTACAGTCCTGTAAATGAAAGAGACTGCTGGATGGTATCATGGCCTAGACCCTGCCCCATAAACTTTCTGCAATATAGCTGGTTAAGAAAGAGCTTATCTCAGTCAAGTATAAGTCAAAATAGAAAAGAAACCATCAGAAGAGCTCTACAAAGATACTGCAAGAAAAGAAAGTAATGATTAGAGAAAACATATAGACAAAATACACAAAATACGAAATTGTGTTGTCACAGAGCTAAAGGAACTAGTCAGGCAAATAAGCACAAACAAAACAATAAACTTTAATGGAAAAGATCACTTATATAAAATAAGAACTCAAAGAAGAAATGCCAAGACAACTAGAAGAGATAAAAAATGAGCTAGCAGATCTCAGGAAAGAAGTGGAGGAGACACAATGTCCTCACAAAAATTAGGAAGCCATCAGAGGCAAAAAGAAGGTACACAGATAATGCTCAAAAAGGTGGGCTTAAGAAGAGCTGAAGTGAGCAAAACAAAATGGAAATTATTAGTTAACAAGGATTAGAAAGAGAAAATGGTAGCTATGGAAGATGAAACAGATCAAATAGACCTATGTGTATGCATAAATGGACCAAGCAGTATCTGATAAACAGAATTAAAAAAAGAATAGAAATTATATTTGGAGAATTATAATCACAAAACATTTTCCAGAAATAAGATATTTAAGTCTACATACAAAGCAAAGTCAAACCAAAGAAAACTATATGAGAAAAAGCCAATACAGAACCAGCAACCCGAAAGGTGAAGAGAGACTCTTACCATAAAGACAAATGAAAACAAAATAAACAATACAAAACAAAACTAAAATGTCTTTTCTAAGGGGAAAAATCAGGTTGTTTTCAGACTTTTCCATGGTAACATCTCATGCTAAGAGACGGTGGAACCGTGCTTACAAAAATCTCATTATGAATTAAATTTAAGGGGGATGCACTTGGGTGGCTCAGTTGGTTAAGCATCTAAGTCTTGATTTCGGCTCAGCTCATGATCTCGTGCTTCATGAGATCCAGCCCTGTGTTGGGCTCTTTGCTGACAGCATGGAGCCTGCTTGGAATTCTCTCTCCCTCTCTCTCTCCTCTTTCCCCTGCTTATGTTCTCGCTCTCTCTCTCAAAAAAAAAAATTAAAAAAATGTTACATTTAAATTTTTGTTCAAGTACAAATGCTGCTACTAAACATCTGAGAACCCAGAAAAATGTGGTCACTAAGATCCTGTCTGGAGTACACTGCACTTTAACCAACAAGCAGAGAATAGAGAAAGTGTGGCAGAAAGGCTAGTATTGAGTTTTTAACAATTTAGTTTAAGATTAAGATGAAAAAAAACAAAACAAAAACCCAAACAACCACCAACCTGTGGCAATTATGGTTCTAGAAAATGATGTAAATTCTAATAAACTAGAACAACATGAAAAAAATAAAACTAACACAATTCAGGGGCACCTGGGTGGCTCAGTTGGTTGAGTGTCCAACTCTGGATTTAGACTCATGGGATTGAGTGGTTCATGGGATCGAGCCCTGATTCCAGCTCTGTGCTAATGGTGCTGAGCCTGCTTGGGATTCTACCTCTCCCTCTCTCTTCCCTTCCCCTGCTTGTATGTGTACTCTCTCTCTCTCTCTCAAATTAAATAAATAAACATTTAAAAAGCACACAATTCAGAAGGTGAGAAAAGAGAGAAGGTGAGGGGAGCCAAATTACCATGTAGGGCTAATGAATCAAGCAATAGAAAGAAATATATATTAAAAGTTATAAAATTAAGATTAACAGAAATATTACCATCATCATCATCATCATCATCACCAACAATAACTAAAATTGGGTAGGATAGGCAATTGAGAGGTAGGAGAAGAGTAAGTACGAAAATGTCATCATCTTGTGGAGCTATATTTAAGGATATAGAGGATCAAGTATATTATATTTAGTTTACTTAAAAAACTAAAAAAAATCAAAATGTTCTAAAGTATCACTATGAGCCCATGCATCTATTAAATCAAAAGACAGAACAAAACAAAGACCATAAAGTGAAATAAAAGCAGAAAGCATCTGATGTTAAGACTGATTCTAGGTATAGCTAACAAATTAAAATTTATAAAAGTCAAATGTATCAAGCAAAAGAAATAGATTCTTGGCTTGAGTTACAAATAAAAAAGACAATCGTATGCTGTGTACAAGAGAAACAAGTAAAACAAAGTGACTGGAGAGTTGAAAATGACAGGTGGGCAAAGGCAAACCAGCAAAGCAAACCAAAACCAAAACCAGTAGAGATCTAAGTTTTAATATTAGACACGTTTCAGACAAGGTTGAGTTCAGGGCACAAAACAGTAAATGATGCAAAGATGCGAACTTTATTGCCATCTCATTGATGCTCTAAATATTAGGAGGATTTATGTATCGCCATTTTTTAATAGCAGTAACATTTATTTAAAGTATTTTTTTAATATTTATTTCTTTTTGAGAGAAAGAGACACAGAGTGTGAGTAGCGGAAGGGCAGAGAGAGAGAGAGAGATAGAGAGAGACAGAGAATCCGAAGAAGGCTCCAGGCTTTGAGCTGTCCACAGAGCCCAACGGGGGGTCGAACCCACAAACTGCGAGATCATAACCTGAGTCTAAGTTAGACGCTCAACCGACTGAGCCACCCTGGTACCCCTATAGCAGTAACATTTACTAAGCTGAAAGGTGGAACATATAAAAATAAAGGCAGAGACACATGAGTAGTAAGAGTAATACAATTCCCTCCATTACTATTCAAAGCAATAGAGAATGCTTTCAGAGTCACATAATTCATTTTGAGATTATCTGTAGTTTTCAACACCCTGTATTTGTACAAACAACTACAACAGATTCTGACAGTGTCTCTCCCTTGCTCTAAAGCCTTTCAAACTCCCCATGCCTGCTGCCCAAAGTCCTAAAGTTCCTCTGTGATCTAGCCCCTACCTAGCTCTCCAGCCTTCTCCCACTCTTCATGTGTTCAGAGATATCCCCACAATGGGGGTTCTCTTTTCCACACTTCCCTGCCTTTGCCTTGGTCCATGCTGTTTCGTCTCTCTGGATGCTCTTCACTCTCTGACAGCAGGCAGATGTAACCTTTAAGACTTCACGAACATGCCACTTTTCTGGGAAGCCTTCTTTGTCCCCAGTCCTGCCAGCTACAGACACAGTTAGGACATGCTTACACCTCCCTGTAACTAACCCAGTTCTTTAGAATCAAGGCAATCGTGATATCTTTACTCCCTAACATACTTCACGCTCCACATGCAAATAGGTACTAAGCCCTACCTTCTCTTCCTCTGTTGTTCTTCATTCCTCTGTACCCATCTGACCATTGCTCCCTGCACTCCTGAGCTCCTCTTCTGGAAGTATTTTGCCACCAGCTTCACCCTCTCCTGTTGATTCAGCATTCTGTTCCTGCACCAATGTGCTTAAAAGCACCACTTGGTCTCACCAGTTCCTTTGCTCCAACGTCTCTGATGGGATCCTTTTCCTTTATGATCAATTCCTTCATCTGATGTCCAGGCTTTTGGCAACTGGTCATGATGCCCTTTCCAGAATGATTGTCCATCACTCCCAACTTACACACTGTTTCATTCATACTGACGTCACCCTGGGCTTCCTGACCTGCTCCTTACGTTTCTCATGTTCTCTCTCCTTCTCTCTGCCTACTGATCTGAATTCTGCTTCAAGAGCAACTCCAGGGGTACCCTTCCCTGGCCCACCAGCCCATAGATTTCTACTCCAAGCCTTCTGGGCTTTTAGTATCAACACCCTAGCTTGGCTTTTATCATAACTCATGCTAGGAGTTGTGTTTATTTGTACATGTTTATCTCATTTGATAGACAGTAAGCCTCAGGAGAGACATCTTATGCTTCTTCTACACTATTCTTGACATCTTACAAGGGATTGAGAATATGGTAGGTACTCAGCAATCATAGATGCTTTTTTAAAAACAGAGAATCTGTTGTTTCCATCTGTGTCATTTAGCTGGATGGCAACTCACTGGAGTCCTGAGTCTTAAACGGCTGCCGTCACTGCCTCCTCCCTTCCAGGGTTCTAAGTGACTCACTCTCCAACTGTCATGTTCTAATCATTCACCTGGCCTAATTAATTCTGCTAAAGTTGCTTAATATTTTAAAAACTGCTTCCCTACTCACCATCTCTGTGGACCTGCACATGATAGTGTGTTGTAGACAAGATGGAGATTTATGGGGAAATAAAGTCAGTGCCTCTGGTGCCAGCGAGACCAGACCCCTGGCTTCTACTTCTAGTCTAATAGCCTTTATGGCAGGGCAGGCTGTGTCTCTTCCCTAAGTTTCTAGAACTTCTCTCTGGAAGTGTGAATGTGTGTTTTTAAAACATTGATTTTTGCTCAAATGGCTCTTTATTTTCCTTTTGATTTCTCCTTCCTAGTGAAGATACTGCCCTCCCCCCTGATGGCAAGCATTCTTTTTCCTTCCTGAATGATGGCCCCACTTGGTCCCCCTTTGGTTTTCTTTGCCTGAGTTTCCACTTAGCCCCACCACCCCCCGGAGAACCATTCTGGCTTAATGCCTCCTGCATCCTTTCAAATTGTTCTTGTTCCTCAGCTCGGGATTTCCTGCAGGGCTGGCCTTCTTGGCTAATGAGGAGCCTCTAGCTGAAGGCACTGTTCCTGACCAAGTTTCCCAGTCCTGCTGGGAGGTGGGGGTGGTGGCTGGCGGGAGAGCGGGTGGCAGTCCTGCGCTGATACTCGGCGATCACAGGCAGGAGTCTCTGCTAATGCAGCTCTGGTGAGCCTTGGAACTTGCTGGTACCTGGTTTTGTTTTGAATGACCCACTGTCCCCACCCCACCACCCCCTACCCCGTATCTTTAAAGTGATTCGCTTTACTTTTCTCCAGGAAGGCTCGTTCATATTGTGTTTTCTCTTTCTCTAAGTTGTCCGATGCTATTACTACAATTTGTGGAGGTGGAGCGGGGAGAGTACTATTTATGTTTCAGACTAATTGAGTAGGAGTGACCTTGTATTATGCATTTTGGAGGGATGCTGGGGGCACCCCTCAGCATAACTGACCATTAAGTAAAATGGGTTTTAAGTTATCACAATACTAGTAGCAGAGGTCTATGATTTTTGTTTCCCCTTCTATCTCTATGAGTCATAAAGGTGAACAGGTAACCCACCCTGGGTACATCATAGAACCTCAGCTCTTTGGCTATCAGACTGGCCCAAGGGGTGGGCATGGGACCCAAGCCAGGCCATCCAGAGTTCTTCCCTAGGAGTTGCAAAATGGAGCTGGGCAGAGAAAGCCAATTTTGCCGTCCGGCTATTGAGCTGTCAGGATATGAAGCTGCAGGAGCTGATGCCAAATTCTCAACAACAGCCAATTTGAGGAAATGACATAACACCCACTGAGAAACGTAAATGGAGATTGAGGGATGGGTGGCATTAACATCTCCAATTCTAGTTATTCATGAGGCCAGTTCCCAACCCCGGTTTTTCAGGAGTCTGGCTACATTAGCCTATAAATCACTTTTTACTGCTGAAGCCAGTTTAATTTGTTAATTGCAACCAAGAAAGTCCTGGCTGTACAACCCTTCCTGCTGGACTTTTCTCATCGCAGGCTCCGGATGCCCTTGTACTGCCCTCGGCTGCCCAAAACCAGGTGTCCTTACACAGCAGCCTTGGGGCCTCTGTGTGGATTCCTGCCTGCATATGAACCCTTAAAAGTCCTGCCCTCATGGGCCCAGTCCCATCATTGGTAGATAAGGCATAAAATGTATGTATCCCTGCAAGAATCAGAGCTCCATGAGGCAGGGACACAAGGAAACTTGTCTGCTTTGTTCTCTGATGTGCCCATCCCTCCAGACAGGGCCAGGCACGCAGTGGGTACATGATGAATATTCTTTTTTTTTTTTTTTAAGTTTTTAAATATTTATCTTTGAGAGAGACAGAGAGATAGAGTGGGAGTTGGGGATGAGCAGAGAGAAAAGGAGACACAGAATCCGAAACAAGCTCCAGGCTCTGAGCTGTCAGCACAGAGCCTGACGTGGGGCTCAAATTCACGAACTGTGGAGATCCTGACCTGAGCCAAAGTTAGACCCTTAATCGATTGAGCCACCCAGGTGCCCCAGATATTTCTTTTTAATTAGTCTCCATGTCCAGCTTGGAGCCCAATGCAGGGCTTGAACTTATGATCCTGAGATCAAGACCTGAACTGAGACCAAGAGTTGGACGCTTAACCAACTGAGCTACCCAGGCACCCCCGTGACTAATTGTTAAGTGAATGAAGCACTGAATGTGGCCATTCACTCATTCACATGCCTTTCTTTTTCACATTAGATGTCATCAGTCACTGCCTACTGCACTCTGAATTTAACCCTCCCTCAGCCCAATTTCAACCCACCAGTCCAGCTTCGTCTCTTACTGTTCCTCCACATGTTCAAAGAGCCTCCTAGTGTCAAGTAGGAATTAAGCTCACCGAACTGCAGCCTGTCTCTGCAGACAGTGCCTTTGCTTGGGCAATTCGTCTATCTGGAAATCACTTTTTCTCTGCACTTCACAACCTCATGTTTTGAACTCATGCCTCAAGGCCTGGCTCAGAAGCAGCTCATGCCACACGCTGGCCCTTTTCCTCCCATTCAGAAAGAATCTCACGCTCTTCTGGACCTTCACAGCACATTCTTTCTGTCTTTGTCCTCTGCATTTGCAGTAATAAGAGCTACTGAGGCACATGCATTCTCTTGCCCAGTGGACTCCAGGCTCCTCGGGTGCAGTGCTCCTGTCTCTCCCTCTTTGTCCCACAGCTTTTCCTTCTGGCCCCGTCCCCCTTTACCACACATTACCACATTACCAACGAGGTCCTAGGACAGCCTCACACGAAGTGATGTCCAGTGAATATCATTATGCATGAGGAAATCTGTGCGCATCAGTGTAAAACAGTAAACTCTGGCCTGACCGGGACAAGCCCGTGGAGTCACGATGCGTGGTTTCTCTACACAGTGGGGTTAATAAAACTACAGACTTTGCTGGGGTAGGCTGATAAAATACACAGCTTATGCAAAGTGCTCAGTCCATGCGGGCGCATTATTAGGTGCTCAATAAGTATTGGTTGTTGTTATTGATAGGTCTTAGGTACCCAGAAAGCCAGAAGGACATTTTTCTTTCCATTTCCCATCCAGGCGAGGTCTCTGACATTTACAACCTGATAGTTCTCTCCTAGCAATGTGGCTTCCCACACATCTACCCCATTCAAGACTTCCCCACGTTGCTGCCTTTGAGCCAGCCTAGCAGCCAGCTTCTCCCCTCACCACAACTGTCCCACCTGCTAGGCCAAAGGAGAAGGAAAGGGAAGGGAAGATCGGGCCATCAGGGACTCCCCCAACCTGGGCCTGGGAGAGACGGGACAAAATTGGCCTGTGAAGCAAGGCTGGCTGCTTGCATTAAACTAACTCCCTCTGTCACCGGAGCTGCTGACAACAAGGCCCCAGGAGGACACGGAGCCGGTCTGTGTGCTTTTCTGTCTCTGCCTCTCTGCACATTTATGCAGTTGGCCCTGGATGCTCCTCCTCTCTTGCTGGATGCTCAGATAGCTCCAGAGGCTTTCAGTGAGGTGGAGCACTGTGACAGAGCTCTCTTCTCTCCCTCTCTTTCTGTTTCTGCATTACTCTCTCTGGCTCTGGCTCCCCTCCATCCGTCTTGTTCTACAGATCTGCTTTTTACTCTCTTTAGCTGACCTCGCTGCAATTCCCATCTCTTGCTTTTCTGTCATTTCTCCAGCTACCCCTTCCTTTATTGTTCCTGTCTCTCTTAGGCTGCCTCTTCCTCCCTCCCTCCTGCCTTCCCCCATCCCCACCTCTCCACCTGCGTTTTGGCTCCCTTACTCGCCTTCTCATGGCCATGCTGCGGCGGCGGGGAGAACGGGACCATCTATCTGTCAGAGACAGGCTCCGCCAACCTCGACCACCTCTCTCCCGCTGCTGGCAATTATCTGGAGGTTGGCACCAGGCCCGGAAACTGCCGCTTGCACCACCCCGCGGCTCAGGGTCTGCTCCCCCACCCCAGCCCCCTTGGAGGACGGCTTGGTGCCGTGCCCAGGATGTGACAACCTGCAAAGGTCACACACACTCCAGAGAAGATGGACTGCTCTACGGGTGGAATTGACATTGGGCAGATTTGCAAATGTCCCTCCAGACTTGCTAGTGTTTCACAGAGGCAAGGAATAAGGTACGAAAAACAGAAACTATAAATTGTGCACAGTGCCCCTATCTCCCCTCAACACATACACTTTAACACTGCCATACACCCAGATTTTTAATCTCTTTATTTTTTTTAAAAGGTGGCTTTCGAATCTGCCTTATTTGAAATATTCGTATGAATTCATCCATACGGCATCACTGGAAGTTAGTGTGCTTAGTACCCCCAGGCTGGGAGCTGACCTGATATTTATAGGATGCTGTGTGGTTCTGTAAACTGAGTCACAGCTGTGACCTGGCACTCTCTTTTTCAGAAATCGATGAGATCTCAGAGCTGACAGGGACTTTTGAGGATGTTTAGGCCTAGATTCTCATTTTGGAGCTGAGAAATCTGTAGAACAGAGCAGCTGAGAAAGGTACCCAAAGTCACCCAGCAAGCTGGTAGCAAAGGCCAGACAGGGACTCCAGTTTTCAGGCTCCTGGTAAAGTGCCCATCTCACTCTGCACTCCACTGCCTTTAATGAGGGAGGAAACTGATCCTCCAGGAGACAAATAGTTCTACCCATGTCACTCAGTTATTAGGTGTTAGAGTCCCAATATCTTCTGATACCTCTTTTATTTGACCTTGCAACCAGCCAACCAACCATGAAGCATAGTGGTAAAGAGAGATATTGAGAAAAGGGCAGGCTGGGCTAATCGCCTTGGGATGATTTGGGCCTTTGCAGATGGTTCCAAGCATGGAGACTCTTTGCATCAATACTGAAGCAAAGGTATCAATACTGTTAGACAGTGCTTACTTACGTTCAACGAGTCTTTCTCTCAGGGCCACCATGTGTCACAGGTTCATTTCGTGGTATGGCACTCCGTTCCCACATTCCACATGCTCACTCAGAGACCTTTGTGCCCAAGGTTAGCGGCTCATCACCACCAGCCTCACGGTAGGCTGTATGATACGTGCTGTGCACTGTGGTGCTGCCTCACTCGACAGGTGGAAAACCCCAAGTGGAAATAGAGGTTTGCAGAAAGGGCGACTGAAGGGTTAGAATACGATATGAACTGGCTGTGACCAGATCATGGCTCACCATTGGGTCGAGTGTAAAGTTGCAGACTGAATGGCCTTGGTTGCTCCCCTGTAGCCATTAGTTCATAGGAGCTGCCTCTTATTGGGCATCTGCAGTGCACCAGACACTGTATCAGAGGCTCCTCCAGCACTGTCTCCCTGAATCCTCGCTGCCACCCAGGAGGGCAGGGCCACCATCGCTGTCTGTTTCCCTGAGGCTCCGGAGGCCAAGCCCACGGGCTGTGGGGTAAGGGAGCGGAGTGCTGAATTGAGGTTTTCTAGCCACAAGGGCTGTCCTTGTTCTTCACCCTCTGCCCGACTGCCTCCTAGTTTGTCCATTTACAGGGAATCCAGACCCAAGGCTCCTGGAAAAGAAGGGAGAGCAGAGCCTCCAGGCAGGTAGTGCAGCTGGGCGTGCTTATTTGAGAGGTAAACCTGCCTGTCTACTTCCTGGGTTCCCAAGGACATTCTGTATCGCAGGGCGTTACAAAATGAATACTCATCAAGTATTATCTACGCTAAGGGAAACAAAAAGTTAATGTATGTTCAGCATGTTTTATTTTTTTAAAAAGAAATTTCTTTTAAACATTTTTATTTAGTTTTGAAAGACAGAGAGTGATAGAGCAGAGCAGGGGAGGAGCAGCGACAGAGAGGGAGACACAGAATCTGAAGAAGGCTCCAGGCTCTGAGCTGTCAGCACAGAGCCCGATGCAGGGCTCAAACCCATGAACAGTGAGATCATGACATGAGCTGAAGTTGGTTGCTCAACTGCCTGAGTCACCTAGGTGCCTCTAGCAGGTTTTGTTTTAAAATGGACGGAATAATCCTAACGACGTGAATGATGATATAGAGAAACATTGAGAATATTGAGTACTCAGGAGGCGATAAGCAGTTTGCTATGTGCCTCGCTTATATTTCGTAGACGTCTGTGAATTAGGAATTATCCCATTTTGCAGATGAGAAAAACTCAAGTCCAAAGATGTTAAAAACAAACAACCCCCCTGCAAAACCTCTTCAGATGTATTCGCATTTTAAGTGTAGGACTAGGATTCAAACGTCAAGCTGCCTGCTTCCAAAGCTTTTCCACCATCCTGCTCTCAAGGAAGTACACATTACCAGTTAAAAAGCTTTCTATTAAATAATTAAAACTTCAGAATGGTCCCACTCCTTAAAGGGATACATTGCAATTACCTGGAACAGTCACTGAGGCAGAACAGCCTCTCTGTCTATATACTCTTCTCGGCTCTGTTTCAAATCATATATCTCGAAACCCTCAGGCTCTAGTGGACAATATACACCTCCTGCCTGGCAGCTTCATGAGGGGGCCCTAAAACCGGGGAATTTACAGGCCCTGCTAGACGGCCTACAAGGCCCTCGTCTGCTCGGCATGCAGGACGCTGGCTGGCCAAAGACTCTGTGGAGACAAGGGCCCAGTTCCAGCAGTCATCTGGGCTCTAAAAGTCTATGCCTTTGGTACTGAGGTTTTATTTTCCCTTTCGATGTTGTTATGGGGGACAGTTGAAGAGGAAATTCCCTATAGTTCAACAGACTCCAGATTTATGGAGTAGTATGAAAATATTTGCCCTGTGTTTGAAACTGCTGGAGACAGGGAAAGAAATGTTGCTTCCTACAGATTTATGAAAACAGAAACATTGATTTGTTTTGCTTGGGGTTTGTCACTTTTCTGAATGATAGCTTGATGTTTTCGGGTGCTTTGAGAGGGCCACGTTTCTTTCAGGTAAGCCTGGGGAAATTGTGAAGTTTGTCTCCTGTACCTTCTCCCCCACTCTCTGCATCCCTCCCACCCTGTGTTCTCTGTCATCTCGACTTTCCCAGGGAGGAAAATAATCTAGCATTGATTCATAGAAATTATGAAGAGCCATGGTTTACAATTCCTTTTGTATTTGTGTCTTTTAAAAACTGCTGAAAGTGAGTAATGCTACCTAACTGCAATATATTCTCACTCTCAAATGATATGATTTTAGGCACTTGGGAGAGAAATAAGTTTGGGTGGACTCTGAAGATCTTTTTGCTTCCCTTCAGGCTGTATCATATAAGCAAAGGTGGGTTCTGCCTAACCAGGAGACCGGAAGTCACTCTTTAGGGGGCCAAAATTATTCTAGACACTTTGATCTCAAATATTAGCATGAGGCTTCAAAACCGAGTTGAGGGATAGATCCCAGGACAAAACTTAGAGTAGGTCCCAAAAGAGGATATCAGTCTGGGTCAGCCAAAGGATGGCTCAGAATGCTGCCCTTAGCAAAGGAGGAAGAAAGAGAAACGCAATTCTCATTAACAGATCGCTCAATTACACCAAGCTAGGCAGCTACTGGAGAGGACCCTGTCGCTCAGGTTCATCCTCACATTCTCCAATGTCCCTAATGCAAAGGAGCATCTCTGTAAAGTGACCACAGTAATCCTCTCCCCCGTGCAAGTTCCCCTAATGCAATAAAAATTAGCAAATTCTGATTTACTTCTGCATGTCTGCTCAGCAACCAGGGCCGCCCGGGCCAGCAGGTTGTCAGTGTCGGGAATAATAGGAAATGGAAGGACTTGGAAAGAGTGCAGTAGGAAATAGAAAGTAGGGATAAAGTTTTGGAGGGACAGTGAAGACGAACTGGGGAAAATAATGTTGAATGGCCTTGGTGAGGAAGGTGAAAGGTGAAATCTGGTAGGAAGGATCGGGGCAGGTGCCCAGGATCTGTGACATTGTCTATTGAGAAAGGGCTTGAGAAATCTCCATTTGGTATCCAAATAAGTTAAATAAAGGCAAGCCAAAGCCTTTTCTCTCTCCAGCTTCCAAGTCACACAGTGAGACCCAGGAGGCAGGAGCCAATAAAATCTTAAAGACACCCAAGGACCAAGCCCACACATTCCAAATGCTTCTTAGGGTGAATATTTTTTGCAACAAAGCAAAATGAATTTACAAGTATCTCATTAAAGCTGCAGGGAAGGAAGAACGTGAGAAGTTTCCAGGGAGGGAGGGATGGTAAATGGAATTAATAGCACAGAACTCATTAAGAGCCATTATTACTAATTTAAGATATGTGAAATGTTACTGATATTTCCTTTATTTGGTGCATAGTCTCTGTTGTTGGTTGGAGTAGATTTTGTTAGGGCTTCCTTAGGGTTTTGAAACCTAGACTCTATCCCTATTTTACCTAAGCTGGAATTCACAAAGGAAGATTCTCTTATTGTGAACTGCTTTCGGGAACAGTCAGGAAGTTCCCCTGAATCACAAATTCTGGGTGGGCCCTATCCCAAGGTGGATTGGGCAACTCCAGAGTGTACCTGTGGGGATAGCACCCTAATAGGAAGACTTCACATAGAAGCGGTGGTGGGGAAAACAGGTGAGGAGTCAGTGCATGATTTGTGGAGTGCTGTCAGTGAGGAGTCTCAGCCTCTGCCTCCTCTCCTGTACCTGCCTTTGGTGGCTGTCAGAGATGTACATATTGGAGCCATCACTGGTTTAAGGCAGCACTGTTTCCTGTTAGATGAGAAAACGGTTGAGAAGGTAATAGATCACAGCTTCATGTAAATGGCCTCTCAATCCCTCAGAAGCCAATGGCTCTGTCTTCAAGAGCAGTTTTGAGTACTAAAGGAAGTTGGAAGAGCCCAGAACATAGAGTGAGCTAGTGACCAGAGTGGGTGGACAAGGGTGGGGCACTGGGTGCTGGGTGGGAAATGGCTGAGGGGAGGAGGAAGAAGACTCAGTGAAGGGGTAGGGAGGTGAAGATTCTGGGGCTGAACACTCAGTTTTCTCATCTTCTAGTTTGATCAGGCCAGGCTTGCACCCCACATTTATAGGTTCTTCCAAAGAGGGGTTCCTCCCTCAAAGCCACGATGAGAGCCACCCACTAAAGTGAGAGAGGTCACAGCTTGAGCGCTTCCAGCTTCCAGATCTAGTCTCCAAATGTCAGAACTGGATAGGGCTACATATTCCCTTGATTCCTGACTGTTTTCTGAGCAGCTCGTGTACCAGGCACTGGGTGAGGCCCTGAGAATAGAAGTTGCAACCCGCAGGGCACTTTTGGGAGATGGATGGCAGGTTAGCGTCTCCTACTGGGGCTGGCACTCTTTTCATTGCTGGAGGGATTTTGGATCTGACAATCACCTCATGGGATCACTCATTCAGCAGAGACGGGTCGCTACAAATCCACTCTAGCCCAGAAACAATGGCCATGCATGATCCTCCCATCTCGAATCTTCCCCCACTTTACAGAGAGCACCTCATTATAATTGTCTTATTTTAACTGTCATTTGTACCCAGAGGCACAACTTTCTGTCCATCAGTATACTCACTTGCACCAAATATTCTGTGAGTTTTTTAACTTTGCCAGAACTGTGAAAGGTCATGAGGCAGGGTCACTCAACACGCCATCCAGATTTCAAGCGACGTGATTCTACCTCTACCTTGCCGTCATAGCTCCACAAACCTATGAGGATGTTGGGGCTCAGACACCATCACATGGCTAGTAAATATGCTTTCGGGCAAACTAAAACTCCCACTGGGTGCCAGCTTGCTCTTTTATGAAAAGAAATATTTAAAACTTTCTTCCAGTTCTAGCCTGATTCACTGGGGTAGGGATGGCTGGCCAGCCAGTAGAGGTGGTGCTGAAATTAGTGCATGGCTAGTTGACCATTTCAAGACACTGTCAGGAAGAAAAGACTCTTTAGCAAGGGGCTGGGGGTGAACAGATTTGGGGGTGTGGGTCACCCATGGCCCAAAGGGAAAGGCTCCTCTTCCTGAGTGTCCCCCTGAGTGGGGGTTCCTGCCCAGAAGCTGCAGGGCCACTCTGGGTTTTGCAATGATGCCAATTCTCCTTTCCTAATGTTCCGGGAAGAACCTTTTCATGGAACACAAATCACTGGTCCTTCATCCTGTGACAGCAAATGGAGACTAATGATAGTTACTGGGACTTAAGAGATGCCTTTACATTAGTGTCTGTTGCTGCAAACTTGTTTCAGAAAGCTCCTTTGTGCTGCCTGGATCCTGGTCTGAGGGCCTCACCCTGGGGGCTGCAGGATGGCAGAAGTTAGGCAGCAGTGCCTACCTTGGGGCAGGCATCTCTTCTACATCTCTCTCTCTTCATGCTGCAGCCTGAACCCCCCAGTTCCCTCGGACCCGCAGCAAAGCCCCAGCATGGCATCTGCCCTTTGGCACATCTCTCAACATTACTTTCCCAGAACGGCCCGCATGTGGTTGCTCTCAGCTTCCTGCCAGCCTTCTCGGCCACTTTTGATCCTTGATACTCAGGTTCCCTGTTGGAGTACATCTGGATCCAGGATACCCCTTGTCCCTCCACTCTTAAGAGGTAGCTACTCCTATTCTCTCCATTTCACAGATGGGAAAATGGAAGCATAGTGAGATAAAGTGACTTGGTCAAGGCCATAAAGATAGATGGCAACTGTCAAAGCCAGAATTGGAACCCAGGCAGCCCAGTTCCTGAGACTGCTCTTGACCTTGTGGTTCTTCTATTTTTTAAATTTTTATTTATTTTTATTTTTATTTTTACCAGCACAGTCTTCTGACTCCCAGTCACAACTTCATGAAATAGGCCACCACCCAGAGACTCTTTCTAAACTGTTGCATTCAAACAATGCTTCTAAGATTCTAGAAGTCTCCCAACTTCCTGTGGGCCTCAGAAAGAGGATGGATCTGAAGCAAAGCTGGCCACCTTCACGAATCTCCCTTTGCCACCAGAGTCGCTGCTGGTAAGACCCCAATGAAGAGGTGTAGCTGGGCTGGGTGCTTTTTTTTTCATTTTTCCTTCTGCACATGCATGTAGTTGTTTTTGGAGGCCCTGCACCAGGCAGAGAGAGAGGAGCTTGTGCTGCCCTCTCTAAACCTACCACCAGGGACGCTGAACATCTGGGACGGGCAGGGGAGCTTTGGGGCACCACTGATCTAGAAATCATTTGCAAATGTGCTATACCATTTATTCTGCCCTACGGATCCAATCTTAAATAAGATCCAACTTACTCGATAACTGAATCTGAGACTCAAAGAGATTAAATAGGTAAAAAATACCCCAAAAAACACCTCTTCATATATTACAAAATACTGTGCAAGATGTGCTTTGTTATAACTTATTAATATTCAACTTTCAGCCAAAGTGGAATTGTTTTTTAAAATTCATATTCATGCGTGCTCCCTAATTGGGGGGACTGCCTGGCAGCCCTGAGGTCTCTAGGTCCCTGCATCTCGTGGGTCCTGTAGGCTCTATCCCTCCAGGCACATCTCGGCTGGAATAATAAGGCATTTCTTTACATTCCCCCCACCCCACTGCCCATCTTGCATTTATTCCAAAGGCTGTCTTTACCTCAGCTTTGAGAATCTACAACAGCCTTGCAGCTGGGAAGAGAGTGTATCATTTGGCTTTTTGCCCAGAAAATAAGATGCTTCAAAAAGGTCATCAAAAAAAAAAAAAAAGTCTCTTGGGGGGAAAAGGGGGAAAAAAAAAACCCTTCTCTCTCAAGGTTAATTGAGTGGAAGGTGAACTTTCATCACATGTTGTCCTTTTGTGAAAGCAGCACCGTCTTAAGGATGTGGAGATTGCAATTCACAGGATGGCATGGGCTGGGCTGCGGTGCAGGGACGCGGTGCCTCCAGAGCTCTGGAGCTTTCCAGTCCTTGGACAGTGTCCCCACCAAGCAGGAGCAGAAGGGACTGTATTCTGCCAGTATACATGGAGCCCAGCCTTCACAGGACATAAAGAATGAAGGCTGGACACCTATCCTCAGGGAGCTTATGCTCTTGAGGATGAAAGGAGGCCCACAGGCAGCCAGTGCAAAATGAATCAGAGACCAGTAGTGTGTCTGTGGTGCTGGCTCTGCAGGTGGCAGGTGCTCAGGGCTGGCGGGGTTGACTGATACCGAGAGTGCTGCTTGGAGCTGGGGGAAAAGCCTGACCTATTTGGAGCCTTTGCACTTGCCTCTTACTATGTGCATTGACTCTGGTTCTAGCTGAGGGTAATTTTACTCCTTAAAGGGCACTTGGCAATATCTGGGGACATTTTGGTTGTCACGATTGGGAGGATGTGCTACTGGTATCAAGGAGGTAGAGGCCAGGGATGCGCCTAAACATCCTACAATGTACAGGTCACCCCCTCGCCCCAATAAGGAATTACGCAGCCCCAAATATCAACAGTATCAAAGGGGAGCCACCTTGCCCTAGAACTAGCTCCCACCACCTCCACTCTGTCCACATAGCTTCCTCTTTTCTTCACTTTATTTAGGTGTTTGCTCAAACCACCTACCAAAAATCCCTTCATGCCATCTTATACAAAAGAAAACCCCAATCTCATTCCACCACTCCTTTCCCCTCACCCTGATTCAATTTTTTCATGGCTCCAATCCTTCTCTGATATGTATATGTGTGTGGCTGTGTTTATTGACTGCCTTTCCGCCCTAGAATGTAAGCTCTGTGAGATGGGATGCTGTCCCTTTCACTGCTTACTCTGTTCCCAATGTCTACAACAGAGGATGCAGGAGATATTCAATCAATATTTGTTGAGTTAATGAGTAAATGGACACTAATTCCAAGCAGCAGTGTGACCCTGGGCCAGTCACTTAGCTCCTGTAATATGCGCTGAGGTTCTCATGTGAAACAAAGGATTAGAATGTTTCAATGGGTCTTTCCAGCTTTAAGCTTTTTCTGTTCCCCAAGAAAGAGTAACCTGGGGAGTATTGGATGACCCAAGAGGACAGGTTTCAGTAAGGGAGCACTGTGAAGGCACAGCACGTGGGGTGGAGTCCTACCTGGAGGGGACCGGGTATGGATTAAACAAGCAGAGTACTTAGCCCGAGGCCAGCTTCACACCAAATGTGTAGTGAGTGGCAGCTGTTGTTATTTATGCAGAATTCAGGGCCAGGATTAGGGTGAGGCAAGAGAGGCACTAACCTCAGGCACAAAATTTGAGGTGCGACCAAATATCTGCCATCTAGACGAGATAATATTTTAATGCAATATTTTTTTAAAATAAAAATTAATGCAAAAATCCACAAAGAAGGAAACACCAAGCTCTTAGCTAAAGACAAGATCGGTATGACTGTTTCCTTTGGCTTCGGGCTCCGATGTGCCTCGGCACAGTGCTGCTACTGATCCTGTCTTTATTTGAAATGTTGAGGTATTTCTTATCAGGGATTTTTTTGGCATGAGTTTTGATTTTTAAAAAGCCTTGCATTGAAATATGATTCGTCTTGATTATTGAGATCTTCGTCACCTCCTTCAGCTTTGTGCCTGAGGGTGAGCACCTCAGCCATCTTACCCAGCTGGAGAGCAATGGAGTGTCTAGAGGCAGAGAGAAGCTCCAGACACCCCTCTCTGAGGAAGAGAAACAGGGTGAGGGACGGGCTACATAGGTGATGGGGATTAAGGAGAGGGAGCTTTTTGACAGCTGGTGGGATCTTAGAATTTGAGGGCTGGGCTTTCCCGGCAGTCTAGGGCTGAGTAGATTATCTGATTCCGAGTGAAAAGAAAAAAGACCCCAGGGCTGGAATGGGAGGTCCTGGTTTGCTTGGGACAGTCTTGGGTGCACCAGCTGTCTCAGCAGTGGTGAATAATTCCTTCTCTTGCTCTCTAAAGTGTCCGGGGTTGGGCCATCAGTATATGGGCACCCTGGGTCAGGCTGCTGTCCAGGCCAGTGCTGCAGGGGGCCTTTCTGAACCGCTACCAAGGAGAAAGACACTGCCTTCCTCCTGAGACCTGGTCTCTGATGATGTCTGATGCTGCTGGAAGAATTCCTCAGACCCATCTCAGACCTTAGCTATGCTTCATAGTTTACTCTTTGCCCTCTAGCCATTTTTCACGTTTCTGACCTTGCCCTTATCTTGCCAGACTCTTTGCCCCTCATGGCCTTGCCTGTGACCTGCTGGCAACACCACAGAGTAGCTGTCCTGGGAGCAACAGTCACGAAGAAGAACGGTGTTGTTCTAGTCCATGGTGTTGGAGAGAAGAAAAATGAAATTGACAAGAAAAATAATCAATACATAAAATTAATGTGAAATTTTTAAAAAGCTCTTATTTGTACAGTATTAACCTATACTTCGATTCCCTTTCACTTCCACTGTTTGTCCTGAGCTTAAAATGCATGTTTAGACTAACGTGTAAGGTACCTAGCCAGAAGTAGCAAATCCCCATCTCACTTATACATAGTATGAACTAATATAATGGATTTAGTATGTAGTATGTAAAATTATACAGTAAGAAGCACTGAAACCAGAAGGGCATGCACTGTTTTGATGACTGCAAATAAAGCTCTTTGGTTTCTTTTTTTTTTAACGTACTTGTTTTCATTATCATTGCATACTGGATTGTTAATTTTTCAGGCCCTCCCTGGGCTACATACTTTACTCGCACTGTCCTTTTTAACTTTAATCCATACAGCAATTCTGGCAGTGGGTACTATTGCTTTTTTTTTTTTTTTTTAAGGCTTAGAGGAGTCAAGTTGCCAAAGTCACAAAGTTGGCACATGGCAGGACCCGGGATTCGAACCCAGTCTTTTCTGAGTTTAAGCTCTCAGCTAAACCCAACCACTGTTTGCCTACTATGGAGGGTTAAACCAGCAGCCAAGGACATCTCTTACACATGTATCCACTCGTCTGTCAAAGGGGCATATGACCAGACCTGTCTCGCCCTTTATATGAACACCCCTCACACCCAATTCTAAAATGTTCTGCTTAACTGAGGTTTGACTTACTGAATGGGCAAACAGATAAGCCAGGAGATAATTATTTACCTAATCAGCAAAATGATCTTTCAAAACAGAATATCATTAGTCCTTTGAATAGTTTATTGATGACTCATGATTCTTAAAATCTCTGATAGGAAAGGAATTTAGAAGTTCATCTGATCCAAACTTCCTTGACTACTGAATTGAGATGCCAAGAAACTTAAACTAAAAGGGTCTACTGGAGTGAGATTGTGGATAATCATGGATACCGTCTCTAAGATGATAATGTGAATGTGAATAGGAGGGAAGAGTTCACTGGACTCAATTTGATTATTTATTTTCCAAGTATTTTTGTATCTAGTTTTGGGAATAAATAATTTTATCCCAATCTTCCTTTCCCTCCTTTCCATAACCCAAATTTTATCCATTCTTCAAGTCTTAATTTAATTTTAAGTTTTTTCATGGAAATTTCTCAATAGTGGGATAGTTACTTTTCCTTCTCCTGGGCTTCCATTTTTCTCAGTCTTGTGTCACTTACTGCTTGATTTTCAGATTGCTTTCTAATAGTTTCATCCTTCTAAATTGATTGCATGAAGGACATAGAAAGTGTATATTCAGTTTCTTGCTTCCCCAGAAGCCCCTTAGTTAGGGATTGGGTTTGTAGCAGATGCTTTCAGGGCCCGTCCTACTCTTTGGACCTCCAGCTAACTTACAAATGCCAGTATCTGCCTTTTTGCGCCTGAAGGCTCTCCTCCCTCACCCTCAGTAGGGGAAAGCTTGCTCTTTGTATGTATGGCGGGCAAGAGTTTCAAAGAGTTACCACCCTCTAGCAATAGCCCTCAAACTAATGAAGCTCTGAAGCTGGTATATAAACACCCCAGATCCCTCACTCCTTGAAGTGGTTTTGAATCATGTGCTTTGCACCCTTTCCCAGAGTTTCCTTGAGAGTTAGGCTCCAGTGGTCCACAGCAGTAGCTGCCTAAAAAAGTCATGTATCTTTATTCACTGGATTTTCTCCGTGTGTTACCTGCAGTTCTCAAGTAAATAGTTTACATTCACATCCTTATCTCCGGGTCTGCTTCCGGGGAACTCAAACCAAGACAGACATAGAGGATATTGTCAGTATTGAGTTATTGGTTGGATGATTAGCTGACCGTCAGTGTTACCTTGCAGGTAGAGGGATTGTGCAGTTCTGTTCGGAAGCCATGGTGCTTTTCTGCCCAGTGGCACTCATTCATTCCTAGTTGAATGGAACAATGATGAGGGCAAGGATTCCCACCCCAGGTTCATCTAGCTCTGTTCACTACTCTGTATTTGTGATCTATCACTGACTTCGGTAAGTAGCAAAGAGCCCAGGGGAATTATGTCAAACCTCTATTACCTCTCTCCCATCCCTGCTGCTACCAGCTGCATGCAATTCTCATGTTTTATTGTCTTTACATTGATTACCTCCTGACAAGGCCAAGAAGAAATGTTGACCCTTGGTTACAACTAAGCAAAGGCCCCTTCCCTTTGGAAACACAAAAAAGAATGAGAAAATGAACAACAGAAAGATGTTTCCTAACAGGGCCATGTCAAATTTATAGATAAATAAAATATCAAAGATCAAATGAGGCTAGATCAGCAGTTTGGACCTCTCCCCAAGCAAGCAGAGAATATGCTGTCGACTCCGTCTTGGACTGATTTCCAACTTTGTGATTCACAGCTGTAGCCAGGCAGAGTACGTCCAATAATGCTATTTGTTTTCCACTTACAAAAAAAAAAAAAAAAAGGGCTGGGGAAATATATAAATGGCTCATAGGAGAAGAGGGCATTAGCAGACAGTCAGTCTGACTGAAGCGAGACAGGCAGATGGTTTGTGGGCCTGACGCCAGCTGGGTGTTTCCATAAGTGATCACGTATCTCCTCTCTGTGCCCCAGCACTCGGCTTGATTAAGAGGTCAGGAGCAGGCTGCCACAGCACGAGGCCGGAGCACACATGATATACGGCCAACCTGTCGGTCGCCTAGAAACAGCTCTGTAAAGGGGCCCAAAGACAAATCAATTTATAAGCCCACAAGTTGGGGCCCAGTTGTCTTGGCTATTATTAAAACATGAAGTTTGATTCTTTGGGTTTGCTTTCTCAAATGCCACTCAGCCCCTTTAACTTTGACCCCGCATCACTTCCTTTCCTTTTTAATACAGTAGTATCTTTTGATAAGTGACAAGACCTTTCAGGTGGGATTCTGGGAAGTGAGGGAGGCTGGAGGCAGGCAGGCAGGAGAGGGAAGCGTTCAGGGAAAACTGAGGTGAGGTCTGGTGCTCCTTTCTTCACTTGCTGAGTACTGTGTGCCCAGTACTGTGAGGAAATACAGGGAGAGGAGGACACATCATCTTTTCTGGACGACTGAAGGTTTATGTGTATAAGGCAGGGCAACCCAAAGATGCAAAGGGCTGAAATGAGTGGTATGGATAATGCAAATTTTTAAATGGTTGGCGAGGTGGTCAGGTAACGCCTTAGAGAGGAAGTGGAATATGAGGTAGGTAGGATTCACACAGATGAAGAGGTCAGATTTGCAGAGATGCACCAATCATCTGAGTAACCTAAGGAAAGCTTTTAATCTGTATATGATTTGGTAGGTTTTATCCTTTCTATTCAGACAGCATAGGATTGAGAACTTCCAGACAGAGGACTCAGAGAACAAAGGCTGAGCATGATATTCTAGGGCCAATGAAGCACTAGTCTGCCTGGAGTGGGCCTTAAGACTTTGTTCACCAATCTGTGAGTAATCCTATTCTCAAGTGATTTCCATGGCAGACCTGAATGGCTCTTGGAATGCTGCCTGCTGGCCACACCTTCCTCTGCTATGTCTACTCCGCAGACTCTTCTGTCCAGTTACAGATTCTGGTTAGTGATCCTGGATCAAAATTTTGCCTTCGTTCCTAATTAGGAAGATGAGGGATTGTGCTTCCCAACTACAAAATCTATTTAGTAAATGTTTACCATGTACCTGCTTTTAGCGAGGCACCAATGTAAGCATAGATGGAAGAGTTAAAAGTCCACAAATATAGTCTGTCTCTTTCTGTAAGGAGTTTGCAATCTCTTCATGGGGTGATTAAATACATAAATAAAGATGCTGTAAGCCACTGAAATAGGCCCCAACAGAGGTGTAAGCAATGTGATGGGGTTAGAAGGAGTGGTCATTTCTGGTTGGGAGGGACCGGGAAAGGTTTCCTTGGGAAGACTATGGACAGCCCAAAGTTGCCTGAAGTCGAGAGAAGGCAGAAGTCCCAGCTTTCTATCTAAAACACTGTGTGGTGAGCAGCAGTCAGAGGTAAAAGGTGATTCTTATGCGCACAGCCCCATAAAGGTGGCCCAGCTTGATGGGTAAAGGCCATGCTAATTTTTGAAAGTTCAGTCTTGGTTTTGCCTAGAATGCTCTCAATTTACATATTATTATTAGTAACATTCTCTTTCATTCTCAAAATTGTCCTGGTTTGGACAAGAATTGTCTTAATTATAGGTAATAATGTTTTCCGCAGCCCTTCAGGAGCAGCCAATCTGAGCTGCACAAACATGGTAGACTGGGGATGTTCCCTTGAACCAAGAAATCCCCTGTGTTGCCTCCAAATGAACACACACAAACCAACAATGAGAAAAAACCAAGGTATTCCTTTCCCACAGGATGAGCCAAGCAATGGAAGCAGGTGGGCACGTCAGACACACACCCATTGTCGAGGTACGCTGACAGCACACAGAATGATCACGAAAAATCTATTAACACGCTTGAGCCGCACTCAGTCTTGTTTTGCAGATAAACACAGTCTGTGATTATTTTACAACACTGTGAAGGTGCTGGGGGTTGTCCCTCATTTATTACTTGACTAATAAATACTTTAATTACACTTAATAAATAATGTAAGCAGGGCTCACTGAAGTGGTAATTCTTTAAATTAATTATTAACTGCATGCAAAAGGCTGCACTGCCAGTACCACTAAAAGAAAATTCAGCCTTTAATCTAAAGTGATTATTCATTATCTGGTATAAAGGCTCCATTTGCATATTATTAGGGAAATAAACTTTGGCCTCCTTGGCAATACAGATAGATCTCAAAGTCCGTGCATTATGAATCTCCAAATACTAAAGTAATGATAAACAATATGTAATAAAGTCTCCAGTTTATAGCTTTATAACAGCTGGTTTTTGATTTTCCAAATATATTACAATGATAAAGTGACCAGTTAATGTATAAGCTCTTTGTGAAAGGTGGTGCCTACAGATGGTCGACTGATAGGAAACGGTAAATGTGCAAACTGCTCATTTCCCTTGAGATTGGAGCCATAAAATGATCTCAATAAGATATGAGAAGAAAATCTCTCTTTAACCCTTTTCTCAGCTAAAACCCAAATATGGCACTGCGTTTAGCTATTTGGTGTGTCTTTCTTTCTGCTCCTCCCAGATTTCCACCTCCCCCCCCCCCCCGCCCCTGATAAAATGAAGGGGGAATATCAGGATATGCAGACCTTGTGAGACCTCTGACTCTACCTTGGGGCAAAGAGGCAAGGGAAGGTTCTAGTCAAAAGAGAAGGATGGTCTCTAAAACCAGCAAAAGACTAGAATTCATGTGTCCCTTGCATTCTCTAGCTTGGTGCTTTCTCCTTGAGCCTGGGCATCGTCCAGAGGAAGTGGCTGACCTCAGATATGATGGCTGGGGAGCAAGATGCATGGAGCAGCCTCCTAACATTTGAACTATAAAATTCTGTGAACAAATGACTGAAACAGAGGTTTCTGAAGGAGAAGGAGAAATCTCTCTCCTTGACTCCCTTTGGCAGAAGTGGGGTTGGGAGGTGGGGAGGGGAGGGAGAGGAGGAGACAGGAGCCAGAGCTCATGAAAATGGTGACAGTCACAAGGAGGCAGGAGTGACCTCCTTCCCCCATTTCACGCCCCATCCTATTCATCTCTCTGAACCCCATTCAGAGCCTATCTCTTTCAAGAGATCTTCCTTAACTCTCTGTGCATTCCAGCAGCGTTTACCTACAGCGTGGCCAGTCAACAGTCACTGATTCATGGGAGGTGGAAAGGGGCTACATGAGGATGAGGGGTGTCCTTTATTTTTTTTAAAGGTTTTATTTATTATTTATTTTCAGAGAAAGAGAGATGAAGAGAGAGGGAGAGAGTGTGGGGGTGGGAAGTGACAGCTCTGTGCTGTCAGGGCAGAGCCTGATTGATGTGGGGCTCGATCTCATGAACCATAAGATCATGACCCAAGCCGAAATCAAGAATCTGACATTTAACTGACTGAGCCAGGGTCCCCGAGGAGTGTCCTTTAAAGTGGTCATTTTGGGAGCTGAAATTTGTTGCAATAATGTTGCGGTGCTCCAAATACGGCTGAAAATCTTTGAGAATTGCCTTTCATGTTTGTTTTAGTCAGCTTGCACTGCTATAACAAAATACTATACACTTTAGGCGGCTTGGATAACAGACAATTATTTATCATAGTTCCAGAGGATTGAAGTCTGAGATCAGGGTACTAGCAAGGTTGGATTCTTGGTGAGGATTCTCTTTCTGGCTTGTAGATAGCCACTTTATTGCTATGTCCTCACAGGGCAGAGAGAGAGCTCCAAGTCTCTTCCTTTTCTTATAATGACACTAATCCCATCTGGGGCCTCCACCATCATGACCCCATCTATACTTAATTACCTCCCAATGGCTCTTCCTCCTAATACCATCATACTGGGGAGTAGGGCTTCAGCATATAAATATGGGGGTAGGGGGCACAAACATTCCATCCATAATAATGTTCTTATAAACATCTTCAATGAGAGAAAAATCATGTTAATAATAATCACTCTTCTAACTGAAGATGAGTGACGTGTGCTAATAGTTTCATGTACATTATCTCACACTATCTCCATAGTACACTAAGAAGTAAATATCATTAGCCAATTACTACTGAGAACACAGAAGTTCAGAGTTTAGTAACTTGCCTAAGGCCACACAGCTGGTAAGGAGCACAGCCTAGATTTGAACTGAGTGACTCCAAAGCCAAGGCATTAATGAGTATGCATACTTCCCTGTCTTTTGAAGGTAGATTGAAGTCTGGGAAGTAACTAGTGGTTAACGTCTGAATGTGTTTACCTTCTCAGATAATTTATATCACCAATGGAACTATTCTGGGCATTTTTTTTTTAGATCAAAGGGAATTATTATTTTTTTTTTTTCAAAGAGAATTCTAAGAGTAGGACTTTTAGGCATACTACTGCTCAGTGGCATGATACCTAGGGAGAGAAGGGCCTCATCGACATTTTGAAATCTTGCCATAAAGGCAACTCTCTAAGTGCGTTCTGTGGTACACACATAGGGCCAACTTCATTCTCATCTAGCCTAATCTGTAGCTCTTTGGGTCACAAAGTGTAATTAGTGTTCACACTTATTATCTCCTTCTGTCTTCCCACTATCCCCAGGTGCTAGGTTGGTACTATTAATATTTTCATTTTAGAGATGAGAAAACTAAAGCACAGACAGGTTGAGCAACTTCCCTAAGTTTACACAGCAAGTGAGGGAAAGACCTAGGGCTCAAATGTAGGAATCTCTGTTTTTATCAATGAAAAATCAATGACCAGATGGGTGATACATCACAAATGTTTCTCATTCCCTATCAAAAATGATGTCAATTTGACAGAAAGAGCGAAAATTCATCTGTACGGTTTTTCTCTTACCTACAAGGTCCCCATCCATTATTCATGCATTCCCTCATTGTCCCTGTCACTCACTGATTAATTAATTTAATAAATACTTTTGAAGCACATTACTTGGTGCCAGTTACTGTCTAGGTACTGGCTATCTAATCTAAATTTACAAAAGGAAATTGAACCAATGGGCTGTTAACTGAATTGACAAAGTGATCCAATTACTTTGGTGTTGGTGGAGACTTCATTAGAGACCCCTCCGCATTCTCAGTCTCCCAGAGGCTCTGGGAGAGATGTGGGGTCTTCAAAAGAACTGCAGACGCACAACTACCTGTGAGCTTCGCCACTGGCTCCCACTTTTGAAAAGATGACGGCGTGATTTCTGATTACAGCCATTAGGCAAAATAAACCACAGAGAACGCTGGCTCGCCAGTTTCATCCCGCTTAATCAAATAGCCTCATTCATCATATTCACTCACACTATTCAGGGAAAGTGCTTTTCCGCGCTTCAAAGATGGGCATGAGCAAGCCCCATCTTTGCTTCCCATGTTGCTCCCTTTTCTTTTTAAATACAAGCAGATGATCTTTCCTTCTTTTTCCTTCCCTTCCAATTCCTGATCCAGAGGCACAACCTCAGCACAGCAGCAGTCCAGCCAGGAAGAAATCTAAGCCGAGAACAGTATTATCCCTCATGACACTCATAATTCAGCAGAATTTCTTTCTAAGTGACTTTGGGGCTGGGTCCGAGAGGGGATCAGAATATCAAAGAATGTCGAGCTAGCAGGGTTCACAGAGAGAAGGCATTCTGGCCACTCATTTTACAGACGAGGCCAGAGAGGGGAAGAAGCTTGTCCAAGGTCACATAGCAAGGTTGTTGCAGAGCAGAGGGCAGCACCAGTTCCTAAATTGGCAATTCCCAATCTAGTGCCCTCAACTGTCTCATCACCATGACTATAGCTAACACCACAGAAAACCCCAGAACAGGGGCTTGGGTTCTTCAGCACCTCCCCTAATCCTACATTCAGGTAAATTGCTGATGGTTTCACAGAGGAACCAAACCTTCTTTGTTTAGGAGAGAGGCCAATTTGCAAAACTGGTGATATTCACTCTTGTGCTTCTAGGTCCTCTCTCTGGGTTCCTTGGTCTTTTCTAGGTGACCGGCTCTCTAGGTACATTCCCCCAGAAGTTCATACCACTAACCAGGTTCTCTCCACAGAGCCCAGGCTCTGGAAAGACCCCTTCCCCCTCCTTCCTTAGTCCTAGGTTTCAAGTAAAGAGGAATTCTGTCATTCAAACTGAGATCTGACTGGCTAGCAACTCATCTAGGATGAATCTCATGGTTAAATTTCAGGGGGTTTAGATTTTAGAGCAAAGATTTTTTTATACATTTTGCAAAAGATGTATGTAACTGTATGTTTGCCACTATGGCTGGCCCATATCTTGTTTAAAAAACATTTTTTTTAAACATTTATTTATTTGGGGGGTGGCAGAGAGAAAGGGAGACACAGAACCTGAAGCAGGCTCCAGGTTCTGAGTTGTCAGCACAGAGCCTGACATGAGGCTCAAACTCACGAGCTGTGAGGTCATGACCTGAGTCGAAGTTGGACCCTTAACCAACTGAGCCACCTAGGCGCCCCTGGGTAGCCCATATAATGCCATTGTATGGACAGAGCCTAAAACTTCCTACAGCCTAGCAGCCCCCCACCTCCCACGCACACACACATCCTGGGTAACTTAGATGATGTGTATACAGGAGGTTATTTTTTTCCTGTCGTCTGGCCTAGCTAAAAATAAATCTTTTGTAAATGAGTGTTTAGCAAGTAAATAAATAAATAAATAAATAAATAAATAAACAAACAAACAACAATGTAATAGCTTCCTTTATCGAATGCTTATTTTGTAATGGGGATTCTGTTAAGAATTTTTATACACATGTCATACTTTTTAATTTGTACAACAATCCTGTTAGGAGTTGAACTGTATCTCCTCCATCTCCACCCAATTCGATATGCTAAAGTCTAACCCGTAATACCTCAGAATGTGACTTATTTGGAAGTAAAGTTATTGCAGATAAAATCTGTTAAGATGAGGTCAAACTGAAACGGAGTGGACTCCTAGTCCAACATGACTGTTATCCTTGTCAAAAGGGGGAAATTTGGCCACAGAGACAGACGCACAGATGGAATGCAATGTGAAGCTGAAGGGAGAGATTCGGGTGATGCTTCCACATCAAAAGACTGCCACAGAGCGCCAGCACATGATGAGGAGCAAGGAGAGAGGCATAGAACGGAGTCTTCTTCACAGCCTCAGAAGGAACCAATCCTGCTGACCCCCTGATCTCAGACTTCTGGACTCCTGAACTATGAGATAATAAATGTTTCTTGAAGCCACCCAGTCTGTGGAACTTTGTTGTGAAGGCCCTACCAAATGAAAATAAAGGCTTTGTGCACTATTTTCTTTATTTTGCAGACAAGGAAGCAGAGGCTCAGAGAGGTTAAATAACTTGCCTTAGATCACACAGCTGGCCAGGAGCAGAGCCAGAATTTAAACTTAGTACTGTATGCTTTGCTGCTTTTATTTGGAAGTCTGTGCTGGTAAAGAAGAGAAAAGGTCAATTTTCTCTCTATTTCAAACCAGATGCGATATACCTTCTTTTTCAGCCTGGCACAGGGCAGTTGGGTCCCCCATCACCAACTCTGAACCCCGAGGTACATCTTCTATTTCCCCCCACATTTCTCCCCTTCCAGCAGTAGCAGAATCCCAAATCAATTGCCTTGGGCTAGCATTAGAAAAATAAATTTTCTGGGGCGCCTGCGTGGCTCAGTCAGTTGAGCGTCTGACTTTGGCTCAGGTCATAATCTCTCGGTTTGTGTTCGAGCCCTGCATCTGGCTCACTGCTGTAAGAGCAGAGCCCGCTTGGGATTCTCTGTCCCCCTTTCTCTCTGCCCCCCCTCACTGGTGCTCTCTCTCTCAAAAATAAACATTAAAAAATAAAAAGAAAATAAATTTTCTCACTCCAGTCTTCTCATTTTATTTTCTTACTTTAATTTTTGTTTAGCCCTGGGAATATCTCTGAGGCCCTCAAATACAGTGAATGCTTTCATACTGTTTCTGAGAGGGTAAATTCCAAAATTCACCAGGAGTGGAGAGGAGAGGCAAGTTTAAAATCAAATGCTCTCTCATTCCTGATCTCTGTGGTCAAAGGGCCCTCTTGCTGCCTGGTATCCATCCATTCAGCCTTCAAACACACACACACACACACACACACACACACACGCACATGTGCACACACACACATCTGAAAGTTGAACTTGGCTCTTTTTCCAAAGTCAAACAGTCCAGCTTCCTCCAGGGCCTCCTCATCTTACCATCCATCCAGCAGTAAGCTCTAGTGGGCCCACCCTCAGAAGGCTTCTCCCACCATCTGTCCTGAAGCCAAGATCCACGGTGGTCAGGCCTCAGCAGTTATGGCATTGCTGTTTCAGGGTTTTGATTGGGTGGAGAAAAGGGGAGCCCCAGGACAAAGAAATGGCCACCAGCTTGGACTGGATTCCATTTCCAAATCATTTAAATCTAGTGTCCCTCAGCAGGAGGGCACTTGTAGACTTATCCTTGGAATTTCTGCAAGGAAGGACTTCTCAGCATTTCCAAAGTGAGAAATTATGTAAAACTATGTTTTTAAAAGGGAAAACTGTTATTTTTCCAACCCATCGGCCTAGGACGTTGGTGTGACTAGGATGCAGACAATCTGCCAAAGTGGAGGAGGAGAGGGCATGGCTATCCACCAGAAGGGACAGTCCGGGAGCAGGCAGAAGTGGGGCAGGCAGTTACAAACCAAGGGTCCAGCCTTGAGGCAAGGCAAAGCAGGAGATAAGAAACAAGAAAGCAGGTCAATACTGGATCAAAACAGTGTATCACCAACAAGGCAGTCTTGCTATTCCTCAGACAGGAAGCTCTTTATTTCCCTAGATAGAGCAGAAATCAATATCTAAGTCCCAGGGCAATATCGGCTTGAGACCTAAGAACTCAAAGTGTCCATCGTTCTGAACTTACGGAAGATTCTCATCTAGGACTCAAAGTAACAATAGCAATGATTTTCCTTTCTTGCATAATGTGTCTGTGTCCTCGGTCAATTCAAAGGCTTTATCTTTGGGGTAGCTTCTATTACTCTCCTCATTTTCAGATGACAAAGTAGAGAAGCTAATTTGCCAAATGTCACACAGCTAGTAAGAAGTAGTGCCAGCCACTAAGATAGTTTACTCTTAGGATTCTGCCTATCACATAGGTAAAGTGCTTTTAAGGCTGTAGTCTTCAGACCCTGTCTTCTTGTAGGTTAACCTCCCATTTACTAGGTTTACTAGGTTCACCTCCCACTTAATTGCTGATGTGACCATCTGCTCTTTTCACTTCTAATAAGCTGGAACAGTTCTGCTCATGGGGAGCGAAAAGAAACCCTGGTCCAGAGTTTATGCTGAAATCCCAGGCTACCCAACTGCTGTTATGGTACTGGAGGGAGTGCCCATAGATGGGCCCGGCCAGGGCTGGGGGCCAGGGATGGATGGAGCATTAGGAGGCAGCCATGTAGGATTCAGAGTATGTATGTGAGAGAAAAAACTACAGAGCAATACTTCTGGATTTAGTCCAGGCTGTCATGAATTAATGGCTGACAGAAAGAAAAGAAAGATTTTGAAAAAAAAATTCTTGAAAGCTGTGTTTGTATGGAAAGGAGCTCAGTCTGAGCTGCCTGGAGGAGGCCTATATTCATGCCCCTTTGGAAGCCCCGGCCATCCATTTTCATTAGTTTTATGATTTGATCAACTTACAAAGGTCACTCTTTAGCTTCCTGTGAACCACAATATTATGACTGGGCTTAAATAATGCCAAAGCGACTCATTGAGAAGGGAAACATTCAGTTACACCAGTCACTGGGCACTGAAACTAGCTTTCCAAAGCTGAATTGGTCCCTTGTAAAGCAAGGGTCTTGCTTATGAAAACAGAGCACAGAGTCTCCAAGGACTGCTCTGTGCAGGGCAGAGCCTGGGGGAGACTGTCCAGATAGGAAGTGCGAGCTGGCACTGCTTCTCTCCCTGGAGGGTGGTGTGGTCTTTTCTTTTAGAGTTCCCCCACACTGTGTCTCCTGTACCTCTCCCACCCCCAAGACTTGCTAGAGTAGACATGGTGCTGTCTCCTTGAAAACTCTGCACCAGGTGTACACACAACTCTTTTCTGTGTTTTTCCTTAGCACAGCAGAGACCAGTCTACAATGATGTGGCTAATTACATGTAATGATTTCTTTGGCATCTCCTCCTCACTAGACTTTAAGCATCATAGGAGCAAGAACTAGATTGGCTGTGCTCATCCCCACATCCCAGCACTTACCACAATGTGCTAAGCCCATTGTAGGTGCCCCAGGAATAGCTGGCCATTGACAATTTTTTTTAAAGGGAAAACCAAAAGGGAATATCCCAGAAAATACAGACAGCATGAGAATCAGTAGTTTCTTTACTGAATACTGTTAAACATCAAATCCCTTATTCTAACCCAAGTTAATTACATGCTGAATCTGACCAGCAAACCATACACCTTTGCTATTTCAGTCCCAATTCTGCAATGTCTTCCCCTGCTCTTGAGATGCTAGAGGTTCCAGCTTCAGCAGAATGGGTTTCCTTTGGGGTTACATAGGGTCATTGGGAAAATTAAAGGAGATATTGTACAGAAAATGCCCAGTGCTTAGTATGGCCAACAATGAACTCCATGTGTGTCCCTCATCGCTCTGGGCTGGGTTCTTAGCCAGCTAACTTTGTTGGCACTGGATTACCTCTAGGCACTACAAGTTGGTCTTCTTGTCTATTTTCCTATGATAGGACAGACATGAATCTTTAATTTAACTTTCTTCATTGATCATTACCATACTTTTATTCTTGGATTCTAATCTGAGGGATGCTACTTATAGCTTGCTTGAGTGGAAATGGTATTGTTTAGGCTTCAGCAGAATGGGTTTCCTTTAAACAGTTGCTTTGGATATTATATATACCATCTTAAACAATCAGTCATACACAAAAATCTCTCTTTCTTTTGTAAACCCACATACATAAACATACAGGTGTGCACACACATGGAGCCTTGAAACAAACTGTGTCAAACTAGTTTGTATGTGTACCTACAGATAACAGAAGGTGAATCCTCTCAGCTGTAGGGCCAAAAATATTTCTTTGTGTTTTTCAGGCAGGCTCGTGGTTTCAATAGTAATAGAAGGGACCCCTGCCCCCATTACCATACATTCTCCTTGACCTGCCTGAGCCAGTCATGCAGAGAAATGCTGATTTGCTGCCTACTATCACAGGAATGATTCTGAAGGTTTAATTCAAGTGATTTTATTTAATAAAACATGCACTGAGAACCTACCATAAACAAAGAACTTACCACATTTTATACTTAATAGAAGTCTTTATTTTTGTCTCTCTATACCCTTGAGGGCACCATGTCGCTGTTCATTTCTATAGTTTCAGTGCCTGGCACAGTCCCTCGTATATAGTAAGTGCACAATAAATGTTTTGTTGGATGTATGACTGAAGACAGAAGGGCAACAGGAAGTCAGGAGTGTAAGAGTATTTGTAACCCAAACTTACCGGGCCCTCAGAAGGCAGTAGGGAATCACATACAATAAGAGGATGGGTTTTGTTCTCAGTATGAGTGTGGATTTTCCTTCTGGCAGTAACTATCTACTAAGACATTAATTATCCTTTTCAAGTCTCAATCTCCTCATCAATAAAATGGGAAACAATTGGTGATTTTGAGGGTTAACCCACTGTCGATGTGCCATAGTGAGTGTTCAACACACAAGTGCAGGTCCCATACTGCTGCTGGTGAGGTTAAGGGGGTGATGGTGAACATTTGTGCGTAGCGAACACTTAATAATCTCCAATGTAAGTTGTGCGTGGGGAAAAGAGAGACAGGGGCCATGTGAGATGGAGGTGGCCAGGGGGCTGGAGCACATGGGTCAACTCCCTGATGGGGGGCTTAAATGAGGTGGGGACCCTTGTTCAGTATGGTGGGCATGGCTGGCTTCTTCGTAGGAGCACATCTGCTATCAGCAGAAGGAGAAGACAGCTATCTTGTCTGGCAGTGGGGTCCTGGATGAATGACTGTATCTCCTCAATGTGCATTCCTCCATCTAGAAACAAGGAAGTGCCGGCCCATAGCCCTGATCTCTTTTATGTCCCCTTAGGGTCTGCCAGTATTAGCTGTGTCTCAGTAAGGTGCACTCTGGTGGCTTTTTACCAGATTTTAGAGTCCAAACACAGCTCTCAAGGACCTTGCTTAGAGGGCAAGAAAACTAGGAGAGAAATGGAAAGAAGATGAAAAGACAGAGCAAAGCAGAGTGTGTGTGTGAGGGGGTGGAGTGGGGTGGGGTCCTGGAAGTGGAAAGCAGTAATTCAGAACAACACTCCACCCTCTATTGTCTCCTCCTTGGTCCAATCTGGCTGGAATCCTGAGCAGGGGACAGCATGCTTTAGAAGAAAACAGGCAAAGCAGTTCAAGTGTGCTTTTCCTTTCTATTTCCATCTCAGTTCATTTTAATCAAGCCCCCTCTTCCCTTGAAACCTGTTTTTGTTTGTTTGCTTATTTGTTTGTTTGTTGTGAATGCATACCTTTTGGTTTTACCTGCTCTACTGCAATAGTTTTGGGTTTTGACCTTTTCAAAATGAAATCTCTAGCCATCCTGATTTTCTCAGCTTCTGGCCCCACTGGCATCTCCATTTTGCTTTAATTATCCAATTACTGAAGCTATCCAACCTATTTATCCAGGCAATCAAGGCTTTAAATGCATGGATTTATCATCACCTCAAATCACCTGTCACTGCGGTTGAACAACAATAGAAAGGTAACCAGGATGCTGCAGGAGGTTTGAATCAACATACTGCTGGTCATTCCTTTCAAGGTTCCCACATGCAAAGACAAAAATTGTAGCGGCGGATGCTCTGGCGGGGGTGGGGGCAGAGAACAAAAGAGTGTGGACAGAAAGGGGATGAAGACTAGAAGGTTTTGTCTCTGTTCCTATGAGGACTGGCCTGTACTCCTTCCCTGATTTTCCCCACATTCCCCTCCTTCCCTGCTCTCCCGTCCGTAGGAGGGGCACTGATGGCTGCTTCTCCCTATTTCCTGTTAACAATGTTGTGAGGACCCATGTGAAAGGATACAGAGGACCTAAGGGTCAATTTTTATCTGTCAGTTGTACCTTAATAAAGTTGAAGAGTGAAAACAAAAACACAGAGCTCAGGGGTTATCAGAGGAAAGAGGAGTGGTCCACAGATCCGGGCTGTTACAGGAAATGCATCTGCTTTCTGGAGTTACCCAGAGTAAGTCCATTTCCTCATTTATCTGACTGCTCCAAAAGTACTTAAAAACAGACTACTTTTTAAAACATAAACAGCCTTATTTCTTCAAACATTTCTCATTCGGCATTCTGGGCATTTTACCCCAACGTATCAACTTCTTTCTTAAAGGGTGGTGCCCTCAAATTTAACATAAAACTCCAAGCGTGTTATGTGTAGTGACGGACAATCACCTCCCTCCCTCTGGGCATGGAATTACTATTAATAGAGCCCCAAAACTTTTTAAGCTTTTTTGGCATGTAATATGTTGCTCTTTAGCCATGTTCCCCATGATGTGCTTTCTTGGTTGTGAGCTTTTGAGAAACCTACATACAGAAACTTATACTTAGCCTTCTACATTTTAATAGGTTAAATCTGGCCCACTGTATGAACCATAAAGACCAGTTTGGATTGCAACATACCTTTCAATGTATTTACCACTTTTACTAAAATTGTAGTTTTCTGTATCCTCATCCTTGTTATTAAGGCTGTCAATCTGAACAATGTTGATACAGAACCCTGGGACAAGCCACTAGATACTATCCAATGGGTTGCTACTGCTCCATTAATCAGTGTCTCAGGGTTAGCTTTCCCAATCGAAGGCAAACTCTTACACTGGAAGGTCTCAGGTGCTCCACCTGCGCTAATATTTTTAGTACAAAAATAAGAATAATGGACTAGCTTTGTGAAAACTTAATATGACACCAACTTAAAAGATGACTCAACCGGGCGCAGACCCATCCACAACTTCACAATTTGTGTTTTCTTGTGTGGGTGATATCATAATACATAAATGAGTAGCTGATGCTGTACTCATTTTTCATGTATAAATTTCTCAATAATATACTGTGTAATAACAAACGTAATTGACCTATTCTATTTGTTTTCTCCAAATTAATTTAAAACACTTTCTCACTCCCTTTGCCTTTGAGTTTGGCTAATATCCTCACACTCGCAGGTTTCCATCTGTGAGTTTGATCAAAGCAAGTTTATCTGCAAAATTTCGAAGAATCAGCTTCATCTCCACTTGGCAGCATGTGGTAAACGAAGGTATTTCTGGTGAGATTTATTGTATCACCTTCGAGGAAATGCTAACTCCAGAGAGGAGCAGATTGCAGAGAACTGTTATATTAAAGTTCTTCTTCCTATCTCTGGGCCCAGGTGGAGGGGACAAATGGATTCTTACCCGACTGCAAAATATGATATATTATTATAAACAGAGTCTTGAATTATAGAAAATACTAGTTAGCATAATTACATTACCATATTTTTATATGGAGATTATTATTCAAATACCAAACAGGCAATCTTCCATTGGAAAAAACCAATAAACACTCTCAATCCAGACTTCCACTGTTATGTATGTCACAGTACAAAACAATTTTAAAGTTTAAAACCCATTACATTACAAGAGCTATTCACTTCAAGTAGGTGGCAATTTGCTTCTTTTTTTTTCACCCCACGTTTTGATAGCTATTCACCTCTATCAATTCTTATCTTGCCCATTCTTTAGAAACCAATTGCAGTTTAAAAAGTGCCCATCTATTTCTGATTGAAATCTTCACATGCTGGTTTTTTAAACTATTTTTCAATCTCTTAATAAAATAGATTGCCTCCAGGCTGTCAGTTAGTAAACCCACTAACAATGTAGTGATTCCAAGAACTGCCCTGGCTCATGGGTTTTCCTTGCTCTTGATTCTGTCCAAGAAACCCCAGATTTCCATTATTGCTGCTCCATGTACAAAAAAAGTTTAATGGATTAAACTTACTTAAACTTGTACAAGCAACAAAAACAATATTCTGATTAAATCGTGTTAACCTCTCAGACTTTTAGTCCATGAAATAGAAGATAGGTCTTACACCTTTTTCTTTTATTTGTTAATAGTTGACATCTCAGAGTCTCGTCAGATTGAAAAGTCTCTCCCTATCACTGAGCACAACCTCCGTTTGTAATGGGGGCTCTCAGTCCATCAGTCTTAGAGCAAATATTTCTTAAGGACCCACGCTTGGCTGGCAAGTAAAGGAAGCAAAGATATTATGTTGGTTCCTGAGGGCTCCTGCTTTAGAGAGAGAATAATATGAAGCAATCTCAGAATTAAGGGTGGAGGTTCGAATTATGGAATCATCTGTGACTCAGAGATGGAATAAATAAGGGGGCGAAGGAGTGGACCCCAGTGCCCAGAAAGGTCCCTCAGAGAAGGTCCCTACAGAAATGTAGGTAGAGAGGACCATCTGGTGCTGAGGAGTAAGTATTGTGAGCATGGGGTGAACGAAGGTGGGGAGAAGCTTCCCTAATGACAATTTCCCCTCCATCCACCTCATCTCAGAGGAGAAAAGCCACATTTTCTTTTCTGTTGTACCACAGTCATACTCAGTCCCACTCAGGACTTCAATGACCATTCCGCAGCCTGGGTCTCATCATTCCCTAGGGTTTGAATGTCCTGTGACTTTAAATGACTCTCACATTATCATGCTTTGACAGATCAAGGTAAATTCTTTCCCAACCTCAAATACCGGAACCAGGAGACTTTAGGATAATGCAACTCCACAAGCATTTACTGATCTCATGTCAAGTGATGGACATTGTACATTGCCAGACTTCCAGATCCTTCTATCCCATAGAAAAGTGACAGATAAGGTAAGGGCCATGAGAACAGCAGGGAGAAATCTGAGAGAGCATTTCTTGTTTGGAGAAATCAGAGCAAGTTATATGCATTTGAGATGACTTCTAGAAATGACTGAAGCTTTTATATTCATCATAAGAAGAAGGCCTAGAAAGATAAGGGCATAGGAGAGGCAAAGCATGGACGTAGACAAGCTGAGATTACATTCAAGGAAAAGCAAATAGTTCACTTTGGCTAACTGCATTGACAATACCATTTTATTCATTCTAAAACAATATCTAGTGCATGCTCTCTGTTAAAGGCATCACATTCTGCTCTTTACAAGCATTATTTCAATTAACGCTCACATATCAGCATGTGAGGGGGTATTGAACACATGGGGAAACTGAAGCTTGAGTAGGTTAAGGATCCTGTCTGCAATCCCTTAGCTAATAAATGTTGAGGCCAGGATCTGGGTCTCATCCATATTGAGAAGGATATAGTTTGGGGAAGATAAAGTTTTATTTTGAGGAGGTAACAGAGAAGAGTTGATGGAGCACATCTCCAGAGAAGAGGAAGAGAGATCGCTTAAGAAATTTGCTGTCATGACAAATGAGAGCCTTTGTAAAATACACAAAAGGAATTTATTTGCTAATGTAAGAGAATCAAAATTTCAGACAAACTCTTATCTCTGATGTTGGATTTGATGGCTCAAGGTCAACCCAGCAGACAATAACAGGCTGTGTCTATGTGCCATCAAATCCCATCTTGAGATCCCATCTTCCACCAGGCTGTCCTAAGCATCCACATGACCCTGTACTAGGAAGACAAAAATGCTGGATAGATATAGTCCAGACCTTTGTAGAGAACCTTGTGAGAATCATGAACACACCACAGGTGTCTCACAAGGCCAAATCAAAATGGAAGGTCAGGGCTTGGGCATTAGGGAACAGCAAAGCAATTGGAGTTGGTGGCTTCTCTTGGGCTCTGCCTCCCCTTGATCATGGTGGCTGTTTTCCAGCACAGAAATTGGCTCTCCTGGGTTAGGATGTATGTGCCTAGCTGATTCCCTGGGGTATGACGAGCAAAGGTCTGATCAGGGACTGAGTATTCCGGGCCACTTGTTATTAATTACCCCTTTAGTGCTCTAGCTACTGTCTTTGGAAGAGGGCTTCATAATGGTGACTTCTCCAAAGCTACACCGGAAACTCCTTTCAGTCACCTGGGTGTGGCCTGCTCCTGCAACACAGCAGTGTCTGTCATTTTCATTCCTTCCTTGCCATGGAGAACACTGAACATGGAGGGTGCTGTGCTGAGGAATGTTGTTATCGTTTCTAACCCTTCTATTTTTATTATAAAATATGGAGACATAGTAGGAGGTTAATGGCTGCTCAGAAAAAAAAACAAATAGTGACTAAGAACAAATATGCAAATGAGGCATTGTCTTGCTGGGGGAATGATATTCAACAGTGAAGCTCTGTGCTCCGAGCTTCTTGATTGCACAAACCAGGGGATGTGTGGACTCCTTTACTAGCACTGTACTGTCTTGCATTGTCAAGTAACCTAACAAGGAGACCTGGTTGGAAAAGTAAGAGCCCTCCAAGGGCCAAGGGCTATACCCAGGGCAGTCTGTTTCTCCCTCTCCCCAGCATCACGCTTCCCATTTCTTTACCTGATTGAATGAATCATCACTTTACAATGACTTTCCTGTATGCCTTGCAAAGCCCAGGCCTGGGCACTGAGGGGCTAGTGATCCTGGTAGGCCATCAGCCCTAGACCTACATCACTGGTCTTGGGGATTGCTTGTTTCCTTTTCCCAAAGCACACGGTACACACATCACTGCTCCCTTGCTTGCCGACAACTTCCAGTTTCTAACATTTTTCTAACTGTGCTGACACAGTGTCCTAACCTCCAGCCTTCTGTTGTCCCCATGCCAAATTCCCCCACAGTGTTCCTTCTTTGTTAATTAATTTGTTAATGTCATATAAAAGAGGAAAGAGAACAAAACTTATTTCGGTGCATTATGTGCGAGGTACTTCATAAGGCGTTTTTATTTTATGTACTTCTTTTGATAATCTTACAAGGTAAGTGTTGCTATCTTTATTTCACTGTAAAGAAACTAAGGCACAGAGAGGTTTACTAAATTACCCAAGGTCACTGAACTAGTTAGTAATAGGCCAAGATTCTTCATTAACCAGACGCTACATGCACACATATATACCACACACTCATTCACTTGCTAGGCATGTGTATCTATATTTTTTTCTTGATAACAGGCACGATATATATAACTTCTTAATTCTTACAAAGCTATTGTCTCCAGAAATCCCTTGAAAGAGAGTCTAATGGTCACTGTCAGACTTTAGCACAAATAATGTCATATAAAAAGCTATTCCCTCTACCTACTCAGCATCAAGCTTTATCTAATTACCAACCTAAATGAAATGTTATATGATTGTTTCCAAATACAGGGTTAGAGATCTAAAGTCGATTATGTAAGATCTTCTATATCTTTCTTCACTCTTCTCCAGATCCTTTGTATCCCATGCTCGGGTCCTAAACTTCCTGTTTCCTCCCCCTCCTAAAATTAAGCCATTCACGCCCAGCCAGAGAAGTCTCCTTAAGCATGGGGCTCACACTGGCCAAAGGCTAATGGAGTTCTTTGGGTGCCCACTCTACCTATCAGCTCCAGTGATCAATAAATCTCTCCGTCTTGGTGGGTAGTATGCAGACTTCTTTCTTACCACCATGTGAAGTCCATCCACCTTTACTGTCCCTCTGTGTCTGGGTTATGTTCGCTTTCCAACCTGCCTTCTCAAGCCAGTCCCTTCAGCATCTTCCTGAGGTCATAGTTCCCTTTCATAGGCACAGACTGTCAAGAGACTCCCACCCATACCATTCTCTCTCTTTTTCCTGAAATCCTTTGGTCAGTGTTAAATGGGTTACCACAATAACCCTCTCATTTCCCTTGTGTATGTTTTGTCTATTCAAGTTGATTTATAGCTTTGAGGGTGGGGCCAGGCCTATGCTTTTCTCTAACCTCTGGTAGCAAATGTTCAACAAATCTAACTGGTAAAATGAAGCCATAGGAAGAACACCGAGTTAGTGATTTGAAAACTTGTCTTTCATTCTAGCCCTGCTACAAACCAGCTATTATGATTTGGGGAAAGTTACTTAACTCCCAAAAACTGTTTTCTCAATCTGAAAAAATTGTGATGTTTAAGCAAATGGCTTTTAAGACCTTTTTCAAAGTTTAGAGAACTTGTTAAACATTTGAAGAGAGAGGAAATTACAAAGAAAGGCCTGGCCCAAGCCCTAATTGACACACAAGTGTTCTGAGAATGGAGGTTGCCTGTGAGCTATATGAATGGAGAAGCAAGAGACAGCACAGTTAATTAAGGTAGATTATTGAGTTTCCTTAAAAACAAATCAGTAGATCCAAGCAACCTGGGCCTCCTTAAGTGAGCACCTGTGAGTCTTTAGGGAATGATGAAAAGAACTTTTGGAGGGAAGCGGATCAGGTTCCTCAATCACAGATCTTCACTAGACCTGGCTGCAATGGCAGGTCCCCCCACTGCAGAGATCAGAACTTGGCGAACCCAGGGGAGCCACAGAAGGAGAATTCCAGGTGGTCCAGAAGGTAGCTTGACTTGGAAGATCACACTCAAGCACTCTGTCTTCCTTTTCCTCTAGACTCTTGTCAAAGACTAGACTTTCTTTGTGGGGCTGAAATGTATGCAAAATGTTAATTCTATTCTAGGTTGGACAGTCCTGTCTGGCTATGAGTGGGGGTCCTAGGAGCTAATGGCTGTCCATATCACAGAGCTTTGACAAGAGGGAATGGAGTTATGGGACACTTTTCCTCCCTCAGGGTTTTTTTGTTGTTGTTGTTGTTGTTAATAGTTTGTTTTCAAATTGGTTTACATATAACACCCAGTGTTCATCCCAACATGTGCCCTGTTTAGTGCCCATCACCCCTCTCCCCCCTCCCTCATCCCCCTCTCAAACCCTGAGTTTGTTCTTAGTCTTTGAGAGTCTCTTATGTTTTATCTCCCTCCCTCTCTCTGTCTTTTTTTCCTTTCCCCTCTTCCCCTCCCCCTGGTTTTTGCTTAGTCTCACAAAGTCCACCTATTCGTGGAAACATATGGTATCTGTCTTTTTCTGACTGACTTATTTCACTTAACATAATACCCTCAAGTTCCATCCATGTTGTTACACATGGCCAGATTTCATTTTTTCTCATTGCCACGTAGTAGTCCATTGTATATATGTACCACATCTTCTTTATCCATTCGTCAGTTGACGGGCACTTGGTCTCTTTCCATGATTTGGCTTTTGTCGAAAGTGCTGCTATGAACATTAGGGTACACGTGCCCCTATGCATCAGCATTCCTGTGTCTCTTGGGTAGATTCCAGAAACTATAGATGCTGGCGGGGATGTGGAGAAGCAGGCACCCTCCTACACTGTTGGTGGGAATGCAAACTGGTGCAGCCACTCTGGAAAACGGTGTGGAGGTTCCTCAAAAAATGAAAATAGAGCTACCCTATGACCCTCAGGGTTTTCCAAGTGCTACTATGGAACAGCCCCGAGGGTTGTGCAGGTAAGATGGTCCTCCCTGAGTCCTGCCCACATGCTTCTGATAAGATAGGTCCTTGCCTCTCAAATCAAAGTGCACAAAGAATGGCTTCTTATGCTTAGCCATGGCCAGTCTACTGTCACAGGCAGGTTCTTGCTAGAAATGTGAACTTCCTGGATTCCTGGATTGATGGATTTAGCATTTAAAAATGTAATGGTGTTAATTTATCCAGTAAGTATTTTTATTTTTGCAAAAAATGAAAAAATACAGTATTTATTATTTTATAAGGAAGATTTTAAATTAATGATACATCGTGAACATCTCTTCATGCCAATAAATTCAGAACTCTAACATCTTTGTTCTTTTCTTCCTTGTCCTCCATTATATAACTTCATTTGTGGTCCTGGTCAATGTTCCTCCAAATATATAGAAAACAGTAAATTTTGCCTTTGCTCCCCGGACTCTTTCTCATCCCTATTCACTAATACACCTATTACTCAGTCCTTTTATTCATCAGGCACTTGTGAGAGGATGTTGTCAATGCTTACAGGAAAAGCACATGGATTTCTCCCAAGAGAGCAACAGATGCCCATCTCTTCCCAGAAATCTAGAACGAATTGTAGGGAACAAGTTTTGGGGGCTCATTAAGAATCAGTTTACCACCATGATGAGCTCACCAATGATGAGCCACTATTCATCGAGAACCACCAGTCATCATCATGAACGACTTCAGAGAAGCTGAATTTCTTTATGTCTTATATTTATTAAATAGAACCCGAGTGGAAGTTTCAGTTAGTTTTTCTTCTCTTGACTTGGGGTAGTAAGCGGGGCAGGTCTTTTTTAAGTGCAGTCCCAGGGATTGATCCTATCATTAAATTTGCTATTTTTTCTGCTCACTTCCCTACCCTGACTCATGTCACCTTAATGTGGTCCTCCCCTTTTTGATTTTCCAATTATAATCCATATTTCAGGACAAAATTATATGGTGTATGTGCTCTGGGGGTGATGTGCCCATAACCCCCAGCTCATTGGGGTAGCTCTCTCTCCAGCCCTCAGGGATTTCCCACAATTTTGTGGTGCCCATTGTTGGTTTTGTTCTCTGCTTATATTCACGTTAGCACTATTTCCCTCTGTACTTCCAATATTGTGTACAATTTCTTCAGTTACAATTCTGCAAAGCAGGTTTTTTATTTTAAAGTTATGGTCTGTGGTTGCCATTTTATAGCTTCTTAAACATGGATCATTTCTATCCAACAATCCGAAGAAGTGACACTGTGCCCTTGAAAGGTGTTGTTTTATTTGAGTTGGATATAATACCGCTAAGATATATGCTATCCCCAGGGACTGGCTGTGTTGTGAGCTTTCCTTGTAAATGTCTGGCTTCCATCTTTAATTCCCAGGCTGGTGCTCTTTGTGCTGAATGACACATCTTTCAGAAGTAGTGCAGGTATAGTAGTAGAGTAATTTGCATATAAGTTTTCCCTCTGGGACTCCCTTTTAGGAAGGTAGGTTTCTTACATGGAATGAATGGACTTTGATCCAGATAGACTTGCTAAAAAGCAGGGAACTCTTTTTTACTTGAAAACAGTGTTGTATACCTGTCAATGCTCTTTCATACATATTATTTCAGATCTTCACTGCACTCCTGTGTGAAAGGTAGGGCAGTTATTTTAATCCCCATTTGACAGATGGAGTAAGTGAGGCCTGGAGAGATCTTGTGATTTGCCTAAGATCACATAGCGGCCAAGCTAGAACCACATGCCAGATCCCCTGCCTGGGCTATCTTCTTGGCAACACAAATGATGATGTTCTGACAACCATCTGTTTCTCTACATCATTTTGCTTCTAAAATATGATCATATTTCTAATCCCATTTAATTCACAAGAACCCTGGAAGAAACCCTCGGATGGGATTTATCTGCATCATTGTTTCCAACTTACAGTCAGAGAAACAAACACAGAGACAAAAGGGGCTTTGCCGATCACATGGGGATCAATGGATGAAGTAGGAGAGAATTGGGTTCCCAGACCCTCCAGGTGGAACTTTGACACCTTTCTGCACAGACACAGTGTACCTCAGAGGTTGGTCTCCCTACTGCCAATAATTTTAAGTAGCATGAGTGTCAGCAGGAACTTCTGGGTGGTCTTCAAAGGAAACATGCCACCTAAATGAACCCATCACTTGGTACTAAGTGACAGGCAGGTGTGCAAGTGGTGTGGTCCTATGGAAAGAACCAGGGGGAGGAGGTCTTGGGCACAGAGCCAGGGTGAGAAGTCAGCCCTCCTGATTTCCAGGCCAGTGCTATTTTTTTCTAATCCCACTAATAGGAGAAGTCAACAGCTTTTACCATGAAGAAAAATTAAGTGAATGTCAGATCAGGGGTTTGGTTTCACCCATGACAAATATAAAGATCACTCCTACAATCTTCCAGTGAAAAGGGGTCGGGTATCCATTTCCAAGCTACTTATGTCCCTCAGTAGGTATTTTGGAATGACTCAGTCACTATTAACTAAGTAAAATGACCCATAGTCTCAACTCAGCCAATACTAATATTTCCCCAACTCTGTGTTGAAGATGGAATGAATATATTTGGCATCTTAAGAGGTGAAAGGAGATGGTTACAATGCAGTCATTCCCTGAGGGAGGACAGCAGATGGATAGATTTCCTGCTGTTGTGATGGGTGGTCCAGGTCAGCAAAAGAAGGGACTTCCTCACACAGGCATGTGTGACCAATGCAAGTTCCCTGGGGCAGAGCCAGAACTATAGGACAGCACTGTACTTCCTCCAGAACATGTCCAGTCTTATTTAAGAGCTATTATTCCACTGAGTACACATATGTCTTGCTCACTCAGTTCTGCTTTGTGTTGTGAGGGCTAAAGTCAGGGTGTACTCTGCTGCTTGGAAGTCATTTTTAAAACGAACAAACATATTCCATGTGATTAGCAAAAGTAAACCATAGCAAGGAATGGAGATGAAGAAAGTATGTCTTCTGCCTTCACGGAGTCTACATTCCAACTGGAAAGTCATGATTATACACCTGACACGTCAGTGAGCAACTGAAGAATAATAATGATGAATGGCACCCAGTGAGGAATAGAAAGGTTGGTTGTCATAGCCCTGGAAAGGGAAAGGTCCAAGGTAGGTGGACAGTCTGGGCAGAATCAGAAGAGTGGGGCTTGTTTTGGGTCTTGACTGCTGGATGGCTGCTGGATAGGATGGGTCGTCAGGCAAGTGGTGTCAAAGGCAAGGAAGGAAGTGCAGATGGGAGAAAGCAGGCACACTGACATTTTCTCTGACACAGACTTCCCTTTTGTGTCCAGGGACTTGGTCTCTCATAGTCACAAAGGACTTCACAAAGCAATGTGAATGACTCAGGAGAAACTTGCCTCCCCTGCCAGACGCTCAAAGAGCATCCTGGGTGAGAAACACCATTTCTGAAATGGAGGGATAATACACAATTTTTCAGACAAATAAAATCTACCTCTCCTGCCTTCTGCCCCAACTTGAAAATTAAAAAAAAAAAACAACACACCTGGGCTGTGTTACCTACCTATAGAGAAAACTTGAAGGGAAATGTGGAAACGGGGATTGATTGCTTTGAGGATCTGTAGAAGGTTAATGTCATGTTTGTTGAAGCCTGGGGCTGCTGCCCTCATCAACTGTTACTATTGCCCTGCCATTCCTCTAAGAATTATTATGTGTCTCCTAAGTCATTAACTGGGGCTAGAAGGCCATCTTAAAATAAGACTGGGTGATGGAGGACCACTATTTGGATGTTCGGATGGTATATTACCCTTGTACGGCTATCTTGTTTATGCCATATTTAGAAACTTCTTTCAAGAGTTTTTGTTTTCACATTAAAAATCACAGCTCTGGGGCACCTGAGTGGCTCAGCTGATCAGGTGTCTGACTCTTGATTTTGGCTCAGGTCATGATCCCAGCATCATGGGATCAAGTCCCACATCAGGCTCTGTGCTGTCAGCTTGGGATTCTCTCTTTCTCTCTCTCTCTCTCTGCCCCTCCCCGCTCATTCTTTTTTCTCTATTTCTCTCTCTCTCTCAACATAAATAAATAAATGTTAAAAAAAAAAATCACAGCTCCTAAAGTGCACTGGATATGCACTTGAAATCTATGAGATCAAAACTGGCCTTGCCATTAGGCAGCTGTGTCTGAGTTGTACTTGGTGGATCATAAATGCTCTGTGAGGGTTTGTTGGATGAATAGAAAACTCAGGGAAAATCACTTAATTTCCCTGGGACTCAGTTTCCTCATCTTTAAAATAGGAGAAACGGTCCCTAATATCCTAACTAATAGGGTCGTGGTGGGTGAAATATGAAGTAATGTTTTTTTTAATACACTTTAAAAGCAAAAAGTTCTGTAGAAATGCAAGTGGTTATTATTGCAAACTGAGTTGGAAAAGGCCTGTGAGTATGACCTAGGAAACTTTGGAACTTGTCCAACTCAGCCCATAAATACTACATCTTGGGAAGTCTATTACCTTCCTGGAGCCTCGGTTATCTCCTATGTAAATGCAGGATTATAGAATCTGTTTACTTCACAGGGGTGTTTTGAAAGTCAACAGAGATGATTATGAATTGCTCTTCTCTGATAAGCAATAAAAAAGTTAAGTTATGAGTGCCTAACTCTTGGCTGTGCTCAGTTGCGATTTTGGAAACAGTTTGCCTCTAGAACATTGAAGCTTTTACAGGGAGCTCCCAGGCCTCCCTTTCTTCCTGCTTCTAGTCCTCCATACCATGTGTTTTCCATTAGCCTCTCCTTCACATTCCCCTTCCGGCCCATGCTCCTTGCAATCACTGTTCACCATCGCTCGGATGCAGAGTCTCCATAGAATCCCAGAATGTTAGACCTGGGTGGGGTCTCGGAGTCTACAAAACAAACCTCCTTACCTTAGACATGAGAACATGGAGGCTCAGAAAGGTCATGCAGCTATCTGGTTGCAAAGTAAGAACCAGAAACTGGGTCCAAGTCCAGTGTTCTTTTTTACTGCCTGTCACCTTTTAAACAATGTATTTCCCAACCCTATCTTCTTACAGGAAAAGCCATCTGCCCAGGGTTCAGCTGAGATTCTTAATAGACGCTGTTATGTGAAGTCTGTGAGTCTGTGCCCTCCTCCTTCTGCCATCTCAGGCATCTCCCTGAAAGCCAGCCCCAAGAGAGGCATTGGTTAGCCTGTCCCAAATATGGTGGGGAGGGGCTACTCCACTCAGCTCCAGGTTTTTCTCTCTTTTGCTTTCTTGCAAAAGAGAGATGAATAAGGGATGGAAAAAACTCTACCTCAATAAATCTTGGGTGGAATGATGCAGTCTGACAAGGTAAATCAAAAATGGAGCGCTTGAGCACCAGCTCTTGAGACAAAGGCATGCAAATTACCAGGACTTCTGTTTACTTTGTTTTCTCAACATAAAACATCAAGTTAGAATTACTGCATGTCATCATCCATGGGTTTTTGTTTCTACTAGGGCAGTTGTACAGCAGACATGCTGGATGTCATATTTGTGATACATTTAGCAAAAACAATTCTTTTGACATTTTTATTTTGACTGTCAGAAAGCTTAGTTTCCTGTCCTGAGGTTGTCATTGTATGTGTGCCCTGGCTGATCACACCCCTTATTTGAGCTCCAGTCTCTTCATCCATAAAATGGGTGGGATAGCCTAGATGCTCACTACGGAATCTTTCCATTATCAGCATTCCACTGTAGCCCCTCAGCTTATCCACAATGTTGTTGACTAGGAGAGCCTTTTAAAAATTAGTGGTCACTCGGCTCTACTGCAGTGGTTCCTCCACGCAGGAGCTTCAGAGCAAAGGGCTCTCACCAGGGCAAATTCTGAACTGTCAAGCAATGGAAGATTACCCTGTCTTTCAGCTCCTGTTTCCTGACAATTCACATAACCATCCTTCAGAAGGACATGATAATGCAGTGTCTGGATTGTAAAACTGCTCATAAAACATTATGGGATTGTGGGAAGTCTGGGTCCCTGTAAGGACGGTGCTGGAATCCAACTTGAGCCTGAGTGGAAAATAAATAAGGAGCTATTTGAAACCGTCATCTTTTCCCCAAATGCAAAAGAGAAAGTGAAGATAAATGGAAATACTATCAATTATTGTTTTTCCCAGTGGGAAAGTGATAAAGATATTTAAATGATGTGTGACACAATGGAGTGTGGGTCCTAATGGAGGGCTTCCCACCCTTAACAGGGAAAAATTTTAGGTAATGGAACGAGAAGAAAAGCTAAGGGGAGAGAACAAAGGGCAGAAATAAATGAGAGGATGGGGGAGTGAGGTTGAGTCTACACATAAAAATAAAAAGCAGACTGAACGGAGCACAGGCTTACACAAAGTTTGATTGCTATTGTCCAAATGGAAATCCAGAAAGGAAACACAAAGATGGGACTCCCAAAAAGGGGTGAATGGAGAAATGAAAAAGCTTGGGCTGTAAGATCTCAGACAGCAGTGCCTTTAGCCACCTTTTCTGTGCCATGAAAAGATCTGGCTAAAGGGATGGAGCAGGGTTTTGGCCAAGGCTCAGACTCGACATTGGCCTTCTTTCTCCCTACAAGACCCTCTTCAGAGGTTTGCCCCACCCACTTCTAGGATCTCTCATAGCCTGCTCTGTAGATGATTCCTGAATCTACCCCTTGGGTTGCATCCTCCCTCCTTCGGTCCACTCCTCCACCTCCTATCACTCCTCTTCCAACCGTCCCTCCCCCCTCCCACTCAGCCTAAATCTGCATTCGCTTCTTACCCTTCCCATATGTTCACACTAGGACAGTGGTACCAACTATTTCTTATATCTCTCTGGGCTCAATCTTTTATTTCTTCTACTCATCTTCCCTATTTTGTAGCTTCCAAATTCAGTTATTTTTTCTAGTGAAATCTCTGTACCCACCAACTATATTTGTTGGGACCCTCTCACACATTTTTTCCAAACCACACTAATAGCTCCTGCATACTGACCTTGGCTCAGGCTTCTTCTTCCCATTTGAATCTACCCAGTGCCCTCTTGACAGTCTGATAGTCTTCAAATGCCCTCAAATATCTCCAGAAGATCACATTTTCAGCTTTCCTTTTCCATGTTCTCTTTGCTATTCTACAAATATTCTTATTTTTTCCACTCACACTCACTTCTGTAGTAGAACTTCCTGTCCTATTGGAGGTCTAATATCCCATTCAAGGCCAAAACCAAGACCCTTTCCTCCAGAAAGCCTACCCTGACTACTGAGACTGACGCTGACACACTTATTGCCACATATTGCCATTCAGCATTGGATTAGAAACTGATCCAAACTGTCACCCCAAGGTTTGGGGTCAAATATAATTAACTCTTAATCATTCATCTTTCCATCCTTAAAGTCTTCTCCAGTCCTCTCCTACATGCTTGGTAAGAAGAGCATTGTGGGTTCATTGATAGCCAATGATTATCTGATCAGCTATACAGCCAGTTCAATGATTTGCAAATTTGACTTTTTCTGAGGAAGGAGCACAAAGATCAGTCATTTCAATGCATATTTTAAAAATATTGACCATAAACATTGCTTAACACATGACCACATAACTAATGCTATCCATCCCGTCAAGACTTTTAGTGTATTCTGGGGCTAGCACAGTCCTCTTCAGGAGTCCAGTGCATTTTGTTTCTACCTGTCATTCTGTACGCTTTCTCAGAATCAATTATATTTGTTCCCAAGCCCTTTTATGCTGGTTGTAGTTGTACATATGTAATTTATTTGGAAATTATGCAAAAAATGTGAAATATGGATGCAAAGAGAGTTGTTTCATTGATAAAAATCAAGTTCAAGTTGATTGCTTTGGAAAAAGTCAATAAATAGGAAGTTGATTTTTAAAAAAATGATGTTGAGTTGAATGTGGGTAAAGCAGCTTTAAGAAATTAGCCAAAAATCATAAAGATCTTGACAAATTCTGTTTTCACAGAATTTTCTTGGAAAATACATTTTAGATTCTTGCTTTACTTTAAAGAAACCAAAACTAGATTATGTAAATTATGTATTCTGGGAATGGTTTTGGGGAAAATATGATGCAGAACACAATATACTGTATGACCAGTAGGATGAATCATTAGTGATAGTATGATTTCCAAGACTAGGCCAAAAGGGCTTTGAGCTTGGTATCTTATATTACTTATCCTGGGGCAAGCCAACCACCATGTTGTGAGGACACTCAAGCAGCCTGGTGGAGAGACCCTGGTAGTGAAGAAGTAAGGACACTCCACAACAGCTAATACCAACTTACTTGCCAGCTTGTGAGTGAAGTATACTTTCTAGCCCTAGCCAAATCTTCAGATGATAATAGCCCTCCCTGACATTTGACTGAAGCCTCATGAGAGACCCCTAGCCAAGTTATTCCTGAATTTATGATCCTCAGAAACAATGAGAGGTATCAAATTGTTATTTAATCCATCATGTTTTAGAGAGATTTGTTATGCAGTTATAGATAACACACAATCTTCCAAACAGAGCTGCTATTTCTAACCAGGGAGAACCTGTTATTGAGAACTAATAGCAAGAAGAATGCCACCTCTACTGAGAATACAAAGGACACATTGCTTTTTGTCCTCATTGATCTTGTAAAATGAAAAAGGAGAAAGAAGAAGAACTTCATTTTCAACAGTTTCTAGGACAGAACCATAATACAATACAAATTTGCTCAATAGTTTGATGGTCAAGAGCAAGGCAGAGTAAAGACACCAGAGAGAGAATTGTTTACCCTTCTATTCACACTTTAAAGCTCACCTACAGATGTCACTCCCACTAAGAGTCAGAGGGAGCCACAAGGAACTCCAGGGATCATCCAGGTCAGGGTGGGCTTCATGAACCCTGTGTTCCGAACACAATTCTGTGAAGATTCTCCATCACGTAGTGTAAACATGTCTAACAACTCTTGGGTCTAACAGCAGCAATTCTCACTGGCAGATTGGTCATAGCTTACTGAGTGTTGGTCAGTACTGATCACTTCTTTCCACTTCACAAGTCTTGTCAAAACTTGAGAAATCAAATGATGAGTCTGGCTGTATCTTTGGTGCTCCAGCCTGCCGAGCCAACTAGGACCAGTTGAATTTTCCTAACTATTCTCCTAACTAATTGTGAAGCCATGGATCTGAGGCTTGCCTGTGGAGGGATCATCTGCTCACTGCCAATATAGTACTTCAAAGCCATCATCAAAAAGGAAATGCCTTTTATCCCCCAGAAATAAAACAAGAAGGAAAGTTAGTTGATCAGGGACTTGGTTGGGGTAAATCCATCTTTCCAACTGATAAAACAACTTCTGAAATGTCTTTCTCTTTCTCACCCCAGTCTCATTTAAATTTTCCTACAGCTTTGATCTGATCAATATTCTGCTTAAAACCTGAAATGACTCTATTGACCCAATAAATGTCCAAGAATCTTAGCATGACACTTACAGTGGACTTGGTAATGACACTTCAAATCTAGCCTAAAAGTACTTGCCAGTCCTATGTCTACCCACAACTTATGGATGTGAACCTGAAGCCCCAACAAATGTTGACCATCCTCAGAGCACACCAAACACTTCTGTGCCCCTTGCTTTCACTCCTGCTGTCCTTTCTCCCTGAAATTTCAGCTCTCTTTTCAATCACCAGCCTTCCATACATTGTTAGAAGCTAGAAATTCAAACACCACAAAGTACAGGAGCCCTCCCATGACAATACCAGTGACTACTGCCATCTCTGGGCTTTTATGCTACTTTCTTACAAGAAATTGGTTTCTCATTCAACAGTGCAACTGCTACCTAGGGTCTGTACTTATTTTATCTGCTCTTTAAGCTGGTAAATCCCTAGAGGATGGGAATCAGATCTCATTCCTTGCCATTTCCCCCACAGCATCTAGCAGTATCTTTGGCATTTACAAGGAACTTAATTCATTGATGAATGAATGAATTACTGTGTTCCCACTATTGCTCTGTGTCTTTCTTTTCCAACTCTGCTGACTGCCTGCCCCATGTACACATTTATTTCCAAGGGGGAATTGCAAAAAAGACAAGAGCAGGGATCTGATATGGGATGGGCAGTGTCGTTTCCCTGAATAACTTGATTCAAAATCTGCCCACTTAGCTGCTTTTCATCTCTAAGTCCAATCAGTTAACTTCATTTGATTGACTGACTGCAGGTTTTAGAAGATGGTAAAGTACATGGCTATGCTAAAGGTAAAATTGGATGGGAATTTTTAAAATGTTCTTTCCTCCTTCAATCCTGTCTTTAAAAACACTATTCTTTATTGATTTTTAAAAATTCTTCCATCTGAGATTAAATATTTAGTTTTTTTATGTAACTATTCTTGGGAGAGGTCACACTTAAGGTGTGAATATTATTATTAACAATAACCGTGACAGATAACGTGTAGGAAATAAGACTCTAGGACCAGGGAACTGCAAGAAGAAGTAGGAGAAAGGATCACTGGAAATGGTAAGTGTTAAAGTACCCAAGAAAACAACAATTTGGTGAATTTGCTGAAGTTTGTTGTCATCCCTAGTAGAATTTTACGTGGCAACTCTTCATGGATTAGAAAACCTCTCTGCTGATGAGTAACAATAATCCTGACACTTTTTTTACCCCCCCCCCCCACTCTAACATAATTGCCTGTGACACACCGCCAGCTGTATCCCTGTGATGTAATTATTTTCTTTCTGGGGTCCTTCCTGTGGGCTCGTGTACATGCACACAAGCGCCCGTGTGTGTGTGCATATACGTGCTTGCTGCGTAGGCACAGAGGCAGCTCGCGGGTCCTTTACACCCCATTCATTTTCCCTCCTAATATGCGACATCAGAAGCACATTGAAATTTCTGGGTGTGTAGTAAAACATGAATTTATGGAAAATAAATTAACCTAGTAAAATCCATTCAAATGATCGAATGTCCTGTAAAGGTAATTTGAGAAGAAAAAAAAATACTGGTTTTGATGGCAGTTTAAAATATCTCTTATTTCTCATAAATAATAGGCTAGTTAAAATGCCCATTTTACTTATATCACAGTAATGAGTTCTATGTGCCCTTCCCAAATCCTCATTCTTCCCTCCTTAAGCCTTCCCAGTAATAATAATGACAATAACAATAATAACAATGGTCATATACAACAAAGAGTAAAGATCATTCGAAAGTTTTCTTCCTCCAAAGAGGAATTTTTGAATGGCTGCACTCTGCGTCTTGAATGCATTATGGCTAATTTCAGATTCCGAGGATGATTAACTCTGACTGGTGGAATAAAAGGCCACGACCAATTATTATTCAGAAAAATCCTGCTGTTTAGCCAAAGAGCGTACAGTGCAATCCAGTCCTTGATGTTCCTGTGATAAATGCTCACATGACAAGGTTATTTGGTGTAGAGCAGCCAGAGTGGTTGCTATGGCAACCCGTTCACAATGCTCATAAATCTGAGGTGTAGTTATCCTTGCTGTGTATGCAAAAAAAAAAAAAATAAGGAAAGAAAAAGGAAACCTACAAAGCCAACTCAAGCGGTTTAATTTACAGTGCTGCCTCAAAAAAAGAAAAAAATGGGCAAATGAATTCTAAGATAATAGACCTCTCCATATTATATTCTTTCACAATACGGGCACTTAGGACTCAAACGCTCTCTTCAAAGCCAAAAAGACTTTTAAGATAATCATTATGGTAGAGAATATAGGTCATCATTAGCACCAGGAGTGACAAAAATAAAAGAGGTGGTTAGAAATTCGAGTTTGCCGGCATCAATTGTTTTCCCTTGGCACAGTTAGCAATGCAAACAGCTGTTGACAGCGCATCAGGACAGGTACATTCAACGGGGAACAAATGGCTTTTTTAGTCGCTGCTTCCCAGAAATGATGGGCTGTAAGTCTAAGAGGCCAAAGGTCAAGCAGACAATGATGAAATATCCCCCACAGACCCAGTGTCAGGTGGTTCGATGTTAAGATCGCTCTGATATGGTCTCTCGGCCTCGATTTCAGCTCCACTCAAGCCCCATTAGAAATAAGGGCAGCCTATTAAACCAGCAGGTAGCAAGGGTTTCTCATCTTGGGTATAAGCTCCCTGGCCACCTGGCTCTTTGACCCCCTGTGGCTTATTTCAACCATTATCAGTTTTCTAAATAAAAATTGGGGAAGAGTTGAATCCTTTGAAGTGGCAATTTTTTAACACTTGGGAATGTGAGAGTCATTGGCTCTGAAGTTATCTAGAATGACGGAGAAGTCTAGTATGTTAATGGTCTAATTTAAATTAAGACTAATATTTGACTTATGCCATCTAATAGTGGAGATGGTTCAGTCAGAGAGCTTTGACGGGCACGTTCAGTATGTGACCAAGTCTCAGCATATACTCCTATATTGCAGCGTTCTGAGGAGTCCAACAAACCACACGTTTGCTTGGACAACAGCAGAAGTGCTCAGTTGTAGAAAATTGGAGAGAATGATGACAGAAACACACCTGCTGCCCCTGGGCCTTAATTCTGAGCCAAAGCTTAAGTCTTTCCACTAGTCTGTGATAAAGGATACCTACAGGATATGGGACTTGGCCCAGTAGGCCAAGGAGGATCTTGACCAAGACATATTTGGTAGCCACATAGCTGGCTTACTCACTTGGTGAGCAAATACATACCCAATTTATCAAAATTTGCTCCACACACTCTTTTAAGAAAGCCTAAAAATTTGTCATTTGAGATAATCCTTTTGGTTTAAGATGTATCCTCTCCTTTTAAAAAGCAGACACCCGTGTGATCTGAAGAGGTTAGAAATAAAGGTTTGAGGGCAACATAGCTAGGCAGACTTTTAGTACAAAGAAGCTGATCAGACCGTTTGCTGAGAACAAGTGAACACACTGGGAACTTAGGATGGGAAGAACCATAGAAGGAGAAAAAGGACGACTGAAGCTTTACAAAGATAACCTTGTTTCCAAGACCATTCGACCCTTGAGGATAGGCACTATATTTTCCAATTATTGTATCTTCAATGCCCAGCACAGTGCAAGGTACATGAAAAGGGCCACTACATCTTTGAGAACTGATGCAATTATGTACGTCTGCAGAGGATAAACTTTCCTCTGGGAAAGTGAATTGCTTACGTGTCTAAATGTTCTGATGTACTCCTCATTATATATATGGATGGATCAGTAGGAAGAGAGAAAAGAGTGATGAGACAAATAGAGAAGAAGGAATTTCCTTCCTCTTAAATTGTTGGGTTCTCTTCGAAGATTTCTCTGCCCACAGTCATTAATTCTAGGATTCCAAAAAACTTGGAAAGCTCTGTGCCATTGTTTTATTATTTAACCAGGACCACTTTCCAACTGGTGGCATAGGGGGCTGGACTACATGCACCGTGCCTCACCTCAGGCCTGCAATCTGCACGCTGAGTGCTGGGCCAGGGGGCGCGCATTTCTCCATTGGCCAGGCCAGAACTCATCCAACACCTACATGATACTAAATGTGGCTTTGCCTAGGCTGACTTACTGCATTTGCAGTAAATTAGAAATTATGTATATGTACCCTTATTCTCACAATACTCCATAGCAGGAAGTATTTATGCTCCTGTTTGATAATATGGACTCTCTTTAACTGTATTTTAAAAACGTTTATTTTTTGAGAGAGAGTGTGAGCGGAGGAAGTGGGGGGGGAGGGAGGTACAGAGAATCCAAAGCAGGCTCTGCACTGACAGCAGTGAGCCCAATGTGGGGCTCAAACTCATGAACTGAACCATCAGATCATGACCTAGCTTGAAGTTGGACACTCAACCAACTGGGCCAGGTGCCACGAACTATGCATGTTTTTAAATGCCAGGTGCAGATCTCTGTGTTTCACATATAGACCTAAACATGATCTTCTCTCTTACCAAACTCTGTGGGGATACCTATAGAGTTTTTTACCCATGTAAAATTACATGTATGATCTCATTTGATCCTCGTAAAACAACCCGGAAATAGGTTACTATTATTACCTTATATAGAGACGAGAAAACTATGGCTTAGGCATCAGGTTAAATACCTTGGCCAAAGTCACACTGCTAGTATGAGAAGTAAAGAGACTGGGATCGAGACCGATTGCTCCAGAACCCTGCATATTAACTACTATGGCTCAGCATTGGCAGAAACAGGGAAAGTCTGAATACCCTGCTGAACGACAAAGTTGAAGAAAAAGCAAACATGTTTTAGAAAAGCACTGGAATTCTGAATCTTAAATGTTGCCATTACCTTAAAGTTCTTGTTGCTCCCTTTTCATAAGCAAAGAGAGGAAAGAATGTCTTACTGGAAGTCAGGGACTTAGATCTGAGTCCAGATGAGGAAAGAGAAAAAAGGAAAGGAAGCTGAAGAATGCTGGCACAGTACGGTTGTTTGACTATATTTTAACTCAGGCATGTATGTGATGCAACCACCTTCAGTAGCCTTCTTACCACATTGCAGTACAATTCTGTAAGCAATTCTACAACTCAACAAGCTCAGCAAAGAGACCCTATTGGCAGAAAAGCTTCCTTTTCTGGGAGCAGAAATAGTAAACTTTCTTGTTACTAAAGAGAGGAGATTCTCAACAAAATTGCCTAATAAAACTTTCCAACACTCTTTCTCCAGATAACATTAGATAACATAAGCTACTGTGTATAATGATCTTTGTATACATGAGCTTTAGCTCTCCCTCTGGACCTTCGGCTCCTTTAGACGGGCACATGGTTCCGTTTATCTTTAACCTCTCCCTAAAGATCGATAAAAGGCACTTCAGAAAAACAGAAACAACAACAAGCTGACAAGCTGAAGACAGAATGCCGGAGTTCTGCCTTTTCTTTAAAAAATCAAAGAATGTGGCAATACTGGTCCCAAAGTTTTGCATGGAGCTGAGTAGCAGTTACCCCCTCTAGACAAGGATTATCACCGTTCTACGTGACCACTCTGCTTATCTACTACATTACAGGTCCAGCCGTATGAACAACTGAATTTAAGAACTCCACAACAAAGAAGTGAGAAACAGGAGAAGAGCAAGGCACCCTGGTTTAGATGCCTCACAGCATTCTTCTACCATCTCGAGGTTGGCCATTCTGTTTATCCTGACCATGATCAGCACCTGTGATGCACCCTTTGACTTCTGTCTCACGTTTTATCTTACTTTGCTCACCCAGAGATTTGGGGGCTTCATGGTAAGGAAATTTAAGGGCGCTGAATACAAGCAAATAATTCTTTGGGGATGAGATTCTGGGTTGATCCTCAAGCTCAAATCTGGTGACTACATCAAATCAGGTGATTGCATCAAATCAAGTGATTATAAAAGTAGGTATGTGGACCCCGGCCCATGTGGGTAGTCTCCACTCTGAGCTGAGAACACAGGCCAAGCTGCTACGACCAAAAATTGCATTTAAAAATATACATTAGAGGGCCTGAAACCTTTCTGTTTTCTCTCTTTTTAGTTCTAGTTACTGCTAATTTACCCATTATCAGGTCAAAGAGTTAGGCAACAAAAAGCTTAGAACATGATGATAAAAATACCTATGGGATGTACATTTATTTCCCAGGATAAAACATTGTTCCCCCCAGTATTTTGATTTGCCAACCCCCCTAACAAAGCTTTACCCTAGAGATAAGACTGTGGCCTTACTCTGCAATCTTCAATTCAGCTGTTCAGCAGTTTGTGCCAGGTGGTGCTTTAGACAGGAGATGCAACGGCAAACAACAAAAACAAAATACCTGGCCCTCACTTTCAGGGGCACACACTCTATTTGGGGAGACAGATACTAATCAAGTAAGTGCCAGGATGAAAAAGAAAGGCGTCCTATGGGAGGATCCAGATCTAGCCTTGGTTGGGAGCACATGTGTGCAGGGAGGGGAGCGTGTTTCCAGGGAAAGCTTTCTTGAGAAACTGGCCTCGGTGGGCGCAGCCCATGACATCTGTTCTGGTGCCTCACATAGAGTAAGTACTGTGGACCCTTGCACCAGCCAGGTCACCATGCTCACTGGTCCTCACTTCTCAGTTCAAGCATCTTATCCTCAGGCAGCCTTTATTGACATTTACCCTCCACCTTACACTGAGTTCCCCACAGCAGTCTTCCCATATCTCCCTATCATCCCATAACATTGTGGCAAATGTAAGATGAAGACCCGTCGTCTCTGCCAACCAGGACCTAGTGCAGCTTGGGTGAATGCTCACTGCAGAGTGGACAGATGATGTCTGAGAGAATAGAGATGACATGATTTGCACTGTGGGTGTGGGGAACTGAATCTATGTTATGGGGAAACTCAAACTTGGCTTACACCAAGATAAACCATCTTTGGCTGGATCAGAGCTCTTAACACAGTGACATTTGGTTTTGAAGGCTGACTATTTTGTTTCTTAAGACTCAGCTGACAGTTTTTCATTTATCCTAATAAAAGCATGAATGCTCATTTAAATTAGAAACTTTGGGTGAGATTAACAGGTTAAATAGAAAATTAAATTAAATTAGCTGCATAAGTCTGCTAATTATTCTCCTCTATAGTCAGTGTCTAGTACTTAAGTCAATTACACAGGTATATGTATATAGTCAATTCTCAGTATTTGAGGGAGTTATGTTCTACGAAGTTGCTTCTAACACTGATTTAGTGGATACTGAGTCATTGATCCTACGGGAAATACAAGGTTAGGTTCCTGAGAGCCTTTGGTCACATTTTTGCCAACCAGTCAATACATAATCTTGCTTTATGTGTGTTTCTGCTTAAAGATACCTTATATAATATATATTGTTAATTCACTAACATTGAAGTCATGGCTAGCAACATGATATCTCTTATGAAAATATATATACCTTAACTATATATAATTTATGCCTGAATGAAGCTTATCTAACACACATATTTTCTTTGTAAGGTACACCACAGCCTTTCTGAACTTCAGGAATACTAGACAGGACCTCAGCACTGTGCTGGAGGCCATTTTAAACAGGAAAATAACAAAGAAAAAGCACAAAAATCCAAAAAAAAATGTGTAGCATTAAATAAACCACAAAAAGACACTTGCATGTTGTATGACAGCTGAAACAAGAAGGCAGAGTGTCTTCCTGTTCAACTTAGCTGAGAATGTATGAGTTAGACAACTCAAAGTTTTCGCCATTCCACACATGTCCTTGAATGACTTTGAAAGCACTATGAGTATTGATTTGGGGGTTACAAATAAATTTTAGCATGTAGGTGAATTTTCAAGATGAAATCTGGAAAGAGGGATCAAATGTCTATGTAATATATAGAAATAGATATATTTATATACATAAGTATATTTTTCAGCACATTACCTGGCATACAGTAAATGTCTAATAAACATTTTTGAATGAATGAGTTAATAAGATTTTCTATTTAATACAGTAAAAATAAAACATTTTAGTTAAGAGAGAATTCATATACTTTATATGAGGGAATATAATAAAGTATATTTAGTAATAAAGTGCTACTGAACATAACTGAATCTTTGGATAATGTGCCTCATAGATTCATATAAAGACCATCCCAAACAACCTCACCATTAAAGTTTATAAAGTTCACTTAAAGTTAAATAACTTCCCTAGAATATACTGCTCGCGTAGATTTGGGGAGTGGGGATTGGAAGTGCAAACAATTATTTATTTAATCCCTTTGCTTCTTCATTTCCATCTAGGAAAAGTCCTGAAAATGCTCTTCTGAAAAAAGGGGTGGGTGGAAGGAAAGCTCATCTTGAAGCTCAATGGGTCAGGTTTATTCTGAAAGAGGCAATGCCACCATATGAAACTTTAGAATTTTCTTTCTGTTTAATTTCAATACTTTAGTCATAAAAGGTTTATTAATAGTTTGTTGAGGGGAGCCTAGGTGGCTCAGTTGGTTGGGCACCCAACTCTTGATCTTGGCACAGATATGGTCTCGTGGTTTATGGGACTGAGCCCCGTGTTGGGCTTCTGCACTGAGAGCGCGAAACCTGCTTGGGATTCTTGCTCTCCTCTCTCTCTGCCCCTCCCCACCCTCAAAAATAAATATATACACTTAAAAAAATAATAGTTTGTTGACTGAAGAATCACAGATACCAAAAGGCTTATGATCATCTACTCTATTTTCAGAAAAATAAAAAGTCAAAGATGAACATTAAGGTAGGAGGAGAAGAAGGAAAGGAAAGTAGAAAGATGAGGGAGTAGTCAAGGCCCTGACATCACTCCCATAACCAGCTGTCAGTGGCCCTGGTAATGATGATAAAAACAAAAACAGTAGCTCACATACATATTATACTTTTTAGTTATCATATAAAATATCTTATTTAGCCCTTATAACAACTTCTTGCACTTGATCATTTTAAGAGTGAGGGGAAGAGAACCAGATGCATTTGTTGACTTCTGGAATCTCTTCTCTGGTGGCAGAGTGGAAGTAGGACTTGTGAATCCAATTCAGTGCTCTTCCACTTGCCCGTGGAGGGCTGTAACTGGAGGGGTTGGAGCTCTGAGCCACATGTTTGGGGAAGAGGAGTCAACAGATACTTGAATATCTGAGCAACTGAACCACTCCCAGAATCCATTTGGTTAAATTCATAGACTCAGAGCATTGGTTAAATAAAATAAATCTTACAGATAATGTTATATATCTCTGTTTTTCAGATGAGGAAACCAGTCCTAGAGGGATAAAGTGAATTACACAGTCATAGAACTAGTTGATAGTAAAGCCTGGTCTTGAACTCATACCTCCAAATTCTGGGTCTTCTTCTGCCAGTCTTATGCTATTTCTACTTTCACTGCACTCTTTCTTCACCACTGCCAACAGCTGCACAATTTTGAATTTTCCTGATGGAGTTTCGAATACATGGTGTGGGGAAATCCTCTCTGTGGTTCACAGATAAGAATTGTAGACTTCCCCACTGTATTAATTAATGGCCTCATTAATCCACATTTAACTGTTCAATTAAATGTTTAATGTAACGCTTAGAGGTGCCATCAATTACCATGTACAAAGCAACTCTTGGAGATCCTAGCCTGGAAGCTGCTATGTACATGTGCAAAATTACTGTCATTCGGACACACCATGTTATCTCATGGAGCTCTATTCAGGGAAGGTACGTTACAGCTCTGGTTTAACTCAGGGTGGATTAAATCAGTGCATTAGAGAAGAATGGAATTAAATGCTTTGCTGTAATGACTCACATCCTCACAAGTACCACTCATTAATTGTAGGTGCTACATGACATGAATGTGCTAGGGGATGGCAAATATAATATTTTGAATGCTTTCCTTTTCCAGAATTACCCCCAGAGAGAGAGAGAGAAATGATCTCAGTAGTGGTTACTGAAAACATATGCCAGCTTGATTTCCCCAGCAACGATATTAACAGTGAAGAGTAAAGCATTTGTGCTTTGGTTCAAAGAAAGGCAGCTCAATTTTCACCAAATGTATTTCAGTCTGACCTAGGTAATAATTAAGCAAGCAACATGGGGAGGTTCATAATTGCAATTGCTTATTATGTGAGCAAAAATGGTAAGATTTGTTTCCGTGGCAGAGTTCCTCTACACAGGCTCACAGATTAGAGCCTGCAGTTGGCCCTGTGTGATGCCACCAGATGTATGTGATGTATTGTTTAAATGGACAGTGGTGCCGTCCAAGGCTGGGTCTATGTCTTGCACTAGCTGAAAGAATACAGGATTTTAAAAGTTGAGATCAGGCAATTAACTATTGTTGTGGATGAGTGCAAACATTTTGCTTAGTCACTAGTGGTTTAGGTATTAAGGAGACTCAACTTTTATGAGAAAAGTCTTTGGAATGAAGGGTGAGAATAACTGGTACCTGACTCCTCAGAGTCTGCTTCTTTGAAGGCTCATCTATCAGGAGTTTTCTTCCAAGGGTCTGGGTGGGTCTGCTCAGTGTCAGGACAAGAGGAGATGGGGGGTGGTGTGTGGTGGGAGGAAGGGGCAGGTCCAAACCAGGCAGAGTCCAACAGCAAGGCACAGCATCCAAAAAAACTCTTGCTAGAGATAGCATTCAAAGCACCTCTACTGAATGAGCAACTGGGCTAAAATTATGAGGTGGATTCAAATAAAAGGAAAGACATTCAGGAAAGAGCCTAAGTTAGGCATCAATGGGGGACCATGAGGTCAAGACACAGAAGGTCAAACCTGGTCAAAATCTTTGCCAGACAAAGAGGTTTTCATCTGGGTGTTGGGTGGAGTCAGGAGAGTACAGTGGAAAATGAGGAGCTTCTAGAATGAAAAGACCCTAATAGTGGGGATGGAAAAGAATTGGAGAGGCAAGAAAATGGGATTTTAGAGAAGTACTGCTATGTGCTATAATTTGGACATCAAAGATATCAGCACAGATTAGATATTTTTAATTGGCTTTGGACATTAAGTTTTATTTCTTTGAATATGACACTGTCCTGAAACAGAACCAAAAAGGCCCTAAGGATTTATTAGGTTATATTTTCCTCCATGTAGAAGAATTAGATGGGATAAATCCTGATATTGACTGCTGTTTCAGCAATAAGCACTCTCTGATTTTTTTTAAATTTTTTTAACGTTTTTATTTATTTTTGAGAGACATAGAGACAAATTGTGAGCAGGGGAAGGGCAGAGAGAGAGGGAGACACAGAATCGGAAGCAGGCTCCAGACTCTGAGCCATCAGCACAGAGCCCGATGGGGGGCTCGAACTCACAGACTGTGAGATCATGACCTGAGCCGAAGTCGGCAGCTTAACCAACTGAGCCACCCAGGCGCCCCAGCACTCTCTGATTTCTTGTGTGTGTGTGTGTGTGTGTGTGTGTGTGTGTGTGTGTGTGTGTGTGTGTAAATGTTTATTCATTTTTGAGAGAGAGAGAGAGAGAGCCAGAGAGAGAGAGAGCATGAGTAGGGGAGGGGCAGAGAAGAGGAAGAGAGGGGGACAGATGATCCGAAGCCAGCTCTGCGCTGACAGCAGTAAGCCCAATGTGGGCCTTGAACTCACAAATACTGGTTTCATGATAAGAGCCAAAGTCGGCGTTTAACCGACTAAGCCACCAGGCACCCCTCTCTGATTTCTTACTGAGGTATATACAGGAATTCTTCTTGGATGCCCTGGATTCATCTGGACTCTTATACTTCAATTCTATGCTACCTGTACCTCTCCTGGCTTTAGCTTGCTGATGTATTCTGCTTACTGATGTCCTTCTACCTATACCTTTTGCATCTCAGAGCTGTTTCAACTGTTTTTCTGCCTTTTTTTCTTGGAACTGTTCCTGCACATCCTCAGACAGCTCTCCTGCCCTGGGGGATATTCTGCAACTTTCCAGACTGTTCTATAAAGCGGCCTGAGGGCTTATCAGGTAAGTAAGCACATTGTTACCATGGAGTGACAAAATGCCAACTGGCAGAGACATAGATTTTCTGGTCTAAGGTTTTGCAAATTATATGCTAGAGAGCCCTGGAAGTCCCACACGGAAGTGTCTCGAGGGCTTCTCAGGACAGTGCTGGTGGAAATGAGAATGAGGCTGCGTGGGAAGTCCTCTTCATCCTCAACCATTACAGCCCTGATTTTTTTTTTGTTTGTTTGTTTTGTTTTGTTTTCTGTTTTATGTATTGGGTTTCTGTGCAATATTTTGTTCCACTGCTATGAAAATAAGACAGATAAACACTAATCCAGTTGTACCCTTTCTACATGCATAGAAACCAAGGTAAAAATCTAAAGAAATGAATGCCTTACCAAGGAGCTCATCACTGGCCAGACCAGGCAGAAATTTCAGCTCTGGTCTTCTTTCCACTGTACCAGTGGTTACCACTTGGCTGATCACAGAAATACCTGGAATCTTTTCTGGGGAGATTCATTCACTAGAAATACGGGTAACATGTAATTATAAGTTTCCCAGGAGATTCAACAGATTTGGGAAATATTGCATCGTTCTCACTGTCCACCAAGCTTCTCATTCCAGCAAGTATGAAGCACTATAAGGGAGACATCTCCCATTTATGGGAAGAAGGAAGAAAGGGAGGGAACTCAGGAATTGGCCAAATTCTCTGAGCTCCCAAGACCATAAACTTTCTTACACATCTATGTACTGTACCAGCTTCTGTTTCATGGATTAGAATCTAGCCTTATTATTACATAATGCAAAACTAATAATATCATAATACACTTGGCTAATTAACCACTTGTGTACCAGGCATTGTGCTATTGGTAAGATATACAGATAACAATGTCATATCTAATGGAGGGAGATGGACAACTTAATGGACGCATGTAATTCTGGATTTGGATAGAAAGCGGTAAGAGCCCAGAAAATGTGAGGACCTCCCAAACTTGGAGGAAGTGAGGGTGACTTGATGCCTGAACTCAGTCAACCAGATAAAGGAAGGGTCTTTCCAGGCAGCATGACCAGGATAAGCAAAGACACAGATGTATGGTAAGGCTTTAGGTATGCAGAAAACTGCAAAAAGCTCAGCATGGACAGGGATAGAGGGAAAAGGGGGCTGGTGCCAAAGTGAGAAGCACTGAGCTTGGAGGGGTGGATCTGGCTGGATCATGGAGGTCCTTACCAGTCTTCACCCTCTGGATGTTGGAGAGCTACTAAGGCATTGTAAGCAGAGGAATTTGGTGATCAAATCTGACTCATATAAAGCATCCACCCATTCACACTCATCCATCCATCCATCCATCCATCCATCCATCTCTGACTGTTTCTGACATTGCGGATACAATGGAGGACAGATAAAGCATACTCCTTACCCAGCACACAGGGTGATGATGCTGAGGCCATGAACTAGGCTATGGAGTGTCCAGTAAGTTCCTGCCTGCTCCTGTGCCCAGGGTGCATCCCTGGTACAGGCTCTCTGGCAAGCTGACATGAGAAGGAGTGAGCAGCAATACAGACAGCTCAGGAATAACACATGTTAAGGGTTTGAGAGACACCACTATGTCCATTCCCAAAGTTATGGAGCACTATTGTCACTTCCAAGCAATTATCACCATTACTAGCTTAAAAGTTAAAAAAAAAAAAAAAAGATTCAGGGGCACCTGGGAGGCTCAGTTGGTTAAGCATCTGACTTCGGCTCAGGCATGATCTCGCAGTTCGTGAGTTTGAGCCCCGTGTTGGGCTCTGTGCTACAGCTTAGAGCCTGGAGCCTGCTTTGGATTCTGTGTCTCCCTCTTTCTCTGCCCCTCCCCTACTCATGCTCTGTCTCTCTCTCTGTCTCTCTCTCTTTTAAAAAAAAAAAAGACTCTGTGATAAAATTAAATTATTATCCTTAGAATTCTATGATAGAATTAATTATTATTACCCTGTTATAGACTGAATTCTGTCCCCCACCCCTTTTATATACTGAAGCCCTACCCCCTAATGACTAATTTTAGAGATAGGGCCTTTAAAGAGGTAACTAATGTTAAATAAGGTCATAAGGTTGGGGAACTAATCTGATAGGAAGAGGAAGAAACACCAGAAACACCAGAGCTCTCTGTAAGCCAAGGAGAGAGGCCTCACAGAAACGGAATCAGTTAGCACCCTGAACTTGGACTTCCAGACTCCAGAACTGTGGGGAAAAAACATGTCTGTTGTTTATGCCATCTAGTCTGTGATATTTTTTATGGCAGCCCTAGGAGATTAATACACCTTGTTAGGGAACATTGAAGTGTCTTACTCATAACAAGAATTTTTTAGAAGCTAGGAGCTGAAGGAAGATCTATCCTAAAAGTGTACACAGGGGTGGTGAAGCCCCAGACACCATCCTATCAATGGTTCACGTCTATGACAGAAAATTAAATTCCATTTGAGATTAGTTAAATCTTATTATAGCTCCGCTCTTCTAGATTTATGCAAGAGGTCCGGGTTCTGGTCTCGGGACGGCCACCAAATAGTCTGCAAGCTCCTCTCAAGGATTCAGATTCCTTGTCTGTAAAATGAAGATGTTGGGCAGGGGTGAAGTGGGGGGAGTGGCTGAATTCTAATGATCTCCTTTAGACAACCAAGGGACAATGATTTTATGATTCTTTTCCTCCTGGCCTCCTGGATAGGTATTTCAAAACTGACAAGATCTATTGGGACAGTCACCAGACAAACACACCAATGATATAACGATCTAGAAGTGGCCCACTTGCAATAAACCTGATTGGGGAAAGAAATGGACAATTAATTTCAGCAAACAATAAAAATGTGTGAAAATTAAAGATGTAGAAAAACTAATAATGACAGCGATGAGGGCTGGCTCTGCCTTTATTAGTGTCTTTTGTGTTCTTTTATGAAACGTCTATTATCGGCGAACTGGCTGATTATTCTCTCATAATTACTTCATACAGAATAATTAAATAAAATGCAGACAATAATCTTTTATAGACAATTACAAAGAGAAACATTTTTGCAGGGAGGAAAGGAAAGGAGGGGCTGTTGGGTAAGAAAGCTGGAATGTGATTCCTCATTCTTGGGTTTTCATGGGGGTTCCTTTGCCAGCTCCTAAGCGACTGTAGGCCTCTGTCATAGGTGTTGAGGGCCTAGATCACCACTTCTATAACTAGAGGGGGCTTTGGATTCCTGCTAGGTAAGGATATAGGGACAGATTTTATAAAGCAACTCTTGATTCAAATATTCACCTGCTAAGCCTTATTCTCTTCTATACATCTGGGGATGTCAAGGCAGTTATGATGATAGGCTTTGAAGCTAGAGAGAACCAGATTCAATTCTCTCTCCTTGAAACCATACCTTGGAGATCATTACTGACACTTCCTTCTTCCTCACCCATCACATATAATCCATCACCAGTGGTCTTAGGGAGTCTGTCTCCAAAATATCACCCAAGTCTTCTACTGTTATGTCTACTGCCACCACCCTAGACAAACATCTCTCTCTTGGACCACTGCAACAACCTCCATATAAGTCTCTCTCCTAAAAGTCTTGCCCCCATTTAATTATTTATCCATTAAGTAACTAATGTGATCTTTGAAAATATAAAGCAGATTAGGTCACTCCTATAATTTAAAACCCTGCAAAGGCTTCCTGTGGCACTTATATGGAAATGTACCAGATCCTTTTGCTGACCTACACAGGCCTGCCTCGTGTGGGCTCATCTGGTTTCTCTGCCCTTGACTTTTTTTCCTAGGTAATTCCTATACATTGTTCACATTCATTAATAAAGACGAGGATTTTCATTTGTTTTGGTCACCTAGCATTGTGCTTACCTTCATTAAGCCAATATTTTTTGGTGGAGGGTGGGTTAATAAAGTAAATACATAAAAATACTTATGATATTGTATAATAAAAAGTGATAGGGAAAACCTAAAGCAAGAACAGTGGATAGACTATGGCTAGGGATGGTGTCAGGGGTTGCCATTTTAAACAGGGTATAAGGGAAGGCCCACGAAGATGAAATTTGAGTAAAGATGTGTAGGAGGCAGGGAGTGAGACTTGTCATTGAGAAGTCTTCAAAGCAGCAACACCCTAGTAGGTTTGAGCACATCCAGCACCCAGATCTCAGTTTCCAGCTGCCGTCATCCACTAAAAAGAACCAGGCATCTTGGAGGAATGACTGACTGTCCAGGGTTGGGACAGGGAAAGTATAATCCAATGAAGTGTTCAAAGAATGACACGCCTAGATGAAAAGGACTCAGGAGCCAGATTGAAGGAACTCCTGCTGGCCAAATCTAGGACAAAGCTGAACGTCAAAATAAACAATGATAGGAACAGATTATGACCCATTGAATAAAATAGAAATCCATGAGTCACTGTTGATATACATAAACCAATGAATGAAAACATGGGGAGAAATTGAAGCTCTTTGTTACAGGAGAACGCCAACTAATAAATGTAGAAGAAATGAAGGAATTAGGAAATCACCATTTGTCAATCATCATAGTAACCACTCAGGCAGGCAAGAAAGAAACATCAGTGGAGGCTAAAAATAATGGATGAAATGGGACCATGAAAGAGATCTTTACATTACTTCGATATAGCTACACAAAAAATATTTATTAAGTACAAAAGGGAAAAATAATTTCACAGTGGAGAAACCTGGAAGATGCCATCTTAATTAGGTGACCACAGTACCAAAATGACTGGGACAAACTGACACTGCATGCCACCTGAGGGGTGCCAATGTGCAGAAGAGCATTGATCCTGGGGTTTCCTGCCCAGAATGAATAACATGGGTCTAATCATGAGGAAGGATGCAATCAACTCCAGTTAAGGGACATTCCACTAAATGACTGCCTTGTAATCTTCAAAAAGGCAAAGAGCAGGAAACTTAAGAACAAACTGAAACACTGTTCCAGATGGAAGGAAGCTAGAGAGATGTGACAGTTGGGTGTAACTCAGCATCCTTTTGCCATAAAGAACATTACTGGAGCTTGACTGGCGTGATTGGCTTGATGTGTAGCTTGACTGGCATCTCTGGATGAAGAGTATATAAAACCTCCTCGTACTATTCTTGCAACTTTTTTGATAAGTTTGATTCAAATAATATGACATTAAAAAAATTTACCCTAAACTTCCATACTTCAACTACAGCTAGGTGACGAGCTTCTTGCAGCACAAATTGCAAATAACTGTGATCCAGCCATGAATGGAGACAAGACAGTCGATTGTCTCAGGTCTGTGGGACCTTCGGGGCCACAGCCAATTCTGATGAGTATGAAGAGGAAGAAAAGAATGAAGAGGATGTTGACGGGGTGGCTTTGTCACTTGGCTCTTACCCTTCGCATTTGCAAATTCTTCTGCAAGAGTAGTAGCATAATCAGACCCCTTTTAAATCTAAATGTAAGCTCACCAGTTGTCTTCCTGTGTGGTTAGGAGTGTGTGGGTGGCAGCAAATAGAAGAAAAATCTGAAAAAGTAGAAAAAAAATAGATGCAAATGGAAAAAAAAGCTCCATCATAATATATATTTTTCCTCTCCTCCCTACAGCCCCATCAAACAGAATAATGAAAGGAAAAGAAAAAGCAAAAATCAGCCACCAGCAGGAAACCTCCCAAGTTCTTTGGTGCCGAAAAAACAGCAGAAGCCAAGGAAGTGGCATTTCACCCACACGGACTTCTTGACGATGGACCCCAGCTGGGTCTCCCACGTCTGGGATATTTATGAGGCTCTGGGAAGGCGTTTAGAACTGGAGATAAACTGTAAACCTCACCTCTCAGAGAAGTGTGACGGCTTTAAGGCCTGTGGGTCAACCGGCTCCTCCTCTGCTGGTTCAGATGCTCACGACCTGGGCAGCAGATCGCCCCAGGGGGACCTCAGCCCCGGCTCTGGCAGTACCTCTACTGCTTAAAGCTGAAAGTTCTCCTTAGATTCCGGAGCTCTAGTTTGCTTTGCCAATTTTAGCACAGGGGGTAAGAGTATAAACTCAGAAGCCAGACGGGGTTCAAATCTGACTCCAGCCCTTACTGGCTGCGTGAACAGAGGTAGGTTTCTGGACCTCTTTCTGCCTCAGAGCCTTTATCTCAAAATTGAGCGCAATAATGAGACCTACTTCTTGAAATTATTATGACTGAATGAGATGGAACTTAGCATCTAATAAATGTCACTATATTATTTTTTGGCTCTTTAGATATATTTTTTTATCATGGTAAAATATACATAACACAGAATTTTAACCATTTTAGAATGTGTAGTTCTGTGGCATTAAGTATGCACACATTGTTGTACCATCTGTCCATCTCCAGAACTTTTCATGAACCCCAACTGAAACTCTGTCCCCACTAAACAACAACTCCCCACTCCCTGCTCCCCGCAGCCTCTGTCAACCACCGTTCTGCTCTCTGTTTCTGTAAGTTTGAATACTCTTAGAAATTCCTGTAAGTGGAGTTAGAGGGATTTTCACGTTGAGCTTAGTTGACGCAGCATAACGTCTTCGCGTTTGTCCATGTTATAACATGTGTCAGAATTCCATTCTTTTTAAGGCTGAATAATATTCTACTGTATGTATAGACAACATTTTGTTTATTTGATCATCTACAAACATGCAGGGTGCTTCCAGCTTTTGGTAAATAATGCCGCTATGAACACTGGCACAGTAATATTTGTTCAAGTCCCTGCTTTCAGTTCTTCTGAGCACACTACTGTTTTGTAGTGAATGTCTGCCCAGCCAATCCCTGCTGTTTCATGATAAGAATCTGGCCTGATGCTCACGACAGCCTGGAAGTGGCAAGATCATCTGCCTTCCTTCAAGAACCTTGGCCTTCATTATCTGATTTTGGTCAGAAATTAACATGCAGCCTTGACATCAGCCACACACTTAATGCAGAGAAATGGAAAGGAGAAAGGTTGATGGGGAGGGCTTTGGACTCTGAAGAATTCCTTTAGAATACTGGTTTGTTATTTTAAAACTGTATCATCAGCCTTGCCGTATTCACATAATCTCTATGAGCCTCGGTTTTCCTATATGTAAAATGAATTCTGTACATAGAATATCTACTTCTTTTTGTGTGTGAAAATTAACAGAAATTATATATAGAAGGCCCTGGCACACAGTAGGTCCTCCGTGAATGCTACTTCCTAAGTCCCCCACTAGGATTCATGTCATAAGTAATATAAACTGGCAGTTAGGTGATTTATTTGTATTGGTAGCATCATAATCATCATTACTGCTAATTCTTAAAGGTCTACTATGGAGCAGGCACTGGACTAAGTTTGTTTTTTTGTTGTTTGTTTTTTTTTACATAGATTAATTTATTTAATTCTATCAATATTGCTTTAAAGAGTTAAGTTCTATTGTTATCTCTAATTTACAACTGTGATAACTATGGCTTAGAGGGATTCATTAATTTGCTCAAGGTAGTAAGTGATAGAGCCAGGATTCAAACTCGGCAGGCTGACTCTTGAGCTTTATTCTTTACCTTCCTACTCCACTGCCCCTACTGACTAACTAACTAACTGCAACAATAAATATGAAAATAAAATATAAGGGAAAATAGAAAGTAAAAAAGAACAAGTGGAATTCTCACATTTTGTTGAATGAACATGTATCTGAGTAAATACCTGACCTCAAGGGTATAGGTTAATGAACGATTCTAAAGATGGAGAAAAGTCTCTAGTAGAGTTCCACAGGACTCTGCCCTTGACATGCTCATCGATTTTACTTAATATGAAGGCACAGTAGGAACAATTATACAATCACGTGGATCTGGGAAGGCCAGCTACTAGATGGCAAAAAAAGTTCTCTATATAGAGATAGATGCAGAACAAATGACATAAATTTTAATAAAAAATACGCAAGGCTAAACTCGGGTAAAACAAAACGAAACTGCACAACTGGAATGTAGATGAACTGACTTGTGAGAAGTTAAATGAGAAAAGATTAAGAATGACTTATTTGGCCAGAAATGCTTCCTGCTCTAGTTGTGGGATATACTTGCCAAACATCTAATGTTCCCTGAGGCCTTTCAATTAGTGGTACAGTATCCAGATGAGGAAAATGGGCAAAGGACTTAAATAGCTATTTCTCCATAAAAGATCTAGAATGACCATCAGGTGTATGAAAAGATGCTTACGTGAGTAAACATTAGGGAAATGCAAATGAAAACCGCAATGAGACAGAACTTCACAATTGCTAAGATGGCCAATATAAAATAATATAGATAATATTTTAAAAGTAATTTCTACCTTGACAGTTTGTGATTCTAAATTTAAAATGACTAAAACACCGTGGGTTGAAAAGGATGCTACAAACCTCATATATATTTACAGCGAAGCCTGAGGACTTGATTCAGTGTCTCTTAACTTTCAATTTACACACCACTTTAAGAGCATGATTCTTTGACTTCCAATATCTTAAGGAATTATACGAAATCAAGTAAGTAAAGTAGCAACTTATGGGAGTGGAAAGTGCGTCCTGACAGCCTGGTATACAGCAGGACAATGAGAAGAAGTAGGCAGAGAAATTTTCAATTCAATGTCATGTGTCCTCATGTAATACTTGGACCAATGAAAGTATCACTGCAGCACAGCAAAGCACTTAATGTGCATTATATTTCTGGTTTCATTAACAAGGCAAATGATAAAAGACTGAGTTGCCCTAAGGAGGCAAACTTGAATGAATTAAGATCATCTGAGAGGGGCCCCTGGGTTGGCTCAGTTAAGTGCCTGACTCTTGATTTCAGCTCAGGTCATGACCTCATGGTTCGTGGTCTGCTTGGGATTCTGTCTCCCTCTCTCTCTGCCTCTTCCCTGCTTGCTCTCTATCTTATTCTCTCTCTCAAAATAAATAGATAAACAAACATTTAAAAAATTTTAAATAAGACCGTCTGAGAGACAGGGTTAAGGATGGGCTAAGAGCCTGGAGCCTTTTAGACCTGAGTCTGGATCCCACCTCGGTCACTTACTCATGGTGAGAACTTGGCTCTCCATTTTCTCTTCTGTAAAATAGGGATTATGATACCACAGAGAGCCTTGGGAAGAATTCAGTAGGATTATAATGCTATAAGGTACACGGTCTAGAGTGAGAACTCAGTGAGTACTGGCTGCTGCTCTGGTAGGGAGAGCTGGCAGAAAAATGGTAGGGCTGTGAATCCAGCCTGCAAAACAGGCCAGAGCTGTGGGGAAGGGTGGGGAAGAGACAGCTTGGTGCTCCCTCAGTCAACCTGGAGAAGGTCAAGTCAGAGTGGAGGAACTGGGTCGACTCTTAGTGACTCTCGAGGGCTTCAAGATCTCTCCCTCCCTCATCGGCTTTCAAACCTTCAAAAGCTTCTGAGTATCACCTTGTTTCAGACCCTGGCTTTCCACAACGCACAGGGACAATCTATTGTCACAACCTTTTCTGTAGAAAAAGATGAACTGATGCGCGCTTTCCTGTTAAAGCAGCAAGCGATGTGCCACCTCTCCCAGCAGTGCGTACGTTTTATAAATTTTTGCAGCGAGGACAAGGTTTCAATTAAGAGAGTGACTCAAATGCCAGCAAAATTTTAGGCATGGGTTGGCAGAAGGGAGCAAGGCATGTTCAGGAGTTTGGGTCTTCTAACCCTTTTGAGTTACTTCAAAAATAAGTTGAGATCATATGCATACAGAATTGATCTAAAATATATCAACTTATAAAGTTGATACTAATTGCAACTATCACGTAGGTATAAGGGGAAAAACTGAGAGAGGAAAGGCTTTCCAGTCGAACTGTTTTTGTAAAAAGAATGCTGGTGGAGCCAAGGAAGAAAAATCTTTCATGCTCTACCTTCACTAAGAATTTACTGCTTTCTTGCAAAGAAAGCCAGTTGATTCACATTATTATAAAGCAAATGTGCTCTTAAAAAGAAAATAAGTTTAATCCCAACATTTTAAATAAAGATTTAACTTTCTAATTGTCTACAAATTTTTATTTCAAAGTGAGATAGAAAAACTACATACATACATATTTGCATATACATATGTTCAAAGGTTCAGATAGAAAATCTACTGTCGCACAAAATGATACCTTATTTCAGTATTTTAGGTAGGGGAATTTTTTATGTAAGCGTGTTATGTGCCAGTTAAAGCAAATACTGTATACAATAGCCATTTTAGTAGAAGAGCTTTTGAAAATATGTTATTCTCCTCTGGCCCGTTTTAAACAGAGCAATTAAATGTATTCTGACATTTTATGGTGAACTCCAGGTCAGCACTATGCACACTGATTACCATGCTGTGCTGTGAAGAAATGGTGCTTTCATTGGCCCCAGTAATACCTGGGGCTGGTCATCTGTGTTTTTTTTCAATCATCCCCCTAAACATTTAGCAGTGAGAATGCATATACATCAAACAAACTTAAAGTCTTAGATAAAAACTTAAAAACCAGCATATTATAGATGAAAAGCATGTGCGTGTTGAGGGGGAGAGGTTGATGGTGACAGCGTGTCCTGAGGGGGCCAAATGGCCTCGGGTGGCTGTGCTCATTGTGGTGAAGCACAGTGGTGAAGATTGGGGGATCTGGATCCTGCTCTCACTTCTTTCTGTGTGTCCAGGACAATGTATTTACACTCTCTGAATGCTGCTCACTTCATCTGTAAAATGGGCACAGCAATACCGACTGCCTCCCCTGGTTATGGTGAGCATTCAGTGAGCAGTATGGAAGGTGCTCAGCTCAGAGCCCAGCCCCAGTAGCCACTTCGTGACAGGCGGCAATTACTATCACTTCCTTTAGGTCTTTCACCCCTGACCAGCTCAGCTAAAATCACACCTTATTCACAGTCACCTCCTAACTCCCTTCTCATGCTCTATAAACTCTATTTTATTTGTGCATCTTTTAAAATTATCTCTCTTGAAAAAAATAAAATAAGATAAAATAAAATCAAATCACCAGAGAGAAAAAAAAATTAAAAAAAAAAAGACTAAGAACAATCTGAGGGTGAGGGAGGTGAGGAAGCGGGGAGAGGGGGGTGACAGGCATTAAAGAGGGCACGTGTTGGGATGAACACTGGGTGTTATATGTAAACCAATTTGAAAATAAACTATTATAATAAAAAATAAAAAAATTATCTCTCTTGGATAACAAAATGTAAGGTCCTTTAGGGTAGGGTTTTTGTCTCTTTGTTCACTAAGTGCCTGGTACCCAGGGAACGTTTGTTTAATAGTGAGTGAATTCGCTGATGAGGGTGTGGGGCAGATAGCACAAAGGACACAAGGTGGACAGCCATTCCCACTGTGAAGCTCAGTGGACTACAAAACCACTTAGTCCATGCTGACTGTCCCATTCTCAGAGCCCCACAAGCTAATTAGGCAGTGATGAGGTACTGCCTGAGATTGTTCAGGGCTTGCTTCACGAAGCCCAGTGAGAGGACGGCACGTAGAACAAAGCAAGCAGGACAGATATAGGTCTCTCTTTAGCACTACCTGGACATGCCAGGGCCTGGGCCAGAACTCAGCTTCTCCCATTGCTCACAGCACCCTTATCCTGCAGCCTGGGATGTAGGGAGAATAAGGGGCCACCCATGCTCTGCAGCTCCAGGGCCTATGGGAAGGCCCTTTTCCTCCTTTCAAACTCTCTCCAAATGCCCTTGGGGCTTTTGCATGCTGCAAAGATCTTTTAACTTAAAGTTTGGATATCTCTCAAAATGCAAAGATCTTTAAGCAGGGTCAACGTTTTTCCTCCTTAGAGTAAACATTTTGTAGCAGAACTCTAGAATGTCACAGTTTTGCAATGCTGACCCATTAGCTTAATCCAAGGAAGACAGAATGCTGGTTGAAGTTGATTTGGGACTCTGAGAGTAACTACAAGAACAGTACATTTTATTTTGGAAAATCGGTCAGATCTTGAATATGAGGAATGGTATGACTTTGATGAAGAATAAGACAGTTTTTTTTGTTTTTTTGTTTTTTTTTGAAAAGCTTAGTTTGGTCACTGGGTTGACCATTACTTTTGAAGAAAGAGGCTATAGTCCATGGTTCAAAATATCGTTGAACATGGAATCTGTAGCCCATATTTATGAGAAGGAAAATTTATAAAGCATCAAACCAATATCAAAATTTAGTCAGGAAAACAAGTTGCAAGCCTGTCCTGAAGTTAGCACACATTCTGTGCCATTACTCAGGCTACGAGCTTCAACAGCTGCCTATTAACTGGTTGGAAAGATGATCTTTGTCACCAGCAAATGGCTTCAGGTTGGTCAGCTTCCTCTTTGTTCGAAGGTTCACACTTGTGTCATATATTTTAGAAAGATTTCTATCAAAACAATTTGAAATCAAAAGGTTTTATCTCTCAAATGGTTAACTCTTATGCTTATCCATGCCAGATTACTGTGTGTCTATTTATATGCACATATTTTTATATATGAATATTTTACTTGTGTCTTAATTATTTATTCAATATTTAAAAAATCTTCATTAGATGCTTCTAGCACATCAGCATGCCTTCTTTGAAGGAGCCAACCCACATTTGGAGGTATAGGAATCCCTTGGCTTTACAGTCCTATCACACACAAACATATACCTGTGCACACCTGTGGCCTTTATGCTCCCTCTATATTCACAGACTGCAGTGGAGGGTTTGTGATTTGTACCTCTTCTCCATGCAAGTGCTGAGATACTCTTCTTTTCTAGCTAGCATATGGAATCAGAAACATGGGTGGAATGCCTGTCTTTTTCATTATCTCTTGGGGAGTAAGGGAGGATGATGAAGGTGAAGTGTTAGAGATTTCTGTATCTGAATACATAAGAATGATCAACTTCAGGTACTGCCGCCCTTGGCGCATTGAAGGGAAATGCCAGAGTGGCCCCAGCTGCCGGGAAGGAAAGGAAGGAACTCTCAAATAATTCAACAGCTCTTGTTAAGAGCTAAGGAGTGAAACTTGTTTTCCATCTGTGATAAAGTAAGGCCTTATTCCAGGTTCATGATTTCTGTTAAGATACGAACAAGGTGGTTGGGGACTCTTCCTTCTCTGAGCGTTCCCAGACTGTACATTGTCTTTAAAAATCAGGTCAAGAATGACCTCCTTCCCATAGAACCTGACTGATCAAGGGATCCATCTATTTTTCAGTCTCTCCTATGGACACAGTATATACCAACTCTTATGCATTTTCTGTAAGTAGCTGTGGACTGTCTTTCAGTTATGTCATGTGTAAATGCTATTTCATGTGTGAATCAGTTTTCTGTGGGCAAATAATCCCTCTCAGTTACTAAACATCATAATAATCCATACAACTTTTTACATGTAAAAACTCATGGTGTGAATAAGAGGGGAACAGAATTGTGACCAGTACCACCCTTTGGACTGTCCTGAGAATATCTGAAATTTCTACAAGCAGTCATTGAGAAACTTTTGATCTATGGCATTCATTTTTACTGAGAAAGATAACATAAATGCGAACAAATATATTCATTCAGTAATTCATGCGAAGATTTCTACTGTGCACTTACTGTGTATAAGCGCACTGTGGGGTGAGCAAGAGGGACAGTGCAAAATGGAACAGGAGATTGCCTTTGCTTTCCAGAAATGTAGTACCCACTACTCATTCTCACCAATAGTCAGTTCTCCTCACTTTGGGGGTGAAGAGGCACATGGTAGGGTTGTATTTACTGCCTCCTTGTGTTGGGGACAGGGTATATGACCAGTTTGCCAATGAGCTGTGGCAAGAAGTCATGTATTCTATTTTCATGCTGGAGCACTGAAGTGCTGGTGTGAGACCCTCCCCGGTACTCTTTTTCATGCATGGTGACCAGGAAAGTGTGAGATGGTTGCTCCATTAGCCTGGCCCATGAGTGATTGCCATGAGCAGAGCTCCCCAGTTGATGGACAAGGACAAGGAGTATGAGCAAATGGGTTTAAAACCTTTGAGAATGGAAGCTATTTGATGCTGCAGCATAGCCTGGCCTATTTTGACTAACATAGGCAGCTCATCCTTATAAGACAGAAACAGGACATGAGCACATACAAGTATAATACAGGGAAGAAAGCTGCAAGGGAGATACAGCAAAATTCTTATGGACAGAGATTCCTCAATGTGTAGAGTGTAAGTGACAATCCAATGGATGAAGTGGCAACTGGGTTAGGCCCAGTTTAGAGAAAAACTCTAATTTAGATAAGAGCATTCCACAAACAGTTTGAGCTCAGGTCAAAAGGGAGAGAGTGTTAACATTCATGGAATGTTCATAGAGAATAATTCCGATTGAATCACAATTATACCACTACTAACAAACTATTTATTGCATGTGCTCATCCTATGCCTGGTTATATGCTAAGTGGTTTGCATACATTATCATCAACCTTCACAGTGTCCCTGAGAGGTAAGTACTGTCATCACTCCAATTCTACAGTTGAGGAAACTGAGCTTCAGGGAGGATCAAGTACATGCTTGAGCTCCCACAGCCAGTTGGTATTGCTGCAAAAACTCAAATCCCAGCCTGATCCCAGAATGCATGCTGACAACCACAGTGATGTTCTACTTCTGAAAGCAGGCCCCTTGAATGGAGGGGGACTCTAGGATTACATGTTAGCAAGACTCTGTTTATCTGTTAACATAGCTGTGCACACTGCCACTGAGCAGGAAATTAGCCTTTTGGGGATGGGACCCCAGGAGGTGAGCTATGATGGAAGAAGGGGAGAAGCCAGGTAGGGAGGCAATGCTTGGGTCCATTAGGGGGCGCTGTGGGCCTTCAGACTACAAGGTTGTGGTTGGCCCTGGTTTTCTAAGACCCTCCTGAGCTCTTTGATTTCTAGAGGACACTGCAGGAAACAGCTCCAACTCCAGGTGTCACGAAAACTGAGTTCCTTGTCACCAATCCTCACTCTACCTTGTCTTCTCTTCAGTTTTAATATGATCTTCCCCTCCCACCTATGAAATTTCCATGAGACCTTTGACCCTTCAGTTTGGGTTTTAAAAGCCAGCCAGAAGTAGCTTCCAGCTGCAATTTTTGAACCCACTCCAGCTAGGCAGATGTAACTTCTCATCTGGGCCTCCTCATTTACCCCAGAATAACTCACCACCATCACTTGCACCTCCACCATTTGGCTTACGTTCTTTTCTCTGCTGATTCGAATCATCTTTTGTCAGTGCAGTTCTCAACAGTGAACCCCAAACACCTCTCCTTTCTGGGCCAAACGATCTCCTCTCCTTCAAATAGACCCTGAGCTCCCTGAGGGCAGGCACTGTGCTTTTCACTTTGTTCACAGCACTCAATGTGGTCCTGGGGACATGGAAGGGGCTCAGTGAAGACCTCAGCTGCTTCCAGTTTATTTATTTTCATCTTTTCTGAAGCCATTGATTGGTCTTTATATTACTTTTCTGTGTAACCTCTAGAACATCTTAACATCTGCAGTACCTCATTTGAACTCCTGTTTCCATCAGAGCCATTTTATTTGAAGGCTTTTAAAATCAGTTCTGCATTCAAATTATGACTCCATAATTTCCTAGCTGAGTTATCTTGGATGAGTCACTTAAATTGTCTACACCTCAGTTCTCTCATCTGCAAAATGGGAAAACAGTGATGTAACCATGTACTATTATATGAGGATGCTAAATATATAAAATATTCAGCACCTGGCACATAGCAAACACTATATGGGTTTTTAACCCCCCATTCTCCCTCTAGTTCATTTTTAAGCTTCACTGGAAACAGTCTAGTTCTTTCTCATCTACTAAATCTACCTCCCCAAGCCCCTGCTAAGTTATTATTATTATTATTATTATCATTATTATTTTGCCTGTTTAAACCCAGTACCTCAGCACCCTGGGAAGAGGGCTGAGCTATGCTTCTTGGGGGAGGTTGTGACCTAAGGGCAAACAGCCTGCTGCCGAGCCAACAGCAGCCCCCGCCATTGGAGTGCAGCCCTGTGACTCCTGCGTGCTCAGAAGCGTTATCAAGTTGCAGGGAATTTGGTAGCACTAATCAAACATTTGCTGTGCACCACCTGGAACTGGTGTGTACTTTAAGATAATGTCTGGCTTCAGATTGGATGCTGGTGATTAGAGCAGTAAATTAGCCCCACTTCGTGGCTGCAGGTTTTCTTGGCCCACTTAGCGCATCGGAGCAGATTTCAGCGTGCAGATGTTTTTCAGCTTCCCTTTTCATCTCCGAGGAGAACAATTACAATATCCTGATGTTCCCCTGCCATCCAATTATTCCCATTTTGCTCCGTGCTTTAGCTCATCAATAGCAGAAGGCAGGTAAAGCTTGAAAGCCCCCTGGTCATCTCTGCTTGAAGGCGGTGTCATGCCAGTAACCAGCACGGGGTTGTCAGCTGAGTGAGACCTCAGTTAAGGTCTCGCTCAAGTCATGGGAAGCTTTCACCTAATTGAGGACAACTGGCCATTTGGGTTTTATACTTACATGCCCTCAACATATACAGGTACATACATCCTCCTGGGTCCTCAGTTTCGTTGTGGTTTTCCACTTGAATATGAGATGCAAGATAGATTACCAGAGAGAACCACAGGGGCAGTGGCTGGGCAGCTGCGGGGGTGGACAGAACACCTTGTGGGGTCAGTTGGCTACATACCACCCAGCAGAGGGCAGCAGTGCCTAACAGTCTATCCTAAATCCATCCCCATCTTCAGAGACAGGTCAAAGCAGATTGGGGGTGACTTTGGAGCTCCTCTGCATCCAAAAGAAAGTGGGGAATGTTTCCTTTATAAAGTCTGTGGGCTGATTTCCACCGAATAACACAGAAAATCCTAGAGCTATGGAGAGAGGACCCTCAGTGAGCAAAAGTCTGATCCATTCACTCTACAGGAGGAAAACTTGTTCATGGATTGCCAGGGAGGGTTCCATACTGCTCTTTACTCTGAAGGTGAAATCGACTGTTGGAGGTGGCGCAAGGATGTCACAGCCAGAGGGGGAGAGGATCTATGTGGTGCCCTCAAGCTCTTACTCCTTCTTTTGGTGCGTGGGTTAGGTCCCAGTGGTTTAAGAGAAAGTGCAAAGGCTTCTAGTCTTAGCTCTCTCATTTTCAAAGAAATGTAATTTACATGCAGTCTCTATTTCCTTGTGCAGTGCCTAGCTAGCATGCTGTATATAAGAGCAATTCCCTCCCCGCTCTCAGCCAATCCAGAGACTCTTCTTGGCTCCCTATACTTGTCCATGTTTCTGGGGATTTACCCCTGATATTGGTCCTTCTCAAATTCATCCTGTGAATGAATCTCAGATTAACCTCACTCATCCTTCTCACCTCATCTCACTGTCAGAGGCCCCTGGGGGACTGCAGTGAGAAAGAGGAGGGAATTGATAGGTCCAGAAGTGGAGGAAGTAAAGAAGCCTGGAAAGCAGAGACCAGGGCAGCCACCCAAGGATACTTTTCAGAGTGCTTTTATATAACATTTGGCAGGGATAGGGACTCAGATATTTTCAATTATGGAACAACTTGGGGCAAGGCTAAGCCTGGTTGAAGGTCTACACCGGACTGAGAGCATCACGAAGGTATGAACAGCTGGAGGCCCATGAAAGGAGACCCAGGGACTTGGGGAGAAGGAGAAAAGGCAACGGAGATGGGAGTGTAACAAACACAAATCTTGCCTACATCCAAATTTTATTTAGGACCATCAGGGAAGCTGCTGACTGGCTGGATAGTTTTACTAGATGACTGCTAAGCCCATTTTAACTCCCAGCCTCTGGGATTCTAAGAGCTGGATGGAGTTTGGAAGTGCCTTTGGCTGAAGGAGCTTCCATATGGTCACTGTGTTTTCCACATGGAGATGAGCTGTTTTAGCATACAATAGGCCAATGTCCTCTATTTTCTGCAGACAGCCTGCATAGAACCTGCTTATGGAGCTGCCTGGGATTATAGGAAAAGCAATATACTTGGAATCAAGAGACATGGGTCTTGGTTCTACTTGGTCCTAACTCATTGTGTGATCTTGGGCAAGTCACTTTCCTTCTTGGGTTTTTAATTTGCTTTTTTGATTAAAAATAGAACTACCCTACAACCCAACAATAGCATTACTAGGAATTTACCCAAGGGATACAGGAGTGCTGATGCATAGGGGCACGTGTACTCCAATGTTTACAGCAGCACATTCAACAATGGCCAAATTATAGAAAGAGCCTAAATGTCCATCAACTGATGAAGGGATAAAGATGTGGTTTATATTTACAATGGAATACTACTTGGCAATGAGAAAGAATGAAATCTTTCCATTTGCAGCAACATGGATGGAACTGGAAGGTATTATGCTAAGTGAAATATGTCAGTCAGAGAAGGGCAGATATCATATGTTTTCACTCATATGTGGATCTTGAGAAACTTAACACAAGACCATGGGAAGGGGAAAAATAGTTACAAACAGAGAGGGAGGGATGCAAACCACAAGAAACTCTTAAATACAGAGAACAAACTGAGGGTGGACGGGGGTTGAGGGAAAGGGAAAAATGGGTGATGGGCATTGAAGAGGGCACTTGTTGGGATGAGCACTGGGTGTTGTATGTAAGCCAATTTGACAAATTATATTGAAAAAAATTTAAAAAATTAAATTATCACACTATATAGATAAAAAAATTTTGCTTTTTTGACAAATACAGGCACTGGAATACATCAGGGAAGGCAAATGTGTAGCACGAAAGCCAAAAAAAGAAAAAAAATTCCAGGCAGTAAATGCCCACAGCACGAAGTGCTAATAGATTATGGTACTCTTTCCTACTGAACTAGACTCAGAATCCCTTTCAATGCTGCATTTGAAACAGTCATTATCAACCAACTAGAGCTTTTTCTTGAGATTAAAACTGTTTGCCATCACTGGATGAGACAATTTTAAAGGTTTTCACAGTTCTAAACTAAACTCTTCCTCTGCCATATATTATACAAGACTGCCATGGTCACAGAACAAATGCGCATCTACCCACTCTTTTCAAAACAGCTACGTGAAGTATAAAAAAAGACATTTGAGAATATTGGTGTTATTTGATCTGTTAGGAGTATTTGTGAAGTGCTTACCAAGTGACCGGAACTTTCATAAGTTCTTTATGTAGAAATTAGGCCTAAAATATAAATATTTCCAGCAACTAATGGCACCTGACTTAAGGGCATATGGTTCTTTCAAATAATGCAGTGTGGGTAATCATTTAGTTTCTAGGTAGTGAAAGTAGAGTGGAGAGAGTGTACTGGGGAGAAAATGGGAGATATAATATGGGTAGCTGGGATACTGCAGAGCAAGTCATATAGACTTACTCTAGCATAAATGACCATTTTGCATGATCTTCCCATATACCTTCAGGTAGAATGAAATACCACTGTCCTTAACACTCATTATACTACTCAATACATTCTGACATGTATTATCTTTCTTACAATAGCATAAACTCTTTGAAGGTGGAATTTGTGTTATTTTCTATATCTCTAGCATCTAACACAAGTATTACTCCAAAATATTACATGAATTAACCTGGAGTCACACTTTTGTCTCCAACCAGTCTGCCCCTTAAAGCATTTATAGTCCATATTACTGGATCCCTTAGAGCTATGCCCAGGACACACTGAAGAAGAAAATAATAAAATATTAACTCAAATGCTGAAGCTCTCAATTGGCTTGGGTCAGGATCTAGAAGCAAAGAATATATCAACTCCCATCCTGGGTCTTTGTGGCTTTTGCAGTTTAGGATGACTATAGTCAAAAGACCACAAAAAACCAAATTCAAGAGGTCTTCCTTTTCTGACCCTTAATTTCCTAAACTATAAAATAAGAGGCTTGGTCAAGAATATGTCTAGTGTCTTCCAAATCTAATATCCAATTATGTTTTGATTTGAAGAGTGCAGTGATTAATTAATCTAATAAATGCTCAGTGTCACTATCCAACTGCCTGGATTACGTCTGCTAGATTCTGTCCTACAAGACATCTCAGCTTTTGCTGGTGGAGAAGATAATTTACTGTCTAACAAGTGCAGAAGACTGGCTAACTGCACCTATGGAAAGAGGTTTATCAGAGAATTCAAGAGAATCTTTCTCAGAAGACTCAAGCTATAAAGCTCTAGGTAAGATGTGTTTGTCCCTGAGGGGTAATATGAAGGTAATAAGGCCCAGGAAAGCTTGAGAATTTCTACAGGTCATGGATCTGGAGAACAGAACTGACCAAGGCAGCTCCATATTTGTCAAATAACTATAGAGTTTACAAAGCATTTTCACAAATGTTACCGCTTTTGATCCCTGACACAATGCTTAGAATTGTTACTTCTGTTTTCCAGATGAGGAGACTAAGATTGAAGGAGGTTCACTAAATGGTTAAATTAATTTTGAAAAAGAAAAAAAAAAACAACAGCTCCTGACATCTGAACGCTGGCCTGGCATTCATATCTAGGTCATGTTATTCTCCTATTGGACAAAAACAATCTCAAAGAATACTAAATTCAGACAAGATTATTCTGAAACTATAATATAATGAGACAAAGCAAGGTCACTTCATAATTTTGTCTAAACATAGACAAAAACAAGGCCACTATGCCACCCACAAATGCTAAACACCCTCCCTTGCGTAAAATGAGTGACTTTTACTTCTTTACCAGTTAAAGATTTATCCTCATTCTCACTTTAGATGAGATTAAGATAAGATTGTTCCCCACTTGTTAAAGTATCCAATCTAGAGAAAATCTTTATTTCCTTAGACTCTGTCTCAGTTCATCCAAACAAGGCCCAAAGTCTATAATAGGCTCTTTCTAACACCCTATTACTGAGATGACCCATGGTTCTTCATGGTGTAAATTCTCCTTTGCTTCAAAGAGTAATAAGCCCAACATGTTTATCTGTAGTATGCTCCTAATGGTCTTTGGCTGGAGGATATTGAGAATTTCCTTAAGGTTAAATGGATTGCCATGGACAGACACACAGGAAGGGCTAGTCTTCTGCTACCTAGTCACCTAGTCTTTCCAGAGCATGATAGTACTGAAGAGGGCTGACCTTCACCACCACTGTAGGAGGCCCAGACAGTATAGTGGCTGCCACCAGGAGATAGTTGCAAGGCACAGGGATTTAAGGAGAATGAATCATCTTAATAATTTCTACTTGAGTCTCTATTTCAATTTTTCAAATCCCTTTCACATCTAACTTTCTTATTTGAGCCTTATATTACTCTGGTGAGGAAGGCAGGATGAGTATTACTGTGATATTTGGCAGGTGAGATTAGGAAGTGATCGGCCTTGGCTACTTTGGGGAGAGCTCCTTCCCTTATCTACCGTATTACTCCTACAAGTCCATGCATCACATGGAGGATATGCATTAACATTCTTTTTGGCCATGGTCAAGTACTGTGATAACCACATAATTAGAGGATAGGGAGTTTATCTAAACTAAATTTAGAGTTTATCTAAAACTGGCATGTAGTTTTAACATAATCATAATGTAAGCGAATAATGATGAAGCTCTGATAAAATTTGGTGTGCTCTTAGGCCTCATTAAGCAGTGGATGGGGCTCAGTTGTGGAAGGTAGCAGTTTGGACAGAGCATAAATAAGGTATTTTGCTTAGGTCTGGGAACCACACTTTAGAGGATCAGTGGGTACTTGTAGCACATTCAGAGGAGGCTAGTGATAATGAAGAGTGGCTCCAAAACCAGGCCATAGGAAGAAAAGTTGAGAGAATGAGGGCAGGAGCAGTTAGCTTGGAGAATAGTTCACATAATGGAGACATGATAGCTGCCTTCAGACATGGGAAAGGCCATCACAAGGAAGAGAAAATAGATTCACCATGTTACTTTGGAGGCAGAATTAGGACCAGTGGGTGGAATTTATAAGAAGCCAGCTTTTGGCTCAATATAGGAATTGTCTTTTTAACACGAAGAGTTGTCCAACAATGTAGATGTCAGAAAGCTTATTATTCTTGAGGGAATTTAAGTACAGCCTGGAGGACATTTTGTCAAGGACACTTGAGAGCAGAACCTGTACTAGGTGGAAGTTTGTATTCCACGACACCTATGGCTATTTCATCTCTAACATGCCCATCTAGGTTGTTCCAGGCACTGTGTTAGATTCTAGGTAGGAGTGAGGGTCATATATGGAATTCAAGGATTAATAAGATGCAGTCACTTTCTACCTTTTTTTATTTTATCATTTGCTACCTTCATTTTAATTTAATTAGCTCTTTGGTCTAATAGCTCTCCCTATCAGATTCATTTGATAAAAATGTATTGCACACTTATATTTTCCAGGCTCTGTGGATACCTTGGTATATAAAATAGACATGAACTCTCTTCTTATACATTTCCATAAAGGTCCTAAACTTGAGAGTAGGAGCTATATCATAATCTAATTTTTATCTCCCTAAGAGCATCAGTGAAATGGTGTATTAATGTGGCTGCATATGCAAGAATAAATTAGAATTCAGGACAATTGTCCAAGCCCAGATACCTTCTGTTGAATCACTTGCCTCTATTATGTTATCTCAAGAGTTTTAAAGGAAAGACTACTTCCGGAACCCTTTGAAGTCAGTTTCCACTAGAAATAGGAGATGGTAATCCAATTTCAATTCTAAATGTGAGCTGCGCTGTAGCTCAGAGATTCTTTTCAAGAAGTAGTTCTCCAAAGATTTTACTCTGGAGATGAGGAATAAAGGGAACGGTCTTCAGACCTCTTTACCAATAATTCAATTCAGTTCAGTTCAATTCAATTCACTTCTTAATGGGAGCCCTTAAGGCACTGTGTTAAGTACTCCAGAGAATTCAGAAACAAGTAAGACTTGGCCCCCAGTCTTAAGAGCTTACTGTCTAGTTTGGAGTCCATAGATAAATGTAAATTCAAATTAAAATATCTAAGTGCCTTAGGGGAGAAATAAAGAGATACAGTAGTTTTTGTGTCAAATAAGGAAATGATAATTTCAGAGGAATTTTGATATGTAAATTTTTACGGAAATTGTTGGGGGTAGGATCTTCCAAGAAGAGAGATGAGCTTGAGAAAGCAAAAGAGATAGGAATTTGAGGGACAACTTTGGAAAAGTAACTGGGTGGTTGAGTAGACAGTGGGTAGGAGGCAAAGCTAGAAGATAGGGCCATAGAAGACAGAGGCTCAGATGCCTAGACCAAGAGTTTATTTTAAGTCCAGTAGAGAATCATGGAAGGCTTTCAACCAGAGAAAAGGAATGATAAGAGCCATATCATATCAAATGGATTGGAAGAAAGAGTGATAGGGCAGTGTCTGAGAGGTAGAGATTACCCAAACAAAAGGGCAAACCAGAAATAAAAAGAAGAGGCTGAATCTGAGATGCTAGAGTGGCAGAATCCGTAAGGCATTAGCTTTGGAATAAATGTAGCTGGGAAAGGAAAGGGGGAGTAGGGAGGAGCGGGTGGTGGTTCAAAAAACCTAGGTTAAGAGCAAATAGAAAGGGCTGGGGTTTTAGATACTGGTTTTGACTTCAGACTGAGAGTTTGATTGGCATTTGGAAACCAGTGTCCAAAGGTTGGGGTAGGAGTTGCAGTTTGTATCAGGGGTTTATAAGTCATATGGGTAGAAGCCAATGTTATAAGAAAAGATGTAACCATCAAGAGACTGAGGGTAAGAATCCCCAACTGTGTTTAGGGAAGAAGAGAAGGGAGTGAAAAAAAAAAAAAACCACGTAGAGAATGAGGTTTGTGATGAAGAAGTCACCATTGACCAGACCACATAATTCAGAGGTAACATTTCAAGAAAGGTAGGTTGGTGGTCAATAGAACAAACAGTGTCAGAGGTCAAGGAGGACTAGTAATAAGAAATAGCTTTGAGATTTGGCAATTACAGATGTCTTGTAGGCCTTTAGAAAGCAGCATCAGCACATGGTAGAAGAAACAGCCATATTTCAGGGGGTTGTTTGAGCAGTGGAAGCAGTGATGGAAGCCACCTTTTAAAGAGGTTAAGGAGGTAAGGGAACATTTTGAGCGAATAGCATGGGCAACAACATGTTTTACTGAGACAGAGATATAAGAACTTATCTTTAGAAAGAAGTAGGTAGAAAGTGAGAGACTAGAGGTATACGTAAGAGAAAAGAACCAAAATCTAGTTGTAAATATCTCTTATTGAACCGACAGCCAGAAATCATAGACCATAGCTCCTGAAGTTGCCATTCCCATTCTGCTTATACTCCAGCCCCAAAGCCATGCTGTGGCTCCCATAGTCATCTCCTCTTGGGATCCTCCTACCCTGTGCCCACCCAATTACTACCATCAAGAACCTTCTTTAAAGGTTCTGCCCCACTTGGCAGAGATCTCTCTCTTCTCTGAATCTCTGTTATATCAATTAAAACCAACCAGTTTAGCCTGAAATGACTTTCTTTACTGAATGGGTTTGTCTTTCTAAGTAGACTTGTAAGGGGCAGAAGCAGGTTTCATACTTCCCTTGATTCTTAGTAACTCCTAGCAGAACGTGTGTACACAGCAGGTGCAATATATCTTAGAGTCATAGAATTAAGGTGAGAAAGTCCAACTACATTATTTTCCTGATGCAAAAATTGAAGTCTGGAGAGGCTTTATGACATAGTTTACTCATTCTACCATTTGTCAAACACTTGCTAAGCATTTATTTGTGGGAGACACTGTGCAAGATGCTCAGGACTTTAGAAGACAAAGAGATTCACAATTTAACCTGGAAAAGAGACGTGTAAACAGCTCAGAAAAGTATTAAATTATACAAAGTAAAATAGTGGTTTGCATAAGCTGGAGCAGGAGGAAGGACTGTTAATTAAATCTGAGAAATGAGGTCAAGTCCAGAAAAAAAGTGTCTGGGAGGAAAAGCTATTTGCCCTGTGCCTTAAAGAAATATTGAGAACTTATAGCTTGTTAATGTCCATGGCAGCGTGTAACTCAAACCTCCCATATCTGCAGTTAGTCTTTCAACTTAGGCATTGGTTAATTGCCTGAGTAATTGAATACTTGGTCTCTTGCCACAGCTTCCCACGCTGCCCTGGCCAGCAGGGATGAAGACTTGACTGGTGCCTTTTAGATATTTGGGTGACACAAGGAGTCATGCCTCAAGGCAAGCCTCTAGGGAAGGGGAGGAGCATAATAGAAGTGGTGATACTGCCTAAGATTGGTTAGAGGATACGGATAAAAGGGAAGAGGTTAAGGAAATGTGGTCATGGATCATTCACAGAGCCTGCACTTCATCCCCTAGTGCTGGTGGTTCAGTAGTATCACCTTTGTAGATCTGAGGCTTTGTGTGTGTGTGTGTGTGTGTGTGTGTGTGTGTGTGTTCAAGAGTCTTTCTACTTTTAAGAGAAAAGAGGCTCAGCCCAGACTGGGGGTTGTCTCTTTCCGTTAACTCACAAATGGTTATCTTTTGGGGGGACAAGATGCTTGGCATGAGCCTCCCAATCCTCTGTCCTGCAGCCCTAGAAGTTGGTTCTCTAGGTTAGAAGTTCAGATTGTCAAAGAGAGTTCAAAAAAGAGAGAGAAGCCAGGGGAAGGAAAGCTAGAGACAATTCCATGTAGAAGGCTGCATTTTATAGAAGCAATACCCCAATCAGCAGGAGAGACATGTACTGACATCTCATGGAGGGCTGAGACTGGGAGTCTGCTGCTGTCTTGTGACCTTGGTTCTACTACTAACAGCGCAGGAAACCTGGGAGCCTCCATACATTTCTGGACTTTTGATTCCTCATCCTTAATGTAAGACTGAACAGTTCTTGAGATCCCTCCCAACCCTAATGGTCTCCAGATTTCTAATTGGAACCCCAAGAAGACGGCAGCTTGTCAATTTCTCTTCTCACCTCAAGAGGAGTCAGAAAATATTTGGCTCTGGCTCTTTAGCATGGGAAGTGGTGGCCCACAGACATCACAGTTGAGATATTAATAGATTATTCCAAATGTTATATTTGCATAGATGCACCACTCATTATGCAGATTGCCAATTATGAACTATTTGTTCTTTCTTCCAGGGGAGAAGTTGTTTATTTGCAAAGTGCATGAGGGTGACTTTGGGCAGCATGGTGACAGAACCTTAGCCAAGAGATCTCTTTGTGAGGCTCCCTGAGATGATCTGGACTTTGACACCAGGTGAAGGTCACCAGTGAGTGCTGAGCAGTGAGGTGATGAGAAAGAAACTGGTGAAAGATTTTTAAGAGAAGGACCGAAATTAGAAGGTCTTGATACAGGAGTGATCAGATGTTTAATGGGAAAGAGAAATTATTTTGCTCCACATCAGGCACAAACTAAAATGTGTTCAGTCCTTTAGAGCCACAGCATTTCTTCTGCCTGAACCATGCAATGATTATGTCCTTTCCTTGTAATGCAAAAAAAACACCACCCGGGGTGCTTGGGTGGCTCAGGAGGTTAAGCCTTTGATTCTTGATTATCGCTCAGGTCATGATCTTATGGTCATGAGATCAGGGCCTGTGTTAGGCTCTGAGTTAGGTGTGGAGCATGCTTAAGGTTCTCACCTCTTTCTCTCCTTCTGTCCCTCTCCTGTTTGCACGTGCATGTGTGTGCATTCTCTTTCCCTCTCAAAATAATTAAATTAAAAAACTCCAACCTCAGTAGACACCTGCCACTTACTGAGCATGGATATGTAGGGGCATTGTTTTAAGTCCTTTACTTGGATTATCTCATTTAACCTCAAGCTATTAGGAGGCACTGAACTTTGGAGAATTTACATATGTCTTGTGCTGAACTTGATATTTGATCTTAGCCTGTCTGATCCCAGAGCCAGTGCACTTACTGGCTACAGTACATACTACTCTTTCTCAGATGCTTACTACTTTGACCACAGGCCATTTTTCTTAGGGCCGTATATAAACACAAGACTGAATTTTGAGGGCATGTAGAAAAAGGAGCATCTGATATAATGCCCCCAACTGTCTTCTATTAGACTCCAGTTTTCCGCATAAGGCTTTAAATCTGAGCGTTGCCTGAAGTTGGCTCCAGAGGGAGTGTAAGGGTGATTAATGAGTTTTTAAGAGGGGAAATTAGGGAGGGATGTAGGAACTGTTCACAATGAAGAAAGAGAGGAGCCTGAGAGGGTGTCTGAGACAATGGCTGCCACTAATGCTGAAAGGGATAAAAGCAGAGACTCTTGTGAGAAGAAAGAAGCTTGGAAGTCACCTTGTCTAATGTCATACACAATACAGGAACCAGAGAGCCCTGAGCTGAACAATATAAATGTATGAAGATTATGGGAAAGGCTGCTGTCTCTTCATAGAAGATCAGAGTGAGCAGAAATCAATAAGTTTCCACGGATGGCATGTCTATGTGCCCAGACCTGGGCAGGATGTCATAGGGCATACACAGAAATGAACCCTGTTGTGGGATTAGCTGGTCTAGTTGGGTTTCAAGACTTTTAGAAATGAAATAAACTCCACAAGATAATCTACAAGTGACACCAGTGTGGTCTGGAGCTGTGCTAATTTGGTAGTCTCTGGCCACATGTGTCTATTGAGCATTTAAAATGTGACTAGTCCAAATTGTGCTATAAATTTAAACTACGTACTGGATTTTGAACTTAGTATGAAAAAAAAAGTAAAACATATAATTATATTTTCTATTGCTTATATGTTGAAATATTTTTATATATTAGATTCAATAAATATTATTAAAATTAATTTTACCTTTTTTTCTTTTTAAAATGAGGCTGCTAAAAAATTTGAAATGATACAGGTGTCTTCCATTACATTTCTATTGGATAGTGCTGGTCTAGATTAGCTCCTGGCTACCTAAGGTATAGTTAGCTCATGGACCGTTTGCATGAGCGTCATCTGTGAGCTTGCTAGAAATGCAGGCTCCGTTGATTTGGACGTACCCTGAAGTTTGAGAAGCACTAGGTAACACCAGTGTTCCATGTCTCCTTTGCAGGTTGTTCTTCTAGTCTTCACACTTAAACAACGCCAGCACTAAAACTAACTACCTGAATGACCAAGAATGAGGTCTGTTCTTAATCTACATCTTAGATTTTCTTATCTAAGACAAAAAGGAGCTGCCCTTAGAGTCATTTTTAGCCATATCTAATAGGCTACGACTCTATGATTATACTGTAGAAATTTTGTTAACTGGTAGAAAAAGTTAATTGTTCATAACAGTTAATTTTAGAATCTCTAGTTCCCAGTCAAGGTTTTATCTAAGAAAGTAATACCTTTTCACTTCTTTTCAAGAATATTTAACTCTATGCCAGATAACCTAGTCCCATGTTCTTCTGAAAACTTTATTCCAGCATTCATACTCATGAATAAATTTACTTGGAAAGCAAGTAAATTCCTTCCACATAGTGGAAGGTTTAGCATTTGGAATATATGCACTGAATAATGAAAATGGTCAGACATAAAGCCATTATTTACAACTGGCTTTTCAACATCTTCTCTGATGAGATCTGCAAAATGGGCATTCATCAGTTCCTCCTCAATAGATAGACAATAAGCAAACATTAAGTAGAAGAGCACAGGGGTGAACAGCAGAGCATTGCAAATTAGAAGGACTGAATTTTACATCCAGGCTCTGCTCATATGTGTAATTACAAAGAAGTATTTTTACCTAGCTAAGCCTCAGTTCATTTCTCTGTAAAAAGAATAAAATAATGTCACTGTTTATTCACTAAATAGATTGTATAGGGATTAAACTAGTTTAGCATGGTGTTGGGCTCAATAAATATTATTATTATTTTTATTACTAATGTTATTAGTTGAGACTAATACAAAGTGGGGCTAGTTATTTTGTGGGTGAAAAAGTCTTAAGAGAGGGTCTTAATTGTAGGTGAACACCACACTGGGGAGGTGGAATTGGAAATGGTCTTTGAAGTATAATGAAGTTTAGAGAGATGGAAGAGAGGAGGATGGGATCCTAGATAGAAGAGACTCCTGACCTATGGAGCATGAAAGACCTAGGCACATTTGCAAAATGGTAAGTCATCTAATTTGGTGAACATAGGTATAAAGAGAATTATGGTGGAAAAGGGAGGTTGGGTCCTTGGTTGTGGAAACTGAGGTAGAAGAGATTTCAGGGCTATAGGATTAATAATTTTTTATTAACATTGAGAAAATGGGTGTCTACACTACCAAACCAGGATGCAGAGCCTCTTTACCTTCGGGGTGTTGTTTGCTTTCGGTACAACAGATTATTCCATCAGCTCCATCTCTCTGGCCTGTCTTCCCCCAACCAAGCCATTGGCAATAGGATCTCGCTCCCATGCTGACATTTCCCTGAGACTCATTTCATGCTATTTCTTCACGGGGGCATCTGGGCTGACAATGCAGAGAGACTTTTCCCACATAATTGAAAGGAATTTCTGATTATGCGCAGGGATGTCAGCCATGATAAGGTCTTGGACTGTTTCCAATTCCAGCTGCTTCTGATGACAGTGTTCCAGTCCCCCTTTTACTCCCCCTCCCTGGCATTCTCCCTGTGAACTTTTTGCTCCCTTCTGGGAGTGATTTCTCAAGATAATATGCTATTTCCAAGCTTCCCTTTCTCCATCCAGATTGATGGGTCCTGCATGAAGTGTACTCTTTTGGGGGGTCCAGCTCAGAAGCACTGCTATTGCACAGACCTGAACCAATTTCATCAGTAGTTACCCTGTCATTTCCATATCTGGAACCCTGTGCCTTGACAGGAAAAGGTTGAGTGAACACACATATATTTTGGGTCTTTCTTTAGAGAAGTTCTTTTGAATATGCAGAACAAAGTGAGGGCTGCATTTATCTCTGACCTTTTCCGGCTCTTTTCTTGCATCTGTTAAGGGAAAAGCAGGCCTCTGAGCTCACCAGCCTCCTCTCCCACGGAGCAGATGATAGAGTTGCCTGGATTCACTTCCTCACCAGCCTTCATTGCTCAGGCCTGCCCGAGTCTTTCGCTGTGGCTGATTTTCCTGGAGGTTTCTGGGGGATCCCAGGGAAAAAGGAAACAGGGTCCTTGGGGAGTAATTGAGGTAAAGGCTAAACACCCAGAACCATGGGTTCTCACTGTGTGTTCAACCTTTAAATCCCTTTTCTGTGAAACAATTAACCCCATTGTTATCTTCTATGTCTCCTAGCAGAGGATGTGAGGAAAGAATGTGTATTAGGAAGAGGGAAGGGAAAGATGGAGAAAGCATCAGGTCCCTCCCTCAGTGCCAATCAGAGATGATGCCTTGGCCTGGAGCAAACAGTTCTCAGTCTATGGTGCAATCCAGGGGTGACCCTGGGGGCAGAGATCTACCAGTACGAGCTTTTGCCATTTCTTTTTTTTTTTTCCCTCCCCCCCGCTTTTGCCATTTCTTATAACTTCCCTGGGAAACAGTTATAACACAGTAGAAAGAACTGGACTTGTTATAGTCTTGGATTTAGTTCTGGCTAGGCCTTTTAGAAGGTGTATGCACTACACTGTGGGCTTCACAAAAAGTAATTGTGTCTGCTTCTCATCGTATCTCAGAGTTTGGCACTGTGCCTGGTGCATAATAGGTGTTTAATAATGAAAATATGATCTGAAGCAAGTTCATATATTAAATATGTTATATGTGTGTGTAACATACACACATACATACTCACAGAGTACTTTTACTGTCAAAAGATTAAATAAAAGCACTATGAACAATGCCCCAAAACAAAGCTCCTAGCATAAAACATATATACATAAAAATCTTAACTTACCCTCTACTGGAACATTATCCTTCAGCCAACACATCCATATTTAAAATACCCAGCTTGGATCCCTGGATCTTTGAGATTTCACCATTAAATGTATGATATTTCTTTTGATTAGCCTTACATTTTCCTAATGGCCACCTTTCAAATGCAAATGTACCTGGGTTGGGCATCATATTGAATCCTGTATGTGAACTAGTTTGAAAAATTACTTCCTAAGATAGACAGAAAAGACCAACTGTCCTTTTGGTTTTTTTTTTGTTGTTGTTGTTGTTGTTGTTGTTTTAATATTTTTAATGTTTATTCATTTTTTGAGAGAGAGAGAGAGAAAGAGACAGAGCACAAGTGGGGGAGGGATAGAGAGACAGAGAGGGAGACAGAATGTGAAGCAGGCTCCAGACTCTGAGCCGTCAGCACAGAGCCCGATGTGATCCTCAAACCCACGAACTGTGAGATCAAGACCTGAGTTGAAGCTGGACGCTTAACTGACTGAGTCACCCAGGTGTCCCAGTCAACTATCTTCTTGTTTAGGTCCAAAGAGGAATGGGTAAGTAGAAGGATACTTGAAGAGAAAGCTGGAAACTAAGTCTTCATCAGAGATTGAATTACCCCCATCTTTCTGATCTAGGTGATCAGGCCCAATTTATTCTTATATGGTAGGGGAAACAAAGAGTGGATGGATAGAGGTAGGATACCCTCTGAAAAGATGAGCAGTGACAGCATTTGTTTTTTCCCATGTTGACTAAGACTCATACAGAATAATTACTTTTACCTAACAGAGAATCTTAGCCTCTCCCAGACTAATTCATTCAAGAACCTCTTTAAGTTCAAGTTGTTGCTTGGATTTTTCTTGGCTGAAGATGGCTCCTGATTCTTAAGGCCTGCTATTCTACTGTTGAATGACCAAAATTTTTAGGAAAGATTTAATTTAGTAGGGTGTTTATTAGCTATTAACATCATTTGAAACCCTTCAATGTCCAGTAGGACCAATTTCTCTTTGGTGTGAGAGGAGGAAGGGGTTAAGCCAAATCAAAGCAAAGTTATGAGGAAGCTGAGATTTGTCTTAAGCCCCTTCCACTTGCTCTTTATATATCTCTCTTGTCCACATGGCCTTTCCTTTCTACTCTCAACACTGGAGGCCCAAAACCTTTCTGGGTTTGACATTTGCACAGTTTCACTAATTGTTAAATGGAAATAAACCTGACTTTCCAAATGCTAACAAGGGGAACATTATAAAGTCATATGCCTAATGCGATGGGCCTTTCCTTATATCTTGCCATTGAAGCAGTCATCAACTCTACTCACATCTCAGTCTCTGACTCCTAGGAACTTATACCCAGGGAAAAGCTAACAATGAATCCCAGAGACCGAGGTTTCTTAGCTCTTGGTAAGCAAAGATATGGCTGTTATTTTAAGTCTTTTTCTTTCCCCTCCCACACTGCCACCCTCAACTTATGCCTCTTCTATATATTCTAATGTCATGAAATTCAACTGCGACAAACCAAAGTACACTTGGAAAGGAAATGAATAACCATATGCATAAGGATGTCACTCTTTTGGGAGCACTTGCTCTTTAGCACTGTTCATAAGACCTTTATTCAGGTAAAGGGATAGCATCAGAATGCGTCTCGCCATCTCTCCATGGTTAAATCTGCACGAAATATGTATCTGTTGTTCCTGACCTCCTGTGCCCCATAGTAGGATTGAGGAATGAGCATGTACAGAGCACCAAGAGGACATGAAGGGTCATAGCCACCCAGATGTTTCTGATCCAAGGTGTCAACCAGTGAGCCTAACATTTGTCTTTCATTAATCAAACACAAGATTAAATCTTCAGCGTCTCTTTCTCTAGATAAAGAGATGTCACTTTGCTCTGATTACAATTCCTCAACTCTGGAGCCAGAAGTAGGCTAAGCCAAGATCACCTCTGAGAGCAGGGTAAGTAGGGGCCCTGGGAAGAGAGAAAGCTGATGAACCAGTTCAACATCAACAAAAAGCTCTGATCTGCAGCATTTGCTGATTTCCATGGTGTAAATACTTCCATCATGACTAATTTCAAGCTACCAACATGAAGTTACTGAAATTGGAATTGGAGAAAGATGAGCACAGTTGGCTTGGTGGGAGCCAGCTCCAGCATACCAATGGGAGAATGACCTTTGTGAGGTCACTAAAATGTCAAACCACAGCATGGCATGATGTTCCAGTATACTTGCTCACTGTTCAAGCAGCTTGCTATTTAAAATGGGAAGATGTTAATTCCTTATTTATTATTTATTATTATTTATTTATTTATTTATTTATGCATGCATTCATTCATTCATTCATTCATTCATTCATTGAATGGCAAGAAAGACTGCCACATGCAGCACCTCATTTGGATGTGTCTGGAGTCTTAGAAGCTTGACTGCCCTACGTTCTCCTATAAATGGACCTTGAGAGCTTGTTTGGAGAATCTAGCAGGGGAGCACAGAAACTCATGTATTCTTGACCAAAGGCTGATGCTCCTCCACCCGAGAATATTGCACTCCTCCACGAGGCATGCAGCTTTGGGAGGGGTACACTTGGAGTGGAAAGAGAAGAAGGGGACACCTGCCTAGCCAGCCAGTCAGCCAAACGAACCCTGGTGATCAATGGGGTGACAGATTCCACAGTCAGATCATCCCTCACAGCCAAAGATGGTAATTCTTCAAGTGCAGTTTCTTTTTGTTCTTGGGCATGCCAGATTCAGCTGGTTTCTGAGAAGCCAAAAACCAAGGAGAAGGATATATTGAGGCAAGCAGCCCCATTCTTTCCATAATGTAGAAGGAAGCTTACTTCATTTTACATTTGTGAAATCTTGGTAATTTCCCTCACACACATAGGCCACCATCTCACTGTGTGACCTTGGTCAAGTCATGTCTCTTTTCTGGCTTCTCGTTTTTGCATCTGCAAAATGAGGTGGCTAGGTTACAAAATTTCCCAAGTCCCTCATAGTTTTGATACTCCTCTTATCCAATACTGAAAATCCCAGAGCTACAAATCTAAAATATAAAACACAAGTGAAAATTTCCAGTCCAAGAAACACTTTTTTCTTTGCTTTACATGCTGCTGTATAACCAGTTCCCCGCCCCTTACCCAAATGGAGCTGTGATTCTGACAGATTCCCCTCCGCACTCCTCATGCAGAGCCTCAGCATGCCCTGGTATTTGAAAGGATACCAACAAGTCCCAGCCTTTGTCCTTAAGCTGCTCTCCCACTGGCCAAGTACTTGGCCTGACATTCTACCTTTATACATAAACTCTGTTCCATTCTGAAGTGCACAGACCACTCTGATGAAGCAGATGGAATCTATCAGTCACCATGAATGCTTTTGTATCCATAAGTATTCTACCAGATACCAGCTGAGCCAATTCTCCCAATAATGAGAGACATGCACCAGGTATGTGTGGAGAGGGGTAAATAGGATACAGAGTCAGTGTCAGGTCTTGGGGATGTGGACATATGTCCCAGGCAGAAAGCTGCAGCTAGTTCCCCTGGGCGGCCAGAGGATGGCCAGTGGGTGGTGGGAGAAGGAAAGGCACTAAAGGAATAAGAAGGACCCCGAAAAAGAAGGTAGAAAGTGAGAGACAATTCTCTGGCTCACACTTTGATGAGATCGACTTTGCGTATTTCTAACTTTGCTATAGAGGGGAGTGATGACAGAGGGTTCCTCAGCATGAACTACGCTAGTGGCTTTGTCTCTGTGAATTCCAAGAGTGACTTCATACCTGGTAGCATCTGGCTGGACTAATCTGAGCCTGGCTTCATCAAAACCTTTCCTGCAGCTGATCCAGCTGCACACACTTAGAAGACCGAAGGGGAGGAGAACAAATGTGGAGAGAAGCCAAGAAGGAGGCCCGTCTGGGTCAAGTGGGGAACTGAGTCCAGAAAGGGCAAGGTGATTGAGGTGACTGCGATGGAGAGGGAGCACAAGGGGCAGATGAACGGGGCCGGTGAAGACTGGCAGGGGTGCTGGGTTCAGACTAATGACTGGGGAGGCAGCTGTGCTCTATTCTCTCCTCTGGGGCACTCTGCTTCATGGTAAGTCCTTTGGAAAAGAAACACTAAAACATACAGTTATACTCACTCTACCCTTGCTGGTGAAATTTTCTAATTATAAAACTAAGTTTATTGAAGTTATTTTTTTGGTTCCTTTGCTTGAGTCTACCCACTTAGTCTGTTTATGGGATAATGTAGCCAAGTTGCAGCTCTAAACTGGCTAAGTGTACAGCTATGTGTGCTGAGTACACAAGAAAGAGCCCATTCAAAGTCCTAGAAAAACAATTAAAAGTTACAATAGTAATAATAATAATAATTATAACAGTAATAGCTAATAGATACAGTGGTTATTACAAGCCAGGTGAGAGAGCTGTGACTGGAACCCAGTCCTTCTGGCTCTAGAGTCTGTGAGGACCTCTGTCAAAAGACAGATGTCTCCTTCTCACCAAGTGAGACTGGAGGAAGAATACTGAGGTAGAGAGCTGGAGGTGACCTGGGATTCGTGACACTGGGCACAATACTGTCTCTAATCCTTGGTCCTTGGTATCTTCTGTAAATAATCAGAGTAGCAAAGAATACTATTAAGACCAAGACATCTCACAGTTATGCATCCTGCTTTGCATTTGGTGATCTTCATGCTCCACAAGGGAATGAACACTGTTCTGTACACAAAGTAAGAAGTACCTGGGGTGCCTGGGTGGTTCAGTTGGTTAAGCACCCAACTTCGGCTCAGGTTGTGATCTCATGGTTGGTGAGATTGAGCCCCGAGTCGGGCTCTGTGCTGACAGTGTGGAACCTGCTTGGGATTCTCTCTCTTCTTCTTTCTCTGATTCTCTCTCTCTCTCAAAATAAATAAACATTAAAAAAAAAAAAAAAGAAGTGCCTGTAATGACCACTACCTAGGCAAGATTACTAAGATTACACTAGGGGAATGGATCTCACAAGGCCATAAGCTAGAAAAAGGCAGAATTGGGATCTGCCTCAAAATTTCTAACTGTAAAGCTGAGCCACTGGAAGAAAGCAGAGGTTTTGCATAGTGTTGCTCTGAGCCAGGGGACCTTGGAAGTCTGCACCCCACTAGGGGTGCTAGGGCTTGAGTGGAAGGTTGGTGGGCAATGAGAAAGAGGGTCCTCTTGACTTATTTACCTGTCTGTGATTTCATTTGAAGATTTTATGGCTTGAAAAAGCTTGTCATTCACTCTGTCCCAGGTCTGTCACCCTTCACATCTGGGGCCACAACAGGGCTTCTGATTACTGTCCCCAAGAGCAAAGATGTAAGGAGAGAATGGCACTTCCGTTCTCCATAAAAGCTAGTGAGGCCCTGTGAATGAATTCCTATTCATGAGACGACCCATTCCCACTCCTGGAAAAACGACTTGAGACAACATTGATAATGAAAATGAACAAAACATGTCATTCTTGCTAGGTGCCAAGTACTATTCTAAAATTGTGTGTTGCCTAATCTATGCTGCTTGTAAAAACCTGCAGTAGTTCTTCTTTACAATGAGAGACAATCGACCCCTTTCCAGAAGAAAACTATTTCCTCTATTACTGTAATTGCTCTGTTGAAATAACATGTTCTCTCATTCCATATATGTATGGATATATATATACCTTTCTAGACATTCGCACACCCATATATAACATAGGTACACGTTCGTTTATATATACGTCCTTGTAAAAATTAATTCTTATTTTAATTTGTCCACCTTTAGCATTTCCGTTATTATTAAAGGGCTACCCTCTTGCTCTTGTCTGTCAACCTGGCAATGACTGAAGTAAGTAAGTCAACCAACCATGGGGAAGAGCCTTTAAGTATAGTGTAGGGAAATTTTGATTTTAGGAGTTTGGAGTTCAGAGACCCGAATTTCAGACTCAACTTTGGTTAGTTACGTATCTGGTTCAAGTGATGTTTATTAACTATCTCCTAAGCATAAGAGATTGTGGAGAATGCCATAAGTACATGATACAGTCACGGGGGGCCCAGGGAAGCTAAAGGGACATGGGGGCACAGAGAAAATAAAGGAGTGTGGGCGGGGCACACAGGGAAGATAAAGGGAGATGGGGGAGGTACAGGGAAGATAAAAGGACATAGGGGCATACAGGGAAGGTAAAGAGACATGGGGGGTACAGGGAAGATAAAGGAGTGTGTGGGGGGGCACAAGGAAGATAAAGGGACATGGGGGCACAGGGACGATAAAGGGACATTGGGGTATAGGGAAGATAAAGGGGGTAAAGGGTTTGGGGAAGGTGAAGGGGGCATGGGGAGTATAAGGTGAAGACTGGGGAAGGCACTGGCCTTTGCACTGAGTCTGGAAGGATAGGAACAGATATTTATTTGCACATGGCCTCTTTTGGCAAGGGAGGGGACTGAATTTTAATATGGGGAAGGTGGCCTGGCTAGGCAACAAGAGGGAGGCAGGGAGCTCGGGCTGAGGGGAGCATGCGGAAGCCCCTTTTCTACTCCGACTCTTTCTTCTCATCTGTTAAAGGGGCAGTGAGGGCTGAGTAGGTGACTCCCCAAGGCCCTGGCCCAGGCATGAAAGGGGTTCATGCCCAGGTAGCTTCCATTCCCGGCTCCCCAAATAGCCAGGTCCCTGCATCAGTGCCGCATGGCAAGGACCCAACTGGTGCTTTTGTCTTAATCCATGGCGTTCCAGAATCAACCTCTGCGTTTCTCCATCTCCCACTTGTAAGCACGGCCTCATTGATATTCCGCAAACTTTCCTGGCCCCCTTCTTGTCTAATTCTGTGAGAAGACATTTCAATGAGTCTGAGCTGGGACAATTTAGCGCTGAGACTCGGATCTCTATTCACAGCCAGGGTGCGTTCTCACCAGATTTGAGTCAGGAGGCTAAGCTTTTTAGATCCCCCAAAGGCATTGTCTCCAAGTTTTCTCTGGGCCAGGCTGCCAAGTTCATGCGAGGTGCTGATCTCCGTGCTTTCACAGACCTACTTATTAGCAGCTTTCTTTCTTTCTTTTGCTTTTCTTTTTTTTTTCCCCCTTCCAGTCCCATAGATACAATTATTAGAAATTCCTGGTTTTGTGCCCATATTGAAAGAAGGCCTGAATGGGTATGCTAAGGACCCGAAAGTGAGCCACTCTCCCTAACTCCAGCTTATGCGGTTAATTAGATTTGGATGGTTTCAGAGGAGCAGCTGGAGTTTTCAGAAAAGGGGAACCATAAAAAGGGACTATTCAAGGTATTTTGGAGGGGCCTTATAAAACAATACAGCTGTGAAATGGGGTTTGGGAAATACAACGCTCTTGATTTGGGGGGAGGTTTCGGGGGAGAGGGGTGGGCAAGGGGCAACAGGAATGGGTGTGAGCAGGCAGAGAAATGCCAGGCCAGGGAAGATTCCATTCACATGGACACAGTCAAGCTGGTGTCACACAGCTCTGGTCCCCGTAGTAGCCGTGTCCCTAGCTTTGGGGGAGCAGTTCCAGCACACGCCACAGGCAGTTCGACTAAGGAAGATGGGAGTTAAACATTGGCCTTGGAGTGCAAGGCTACTCTCATTTGGCTGAAACTATGAAGTTTTGCAGAAAACACAGTTTCTGCGATACTGGCTTTGTCCTCTGCAGGCAGCATGGGTGACAATTCCCCAGCTGCATCTGATCGCAGGAGAACTGTGCCCTCCCCTCTTTGGATTGAATAGAGCCTAACCTGGAAATGCCTGATGCCTGAACCTCTGTGAGAGCCCTGGGTTCTTGCAGTGTGGTATTTTGAACTTGTTGAGTATGAAAACACTCTAAAGCAGGAGTCTCCAAAGCCACAGTCTGACAGTGTGAATGGGCCTTCACCTTGCCTGCCTCGAATTCACAGCGGGATTCTTCATCTCTAAGACCGAGAAGTGTCTGGACGCTCTTGCATTCAGTTTCTCACTTGTGATAATGCAGAGCCTTTACAAGAAGGTGTGGAAGGGGGTGGGGTACAGGAGGGCTCGTGGAGCCTGAAGGTGAACAGGAGGAAAGGCGACTTTCTAGAGTTCCACCTGTAGGAGGAGGAGACAGGCGCAAATTCTACTGGTTGGTGGTCAGCGATCTAAGCATTTCTGCGGTCTGTGGTCAGCGGTGCCCCCAGGGCGAAGGCGGCCATGAACAATGGCATTTTGTTCCATGGAGCAGTAATTAGGAAACTTTATGTTACCTAGTTTTTTTTGTTTTTTTTTTTCTAACTACTGGAAGACTTGCTTCAGACCAAATTCTACCTACAACCCCAGACTATGAACCTGGGAGAAGCAGAACAGCTCTGGTTAAGGAGGCGGGAGCTGCCAGGGCCGCGTTTAGTTCTGGCTTGTTCTCACTCCTCAGATGACCTCTTGGGTGCAGGCACAGAGCACTGGGGCCCCCTTGTTGCTCGGAGCCTCTGCATTCTGCAAAGCAGCCTTCTGCCAAATCCAGACGTTTTAACCTGTCCCATCTGTTTTTTATATTAGGGTCTGTCTGTGGGTCTGCCCCTTTCCTCCATTCCCGATTCAGATGGAGTCGATGTGTGACAGATGTAGGTGGGAGCTCTGTGGGACCAAAATGTGGTTATTAATATCAGTGTGTCCATGGGCTGTCAAGCCCTGGAGAGAATCATGGTTTCAAAGAATAGCTCACTCATTCCTTTAGCAAAAGACCACCTTCTTATACCAAAAACACTGGACTGTGTCCTGCTGCTACTGGGGTGAATGAGACACAGTTCCTTCTGTTAAGGGGTTTGTACTCTAATAAGGGTGAAAACCACACGCACAATGACTACAGTCCAGGACCACTTCATCAGTACTGCATCAGAAGGGCACCAAATGCTCTCAGAGAAAGGAGGGAGACTTTCATCTCAGTGATCTGACGGGAGCTATACAATGTGCTACCCAGTTTCTGGGGAGAGAACAAGCAGGGATGGACACGGGCGCTTGCTGCCCAGTGGATTCTGTTTTGACTTTTTAAAGGTTTAAATATTAGAAGAGAAGGAGTGAATAGAAAAAAAGACGTGAAGAATTTAGGGGTCGGGGAGGGAGGGAGAGACAGAAAGAGAGAGAGAAGAAAGAGAGAGGTCTGCTTTGGAAAGCTTTCAGCAGGTAACACTATAAAACCTCCCTCATCTGATATTTTTAGACACTGTCTGCTCCCAGTTCTTGTCTTTTCAATTGTCTGTGTGCCCTTTCTCTCTGTGACATATTTTTAGATTGTTGGCTTCTAAAAGGCAAGAATGGTGGGCAGGTATTTTAGCAAATCAGTTTACATTGCAAGTGTTTCCCTTCCTTGGAAACCAGATCACCAGCTGAGAGCCGTTAAGCAAACGGAACATATGTGGAGCACCCCCCTTTCTGTGTTAGCGGGGGTGGAGGTGAGGGATGAGAAAGTCCACATGAGATATTGGTACTGGTCCCCAGAAATGGGCTATTTGGGGAGACAAGACAAACTGCTAGAAGCTTTTAAAAAATGAATTTTAGTGAGTTCCTAAACTCTGGGACATTGTCTATGACTGTAACTGGCATTGACCATTTGAGGAGCTACGGGACGTTTCCGGGAGGTGGGGGTGAGCTAGGCTCTGCAAAAGGTTCAGGAGTTAGGATAGAAATTGAATTAGTAAGTTATTCAGCGCCGAGACTTTAGTCTCAGATACTGTAGGGGACACAAAAAGTACAAGACCCTTGAGTCACTCTGTTTTCTGGGGGGCGGGGGGAGTGTGTAACACACCCAGGAAGCCATCCTTGCCAATTAAGTAGTGCACAGAGATGCACTATTGGGTTTTGCGGTTCCAAATGGTAAAGCAGAAAAGGGAGAGGTCTGTGTAGGGCTGGAGTGGCCATCAGGGGAGGGAGTGCCCTTTGATGAAGAAGGGGAATCTGTAGAAATCATAAATCAAACAGAGTAAGGTTAACCGGGAAGGGAGGAAGTGGAGGGGTAGCTTGGGCAGAAGTCCAGAGGCAGGTTAAGGATATGTGGTTAAAATGAAGACATTTCCTGATACGAGTGGAGAGTCTGGGTTGGCAAAGAGCAGGGGAATGTGGGCAATGATTCTGAATAAAGATTGCATGTGAATTTGGAGACTGGAGGCCTTGAATTCCAAGCTAAGGGATGTAAACTTTTTCCTTTAGGCTAAAAAAGCTCTTTTTTGGACAGGAAACTGAGCCCCTATCATTTCATCAGTTGGAGAGAAGCCCTCCCCAGTGGTCGGTGGTCGGACAGGAGAAACCTGTGCCAGGACGCTCTGCAGCATTCGGAAACACAGACAGAAGGAGCTGGAAACGTCTCGCCATAATTGGCTTTCTCTAGGCTGCTGCCTTGTTGTGAGGAGAGGTGGTACTCCCTCCTCTGCACAGTGATTGCTGGCCCAAAATAGCCCTGCACCTGCTCTGAGATGCCTGCAAGATAATTTCAGCTTCCAAGGAAACTGCCCTGATTGGTGTTGATTTTTCATGACCTCCCTTCAGGCGAACACCTGGAGATAAGCACCTGATCACAGAGGTGCACCCTGGAGAGTCGAAGGCACAGAGGTATGCAGCCTGGGTGCTCCTTATCTCCTCCCAGGGAAGGGAGGATCAGGTTCTGGGTGCCTCTCGCCCCACAGGTATCCGAACCAAAAGGTTGGGTACTAACTGGCCGATGCAGAGGGCAGGGAAAGGGGCAGGGGGTTATAGTGTGAGCCATCACCCTGGGGAGCCACTTTGGAAGCAATGTTTGAAGTGGGCCCTGCCTCCGATCTCCGATTTACAGTCTGACTCTGACCTATCTTCCCAGCTTGTCCCCTATCTGTGCATACTCTTCCTCTTCAGCTCAAACCAGGCCTATGGAAAGACTTCCTTTAGCTCGTGCCCAAAATTCTGGTCTGCTCACCTAACCAAATGCTTCCCTTTCAGCTCAAATATCACTTTCTCCTGGGACCCAACTGTGGCCTTCTGCAAACAAAAAAATCCGGGGCACTTTGGGGAAACACAAATAACTGGTTGAAAACTGGGAGGGATCACATACACAGATGAGTGAATCGGCATCATATTTTAAGGCATATTACTGATGCCTGCCTGCTATACCTAAGACACTGTCATGAGTGACTGCATACATAGTCTCTCATCTGATTCTTTCTGAAACTCTGCGTGGCAGGTATGGGTACCCTTGTGTCCACTTTTCAGGTGTTTATGAAATCTGCCCAAAACCATATAACTAGAAGTGTTAGAAGCAGTGTTGGACCGGGTGGTCTAAGTTCACAGTCCTTTCTCTATGATGTACCATCTTGGTCACACATTATATACTTAATTATGGGTGAAGAAAAGTTACTTGAACCAAGTTGAGTTTTATGATACAGTGTTTTATTATGTTCCTCTGACGGGCTGCTGGGGCTCTGAGGATCCTCACTGATATTTCATATGAACTCAAGCAGGCACTAATTCCAGAAGGAATGGCATGGAGGAGGAGTGAGGCTTTGGCAGCAGGGTAAACCTCCTTTCTATTCTTTCTTCCATTTCTGAAGCATACCGTTCAATCCAACTCAGTCCCTCTGGCCAATTTTTGGAGAATTTAATGTGGAATCTTCATCTGGGGACTTTACTGGGACAGAGGATAGATAACTAAACCTTTCTCTCATTCTCTCTCCTTCAAAGAGTTTATTTTTTTATTATTTTTTTTAAACTGAAGATATGCACAATTGAATACCTCGACTGGAGAATTATGCGGCTCTTACCCACTCATCTGTGTGATTCACAAACTTTGTCATGTCTTTTCTCTCCCTCTCCCTCTCTCTCTCTTGCTCTCTTGCATGCGCTTTTCCCCACCTGTGTTGTGGTTACCAAAAGCTCCACGTCTGAGAGCCGAGGAATTTCTAGAAGTCCTCTGAGACGTGGCAGATTCAAGTCCTTCACTAAGGTGCGAAAACAACTTCTTCCGGGATCCCGTCAGCCCACCAAGCCTGTCTCCTTACACCTGAGAACATGAGCCCCGGAGCATCGCTCTCCTCAGGGCACCTGAGGCTTCTCTTTCCTCCTCGGACTGTAGTTGAGGAGGATGGGGTGAAGGAGATGAAAATCCAAACCCATACACTCTTATTTTTTCTCCCTCTTCTTCTAATTCCACCGTATTTCTCCCTCAAGCTCTATTTTCTTAACCTGTCCTGATAGTAGCAGTAAAAAAACAAACAAACAAAAAATGTGTCCCAAGCCTACTACCTCGGGAGAGAAAGTCAGACTGCATGAGAAAAGGAAAACTGCTTGTTTTCTCAGTGACCCCCCCCAGTGGCCCCTCCTGGCTCCCCATCTTAACTGTAGCTTTCTCTCTCCCCAAACCTATAGACTCAGCTCTTCAACATCCTGAATTGAAGCTCCCACATCTCTAGAATTAAGCAAATAAATAAAAGCCATGTGTCAGTGAAGCCTGTCCCCTTCATTCTCCCTGCTATGTGCCAGTGTTTGGTGTCTCTGGTGTGGCCCAGGTGACTGTAGGCCCCAGGCTCCCACGCACTTGAACCTGCAGGGATGATGGCTTCATGCACCTGGACCCACCTGAGATCCTGGCTCAGACCTCTGCTTCCCAAACCTGGCTGATCGCCCCAGCTATGTAGGGAACTTCCAAAAACATTTGCTCCAGACACCATCCAGAGATTCTGATTCACTAGGTCTATATTTTGTTAAAGCTCCTGGCTAATTCTAGTAAGAGCCAGCCAGGTTTGAGAACCACTAATCCAGACCACAAATTATTATATCATTCTTAATCTGTATCTTGATCTCTTTGTACCCAGATTTCCAGCCTACAGTTTATTTCCTCTAGCTATGACTTTAGGGAAGGGCAGCTTTCTGGTCTAAGATTCAACCACTTTCCACATCATTCCTGATTCTGATCTCCACTTCACTAGTCCAATTTGTTGCCATCTATGCCAATGTGATGGGTTTCTTCCAAGACATCTATAGTGGGACGTTATCCCACACTAGAGAAATTCTGTAAATAGGACAAAAGTCTGGTGAATGGCCTTTGTTGTTTAACTTGCACCCCATACAGTGATGATTATTGAAAATATCAAATTCACAGTCATAATAATAGTTACCTATAGTAGAAAACAAAGTTGTTCCATATCCATTATCTCACTTGGTCCTAGTAAAAGCTCTAATACCTACCAGTGTCATTCTGACTATACAGATTTATAAACTGAGACTTGGAGAAGATAAGCGGCATGTGCAAGAATCCAGAGAAGCGATCTTTCTGGGCTTTTTGAGCACCGAAGGTTACAGTATGCTGAGCACTGCTATGCTTTTGGCACACTGTAATCTAGTTAGAAAACTGACATGTCCACCAACCCCTCCCCCCCCACCTCCTCATCAAAGCCATCACAAAATCCCTCAGGTGTTCACAGCAGTTTGGCACTGCCCTCCAACTCCTACAGCAGTCAGCTCCTTCCTTGGACCCTGGTGGGGATTTATCATGGTTTCCTTGATTCTTGCTTCCTTGGATGGCAGCCTTACCCAAGTCCAACCTGGTCAGCTCACTGGTCAGTCCACCCAGTGCCCTGAGATGGAGTGGAACATTAGATAATAATTCTTAGGCATTCGGGATCCAGGTACTGTCTGAAGCCAGGGTAAGCCTTATGGAGGCTCTGAGAGTGTGAACACAGCTCAGGAGTCTTTATGCTCCCTATCCAAAAACGTCTCCCTTCCCCAAACTACCTTAGCAGTCAAAAAAAGATGGTCTCTTACATCTATGTGAGATTTGAGTCATTATCAGCATCCTTCGCTGAACACCTACTATGCTCCAGGACCTGTGCTTTGTGTACTTGGTCTCCCTGCAAGACAGAGGTATGATCTTTTATAGACTAAGACACTGTACTTCAAGAGATTCATGCAGAAATGCATGAGCATCTCTCCACCCCAGGCTACAGAACCAGGAGGTAAAAGGGCTCTGTCTCCATGTCTCAAAGGCAGGTCAGTCTCAAGTGTTTGTCCCATGATATTATCTTTCTTCAGTTCCATCAATATATAATCCATTTAAGATATCATACATATTTTAAAACAATACATAGTAGTGATCAGTCACTGACATCTCTGGTTGAGTGTTCTTAGTTGATGTTTCCTAGTATACACAGCTGGAAATCCTTTGGGATTTTAAGAGGGGAGAACAACAGATTAATTTGGAGGTTGAGCCACTCTGTGGCATAGCAGACTGAGTAGGGCACAAGGGAAGTGAGGGCTGGGGTGGGCAGTGCATAGTGTGAAATTATGAAAACTTAATTTCTTTCCTAATCTCACTTCATCAGGCTATTTCTACGGATATTTTCTTCTACCAAAGCAGTGATTTTACCAGGGCATTAACAACATGACACCACTAGATAGCCAAGCACCATCAGCTTTGGGGACGACGATCCAACTCCACCAACTCCCTACTGAACTCTACTGAACTGGGAACCTCGACAAGTCAAAACTATTATTTATATGGCTTTTCTTTAGCACTGGCCACACAGTCAACATTACTCAAGAGGTGAGTGCAGGAATGAATCAAAATAACTTTTGTTACCACCAATAACCTAGGAGCTAGCCCATCCAGTCCCTGCGTATTTCCAAAGATTCCTCAGAAATCATCCTGCTCTCGATGTCTAGAAGCTTTGCTGATTGATTTACCAGGGATTCTTGAAGACTATTGATTAGGTAAATAGAATGCCAACAAGTTGGACTGGTGAGCCAGAGAACATCAATAGCTGAGATAAGCTTGAATCAGCGACTTCTACTGGGTATAGCACAGGTAATTTGTCTTTATATTTACTTAGTATTGATGTTAAAGAGAACAATTATTCATTCACTTTATAGCTTACCTCAAACATACCCCCTCCAAAAAATTACATCAAGTGCCTTTGATATTAAAGAGATAAAGCTAAGAGTTTTGCTACTTCCTCATAGTGGAAGGAGACCAATTGAGAACAAATAATTCCCGTCATCTCCACCCATTATTCCTTTCTTAAAAGAGTCCTCACTCATTTTGTTAAAAATCTTTTTAATCTCAGAAAGGAGAAAACAATTAGCAGCTCACTTAATCTGTCCATTTAACATAAATCTCTGAGATTTCAGAATAAAGCCAGTCTAAGCGGCCACAGGAAGATTAATACAAAAGATTGGATAATCCAGGGGCCTATGTTTACTCTTGGAAGGTGGTAAGAAAAAACCCCACTAGTCAAGGCTTCATGTATGCCTACCACACTCAGACTTTCAAATACATCCATCTTCTTGGTACCCAGCCCCAGGATTCCTTCACATCTAATGTGTTCTTCTTGTCCTGCTGAGGGTTACTAATGTGGTAGAAAGGAAAACCACTTATGGGCCCAGGATACTAGGGATGATGCATGCATGGATAATTAAGAGATTATTGCAATTTTAATCGTACATTCTGCCTGGACCTTTAGGAGAATTATGCTAAAACAGGTCACATGGACCTCAATCCAAAATACTGTCTGTAATACAGCTGACCTATGAAATGAACACGAATCTCCCCATCTTCCCAAAGAACTGTACACAGCATGACTGTACTATTTATAGAAATCTGAGGTTACTAAATTTCATCAGTTTACCCCCATTTCCTTCCTGTATCCCTGGTCACTAATCATGATCCTAATTCAAGTATTTTCTACCACTGTGAATGGGTACCATGTTGGTGTTTCCCGGAATTTTCTTTGAGTTCCCTGAACATGTAATTCTTCTTCCTGTGTTTGTTTATGTTGTTTCCTCTTCCTGTAATAATTTATTCCTCCTCTCCTTACCTCTTGAATCTCTTAACATTCACTTTCTTATCTTCCCCTAAACTTGGCTCTCAGCTCATCAATCCTTCCCTTAGGGAAGCCTGTTCTGTCTCCACTGCAGCCTAGATCTGGGCTCTCTCTTACATCTTCTCATTTCTTCCTATATTTTCCTTTGGTGTCATTTGTAAATATATATTTGTGACATTACTTGGCTAATGTCTATCTCCTCTGATAGACTGTAAGCTCTCTGGGGGCAGGGACCACATCTGTTTTTGCACATCGTTATATCTCTAGCACTTGGTCCAGTGCCTCAATCCTCAGTAAGTTGTTTTAGAAGACAGAAAAATAGATGCATTAGACAAAAGAAAGAAAATAAAGCATGAACTTAAAAATCTGGTCTACTTCTTGTACTTCTTCCTTCTCTTTGTGGGATGGATGAACATGATATGAACTATTTTTCTCTGCCTAAAAGAGATAAATTTGCTCTTTGGATGAAGAATTACAAGAAATAATGGGTGTGGGGGAGCGAGGGCACAAGTTCAATGTGCGTTGCTCCTTCTTTAGAAGCACCTTCTTCACATCTTCTTGAGAAGTTCAGCTCTTAGAGAGGGACTAAGTCAGGTTATACCTTTCATTTGAAGCCTTCCTTGATAACTAAAGCCCTCACACATGTATTCTTTCTACAGACTCCTAAAGCACATATCTGTCACATCAGAGAAGCTGGGGTTTAAATGGGCCAGTCCCATAATCTGTCCAGGGTAATAATTCCATGACCATAGCCCTCTCCATGGGTTCCTCATAGATGTCATCTTCTTTTGCCAGATGACTCCACCAAATGGACTGAAAAGGTTTCCTCATGTTGACCTAACATCTCTGTCTTTGATGATCCCATGCTTTGATCCCATTCATGTTCCCCAGAGCTCCCATAGGACATCTACTCCTCCTGGCCCTTCACCGTCTTTCTGATACTTGGATATAGTTGTCACACCTGCTCACTTCCTCCCATCTACTGTCCATCCTACTCCCACAGCGTCCTTCTCAGTTCTATGCTCCATATGTGTGTCTCATCTCCTCATATAGACTGTAAGCTCCGGAAAGGAACAATTTCCCTTCTGCCTCTTTTATACACCTTTCAAACCCAATACTTGGCTGAAAATACAGTGGGCATTCATTACTGAATGAAAAGTGCATATGTGTAGTGAAGAAAGGTTATATTGAAAAAAACAAATGGAGATTATGTGGGCTGAGACCCAGGAAGAATACGATTGCCCTCTTTTCCCATGGTTGACAAAGTTTAATTGATTAATGTGAAGATTTTTTCACCATGCCATATTAGGCCCTTTTCTTCCAATAAAGAAATACAAAACATTCCTTTAGTAGGTGAAGAGGAAATTATTTTTCTACCAGTTGATATAAGAATAAAGGACTAAAGAACACTCTCATTGGAAAGCCATAGGAACTGAGAAGACTACCTGTTAAAGACAGTTTAACACATACAGAAAAAGATCAAGGAGGAAGTAGGATAAAAGAGGAGATGGTTATTGTCGAAAGTGCTGCTATGAACATTGGGGTACACGTGCTCCTATGCATCAGCATTCCTGTGTCTCTTGGGTAGATTCCTAGCAGGGCTATTGCTGGGTCATAGGGTAGCTCTATTTTCATTTTTTTGAGGAACCTCCACACCGTTTTCCAGAGTGGCTGCACCAGTTTGCATTCCCACCAACAGTGTAGGAGGGTGCCTACTTCTCCACATCCTCGCCAGCATCTATAGTTTCCTGATTTGTTCATTTTAGCCACTCTGACTGGTGTGAGGTGGTATCTCAGTGTAGTTTTGATTTGTATTTCCCTGATGATGAGTGACATTGAGCATCGTTTCATGTGTCTGTTGGCCATCTGAATGTCCCCTTTGGAGAAGTGTCTATTCATATCTTCCGCCCATTTCTTCACTGGGTTGTTTGTTTTTCGGGTTTGGAGTTTGGTAAGTTCTTTATAAATCATGGAAAGAGACCAAGTGCCCATCAACTGACGAATGGATAAAGAAGTTATGGTACTTATATACAATGGACTACTACGTGGCAATGAGAAAAAATGAAATCTGGCCATGTGTAGCAACATGGATGGAACTGGAGGGTATTATGTTAAGTGAAATAAGTCAGTCAGAAAAAGACAGATACCATATGTTTCCACGAATAGGTGGACTTTGTGAAACTAAGCAAAAACCAGGGGGAGGGGAAGAGGGGAAAGAAAAAAAAGACACAGAGAGGGAGGGAGATAAAACATAAGAGACTCTCAAAGACTAAGAAAAAACTGAGGGTAAGGGGGATGAGGGAGGGGGGAGAGGGGGTGATGGGCATTAAAAAGGGCACATGTTGGGATGAACACTGGGTGTTATATGTAAACCAATTTGAAAATAAACTATTATAACAAAAAAAAAAAAAAAAAGAGGAGATGGTGTGGAATTCGGAACATGGCCAGGCCAGGAGCACCGTTTCTCTAGTATTCCCTAGTCCCAAAGGATGCATTAGGTTTAATGTAAAAATGCCTGACAAATTACTAGGTCACTGAGTGTGAAATTTATACTTTTTGCTCCTTGCTTTCTCCCATCCTATAATTGTATCGACCTAACCGGTAAAAATATTGCTATTGTCTTTTTTATTATGGCACCTCTGAAAAGGGAACTGCTGTGCCTCAGTAGATTTTTTTCCTGGATAAATCTTTTCCTTGTGATAAATAAATTTCCTAATAGGGTCTTATTTAAATAACACAGTGCTGGGAGTAAGGCAGAAATCAAAAGATGAACCATTAAGCCTAGTAATAGGAAAGTGGTGTGCGTCAGCGGCATTGCCACATCCCGAGAAGCCACATCAATTAGATACCTAATGTGTGACCCATCACATAAACCAGTCCAGCCACGCACCCCTCATGCTCCTACTATCGATTGTCGCCCAGGTATTTGGAATTAAACCGAGCCTCCTAATTATCAAGCACACAGAGCTATGCTGGTCCTGCCATCAGGAGACTGAACTACAGCCTCTTTCCGAGGTATTTCCCTCATGGTGATGAACGTACTCTCTCTGTGACCTTGGGCTGTGAGTGTGTTTGTTTTATAATCAACCCGATCTGAGACATGGGATGTTCCTGGGAATCAGAGAAATCAGAAATAGCAACCATTTAGGGCATCTCAGTGACATACCTCGTGATTCTGGGGCTTTATCCAGGTTGGTTTTTAGCAATACTAACTCACTTTGGAGAAAAGACTTTAAATCAGATTCTTACACATTTCTCTGGCTTTCTGACCACCCCTGGTCATAGGGAACTCTCCCTGCTCTGTATCTTTTTCTAATATTATCCACTCTCTGGACTCTGTTCAAGGGTATGTGCTCTGTCTTTTTGCCTCCCAGGTGGGTGCTGAACTCGTTTTGCTTTCGTCTTAAGTCTTCATTGGTATGCAGCACAGGGTTGGATACATAGCAGATGCTCGATAAAAAGATGATAATATTGCTTCTTTTGACTGCTTCTGATTTCTTACCCTACCTTAAGCAGTCATTGTTTGCACCATTGATAGATTTAGATGTTGCCTCTTGCCAAATTACCTAGGCACACAGAATACTTGGAGACTGCTTTCAGGTCCCCTGGCATTTTCATTTAGTTAAGTTATGCCTAGTTAGTTCTCTTAATCTTCTTCTATGTTCCACTTCTTGCCTTTAATTTTTTACAATCTAGAGATGACAGCACCTTGGATAATTCTAGGGAAACATTTGGGGAAATGCCCAGGAGAGGAGAGTGCTGTAGCCAAGAGGGGTGATGTTTGTGCGGTCTCCCTGTTCACTGCATTCACTGCACGCTGTGTCAGAATTGAAATGCCCCGTGCGAAGCACAGACAACTGTTGCTGCCTGTCTCTGCTTGACCTTTGCTGTGTCTGGAAATGGATGTGCTGGTCTTCCACCTAGGAGGCCCATTGATAGATTTCCATTCATCCCCAGGAGGCGGTTGGAACGTGGCCAGCTAATCAAAACATAGAATAGAGGAAAGGGGATTGTTAGCAACCTTTTTTAAACAACAGACTCAGTTTCTATCCGCATGACATGGTCCACAAGGCCAATTTGCCACTTTTGGTATACTGCAAAGTTCTCAAAGTTCTCATGTGGCTGTTCTCCTTTGCCTGGGGACTTCCATGGCTTTTCTCCCATTTGATATCATCCCCAGGCTGAATCATGCAAAGCTTTTGATCAAGCAAACCTTCCCGGTGAACCAACAGTCCTTCCAAACATGATCTGTGTCCAAACGGACAGGGAACATGAAGCACCTTTTAAAATCACAAAAGCAAAATGAGCAGAGAGACACTGACAAGAAAGTAGTGAGACTCTATTATAAACTACCTCAATCTAGTATGAATTGTATCCTAAGTCCAGTCTTTTCTTCCAAGTCAACTAAAGGTTCATCTCTGACACAGAGGCCCAGAGCCTGATGCAAATTGAAACCTCTGATACTAACATTCCAGTCGGTTGCTGCTGAATGCAAAGTATGAGGCTAAAACTATCCTGTGACTAACCATGCAAAAGGAAGATAGAGTCATATAAGTGGTCTGAATGCAAAAGAAACGGGAAACAGAACGATACAGGAAACAGATGCCTCAGCTCGACTTCTAGAACCTGGGCTATCAGTCTTTGCTTTTGTACTTCCTACGGTGTGATTCTGGGCAAGCGTCTCTACCTCTCTGGGCCTGTTTCTTTATAAATTACAGCAAATTGCCACCTTCCTATATCCACTTACCAAATAGTTTACGAAGCACATAGAACTGCAGCATTTTGGAACTGCAAATGACTTTGTTGAGTCTAACATTCTTCTGTTACAAATGGAACAACTGAAGTCCAGAGCTACCAAGGCTGAAGAGTAGAACTCTAGTAGAGACAGTGGAGACCATGATCCTAATCACAGCCTCAGAGTGTTTGTGCCAAAAGTGACATTGGGACTGACCTGGCACAGTATCTTTATTTGATAGTGACAAAACCGAAACCCAGAAAAAGAGAGAAATTAGGGAATTCATAGGAGAACTGGGGCTGTCCCTTGGGTGTTTGGATACACTGTGATCTAATCCAAGTGAGATGAACTATGTGTAAGGCTTTTGAGAAATCCAAACTTTTCTTTACACCTACATAAATGTGTAAAAGGACTAAATACTAATGATGCACATTTCAAACCTTGTAAATAATTTTCACAGACATCTCACAGACCAGAACTTTTGACTGAATTCATCTCGTTCACTCTGGACTTCCTGTAGGCTGTGGGCCAGTGCGTCCCTGATCGGATGGAAGAGCTGGGTAAGTTTCTGCCAGAGAAACGGTCTCAGTGCCCTGGATGCTGTGGCATTGCAGAGATAACTGTATGATAGCAAAGAGCCTCAACTCATGAAGTCTACTTGTGCGTGTTATGTGCTTCTCACTCAGTTGAGATGCTATGGGAATGCAGAGAGGAGACTTTGTTTTGCGGGGAGCTCACAGCTGTGTGAGTATGGGGGAAGTGGGCTGGGGCACCTAGGATAATGGGATAAGACCCAAGGCAGATCTTGAAAGATGCTATCATGGAGGTAAAAGTGCTAAAAGAACACTGGGGTTAAATGTAATAATTCTAAATGGTCTGTAAAAGAAAGTTTTGTAGCTGTATTTATGTTTATATTGAACCTTGAAGACTGAGTAGATGGTAAGTGGGGCATGGAACAGATAAAGTAAAAGGTGAAACTAAAGATTCAAGAGGACTGAAGAATCAGAACACGATGGATCTCTCTGTATTAAGACTTATCATAAAGCTAGAGTTATTATAACAGTGCAGTATTAGTACAGGGACAGATGGAGAACTAGATATACAGCCCCAAAACAGATACCTTTCTTTTCTGGATTCCTGATCTATGACAAAGGTGATCCTGTAGATTCACAGGAGAAGGAAAGATTGTCCTATACTTGGGAGTAGAGACAACTGGTTACCCAAATGGAAAGAAAATGATGTCAGATATTGGATCCCTAAATAAACATAAATAAATGTCATAGAAATCAATGTCAGATAAAGATCTAAATATGAAAAGCAAAACTTTTTTTTAAAGAAAATGTCAGCAAAAATTAAGTGGGTAGGATTTTTCAATATCGATATATTTATATTAGATTTCAAAACTTTTGTTTATCAAAAGATGCCATTAAAAGAAAAATCACACTCAGAGAAGATATCTGCAACTCTAAAAACCAGCAAAAGGTTGATATTTAGAACATATTTCTCTAAACGGGGAAAAATAAAAAAGAAAAGACAACCCAACAAAAAAGGAGATAAAATATGAACATGCAATTCCAAAAGAGGAAATATAAATCACAATAAATGTGTAAGCAGAAGTTCAACTCTTATTATCAGGGAAATACGAATTAAACTATAGTGAGATACAGTGTCTCAGCCATGATATTAGCAAACAGTATAAGGTTTGACAATTCCAAGTGTTGGCAAGGATACAGATTGATGGGATCTCTCATCTACAGTTAATGAGAGTGTAAACTGGCACCACTATTTTGGACGGCAATTTGTCATTATCCAGTAAAGTTGAAGATGCATGTTTCTTATATTCCTGCAATTTTTCTTATAAATATTTTCTCTAGATGAACATTCATAGTGAGGTCAAGAATACACATATATGAATCACTGCATAGTGTAAAACTGGAGAAAACCCACAGGACTATCAAAGGAGACTGAGTAAATAAACTGAAAGGGTTCTGCAATGGAATGATACAGAGCACTGTAAACAGATGAACTAAATGATATTATGCATCAATCTCGCAAATTAAGCCCAGAAGTGATGGTTGGTTTGCTTGAGAACTAGAAACAGCAGAGTAATAAACAAAAGGGAACCAGGCTGTGCTTCTATAAAGAAGCAGAGGGCTTCATGTGCATAATGCAATGTGAGTTGGGCTTCTCTCCTAAACATCTGACTGTTAAGATTCATGAAGAGTCATTGCTAGAGGGTAGACATTTTGTCTTTTTTATCTCCATGTCTCCAGCACCTATCAGAACACCTGGCATGGAGTAAGTTCTCAACACTATATATTATTTAATTTTTATCTTAATTTTAGTTAACATACAGTGCAATATTGGTTTCAGGAGCATAATTCGGTGATTCATCACATATAACACCAAGTGCTCATCATAACAAGTGCCCTCTTTAATACCCATCACGCATATATGATGTATTTTTATTTTTATTTTTTGAGAGAGGGAGTGAGAGTGAGGAAGAGGGGCAGAAGGAGAGAGAGAGAGAGAGTCTTAAGCAGGCTCCATACTCAGTATGGAATCCAATTTGGGGCTCAATTCCACAATCCTGGGATCATGACCTGACTCAAGCCAAAATCAAGAGTTGGACACTTAACTGACTAAGCCACCCAAGCACCCCTATAATGTATTTTTAAATGAATGAATGAATGCCAGAATCAATTCTACCTTTCCTTATAGGAATATACACTGAAAGATATAGTGGGCTCTTTGTTCTTACTACATTCACTTCCTGGCCAGATGATTTTCTCTTCTTCTCAATCTCTGAGTCTTCACAGAGTGAAAGCTTACTAGATCCATCCTTTTGACAACATTTCTGGGATTTGCCTCTTCCCTCTTGTATCCAGAATATCTGCTTGTCAGGATTCTTCTAGATCTTACCCTATATACCTCTTCATCTGCCTATTCATTTGTATCCTATATAATAAACAGGTCATCATAAATATAGAGCTTTCCTGAGTTCTGTGAGTTGTTCTAGTAAATACTGAACCTGAGGAGGTTGTGGCAAGCCCCAAATTTGTAAGTGGCTACAAGTGCTTGGGGGGGTACCTGGCACTTGTAGCTGGCATCTGAAGTGGGAGCAGTGTTGTGGGACTGAGCCCTTAACTTGTTGGGTCTGCACCAACTCTGGGCAGTTAGTGTTAGAACTGAACCAAATTGGTGGATACCTCGTTGATGTCAGAGAGTTAATGTTGAAGAGTATATGGGTTAAGTAACATCTCAATGGACTGATCAGTGTATATTTATTTAGTAAACAATATATGTAGGAGACTTTGCCAGGCATTACGGACATAGTAAGAGTAACAACAACAACAACAACAACAACAACAACCACAAAGATAGTGACAAAACTTAACTAGAGAACTACACAGAGGACTTTAACATACATTGACCCTTTTCATTTTAAGAACAAAACTGGAATATTATAGCTAATGAAACTTACTGGGCCAGCAAATTGTAGCTGCTTGTATGTGCCGATTTCATCATGAACATTTTCTTTCTTAGGAGAGGATAGCCTTGTAGTATGAGCCTACCCCCACAATAGGGACTATAGTTTCGGGATGCCTGAGGTCTCCCACAATCAGATACTGCTGTCACACAAAATCTGGTCTTGTCCCCACCTTACAAACTGTCCCTTCTGGATCCTCTATGCAGTTTGTACAGAGAGTGACTTTATATTTTTTGATCTCATGATACCTGGAATTTCTAAGACCCTTTGGATAACCAGAAGGAACCACAGGGCCATAATCTGACTAGGTCAGGGACTCAGGAACCCTTTCAAAGGCCTCATAAAGGGGAGAGAGAATCCTTTCAGCAGAAATTAAATCATAGCATTTTATTTTTATCGGATACTTGCTATCATTTTCCCCCTCCCTTTGCTGCCATGAAAATTGAGAAACTGGGAATCCAATTACAAAGGCGAGATAAAAAGGAAAGATAGTAAAACATTTTAATTGGATGGAAGAGACACTGAATTGTGTTCTCCTGCTCTGTGCTGCAACTTCTCTGTGTGTCACAGCAGCAGAGGGGGGTCACTGGAGACAGGGACAGTAAGGTGACATGAGAGAAACAGGAACCACCACGTGAGTGTCCGTATTAATAAGGGGACCATCATCGTAGCATCCTGGTCCCCTAGAATTATTGATTTCCCCCTGACCACCCGAAACAACATACTGATAGGCAGAAGTAGCCCAAATAAAAAAGACCCAGCTCCTCTGTGGGGCTCACTTCAGATGTAGATTTTTCACAGCAGCGAGAGAGACTGTTATCAAACAAATTTCGATAAATGAAGGTACTTTGGAGGGAGGGCTTCCCTTGGAGTTGGATCAGGGCTTTGCTTATGAGAAAAAGCAACAGTGTCACATAAAAAGGTTTTCAGGAGCACTGAAGGACAATCTAATAGGGCTACCTCCAGTAGAAGTAGTAAAATTACCTTGGAAGGGGGGCACTATCCATCCACCCAGATTTAGGTTCTATGTCCAGTTTTCTGACCCCAGCTACTGTCAGACTTGCCAACTCATCAGGGCTTTAGGGACCAGGGACAATGTGGTTTGTCATTCAGATCTCAAAGGCTGATTAAATGATGCCTCCAGAGTGTCTGGGTGGCTCAGTCTGTTGAGCATCTGACTCTTGGCTTCGGCTCAGATCACGATCTCATAGTTTGTGAGTCTGAGCCCCATATTGGGCTCTGCACTGATAGTGCGGGTCTACTTGGGATTCTCTGTCTCCCTCTCTCTCTGCCCCTCCCTCATTTGCTCTCTATCTCTCCCTCTCAAAATCAATCAATCAATCAATCAATCAATCAACTTTCAAAGATGCTTCAATGGACTTTGGCCACATAGAAAGGTTGGTAGATTGAGAGGCGCCTGCTTTAGTTCTATATTGAAAAGTGGTTTAGAAGTTTTAGATTTCTCTCAAAGACAAAGCTTCAGGACTGGAGTGCACTGTCATGGGAAGGTCTTTGGAATTTGGATCAATTCCTCATTGCCTTCCCAATTCTGTTCATCACCAAATCCTGCCCAGTTTGTCTGTTAAGCATGTCTCAAATAACTGCTTCTCTCTATCCTAATCATCAACACTGTGGTACAAACCATACACCATATTTCTACAAGACATTAGCAATAACCTTCTCGCTGTATCTCTGCATTCACTCTGATTGCTCTCAAAAGTGTTCTCCACATTTTAGCCAAAGCTATCTCAAAATGTAAATCTGATCATGCCCTTTATTCACCAATTAAAACTCTATAGGGCCCATTATGGGATGGTTCAGTTCTCTGACCTTGACTTTAAACCACACTCTCCCTCACTCTCCACCCTAGCCACATGACTTGCCATCTCTCTATCCTTTGGGGACATGGTAGGTCTCCCTGCTGTGTACGTTCCCCCAGAACACTCTTCCTCTGGTTCCCTTCTTCTTATCCTTCAGATCTCAGCTAAGCCTCCTTTGTCCAGCCTCCTTGGTCTCACCTGCTCACCCTAACCTCACAGCACCCATAACTATTCATAGCTGCATTCTTTAAAAATTTTTTAAAATTTTGGTTAACAAAGTCAATTCCCACTATTGACGGTGGTTGGGTTAGTGAATACTGAACTATTGCTTCTAAGGGAAATACACAGTTGGGTTCCTATGAACCTCTGGTTACATTTTTTGTCAGTCACTGAATACATGATCTTGTTTTATGGGTGTTTCTATTTAAAAACACCTTATTTAGGGGCGCCTGGGTGGCTCAATTGGTTAGAGTGGCCAGCTTTGGCCCAGGTCATGATCTTGCGGTTCGTGAGTTTGAGCCCCGCATTGGTCTGGAGCCTGCTTCAGATTCTGTGTCTCCCTCTCTCTCTACCCCTCCTCTGCTCACCCTCTCTCTCTCTCTCTCTCTCTTTCAAAAATAAATAAACATTAAAAAATTAAAAAAAAGACACCTTCTTTAATATATATTGTTGATTTGTTAACATTGATCTCTTGGCCAACAGCACTGTAACTCCATCCCGAAGGAAGTTTATTTTCCTTGTAAGGTGCATCACAGACTTCTTGCACTTAGGAACACTGGACAACACCTCAGCTCTATGCTTGGGGCCATTTAAAACAGTAAAAAGCATAAAAATGCAAAAATTGTGGCACCAAATAGACCACAAAAACATTTTTACAGTCTGAAAGAACTTAACAAGAAGACAACATGGTGCTTTATTCAAACTCAGCTGGGAAAGTGCATGTCTGGTGATTCAAGATTTTTGCTGCTCTGTGCAGGTCTGTGGAAGATTTCAAAGGTGTTGCCAGTGTTGACTTTGGGGTTACAATACATTTTAGCAAGCAGGCAAATTCACAAATATGAAATCAATAAATAATGAGGATCAACTGTATTTTATACTCACTAGATTATAAACTCTATGTAAAGTTTGTTTGGTTGTTTTTTGCTTTCCACTTGACTCATTGTACCTAACAGTGCCTGGAAAATGGCAGGTATTCAATAAATAGATGTTCGGGGGTATCTGAGTGGCTCAGTTGGTTAAGTGACTGACTCTTGATTTCTGCTCAGGTCATGATCTCACAGCTATGAGATCGAGCCCCACATTGGGCTCCATGTTGAGTGTGGAGCTGCTTGGGATTTTCTGTCTCCCTCTCTCTGATCCTCCCCTGCTCTCCCTCTCCCTCTCCCTCCCTCTCTCCCCCACCCCTCTCTCAAAAATAGATAAATAACATTTAAAAAAGAAAATAAAAAGATGTTTGGTGAATGAATAAATGTGAGGGATGACTGAGGCTGAATACTGGAAAAAAAATAACAGTCTTGGTCATTTGTCTGCTTGTTTAAAGAAACAGCCTAAATCCGTCTAAAACCATCATTGGGTTCTCTGTCTGAGAGAGAATTCTGGGCTGGATGATAAGGTAGATGAGTCAGCATAGTTCTCCAGTATTACTATGAAAATTGTCATGGGACTGACCTACCTGAGAAGTAATCATCCATCAACTGGACATATCTACAGCACGGAATACTTCTTGGGGTAACAGGATGTGACACCTGGTATCACCCAGATCCATGTTATGATTTTCCTAAAGTGATGCACATTAAGGGCCAAAGCAGAGACCAGAACTTCCGGTACCTGACTTCCACACCAGTGCCCTTTCTCCACATGATAGAATCCCCTTTCAGACAGTGCTTACAGCTTGTGTTTCATCAGTCTACCAATTACTGCACAGGAAGGGCATTTCTCATGCAGAATCTCTACCTTCCAAGAAACCAGTAAAGTTCTACCCTAATTTTTACCACCTAGTAGCTTTAGGACCCAGAGCTCAGATATATACCGGGAATTATCTACATTGGTGGGACTTTTCTATCAGCTATTCCACAATGGATCTCAAGGACTCTAATTTGAACCTTAGTTCTTCTATTCAAGATATTCTACCCTATAACCAGGATAACGAATTCTCTGATTTTTCAAGGATATTCTTGCCTCATTTTTATCTTCACACATACTGGGATGAAAATAGGGTGGATACTTACATTTCATTTACAGATGGGGAGGTCATGTTGTCTCCCACACACTTCTCAGGGCTACTAGGAGGAATGAGATCACATATGGAAAAGTAGTTTCTCAAAAAAGACCTGCTAATCTAAATTGTTGGCCCAGAGAAGTGATTTCTCAAAGTCACATAAACATAATAGGGAGGGAGGTGGTTTCCTTACTACTGTGTAATTGCTTCTGGACAAGCCAAAGATTCAGGATGCAGAACATGTTCCAGAAATGCTGCTCTGAGGAAGTAGGGCACCACACTGGCGGCAGATGAACAAGTGTGAGATAACTAAACAAGGTACAGTTAGAGGGACTTTTCTTCCCAGATAGCTCCAGTGACCTAGCAAGTCACCCAAAGGAACCTCTGCTATGCCCAGGTGAGCCAGAACAAAAGTGTCTGGTGACCAGGCTTCACAGAATGCAGCTTTAGTCAGGTCTTCTCTGTGCTTTAATGCAATGAGTGTAGCTAAGTTAACCATATGTCTTGGTTTGCCTAGGACAGAGCCAGTTACATCTGTTGTTCTGGAATTATTATTAATAGTGCCCTCTTCTACTCCCCAGTAAGTTTTTTCTTTTTTTACTCTTGATAAATTATATGATCACCCTATCCACAGTCTACACCATCAAACCTGCTCAGCCTGTAATGCGACACATCACCAATCTGCCAAAAACCTGCCCAAACAATCTGTTCTCTCCTTTCTTCTCAACATCTACTGGGTCAGCTGATGGTCCTTCCACTGTCCACAATCCATGCCACATTATTTTTCATCTATTTATATTATCTGTAATTTACGTCCAAATGCATTAGGAGGGATGGAATAACGGCTGCGTAGGTGTTACTTTTAATCTATAGAGACTACTGATTAATATTTGTAGTTCCTTAATCAGGAATACACACTCCAGAGGTGGTTAGTTAGCATTAGAAAGACTCTAATCAGAAACCATAACTTCAGAGACACCTACCGCAGGCGTTCAGCTTTATATATATTTTTTAAGTTTATTTATTCATCTTGAGAGAGAGAGAGAGCATGAGCAGGTGAGAGAGAGAAAGGGAGAGAGAGAGAGAATCCCAAGCAAGCTCCACACGCAGAGCCTTTGTGGGGCTTGAATTCACAAACTGTGAGATCATGACCTGAGCCAAAAACCAAGTCTGACGCTTAACCGATTGAGTCATCCAGGCACTCCTCTTTATTTCTGGTTATGACCAGAGGCTTTGTTAATTAGAATAATGGAAGTTAGAAACCATTTCTTTTTCACTGACAGCTAGAAATGTGGGATTTTTTTCTTTGCACTGTTTTACAGGCAGCCCTGCCTTTGCACAAACAAAGTATAATAAGCTAGTGAGAACAATTTTCTCTTCATTTTGGAATAGTGTCCCTGGGGTTAGGCATCCAAACGGGTCCTGTGTCTTTGTTTATCAGACTAAAAGATTACTGAAATCCTGCCACCGGAACATTGCTCCATCTGTTTCAGTACGTGTTTTCATACAAGGACAAAGAGACACCACCTATGTTGTTTACAGCACAGGTTATAAGACTGTTTTCATACCTGCCTGTTAACAAGCTTGTTTGTGTATGGCAGAATTGAGTACCCCTTGGAAGCCTGACTACCTGGTAAATTATAGCATGGAAACAAGTTAGTAGGAAAACAGACCTATAGATCTCTCCTACTTCTAACTTCGGAGGCTACCAATACCTACCTAATAATTGGCATGAGTCAGTCTGAAAGAGCTCCATACCCTGTTGCATGTTATTTTTCCCTACTAGATTGCCCCTTCTTCCCATCCCCCATTCCAATTCATTCCCTTCCTTCAAAGCCCAGTTCAGGTGCCCCTCAGAGTCAAAGGACCTTCTGACTTTAAGATTCCTATTCTGAACTCTTATACTACTTAGAGCTGGACACACACAATCTAATACATGGGGCTCTTTTTCTTTCATTATTATTTCTTTCTCTGATGATTTTTGTATATACGCTTCTTAAAAATTGTATTGTAAACATCCCGGGTGTGGAGATGTGTCCTCCTTCCCTTGGACACCTTTAATGCCTGACCCAAAGGTAAGCACATTTTATACGCTCAGTAAACACTTGCTGGCCAGTCAATTTATTTAAGGATCTGAACCAACAAGTCTTGGGCCTCCATGTATTTGGACTTGGGGCAAGGTGGAGGCCAGGTGCTGAATTCTGGGCTGTGGGTTTAGCTTTGGTGGTGGAGGAAACAGAGAGCTATCATAGGCAGTTATTGTTACATTTCCATGTGAAATATGGGGCCAAAGGAGCAGTCCCAGAACATCTGTCCAGGGCTGGAGGCCAATGCATATCCTCCAGATGTTACTCAGGAATCTATGAATGCACTCTTCCTGCTCTTGGCAAGGAGGGAACAGAGGGAAGGAGGCAAGATCCAGGGGGAAAACTGATGAAATAAAAGAGACATTATAAGGCACACCTTCAGAGAGCAGTCGATTTATAGGTTCTGAATATTACACTATAAATATCGGCATCTTAGAATCTCAGAGTGAGAAAGGGCCCTTAGAGATCATCTGGTCCAACCTCCTGCCCAATGCAGAATTATTAACTATGGCAGGCCGATGTTAATAAGGATCCCCTGCTGCTTTCTCTGGAAAGCTCCATTTTTCAAGGGTCTCTCCCTCACCTTTATATCCGGTTAGGCTACTGCCCAGAGGACATTTTCGCAGTTCGAATACCTTTTTGTTTCCTTTTGGATTTGCTTCTTTTAAATCTGTTTTCCTTACCAATAAGGCAACACAAAAGCAGGCTGTCCAGGTGGTGTATGTTGTATCTCCTTCTCCACCCTCACTTTTCTAATTAATTGGTCTATTTTCAAAGCTGAAACTGGCAGGCGCTTACTCCTTTAGGGTCTCTCGATCCCTGCCAAAAACAGCCATGTTAAAAAACCTATTTTATGGCTAGGTTTTCCAAAGTTACAGCCTCTCTCATTCCAACCAGCTTGGCAAGAAGGAGGCCAAAACACAGATTAAGCCATTTTCTCCTCGTTATCACCCCATTAAGCTTGCAAAGATGCTGCGGAAGCCCAGGGCTTCATCTACCTGTTCTGGCCAGGGAGCCAGGAGAGTTTAGCACCTTCCCCTGAAAGGAGCCATTTATTCAGCGTCAGGGACAGGCCCCTCCTCTCCTGGCTAGAAGAAGAAACCCTACAAGTGAAGTGCAGTAAATCCTTGGCTGCATGGAACCCTTGGAGAATTCTGGTGAGGCAAGTTTTCCAGGTAGCTTAAGATGACATTTTTAGACTTCAAAATTCAAAATAATTCCAGCTATTCTGGAAGAAATTTCTACAAAGTATTTTCTGCATTTCCATGTCTCCTTAAATAGAGTATCCTGACCATGAACTCGATCCTGTCTTGACTGCTGAGGGTCATCTGTATTGACAGCAATTCTACTGGCTTTAATGAATCATAGGAGTTGTGCAACACCAGTGGTCACATCCAGAATGCAAAATGCTTTAGATTCTTATATCTGAATATAAGCTTTTATCCCTCCTTCCTCTCCTGCAGTCAATGAATCTACTTTCAATAGGATGTCCTCAAAAGGACATCTAATTTATACAGACAACAACGTGGATGAATCTCAAAATAATTATGCTGAATGCCAAGAAGCTAGACAAAAAAAAACCCAAAAAAATAAAAAAGAAAGAGTCCACACTGCATGATTCCATTTATATAAAACTTTACAGAATACAGAGTTATCTATAGTGACCAAAAGAAAAATCAGTGGTTGCCTGGAGTGGGGAGGATTATCAAGGGACATAAGGTAACTTTTAGGGGTGATGGGTATATTCCCAGTCTTGATTGTGATGGTGGTTTCAAGAGTGTATGTATTTGTCAAAACTTTCAAATTGTGTGCTTTAAATAAGTGTCATTTATTTTATGTCAATCATGCCCCCCAAAAGGGATTTAAAGTAAGGATATAAGTGAATAAATAATAAATAAATAAAAGCTATATACTTGTTCACTCAAATTCTTGTGGACGCACACATATGTGAAGGAAGGAGGTGAATACTCTGCAGGAAGAGAGAGGCAGGGGAGGCAGGTGGAACACGGCGCCAGAACAGATGCCTCCTCAGCTAGCAGCGGGGTGGAGAAGCACCTGGTTGTGGTGTGTGGAGCTCAGTCACCATTTACCACATGCTGCCATAGCATGCTCTTGCACTTCATGGGGATTAACTCATTGACTCCTTACGATGAGCCCAAGAGGTGGAGGTGCACATTTTATTTTGCTATTTTATAGATAAAAGAAAAGGGAGATGAAGGCAAAGTGGGATCCATATATGAGCGGTCATCTAAAACAGACATCCAAAAGATGGTTTCCGATGTTCTAGGAGTTTACAGACCAAGATAGACCCCAGAGGTAAGTCTATTTCGGTGGTATTTTGACTAGAATGCTTAATTATTTATTTCTAATTCTTCTGAGGGGGTAATGGGAATTTGGAAACTGCCCCTGTGGTTAAAAAAAAATTGCAAGCAATATCTAGGATGGTCCTCAATGACACAGAATACGCGACTACAACACCTCATTTCCCAAATACTGCCTGTGCACCCTAGTTCTGGCTAGTGTTTAAACATCATTAATAAAGGGTTAACAAAATATTCTCATCCAACAGGCAAAACAAAATGCAACTGCTATTTGGATATGCAGCCTTACATTTACCATAAAAGACAATGACCAGGATTCCATTTTTACATTAGCTTCTATTGTATCACTGATTACATTCAAATCCTGAAGCAAACAGTACAGCATTGACCAGTCCTCAAGGGACAGATGTAAGGGAATAGAATGTGGAATAAACCAGAAATATTTCCTTTACCTTAAATTACTAGTTTTTGTAAGAAGAAACTGCAACTAATGTCAGAACCTGTTAGGTACCTTCGTAGTGTATCATATACCACTAGGTATAATAAACTATATATAGCCCTCAATTTAAAACCGGTCTCAGTCATTCTCAACAGAAACTTTTATAAAGTTAAAGAACCATTTCAAATATTATTATGAATAAGTATCAGTGCTGGGTGGGCTAGTATGTAGCTCAGTGCCTGGCACTCCATAAACACTTATTAAATTAATGAATGGAGTCAAGATCCTGTTGCCCAAAATAAACACAACCAGTCAAGCATTACACATTTTTTTCTCTTTTAACAAGGCATCGTAAGGACTGATGGGCTACGAGTCTTTAGCCCTTCGAACCTGCCATTGTCCGCAGCACAGTGTGGTGCTCCTTAGGAAACTTCAATAAAGATTCATGGCTTAAGTGATTATAATTTACTAACTCCATGATCTTTCTCAGGACCCGTGCTGGGACAGGTCCTCTGTTATTTTCTATGTATACTATTCTAGAATATAAATTACACTGCCAATACAAAATAAATGGCATTAAACCATGCATCACATTTTAAGGAAATGCCCTAAAAATGCCTTTCACATAGCCCCTCCTTGCATTATGCCTCATTCTCAAAGACTTCTTTCCTATGCAGACACTCTATACATTCACCCTTAGAGGTGCGCAGCCACTGATCTACTGCATGAAGTAGCCACTACTACAAATAAGGGTTATATTATTTTTTTTGCCTCTCTATCTAAATATTTTCATCTCTCAGTTCCAGACCACTCTGCTTGATCCTCTGAGAAGCAAATAATTTCTTCTGTCAATGGATATGATTCCCCAGAAGATACTGATGCATTTGGGAGTATAATTTGGCCAGGGAAGGAGATAACCTGAAACCACAAACCACCCTAAACACTCTATTATTAACAAAGAGAAAAAGGCTGAATTGAGTTGGAGAAAAGCCTTGCTGAATGATAAATTGCCAGACCCTGTGTAGCTCAGAAGGTTTCACCCCAGCTGCATTTTTATGAATTCTTGAGGAAAGAACTTTGAAATGGAAAGTCTAATAGTCAGGATCTGAATGGCTGCATTTGCTCCCTAAGGTGACCTGAGTCTTGAGAAACATGGCTGAGAAATTCGCCCTGTACATCTCCTCACTCCTGACCCCGTAGGCTGCTCTCCTCATGCAAAATTGCATCATTCAAACTGCTGCCAGTACTTTTATTCCAGTGTAAGCTGTGGACTTAGTATAACAGCCATAATTCCAGAACCTTCTCTGGAAGCAGTTGTCATTCTGGGTGAAGGCTTTGACTCAACCTTGCAATTTTTTATACCTCTTTGGGTGTTTTTGTTTTTGTTTTTGTTTTTTTTTATTCTCCTTGAGTTATGGTTACCTATTTGTTTTACTCCCTCCCTTCCACTATCTTGGAAGCCTCCTGAGAGAAGTTTCTACAGTATCCATCCAGGTCCTTGATCATTAGTGGACACTTCTTATATCTTTGACACATGGAATTGACTGTAAAGGGGAAGCCTAGAAAGATAAAAACAAAGTGACTCTACCACACTGGTTGATGAGAATGTTATGCCTGCCCTTAACTTTAGAGAAGATGTTTTAAAAGAGAGGAGACAGTGGATGTAGATCTTAAAGAGGCAAGGATTTGGGGTGCTTGGGTGGCTCAGTCGGTTAAGTGTCCGACTTCGGCTCAGGTTGTGATCTCACGGTTTGTGGGTTTGAGCCCCACGTCGGGCTCTATGCTGAAAGCCTGGAGCCTGCTTCCAATTCTGTGTCTCCCTCTCCCTCTGCCTCCCCCTCTCAAAAATAAATATTAAAAAATTTTTAAAAAAAATAAAGGGGCAAGGATTTATCCTCTATAGACAGCTATGTACTTCAGACTACCCAGCTACCACCCATGGACACAGATGATATGTGTCTCTGTTAACCCCACCCACTGTCCATAGAGAGAAAGGTCCAAATACAGGCTGAACCCCAACAATTACAAGAGATCACTTCATAGTTACAGCTAAAGGATATGGTGTTTGGGGTGTGCTTTTAAATATTCCAGAAAAACAAAGATTTTCTTTGTTTTTGTGTTATTGGTTGGAGGAAAGCAGATGAAACAAGAATTTAACAATGTTGATGATTATTCAAGGTGAGTGATGGTACGTGGGGCATATATACTATTCTATTTTTGTGTATATTTGAAAGATTAAATAATTTTTAAATTAGATACAAAGTAAGAAAAAAGAGAGAGTTGCCCTTAGAACTGGCCAAGCAAGGGAAGAATAGCTTTCTTCTCCCTGTTAGAATTTTTATGTCATTTGAAAATGATTTTGTGTGTGTTTAAGTGGATATTACAAGAAACTTCACTTTGGGTCTTATTTCCTGAGGGCCTCAAATCTGAGAACAAAGAGAGTTAGGTGTCCATATATCCTAAAGAAAGATGCCAAAACCTCTATTCAATAGTTGCTAGGAAGGTGGCTATTGTGGGTCACTACATGTCCTCTAAAAAGATATGTTGGAGTTCTAACCCTAGGTACCTGTGGATCTGATCCTATATAGAAACAAATGCAATCAAGTTGAGATGGGAGCATGCTGGAGTAGGGGGTACTTTAAATCCACTGAGTGGTGTCCTCATACACAGAGACACTCACAGAGGGAAGAAAGCCATGCAAACACAAAGGCAGAAATTGAAGTGATGCATCTGCCAGACAAGGAATGTCCAGGGTTGCTGGCAACCACCAGAAACGAGGAGAGGCATGGAACAGATTCTCCCTCAGAGTGTCCAGATGGAGCCAAGTCTGCTGATACCTTGGTTTCAGACTTCAATCCTCCAGAACCATAAGAGAACACACTTCTGTTGTTTTAAGCCACCCAGTTTGTGGTAATTTGCTACTGCAGCTCTAGGAAACTAATTCAGTGGCCAAACACTGGTTCCGCTGCCCATAGCTCATTACTCATCCTTCCTCTACCATATAAGATGGGAACTTAGAGGGAGAAGGCTAGGGAGAATGGAACTCTACAGAGAGAGTTTCCAGGAAGTAAGGCTCTTTCCACTCAACTCTTCATATTCAACTAGGTCAAGGTGCTTCCAGAAAACTGTTGGGGAGCTTGGCCTATATCCCTAGATTTTGAAGGATTCAGAGCCTGGTGCCTGATTCTCAAGTGAAGATGTCCAAAGACTGCAGCACCTGTGGTGGCTGAGGAAGGAGTGAGGACTGTGCTGGCTTCCAAGTATTTCCTGTGAGTTAGAACAAAGGCCAATGGATTCTGCAGAAGTGGCTAGGAATAAGCCTTCTCAAAGGATCCTGCTCAAGAGCTGCCTGCCAGATTGAGGGAGCCACAGCAGAAAGATCTGACATGAGCTATGTCACCAACAGCTTGAAATAAAGGGATTTCAAAGTTGTTCACACAGAGGTATCAGAGCACTTAGAAACCATTCAGAGTTGGACTTCAGAAAGGAGAATACTGACAAAGAACTCATAAAAGTGCCCCATGAGAGAGAGAAAGAGTTGGTATTTGTTCACCTAATACAAAACGAGCCCAATATGGTAGAATGAGAGAACTTGCTACTAAAAGCTGTTTTCTTTTCCTCAAATTTTCTTTCCTCACTGTAGGCAATCTTGAGGTATAGAGTGTAGAAAAACAAATTCTATCAAGAATAAGGTCAGAATGAAGAAAGGATATATAACATTATGTACCCGCCTGCTTCTTCCTGAGTTTGAGAGGTGTGGAGCTTTTCACCACTTTTGACCCAACAATCCAATACCTCAAAATGAGACTGTCTGTTGATATCTAAAAATGACTTGGAAAACTAGGGGATCTGAGATATCACCGAAGACAGAGAAAGCCAGTGGCAGGAAGAAATTAGTTTGTTTCTTTCTTACACCTTCCTCAGCCCAGCTTGTTCAATAAACCAATAACACTTGCTAGTCTTACCACCTCTAAAATAGTATAGGCTGCCTAATGGTAAGAGTTATGTCATAAATGTCTTCAGTTATTTCATCCAAATGTCTAACAGAATCTTGGACATACAAAGATCCAGCAATAATTTTAGCTAGTTATGCATTTCTTATTTCCCTTGGGTTTTATGATACATAAAATCATTCACATACTTTTTGAAAATGCATGAAGCACTTCCATGGTTGTGGATGTGTGCTATGTGTAATTTTATCTTCTCAACAATCACATAAGTTCAGGAAGGCAGAGATTACTCCAAACATCTAGCTCATGAAGATTCAGCTTCTCTAGGTAGTGACAGTGAAAGACTTGTGCCATAGTCTTCTTATTTCAAAGTCAATGCTCTTTTACTCCAACATAAGGCTTCCTATAATTGAGAATGGTTTGGGGAGGAAGGGTCTTAGGGTCTGAGAGTGAGTGGCGAATGATGACTCTGAGTGGCAAGCTAAAGATTTCCCTGTTCATATCACATGCATGTCTTCATATGTGTGTACTGAGCTTGAAAAGAGTATATTTGTGCTCATTCATGAAGCCCATATATTCCCATGTCCTACTTGGGGTGGTTGGACATCTTGCCTTCCCCTATAAATTCCCCTCACTCAAAGAGAGGGACCATGGCTAACATTCCATCTCCATCCCTTCTCAGACCCTGGCAGCCAGTCACTATCATCACTCATGCACAGAAATGTTTTCCCAGCCTCCCATTAGAAGACCATGTGCTCTGAAATGCAGCTTCAAGCCTAGTGATGGATTTTCCCCAAGCCACCCACACTCTTTTGCCTGTGACCAATTGCACAATTTCAAATCCATCTGGCTTGGCTTAGGGGTGTGGTTGGAAGCCAAAAAAGAGTTTGTCTTGATTCATCATAAACACAAAGCATCACAATCATAGCTTTGGGCTCCCTAGTCCCTTCCTTGACCCCACTGAGTGAGCTGGATATGACATCATCCCTGTTTACTTTCAAGGTCTCATCTCCTACCCAAAGATTCATCAACCAACCTGGATCTGACCCAACTTCAATCACTGGAATCCAAAGTTATTTAATTCTTTGAGCCTCAGTTTCCCCATTTTTAGAATAAGACAGTCATTTCATTTCTCAGGCTTGTTAGGAAGATTAGAGGAGATTATATATGTAAAACACTTGTCAGTGTGCCTAGCACATAGTGTAACCTCAATAAATGGTGATGATGATAATATATTAAAAATAAGTTACAATTATTACTTATTACGTTGCAAACTATAACAGCTTGAAATCTGAACTGGATATCTTCCTAGTTAAGTTATTTAAGTTTTCTTTGGCTCCATGCAAATTTAATGAGCTAAAGTGTGTCACAAGTCCCATTCTATCAGTTTTTTCCCCAAATCGACATCTATTGCTGTTTGAACACTGTGCCAGGCACGGTGGGAATTTCAAATAGGAGGAAGGCACACTTCTAGACTTGTAGAAACTCAGAATCTCACAGTGGAGATGAGACATACACATATTAAACTACTGGATAACAATATAGTCTACTGGCAGTTTAGGAAAGTGAAAAAAAGCCTTTCTTTCCAAATGCACTAAAACTTGTCCCTCCTTAGAAATTACTCTAGCTGTCAATCATCAGCTTTGGGCCCCAGTGCCCAAACATGTTTCTAAACGGAAGCTATATTGGGGCACAGTTTTTTCTATTAGTACAGGGAGTTGTTATCTGCAAATTGATGGTTATCTGAAGATCTGTTAGGGAGAGGAAGGAGGTCACCAGCATACACCAGCATACACACATACAAACACACAGAATCCCTAAGTTCAACTTCTTTGAAATGAGCTTGCTCATTATCTTCGAAGAAATACATAATTGTGTGGCTGATTTCTCCATCATAATCTGCTCCACAATACGGAAGAAATGCTACCTTGCCAAAGAAAGTAAGACGTTGGCAAACAACAGGTCTCCTCAGACCTTGTCAAAAAGCCATAACTGTAACAAAACAACAACAAAAAAACACAAATAGATCATCGAAACACTCCTTTTCCCTTGCTGTCTCTGTCTCTCTGTCTCTGTCTCTGTCTCTCTCTTTTTTCCACTTTGAATGCTCCATTAGAATGCAGAAGATTTCACAGTTTTCTCCAGCTCTGGAAAAATCGTTAGGCCCTTCTGCTGGTCGGCTTTGGAAACATTTGGAACAAATTATCTCTACTTTTGGAATCTGAATAAAGGAATGTGAGCCTCACTAGAGAAATGTGAAATCTAGGGTGGGATTCGCAAAAAAAAAAAAACGGTTTAAGGTTTGCTTTTGCACACATACTTTTTTTGAGTTTGTTTGGGTTTGGAACATAGTACAAGAAAAATAACAGGACTTGCAATGTGCTTTCCATAATTCCTTTGCTTTTCATAAAACCCACTGGCCCCTCCCCCAATTCTCCACCATCACCCTCAGTAGCTTTCCAGCTTGAGTGTCAAGCATGCACTTCTTACATAACATGAAATCCACCAATTAAGGTAAAGCAAGAGGAAGGAGATTTTCTAAGGATTTACTGTTGACCCAATCTCATGTACGCTTTTTATTATGCTACCAACTTCATGATACCCAAAACACCCTCCCCCCAGAAAGAAGCTGATGCAGCCCTCTAGGGAGTTATTGAGACTCATGAATCTCAGCATTGAGTTGTCTTATCTGAGCCCCAAAGCAGCTATATCAGAACGTAACGTCAGCCCAACTCAAGACATTTAGGTTCTCACAGGGCTGATTTCAGTCCTATTCTGCTTTTCAAGACGTTGCCCATCTTCCCTGCCTGGGTACGGTGCTTGATATTTAATGATAACAGGATCGAAGGTCTAAGAGGTTGAAAGATAACATGGTCATCTTCCTGGGCCACGAGGTGCTTTTAAGACATTTTTCCTGGGATTTTCGGGATATTCCCTTCCTGCTCAGCAGACACAACACCTTCAAGAAGAAAAGGCACTCATTTCTTCAAGAAGAAAAGGCCAAAATCAGGAAGGTGGGGAGAGAGAATTGTAGAACCTCTGCTTCAGAAGTGGGAAATCCTTGTGGAACAACATTTTTTTTTCTCCACTTTGTTTTTCCAGTTGCTAAGAGAACTATAGTGACCACACCTGCTTAATCGGTCTATTTTCAATGTTCTCTTCAGTTATCCCTGTTCAGACATGGTATCTGTCAAACCATGTCCTCATTTTTAGTTCAGAAAAATGTGAACATTATAATATTTCTACAGTTTATAAAAGCATCATTCAGAGGTTCCCGAAGCCCTCGCCAAACCTCATCATTTCTTTCCCTCATTCCTACACCACAGCTTAGTCAGGTAAATATGCATCACACCCAGCCAATGATAGTATGAAAATGCCTAGGTTAGTCCACTCACTGCTGAATGGATAAACACACGTGGTCTACACATACAACATAATATTATTAAGCCTTAAAAAGGAGTGAAATTCTGATACATGCTTCGATATGGATGAACCTCGAAAACATTATGGTAAGTGAAATAAGCCAGACACAAAGGACAAATATTGTATGATTTCATTTATATAGGTACTTATACTAGGAAAATTCATAGACACAGAAAGGAGAATAAAGGCTACCAGGGAGTCAGGAAGTAGAGAAAAAGTAAATGAGAGGTTGTTGTTTAATGAGTACAAAGTTTCCATTTGGGTTGATGAAAAAGTTCTGGAAATGGATAGTGATCATAGTTGCAAAACACTGTGAATATACTTAATGCCACTGAATTGTATACATAAAAATGGTCAAAATGGTAAATTTGATGTTATGTATACTCTATCACAATAAGAAAACAAAGTTTCGGGGCTGCTGGTTTGCAGACCCTTATTACTGGAAAGAGAGCCTCATCTACACATTCTTTGGGGTAAAGAAATATGTTACGGCTGCTACCAAGTAGGTGGCAACACTCATAATAGAAAATTGTGGTGCATAAACCTTACTCAAATCAGGGACATTTTGGACAGAACATCTGTTATTAAGAGCAGGACTGGGTAACCCTCCATTGCTTTCTTCCATCAGGAACTTCCTAATAAGGTTTCCTGCACCCTGGACAGGAACTGAGATTAGGAAATTTATAGAGCCTGTCTTAGGTCTGCTTATCCAACCTGCAGCATGAGAGAGGTTAGCCGTGAAGAAAGGTCTGTCTTCACTTTTTAGCACATGAGCTTAGGGAGCACCAGAACTAGAGCTCTATTTACCCTTTCACACAGTAACCCAGCCCACTAGTAAATGGGACCAATGAAGGGCATGGTACCCAGCAATCTGATGGTGGCCTCCTGTCCAGGAGTGTGAGGGGATCAGATGAGATGACTAGAGAAGGGTTTGACAGAGGCGCCAAGAAGCAAGGGAGGAACATTTTTGCTCCTCCCTCCAACATAGCTCATTTGCTGCCCAGAGTCCTTTCTCTCCTTCATCAGTGCTTTCTCTTATATTTTAGGTTACTGATGATATGAACCCCAAACTCAGTGGAATGCTCCTGTGTTTTGGGAAAAGTACAGAGAATCTGGAGATGAAGTGCCACCAAGAGAAAGAGGGTAATCACTATTCGTTAGAATCAGAGCCGAATCTTGGGACTGCAGAGTAAAACCTGTGAGGAATACGCATTCGGGTAGAAATGCTTCTAGCAGAAAACTGTGGTTCTGGGAATTTTAATCATATCAGTTATATTTTGGACAGAGCATTTCTCATCATTTTTGCCTTCTGATAGCAAGAAGCAAAAAAGAGTTTAAAATAAGGAACATCATCCGGGAAGTCCCTCCTTTGACTTGGAAAGATGGTAGGAAAGTGGGAAAGAAAGGTCACCCAACGAAGTGTCAGGGGGCCTGAATCAGAACACAGTCTGTGCCACTGTGTGTGCCTCTGGGTCAATCATGTCTGCTTACTCCTCAGTTTCCCCACTGGACAAATGAGGGACTGGTTTAGAGCACTGGATGTAAACAGGCGTGTGCTTTGGAGTGTGTTCTAAAAAGCATTTATGTGTGGGTTCTTCTCCCCACTTAGTGATTCAGACTCTGTAAGTGTGTGTTGGGGGAGTACAGCAGGAAGTGGGGAGTTGGGAGGGTGGTGCACATACATAGGTTTTGAAAACAATTCCTCTGATGATTCACTATGCATCCCTGGTTAGCATCTACTGATCGAGATTATAGCTGAGGTCACTTTCAGTTCTCATGTTCCTAAGATTTTATATTTATTTTTATTTTATTTTTTTACATTTTTTTTTCAACGTTTATTTATTTTTGAGACAGACGGAGACAGAGCGTGAACAAGAGAAGGGCAGAGAGAGAGGGAGACACAGAATCTGAAGCAGGCTCCAGGCTCTGAGCCGTCAGCACAGAGCCCGATGCGGGGCTCGAACTCACAGACCGCGAGATCATGACCTGAGCAGAAGTCGGCCGCTCAACCCACTGAGCCACCCAGGCGCCCCCCTAAGATTTTATAAAAACAAAGACTCACTACCTACTAAGACCATTAAATGTGGTTTTTATAAGGATCAAATGAGAAAATAATACATATGGATGTCCTAGAATATGGTACTATACAAATGTAAGCACTTATTAGGGTTCTCATAATTCTGTGCATTATTCAAGTAGGTCATCAAATATTAAGCATGCCCTCTTAGATTAGAAATTCTGCAGTGATGAGTCCAGGGAATAGGATCCACACTTGGCACTTGTACTTGAGTTTCTTTTAGGAAGAGCATTTGCCAATGTAATAATATCCCTGCTTGCTTTCTGATAACGTGAATGCGTCCAAGTCAAAAGAGGATAGCCCTAGATACATACCCATTTTCCAGCAAAGGTAAGCCATGAAAAACCTGGATCGATCTATCGATCTATCTATCTATCTATATAACTATCTATCTATCTATCTATCTAAAATCTACCAATTTTTTCTCAGCTCAGATGCTGTGTACCCTGAAAGTTTCTTTCTTATTTTTTCATCCTGAAAGTTTCTGGTCTTACTGAAGAGATGGGGGTCATTTTATTACCACTACCCTATTCCCAGAAGCTGTTAGCCATCCTTGTGCCCTGGCTTCTAGAATGACTCTTATGGGAGAGTTGGTTAGTATGCTACAAAGGAGAGAAGTCTTTGCCTAGAAACCTTCATTTCCATTGAGCTAATGAGAGTGCTGTCACCTAAATTTTCATTGTTTTAAGAGCAAGTGGAGGCTGACAGTTTCCTTTCAAGCTTGAATGATGAAGAGAAAACATCCCACAGCCTCATCTGGCTGGCTTGCTGCGAGGTAATGAGCCCTGTGCAGCACCCATCTCTGCTAGACTGGGATGACCTTATGTCTGGTAATGCATCAGGGAAGAGTGAAAAACGCACTGCGGGTCCCGCCAACAATTCCCCCAGGACGTGCTGAATGTGCCAAACAGTTTAGTAAATAGATCTCGAGTTACCGTGTTGAAACCTATTCCAATGTATTGCAACACAGAATGTCTCAATCCAAAGGTCATGCTTTACTTTGCAAAGACCCTGTGTGAAGGGGTCCAGGGGATGGCTGGAAGGGGAATGAATGGAGGTGAGGGTCAGGAGATAAAATATTTGTAGCATTTAAAAACAAATTTCAAAACCTTCTCTGGCTAATTGCATTCTATTCCCAGTCCAGACAGGGAATTTCATTTGCTGCCAGTCTTTGTTCCAAGACTCGCTGGAGTTTCTTGGGGTAGGATGACAGCACGGTGTGGTGTGAGCAGGGATGAGTGGAGCTAGGCAGTATCCTACAAAGGCAGGGAGAGCATACATAACTGATGGGGTGAGGCCAGGATGGAGTTCAAAGGGCTCAACTTTCCTGATTTCTTCTCTTCTCTTTCTTTTCCTCCCCCCTTCCTCCCTTCCTTTCTTCCTTTTTATATTAGCTGTTTATTTTTTTCTTTCCTGATTTCTTGCTTTCTTAGCTTTTGGAGTCCTATGGAGGAAGAATAAAAGAGGTCTTACAGATATGAATCTTGCTTAAAATAATAGCTGGACATTGCTTGGGTGCAGAGAAGAGTAAAATGAATAAAAAAATTTTGGCTAAGTCATGATCTTGTGGTTTATGGGTTTGAGCGTCGTGCTGGGCTCTGTGCTGACAGCTCAGAGCCTGGAGTCTGCTTCAGATTCCATGTCTCCCTCTTCTCTCTGCCCCTCCCCCATTCATGCTCTGTCTCTCTCTCTCTCCCTCTCTCCCTCAAAAGTAAAATTAAAAAAAAATTAAAAGAAAAAGAGAAAAAAAATTGTACCAAATCTGGCTTTGCAAGTACAGGTAATCAGTGGCTGCCTCCACAGTGTGGTTTGAAAAATGCCCTGAGAAGCGACATCATGCTTCCACCAGTATTGGCTTCACTACCGAAGATCCTAAATAAGTATTTACTTTGATTCGATGGATACCTGTTGATCAACTATTATGTTCCCAGGGATGTATGGTATCAAAAAGTCAATACCTAACTCCAAAGAATGTACTCCCTTTTGAGTGATGGGCATATGCCCCACTACCCCTACATGTGCTTGCATTGCTTGCTCGTGCTTTCAAATTATAATGTCTCTTTCCTATTTTCTCTTTTGCCCTCCTTCCCACTTCCATTAAACTTGCAATCTCCAGAGCATGCATTTTACACAGAGTGCTAAGCATCATTCAACAGATATCCCTGAGACAACAGTGAAAACAGAAAGAAAAATCTGCTACTTTCCAATGTCTGTTAGAGCAAAAGCCCGAGAAACCATGATGTATTCTGGTGGTGGGAGGTATAAAGGGGAGGTCAGGCTATATACTGGTGTTCGGAACTTGTCTTGGCAAATGAATCCATGAAGACGAGAACTTTAATTTATCTGAGTGGTTGCACAGCAACATCAGTTTGAAGAAGGAAGTACCTAGATGCTGTGGGGGCATCCTCAATCCTCACAACATACTGACTCAATGACATTAAGTTGAATTTTAATAAATTGCTGATATTTGACTGTTTTTGACCTACAAAAATGACAATTTTCTAGGGTTCGATCTAATACAAAGCAAAATTTGAAAAAGCCCATAATGGAAGCACACACAATCAGAAGAATGAGAGAGAAATATACGGTCAGACTTAGAAATTTGTACTTCTTAAACCTCTATTTCTTTCTGGCTACAGACTGAAAACAGATCCCCAAATTTTTATGTTAAAATCTGATCCCCAATGTAATGGTATCAAGAGGTGGGGTCGTTGGATGGTAATTAGATCATTAGGATGAGAATGGAGCCCTCCTGAATGGGATTAGTGCCTTTAGACACCTCAGACAGCTCCTTCCGCCATGTGAAAACACAGTAAAAAGACAGCTGTCTATGAACCAGGGAGAAGGCTCTCACGAAACACTGAACATGTCAGTGTCTTGATCTTGGACTTCCCGGTCTCCAAAACTGTGATAAATAAATTTCTATCATTTACAAGCCACCCAATCTGTTTTGTTACAGCAGCCCAAGTGGACAAGCACACTTCTCTTCTTCCCTTTGGCCTTCTTAAACTTATTATATCTTTATGGGCAAATACTTTAAGGGAGAATATGGCAGCGGCTCACAGCAAGACTCCAAAGGGTAATGGTTAACGTAAGGGGTGGCTTCTGGGGAGAGGCCTGACATAAAAAAACAGAGAGAAATCATCAGGAAGTTGAGTGGACATCAGAAAAGAGCAAAATTTGTTATTTTGCAATTCTGTTAACAGTTCACTAGGGTTATCATTCCAACGTCACAAAGTGTTTGCATAAGCTAGAATGCATTGAGGAATATACACAGCATTTATGCAGCAAAATCACAGCTTGGTTTCCATCAAGATTTGTTTACCCTGTAAAAATAGTCTTACAAGGTCCACAAGTTCTGAATTACACACCTCAAGACCACTCTACATTAAGATGCAGCAGGTGGTGTTTTTATTTGTTTGTTCTGCATTTATGTTAAGCAGGATCAAAGAAAATTGACTCAACTTGGCATTCATCCCTTTCGTCTAATTTTGTGTTTCAAAAGAATTATTAGAAAAGTCCTTATTATCCTAAGTCTGTGTGATCTCCAGTTTATCAGTTCAAGCACTGGGGATAACTGGTTATGTTGGATGACTTTTAAGGTTCCTTCCAACTACAGGAGCTTCAGAGTCTCTGATGTAGCAGAAAGAGCATAAGCTTGAAGTCAGGGTTCCAAGCTAACCCTGCAAACAAATAGCTGTGTGAGCTTGAAAAGGTGACAAGACTCTTTTATTCACCTATAATGAGAGAGGATTAGACCAGACTTCGCATGATAGTTCAACCCAATACTCCCAGAAAGGCTGAAAATAAAAGAGGAGACTTTCCTAATTGCAAGTGGGAGAAGAGGAGGAGGTAGATCAGAAAATGACATTTTCTGACCTGAAGTCTTATGAATCTACCTGAAAGGTCAAACAAATGCGTAACATTTATCAGATTGATGGTGTTCACTTGGATGGGAAATTCCCTGTCAGAAAATGTTACCGAAGTTCCAGTCTAACTTTCCGTGTGTATTGGTATCTTTAGCCAGTTGTCAATAGGTCTGCCCTTGGAAATGTTTCTTTAAGCCCTCAATTAGTGTTCGCTATTATTCCTCATTTGGAAAGAAGAGTTAACATTCTGAGCTGATAGTCTTTCCAAATGGCCAGAAGCTCTAATGACCAGGTTCTAGCCAACCAACTTAACATATATCTAGCACTAAATTATGTAATTTGTCCTATCTACAAATGCAAAATGTGACAATCCCGACAAGGAGACATTTTTGCAACTGGATAAAATTAGTAAGATAAAAAATTTCCCATTTAGTCCTACCTTGAGCTGCTCCAGAATAAGTCTTGGAGAACAGACTGTTTGTTCTATTTTTTGGAATCAACATCATCTAAACTTTATTTTAAATATGTGTTCTTCCATCAAAAACATCACCAATAAATGCGAATGACACTCCTTATCCCATCTTGTTTCTCTATCACTATGTCCCCACCACATCCTCAACCACAAAACAAACCAAAACAAAGCAAAAAGTTAGAATTGCTAGGTTTTCAATGACTCCATTGATAGGGCATAGCAGAATCAGCCAGAGAGAACATCCTGAAACCTCCCCACCTTCCTGCTGCCCGGTGCCCTTCGGGAGTCTCTCCAAATGTCCCTCTGCTCTTTGCAGCAGCTCTAAAAATAGAGGAGGGCTTCTCAGTACAGGTGCTGTTTGTGAAAATGTTCTTCTTGCATTTAGCCTGCCTGGCTTAGTGATTAGTGCTCTGCAGACACTCAGCATCCCCTGGACTTTGCTGTGTCAGCTCTTCTTTATAATGGTGAGGGAGCTGGAGGATAATTCTGGGACTGCTGTTTATAGGGACTCTCTTTCTCCCTCAGAACACAGAGCAGGCTTTCTTCCTTTCTCATCCCGCCATTAAGAGCTTCATGCTCTACCACAGCCTGGAAGGAATCTCAAGATGAGTCTGCAACTACAGTGCCCCCTAGAACATACTAGCTTTTTCAAATGCGTCTATTTTCTACACAGAACTGGCACACATGGGTGTGGGATAAAAAAAAAATCAGGAGAGTAAAAGTGTAGTTGGTGTTTGTGGGCCTTGCAATAATTATATCCATAAAATCTCAAGATGATATCTCCTGATGGAAGCTTATTGATCATCTGGTCCCAGGGTTGTTGAGCCCTAGTATGCTTCACAATCTTACCTGGTAAGCTTGTTTCAAGTGCTGATTTTCATGCCCTCTCCTTGATACTCAGATTCAGTAGGTCTTGGGAAAGCCTAGGGATCTGCCTTTCTAGACATGCATCCAGATGATGCACTTGGTCCTCAGACAAAACAGTGAGAACCACTTCTCTGAATAATTCTCTTATATAAAGATGAGGAAAGTAAGACTCAGAATGTGGAAGCAATTCTTTAACTAGGGCTTCAGCTAGAACTCTGGTTTGCTGTCTTCTTGTCTAGAATTCTTTCCAAATGATATCATATGGTTTCCACATGTTCAAGCCCATGAACACTGCTGATGCAATATTCATACAGATGCTGTCAAGGTCAAAGTTCAAAAGGTACTTTCGATTGAGAAGGCACTTTTCTCTCCTGGCAGTGATTGGGGGGTATAGCCATTTGTCCTGACCACTGAATTTTGGTGGTTTCCTGGACCAGCCATGACACCTCTTCAAGTCTTATATTTCAAAACTAGTGTAACAAACCAGCCACCCTTTCTAACCTTATGATGACAATTGATGTGGCACGGCTGAAGGTACTTGAGCGGTGTCCTTAACTGGGACTCAGCTGAAAGTCTAGATCCCTCCCATGATCTCTGCCAGGCTCAAAGGGTCCAATGCCAGGATCACCGGACCACAGTCAGGGTAAGCCTGATGCGCTGCCAGAGATCAGCAGCCCCGGTTTGTGACTGACAGGGAAGTCTGAAGACACTCTTTCCAAAAAACACAGACCATCGTGACTATGGAAAATTTCTCCACCAGGGAGTCATGTCTTTGGAGAATAAGCTCCTCTGGGTTTTCTTTCTTAGCATCTCATGTGAATGAGTTTGTGTTCTGTGATTCATGGGTACATGGGAATTCTTGACCTTACCTTGAGGAAGGGATCCTGTATACAAGGGCCAAAGGGTACAAATCTTTAAACTCAAACCTCTTAGAAACCGAAAACTGTAACACGTATTAGAAATCCTCTAGACCAAACTATCCTACTTACCCACATAGGGCAATGAAATAAGAGATAAAGCATAAATATAAGTTTCATATAAAGGGATGCACTTATGGAAGCAATTTCTAATATTTTTGCAACAACTAGTAAACAGACTAGAAAGGTAGTCTAGTGAAGCTAGAGAAAAGAGAAAAAGCTAGAGAAAAAGGGGTGGGGCATAGAAGTAGCACTTGAAACTAGGAAACTAGGCCAGTTGGGTGAATTTGCCTGAGGTCTCCTAGCAATTAAATAGCAGAATCTGGCTTCCTAACTCTTGGGAAGAAAGCTTTTTCTAAGACATAAGATTTCTAAGTTTTGAAACATATCAAACCTACCATAGGACAAAGTATTTTTCTCTTCTCTCCTTGTATGTAAAAGGAAAGAGCACATTAATTGCTCATGTTCTGTTTGTACTAGGGCAAAGGTGACAACCCAGAACCTCTGGAAAAATGATGTATTTGACTGAAGTTATTCGACTACAACTACTACCTCCAGCACAGTGATTGAGTTAAGCACAGTTTGATGATGTTGGGACTCTGGGCAACTGCAGATCAAGTGTGCCTTGCAGGGGACCTGGACTAAGAGAATAAGGTATTTATTGGGATAAGGTGTCTGACTCAGGCAAAGTCTACAAGTGAACTGGTTTTCAAAAGCTAATATGTACTCATTCATTTATTCAATATATATTAATTGAGTAGCACCTAGGTGTCAGACATATGCCAGGCATTAGTGATTGGCTGATGGACAGGATGGTCATGGGCCCCATTCTCCTGATACTGTGGCTTATAGATGCTGCACACAAATGAACATAGTCTTCATCATACTACATGTGTGAGCAGGGCAAAGTAGGGGTACAGAGAATGCATATCCAACCAAGAATGGGAGGTGGAGAAGAGGTCAGGGAGGTTTTCCCACAAAAACTGTTATGTGCCGACACTGTGCTAGCTACTAGGAAGGCAACAGACCCTGTCTTCAGGTGGTTTCCGTTCTAGATGGGAAGACAGATCTGCATAACCGGGTGATAAACTCTATCATAGGAGCGGGGGAACCCTCCTGTGCCAGGGCAACACCAAAGAGGGAGCTGTAGGTCAATGATCATCAAGAAGACCAGGAATTTATCAGGTACAAGGAGATGACTGGAGTCATAAAGAGGTCATAAAGAGGACCTGAAGTACATGAAGAGATTGGAGGTCAGGGTCAGAATTGGACAGAATCAGAGGAGTGAGAGGTGTTCTTCCATACGGAAGCCAGCTTGGGACTTCCTTGGCACAAATGAGGAGTGTGTGTAGTGATAACAATGCAGTCTCCACATACCCTAACATGGATTCAGGTTCTCCAATTCCCTCGACATCTTCTTCGTCCCAATGTTCTCAAGTGTGGCTCAACATCTGGCTGTGCATTTGGCCTTTCCTGAGACTCCAGGAGACCTTGCAAGCAAGCATGCTGACTGGTATTAAGTGATACCCATAGCCTGGGGAGGATCTTCCCAGGAACCAGGAGCACAAGATAGGAGGTCATAATGTAAACATGGACTGTAGGTGAACAGAATCAAAACTGGAACATTAATGGCTGTAGTGCCCTCCCTTCCATCCTAGGTACCCAGAGACTCAGAGAGAAGCCCTCTCAGAGGTTCTCCAGGGCTGGTATTTCCTGAGAACAGTCTCATTTCCCCAACATCCCCTTCAGGTAAGGCAGCTGGAAGAGTGGAAAGGGTGCAGTGGTTGTCACCACACAAACTTGGGTTCAGATCCTGACAATGAAATGAGAAGACCCAGTGTTCTCCTAGGTTCCCTAAATTGTTTTATGTCCCCATCTATCTCCTTGGGCCCAAAAGGGTAGTCATCGATTATTCTCTAACCAAATAAGGTGTTAATGACTAAAATTGGATTGTTTTCCATCTTAGGGAATTTCTGAAGCCACCATGATTAACGCCAAGGAATAGCTCTGCAGTGGTTGATCAGTAACCATCCAGGAAACACAATTTTGTACCAAGAGGCCTATTTTAGATACCTTAAATCTTGGTGTCTACACTAAAAGCTGGGTTCTCCCTTATCATCAGAGTAGTGAATCTCAAGGTTAGTTCTTGGGGCAGGACTTGTATCTGAATCACTTAAAGTCTGCCATGCTGTTTCTCCTCACTTCGAAACTGTCCCTTGCTACAGGGCATCATGGGTGGTTTGCACCAGAGCTTGTCATAGTTCTAAGGTGGGGCAGGACCACTATGGAAGGCTGTGCAGGTGGTCAATGATGTCTCTTGAGGAAGGGAAAAGAATCCCAGCTTAGTTCCACACTTTAAATTTAGAGTAGTAAGAGGAGCATGGATCAAAGGTCAGAAATGTTTTTCATGCACCAACATGTCTTTGCTCTGCACAGATGGAGACACTGTCCAGGATCTAAAGGCCTTTCTTAAAATTATACCTCTCATCTATGGAAAATTTTCCTGTGGTCCAACTCGCTTGGGTAGCACAATTGTCATCAGCTCTGAGCCTGTGCCCATTCCTTCTAGCTGAAGCTTGTCACTCAGGAGGGCAGTGGGCTGGGACAAATGGCCCAGTGTTTGCAAAGGCAGCCCAAACCTGAACCTTCCCTCTCAGGGACAGAGAGAGGGAAAACTGCTTTCCCTAAATATTTCTGGCCAGTTCTCTCCAGGACCAGGCAGGATCCCAAGCCTGCCCACAATGTGTCTATCCCTCCAGTCTTTGTTGCCACCTCCTCTGTGCTCAGAGCCAGCTGCCTCCCACTCCTGGAAGCCTGCCAGCATCACCCTCCAAAGAGGCGCGTCTCAATCAAGTTATTTATTCACCTAATCAAAAAGGAAATAATGTATACAATTTACAGTCTTCCCAGGTCCTAGCTCCCACGGAGGCTGGGGAGACGGAGCTACAAAAGAAAGCAGAGCTCTCCAGGTGGGCTCTTGACAGCGCGAGATACCCCCCTATTTAGAGAGATGAGCCATGAGCCCCACTGTCCAAGCAGTCCAGAAGCCCGTGCCATAATCAAAAGGAGAAAATGGACAAAGAAAGAGGCCAAGCTCAGACTGAAGCTGTAGATAATGTCATAAAAACAGACCAGGGATACAGACAGAAAGAGAGGCATCTGCTAAACTCCGGGCATTCAGGGTGTCGGGCCGGGGGTTCAAGAACCCCAAAATGGATGGCAAAAGCTGAAAGCACGCAGCTGGCTGCCTTGGTTAGGTGTATTTCTTTAAAGCTCCATGTTTTTTTCTGCCTCAAGCTGTGACCAGAAATCACCCCTTCCCAGATCCCAGTCTCCTTATATTTTGCCAGCTCTTGCTCATCTTCCAAATTTCAGCTAAAATAACACTTTTGAAGGTAGGCTTTCTCTGGCTTTCCCATCTAAAAAAAGTCCCCTGGCTATTATCTGTCATAGCTTACAAATCTTTCTCTCCCTATCATTTCATATTGTAAATTTATACAGCCATTCGCAAGCTTATTTGCTTAAACACTAACTCCCTCAGTGGATGATAAGCTTCAATGGGGCAGAGACAGTTCTCTTAAGATCTTCAGGAGTTTAGTACCATGCCTGGTGGTACATGCTAGATGCTCAATAAACATCAGTTGTTATGATGTAATGTGTTCTGTGTTTTAACCATTTATTTATTTAAATTATGATTATTATTTTTTGTTTATTTATTTTTGAGAGAGAGAGAGAGAGAGACTGACAGAGCATGAGAGGGAGAGGGTAGAGAGGGAGGGAGACAGAATCCAAAACAGCTCCAGGTTCTGAGCTGTCAGCACAGAGCCTGATGTGGAGCTTGAACTCACAAACCATGAAATCATGACCTGAGCCGACATCAGATGCTTAACTAACTGAGCCACTCAGGTGCCCCTTAACCATCTATTTAAATACTTTATCTGTATATCCAGATTTCAAGTTCCTTGAACAAAAAGGGATGTGGCTCTCATAATACTTTATATTTCCACTGAACCTAGCAAGTTCAGTTTTAATCTATATGGTCTTAATACCAAAAAGGAAAAAAAAAAAAAAAAGCACAGTCAGGCTGGAAGAGGCACTAGAATGCAGTGGTTCAGAGCTCAAACTTTGGAATCCGCTGAACCCGGGTTCAGATTCCTCAGCTTCTTTGAGTCTCTGTCCTCCCATCAGGAAACAGAATAGTTCACTTCACAGATTTGTTGTGAACATAGATGAAGAAACCGTGACTAATGCAGGGCCTACAGAGTTAGCATTCTTCAAATGGGAGCTCTTTCTAGCTAGCTTTTGGGAAAACACATGGATCAGTGTTGGCTATTTGGAGCTACCTTCGTGATGCAGAGGCCTTGAATTGGTTTTGGAAGCACAGAGAAGGTTCGTGAGTTGAAGGTGAAGGACAGGCAGCCCTGCCCGTGGAAGCACAGCACGGGAATGAGTCATCCAGGTCATGCAGATAAGTTGGTGACCTCACGGGGCAGAACACCTGGAATACTGCTGTTTTCTTCTTGTCTCCCCAACTCAAAATTCTCACATTTGGAAATTTTCAAAGGTCCAGGGAGGTCAAAGCATCATGAAACATTTAGAATTCAGGCCCTCTCAGCTCTAGAAACCCCTAAGGAAGGAAGACTTTGCACAGGGTTCTCAGAAGCACTCCAGCAGTCACTTTCTTTGCCACAACACCACCAACCCAATTCCGCATGTTAGGGGATTTTAAATACCAGACTGGCTGACTTATTCAGTGAAATGACCAGCTGTGCGGCTTGGGCAAGACACTGTGCCTTCCCTGTTGGATTATCTGATATCTGCATCCTTCTTCCTCTGACTTTCCCGTCCCTCTGACTGTCCTTTGGGGCACAGCAGCAGGCAGCCTCCTGGTGGCTGTTATTTACTCGGCTTCTGAGGGTCTTTCTGGGCTGACACGTTAGGAAGCCCTTCCTTGGGTTTTCTCAGAGAAAACAGACAGAGCTGCTCCTGTTAAAAATTGTGAGGTCAGAAAAACTGCCTGGAGTTCCCTCTTATCCTCTGCTTCAGCAGCCTTCTCCTCAGGTTCTCATTTTGTGCTACAGCTCCCAAGCCAGGGCAGAGGTAGACAGGGTGTGAGGAGGGAAGGGGATATCGGCTCCTCGAAGGGTCTCTGAATGCAGACCCCTTACATCCTCCAGAGGAGCCTCTGCGCAGAAAGCAGGCACAAAGGAAAGGTGAACAATCTAAACCACGTTCAATGTGGATGGCAGTTAACGGTGGTCCTCCACTGCGGGAGCTGCCTTCTCACAGAGCAACTGCTTACTCAAAAGGACGATGGAATATGGTTCCTGGAAACACTGTGTGCTACCTTTCCCATTTCCATCTCTTCCTCTACATATTTGTACCTAGATGAAATCAGTTGCAAATAAACTTCAAGGAAACCTTGAGAAGTCCTCAAATGATGCCCGCCTGAAGATGACGAATGGTTTATGGGATACTATAGATTTCACGTCATTCCTTCTCGCCTTCTTACTGCCAACACACCAGACTTCAGGGAGCCTTTGAGCCCCAAGCAGGGAGCAACCATGTATGGGCCATGGATAATTCTCAGCTAGAAAGGTACGATTGATTAGGGAGGGACTTTTTGGTTCCTGTCAAGCCAGGGACATTACCAGTCTCCTGTTCTACCTGTCCTGTACAGCTCGTACCTGTGGTTCACTGTCTAATCTGTGAATGTTGGCCAGACAAGGGGAATCACGGGGAAGTCACCTGGCCATGAATTCATCCAGAGCTCCCCTTCCTTTTCCCCACTCCTTCTGCTGCATGAAGCACTGAACGACCATCTTCTTAATCTCTGAATGTCAAAGTCTCTCTTTCATCAAAGCCAAATGATCTTTCCAATTAGACTATGGCTGAGGACAGATGTGATGCTGTCCTACTTTTTCTGGTGCTTTTGATCTTGACACTCCTCCTGTCTGGATCCCTTGTCCCACTCCTCCAATATTCAAATTCTTCCTCCCTGAGGCCCATATAGGTTTCCCTGCTTCTAGAAGCTTTCCCTGATTTCTCTTTCCTGTTCCTCTTATTGTCAGGCAGCCAGTAATGCACTTCGTGGGGTCATCTCTTACATGATTCTCCTCTTGCATCTTAAATCCAGCCCAGCATTTATAGGCTCTCACCTTCTCTCAAATTCTATGCCTATACAGTCTATACAACTTGGTAGCAGCTTCCAAAAGCTAGCATCCCTTTCTGGGGATGCTCATTTGTATCTTCTCCTGGAGTTTGTTATGCACCAGGGGAAGGGTCAGCACCTCACTCATCTCTGTGCCCACATTCTACTCCCTTCCGCCATAACTCCAGCCTGATGTCTTGTATGCAGTAGGTGCTCCATAACTATGGCTGCTTTACTGAAAGTATTCATTTTCCCTAGATTCACAGTTCATAACTGTAGCATTGTGGAAACCTGCTTCTTCTTTTATCTTCACGTTACACAGCCCCACCTTGTACTATCACAAAATGTGCTTTTTCTCTGCCATTGCCAATGCCCAGTGGAGGAAAGCTGTCAGGTCTCCTTATTTCATGGAGGGATTGATGTGTGAAGGGGAGACAGGAGAGGATCTTAAGCCCAAAGACCTGAGGTCACATTCCAGCTGTGTGGCCTTGGGTAAATCCCTCAACCCCTCATTGTCCTACTGTCTTCACTTGTCATATAGGAATAGTTAGCACAGTGCTTTATCAATAGCAGGATGCTGCTTCAATGTCAAGTTGCATTATACAGTTAAGATCTTTACTTACAGGGATTGTGGCCTCCCAGAGGACAGGCACAACTTTTGTATCTTCAGTATTTGGTATAGCAGCCAGTCCAGGGGAGGGCCTTAATGAATATTTATGGAGGCCCCACTGAGAGCATATATAGCAGTGTCTCTTAGACCAGGGTAAGGTGGCCCTACCTTTAATGAATTAAAATAAGACCGATGATCTTGCTTTTTCCTGGAAAGAAATAGCAGTCATCCCTAGGACCAAAGAAGGTCTTAAGGGTAGAGATTTTTTTTTTCTCCACTTGGTTTTTTGTCCTCTGTAGCCACAACTTGCCCCTCCCATTGGACTCTTGGTGGTTTAGCACAAATTCAAGATATACTATGTATTGGGACCTGAGCTAGTCACTGGTAAGACAGGGACAAACGAGGCAAATTTCCTGCCATCGCAAGGATTTGCATCAATGGCTTTGGTTCTTCTGCTCTTCTTCCTATTAAGAGGGGACTTCAGACATTTCTAAATACTGGAATTCCCTTATTAGATTTTTAATAATAAAAGCAGGACAGATGGTAAGTGAAGGCAAGGGAATAACAGCTCTCCTTTCCGAGAGGACAGGAATATCTGGGTTCACACACACGCACATACAAATAATCTTAATATAAAATCAGGTCAGAAATTTAGAATATTCCAAATAATGACACTAATAATAGCTAATGTTTACTGAACACTTACCTTCTGCCAGGCACTGTTCTAAGCCCTTTACATGCATTAACTAGTTTGATACTTATAATACCGTTAGGAAGAATATGTTGTTATCTGCATTTCACAAATGAGGAAACGGTGACATTGAAAGGCGTGAACAGGACACGCGATGTCATCTAGCTAGAGCAAGGACGTAAATTCGGGCAGCCTGGCTCTGCGTCCCTGCTCACAAATTAGCTATCAAGAAGATAACTGGGCTTACTTTATAGACTTGATGAGAAAAGGTGTAGCAGAGAGTACTAGAAGGGTGGTGATGTCCTGAGTTCTAGGCCCTCGTCAAGCTACTGACTGCCCCTCTGATCCTAAGCCAGTCACTTGTCTTACGCTTCGGGGCCTTCGGCCATAAAGAAGGTAGAAGCTGCTTAGTGCCATGTTCCAGTTCTGCTTCCTCAGAAAGCTACCTCTGCTGCCCTCAACAGAGAGGGATCCACTTCGCTCATCAAATTAATCCATTTAGTGTGGATTAGGTAGTTCTCTCTTTGCCTGGATGAAAACAGCTCTGCAGGAGGCTAGGGGCATTACGAAGCCAGAGAGCATAAAGCCAGTTGCCTGGCACCAGCAGGTACCCATTTGTCTTGGAAGAAAGGTTGCGCACCAGCCCTGAGCATGGTGGGGAGAGTACCATGCATGTCCTTGGTCAGCATCACTGCCCAAGTCAACCGGCTTTCCTGCAACTTTGGTCTTGGGGCAAGAACCCCACACCTGCAGTCAGCAAATATCGCACCCCTCTATGGTCTGCAAATTCCAGGATGAGAAGCTGGGGTGGGGGTGGGGTGAGGCCTGAGAAGGAGCCCAAGCTTTCTCTTTGGCTAAGTAGACTGGAAAACGTGAAATTAACACACATTGTTTATTTCACGCTCTCAGCCTTGCCTGCACAATAGCACAAATTAAATTCTGCACTAACCAGACGAGCAATTAGCCCACAGCGAGGATCGGGCTTTCAGCTGATTGCTGAGGCATTCCATTCACACTATTTATGAAGGGAACAAACTTACTGAAAATATTTTTGTAGCAATAATTTTTTCTGATACACATTTTCCCCCAATTTGCTGCATTACCCCACACTTCCTGGTATTTGAGATGATTTGGCTAGGTTTTCTGAAGAGCAGTATGTAGTTCATCAAAGAGAAATTCATCTTGGGTCAATACCCAGTAATTAGCATCATTTTCATTGAAAATGAAGCTGCTGTCATTTTGGAAAAAGCAGAGGTTTTTTTTTCCCCTAGTCTGAAGGTAGCCTGTAGTAGGATCAGAGATCTTGCCGCATTGAAGACCAAGAATTCTAAATCGTAGTTTATTGTCTCTCATGCTGTCTCATTTCCATCTCCTACCAGCAAAAATAATAAGACCTAACATTTACTGCAGACATATTGTGAGCAAACCACTGCTCTAAGCATTGTTTATACAGTAATCACCCAATGAGAGGTGCTGTCATGATTTTCACTTCATAAATGAACCTAGTGAAGCATGGAAAGGTTACATAGCTTGCCCATCCACAGCCACATGGCTTGTAAGTGATGGAGCAGGGACTGGAACCAGAGCCCACGTGTTAACCACTGTGGCGGACTCAGCAGCATGAGGATTCCGTTACTCCCTATTCAAGTTCCCAACTTGAAGGCATCCATAGCTCTTTTTAGATAGACCTAACTGGTCTCCAGCATCAGTGTTTTATTCAGTTTCTGTTTCCTCTCGGACCAGCCCCTCCTCTCCCATGACTTGGCCTCTGAATAGTTTGCCACTCTCTCTCACCCTCAATTCTCCGGACCTTCCTAGTCCCTGCCAAGCACAACTCGCAGATCAGTTCTGCTAAAATACTGCTGTACTTGTGATACTCCTTTGCTCAAATGGTGAACTTTGGGAATGTTGTTTGGCTTATCAGAAACCTGGCTTAACCACAGTAACTGTCAGTCAGATGTATGTGTGCATCCGAATTACAAGTCAGGCAGTTGTTCAGTATTTCAGATGTGTGGAATTTGAATGTCCAGTGATGCAGCCAGGAGTTTGGGGTATTTAAATGACTATAGGCTTTAACTACCTTTACTTAAAAATTCCCAGATTCTATAATGGGACTATAGCATAGTGGTTGTAAGTCCAGACCCAGCAGTCGTTACCCTGCATAGGTCCAAAGCCTGGCTTTACCACAAAGTAGTAGGAAGATTTGGGACAAGTCTCTTAATCTCTCTGTGCCCAGTTCCCTCATCTATAAAACAGAGAGAAAAATATACCCACCTCATAAGACATTGTGAAAATTAAATGAGATAAGGTATATAGAGTGTGTAATGCCTAGAATAAAAAAGGTGCCATATAAGTATCCTGATAGCATTACTGGATGATAATTCAGTTCCCTTGCTTGACATTCAAGGGTCCTCATCAGTGGTTCTGACTTTTCACTTTAGCTTTTGGTACTACCATTCCCCACCACTGACTCCTTACCATATGTCTACTTCTACTTTTAACATATGTGTATACAAAGTCTAGAATGTTCTTTTGCTTTCTTTGTTCCAGCTCTCTGATGATAAACCAAATCCAAGGAAAGGGCCAAGTCTTATACTTGCTATCTCAGTACCTCTCCGGTTTCTGAATCTGGCAGGTGCAGAGCAAAAATTTGTATACACTTGCACTTGTGGGCTTGTGAACTTTACCTTCTGGATCTAGTCAGGAGACATTGCCCTGGGCTTCCCTAGGTCAACATGTGGCTCCAAGGAAAACATCACCACCTTCCCTGTGCTATGTGCCTATAGGCTCTTTCAATGGAACTGCTCTAGTAGACTCACTGGCATTTGCCTGCTGGCCTAGGCTTTCACTAACGCCTGAATGCCCCTGGCTAGCAGGTCTTCATATTCTTGTTCAGGCTGTCTGTACCTTCCTGTCACTACCAAGTCAGCAGGGCACATCTCTTGGAGCACATCTTCAAAACTGGATTAACTTTTTATTTCTATTACTCTAACCCCAACACGACTCTTTACCCTGTATCTGGGCCACTCCTTGTGGTCTTCACTTGTCCCACCATTTAATGGCAGGTTCCTTGAGAGGATGGAGTGTGTCCACGTCCACAGAACCGTATGATCACACGTCTTGCTGCTATACAGACTGACACAGTGCACACTTCAGTGATATCCCCAAAAGCAGCATGAGTCCAAATTACAAACTCACTTAACCTGTACATTGCCTCCATCAGCATTAACAAATGCAAATGGATTTCTATGGATGTTGCATGGCATCTAGGATAGCTATTTTTTACAAACCAATGCCTAGGCAATATTGACGAATGGCTGACAGCAGCAGAGCAAATTCTCCTCCTGGAGGAGCTTACATTCCAGTTCAGACTGTGTGGCTTGGTTGGACCAGTTAATGTGAATAAAGTTTAGTGGTCTGCACTTTAATATAAATTAGAAACAATAACATCTATTTTTGGCAAAACAGCAATGGTCTTGCCTATCAGGCTGGCTAAGTATGATATTGCAAAGTGTGAATGAAGAGGTAGCACCATGGAGTCCTTCAGCCACTGCTAGTAATGAGCATAAAATGCCAATTTGGAGAGCAATGGGTCAATATCTGGTAAAGCTGCACATATTCCAGATGCATAAATTCTATCACCTGGTATTTCCATTTCTAGAGAAACTTGAGCTCAGGGAGCCAAGTGGCATGTTTGTTGAAGCACTGTTGCAATGGCAAGATGGGAAATAACCTAAAATGTTCATCACCAGTAGAATAAGTAAATAAATAGCATATTAACTAAAGGGAGTATTATAGGGCATAGAAAAACATGAACTATAGTCACATGTATCCAAAGGAATGAGTCTCAAAACCAAAATGTTAAATGAAAGAAAAAATCAGGATACCTACATCATGAACAACATAAAAATAAAGTTTAATAAAATGTGAAATTATACTATGTGTTGTACAGGGATAGAACACAAAGATGGAGAATGACATACATGACATTTAGAACAGTGGTTACTTATGGATTGAAAGGAGGTATATGAGATGGGGGTCATTATAGAACAGTATATAAGCTCTTTATCTGTAATGTTTTATTTCCTAGGTTGAGTAGTAAGCCACAAGGGGGTTCATTAAGTTATTAATTATACTCTTTTGGTATGCCTTAGGTATTTCATTTTAAAATGAGCAAAAAAAGGGTCACCTAGGTGGCTCAGTCAGTTAAGCGTCTGACTTTGGCTCAGGTCATGATCTTGCAGTCTGTGAGTTCAAGTCCCATGTTGGGCTCTGTGCTGTAAGCTCAGAGCCTGAAGCCTGCTTTGGATTCTGTCTCTCTCTCTCTCTCTCTCTCTCTCTCTCTCTGCCCCTCGCCCACTTGCGCTCTGTCTCTGTCTCTCTCTCAAAAATAAACATAAAAAAAAGAAAACGTTATGTAAATAAGCAAAAAAATAAAAATGAAATAAAAAAAAGCTCTGAGCATCATAAACAAGTATCAGGCTGTGGAGAAAAGAGCAGGAGACAGGTAGTGACTCTTCACTGGACAGTACAGAAGTCAGGGATTGATAGTGAAAACGTCATTTTGTTCACCTTGCAATCAGTCTCCTCATCAATACAGCAGGGATTCCCAATGTCCTTGCTATTCACAGAGTGTTTGTGAATATTACATGATATAATAACTCTTACAGTGCTTCTAAGAGTGACAGTCACCCATGGTTAAGAGAAGTCCTGGGTCTAATGGGAAGAGAAAGATTAGGAAAGTGAACATGATCAATGTCAAATCACCTAAGAGACATGTGAAGGAATAGAGAAAACTGACTAGAATAAGGAAGCTTCCAGAAGGACATGATTGAAGTCTTAAAATTTTTCAACATCTACTCATGTCAGACATCTTATTCTGTATAGGTCCAGAGGGTAGAACCTAGACACGTAAGCAAATTCTTCAGGGAGGAGAACTATATTGGCATACAGAGGGCGGGAGAACTCCCCATTAAATCTCTCAATCACTGAATCAGAAATCTCCAAAACTTAGGTTGAATTCCACCTATCAGAAAAACAAACAAACAAACAAAAACCACCTGGTGGACATAGAAGAGAGAAGTAGATAACCTGTGGGTTCCTTGCAAGTCTAAGTCCCTTGTTCCCTGGTCCTAATACTCTCTGAAATACCTCCTTGTGTGATCATGGTTATGGAAACCCTAAAATAACTGAGCCACTCAAATGACGTCAGGAACTGATAGGAAACAACAGATGGCCTCAGTGGCATTTTAAAGTGTTATGTTTTTGCTATGTTCAGAATAGGGGAAAGAAAATTCTGAGTATAAATCATAAATATTAGCTTTACTTAACCAATTATTTTTATAATGAAGTTATTATTTGGCCATCTGGATAAAATCATACTGCAAGGGATGGCAAGGCAATCTGGGAGGAAGGGAGTGAGGCAGAACCAACAGCTTCAAGGACAATCAGCAACCAGATTCCAGTGTACAACTATCCTCTTTCTTGGCAAACTATTAATGAGGGAAGGAAAGCAAATGACAGGAGAAGGAGGCTCACTGGAGACAAAATGCGTGGCAGCTACAAAGTATGTATAATAAGATGGCATTTCAGGCAAGCTCTTCTAAATACTTTTCTTCTTCCACTTACTGATTCTCCAAATTTTACTAGAGACAGTATAACAGCGGCAGCTCTAGAGTCAGACTTCTTGGGTTGAAATTCCATCACTTAATAGGTGATGCCCTTGGGCAAGTTACTAAGATTCTTTAAATCTTGATTTTTTTTTAATCTGCAAAATGGGGATTTTTGGTAGAAAAGTACACATACATGTGCACACACACACAGAGCTTACCAGGTATTAAGTACCCATTAAGTGTTGGCTCTCATAATTATCAAAGCCCAATTCTTCCAGCTTTCTCCAGTGTTACAAGTTTTCAACAATTGTCCTTGTCTCAACATGAATGGCCAAATTATGACCTTATCTTGACAGTGGGATTTTATAGGAAGAAGAAAAGGGTAATGGGGCAGACATGACTGTTGAAAGAATGAGAGCCAAAGTGGAAGACTGGAGGGAGTTCTGCCTCCTTTGGTGGCTTGAATATAGCTGAGGGTCAGGCCTTGGAAGAGAAACAGGTTCTCTGTTCCACATCCATGTTGTTCGCCTCTGAATTCTATGGGCTTCCCTGGTGGTCAGCACTTCCTGTATGGATCTTCTGGATGAAGATTCCGAAGGTCTCAAGAGTTCCAGGGCACCTGGGTGGCACCTGGTTGAGCACCCAACTCTTGACTTCAGCTCAGGTCACGATCTCATGGTCCGTAGGTTTGAGCCCTGCATCCAGTTCTGTGTTGATATTAGGGAGCGCCTGGGATTCTCTCTCTGCAACTCCTCCCCAGATCATGCATGCTCTCTCTCTCTTTCAAAATAGATAAACTTATTATTTTTTTTTTTAAAGAGAGAGAATGAAGGTTCCAAAGAAGCAGAGGGAGAAATTGTTTCTGTTGCAACCAAGGCCAAAACAAAGTTCCCGTATTCCAAAGTGCAGACTTTGGGCACTCCTAGACTGGCCTGGCTATTTTTGCTCTTCCAATTAGCCTTCTGATGCTAAAGGAGAGGGACTGCTTTAAGAAGCAAGAGGGAAATGAGAACAGACAGTTCTTATGGTCTCTAGAAAGAGTACCTGAGCAAGTTACTGCAGTGGAAGCAATCATTCATTCTTAGACCAAGATCTTAGCTACCATCCAGGCCAAATCTTCATTTTACGACTGGAGAATCTGGTTCCCAAGAGAGTGCATGCAGTGGTTTTCCCAAGAGTCCCCAGGTGACCTAGTGGCAGAGCTGGTCTCCTGACCTAGATTCTGTGCTCTTTTCACTGAAGCAATAGCTGGAAAACTGGCCATTGACCAAATTTAGAGCTAAGCATGGTTTCCACAGGTTTATGCGATTGAAAAAAAAATCGAGAACAGTATTTTGTGACACATGAAAAATTCAAATTTCATTGTTCATAAGCAAAGTTTTATTGGAACACAGCCACATCCATCCATCTATGTATTGTCTATGGCTGCCTCTGTTGCTATAAGAGCAGAATCAAGCAGGTGGGACAGAGACCATATGACCCACAATGTCTTTACAGAAAATACGGCCCTTTGTAGAAAAAGTTTTCACTAATGTATGTTACTCCTATGCATTGGGAAATAAATTAGAGATGAAAAGAAAAAAATAAAATACCTTTAAGGCACATAGTTTTAAAAGTTCCTTCATGTGCTTTGGACTTGCTTGTTCATAAAATCTACTTGGTGCCTCTTGCATACCCAGTGGCGGAATACTCTCCTCTCACTTCAGTGGGGAAGATAATAACAAGAGTATTAATTGTGTTCCTGACCAATACTTCCTAATGGGCTCTACCCTCCTGGGAGAGGAACAACTGAAAAGAAGATATAGCTTCCCTATCGGTCAGTGAGAAACAAGGACCCTGAATACCCCAGTCCCTTCCTTGCTGAGAGGATTCTGATCAAATGTTATTGGATATTAAATATGCATTACTGCAAGCATTAATTGAGGATTTAATATGCTCCCTAATTAAAATTTGGTGGAGAGAAGTTCATCATATTTAGAAACACAGTATTAAAAATCCTCAGAAACTTAATAAAATTATAAATCGGAATATCTTCTCTGAAATTAATGAGCCAAAATATTATAGCCAAGCAGGAGTCAGCCGTGTCTAGAATTCTGAAGGTCATTTGGAGTCATAAAAATGCAGTTTTCAGTTTTATGGTTTCCGAACAATAATAAGGCTGAGAAGAAATCTGGCAGAAAAAAAAATCATCTCTGCTACACACAGCAATTAATATAATAAGAGGCCCTAAGCTGGTGACTAAGGCAGAGAAGCTGGTCTAATTTAGAGTTCTAAATTTCGAGTAGTGGGTGGAAGTGTGATAAGTGGTAGGGTCAGGTGGGTCTGCGGCAATACATGGTGGCTTGGAGGGAGAGGGTGGTAACACAGGGTGGGAGAAGAACAGGAAAGGAGAGAGCAGCAGAAAATCAGGGGGAGAATGTCCTAATAATAAAACCCATCCAGAAAGGATCAAGAGCCCCAAGAAGCAGTGAGTTCATGCTCACTGGAAGAATTCAAAGCAGAGACCTAGGAGATTCCCACTATGGGTGGAAGTCAAGCTAGATGACATCCAAGTGTACTTTGGGATTCAGACTCTGAAATCCTTTGACCTTGGGAAGATACATTCTGCTAGGAAGTACTAATAACATTAAACAGTTTGTTGGCTTGATTTACTCTTGGGAGCACCAAAGGACAGTTGGGGACCTCAGACTCCTTCCTTAACACATATGTTCATGTAGTGCTGTATTCCACATCCCCAACAACAGCACTCTTTCCCACTTTTCACCCAGCCCTGCTGCTGCTCCTGCAATGCTTCAGCCTCCCCTACCACATCACCATTAGCTTTCAGCATCTGGAATAAGTCCCATCTCTCCCCAGGACTACTGTTAACTCAAGCCCATCAGCCCTGTTCCCCATCTCTGTCACAGGACAGGTTGTAAGCACTCACCATGCATTTGACCATGAGCACTATTTGTGGAATGATCCCCAGAGGTGGTTTCTGCCTCTCAGACAGTCTCTTACTGACTCCATGAGGGCAAGGAAAACACATATGTATTCTCTAACAAGGCTCCATTTGATCTGTGTTAGAAATTATCGATGTCCTGATGAAGAGTTATTCTATGTTCCTAAATGAAATAGGGAGCAGGAGCCCTTACCCAAAGATGGTTCTTGAGCTCTGCGGGACTCTGAGTCCTTCTCTCTAGCAGATGAATACAAACCGGGAGCATATGCTGAATGCTATCTGCCTCTCAGGAGATCCAGAGGTAGCACTGTGCAGTAAGCTTACTTTCTCCTCTTTAGCACTCTGAATCTTGTCTCTTCTCTTGCTCCCAATACCAGCTATAGATCTTCCATTCATTCCTTAAAGAATGATCACTGCCCCCCACCTCAAGAATGATCACCCCTTCCACCACACTGACCACCTACTACCTAGGGTTTGCATTTTAATAAAAGTTCCAAAGCCTTAAGCTGACTGCTACAGAAGTGGCAGAGTGTTTGGAAGGGCCTAAATGATAATATTTGTACTTTTGTTCTATGTTTGTGAGGAAAATATGTATGTATATGTGTGATTGAAATCCTCTTGCAATGACTTGTTAGTCTTCCTAGGGGTCAGTGGCCCATAGGTTGGAAAACTATTCTACATCATTTTTCATTTATAAGAAAAAGAAAAGCCTGAATAATATGATTGCTGGGTCGTCTTTTCTATGAGTCAGGATGTCAACTAATTAGAAAAACACTTCAGTTATTAATTAATTATCACATTTTCTTAAAGTTTCTGGAGTTTGTAGATAGTGCTTATAGTAGATATATGTAGATAGTGTAGAGAGTGCAGTTTGTGTTAGATGCTTTGATGAGCAAGGAGAATACAACTAGTATAAGACACAGGTCCCACCCTCAGTGGGCTTGGAGTCTGGTTGAGAACCCACCAGACAAACGTAAACAGAAACCAAAGGCGTCTATGGAGAGGACCAAAAGACTAGCACAAGAAGTGGGATAATGGAGACCAGGTGAAGTCATGCTTGTTGAGCTGAAACAACAAAGAGTGACTCCTTGGAGACTCTCTGGAAACAATCGTATTCTAATGTGATCAACATATCTTATATATACTGAAAAAAATGGGAGTGGAAGAGGGAAAAGCATGCCAAGTCTTGAAGAGTTGGGTTTCTTGAACATTCAGTTTTCTCACACTGTTCAGAGAATGCACATTTTAAATCATAATTCTAATAAATTAGAAGTACAACTGGTGTGTCATCAGCATCTTTTCATACAGAGGTCCAATTTCTCTGTTGCACAGGTATGTGGAAGGCTCTCAAGGACAATGCATATTTAACACCTCTGGGTCACATCATAAGTGCTTGGGGATGGACGCATTATTGGCTGGTAGGAACGGCTGAACCTCACTCCAACACTAGTGTTATAGACTATCGTCTTGGTGTAAAGCTTGAATCTTGATCTTTTGGGCAAATGGAAGAAAAAAGAAACACTAATAACATACACAGAACAGACACATTTTTAAAGTAGCACGGTGTATTTTGACTATTTAATTAGCCTATAAATTGATTTGCTAAGGTGGTTCTGCAGTGAAAATTATTGTGACATTCTAGACCCAGCAAAAAAAGAACACAAAGAATCATGTAAGAGGGCAGAGGTGTTCCTCACCTGGCACATCATAAGTCAAGTCTGCATCCATTTCACATAGATGAGAGCAGCCATTACTGGTGGCTGTGTCCAGAAATGTACATCATAGAAGCCTTGTCTCTACCAAGCTCTCTATCCCTGGACTTTCACGAAAGTTCCTTGATGCACAGTGACCTCAGACCCTGGCTTTGACATGTGACACAGAGATTGCCTTTTATCCATAGTTACCCAATGTTGACTTCTATAAGAAGTGATCTTTCTGAGGAATTGTTTCAGTAATTTATTTGGCTGGTTAATGACTTTGAACATTGATCACTCACTGCTTTATATTTTTGTGAACAGTTTCCATGCACATGTCCCATCCTCTCACTTATACTACCGGTATTTTATGAGTAAAGAATCTGAAACATATGAGATTTTCTGCAGTGGCTTGTACTTGGATGAGCATATGAATTTATAAGAATATTATTTTTCTTTCTGTAATAGAAGTTGAGTTTCTGCTGGGTATAGAAAGAAGACCCTGACCCAGGACTTGATAAAACCAAAGAATGGATAACTAAGAAGAAATAAAGAAGGCCCCTGTCCCTGGAGAGTATAGGGAGCCAGACACATTGGAAAGATTAGGTATGGCGATGGGAAAAGAGCCAAGGGGCCCAGACAAACAGACATAGTCCGTAACTTCATAAGAGAATTTCAACAAAGTCACTGTCCCGTTCTCTGGGCTTCAATGTCTTCATCTTGTGAATAAAGTCATTGGAAAAGCTACCCTGCAAGGTTCCTGCTAGTGCAGACATCTGCTGATTCAACAGCTTCCAACTGTCTACAAGTGAGTATAGACCAACTATCTACTTACTCCAAACCTCAGCAGCCAGATACATCATCATGTAAAAATAGACCTGTTAGAGATCAACCAAACTATCTCAAGACAATTTCCCCTCACTAGCCTCATTCAGGACTGGATTATGTGACATTTTAGAGAGGTACCAAGCACAGACTTGGTCTCTTCCTCTGCGGGGTTTCCTGTGTAGATGAAAAGAGAGGAGTCATAAACATAGATGATAAGCATTACAGGGCAGAGAAGGGAACACGAAATAGAGTGGCCATTGTAAGACCTGGAAGAATCCAACAGAGGTAATGAGACCTGAGGGCTGGTGCTGAGAAGCAGGCTTCAGAGACAAGTGTTCTTTGGGTGGAATATTCAGGGGAGGGCCTGACCAGGAAAAGAGGAGGATGGATTTTCATGGGGGTGAAGGAGCAATATTTTAAACAAGAGTAAATATTCATGGTGGTGAGAATGTTTGAGGTGCATTCAGGGACTAGTGAGTAGACCAAGAAGGCTATAATAAAGGTTTCCAAAGAGGAGCAACAGGAGACTACACAGGGTACAAAAGTCATTCCAACCAGTGATTTGGCATTCTGGAGAGGAAACAACCTGCTCGACGGATTGCATTTTCCTTTCTCGAGGCTGCTGCTTTGGCGATAGCTTCACCACACAAACAAACCAGTTTGACTGAATGGAGCAAAAACAAAATTTCTGAAATCAGTCACAAATTCTCTGAGCCAAGAGTAGGCACGAATGCGAGTGTCTGCGATGCCAATATCCACTTCTTAGTTTTTCTCAGCAACTCCCTCTTGGTAAATAGGTAGCAGGTCAGGCCTCTTTTAAAGGGTAAAGAAGAGGCTTCTGGATGGACCTGCCATGGGTCCGTGAACGGTACAGCCGGTGGTCAGCTCAGATGGGACTCCAGGTTCTCCTGCTGCTGTGTCCAGGGACCCCAAGTTGTCTTCATTCACTGGCTTCTTCTCCACCTAGTAGAGCAGCTCGGTGAGGCCAAAACGGCAGAGTTGAGAACCACAGGGTCATGATTAGGGTTCTAGTCCTGACTCAACTGCTAGCTGCAGTTATGTGACCTTGAGTGAGTCCCCACTAAACCTCAGTTTCCTGGTCTCTAAAATGGAGTAATATTACTCACTCTGCCCACCTTACACAACTGTGAAAATGTTTGATTAATTATAAATTGTATTAGGAATAGTGGTAATGCCTGAGCCAGCCATCAAGCAGATGATTTGCTTAGGTAGGAAGTCACCTCATCCACCTTCTACCCAACCTTTAAGGCCCAGATAACAATCCTCTCAGATCGGTTTCATTTCCTTTTCCTATTGGTCATGTGGTATTTCCTCTGTTATAGCAGAGCTATTTGACACACACCTACCTCTTTTATGAGGCTGCTCCTGGGGCAAAAAGTACAGGCTGTGAGAGAGGGTTCAAACCAAGATCTACCTCATACTAGCTGTGTGATCTTGAGCAAGGAACATACTCATCAATGCCTCAATGTCTTCATCTATAAAATGGGCATAATAATAGTATATACCTCAGAGGTGCTCTGAGGAATCATCATATTCAAGTATGTAAGATGCTTAAGACAGCACCTGGTCCATAGTGAGAAAGTAATCAGTGTTCACTATTAACTATTTTTACTTACGAAAAGGAAGTTTTGTTTTAATTTTCATCTGTCCTATATCATCTAGCCCAGTGACTGGCATGTAAGAGGTAACTGCTATGGACTGAATGTTTGTGCCGCTCGCCCCTGCCTGCCGGCCCCCTCCCATTTCCTATGCTGAAATCCTGATGCCCAATTTGATGATATTAGGAGGTAGGGCCTTGGGAGGTGCTCACGTCATGAAGGTGGCACCCTCAGGAATGGGATTGGCACCTTTATAAAAGAGGTTCCGGAGAGATCCCTAGCCTCTTCTACCATGTGAAGACACAGTGAGAAGTCACTGGCTAAAATATGCCACTTTGGCATACTGACCATTTTGAACTTCAAAGTACTTGAAAAACAACATGTAGGAGTACTGACAATAGTGACTCCATCTTTGAAAGCTTGCCACCTTGTCCATGTCCACATGATGACATCCCTGGAGGCCACACGTTCCAGGCCCCTTGGAGGTTCACGTATGCCATGGCCAGAATGCACGGAGGCTTGTTCTGGTTTTCCTAAATTTGTCTAGACAATGAGTAGAGACAATTTAGTTCCCCAGCCCCTCCTGATGCATAGACGGTGCAACAAGTTCTGGTAAGTGCTGACCTCACCACAGTGCCCTCCTGCACATCCCATCGCTCTATAAAATCTGTAGCCGGGGGTCCAGACTTCACGGAGAACAGCTACGCAGCTGTCCACCTCATGGTCCACCAGATCTTCTCTGGAACTTGTGCTGAATACATTTCTGTGTAAAGCACATGGAGTTACCTGCACTGTTTCTTTGTCTCAAAGTGCTCTCCTAGTTTAGAGGATACTTCCTAGTCCCTCCTCCACCTTCCAACCAGAAAATGCAGGGAGAGGCTTTCTCTGAATTCCCTTTATCCGCCAAAAGACAGATCTTCCAAAAGGAATGTAAGTGTCAGAAATCCCTTCCCCAAAAGTTTCATCAACAAGAAAGGACTGAGTCTTATCACAGGAAAGGGGACTGGAAGTCAACAGCACGCCCGGATAGGCTTTGTCTCAAACTATCATACCTCTATCTATTCTTCTAAGGGCCCAATTATCTTCCCTAAGAATCATTTCTTTTTCCTTAAGAGGCCAACATCTCCCCAACCCCTTCTCTATTAAGATGGTATTTAAGCCTGAATTCGCAGCCACCTCTAAAGTTATTCATTTTTTTTTTCTGAGTATCTCCTTTGTGCATACAAAGTACACCTGTTAATATATTTCTGTTTGTTTCTCTCTTGTTAGTCTATCATTACAGGGGTCTTAGCCAAGAACTCAGAAGGGTCAAGGGAAATTATGTTTCCTCTCCTTCACTATGAACCAGGAAGAGGACCCGACCATGTTGGCGTATTGATCTTGGACTTCCCAGTCTCCAGAACCATGAGCTACAAATTTCTATTGTTTACAAGCTATCCAGTATCTGGTATTTTTTATAGCAGCCTGAATGGACTAAGACAGAGATACATAAACTTCTTTTTTGATGATGTGAAAGAATGATTACAACACAGCATTATCATTAGTTTCAGATTAAATGGGAAGGGAATGATGCAGCTTCTTACTGCTTCAATGTGGGAGGGTTCAGTAGAATTGTATATAAGTTAGGGACAAGGACTCTGGAGACAGACACAGCAGGCTCAACTATTTAACTAGCTGTATAAAGTTGAGCAAGTTACTTAACTTCTCTGAGCTCCAGGGCCCTCAACTGCAAAATGAAGATGTAACTCACTACTTCTGTTGAAAAACGGAAGAAGAAGGAAATCCTCCAACATAAGAGACTGTAAGTCCTCAGAAAAGGCTGCTAGATGCTGGCACATGGACAAGACAGAGCAACAGTGCCACACAGGTGGTCTTGCTCTTTCCTTTCATGAAGCCATAGCCTCTCTTCTGAACGGTGCCTGGACCAAACTGTCCTGACCTCCAAGGGACACTAATTGGGATGGAAGAGCCACAGCCTCTTCCTGTGGAAAATGCAAAAGGCAAAACCGCAAAGCTAATTACTGGCCAAATAACAAAAAAGAATAAAAACCCAGGAAGCCACTCCCTGCACATCTTTCTGCCAGCCTCCAGCATTAGCACCATTTGGGACAGCTTTGGAGGACAGGATAAAGATACAAGTACTGGGAACAGACTCTCTTAGGCCAGGACTTGAGTCTGGAAAGGAGCAGTAGAGGGGACTTCTGTGCTGCTAGCTTTTCCTCAGCTGTATTTTAAGGTAGGGCGTGTGTGTGTGTGTGTGTGTGTGTGTGTGTGTGTGTGTGTCCTTTCTTTTTCCTGGACTCTGATCTACATCATCACAACAGCAAAGGCCCAGAGAAGACTATAGTTAACGTAGCATGCCAAGAGTCTCTCCCTAATTCCCTGTCTTTACATTGAACAGATCCTTGTCCCAATGCTGGTAACCCTCGAAAGAGAAAGGGCTTTCTTTGCATTTACTGGTGGCAGCTTGATGTCATGGGCGACACCAGCAGCACTCCCGTGTACCCCACTGTTTATGCATTAGGAGCTGAGCTATCTCCCATGAACACTGTCTATTCAGAACCAAGCTGAATGCCTTATCTCTTCTACCGAATTTCTAATGTGTCAAAGAATCTAATTTGCAAAACAAAACTACCTTTTAGCCAGAGGGCTTGTGATGGGCTTTATCAGTTACTCTGCATTTTTTCACAGCTAAACAATGGCTCTTCAACCAATGGGTCAAGCAGCTCAGCTCTAGACTATGTTTTTAAAAACGCAAAAACTTGGCAAATTGTTCCTTATTCGAGAATGAGAAAGATGTCACTGTCATACTAAAACGCAAGAAAACCTGGCCTTTGGGGGTATATGCTCTCTCAGTCTTCCCAGTGAATTAGGTCAGAAAATCCCCCTCTCACCTCTCCCAGAGAACCACACAGGAGGCTGACTTTGGGAGAGATTTAAATGGGATATTTTTATTTAAATTTCAGTTTTCATAATTAAAATGATATTAATATACAATCAAACATTAATCACATTCTGACGCATGCTAACCTCCACTGAAAGCCTGCAGACAGATGGTCTTTGATCAGGTTTGCTATCTAAACAAGAGGAAGAAAAATGAAGCTACAGGGGGCAAAGGCTGGGGAATAAAAGGTGGCGAAAAGGGGCCTCAGGAAGAGGAAATCCTATTTTGAAATGATTTGATCAGTAGAGAGTAAACAGGTCTTAACACTGTACTTGCTCTAGACATTGCCTGTGGATAGGTGTAGCCTGAGCTCCTGGTAGATTTTTGCATGCTGCACTGTCATATTTGCATCAAGGGGAAAACAAAACAAACAAGCCACTTTAAATAAATGGGTATTTCATTAGCCTTTTCTCTAAGTAACAGCAACAAGCATTGCCCTGGATGACCTGCTTTCTCACTGCTGCTCTACCAATTACAGCGATGTCTCTTCCAACAAATGGTTCTAGAACACATTTTCTAAATCTTAAATTATCTCTCTTGCTACTTTACAGAAAATGATGTGAGGAATAAAAGAAATGATGCGTATGTCCAGTTAAAAGTAATAAATATTCAGAAGATACTATATTATGATTATAGGTTTTTCATGGCTCCAACTGTGGCTTGATTAAGTAAATTCATCTTTAAAGGATTTTTCCACTCACTTTTTAAAATGGAGACACAGGCGTAGAGTATAAAATGCTCTTTGTCTTTAAAGTGAACTTATTTTGACCTTTTGAATGAGTGGCTTGTCACATTTTATCTGTGTCCTAAATGGGACTGTAAACTCTCTCCTTCAGGGTGATGCCCATGCCGGACGGTCAGGTTGTTTGGTCAATCCCACGGGGCGAGCGCCTGCTATGTGCAGAAATAATAACCTGGACCCTGGAGAAGACTAGTCAAGACAGAGCTATTTATCTGGCAGGGATTGGTGTCTCTGGTCACTCAGGGACTGGCATTAATACTTGTGAATGTGCTTTCATGTACATTATCCCACTGGACCCTCCAAATGATCCTGTTGGATCAACAGAGTGGCTATTACTCCCATTTTGTAGAGTAAGCAACTGACACTCAGGAAGTTGAGGTGATCGGTCCCAAATCCATAGCTACCAGGTAACAAAATAGGAATGAGAACTAAGCCTGTCTCTTCCACGGTAGGTAACTTCCACACGGAGCTCCCTGGCTTGATGTGCGACCCTGCTCACGATCACCGACAAAACGCTCTCATTCACATTCGTCCTCAGAGGATGTGAGATTCAAAATGCCATCCTGGATAAGAATTCTGTCAAAGAATGCTAATCAAATCTGGTCTGATTTGATGGCAGCTCTTCCGTTCATCCCAATTGCAAAGCTAAGCTATAATTAATACATAAAAGATGGTGATTACACTGAATTAGACAACATATCAGGAGAAACCACACTTTTAGACTGTCTTTCAGTAGTTGCTGCACCTTCAAGAAATAAATCTAACAAGGCAGTTATTATCAGGTTAATAGACTATCTGAGTGTCACTCAAGATCTCCTGCATTGATTGTTATGCCCAATATCCTTCTTCTTTCATTCTCCAGTGAAACAGATTCCTATTCATCTTTCCACATTCTTTCCTTCTTCCAGCACTGTATTTTTATTGTTTTCTTCCATAGGGGAACAAGTAACTTTAAATCAAAATAAGAGGCAGAATAATAGAGGGTCTCACATCTGCCTTCCCTACTCAGTATCAAAATATCTTACAAGGCCTCAAAACAAGCTATCAAAGAGGCATAAAGGAAACAATAAACATGAAAAGAACAATAGGATATTTGAAAAGGAGAAAAATATCTCAGCCAACAGAGACAGACACTTTTATGATGGTTACCCTGGGACAAATACATTCAGAAAAGAAGATGTCTTACATTTCTCCATAAACTGAGGAAGTAGAGGCCACCACTCTTCACAAACAATGCCCCCTTACCATCGTTGAAAACAGAGCTTAGGGAACATCGACTTCTACTGATGGGCCTAGAGAGAGGGTTTGGGGTACCCAGAGCAGGAATATAGTTACTCTTAACTGATGGACCCAACAGCAAAATTCCAGGGGGAAAGTTAACTCCCTGATCATTTGGTGAAAGAACCAAGACACTGGTTTAGCTAAGGTTAGCTTTGCATCTGGCTTCTCTACTTTATGCCACAGAAACAGTTCTGTCAGTTGGGTGTCTAATTATATCCCAACTTAACTTACTCCCTGCATAAAAAGCTGATGTCTCTGTACAGGAGCAATCATAGGATCTTTGGGAGACTAGGACTGTTTTGTCTTACATTTGTACCTATCCCATTCCATCCCAAGACTGAACACATAGTAAATTCTAAGGTCCTTTGTTCCGTGGTGGTAAGATTCTTACTCTACTCTACCTTTATTTCCTCAGAGCCCCTTTATTTCCTAATGCACATCATGGATAGTTAATAAATAATTGCTGAATGAGATGTGTGGTGCTCACTTCAAACTTGTTTAATTCAAAAATTAATTCCAAATCTAACTTTGATATAAAGAGCACTAAGAAATAATAAGAGTAAAAACAAACAGGGAACATTCTTTCAGTATTTACCATGTGGCATACCCCCTGCAGGGTCTTCCCTCTGTTATCTTCTTTTTGCTTACCACAGCCCCTTGAGGTTAATATTAGTTGTTATTCCCATTCTGCAGATGGGCAAACTTGGGAGCTCAACTCAGTAGCCCATGGTTATATAGTAAGTAAGGATCTAACAAAGTGTTTCTATGATAAAAGACACCAGAGAGAGAAAGAGAGATAAATCTGGCATTTCGCCCACTTCTGCGGTCCCTCAGATAGCTCCCATAGCCAACGCGATTGATGGTGCAGAAATCAGTTATCAAGGCGAAAAGGCAGGCTGCGGATAGATAAGGCCTGTAAAAATGGACAGAACATGACATGCCTCACTGGGAGGACTGATGGAAAGGATTGGTATTGCTTCCGAGAAATGTGCTGATTCTTATCCAGCAGTGACTGTGCCCTGACCTTTTCTAAGGAAACATGTTTGTAATGGGTTCTTTCCTCTTCTCCTTTTCAGTTGTAGGAAGCTACAGTCGGTGAAGAGGATGGACAGCTTCTTGATGATGATCCTGGGCAGCTCTATGACAACCCATAATAATGCCTATCATGGTCACAATCGCCACTACTGCTGCAAGTGGCATATCAAAGGACTTAGAGAGCTATGAGCAGCTGCATTTTCCATGGGTGTTCCCCTACTCTCTCTCTCAAAAAAAAAAAAAAAAAGACTTTAAAAATATATATTAAGGAACATTTAAAGAGGGTGCAAAGTGAATGGGTAATATGGAACCAAGCTGAAAAATGGCTCATCACTGGCATAAATCACAATCTCCCATTGGTCCAAAATGGAATGGGAGGAGCTTGCACTTCTATGCCAGGTCTGGCCTTGGGACAAGCTCCATCATGACTTACCACGTTGCTACAAGAGTAGGATGTCTAATTCGTGGCTTTGCTTGAACTATGAGTTCTAGCACACTACCAGTCCACTGGAGGTAACTAATGTATATCTGACCAGTAAGTAATAGAATGGAAGGAAAAGTTTTATGATTCATTAAGGATTCACTTTAATTGAAGACTGTCATATGCTTTCAAGAACTAGAAAAACGAATTTGTATATTTCAAACATTTTGAAAAAGCCTTAACATGAACTAAATGAAACTGCATTTCACAGATGCTGAGAAATATGCGGCCAAAAATGGAGTGGGGAACAGAGGGAGGTCCATGATCGGCTGAGCTCAGGAATTCAGGGGTAAGCAAAGTTAAGTATTATCTTTAGAGCAGGATTCCAAGCTTGTAAGATGCCAATATGTGCTGTGTGTCTTCATAAAGGTGTTATATAATGTAGTCAAATATATTTGACCACAGAAATAACTTTTGAGTTATTCCTGTTAACATTTGTAAAATTCCTCTGCAGGAACAGTTTAGCTTAGTAGGCACTTAAGAATTTTATAGAGTCAAGGAAGGCATGCCAGGCTGCATAGCACTTACCTTTCATACATTCCTTCCAGTAACTTCTATAATATCTATGCGGTATAGTTCTAAAAGACACTTGGGGGGGAAGCAAAATAAATAACAGTTTGTTCCTGTTCTTAAACATCTTACAACTCAACAGGAACAGCAATAGATACGCTAATATTAATAGTACTGATATTAGTTTACAGCTTGCATAGTCAAAGGATATGTAAAGCACAGGGAAATTTGATTAGAAAGTAACTCCATTTAGAAGTCAAGAAGAAAAAGTAAATTAGAGCAGACCCTGTGGCATAGCCTAGAAGTTACTTCCTTGAGTAAATATCTAATACCTGCTTGATGACTCACTACACACAAGGGGAAAACAGGAATAAAAATGTCTGGCTATTTGAGATTTTTGACAGATATTTAAACTTCTAGAAAATATGAAGATTCTCATCCTATGTGGATGGCATTCTTTGAAAATCATCACTCATCCGAAAATGGCAAACGCAATGACCCTTTTCGGGTGACATCTGTTTTCACTCCAAATATGGGGAGTGAACTCACTCCTACTTTCTTTAAATTCCTTCATCCCAGCAAACTCCCCTGGCCTCAGTGTCTCACATGGGCTGTCTCCTTCTGTGTAAAATACGCTTCCTCTTACTCTCCCCGAGTTCCCTAGATTTCTCTAATATCAACTTACAACGGCACTTCTCCTGAGGGCCTTGCTTGATCCCTTCAATCTAAATTAGGCACTTCCTTCTGGTCCCTCTCATCATTTCTGGTTCTTACAACTGCATATATATATTTGGAAACATGTTTTCCCCATTAGGCTAAGCTTCATGAAGACAGGGGCTGTGTCTATTATGTTTACCACTTAATCTCCACCATCTAGAATACTTCTTGGTATAAAGATACCCAATAAATATTCGATGAGTGAATACATGAATGAAATGAATGGCAGGTGAAAAAATCAGAATACCAAATAAAAACTGGGATGTAGCTATAAACTCATATACCTACCTACATTCATACATCTGAGTGCTTTGCATGTCAAAAAAGTTCCCCATGGGAAGTTGCCTGTTTACACTAATAAAGTAATTGCTGCTTAAAATATGTTTAGAATTCTCCTTTTGGAAGAGTGCTCAGAGCCTGATTCAGAGTGACCTGATTTTGTGAAATGGCCAGAAATCCTTCAGAATTGACCCCAAAGAACTTGGAAGAAGTTTAGTCATCTTTTGGGGGGCCAAGAAATAGGGCTCGTTATTTGATTTGGAGGATAATTTCCGAATTGAAAATCCACTAAAAACGAGCATTGCATCATCACTGTGATCATTAAGGAGCTACTGGAGATGCACTCGAAAGGGGGTAACACTTACTTGGATAGTGATTTAAAAATGAATCTTGTGACTTTAAAGTTTTAGTTCCTAATTTATAGGGTTAATGAAACATCAGAACAAAAATAAAGGATGCATCCAAAGATAAACTGGCCCAATATACTCAGTAGTTTCTAACTGCACACACAACATGTAGGTGAATCCAGCCTGTCCCACAACCAACAGGGCTTCTCAAAGTCATTGTTCTGAGGAGTTATCAATTTCCCATATGACTTATTTGGGGGACACTATTTCAGGAGAAAACAATAATACTTGAGTGTTATAATGGAGATTCATCTGGTCTGGGCACAATTGCCCCCACAACCCACTCCTTCTTTGCACCATAATGAGATCATGTGTGAAAGCCTAAATTATGTAAATGAAAAGGCTCCACTAATACCGCTGAAATATTCCTGGAGTGTTACACTTGACAACCTCAAAGTACATTTCACACTGCTAATGACTTCATCACTAACACAACTGCCATGAGTCAAGCAGTTTCCATGGCAACGCCCTAGTACAGCTGTTTACCCATATAAAGTATTGCACCTACTTAGTTACATATACAGACAGATCACTAGATTCCTAGGTACTGAAATTGAAATAATTCAATTTTCAATGTCTCTCTTTATGAAGTGATTCTGCCAGCTATAGGGATTAGCATATCAATGTGACTTTGACAGGGGTTGCCGCAAAAGACATATTTTGCAGGCACTTCATGTCAATTAGAGCCCTAACTGTTTCATGGAATAATCATTCCTGCCAGATTAAGGTCGGGCTGCAAGGTAATTTAATTGGTGCCATTATATGTAGAAAAAAAATGCTCTAATAGAGTGCATACACTGTCTCTGCCAGGAAAGGGGAGGGCTGCACAAAGCAAATGACTGAAAAGAATTGCCTTCTTAGCCATTTAGAAGGGATCTAAAAACACCACACACACCAAGATGGGAGCCTCTGCGATGTTATTTCCTGGATTAGCTGGGAGGAAAACTTTGAAGGAGAGGGAGGACGTTGGCCAGTTCGTGGTTTTCTCCAAAGGTTTCCCCCCCCCCACCCCAGTACAGGAACCTGGAATAGCAAGTCAGTTCAATTGATACATCACCATAACACCTATGTAAGTTTTATGAAATGCTATGGTCACGGCATTTGCTGAGGGGGGCATTTGTCTCCAGGCTGGGGAAGGGAAGTCACAAAGCAGACTGGAAGCTACTCAGTATGCCAAGGAGTGTGCTGCAACACCACTTTCTCCCTCTCCTGGAAGAGTAAAACATGCCTCACACCTTTACTGTTCTTTGTTGCCAGAGTTCTCTGATATAACTCCCCATTGCCTCAGTGAGGCTCGTATCATCTCTAGCTTCCCATGGTTGGAGTTTGGAGAAAATGGCAGAAGCACGGGGTAGCACCACCCAGGTTTCCCAATCTTGATGGAAAAAAAGCAGGGGCAATATTCTTAGAGGGAAAGATAATGGTTCGGTGGTCATTTTCGGTTTTGGAGAACACTTAACCTACCCAAGCGCACTCCATTCCCCATTATTGTCATGAAACTATTTATGGGAGAATGAGATATAAGTTTCATCTTTGTTTTATTCTCACCATTAATCCCTACTAGGAGTCTTCCCATGTGAAGTCCTCTGCTCAAAGACATACTGTGCAAAGAACTAAGTTGGTAGTTAATTACATCTGACTCTGTATCATCAGCGATTATTTTGTATTTCAGTGTCTTATAATTCTATTCCCAGCATTTGCTACTTGAGGGTGGGGCTCATGGTTTTTATATCTTTATACTGCCTGGTTGCCAACATGTGTCCCACATGACATGTTTTGTATTCAGTAATTCTTTAACATCCACTGATGATGCTGGGGAATCATTTTTGAAGTATCAAAGAAGTCAGTGAACCTCGGAGGAAATAGCATATGCAGGGAAAATACTGATTGTCAGAGGTGGTCTCTAATGTACCTAATTTTGCCAATTAGGGAAGCTGTACTGATTAGTCTAGGGCAGCACTGACCCACAGAAATATCATGTAAGTCACGTGTGAAATTTAAAATTTTCTAGTAGCCACATTAAAAAGTAAAGTCACAGATGAAATCAATATTTTGTTTAACCTGATATATCCAAATTATATCATTTCAATATGTAATCAACACAAAAATTACCAATGAGATATTTGTATGTGTGTGTGTATGCTAAGTCTCTGAAACCCGGTGTGTTTTTTACCCTTAGAGCAGATCTCAAATTGGACTGGCCACATTCCAAGTTCTCAGTAGCTGTGCGGGGCTGGCGGCTGCTGTGCTGGACAGAACAGTTCTAGATTCCCACTGTCAGTTAGTAGTAGAGCAGCAATAGAACCCACATCTCTTGACCTTCAGCCAACATTCTTTCTGCTTCACAGGGCAGAGCTGATTTCCCTTCTGCCTGCCCCCTGCAGTACATCCTGGCTTCAGCTGTAAGCCAAACTCCAGCAAACATGTCTGAGAAGCCCATAGCCACACAAAGCTGAGAAGTCTCCGGAGAAAGTGAGTTTGCCTTGCTTTTAACAATGCTGCTTTAAAATACTGCAATGGAAACTTGAAGGTCTGTGGGAGGAGGGAAGATCAGCCACGGATGGGAGCTTGGCAGTTGGAGACCTTGTCAAAGTTATTATCAAGAATCCACTGAGTCTGTCTATTTGTCAGCAAGGAAGCCCTCACCCTGTGTGTGATATTTCTCTCTCTCAGTGTACAACCTCATTTCTCAGGGCACAGAGTGATTCTCTCAGGTTCTTCAGGTCTTGCCTCAACTTGACAGTGACCATTTAAATGATGTTAAAAGAAAACAAAATCCTTACCTTGTGTAACACTTTGGTACCTCTTAATGGAGAAAGGCTCTTTGTGAATTAACATACCCATCCAGAGATTAGAGACCACCTCCCCTCTGCTTGGCCTTGGGGACACTTTTAGGGGAAATAGGTGCATCTGGACCACACAGGGGATACAGATTATGCCAGAGAGTTTTTCATTTGAGGATACAGATTATATTCCAGAAACTTAGACAAACTGCACATACAGTAGGACTTCTAGGTGTCCTGGTCAGGGGACAGGGTGAAAGGTAAGGAACACTGGTCTGTGGTTCAGTGGAGCTTATATAACAGCTTTGTGGGGTTTCAAAAAAAAATAGGACTGTTGGGGATCCAGGGTGGCTCAGACAAATAAGGGTCCAGCTCTTCACTTCAGCTTAGGTCATGATCTCACGGTCCGTGGGTTCGAGCCCTGCATTGGACTCTGTGCAGACAGTGTGGAGCCTGCTTGGGATTCTCTCTCTCCCTCTTTCTCTGCCCCTCCCCTACTCGTGCTTACTTTCTCTTTCTCTCTCAAAATAAAAAAATGAATAAACAAAAAAAAATAGGTCATATTGATGGGTAGAATTTTGTGTTATTGGAATCCGTGGGTATTTAATAAGGGCATTTTTATTAAATCTTGGCTCCCAGGGGGCTCATAGGACCACAGTGGAGGTGACTGGAATTGGAGGGGGATAGTGTCAGTTCTCTTTTGCTTAAGCATCCTTGCTGCCTCCTCCCTTGGGCTGGTGGTGTATATCTACCAGTTTAAAAAAATATTTTAAAATAAAAAAGATTTTTTTAACGTGGTAAGAAATTAAGCAACAGAAAGTAGTGAGAGAGAGATGGATGCAATGATGAAAGCAAAGGGATAAGCAGTGTACTGGGCCTCTGCCAATACCACCCCATGGAAGGAAGGCAAGTGTCTTTGTTGAAGTGGCTGGGAATGACCAACAGGTGTCCTGGGCACCTGCTTGCTCAGAGCTCGGGTATACCTTGATGGCCCCAGGGCCTGTGCAAACCAGTGAGATCCTGGATTAGTGAGCCCCAGAATGCTTTCACTCATGTTTAGCATGAGTTGGTGGAATACACTATCACTGTATGTAGGTGGGTTCATCTCTGTAGGAACCACAAGTAGGATTAGAGACGTCCCTAGTCCTCAGAGTCCACATATCCCCTTGGGGGTGAGACGTGTGTGTGTGAGGGGGTCGGGGTTGGGAATGCTACACAAAAGTGTGGCAGAGGGAAAGTTCACACTCTCTGCGCTTGCAGAATGGTACTATGTCAGGTACATAATAATGACCTCAATTGCCACTCAAAATCCTTACAAGGAAGAAACTATTATTCTCCCTATTTCTGCAGTTCCCTAACTGACACGGGTTTTATCCTCCTCGAATATCTGGTCTGTTCTGGGGTTTGGCATATACTATGTGTCTGGCAACATACGCCATACAGAGAAGTGAGAAGTGGTGAGTAAGGATATCATTCTTGCCCACCTATCTCCAAAGTTGCCTGTGAATAAAACGAGGTGTCCAGAGAGGTGGGGCACTGACCCAGGGACCCTTTTTCAGGCTGGGCTAGTAAACTTCACCTTCCAGCGTTTGCTATTATTCTCACCACCTACCCTCCTGCCCCATGGAGGGTGGAACAGGGGAGCCTGGAATGCCATCTATTTTTTCAGGAGTCTGGGGCAAGGCAGCTCACATATTAACATGTGGAATCAATTCCAACACACAGGGTTAAACCACTAGGAGGATCACAGAGTTTGGTTTAGTTTTTCAGCACCATACTCTACTCCCAAGCCCACCAGAGACCCAAGAAAAGATGTCTGAGAAGGAGAAAGGTCAGAAGCAGCAGGTGCCACCATTTGCTCCTTTGTGTCTGCAAGGTTTATTTTTCTCATATTTTTTTAACCTCCCAGAAACCCTGTGAGTGACACATTTCTGTAAGTAAGACACTCCCAAAGTGTCCTTGTTTAGAGAGGCGAAATGGAAGTGCACAGAACTAAAGTAACTTGATCAAGGCTGCTGGGCAACAAAGGGAAGTAGAACTGAAGGACAGTTGTCCTGCGCCCAGCAGGATTCAGCAGCAAGAAGGGTAGCATACTGGAACTGTCCAGTCCCCCAAGCTTATGGATGGCCAGGGCGGCCATGCCAGCGGGGTCCTGAGGGATTTTATCCACTGTCTCTGGTGTCAGGCCAAAGGGAGAGGACTTTGTGGTGTCTGGAAGAAGTTCAAAGTAAGAGGCAGTGCCCAAATGGTTTATCAGAGCAAGGGGTGCATGCCCTTGGGAAGCGGAGAGCCCAAACAAACAGCCAAAGAGTTCGAGAGGAAACGTGCAAGTCTGGGCAGCTGGTGAGGTAGGGGTGCAGGAGGACAGAAGGAACAGAGTAAAGGGTGATCATTTGATTCTCAAGGCCACCATGTGGCCTCTACTTCCTCCCTGAAATTTCACAATGTCAGAATTTGAGAGGGTTAGGCTGCAAGCAGTCCGGAAGAGAACCCTCTTGTGTCCTGTCCCCATGAACTCCCTTATGGGGTCCTATACCACGGACCATGAGCTATTGCTCTCCAGGTGTCTGTGTGGGAAGTCACCTGCAGGACCCTTACCTGCATGCAACTTTCACAGGACTGTACCCCAATTCTAACCTGTCCTATTGTTCCTCAGAGGTGTGTGGGTGACAATCAGTATGCTGTTCATGGAAGTTGCAGTAATTCCTCCCCAAAATATTTATCAGCTTTTACCTCTTTCTAATTAATGCCGACAGGTAATCCCTCCTCCCACAAGGAAACAATTCCCTCTTCTGAGCAGGTGTGCTGTTATCCTTCATCCACGACAGCTTAGACATAGGCAAACAGGAGTAACATGTACCACCTTCCAGAGGCTATAAAGGGAAAGGTCTTTCTGCTTTCTTTTAAATCTCTGTGGGGTTAGTTTGTTTGTTTTAAATGAGACAGCGTGTAAATGGCTCTCCTTAGGAGAAGGGAGTTCTAATGAACAAGCCTGGCCCATTTTCCACTGGGTAATGAGTGCACCCAGGTAGCTGCCGGGAACAGTGATGTATTCAGTTGTCACCCTGATTTTACACTGGGGCTGGGTGGCCTGTTTAATACATGAACATAAATCTATCAGCTGTTTTTACATGTTCCCATTGGAAAAGCCAAAGTCTTAGAATAACACATGCTCTGTGTTTGAGAGACTGGCACAGCCCTTCCATCACTTACATAACATCTATGAGCATTTACAGGTGCTGTGTGTTATGGACCCTAACATTTGTGGGCATACATGCTTGCGTGTGTGCAAATGCACATGCACGTGCATGCACACACGCATGGAGGCATGCATACATTAGAAGTGAATGCCAGTAAAAAGAAAGAGGGATTTGTGAACACTAGAAACCCTCTCAGTCCCTCAGCTTCTGAGAGGGAGAAGATGTGGTATGAGATGAACAAAGGCAACACTCAACCAAAACTTAGAGTGCCCTCCCTTAGGCTTCTCCAAAACGAGGGCAAATACAGTCCCTTGGTTTTTTCTCATCACCAAAATTTTTGGATTCTAAGATTTGGAACTTAGCACAAGTGAGAAATCACAAGTCAGGTTTTAATAAAGGAGAAAGGAGAGGCCGAGATCCGATGGGGGTTTTGGACATGTGCGGATGGGGGGCGTAATAAATGGCACTGGATGAAGAGGCAGAAGGTGGCAAAGACAATGTTCAAAATGTTGACATATTTCTGAACCCAGACAGCTCTGAGCATCTAATCAAGACCATGCGATCACACCGACAAAGATGGAAACAACCCCATGGTAAAGATGATAAAGAGAAGAAACTCAATTGTACACTAATAGCAATAAAGCAAAATGAGAAGTGCCCAGGTGAGAATGTGAGTGTCTCCAAGGAAGTCTGGAAGACCAATCTCAGAAGGGCTCCTGACGAAATACTATGTACATGGAAATTCAAACTCAGCTCAGCTGTCAGCCCTGGGAGGAGTTGCTAAGCCACAAGGTGCCAATTTCTAGAGCTACTGTCCTCTAGGTCTGGTTCTGAATCCTGGCCACATGTTAGAAATACCTGGGGGGTTTTTAGAAATACCAATTACCAGGCTCCAAACCAGACTAACGGTGAGAAGCTGCAGCCGAGGCGCTGGCATTTTTCAAGCTCACCAGGTGATTCTAATGGGGAGCCAAAGTTAAGAATTGCTACTCTGATGAAATGTGGGGCAGCTGTGGGTTTTCTCAATCGAGGTCTGACCTGCACCCCAAAGTAGAGACTTCCACGGACCCAGGCCCCAAGAAATGTCATACATAAAACTCTGGCTATTGTTCTCTGTAAATCCCTCTGCCCCAATAACAACATAGTGGCTGATGGAATAATCGCTGGACGGCACGGAAGAAGCATCTACCTCTATTCTCAATTCTTCCACTAATGAGCTATATTACCCTCAGCTTACCACTTTAGACCAGTGCATGGACTGTAATTTACTTTCACTGAGTGAATAAAAAGACACTGAGTTTCTCATCTTATAAAAGGAAAAGATTAGATGAGAGGTCCCCAAGATCCCTTCAAATTCTAAAATTTGGAAATGAATATAGATCCTCTCATAATCTGCTTCTACTCTACTAACAGAATGTATCACCCACATTTAAAAGAAACCTTCTAAGTTACCATAGTCATGTAAGGTGTTACTATTAGGGGACCCTGGGTAAGGGGTATATGAGAAATCTCTGTAATATCTTCCCAACTTTTCTGTAAACCTTGGATACCCATATTATTCCAGAATCGACAGTTTATTAAAACAAACCAAACTCTTTCATCCCATCAGATGGTTTCTTCCCTGTCTTCTGAACAGACCCCACACATACCCACATTTAAGCCTTCTCCGGGGCTAGCCCCCTCACCTGAATTTTTCTTTTTCTTTCTCTCTCCCCTTCCTTACGTCCCCATTTAAGTTCCTCTCTTCCAGCCTAAAAGATGCACTTCTTCACTTTTGAGAGTCTTCCAGCCCACAAACCCTCATTCTGTGTTCTGTCATCTTCTCCAGCTCGGGGAACAATCTCTCCCTTCATTTAGGTTTTGAATCAGTCAGCGTCCGGGCAGGAAAAGAGAAACAGGGAATTTGTGACACAGGGGGTACAAAAGATGAAAAGCCAGTGTAGAAAGGGGAGGCTATGATCAAACGGCAGGAGGCCACCCACTCTGGGCTGAAAGAATGAAGGGAGAAGGTGCTGTTACCAAAGCCCAGGGTCCAGGTAACCCTCTCCCTGGGGCAGGAGGCAGGGGAGACTGGAGCCCTAGAGTGGTTTGTCTAGTAGGAACCTGGAGCATGGAGGCGACACAGCACCTGCCAAAAACACTGCCGAAGCAGAAGCAGAGGGCGAGAAATCCTCTCTCCATCGCCCTGATAGCACCTCCCACTGGTTGTATCCAGGGAAAAACATGGGAACTTGGGAAACAATCTGGCAAGCAGCAGCCTCCCTGCGGTATAAAGCAAAGTGAGAGCGGGGTAAGGAATGGGTTTGAGGGCAAAAGGTTAAGAATTTATACTATACCTATAGCTTGTACAACACAATCTGATGGTTGGTTGTATCCTGTTTTGTCTGATACTCTAAGACAGAGTATCCAATAGAAATGGAATGCAAGCCATGAAATGTAGACCACATAGACTATTGTAAATTTTCTACTAGTCATGTTAAAACATGGGATTTGTGAACACTAGATTTGTGAAACATGGGATTTGTGAAAACTAAAAAATGTGTGCAGTTAATTTTAATAATATATTTTATCTCACCCAATATACCCAAAATATTATCATTTTAACATGGAATCAATACTACCAAGTTCAATGAGATAATTTACTTCCTTTTTCCATACTAAGTCTTTGAAATCTAGTGTGCATCTTATACTTACAGCACATCTCAATTTGGACATTTCAAGTGCTCAATAGTCACATGTGGCTAGTGGATAACTTTTGGAGTCTTGAGTGATTTCATATGGTTTCCAAGTTTTGTGAGAGTGTAGGACATGAGTCCACTGTGGAGAATGTCTCTGTATCTAGGAAAAAACCTCACATGAGTGAAAGTTCCAAATAAATTCATATTGAATCTAGTATTGAAAACGAAGAAAGAAGACACAACAGGAACCTGTTGAATATCGATCTTAGAAGTCTGAGAAAGGCAATGCTATACATGCCAAATTTAATAACATTTAAAACTTTCTTACACATAATATTAAGTAGCTTTGGAATTGTGGGCTGTGTTATTGATTTTAGGGTTTCTCTTGGATGATGTTGGATGATGATACATTAGTTTTTAATATCTTCCATGCTTATTAATAAGAAAAAGACTAGAAGTGTTCAGAAATGTCTCTTCTCAAAGTTGGAGGGAATTTTTTTCCTACAGGAGGTAATGGCTCAGTGTTTGGGGAAGTCTGGGATTGTAAAATTCTCAACAGATCATCACCACAAATCAGATGGGCACAATGTAGGTGCAGCGATTAGTTCTGATGGGGGAGGGAAGAAAACGAGATAAGAGTTTCAAGGTGTGACCATGGCCTATTTTTTCTACTCAGTGATGGTGTGCAAGTGTTGATCATATTGCTAGTTTCCATAGTTTGTGTGTATTTTGTAAATGCTTTTATTGTTTCGATATATAATAAAATCACAAATGGCACTCCTGCAAATGCATACAAAGTAAATGAGGAAGATAAAAGGTAGGAAAGAAGGAAGGAAGAAAGGGAGGAAGTGGGAGAGGAAAAGTAGAAAGGAGAGAACAAATAAAGGAAAACTGAAAGAAGGCAGAATGTCCAACTGCTATGAATTGACCTTGCCCAGAGAGATGCCTTGTTGTATTTTGAAATCCCATCTTTGCAGTCTGCCCCACTGTCCAGCTTCATACATCTAGGGCAGATGTCTCCTAGACACGGAGATAGTCCAGAGTAGATGAGGGTGGGCCTTGGTCATTACTTTTGACAATCCTGCGTCTTTTATGAGATGATTCTTTGAGGTCAGACCCTTTGGTTGGCTCTTATGAGAAAAACAGAAAGGCACATGACTTACAAAAATTGGGATGGTGTTGGTGTAGTGGAAGAATACAACTTGGTCTCCAATGCCAGCTCAGCACAGGACAGATTAGGGACCTTCCAGGGCTTTTGGAATAACTCCAGACTTGAAAATGACAAACTATGGAATTCAGCTGGGATCCATGTCACTTGAGTGCCTCATGACCTCTAACAGAAGTACCCCAGATGCTGGGTCTGCTCTCACTCACAGCAGACTCCCCACATGACATTTTAAGCCAGGCCTTACTAAAAGAAGCAGGGCGGACTTCTCTTCTGAAGTTGGCACCAGCTCTCAAACCCCCTCTTTCAAACCAGGCCAGTGAGTGGTGCAATGGCTCAGCCTCTCATTCTATTTGCATTAGCCTGGTAGTAGTACCAACTCTTTGACCCAAAGGCCCTCACTGCCACAGGGGAGTAAGCTGGGCCAGCATGCAACTGGCCAGGACTTGGCATTCCAGGCATGGATTCAAGGAGGAAGTAAGACTTAACTCCAGTAGGAAAGCGCTACATGAGCAAGGAGCAGGCAGGAAGCAGGGCCTAGGTCAGGGATGCCCTAAGAGGTAGGCAGGCATCTGAGCTAGAGCAGTTCAGGGCTTGAGCCACTTGATAGAGCTCTGCTGAACAAGGCTGACTTCTGATCCTAGAGCTGAGACTGTTTGACTGCCTGCCCATTCTGTATTTTATACTCTTGGTTGCTGTCAGTGTCACTGGACCTGGAAGTGTTTAATATTAACAGAAAGGTATCAGATCTGGCTCAGGAGCCCTGTACCAGAATGAGGCAGGATTACTTCACTTTTTCCTGCTGTGGAGTGATCTTATTTCTACGAATAAGCAGGGAAAGTGATGGGCGTGTTTTATTTACCAAGAAATACTTCTAAATCCCCCCCTAGGATCTAAGAGAGGTGAGAGAGAGTGATGACAAGCATTCTCAACATATTTCAACTGACAGAATCATGTAATTAAATTTTGATTGGAAAGGGCCTGGAGAAACAAAAAAATCTAAGCTCTCCCATATTTCTTTTTTCTTCCCAATAATTCAAGTGGTCTTTGAAAGCAGGAATGATCTCAGACATTCTGTTATACACGTCTGTGACATACAGACGGACAATAACCCAGCCTGATGCTTACGGCAGTGATGGCTGGGCAAGACATTATTCATGTGTCTGCACGTGCATGTGTACGAGTGCACATTTATGTGTGTGCAAGTGTGTATATATATGAGTCGAGGAGCATACAAATAAGGTGGCTGAGTTGGAGATGCAGTGAGTAAACTCCAAGAATAGCAGGGACACTGTTAACCCCCAGAAAAATGATTTGGAATTTAAATAGCAAGTGTTCAGAAGTGATAGGCAAAATAGACCTGGAAGACTGTTTGTGGTACAGATGGGATCTGACGCTCTCTGAGCAGGGAGAAGCACTGTCAGTGTTTTGACAGACACAGACTGATGTTCAGGACAGAGCCAAGGAGGTGCTGGGTGGAGGGACTTGGTGGGGGTGGGGGACTGGAGACCTCCGTGACAGATTGACAAGCCTGCACAGGAATTCTTCTCAAAGCAGAGGGCAGGAAGAGAGGAGATACGAAGATAAAGGCAGAGGAAGACTGAGATGCTGGTGGTGGGGTAAGGTGAGAAGGGTAGAACCGCATTTACCACCTCTGCCTCTTTGGGGACTATTAAGGAGGTAAAGGCAGGGGCCAAAAGGCAGACCGCATGGGGACTAAGCATCACTGTCCAGCACTTTATTTCTCCTTGCAGTCTGTGGAGTTGGCAGGACTGCTTAATGCTCCAGGGAGGGAAACCCCAATGGCCAATGCCTCCCACAAGGGCTGAGGGTCACAGGCAACCACGCAGACTGTGTTCCTCTTCCAAGACCTGTAGAAATGTTACCCTGAAGGAAAACTAGAGCCTGAAGGGGTATGAAAGCACTAAAAACTGTGGCCTGTGAGACGGCAGGCCCCTACAGAGACTTAAACACTTGGTGGTGGAAATATTATTCTCCAAATGTGGATCCTCGACCCACTTGGACCAAATCATTCCTTTGCCCCTCCCAGCTTTCCACAGCCCCTCAGAATTCTTGTATGGGCCTGAACCTGGGCTATCCTGCCCTCCTCTCTGATCCATCCCACTGTCTGCATTGAGGCCCCTTCTCCCATGTGCCCAGCCTCTTTGGGTCGATGCAGTGTCCTTACGCTGATTTCCCCTGGTGTGCATCCTGGGCCCTTAGAATCCAGCAGGCAGTGTGGTGGTGTGGTCACAACACTTAAAATCAGGAAGACCCCACTCAAGTCTTTCCTCTGCCCCTCATTAGACCTGTGCTCCTGGGCAAGTTACTTACTCTCTTGGAGCCTCAGTTTCCTGGTTTGTGGAGTAAAAACATGCAGCAGGAAAGCAAGCTCATTGCAATGAGATCAGTGGTTATCAACCAGGGGAAACTTTAGAAATACGCAATTTTGGTTGTCACAAGTGCAGAAGGGGAGTTTAATTCTGGCATCTTGTCATTAGAGGCTAGGGAATGCTACTAAATATCCTAAATGCATAGGACAGCCCTCCACAACAAAGAATTTTCCAGCCCCAAGGGTCAATAGTGCTGAGGTTACTTAAAAATGTCTTTCAATGTCTCATGGGTTCTTTATCAATGACAACTTCTATCATGGATTGCATGGATACATAATATATATGTGTTACTGTCAGACTGTAAGCTTAAAGGCAGGCAGAGGCTGTGTTTAAAACATCTTTGTTTCTCATTCAGAACCTTGAACAGAAAAAAGGCTCAGAACTTCTTAATAAAATTAATCATGGAAGAGACTTTGACTCCTGGGAAAAAGGTAAATCTGTTTTGTACGGCTGGGTTCATCTGTTCCCGGCTTAAGATGGAAGTAAAGCCATATACTATGCTTCTCCCCTCCCCCAAGTCTTCAGTATTAGAAGATCAGGCCAAAACTACACCCAGATCATTCTAAAACAGTACAAAAGAGAAAAATACAGTCAAGTCACTGCTTTCCAACAGGTTGACAACAAAAGAAAGACTGTTTGACTGAATTCATCCCTTTTATACTGCAAGCCATCAAAATGACATATGAGCAGGACCCGGCCGGTGTGAGAAAACATCACCTTTGCACATAAATTCATCAGAAATGTTTCACGTGACCTGTTTTGCTGGAAAATATTGTAGGTAAATTTCAAAGTCTTTCTACTGCTCCTTCATAATTATTTTAAAACATCTTAAACAATCTGCGATTGCCATCATGTCATGTTTTCTTTTATCACTGGTTGCCCAGCACAGGAACTGGCCCACTGAATAGTCAGTGGATATTTGCTGAGGAAGATGTAAACCTTCCCCATGCCTTGCAGAACAGATCAAAGCCAGGCTACAGGGCCAGAATGTCAGCTGAATATCTTGGCTTCACAACTCTCTTGCATGTGGTGTCAGTCAAGTTGCTTGTCATCTCTATATTTCTCCTTCCCATCTATGAAATGGGTACGTATGTTGCCTATCTTTGGGGGCTGTTGTAAGCTAATATTTACCAAGTTTTTTTTATATCACACATCATATACAGTGAATGTGCACTAGTAAGTATTGGTCAGCAACTCTGCTGTTCAGAAAAGCAAATAAGCAATGATCATCCTCCAGCTTTCAGAAGAAGAAGAATATTTGTAAAAAAAATATTTTTTATATGACATTTTACAACACTTCATGAGCTTTATTCTTTTTGCCCATCAGAGTGACCCTGTGAGGTAGGTGAGCCAAGGTTACCTATTTCCTGCCCAAGCCAGGTAACCAGCCAAAGTTGGAATTCTTGCCTCCGATGCTCTACTACAACGGTTGTTAATGGGGCAATTTTGCCTACCCACAGGAGACATTTGATAACGTTTGGAGATAATTGGGATATGCTGTTGGCATCTAGTGAGCAGAGGCCAGGGGTGCTGCTAATATACTATGCAGAGGACAGCCCCCACAACAAAATAATTATTCGACCCCAAATGTCACCAGTGTCAAGGTTGAGAAACCCTGAGTTAACAGGAAATCTCATGTTCTTCTCACCAAACATACAGAGGAGACAATTAATATCAGAAAAACCTACACTCTACAAGGAAGCTACTGATTCATCTCATGGGCTATGTATTACAATGGGAAGCTCCTAAAAAAGGCCCTGTGTAAATTTCCACATATTCACTAAACCACAGAGTCACAGTGATTATCACAGAATTTAGTGGTGTTTGGGGGAACACCTTAATCATGTGAATTCGGCCTCATAGACAAAGTCCTCCTATGTGTGGACAATCATAAGGAGGTAGTTCTGGGATGGAGGGAGAGGTGGTACAAGACCAGGTTGTAATTACTGGGAGAAATCCAAACTATCAGGTTTTTCATGTAAATGCTCAATTTGTTCAGAAGGTGGGAAAATGGAAGCCCCTTTTAAAAACAGGCTAAGAAAGGATGGGGACTTTTTGGACCCTGTGCATACTTTTATGTGTCTCTAATATATCCAACAGATCCTGTGTTAAGTGTGTTATCTCATTTATCCTCACAACCACCTTATTAGGTAGGAACTGAGGCTTAGAAAAACTAAGGGTATATTTCACAGATCTTAAAACGAATACATTTTTCACATTCTAACACTCTGGAATGGAATGCACCTTAAAACACTGATGCCATCTTAGAATCAGTGTTGGCTTTCTTCCCCCCTCTTTTCTTTTTTTTTTTTTTTCCACATTTTAACATATCTGAAGTGAGGATGCATCTTACAATCTCTGGCTTCTCAGATTCATAAAATATGGTCACTTATCCAAGATCACACCACTAATAACATGGCAGAACTGGCAACTGTAAGATGCTAGATGCTATTCATTTCCAATCCAGCAAGGAAATTCAAGTGGTGCACTGCAGGTTTCCCATAAAATCAGCTAGAGTGTTTTTTCCTGAGATGAGTGTATGACTGCAGTGAGATAAGGAAGATGGTACATTTGTGTTACTCTATGTTTTTAGGGAAGTTTTAAAGTAATGGGATGGAATGAAAAGGGTAAAGGCCAAGGATGATTGTTAACATCAACATTATTGGATCTAAGGCTACCAGAGAAGACAAGCAATTAAATATAAGTAATACAGATTTACACATATAATAAAATATATAATAAAATACATATGTAATAAAATGATATAATAAAATGTTATACTGCTGATAGAAGTAGCCAGGGCTAGAGTGGGAGGTCAGGTCTGTAGCCATCAACCACTGGGCCTGGTTGTCCTGGACACTGGTACAGGGATTCAGTCTTGCGTGGGAGGATGGAGACTAGTAAAATATAGTTTAACTTAGGAGTTCTTGATAATTCAGTTATTTGGATGGCACCAATCTATGCCTAGGAACAGAATTTATTTTGAACTTGTCCCAAATGGTAACTTAACCTGGTGGTAACATAAATAGGTAATGCCTAATGCATATATTGCTGAATGCAACAATGTTTAAAGGGAAAAAAAAAATCACGGGCCGGATTACGGGCTTTCTCCCTCAGATTCCGTTTGTGTTCCTGAAGTTGTCATGCTCATTAATGTCATACTGCTGTGACTTGGCATGTTTGCCCTACCTCACTACTCCCCTTGTCTTTGCCTAGAAAAATCCACTCAAGTTTCAGGTTTCAAAGCTGATCTCCTGAGAGCCTGTCTTGATTTCCTTAGACATAAGAGCCTCTTCTATGCTCCCTCTGCACTTTGTGTATATTTCTGTTGCCAGGACCATGAAGTTCCACTGAATATTTTGGGGTTCACTTCTGTCTGGTCCTTGTGAATCATTTTATCATTTTGGACTCATCAGCAGAGCCCTCGATTTATACGTGACAGCAAACTTGCTAAAGGTATGAGTAAGTGAGGTATGGATGCCATGAAAGGTCTCCTCGCCATGGCCTAGAGGGCTCTAATGATCTATCCCAGCTGTCTCCCAGGCCCCATTTCCCAACACACTCTGCCTCACACACTTCCATCCTAACCCACGTGTCTCCTTACTATCCCCAGACACCAGACCTCTGGGCCTTCACACTTACTTTTACAACTGTCCAGAGCACTCTTCTCCCAGATGCAAACCATAGATCATTCCCTTTCTTGATTTGGGGGGTCTCTGTTTAAACGTCATCTGCACAGTGTTTTGAGTACACTGTCAAAAGTAGTACCTTTCTTCTTCATTCTCTTATTTTACTTCTTAGCACTTATCAACAATCTACATATTTGTATGTATTCATTTTTTTAATATGCCGATATTCCCCACCGAAATGTAAGGTAATAAAGATGGGGATTTTTATCTGCAGATAACAAGTAATCACTCAGCAATAAATGAGTCAACTACTATATTTAATGAGACTACTTCCACCTGGTGGTAAAACACAGAACTGCAGGCATAGTGCCTGTAGACAAAATCACATTTTTGTAGCACCTAATATAGTTATACACCATTTTAAGTTCTTTGCATATATTATCTCATTTATCATTCATAATACCCCTGGCACACAGGTATAATCACATCCAATTTAAAAGAGGAAATAATTGTTCTTCTAAATCTCATGCACTTTCTTTTATACCCTGCTATCTTTACACTATCTCATTGTTGTTAATCTACCTGCTCCATTACCTTTATTCAACAATTTATTCAGCACTTGAGTTTATGCTATATGTTTCCATTCTTAGGGATACATTCAGCTTTTATCATATAGGAGTTTAGCAGAGTATTTGTTTCTTCTTCCTATTATGTACAAATACTCTTTCATTGTTACCTTCATCCAACAATAAAGTCACTCAAAATGTGGAACAGTTACGACATACATATTCTGTGAAACATGAAAAATAATACTTTCCTTGTTCCCACCCACTACCACCCCTTTCCAGACTCTAACCTCTGTGATTCTCTGGTTTGAATAAAGTATTATAGAGAAACAATCTTAACATGATTAAAGGATAGATTATAAGTAGGGAAGAAGCTTTAAAAAGAGAATTCAGTTCATGCACCTCTACAGCTCTCCCTGGAAGAGACCTTCAAACTCATTCATTAGGCAGAGACTCAAGTTTGGAAAAACTATTCTTGGCTTGAGGAACTCACACCAAGAATAACATTCTCAAAGGAGCCTGGGGTGTGTTCAATGAAGAGTAAATGATGTTCAAGAGGACAAGAGAGTTGAGTTATCAGGGAGGTCACAGAGAATTATGAGTCACACTCCCTTGGGCAAGGCCTACAATACTATTACAGAAGTCATTATAAAGGATCTGAGGACACAGCCCTGATTCTGCTGGGCTATGTGGTTCCCACCTTCGACATCTGTTGACTGGCAATATCTTGCCCTCAAAAAATATGAATTTGCTAGAGCATGGATTTCCTACTCTATGGATGACTTACAGATCAAAGCCACACTAATAAAATATTCATAATTGTGGAAAAATCAGACATTTGGAAAACCTGGATCTTATAAAAACTTGGACTACATCTATGAGCAAAGGTAATTAAAGATCTATGGCTGGGTCTTAGCCTTGGAAAACAATGGCTAAGGCATCATTCAACCCCAAAGGCTTCCAATAATATAAGAGAAAAAAGGGACTGCAAGTTTAGTAAATTGTTTAAATCTTGCTATTTAAGCTAGCAGCAAACTAAAGTTTTCTCTTTAAGACAGATGTTCAATTTCACTAATGAGAACAACACACACCTTGCCTGAATTGACCCTAGAAGGTCAAAATAGGTGAAACTATACAGACAAATTACAGCTGATCAATTCACTGTGGCCTCTGTTCCAAGCACTATACAGAAGGTCTCAAAGTTTTGGTTACCACTTTTGGTCAGTTAGGTTATACTATCACCAACAGAAGGGACTCCTGACAAGCCCATTGTCACATACATGGAATACAAAAAATATAAGGAAGTAGAGGTGAATTATATTACATTTTCTTGAATTAAGTATTTCTTGTATTAGGTAATCCTCATTAGTCCTGTCTTGAAATTATAATTTGAATTAAATAAAACTCATTAAACATTAAATATGACATAAATTTTCAGCATAATGGAACCTTGGTGCTCAGTTGACTTAAATCCTCTTCACCCTTCCATGTCATTTCACAGATGATTACCCTGAGCCCAGAGAAGAAAAGTGACTTGCAGAGGTCATGGTTAAGTTTTAATTTCCAAAAAAGAAGAGGATTTTGTTTCACTCAAAGAGCAATCTGTGCTAACATACTGAATCAGGCTTGCTCTCCTACTTGTCCTACATCTTACCTCCCGGCTCCTCATTAATGCTTTCTTTATAGACTTTCAGACTTTTCTTTGGAGACCTTGTTACTCTGCCCATCTGTTTGTGTTTCCTCTTTTCTTCTTTGCCACCCCCTACCAAAAACACACAACAAACATTATCAGAGAAAAACTGACTCTAGACTATAGTGGTGTTTGATGGTTTTATCATACACCATCCATTCCCTCTTGATTTGGTAGAAGAAACTCTTCCTCCTGAAAAATATTCTCCCTATCCACTTCAGTGTCAATGATGTTAGTGGTATCTTGATTTTACCTCCAGGTTCAGAGAGACGAATGTGACTCACACCTGACCAATCATAGCATCCAATCGTTCTGGCCACAGAGATTGGTTCAGGGATGAGAATGTGACCCAATTAGAGCCAAAAAGGCAATTTCATAATAGAAGCATTCTGTCAGGAGTACCATAATAGAGGCATTCTCTCTTTCCTGCTAAACTTACAGTTACTAGGATGTAAGCCTGGAACTGCTGAATGACCATTTTACTTCTGCAATGTATGGAGCCACTGAAAATGAAATCAATACCTAGCAAAGCAGAGTGGAAGGATGGAGAAAAACCCATTCTGATGATACTGTTAGAACTCCTTGATTCATCTGAGCTTGAAACCCTTAGACATTTCAGTTATATGAACCAAAAAATCGCCCTTTTATTTAACCAAGTTGGGTCCATTATTCTGACACCTGCAATTGCAAGATTCCTGACAGACTTTTCTGTGTAGAGTTTATCTAATATCTAGGCTCACCCAGAAGGGATTTGGTTGCTGGCTTAGGTATCTTTTTATCATTGCATGTTTTGCTGGTACTTTTAAAGTCACTTTTAAGTTGCTGCATGCTTTTTCATAAAGTCATGACTTATAATTAAACCATCAGCCTATATTTACATTCAAGATGTGAATTCCCTGATTTTTCTAGGATCTAGGATAACATGGTCTTTAGATTCTAGAATCACCTCTCAAGGGAGGAAAAAAAAACATTGCTGGAGACAGCTAAAACTAAACTGGCCCAACCACTAAGATGTCTACACAACAGAGGGCATTTCCTTTGGAGAAATGCTGGCTTGATTCTGACAAGAAGTACTATTTCCCTTTGCTCTTATGACTGGTTAAGTCTTGCAAATGCAGCTTGAATTACAAACAGAGGCATTACTGGCCTTCTTTACCTGGAAGTGGGGCCCCCATTGTACAAAGGGGATATGGACACCAGTGCCATTAGCTGTACTATTCATTTACCAATGCCTGCTCTCTACTTTCAGCCCTGAATGGATGGCTTTAAAGAACACCCTCAGTGATGTGTAAAAGCGGCTAAAAGCTCACTGTGCTCCCCTATATGGCATATCTGTGTTAAAGCAAAGTTTTATTTCAAGGTAAAGACCTATAGGTATCACCTAAAAACAAATGAGAAGAAAGTTCTCAGCACACTGAAATCCTACCCATCTATTCTGCTTTTGGGTAAGGAGTGCCTTATTAATGAAAATGAAAGGGAAGACCCTTGGGAATCAAGTTAAGGTCGTTTTCAAAGTTTTATCTTGATTTGGCACTATAAAACTTGGCCTATTCAGGTCTCCTTCTGGAAGCACGACTAGACCTTAGGGCCTTACCTTCTTCTGTCAGTGATCATTACTAGTGACCTCGACCTCCTCCCATCCCATTTAATACACACACACACACACACACACACACACACACACACACCCCAAAATGAGGCAAAGTGATAAGGAAGAGCCTCTTCTCCTAGACCGGAAATTCCACTGGCGTCTCCACTTTTTTTCCCATTACTTTCGCTGCTCTAATTTGCTGAACTCTGGACCTTTCCAATTTCTCTCATGATCTGGCATGACTGTCCAACCTCACCTGTCATGTGGAGCTCCACCTTTGGCCAGCTTGACCCACAGTAGTTACCATCTGCCTACCCATGCTCACCCAACCAGAAGAAATATCAGGAGTCCAGACCTGTGACCACTTGCTTGCTGCTCCAAGGCTGGACCACCACTGCTCACAACTGCATAAATACGTTTCCAAATCGGTCACATGCCCTGTATTTAGACTTTGCATAATGCATGTTGCTCTCCCAAAGAGACAACAGGACAAAGAAGGAAAAATAAACAGGAGCATTGCTTTTCACTTTAGATAAGACAAAATCTTTTGTCATTTTGAATCCAATTGTTTATGAAACAATGAAGTCACAGCAGTTGTACATATGATATCCTACATTTATTTAGCATGGGTCAGAAACTGCTTTTGGTTTCTTATATATTACTTATTATTATTATATATTAGTGCTCAACATTTCTGTTTAACATTAAATGGAAATTAACTACTTGTGGATTTTTTCCCCATTTCTCTCATATTTTCAAGAAAAGACATATTTACGTTACCCAGCTCCTAGCAGAGGGCTTAGGCAGATATTTGTGTTAAATAAACCCATAGTTTATCAATACATATTTATTGAGCACTTGGTATTTGCTTCAACTTTGTTCTGGTTACTGTGAGATTTACAGAAGAAAACTTTATGATTCTCTCCCTTCCCTGGAGATTATGAAGCTTATGGGTGCGGGGCAGGGCAGAGTAAGATTAATGAGCATGAAGCAAATAGAGACAAATGCAAGACATTCTATGGTCAAGTGGTGTATCATGAGCAATGGGCTCTGTTTGCTATAGGGTTTTAAAAAACAAACAAAAGTTTCTGAGAAAGTAAACTTTTTACAATCATGAGCTGAAATAGAAGAACAACAGGCCCATCTTCAGTCCATGCCAAACTCCTCCCTACAGTTTATCTCTTCAGAGTTTTTCCAACTAGTCTCGAATGGTGCTCTGCATCCAGTTTCCATCAAAGTCATTGGGAAACACTAGCAATTGAAGTGTTCTCCATCCCAGACAGTTTTTTCCAGCACCCAAACATTTATTGCCCCATCTCTTACTGCCTTTCACAGTTCCTTGTCCTCATTTCTTAAGCCACTAAAGGTCTCCTAGTACCTTTGTCTTCCATCTCCTTGATGTGGCTGGCTCAATGTTTGGAACATCTCATCTCCCTTGTCCTTCACTTTTGGTTTCTTTCCTTTATGTCTCTCCTCACAATGATGATCGTATTCCTCCCCCGGAATGTCCTCCATATTAAATAAACTGTTAGGGTGTGACTCAGAGGATGCAGAGTACTTTATTTATTTTTTAAATGTTTATTTAAAATTTTTTTTCAACATTTATTTATTTTCGAGAGACAGAGTGCGAGTGGTGGAGGGGCAGAGAAAGAAAGGGAGACACAGAATCCGAGGCAGGATCCAGGGTCTGAGCTGTCAACAGAGCCCGATTTGGGGCTCAAACCCAAGAACTGTGAGATCATGACCTGAGCTGAAGTCGGATTCTTAACTGACTGAGCCACCTAGGTGCCCCAAGAGTACTTTAGGAACAACGCCTTGATGTTCTTTAACATCAAAACACTCCTAGTTCATGGTTGTATCTCAGTGTCTAGTAGTGGCAATGGTGGGTGTTGGGTCCATGGATTAGCTCACCCTCCTAGAAGTACTTAGTTCTCCCAAGAATGGCTATCATGGGTCTAAAAGGGATGATAGCACAGTGGAATGGCATGTGACATCTTCATTCTTTTGAAGCCAGGAAGAATAGAGTGAGTATAACAAGAGAAGGGTGGTAGTTCACACAATGCTGTATAGTTATCAAATGAGGTAGTAATAGTATGGAGACTGAGAGGCCAGAGGAAGCAGAGTCAGGCTCTCAGCTCTGTCTACTGCTAGATAGATGAGGAGGATTGAATCTCAGTAGACATCTTATAACATAACCACCTATCTCAGGTTTGATAAAGTGACCCAATGGGGTAGGCCTATGTCTGTACAAATTGTGAGGATTTTTAAGACAGGATTGAGTAGTTGGAATTTTTGGCAGAACACTAAATACTAAATGTCTCTAAACAAGTTGTCAATGAGGGCAAGACGATCGGAGGATCTCTAGTCCCCATAAAGACATCCACATAAATATACACACTTGTTTGCCTGGTTACCCTTCAAATTTGTGTCGTGTTTGAGGAGATCTGGTCACTGTCCAGGCTCCACTCTCATTAACTAACAAGGCAGTATTCTCAAATGTTACAGAAAATACAGGATGTTTGTCTGGTATTTGTTTGATCACATGCCACATTCCTTACCCTGACCTGTAGCAAGAATTACTCAAATCACTCAGCTTAGCATTCAGTCTGACAGCCATAGCTATAAAATTATAGATCCTTGGTTACAACAAAATTAGTGTACACATAGCTTGTGTGTGTAATTTGGCAGTGTGTCTGTGAAGGGTGTTTGATACCCAGGGAATAACCACATACCAACTGAAAACCTCTACTTTACAGTGAGCTTTTCATAACATTATGGCCATCAGAAGATTTAAGAAATGTATGAATAACCTGATCTTAAAACTATTCCTTTGCTTAAGTATGTTTGATATATTAAATATACGTATGTATAAACATTATGTATGGATGTTATATATTATATATAATATGTATATAAAGAGTTTAGGTTGCACTCTCCCTGAAAATAAAGCCTTGATTAATAGCTATGAAGAGGCCCCACAGTCATTGAATTTTAGATTACTTAGTCTGAACAGAAGTTTAAAGAATGTAAATGAAAGGAGTAAGGATATGTAAATAAAGCCAATGACTAAAAGGAGCCAATTATCATGGCACAGGGAAGTGATCTCAACAAGTGACCTCAGTCCCTTCTCAGCTCCTAGTGTGGTATGCTTGGGAAATGAACTGTCAAAATTTATATTCAAATTCCTCAAATTCAATGCCATTAACATCCTCCACTCTCTCTTAGCTCACTGGCCAGAATCAGTCACATGGCTCATGGAAGCAGAAGGAGGTTAGGAACCTAGCAGTGATGACTTCTACCCCTGTAAGTTTATGGTCAAAGTCACCTCAAGGAGACCCACACTTACTTGTTCACTATATATAACAATCTCCTACCCTGGTCCCTGGTGTACCTGATTCTCTCTTCTCCCTCTTTTTTAAAGTGATTTTACATATCCCCTTTTTACCTATTATATACCTTAACCAGTGTACTTGATGTCTGTCTCTGCCTTGTAGAATGTACACTTCACAATAGCTAGAATTTTTGTCTCTTTTCATAAGTGTTGTATCCCTAGCACCTAAAACGATGGGCAGCACAAATTTGGTGTTCAATAATATTTGTTGACCTGAAATGAATTTTAAGAACATTGAAAACCATGAAAATCACTGATATATGCTTATGAATTCCACTTATCTACACTACTTCCCCAAATAATGGGATTAGCCTCTCCTCAGACCAATTCCTGTAGCACTTTTTACTAAATTATTTATTTAAAAATGTTTAAGTTATAATTGTATCTCTCTTCATATGACAGGATCTCTCTCATTCATGGTTAGGTTTTCTATCTCTGATGGTGTTCTGTCAAGCTACGTGCTTTTGACAAGGGTCCAGATAAAATGAAAGAGGAGTTAGACACAGAGCAGATGGATATCTGGGTGTGTTACAGAACCGTAGAGATTCAGCTTTCAAAAGGATCTTAGAGGTCTTCCTGTCCAACTTTTTAGCCTCTTGGAGAAGTTCTCAGCAATGAGGATTCATAACTGTGTAAGATAGCCTATTCAACTGTTGGGTCATTCTAAGAATTAGGAAATTCTTTCTTACATTTAATGAAAACTTGCATCATTCTATATGTAACTAACTGGTCTTGGTCTGGCTCAATGGAGCTAGTAAGGAAAGGTCTAATTCTTATTCCACATGAAATGCTTTAACAAACTTGAAGAGAATCATCCTGGCCTGACTCCAACTTCCAATATAGCCTCAATAATTCCAGAACTTTGTTGATCATAGGCCATGTATTATATGGCCCCCAACAAATATTCTTCAATGGATGGATAAACCACTGCTGGCTGAATGAATACATGGATGCATATAAGGAGATGGTTCACTCACTGGTTAATGAATGTCTTGCCTGTAGACTCCTCACCACCTTGGGCATCCTTTTCTACATGCTCTTTTCTTCGCTGCTGTCAGTCTTAAAGTGAATTTTCTACAACATAAGCATTCAGGAGAGATATGGACTAGACAGAGAACAAGACAACTAAGAGCTAAATGTGACTTTCTGTTTTTCAAAACCCAAAAACCATACTGCAAGGCAAAAGACAAAAAGAACTACACATAAATACTGTGTTATAGTTAGTAAATTTGCTTCTCAAAAGGGATGGATTCATAATTCTGAAACTATTTCCTGTGTATTTTAGTTTAGAACAAATAAGTAAATATATTGTAGATAATGAGAGTCAGGTTAGAAAAACCTAAAAATCTGTTAGAAAATCTGTTCTTTTTTACTACTGGAAAATAAAATTACACATAAGAAAAGAAAAAAGGGTATAATAAATCTTGTGATGTTGGATTAAAATGAAAAATATGAGTATGAACCCAAGGCTTTTTAATATATATACATAAGTACCGAAATAAATATAGATGCAGGTGAGTGCATGGGTTAATATTCATTCACATATTTGCAAGCTCCATCTGCTGCAAGGAATTAGGAGCAATGACACTGCACTAGCAATGAGCACACCTAGTTCTCAGATCTTGATTTCTAACTGCCATTGTCCAATAGAGTCAGGGCTCCTTGGAGATACCTTTTTGATTCCAAAGCTAGCTCAGAGAAAACACAAGATGAGACTGGGGCATATTGTGGTGCCAAAAAGTTAAGAAGTGCTTTCAAAAGAATGCAGATATGTCAAAATGGCATAGGGACCAGCAGCAAAGAGCTCTTAATGACCAAATCTAAAATAATAGGATAAAAAAAATATGCACAAGTCCATACTTACATATATCAATATTTGAATAAATACATGTGGGAAAAATAATAGCTATTCCTTCTAGAACAATTTTACTTAAAAATGTAGAAGAATTAGAGAAATGGAAAATCATCATTGAGACAGTACATTAACCCCCAACATATGCTAAAATTAGTGGGGGAAAGTTTGAGGAGAAACGAGATATTTATATAACCTCATCTCCCTAAGATTTATAAATTTCAGAGGGAAAAATAGAACTTCGCAGTCGAGCAGCTTCTTACTCCAGTAAACACCAACTTACTTTAAGTAATAAAGGTTAATATCACCAGCATATAGATGCTATCACTTGACACCTGACTGATACACTGAGGACACATCACTTCCTAGGTAGACTTCTTACCAAAAATGCATAACCACAATCTGATAATGAGAAAACATAAGACAACCCCAGATAGAAGGATGGTCTACAAAATTAAGGACTGGTACTCTTCAAAAATGAAGAAGTGAAAGATGAAACAAAGACCGAGGAACTGTCAAGGTTAGAGGAGGCTCAGGAGAAATGAGAGCTAAATGTACGACATGATATTGGATCATGTATGTATGATACTGGATCAGATCCTGGAACAAAAAAAAGCACAGTAGTGGAAAACCAGGTGAAATCCAAATGCAGTCTACGGTTAGTTAATAGTACGGTAGTTACTTAGTTTTTATATTTGTGCTACGGTTATGCAAGATGTTAATATTTGGGGAAGCTGGATCGGGTACCTGGGTAGCTCAGTTGGTTGAGTGTCCAACCCTTGATTTGGGCTTGGATCATGATCCTAGGGTTGTGGGACTGAACCCCATATTGGGTTCTGTGCTAGGTGTGGAGCCTGCTTGAGATTCTCTCTCTCCCCCTCTGCCCCTCTTCCCTGCTTATGTGCACTTTCTCTCTGTCAAATTATGTATATGTACATATGTATACATATATATGTAAACACACACATATATACATATGTATTAGGTGAAGCTGGTAAAGCATTTATAGGCATCCTTTGTACTAGTTTTGTAACTTTTCTGTTGTCTAGAATTATTTCAAAATAAAAATTTTAAAATAAACATATGTGTTTCAAGGGCTGATCACTTGTTCTGACTCGTGCTGGCAATGTGTTTGTTCCATCCTCTCCTTTATGTTCACATAGCAATGTGCTGAATTAATGTTGTGAAAGGAAAAAAAATAAGGTAGTAAGGTGGTATGTATTTGGGACTGGGTGGGGTGCCAAGACTGAAAACTGGGACGACTCCCCTCAGAGTTGGAAGCTCTGACTTGCAGCAAGGACCTTAATTCTAGTTGTGGCTCATCAGATCATTGTTTTTGATTATATGACCTTGAGAAAATTATTCAATCATTTCTGTCCAGAAATGATTAGCAGTGACCTTGCCTCCCTCACTCTCAGGGTCATTGTTAGGCTTCAAGGTCACAGTGAGAGTCTAGACCAATGCAATGACAGAGGCATGACCTCACTTAGAATTTCTACTGCACTTATCGCATGTCGAATTCATTTACTTTTCATCGTACACAGTGATGTTTTACGAGGGGTAGCATGTATAGTGGTTAAGTCTCCAGGCTCTGGATTGGTACTGCCTGGTTCCCATCCTAATGTCACTGCATACTCCTGTGTTGTAATTTCCTTGTCTATAACATGAGGGTAGTGACAAAACCCACCTCATAGGGTTGCTGTAGGATTAAATGACATAATATTTGTAAAGGTTTTAATCTTGCAACATGGTAAACGCTATAGTGTTTGCTCTTAACATTACATTAATATCGTTTTTCCCAATACTTCATGACACTATTCAGAATATTATTTACCTCCTCTGGGTAGCAACTTGTGCCCTCCTAACTAAACAGTAGGTTGTTTGAGGGCAGGGATGCATGTGGCTTGTGTTTCAGCCTTCCCCTGCATGATGCCTTATGCACAGGAGTTGCTCAATAAATATCCGATGATTGATTGATTCATAAAGCCCTACAGCCAATGTTCTCTTCCTTCACAATTTTGCTTCAGGGCAACTTGTCATCTGTGTATATTTAAACAAACTTAGAAAATAGAAAATTCTCTAGTGCTAGAACTGGTCTTTCCTGAACTCTGTCAGAGTTTGCTATGGGAGTCGTTAGCTTTTTGACATCTCTTCCTCCTATCCCTCTCCACCAAAAACTGCCTGTCAGCACCATGTCTGAGAAGACAAACTTAGAAACAGCACGCCCGACACTCCATCTTCGACTCTACTCTGTCCTTCTCTTTCCTCTTGTCTAGAAGGAAAAAAAAAATCCTGCCATCCACTTGCCCAGATTATCTCTTTATGTTCTTTTGTCCCTGTTTCCAAGAATACATATTCAGAGTCAACTTGAGCTTCAATGGTTGGCAATTACTAAAGAAATAAAATATCACCCTCCTTGTTAAGCATTTTGGCCACATTTTTCTTGGTGCTTCCATTTTCAATATCTAAAGTGCAGTCAGTGCTCCTTCAGTGCCCTTGAAGATGTACTTGTTTCCTTCCTGAATGCATTATTCCATAGAAGAAAAAAATATCATCTTTCAATTTATGAATCACTCTTATCTTTACTCTTCACCTTTCCTTCTCTTTGTGTTTCTTCCACTTACATACTTCTAAATTATTTCTGGCCAAATATGAGGCAGCCAAGTTGGGATCCAGGGTCTATTGTTATCGTTATGATCGTTCCTTTGGTGCCATTTGTATGAAATAAAGTCCCATAGATTCGGGCACACTGAAAACTCCTTTCATTTTTGCAGACAGCAATGATTTTACTCAAGAATTATCCAAATGCTACCCCCCCCCCACAACCTGGCTGCCATCTCTCTCCAATATATTATTTCCTCCCATTTTGCCTCTATGACTCAGTAGTGGAAATGTTTCATGAGTCCAAGAAGGTTTATTATTCTCCTGATCCTAAAAAAGTGCCCCAGAATGAAAGGGGTACTTCCCCACCCTGTGGGACAGGGAGAGGAGATGATAAAACTTTAGCACTGAAGTCCTTCAAATCTCCTCTCCTTTCTTTCCTTGCCTAATTCTGGTGGGTCAAAAACCACAGGCTTCTCTTCTAAGAAGAGAAAGTGTGGAAGAGAGAAAGCAACGTAGCCTGATATTAACTGATCTGTGAGTGTGTTAGTGTGTACATGCTTGGGCATACTCCAAAGAGAATGGCTACTCCGAAGTAAGACGCTCCACTTATTTGTGGTGACATGGAGATCAAGGCATCTGAGAGAAGCACAAGGTCTGGGCTTGAAGAACCTGCACTGTGTCTCAGTTCTACCATCTTCAAACTCTCCTCCATGACCTTGGTCAAATCACATAAGTGATCACCTTTGGGAAGGGGAGAGACAATTCACATCTCCCTTACTGGGCTGCCATGGGAATCAAGGCACTCTGCACTTGTCGAAGTATTCACAAATAGCAAAATACCATGTGGATGCTATTATTCAAAAATATATTTTATAGCAATGAATAAGAGTATGGTTATTAATATGGCCATTCGAATCTACTGATCAATATGATTTGCACTTCTTATGTGGGAAAAAAAGCATTAGACAAGGTTCTTGGCCACAGAAGCTTAAAGTCCAGTTGAGAAGACAAAACTTACACAGTTTATCAAGACTTACACAGCTGAATCCATGAGAAAGCAGAGAAAAATCCAGAGTTAAATTTTGTGCTGTGGCATATTCCGCAATGGTGTTAGGATTTCAGAGGTGTAAATATCTTGTAAGGAAATAATAACATTGAACATACACCCCTCCTTCTAAGTCCTGGTAACTCTTTAACTAGACAGCAACAAGGAGTGATATGTGAGATGCAGGCACTTCCTAGGCAACCAAGTTCCCACCTTGGAGGGTCTCATACTCTTGGCCACTATGTTCTTCTACCATTGTCAACCTCCTGTCACAGAAAAGAGTAGTGAGAGCATAATGTAAGAATGAAGGGTACAAGGCGTAGGGTCAATCAGCCTTGTTCAAATCACACCTCCCAAATGTAACTGCTGGGGACCTTGGATAAGTTATTTATGTATGCTCTTCAGGTCTTGGGTGCCATAACTGTACCTGTCATAGGAATATGGGGATGATGGGTGAATACGTGTCAAATACTAAGAACAGTGCTTGGCATATTGTGTGTGCTCAGTAAAAGTTAGTTATAGTTGTAGCAACTGTCACTGTTATTATTACTATTATTGTAACAGTAGTATTTCCCAAAGTGTGTTCAGAAGACATTAGTCCTGCCAGATATTCCTCACAGAGGGGGTTCTGTGGCTGAAATACATGGTAATTTCTGCATTTTACATATGAAAATGTGCATGAGCATTGTGACATATGAGAAACTCTTAAAAATAAAGATTTTTAACATAGACCAACTAGATTGTCTAAACATACCTGGCCATGTGGCCCTTGGTTCCTACATAACACAGAGTCCTTAGACCTCCTCCAAAAAGCACATATTAAGGAACTTACTCCAAGAGAGTAAAAAAAAGGGAAGATCTCTTCAATTAATAAATATTTTGAGTTTAATCAAGGATTATACAGCAACAAGAAAATCAACTGGAAATACTAACTAAATTGTGAGTGCTTTGTTAAAAAGTTTTCAAATGGTTTGCACATTTTAATGTAATTATTAGTTCTTTATAGATTGATTACAAACAAGTAAAATATTGACTTTTCTCTCTGGCCATCAGCTCGCCTGCAATTTTAGAGAGAGTTTTAAACTGTGTCATTCTCCATCTCACTAATGACAAAAGGGCCACACGGAATGTGATGAGGAATACATGTATCTCATCTACTGGCAAACATGAAAGTTAGGGATAACTCCCAAGGGAGCTTAACTCAGCCTAAGACATAGGAGAAATCATTAAAGAAAGACATTTAAAAAGATTTCATCTGATTTATCTAAAACTCTTCAGCTTCCATTTTCCCTGAACAATTAATATCCTAAGTTGAAATGCCATTTTATGAGACAATTTTAGGGACAGTGTGTTTGGATGCAGTGATCACCTTATTGTCTACATTCTACCTCTTTGAAAATGTGCTTTCAGTGCCAGTCTCTGCAGAGACGCACCTTGATTACATGCCGCCTTTTCAGAGGACATGCCTTTGGAGAACACTGGGGGAAGTGTCAGGAAAGAAGGTAAGAGTAGCAGGATCTAATAAAATTTAATTTCTTTAAAAATTTTTAAGGTTTATTTTATTTTTGAGAGAGAAAGAGAGACAGAGACAGAAACACAGAGCATGAGCAGATGAGAGGCAGAGAGAGAAGGAGACACAGAATCTGAAGCAGGATCCAGGCTCTGAGCTGTCAGCACAGAGCCGGATGTGGGACTTGAACCCACAAACCACAAGATCATGACCTGGGCCGAAGTCGGATGCTTAACTGACTGAGCCACCCACGCGCCCTTAAAATTTAATTTCTAATATTGTCTCTGGGTGTGTATACATGATATTTGGGAGGCCTTCCATTCAGGGCCTTTCCAGTGCCAACATTCCAAATCCCTATTTCATATTTTACCTGTATTTTAACTCTTTTCTCTTATTTTCCCTAGATAGTCAAGAAAAGTAACTTTGAAAAATAAAAGCTACTAACCATTAGGTTCTTATTTTAGTCATCAACTGGTGATGGAGAGCTTCCTGCCGAATTTGAACTTTCCAATATATATTTTAATGATTGTTCCACAATTGGTAACTTGGCCTGTCTTAAAATAAATTATTGCACTAGAAGAGCAGTAAGAAGCACGATCAGTTAAGATGCCTTCACTCAATGGTTCATCAGTTTCTTAGAGGACAGGCTAAGAGGGAATGAGAAAATGGAGCTGTAAGGTAAACAGAAAAGGAGAGGCAGGACCATTTTTTACCCTAACAGAATATACCTCTAGGAGCTCTCCAGACAGTTGGGAGATCATGAAGAGATGCCAAGTTCAACTGGAACTCAAAGAGGTCAAAGGGTGGTTGAAATGAAGGTAATGTTATCTGTTTTTCTTTTGCATGATGTGGCTTTGGGCTGGCCTGACCTTTGAAACCTCATTCCTACTCAGCAGCCATTGCTTCTCTAACTATTCCTGTTGCTTTATGGTAACTCCCAGTGAGTGATCAACAATCCAAATACTTTGATAAGAATTTGTTCCTCTTGTCCTCCCCTATCTGAAATTTAGGGAATTTTAGATAGACAGTATCACGGGTCTCTTCACCAGGGAAAATCAAGGGTCCTGGGGGGCAGTGGTGGGCACATGTTCAGGCTCCTCCAGCAGTGACTGCAGCTCAGGATACAACCGTCTCCCAGCTCCTCAATGGATGAGGCCAAACCAGGTGTCGGGAGTCAAAAATGGAATGAATACCCAAGTCTAAAAGGCTGGAGTCAATTCAAAGGGCTTAGTCTTGTAAGATCTATCAAAGGCAGGTATCTGGGCCTTCCTACTCTCTCTGTGTCTGCAGGCATCTGAGATGTGAAGGGCAGAGCCTGCTGCCCATGAGACTGTGCCAGGGACACCACTCACTGGGGTTTGGGGCTGGTGGCATATGGGTTTTCTTTTTAAATATATACATTTTTTTTATCTTGGTTAAAACCACAAGTATTTGAAATACTCCCAAAGGAATGAAATCTCAGACCTGTGGAATGTCAGTTGTGGAAATTAAATGGCCACCACGTGACCTTGCAAATGCCACTGTGGAAAATAAACATATGATGCTGAGCAGACCCGCTGTTTACTCTAACATTTTGAGATGACAGGCAATCACTTTCCAAAACCACGGCCAGAGGTAGAGCTCTCAGAAGGCTTAAATCAAGAGTCTTTTAAAGCAAATTGACTATTCGGCTGTGATTCTTCAGTAAATTAAGGATCTGCTCTTGAATGCTGGACAATGAAAGCCCGGACAAAGCTACTAAACACGCACAAGCACACTCTTCCTTTTTGGCCACAAAAAACCAGGCTGTTAAGTACAGTCTTGCTCAATCCTGCTTGCAGCTGTGCAAAACCAAGATCTCTTTATTTTAAAGGAGTAAGGCCTGTAGCTTAACTCCGTTGTGATGCCAGAGGGAATGTGAGCCAGGGCTGGAAAGAGGAAACATCAGGATGATTGAGGGTGCCAGAGGAGAGGGAAATAGGACTGAAGAACAGAAAGGGAGAGCCATAAAGGATGCAGAGGGAAAGAAAAAGGGTGGCACCATGTGAGGGGAATGATAAAGATGGAAACAGGAGAGAGGGAACGGGAAAAAGAGAGGAGGAAAGAAGTGAAAAATGGAAGTGAGTATGGGGAGAGAATCAGCAAAATGGCTAAAAGAGGGCAATGGAGAGAAGCAGAGTGCCCCTCTTTCAGCCGCTTGCATGGAAGCTCCCTTGTCCCTTCAGATAGCATTAGTAATGCGGCTGACTTGGCCAGCATGGCACCACACAGCTGGAATCAATTGGAGTGAACGTGGGCGGCTGCCCAGGCCAGCTCTGGGGAAGCAGTGGGAAGCCCTGCCCTCTGGTTTGGCAAGGTCTGGCTCAAGCCTTCCAGAATCATCAGCCTCTCTGGGGCAGCAAGAACTTGGCCTACCTTAGCCTTCAGCAGCCCTGAAATTCAGGTCCATGTGGCCCACTCAGGCTCCACCCACATTTTTACCTGAATTGCTGGAATGTTCAAATGGAGTAATTTCTCTCCTCAAAGGCAGAGATAAAGTAGTATAGATTCTTCCTGGAGAAAAAGCAAGATCCAGTCAACTGCCCTTAGGGCTTCAAAGCATTGGAATTGAGGTCCAGTGTTTCCTAGTATATGGAAACAAAATCTTGGCCAAATTGCACAGTTGGATGGTTAGTATTTATACCTCTCTCTCTCCTCCTCCCTTCGGGGCCCCTTTCCAAATTTTAAGCATCTCAGCTCATTTGAGTAAAGTATGTGTGTGGCCTATAATGTGCTTGGTCACTGGCTCTGTGCAGGAAATGCTGAGTGACTGACATTCCCAGGGCTTGTCTTCAGGTTGCTTGCAAGCTCTTCCACATTCCTGTGTCTCTCTAAAGATAAGACCTGGAGCTAGAGGTTCAGTTTTAACTTTCAAATGGCTTGGGATGGGGGTGAGGGAGAGGGAAAGTATATTCATATCTGAAAATGATTAAATGAAAATTTAATTCTTAATTATCCTCCGAACAGCTGCTGATGGAAAATGATGTGTGTGCACCAAATTTTAAAGTGCCTGGGTTCTGTGCTTTCAAATTAAGATTTTTTATGCAGTCATTTGACTTTTAAAGTTAAAATGAATGTCTGTGTTCAAAGCATCCAACATGATGCAAACAGCAAATACTTTAAGTATTGTATAAAAGTATACTGCTCATTTTTCCAAATCCATGGATCTCTTTGCTTGCTTTGATCTATTTCTTGGTCTGTTTTCTGTCTTCCCTCCATTGTGCTTCTTATCATTACACTTGCTCTTTCCTGTCTCTCAATACTGGGCCATTGGGATGCTCCCCTTATCAGATTGTGTTACAGCAAAGGTTCTCAGAGTGTGGCCTTCCAGCCAACAGCAGGAGCGTCAACTGGGAGCTCATCATCACAAATTATTGGGCCCCACTCTGACCTGTGGGATCAGAAATTGGGTAGGTTCTGACAAGTCCCGCAGGAGATTCTGATGCTCAATATGAGAATTTGGGTTAAAGGAAGGAATTAGAAACTGAAGCAGAAGAAGGCTGTAGGGTGGCAGAACTGAACCTATTTAATTTTGTCAGTCATGGACTTGCTTCCTGACTACCCGAACTCTCATCCTTTTTGAATGCCTCTTCTTATTTTAGCCTATCAGTAGAAATGGAGGAAACATGTAGCAAATTAGACTTCCTAATTCCTTTTGACCTCTTTCCATTGAGCTCTCTTGCCTGTAAAAAGAATTCAGTGTCAAAATTGCTTTGAGTATGTTGGCACCTAGGTAAAACATAAAGTGACAATAACTGCCTTTGATTTTAATGTTTCTCAAACTGAGTTTGTAGAAAGCCTGAACGTTGTCAACTTTGAACACTGACGAAGAACATCAAGAGTCACAAATACCACTCTGTAGACCATTCCTGATCTGCGACTGAGTTCTTGCCAGAATGAGGCAGGGTGTTCAGGCGAAGATGTTACAGTTACTTTGCATTTGTTTGCCTGTTTTTTCAATAAGGCCAGATATTCAATTTAAATGACTATTTTTTGGGGTGTAAGATTATGTCCTTCAATTTTTTTTTGCTGTTAATATGTTCTTCATTTTTTTAATCCTTATATTTGGCAAAACAAATATCAGAAACCCTGAAAGACACCCCTGTTAAGAAAATTATTGTTAGTAAAATGCGAAACATCTAGGAAATGAAGTTATAAGTCATTTCTAAGGTGCCTATATGCTTTCAAATTTCTGTGGTCTCATCCTCATCTCTCTACTATCCCAATCTTAGGTGATTTCAAATCTTCGGAAGCTTACTCTTATAAGACAATCAATTCTGGGTTTTTTTTTTTTTCATGAATAAAATAAAAGTCTATGGTTCTTATATAGAGTTAAAAAGATAGAGTGTCCATGGCTAAAATTAACAACTCAGGCAACAACAGATGTTGGCGAGGATGCAGAGAAAGAGGATCTCTTTTGCACTGCTCGTGGGAATGCAAACTGGTGCAGCCACTCTGGAAAACAGTATGGAGGTTCCTCAAAAAATTAAAAATAGAACTACCCTATGACCCAGCAATTGCACTACTAGGTAATTTACTCAAAGGAAACAGGTGTGTTGTTTCGAAGAGGCACAGGCACCCCAATGGTTATAGCAGCACTATCAACCATAGCCAAAGTAGGCAAGAGCCCAAATGTCCATCAGCAGATAAATGGATAAAGAAGATGTGGTATATATACATATATATATATACACAATGGAGTATTACTCAATCAAAAATAATGAAATCTTGCCATTTGCAACAATGTGGATGGAACTAAAGTATATTATGCTAAGCAAAATTAGTCAGAGAAAGACAAATACCATATAACTTTATTCATATGTGGAATTTAAGATACAAAACAGATGACTATAAGGGAAGGAAATAAGAAAACAGGGAGGGGGACAAAACATAAGAGACTCTTAAATATAAAGAACAAACTGAGGTTTGCTGGAGGGGTTGTGGGTGGGGTGATGGGCAAAATGGGCAAGGGACATTAAGGAAGACACTTGCTGGGATGCACTCTGGTTGTTATACGTAGGGGATGAGTCACTGGATTCTACTCCTGAAATCATTTTGCACTATATGCTAACTAACTTAGATATAAATTAAAAGAAAAAAAAAGATAGGGTCTGTCCAATCCAGAGTTTGTTGTGAGGCTCAAGGCACCACTGGTATAATTCTCACTGCTGATAACAATGGAGACCAAGGTCTTCCTTTTGTAGAAATAGCTTTTATCAACAACAGAGCCTTCTGAAGCAGGCTGATGCATTAAAGCAAAGAACTCAAGAGATACATGTTTCCTCCATCATAATTTTAATGTTTTATAAGCTAATAATGCTTCTCTGTTTCTTTAAGCTCCAGACCAGGAGATATGCTACCTTTATAGGTAGACGGAGGTTGCATTTGCTTAGATGCTCTATTCCCTATCTATTAAAGGCTGAGTTGTGTTCTTCCAAATTCATATTTTGAAACCCTAATCCCCCAGTACCTCAGAATGTGACTGTATTTGGATATGAGGTCTTTAAAGAGATAATTAAGTTAAAATGAAGTAATTAAAGTGGGCCCTCATCCAATATGACTGGTCTCCTTACAGGAAGAGGGAATTAGGGAACACATACATACAGAGGGAAGACCACGTGAAGACAGAGACAGAAAGTGGTCATCTATACACCAAGGAGAAAGACCTCACAAGAAACCAATCCTGCTATAACACTTTGATCTTGGACTTCTAGAATCAAACTTGTGAAAATAGAAATTTCTGTTCTTTAATCTACATGGTCCGTAGTACTTTGTTATGGTAGCCCTAGGAAACCAATACACTACCTATCCTGTGAATCAGAATGCATTTTAAAGGGAAGAATTTTCTTCTGACAGGAAAGACAGTTTAAGTTCTTTGACTACAGTGGAAAAATAGCTAAGTAAGATTCTTCTCTGTCTATACATGAATTATGAGGTTTTCTCAGCATTACTTCACAGTGTATGGTCATATAATCTTTTATATTCTGAATCACAAACACTCCTTCCTAGAATGATGGATTCGAAGAGATTTCAGAGTTCATCTGCTCTACCTACCCTTCCCACCCTTTGTTTAAAGAAAAAAAAAAAATCTTGGAGGAGAGGACCAAGATGGCGGAGGAGTAGGGAGGACCAAAGTTTCCCTTGTTTTTTTGAATTGAGAGGGACCGAAACAGAGAGATTCTCAACTCCAAGAACCTGGCAGAAAAGGTGTAGCAGCTTACAAGGAACGCAAGAAACATAGACAACGCCCTAAGACCTCCGTTTTCCTTTCCAGGGCAACTTCAAGAAACAACCCAAAACACATCCAGCCAAAATGACGAGACGGAAGAATTCTCCTCAAAAGAATCCACAAGAAGCAGTGACAGCTCAAGAATTAATGAAAACAGATATAAGCAACATAACAGAACATGAATATAGAATGACAATCACAAAACTAATCGCTGGCCTTGAAAAAAGCTTAGAAGAATGCAAGGGGTCCCGCGCGGCAGAGTTCAAGGACCTTAAAAACGGGCAGGAAGAATTAAAGAAGAAATTAGAAGAAATACAGGGGAAACTGGAAGCAGCCACAGCACGGATTGAAGAGGTAGAGGAAAGAGTTAGTGCCTTAGAAGACAAAATCATTGAAAAAGAGGAAGGAGATAAAAAGAGAGAGAAGCTGATCCAGGAACAGGAAAGGAGAATTCGAGAGCTGAGCGATGAACTCAAAAGAAACAATATCCGTATCATAGGAGTCCCAGAGGAAGAAGAGAGAGAGAAAGGAGTCGAAGGGGTTCTTGAACAAATCATTGCTGAGAACTTCACCAACATGAGGAAGGAAAAGGGCATGGAAATCCAAGAGGCACAGAGAACTCCCCTCAGACGTAACTTGAATAGACCTTCTGCACGGCACATCATAGTGAAGCTGGCAAAATACAAAGATAGGGAGAGAATCCTGAAAGCAGTTAGGGACAAAAGAACCCTAACATACAAAGGGAGACCTATAAGGGTAGTAGCAGACTTATCTACAGAAACTTGGCAAGCCAGAAAGGAATGGCAGGATATCTTCAATGTGATGAGCAAGAAGGACCTGCAACCAAGAATTCTGTATCCGGCTAGCCTGTCATTCAGAATAGAAGGAGAGATCAAGGTTTTTCCCAACAAACAAAAACTGAAAGAATTTATCACAAATAAGCCAGCACTGCAAGAGATCCTGAGGGGCATTCTATGAAGGCAAACCTGCAAAGAACACAAACTGCCAGGGACAGCCTTACAATCATGAAACCTACAGATAATACAGTGACTGTAAGCCCATATTTTTCAATATTAACACTGAATGTAAATGGACTAAATGCGCCAATCAAAAGACACAGGATAACAGAATGGATTAAAAAACAAGACCCATCTATTTGCTGTCTTCAAGAAACTCATCTTAAACCTGAAGACACCTTCAGATTGAAAGTGAGGGGATGGAAAACTATCTACCATGCTACTGGAAGGCAGAAGAAAGCCGGAGTAGCCACACTTATATCAGACAAATTAGACTTTAAAATGAACGATGTAATAAGAGATGAAGAAGGACATTATATAATAGTCTCAGGGACCATCCAGCAGGAAGAGCTAACAATTGTAAATATCTACGCACCGAATTTGGAGGCACCCAAATTTGTAAAACAACTAATTACAAACATTAGCAACCTCATCGATAAAAATGTCCTAATAGTAGGGGATCTCAACACTCCACTCTCAGCATTGGATAGATCCACAAATCAGAAAATCTCCACAGAAACAATAGCCCTGAACGACACATTAGAACAGATGGGCCTCACAGACATCTTTAGGGTCCTTCATCCAGAAGCAAAGGAATTTACGTTCTTCTCATCTGCACACGGTACATTTTCCAAGATAGATCACATTCTGGGGCAGAGGGAAGCTCTGAATAAATATAAAAGAATTGAGATCATACCGTGTACACTGTCAGACCACAATGCTTTGAAACTTGAAATCAACCACAGGAGAAAGCCTGGAAAATATCCAAGAACATGGCGGCTAAGAAATAACCTACTAAAAGATGACTGGGTCAACCAAGCCATCAGAGAAGAAATTAAAAAATACATGGAAACAAATGAAAATGAAAATACAACAATCCAAACGCTCTGGGACGCAGCAAAAGCAGTCCTGAGAGGGAAATATATTGCAATCCAGGCCCATCTCAAGAAACAAGAAAAATCAATAACACAAATTCTAACAGCACGCCTAAAGGAACTAGAAGCAGAACAAATAAAACAACCCAAGCCCAGCAGAAAGAGAGAAATAACTAAGATCAGAGCACAAATTAACCATATGGAGACAGAAAAGGTAGTGGAACAGATCAATGAAACCAAAAGCTGGTTCTTTGAAAAAATAAACAAAATAGACAAACCTCTAGCCAGGCTTCTCAAAAAGAAAAGAGAGATAACTCAAATAGATAAAATCGTGAATGAAAAGGGAGAAATTACAACCAATCCCTCAAAGATACAAGCAATCATCAGAGAATACTATGAAAAATTATATGCCACCAAACTTGGCAATCTGGAAGAAATGGACAGCTTCCTAAATAGCCACACGCTACCAAAACTCAAACGGGAAGAAATAGAAAAATTGAACAGACCCATAACTAGTGAAGAAATAGAATCAGTTATCAAAAATCTCCCAGCAAATAAAAGCCCTGGACCAGATGGCTTTCCTGTGGAATTTTACCAGACATTTAAAACAGAGTTAATTCCTATCCTCCTCAAGCTGTTCCAAAAAATTGAAACGGAAGGAAAACTCCCGGACTCATTCTATGAAGCCAGCATCACTTTGATTCCCAAACCAGATAGAGATCCAGCAAAGAAGGAGAATTACAGGCCAATATCCCTGATGAATATGGATGTAAAAATTTTCAATAAGATACTAGCAAATCGAATCCAACAACACATAAAGAGAATTATCCACCATGATCAAGTAGGATTCATCCCTGGGTTGCAGGCCTGGTTCAATATTCGCAAATCAATCAACGTGATACATCACATCAACAAAAGAAAAGATAAGAACCATATGATCCTGTCAATAGATGCAGAAAAAGCATTTGACAAAATACAGCACCCTTTCTTAATAAAAACTCTCGAGAAAGTCGGGATAGAAGGAACATACTTAAACATCATAAAAGCCATATATGAAAAGCCCACAGCTAATATCATCCTCAATGGGGAAAAACTGAAAGCCTCCCCCTGAGATCAGGAACACGACAGGGGTGTCCACTCTCGCCACTGTTATTTAACATAGTGTTGGAAGTCTTAGCATCAGCAATCAGACAACAAAACAAAATAAAAGGCATCAAGATTGGCAAGGAGGAAGTCAAACTTTCACTTTTTGCAGATGACATGATACTTTACATGGAAAACCCGATGGAATCTACCAAAAGCCTACTAGAACTGATCCGTGATTTCAGCAAAGTTGCAGGATACAAAATCAATGTACAGAAATCGGTGGCATTTCTATACACCAACAATGAAGCAGCAGAAAGAGAAATAAAGAAGCTAATCCCTTTCACAATTGCACCAAAAACCATAAAATACCTAGGAATAAACCTAACCAAAGATGTGAAAGACCTCTACACTGAAAACTATAAAAAACTTATGAAGGAAATTGAGGAAGACACAAGGAAATGGAAAAACATCCCATGCTCATGGATTGGAAGAATAAATATCATTAAAATGGCAATACTACCCAAAGCAATCTACACATTCAATGCAATCCCAATCAAAATTGCACCATCAGTCTTCTCAAAGCTAGAGCAAACAATCCTAAAATTTGTATGGAACCACAAAAGACCTCGAATAGCCTAAATAATACTGAAGAATAAAACCAAGGCGGGAGGCATCACAATCCCAGACTTTAACCTCTACTACAAAGCGGTAGTCATCAAGACTGTATGGTATTGGCACAAAAACAGACACATAGACCAATGGAATAGAATAGAAAACTCAGAAATGGACCCGCAAGTATATGGACAACTAATCTTTGATAAAGCGGGAAAAGGTATTCAATGGAAAAAAGACAGCCTCTTTAATAAATGGTGCTGGGGGAATTGGACAGCAACTTGCAAAAGAATGAAACTAGACCACTTTCTTACACCACTCACAAAAATAAATTCTAAATGGATAAAAGATCTGAATGTGAGACAGGAAACCGTCAAAATCCTAGAGGAAAAAGCAGGAAAAAGCCTCTTTGACCTAAGACGCACCAATTTCTTACTTGACACGTCTCCAAAGGCAAGCGAATTAAAAGCAAAGATGAACTATTGGGACTTCATCAAGATAAAAAGCTTCTGCACAGCAAAAGAAACAACCAACAAAACGAATAGGCAACCAACGGAATGGGAAAAGATCATCGCAAATGACATATCGGATAAAGGACTAATATCTAAAATCTATAAAGAACTTACCAAACTCCACACCCGAAAAACAAACAACCCAGTGAAGAAATGGGCAGAAGATATGAATAGACACTTCTCCAAAGAGGACATTCAGATGGCAAACAGACACTTGAAACGATGTTCAATGTCACTCATCATCAGGGAAATACAAATCAAAACCACACTGCGATACCACCTCACACCAGTCAGAGTGGCTAAAATGAACAAATCAGGAAACTATAGATGCTGGCGAGGATGTGGAGAAGTAGGCACCCTCCTACATTGTTGGTGGGAATGCAAACTGGTGCAGCCACTCTGGAAAACGGTGTGGAGGTTCCTCAAAAAAATGAAAATAGAGCTACCCTATGATCCAGCAATAGCCCTGCTAGGAATCTACCCAAGAGACACAGGAATGCTGATGCATAGGAGCACGTGTACCCCAATGTTCATAGCAGCACTTTCGACAATAGCCAAATCATGGAAAGAAACCAAGTGCCCATCAACTGACGAGTGGATAAAGAAGATGTGGTACATATATACAATGGAATACTATGTGGCAATGAGAAAAAATGAAATCTGGCCATGCGTAGCAATATGGATGGAACTGGAGGGTATTATGTTAAGTGAAATAAGTCAGTCAGAAAAAGACAGATACCATATGTTTCCACGAATAGGTGGACTTGGTGAGACTAAGCAAAAACCAGGGGGAGGGGAAGAGGGGAAATAAAAAAAAAGACACAGAGAGGGAGGGAGATAAAACATGAGAGACTCTCAAAGACTAAGAACAAACTGAGGGTGAGGGAGATGGGGGGGAGGGGGTGATGGGCATTAAAAAAGGGCACATGTTGGGATGAACACTGGGTGTTTTATGTAAACCAATTTGAAAATAAACTATTTTAAATTAAAAAAAAAAAAGAAAAAAAATCTAAAGTACTAAAAGGTTAAGCAATTGAGTTGGGTTATTGGCTACTTATTGGCAGAGATAAAACTTGGTCCCAAGTCTTAATCCCAATCCTAATTACTTTAACCAGATCAGTCTGCTACTGATTCTTTTTCTGCACACATTTCCTGAATTACTATATGCAAGGGACTGTGATACAGGCTTTAGTTAAGGACAGTGTCTCTCAATCAAAAGTATGCAACAGAAGCACATAGTAAGATTTTTCCAAATTTGGATGCCAGGCACCAGCTTCAGACCCACTAAATCCAAATGTGCTGGAGTGTTTAACAAGTGGAGTGTCAAAATCATATGGTACATGTAAGGCTACTTTTTCAAGAAAGCGCGGAACCATGAATGTACTATTTGCCATTCCTTCCAAGCAGCGTACGGAGGTTCCAAGTCCTCCATATCCTCACCAACACTTGAGATGGTCAATCTTTGTAATGTCAGCTCCTTGTACTATTATAGCATAATGTTGTTAATGTCTGCATTTTAATTCATAATATAATTACCCCTTTTCTATTGACGGATATTTACATGATTCTAATCATTTGTGGTGACAAAAATATTGCCCACTATTGCCAACAATATTGCATCCATTTTACACATTGATCCACTACACTGTCAGTTTCCAGGAACCATCATTCCCAATGTAGTTTATGTAAAGATACCTAGACTTGTACCTTTCAACAGCCCAAGTTTTTAATAAGTAGGAAAAAAATCTTAAAAGGCACAGTCATACTGTGCCAAAGAGCAGGCGCATTTAATTGTCTGCACCTGTGTATGAGTTTTTATCAGAAAGATGATAGCAGGAGCCAAGGGAGTGGGTAAGATCAACCAGAGAAAACCAAGAATTTTAAGGATGAGAAGAGAGGATGTAGAAAGACAGAACATGAAACACTAACATTTAACATACAGAGAGAGAAAAAGGGAAAAGGTGAATGACATGAGAGGCAAGAGAAGTGTATGTTCAGCGTGATAAAGTGACTTACCCAGTGCTGCCCAGCTGGAGGCCAGCAAAGCACAGACAATACCTGACAAGGTTCTATTGGTGCAATTTACCTTCTGGCCAAGTACATTTTGCAACTTAAATTCCCTCTTTCCACCACATTTTCCCTCTCTTCCTCCTTTTCCCCTCCCCCCCCATATTTTGCTGCATATTACTTTGTTCACTTTTTCCCATAACTACTCCCTTCCCACCTGACTTAGCTTTCTGAAAGAAAACCCAGAAAACTTAATTTCTCCAGATCCAGCTCTAACAGGCAAAGCAATTCAACCTTGTGAGTCAGCCGCCTCTCTGGTAGGTTATTGGTGGTGAGATGTGCTTTGAGGACCAGGTGGCAGTATAGGTGTCTGAGATTCAGAAATGCTCATTGCCAGGATGGAAGAAGATGCAGAGGTACCTCAACATCACTGAAACCCCAAACGACTGACTCCACAGTGCCCTGAATTGACCAAACTTGATAATGTTTTGCAGGAGATGGTGAGGATAGTGACAATGACATCCATTTTGAAAAAGAAGTCTTGTTTTTGCAGGATCACTCACTCATAATGATCTCTCATGAATGCCTAGTGCTCTACAAATATTTGTACCTTACAGGACTATTCATGTAAATTTTCCACAATGTAAGCAAAACACCTAAAAAAGAGTTTGGCATGGAGCCAGTGATCTCTACAAAGCAGCCAGTATGATCACTGTTTAATACCATGATATGATCTGATTTTAGTAATGACTGGCTTCAGGTTAGCACCCCAGTGGGAGAACAATGCCCACCTGCAATATAAAAGATCATGTATCTCTGAAGGGATATGGAAAGAACAGGAAGTTTTCTTTAATTACACCGAATTCATTGTATGCAAGCGCATACAGCTTCTGTCTGCATGAACATTTGGTTTGACAACATCAGACAAGAAAAGCTTATTCTTTAATACCACCTCACTCATGACCGGACCTGAAGAATCCAGAATTGGAGAGCTCTGTTATGCGGCCTGTCTGTGTTTCAGAGAAGAGAAGTGACTGGGGCACCAAGACTCAGAAGCTAGCTTACAGGTGCATAAATGGGGAGGGTACATATGTGTGGGAAGAGAGACTGAGACAGAGGAGAGACACAGGGAAAGAGAACTATGGGAACCTCAGTTCCAGAAGAGATGGCCATTTGTTTCTCTTAATCTCCTGAGGCTTCCCTAAGAAACCTCTCTCTGTAGCCTTCCACTAACCCTTTCAGAAGAGCTGTGAATATTATTTCTCAAGGGGCCTACAAATTTTCCCAGCTAACTTGCCTCAGGCATCTCATCTTCAAAGTTTCCAGTAATGTTCACAGCTGGCTTTCAGTTCAGGGAAACAGACCTATAAAGATAACACTTTTTTCTCCGAAGATGTCTCGAACCCAAAAAAGCAACTAGCTAGAAGATTCAGTTGTAGGACAAGTTTCTGTGATAAGTTCAGGAGGAGTCAGCCCTTTTGATCTCCTCGACCACTTCTCAATCCCAGACTAGCACTGTGCAGTGGGTCTCCAATGAACAGCCCTGACCGAACCCTATTCACCACCGGTGACCTTCGGACACCAGGGAAATAGAAAGTACATTCAGAAAACAGGCAGAAGGGGGCAATGAGTACAGCGAGGGGATGAAGAAGGAAAATTCAGGACGAGAGATGAAAAGAATAATGGAACAATTAGGGCAAGGGAAGGAAAGAAAAAGAAAAGGAAGAGTAAAAAAGAAAGAAAAAGAATAAAGAGTGGGGAAATATGCTCTATGTGATAATAAAACACTTTAAAGTGATCATGGAATAAAAGCAAGATTAAAAATCAAAAGAGGACTAATTAAAATATATCCTCAAATACATGCATGCATGTGTGGGTTTTTGTCAATGGTATGCTTGATCTAAAACCCAAAAATCAAACTACAGCTACAGCCCTGAGCAGAAAAACATTAAAATGGATGCTCATTAGGACCTATTTAAGTGCCTCTGGATTTTAGCCTCTTGTTTCTTTAGAGTGACCACACCTCAGTAGAGTTATCAAGACATGTTGGTAAATCATATTGTTTGAATGTCCACAGGTGGATTTATTCTATTTCTTCTATTTCAATTCCAGGAGCTGGCCTTAGTGAGGATCCTCCTTTTCTTCTGGTGGTTATTAGGCCTGCTTGATATTTAGCCAATGTCTCTGATTCATGGAATGAATTTGATATTTTATTTTATTTTTTAAGTTGTTTTAAATGTTTATTTATTTTCGAGAGAGACAGAGACAGAGTGCGAGCAGGGGAAGGACAAGAGAGAGAGGGAAACACAGCACCCGAAGCAGGCTCCAGGCTGTCAGGATAGAGCCTTACATGGGGCTCAAACTCATGAGCCATGAGATCACAGCCTGAGCTGAAGTCAGATGCTTAACTGACTGAGCTGCCCAGGCACCCTGAATCTGACATTTTCTACACCAGAAGTGAAAGTCATTGTTGCCGAGTATTGTATCTGGAAGGAAGAAGAGAGACCAGTCACTAGACCTATACGGAGACAAAGACCAGAGAGGCCGGTGGTTTTCAAGAGGCCAAACACTATAGTTCTGCCTCTAGTGAAACTCAGGCAAGTCACTCAACCTCTTTGAGCTCTTGTATCTGCTCTCAAACAAGTGTTATATTTGCTTCAAGGATTTTTGAGAAGATTAAAAGAAAGAATGTTTGAAACATAAATAGCACAAACTCAAGTAAGTGCTCAATAAATGTTAAGCACATGAGCATACACACAGACCCCTTGTATCTACATGCAGAGAAGATGAGAAATAAGGCTGGAGTGTTGACCCCAACCTTAGTGTCCTCATCAGGGAATCACAGGATGTAGCCAAGTCCAAATATAAGATAACAGAAAAAGAGTAAATGAGTGAGCAAATTAATTAAAGTTACTTCCCCTCCGTAGTTTAAAAAGAAATGTAAAAACATTTTTATAGGAGCACCTGGCTGGCTCAGTTGGTAGAACATTTAACTCTTGATTCAGGGTCATGAGTCCAAACCCCATGTTGGGCCTACTTAAAAAAAATTATGGAAGTCCTTTAAGAGGGGAACAATTATGGGGGCACCTGGGTGGCTCAGGAGGTTAAACTTCCGACTTTGGCTCAGGCCTGGATCTTGCCGCTTAGAAGTTCGAGCCCCGTGTTGGGCTTTGTGCTGACAGCTCAGAGCCTGGAGCCTGCTTCATATTGTGTGTCTCCTTCTCTCTCTCTGCCCCTCACCTCTCACGCTCTCTCTCTCAAAAATAAATAAAACATAAAAATAAATAAATAAATAAGTAAATCATTAAAAAATTTAAAAAAAGAAGGAAACAATTATGTCAAAAATATGCTTAGGTAAAAATCCTTCTCTGTTGATACTGGGGGAAACACACTTATAAACAGCTAAAGTTGCTCCCAAGTGAATGTCACTTACATACATGTATAGACCCCTGCATGTATACACTCTTGCGATGACTATCTGGAGGCAACCGCCCAAAGAAATCTGGATTCCTTCTTCTATTTCCTTGAAAAGACACTAAAAGGAATTTAAAAGAGAAAAATTATGGAAAGTGGACAGCAATGAAAATATCATTTCACTCAGATTCATAAATCATTTAAAAAATTCTTCTTTCATTTCCCACCATCCAGCAGATTTATTGAAAATTTATCACCAGTCCTTTCAGGGAAACTTTCCCTTGTTCAGAAGAGAGAGGATTTTGACCTAAATTGCCTAAGAGCTAAGCCAGAATACCATTGTAGTTCTGCGGCTCCATTTCAAAACTAGCCTGTATTTTACAGAATTTCAAACATCCAAGTCACTTCCAGTCACAGGAGCTAAAATTGGGCAGGGTGGAACTGTGGCTGTCAGAACTGATAAACATTTCCTGAATGCCAATTGGTTGGAGAACCATGTCTCTGAATGCCATTAAAAGAGTCTGAAGTCTACCTCAACACGTAACCCGAAGTTGCAATTGCTTGTCAGGAAATTGAGACTTTGTTTGAACAAGCTCAACCAATATTTTATTCCCTCACTCTGTGGTGCAGGGGTCTTATGAGTGCTGAGATCTCTGGAGGGAATAGCCAAGTCTTCCTGTTCTGCACCAGGATGAGAATAATAAAGTTCAAATACCTTGATCCCAGGGATCAGGATCTTTCTATATGGACCAGTACCTTCCATGGGCCTCAGAAGGTCTTAGGGAGAAGAAATAAAAACCAAATCAAAGCATCCAATAAGTGCTATGGTAGGAAAAAATAGGTTTGACAAAGTCTAAGACCTTTTTCTGGTTGGAGGAATTTTGTTTTCTAAGGCAAAGTTTTCCTTGGCAAAACTGGAAGAGGATGTTTCTTTTTTCTTGCCTCCCTCCCTCCTTCCTTTCCTATGCAGTGACCACTGCCAGCTAATTATTTACTGCACAAATTCAGACCAGACTGCTACCCTGTTTTCAAGGCAGTATCTAATATACATTTCTTCCTCTCCCCCAGGAGTCATACTGGTATAGAAGGAAGTCTTTTGTTCAGGTGACAAATTCAACCTAAGCTGGTTTAGGCACCAAAAGAACTTACGAGCTCACCTGGCTGTTGGAAAGGTGTGGGTGTCCTGGGTCTCAGCAACACTTGCAGTTACGGACTATAATTCTACCAACCTTCCTCCTTTTTTCCCTCTCATGTATGCTTCTGACTGAGTCACCTCCATTCTCTCCCACCATAGATTGCCTTCTTTTATAACGAGGTACACGGCTGCCTACAACTCCAGGGCTTCATTTCAGATTACCAGAGAGCTTCTCCTCTTTTGGAACCCAAATTTTAAAATGCTAAGGAAGGGCTTTGACTGAGCTAATATAAATAAGGTGCACATGACCAGAATAAGCAACCAAAGACAGCAGAGCAAGGTTCTATAACTGGCCCCACCTAGTCAGAGGGCAGATCTGTTAGCAAATGGCAGCTCCCACTTGAACTCCCCAGGAAAGAAGAGAAGAGGAGTACTTATGGAAGAAGGAAGGAGGGTGAGAAGTAGTGGACAAAGTGTTACATATTTCTCAGACAAATCTATAATATTACCATGTAAATCTGTTGCTTATGTTTAAGTCTTGATACAGACAAGTAGCTGAGGCTAGGATCTGGGAGTTCAAGCCACACCTTTCCAGGCCTCCATAATTCATCAAAGGAAGCCATATGCTATTACTGTCCTTATCATGATCTCTTCAGTATCGCTTGCTTGGTTTTTGTAGTTATATATTTCTACACAATGGATGTGTTTTGGGAAAGCACGTGTATAAATCAGTTTTTCTAAAGAAAATCAAATTTTAAATGAACTGGTGAAATTTACTATTTAAATAACCTGTTTTTAAAAAAGTGGTAATTCGGAGCACCTGGGTGGCTCAGTCGGTTAAACATCTGACTCTTGGTTTCAGCTCAGGTCATGATCTCACAGTTGGTAAGTTGGAGCCCCACATCAGGCTCTGCATTGACAGCTGTGGAGCCTGCTTGGGATTCTCTGTCTCCCTCTCTATCTGCTCCTCCCCATTCCCTCTCTCAAAAATAAATAAAGAAAATAAAAGTGATAGCTCATTTATTTTTTTAAATATATATACATATATTTAACGTTTACTTATTTTTGAGAGACAGAGAGAGAAAGAGCACAAGCAGGGGAGAGGCAGAGAGAGAGGGAGATGCAGAATCCGAAGCAGGCTCCAGGCTCTGAGCTGCCAGCTCAGAGCCCGACGCAGGACTCAAACCCACGAACTGTGAGATCATGACCTGAGCTGAAGTCAGATGCTTGACTGACTGAGCCACCCTGGCTCCCCGTGATAACTCACTTAAAGTGAAAACCTTTTTAAAAAAGTGATGCATATATAGTCAATTAGTTTACAACAAAGAAACCAAGAATATACAATGGGGGAAAACACTCTCTTCAATAAATGATGCTGGGTAAAATGAACAGCCAGACACAATAGAATGAAACTGGACTGCTATCTTACACCATACACAAAAATCAACTCAAATGGATTAAAACTTGAACATAAAACCTGAAACCATAAAACTTCTAGAAGAAAACATGGGGGTAAAATTCCTTGATATTGGTCTTGGCAATAGGTTTGTTTAGATTTGACCCCGAAAGCAAAAATAAACAAGTAGTACTATATCAAATTAAAAAGCTTTTGGACAGCAAAGAAAACATGAACAAAATGAAAAGGCAATGTACTGAATGGGGGAAAATATTTGGAAATTATATACCTAATAATACCTAAAATATATAAAGAACTCATACAACTCAAGAGCAAAAACAAAAACAACCCAATTAAAAATGAAAATAGAAATTTTCTGGGGTGCCTGAGTGGCTCAATGAGTTGAGCATCTGACTCTTGAGTTTGACTCAGGTCACAATCCCAGGATCCTGGGACTGAGCCCCACATGGGGCTCCATGATGAGCGTGGAGCCTGCTTGGGGCCTCTCTCTCTCTCCCCTCTTTCCCTGCTCTTGCACATGCTCTCCCTCTCCCTCTTTCTCAAAACAAAACAAAAAAAAATAGACATTTTTCCAAAGAAGACATACGGATGACCAACAGGTCTGTGGAAAGATGCTCAACGTCACTAATCAGCAGTGAAATGCAAATGAAACCACAATGACATCACCTCACAACTGTGAGAACACCTATTATCAAAAAGACAAGAAATAGCAAACATTAGTAAAGATATGGAGAAAGGGAACCTCCTTTCTCTGTGCACTATTTGTGGGAATGTACATTGGTGCAGCCACTATGGAAAACTGTATGGAGTTTCCTCAAAAAAATTACAAACAGAACTACCATACGATCCAGAAATCCCACTTCTAGTTATTTATCCAAAGGAAATGAAAACTGTATACTCAAAAACAGTATCTGCACCTCCATTTTTCACGGACGCATTGTTTACAATAGCTAAGACATGTAAACAAACTAAGTGTTGTGGATGAATGGGTAAAAAAATGTGATATATATATATATGTATATATATATGATGGAATAATAATGGAATATTATTCATCCATAAAAAGAAGGAAATTTTGCCATCTATAATAATATGGATAGGCTTGGAGAGCATTAAGGTAAAAATGAGTCAAACAAAAAAAGACAAAGACTGTATGATCTCACTTAGTGCGAAATCTAAAAAAACAAACAAAACACTCCAAAACAAACTCATAGATACAGAGAATAGGAGCTGAGAGTCCTGGCTCTGAGTCAAAAAGGCCTGGTTTCAAATCCAAGCTGGGTGAACATGGGCGAGTGACTTAACCTCTACGAGCCTGCTTCCTCATCTGTAAAATGGCCGTGAAAACAGCTAAGAAAACTATTGTTAAGATTAATTGGGGTAATGTTTAGAAGCACTTAGCACACCTGCAAACTCTCACTCACAGTAAGCAATAATAAATGTGACTCTTAGTCATTATTTCTCATTTCTCCATTCAGTCATCCTTCACTGAGCACCCACTAGACGTGCCGGCCCCATGCTAGGCAAGGAGTCTAGCATAGGATAATTACTACAACTGAATATTAAATTTTGCTTTTAGTTTCCTGGCTGCCAAGGCCCAAAGGGCCAAATTAATTATTGCTAAAGTTTTTTGTTTGTTTGTTTGTTTTTTTCTGAGCTCGAGTTTATTCAAATCTGTGATACTTCTACAAGAAGTTCGATACGAGAAGGTGTAAGCTCTGAAGGAATGGTCATCTAATTAGGGACTTTTAGACAGCAAGACAGTCAAGAGAATGACATCTCAGCACTCAATAGGTTTAACCTTGTGGCAGCACAAATCAACCCATATTGACAATACCCCACATATCCCTGCACTTCCAATATAAACTAAAAAATATAAACTAAACATGCAGGTGACTGTTGCAACATCTCACTCTCTGAAAATAGGACTCGTCCTGCTGGCTGATGAGAAAAATATGCAAGTTTCGTCTAATAGTGATGTAAGCCTGGCTATAAATTATTCCTTTATAATTTTAAATACAGTGCTTAAGAAATGAACTTGCATGGCCAAGACGCATGCATGCATTCATTTAGTCCGATCTTGAGTAATTCACATTAATAAGAAAGACACAGGGCCCCATCTTGCCATATGCTGGCAGTCGCTTTACTGGACTCGAGATAGAATCAAAGTAATTGCTCCATAAAGTAAAGCAGTTAGTAATAACCTAAACTCCAAAAGCCCTTTAATTTTCTGATTCATATCTTTAATCAATTTGCAACATGGAGCAATTGAGTTTTCCCTCTAGTTTTCCCAATTGTTTGCTCAAAAGGGCTGCTCTGCTGCCTTTGACTGACGTGACATTATTGCATTTATATTGACTTTTACGGCAGTTTTTACAACATTCGAGGTGCATAAGTTACATGAAAATGTAGCACGGGAACATTTCAGGATGAAAGTAAGCCATAAAGAGAGTGCCCGGCTATAATGTCTGCAATTTACAGTGTGAGGACTTTACAAATGGAGGAGAGCAAACCAGGCCTGGGCTTGGCGTCGTCTGCTTCCAAAACCCCCGGGAAATCGTCCAAGCTGCCTTCCTACAGACCTGGACCAGGAGAAGCCAAAATTGTGCCGGCTGCTGTGGGCTTTGCTGTGCAGTGAGATGCTCTGAAACACTTTCTCAGACAGGTAGAACCATTTCCTAGTTTCAAAGGTGGAGCAAAGGAGAGTGTGAGGAGAGGGTGCTAATGAGGCAGGTTTGCTCTGAAAATGAAATAAGTCAACTGAGTCAAACCAGGGGATGGTTTAAAGATGACACTAATGCAGGTTGGTTATCACATGTTCTCAGCTGGCACCTCTGTCTCCACCATTCATTTCTTACCAGGGTCCTGGCAAGGAGGGAGAAACAAATGGAAGGTCATTTTCCATCTACAGACTCCTCGTGTCCACTTCTTTTCTGATTGAGATGACCGCTTTTACCTCAGGCCCTCAGCATCTCCTGCCTAATTGGCTCCAAGGAGCCCTTGCCTCTCTTGTCCTCCTTTGCCTCTTCTGAAAACATGTCCAGTGGCTTCCCCTTCCTTCAGAGTAAGTCCTCGATTCTTTCTTCAGCATCCCAGGAAAACCACACTGCAGCACCATTTAACCTCCCAAGGTGGCTGCCTCCATTCACACCACACCACACCAGAGAGTAACTGGTCTGTGCACCAGCACTTCCGTTTGAGTGTTCCTAGCACTCCATCATTTCTCCACCTACTAAAAGGTTTGGAGAGGTCAAGAGCTAGACCCTGGAGCCTAATTCCCTGGTTTGAATCTCAGTTGTACCACTTACTCCCTCTGGGACCCTGGGAAAATTGCTTAGCTCCTATGCCTCGGTTTCCACATCTACAAAATGGGTATAATAGCAATACCTCACCGGATTGTTATGAGGATTAATTTATTCTATATAGGTTAACAGCACTTGGTGGACTAAGGGCTATTTAAGTGTAAGCAGCTATTTGAATGTTGGATTCTTCTCTATTTTTTCTTTTAGAATATCCTTTCTACTTTCCCTGCTAATCAAAATCCAATCCTTCCAGAATTAGCATGCTTCCTCCTCAGTGAAGTTATACTAGATTTTCCTGTCAGAATGAGGCACCCTTCTGTGTCTTCATCACCCCCCTGCATGTGTTTTTTTACTTAGAACTTTTACTAAGATCACATGTGTTTCCACCCAGAAGAGCAGGATTTTCATAGGCAAGAGGAGCCACTGCATAAGAAGGTGATAGCAGGTGACTGAACCAACTGTCAGCCTTGCTTGCCTTCCTCACCCCATAGCTTTGCCACCTTTGGGGTCCTCTCATGGGATGCAAACACACATAGTGCAGTTAATTGCTGTTATATTACCAGTGATTTGGTCTTCACTTTGAAAAAGTTCAAAGTTCTAAGGAAAATTTAAATCAGAGAAGCTACCAAAATCTTCCCTTAGATCAGCCTTTTTACACCTACAGACCTCCTGGACAGACCTTCTGGTAGAGCAGGACTGGAAGAGAGGTCTAGAAAGGTGGGTCCGAAGCTTTCCTAGCGAGGGAGGATCTGGGGCTGGCTGGTGGTTAGCCCCAGAGGTACTCGGAGCTGACTGCAGCCACCCCAGAACCCAAAGAGGCAATTCAGCCGCAGCACTCTAGAGATGAAAGAGTAAGGTCCTTGGTCAATGTTCCTGTTGGGAAACTTTCTTTCAACATGTGGCCTTTTTATCTGAGACACACTTTTTCAAGAAAACACTCCTCGTGAACTAGCAGTGTCTTTATTTTATTCTTTCTGATCACGTAGTTAATGCTTCTATCCTCTTCCGGGTTGTAAGGTCCTTGAAGTTGGGGACTATGTCTTTTAGGTATCTACTTTTGAACAACATTATTTTTAAAATACTAAAACACAAACAGAAAAGTCACTGCTAATCTGACTTCAGAAAATTATGTGACACACAATCCAAGCACGTGACCCTCTCCACCCCATCCTCCCATATTGCTGTTGCATATAAAGTCTTCCTGTTTCTCTAGTTGCCTCTGTCTTGCTCTCCACTCTCTTATGTCCCATCTGATTATCTTTCTATCTCTACCTACTTGTCTACATGCATTTTTTCCCCATTTAATGCTCTATCATGGACATCTTTTTCCAAGTCATCTGAATCCACCTCGTTTTTACTAATGCTTGCACTCCTAGAAATGGAGTCTTAAGTCAAGAAGAATGGGCATTTTGGGGGAGCAAGCCTTTAAATTCTGCAACAACATGGTGCCATCTTATCTTTCCAACATGGCTTCCTGTACTCTAACCTCTCTCTCGGGTCTCTAGGGGCCTAACTGTTCCTTGAACAGAGGATGGATGGCCTTCCATGTATCTTATATTCACCTCCCACCCCACTCCCTCACTCAGTGCCCCATAAGGTGCTATACAAACAGCAAGTGCTCAATAAAAGCCTATGGTAAGAATGAATGGACATGCAGGAAACCCGATATAATACCACCCAGTCAAGACCATAACCACCTGCTAGACAGACCGCATATGTAGTTGAGGGACTTTCTGTGTTGCTTTAAGTAAGTTACTGAGCTTTTTTTTTGTTTGTTTCCTCAGTTTCCCATTCATTCAGTAAGTCTAGAGACACTGGTTTGTCTCCCTGGATACCTTGGGTGGAATCTGGTATTTCAAAGTGCTTAATGGTGCTGCTCAGTAAATAAAAGACGTCATTAATATGCATGAAGCTATTTCATCAAGAGGCCAACAGAGCAAATTTAAAAGCTATCTTCAAGGGAAAAGAACTAAACTGCCATTATCATGCATGCTAATAACCACAATGGAAGTCTGCAGGAGCCAGGACAATGCACTCCCGGGGGCCCCTCAGCCTGTGCTGAAACCTTAAGGTGCCCCTGGTCTCCCTGTCAGCCTCCCAGAGAAGGGCTGAAGGAGAATCATCTTTTACCTCCAGACTCCCACAAGCAGGACAGGAGCTCTCTGCATTCTAGGGCTGTGCTTAAGGGCCCTCAGATGATGCATCTAATGGTTTCCGAGAACTGTCCCTAACAATATGAAAAATTAGATGGGAAACAGCCAACGCATGGGCAGGAGAAAGGATTTATGATTCGCCACCACTCCAAGGTCACATTTCCACTCACGGGCATGAGAAATGGGGTGCGTGGTTAAGGCAGAGTCATTAGGAGTGAACTGAGCACATTGTGCCGACTGATGAGTTAGCAATAAGCTGGGGAAAGAGGTTAGGGGCCTAGGGCTGCCACGTGACCTTGGGCAAAGTCCTTATAGTCTTGTCACCTGAAACCTATACCTTACCTCAGCTATACTTCATCCATAGGTAATCAGAAACACCTTCCTGAGGATCCTACGTGTTCATATTAGCAAGGAGTGCAATGTCTTCCTTTTGAGGCTTCTCCTTGTTTAATTATCCAAAGAATTGGATAATTCTGGCCAATGGGGCCAGTTATCATTCAAGTGTCAGAACTTAGGAGCCTGATATGTCCATGAAGGGTCCCCAGTTTAGCTACCTTTGTTTCTATTATTACCACAGGTACTGCTGTTAAAAAGATTCCCACCCCACACAGTCCCATGTGTTCTTTCTATGGCTGAGATGATGCCTTTTCTAGTCCAGATCCTGTGACAGGTTGTAGGGGGAGGGTCTCCTCATTCGTGACCCCTACAACAAGGCTGTCGGATTATGCCCTTGCCCTGCAGCACTATTTCCGGGCTCTCCCCCAAGACTTCTAGGGCCTGGGGTGGAGACCAGAGCAATACTTCCAGATAGATAAAGTTCTTTCTTACTAAGATAACATTTGACCCACCCTAAGCTAATATACGTGGTCTAAAGGGGATGTTTAAAATATGAGCCTCCCAGGGGATCTCTTGGCACCTGTGCAAACTTACTCATCTCTTCTCCAGCTGAACATACTACAGAGTATTGAAAAGGTGCAAAGGCTTTTCCCCTTCACATCTTACATTTGCCTAATTGGGAGGGACCACCTGTCTGTTCAGAAAAGAGGCAAATTCAAAGAGTTCCAAAGTAACCTTCTGTATCCACCTATACAGTGAAATAGCAGATAAGTTCTCTCATTAAAAAAATAAGTTCTATCTTTACAGGTATTTTGCTCAATATATAATGTGCTTTTACCAACATCTTCTTCATCTATCTCACTGAGAAGCTGTGGAGATCAAATAAGGCATTGGATGAAAACATGCATTTTGAAAAGTAAAAACAAAACAAAATAAAAAGAGCTAAATGATAAATACAGGGAATTGCTATATAAATGATTCATTCCATTGGATGGTTCTAGAAACTCTGGGTTGACTTCTAGGCAGGTAGGTTCTCCTAAAAGGCAGTAGAGAATAAAAAATGGTTCTCGGAGGGAGGTCAGGGACAGAGCATGCTTGATTTGTGGTGCAAACACAGAGAGGAAGCCAAAAGAATGGAAAGACAAATGAAAGTAGTTACAAAGACAGTATAACTAATTTACAATATTCATCTCCCACTTAAATAACTGCTGCTCCCCTATCTTTTCCTCTAAAATTTTGTGTATTTCTGAAGCCACTTAAATACTCTGGAATTCACTTTCCTAAATGGGAATGAGGTAGACAGACTAAAGTCAGTGTTTTTCAATTTGTTTTTAAGTCATAGAATGTCTTGTATGAACAAAAACTTTTAAGATGACCAATACATAAATCCACTGAAGTACAGTGTTTGAATACTCTAAGACACAAGTGGTAATCTTCCAAAATCTGTTTATACTTTACAGAGTAGGAGATGCTGCCTTACCTAGTAAGTTTGCCATGAGCCCTTTGGAGGTGTTTTAGGTCAATGGTGTTTGGTGGCCAAGACCCAGACCCTCAGCCCAGGACTGCATGTACAATTACACTGAGTTTCTTGAGTAACCTGGCACTGTTGAGCAGATGAAGGAATTTATCTAAGTAATCAGCACTTAATTTTTCCTAATTTTTCAAACAGAGAATAATTGACTCTGGCCAGAGGTATAATGTGAAGAAATTACCTCCGATAATGCCTGGAAGGCCATAAGCAGTCTAGACAATGAATAGTTCAGATAGCCTTTCTTTATCTAATATTAAGCCTGCATTCTCCTAATGAGCTAATTTCTCACTTCTCTGAAAGGTAGCTCTAAAGTCACCCCTTACTCCAAAAAAGCAGAAAAAGCCAGTGTTGTACAGAGAAGAAACAATTCCACTTTTCTCCGTAAAGGCACTATAGCCTTAGGGAAATGCTTTTAGGTGGGGAACTGGGTGAGATGGAAAGTGAAAAACACTGGAGAATAAAGCCAAAAAATGTAAAGACAATAAGGCTAAGACACACTTACAAAAATCAGCCCAGCAAGCCAAACTTAGAGTTATGACAAACATATGGCCCCATCACAGCTTAACTTTGCTTTTTTTCAGAGTCACAGAGATTGTCCTTTCTTCATAAACCGTTTTCATGACCACAGATCCTAAAGCAAGACCACGAAACAGGGGAGGTTTGTGTCTGGTTTCTTCCAAATGCTGCACTTTCATCCAGATCAGGAGAAAAAGGCACCCATTCATCAGGAGCAAAGAATCACATAATCTGTACAGCAACAGGTTAGTTTGGTGAGGGGGTAGTTTGCCATGAACAAGACAGCATCCCAATAACATGCTTTTGCCAGTCAGGTGAGATTAGATTAAGAGAAAGCTGATCTTAAGAGGTCAACTCATGAAATGTCCTGAACAACACAGGAATCCCTTCTAATCCCTTCAGGTTCTGTGCGAGCATCTTGAGATACAGGAACTTCCTGCCGCTCCAATACGCAGATTCTGCTGTTGGACCACTCTCCATGTTAGAAAGTTGTTGGAAAATAGAATGAAACTAAGGGGACCCAACATTTCTTGTAGATTTTTTTTATTAAAAATGTTTATTTATTTATTTTGAGAGAGAGAGTGCAAGTAGGGGTGGAGAGGTGCAGAGAGAGGGAGAGAGACAAATCCCAAGCAGGCTCCATGCTGTCAGTGTGGGCTTCGTGAGATCATGACTGGGCCCAAATCAAGAATTGAATGCTTAACTGACTGAGCCCCCCAGGAGCCCTTCTTGTAGTTTCAAAGACAAATGCAAGAAGAAGAAAATGTCTAACCAAAAATAAAGCATTTCGAGTATTAAAAATCTCATGTAGGCATTTAAGTTGGAGAAAAATTGTGTAGGAAGTCAACCTGAAATCTCTCCTTTCACAGACCCCCTAAAGCACTGGTAGCCTCTTCCACATAGCTTGGAATTTGATCATTTTTTAAATTATCTTATCCTTTAGTGGTTTCGTGGGTGTGCCTCGCAAGTGGGTATACAGCTGCTTAACGGTGTCTCCCATGACATCCAGCCTGGAGCTAGCTGGCTGTTCTTTAAAGACCCTGGTGACTAAACCAATTAAACCAAACGTATAACAGATTTTAAAAATGACAGCCTAGAATACATTTAAATATAGTCTCCTTATTGGGTCTCAAAGAGATTGTCTATGGTGTCAGCTTGGTGTATCCTGGTTTGCCAAATGGGTCTCCAAAGCTGGAATCCAAGTTGATTATTTCTTCCACATCTCTAGATAGTCACTAAAGTGCTGAAGAATTAGAACATGGGTTGAGGTGTGTTATTATGATGACCTAGTTGATCTTTCCCTTTCTGTACCTGCAGGTTCAGTCCTGGTCTGAGCTCGCATCATTTTGTGTTTTTAGTATTACATTGGGATCTTAGTTGAAATCCTTCAGCCTGGTTCTCAAGGTGTTATGTTAGAGGTTTCTGGATTCACCTGTTGCTTCTTCCCAGAGCAGTTTATGTTTTTTCTTTGGTAACACTCTTGAGACAGGTACTCATTATTTGAAGGATTGTTATCACTACCACACTATACACACTCCACATGGGGAGTAGCTGTACCCTGGATATTCACTGGGCAACCATAACACTTACAGATGGTCAGTAACTACTTAGTAAATGAAGGACCTAATTCCCCATGTACACCCCACGGCATGACATAACTGAGGTGTGTATCACTCTTCAAACTGACCACCCACTCTCCTGCACTGTTATTGATCATGTCATTTGCTATGTCATATACATTATAGCCACATTAGAAGAAAATGCCAAAGATGGTGTGAAGACAATGACTTGGACATAATTTGAGTAATGAGAAAAGAAAGGTCAGAGTATCCTGGCTGGAGATAAGAAAGGATTTTTAGGGTCATGAGCCGAGAAAGGCCTACCATCATCATAAAAATACCAAGATTTTTATTATTCCCGCTGTGCCTCTGGATTATAGTGCAACCTTGGCCAGATTACACCCACTCTCTGTGCATTTGTTGGTTCCTTACTTGGTGAAGCTTGGATACCAATGCCATTCTACTCTATGACATTTCTATGAGCCTGTGTGGAATGGCTATAAAACACCCTGGGCTTTAGCACTTATGCCAATACACTTATTTTGTTTTTGTTAAATATTTAATATAACTGCAACCTGGGCTCAAAAAATTCTTTTCCTGCCCGAGGTATTAACACATAACAATTTATTCCAAAAATTCGCACAAATGATATTAGGAGTATATTTTCTGGAAAACAACAGATTCTTCAAAACTCTCTTTGAGTCTTCCTCCCCTGGCTTTCTGTGAGGATTGGATTTAGTTCAACATTTCTTAAAAGGCTTTCATATGCCAGGCCCCACAAGGAATAGAGGGAAAGGAGACCTGTCTTCAAGGATCTTTCAGCAGGCAAAATAATGGCCCCCAAAGATATCAATGTCTTAATGCCCACATCCTGTGGATATGTCACCTTACCTAGATAAAGGGACTTTGTAAATATGATTGAGTTAAAGGCCATGAGATGGGGAGACTTTCCTGGATTAGCCTATCAGGGTGGGTACAATTTAATTACATAGCTCCTTAAACTGGAGTCCCTTTCTTGATGGTGGTCAGAGAAGGAGACATGACTATAGAAAAATGGCTGAGTAGCTACCATCATGCTATCTCCGAGGCTGGGAAAAGGGGTCCACAAGTCACCGAATGAAGGCAGCCTTTAGAAGCTAGAAAAAGCAAGAAAATAGATTCTCCCTCAGAGTCTCTAGAATAGAATACAGCTCTGCCAACACCCTGATTTTGACCCTTGTTGGACCTCCGACATGCAGAATTATAAGGTAATAAATCTATGTGGTTTAAGCCACTACGTTTGTGGTAATTTTTTATGCCAGCAATAGAAAAATAACACAGACCTCATGAAGTAACAAAGTAGAAACAAAGGGAGAAATCATGACAATCTAAGGTCATCTGGGATTAATTCTGCAAAAGTGAGATAAGTCAATAACATTGATAATGATGATAATTATAATAATAATCCTTAAATAACACTGAAGAGCATTTGTTAATGCTTGAGATATGTTTTATTATTGATCCCATTTTATAGATGTGGTAACTGAGGCACAGAGGTATTAACTAACGTGTCCAAGTTTACACAGCAATTACATGCAGATCTAGAATTTGAAACCACGTTCACTCCGTAAGGTCGAAAGATCTCACCTGGGAACCCAGCAACACCTTCCTAGATTAGAGAGGATTTTGCTAGACCTTGAACTGGTGAGTAGGATTTTAAGTGGAGAGACTCGTCAGACCACCATGGGAGGAGTAACTTAGAGAATGGCATGGAGACACCACTGTGATTGGGGGAAGGTGAAGAATGAGTTGGCATCATGTACAGTGCCAGAGGGTGTACTAGTAGATACAGGTTGGAAAAGTAGGTTCAAAACAAATCCCAAAGCTCCGACCATGCTAGGCACTGGATTCTAACTGTAGGTAGATGAGAGCTATAGAAATTTTCTATGTAGAATGAGATAGAAGAACCCATTCAGCTTTTTTTACCTGATCCACTAAGCAAGCAAGAATTGGAAGGCAGTGAGAAAAGGCATTTATTCTTTAAAAAGCCTCGTTTATAGGAAAAATCGCTGGCTTGAGTCTCAGGAGATCTATACTGATTATTTGTCTCTCAAATTCTGAATTTTTTCTTCAACATTAAACTCCTTAGTTATTAACTCTTGATTTCTAATCCTCCGGAAGGCAGGAACTGGCTTGTATCCGTGTGTATCTCCAGTACCTATTTTAGGGCCCAACTCAGCATAGGGGTTTCTAGAGAAGAAATTGATAAATGAATGAACAGTCAGGTCAAGTTATGCATTCCTGAACTTCTTTTATTGGAGATACATGCCTTGTCTGCTTTCTGGAAAGACTGTAGGCCAATAATGCACAGAGCAGACGCTCAGGAAACATGTGTATGCCAAACCAAACAGTCTTGCTAAAAATTGGAGAGTATCCAGACACCGGATTTCAGCAGTTTCCATGATTTCTGTCCTGGGAGATGCGGTGATGGTGGTGAGGGGATGTGTGAGCTGGGAAAGGCCAGCTGGCCCACCAGGCCTGCTTTCAGCTGTAGGAACCACTGGAGAGGTAGACTGAGCCACAGGCTCAGGGGCTGCATGACCACAGACCACCACATGACAGGAGTGCTGGACATTGAAGGGGTGGGGTCTGAGAAATGCAGTATCCACGAGAGACAGCCTGAGCTAGGCTGTATGCACTAGAGTGTCTCTCTGCAGCCTCCCAAAGCATCTGTCAAGGCCCTGAACTCAGAGAATGGTGAATGCCACTGGCTTTCTTGTAAAAAAAAACAAAACAAAACAAAAAACACATAAAGGATGGCATTTTCCATCAGAGTATGATGAAAGTCAAAGGCAGCTCGATGCTAGGAAAGAGCGGGACCTGAGAGGGATGCTCTGAACTTTTGGTCACCCTGCAGGTTGGAGAAGAGTGTCTCCTCATTCCCCAACCCACCCCCCACTGAGAGGCTTTGGGGTGCATGGCTCAGAGACCCTCATGAAAAAACTCCCTTCCATGAGGAGCACTACGAGGCTGTGTCCTGAGATCAGGGCAGGCACTTGGGCATGGCCTCTATGTTACTGAGCATCTAGAATAGTCCTGGAGAGGCTGAAAGAACCCAAAACCACAGTAGGCCTCACATGGTGGCAGGAAGGAGGGACGGTGTCTTACCTGAAGGTACAGCCAAGACAGATCTCCCAGAATTCATCCCCAGAGCTGTTGGTAATAGCTCCACCTCCAGAAAAGTTTCTGACAATTACATTTATTGACACTCATTCCTACTAGAACTGCTGTCATGGTAACTTGACAATAGATTCTTTTTCAATGACCCTAAGTATTTTTCCTTCTCTTTTTACTAAAGTACAATTCAATTTTAAAGAAAATGTTGCAATAATAATAATAAATCACTCCTGTCACCCAACACACAACCCCTATTGTCAGTGTCTTTTATTTTAATTCCTCTAATCAATGACAGATTCTCTCTTGTCTTACAGAAGGGACATTCCCAATGAGAAGATAGAAGTAGAAGAAAAATTCTTCCATTATCTACTTAAAGTTATACAATCTACTTTAAACAGAACACAAAGGATCTATTCATATATGAACCTAGAACCTTTTTTCCCTACAGTGGAATCTGGCCGGGCCCCAAGCCTTGGGGCAAGTTTTTTGAAATTTAGCAAATTGAAGTAATTAACACATGCATCTTGTTAAAATAGGAGCAAGAGAATGTGGCTGACAGAAGCATGGAACAACAGTACACACCCATGAAGATGAAATCTGGCTTTCAGGACTGGCACTTGCATTCCACTACAGTCTGAGCTTCAGTTGGCTTTCCAATATGCTCCCACCGGTTCTCTGCACAAACCGGAACCAGACAGCCCAGCCCCCCATCTCCATCCCTGCACTCTTCCTTTCTGGCATCTTTCCCTTCTCTCTGACCATCCAGTGCACAGGTCACATTTTAGCTAGGGAGCGGCTGCAAAAAGCCATTCCTGTCCTTCCAATATGGGGAGTGGAAAGACAAATTTGTGCTTTCCTTAGACTTCCTTCCAGATAGGGGAGGCCTTGTGACCCCTTTACCATCGATGAGACATAAGAAGTTGCTTTTGTTGGAGAGAAGTTGTCCTGAAAAGCATTTTTCTTACCTGCTGGAAGGAGACAGATAGGCTGGCACCAACCTTTCTCCTTTCCATCCTTCTGCCTTGAATACAGATGTGAAGTCTAGAGGTGCACGGTCTTCTTGTGACAAGAAAGTGATGGCACCTGAGGGCAAGGGCAAGGGAACAGTCTCCCTCCAACTGAGCTGTTGACTGTGTACCAGCAGCCGCCCACCTCCTAAGTCTTACTAAGAGAGAAAAATCGACTCCTCCGTTTATTTAAGTTGCTGTAAATCAGGTTTTCTATTACTTGCAATCAGAGGTACTCTTAACTGATGTAACCGCCCTCATTAGCCTCCCCTAAGCAATCCAACCTGAGAGGCCATGTATACAGTGGTTACAAACTTGGATTCTGGAACCAACCTTAGTGTTTAATCCTGGGTCTACCACTGACTAGCTAAATAACCTCAACCCAGTTTTCTAATTGCCAGAATCTTCATTTACTTGTCTATAATATGGGAATGCGCTTCATATAAATGCGAAATGAGACAATGCACATACAATACCTGAAGCACTGTCGGATAAGTGTCAAATAACCCTGGTTTTCCTAGTAGAGGTGCTACTATCATCCCTCAGCACCCAATGAAGATTGAGATTTCTACACTCTTTCTTTGTCCTGCAGCTGGGCTCACTGCCCCCTTCATAGCCCCATATTTGACTCTGCACTGAGAAGAGAGAATCCAGAGTAGGCACCCTGCCCATCTGCCCAGACTTGCTCCTCGTGGGCCTCCACTTGGGGCCTGAGTTGGACCTGGATGTGATTAGCTCTCACAGTTGCTATTTGGGTCCTCATTCTAGTTACGCTTCAATTTCCTTGAAGAAGGAACTTAGAGCAGAGAGAGGGAAGGAAGAGAGTTATGACTCCATTTTCCATCCCCCTGCTTCCCAGTGGCCCCAGACGCTCTGGCTGTTGCCATGGCAGTGGACTCCGAGACACCACCACGGCAGCCACTTGGTCTCCCTGGCACTTCAAGGATGGGAAAAATAAATCATTCAAAGAGTCCCCTTCCCCCTTGGGAACTGGGGATTATGCTGAAACTTTATTATTACTTTAAATAAATAAATTACTCCCTTGAGGCCAGATGAAAACATTCTCTTATTAAATTTTTTGAAGAAGGAAAGCAATTGGAGAATAAAATCAAAGGTGACCAAATGGATTGAAGTGGCTCCTCAGAAGCTGACATAATAGCAATTTGTATTTATATTATGCTTCTCATCAAAGAAGCATTTCACAAAGGCTCTGCTTCCCCAGAGTTGCCCCATGGAGCTCGACTCTAACATAGAAAAGCCCAAAGTCTTGGGGGTCTGCCAGTCTCCAAAACTCAGCCTCAGGCTCTGACCACAGTGGATGACCTCCTGTCTCGACCTCAGGGCCAGCTTAGATTCAGAGCCCTTATGGAAACTTCAAGAAGGCGTCTATGTCTCTACTGGACAGTGAGAAAGAGAATGGCTGCCTCCCATGGAAGAACTTCTAGCGAAGACAGGTCATGAAAGTATAATTAGGGGATGGCTGATCTCTCTCTCTCTCTCTCTCTCTCTCTCTCTCTCTCTCTCTCTCTCACACACACACACACACACACACACACACTGAAAACTGCTGAAAATTAGAGACTTATCCGAAGTTAAGTTTCCTCCCTGACTATCAATTAGCAAAGACCAGGACTTTTTATTGTGTTTGGTTTTCCCCAAGTGTTTCAGACACGGAGGCAAATGATAAAAGACTTTTTCTTTTTTTATATTCTAGATGAGAGACAAGACATCTGCATATGTATATCAAGTAAAGCATCTATCAAAGGACTGTCTTTTATTTGTCTCCACAGTTAGGGGTTAAGTGTCATTCAGTGAAATAACTGCACAGGTGAATTGATGAAGAAAGAGGGTGGATCGATGTGACGGTAAGTGAAAGTTTCCAGGTAGGAATGATCACTCTCCCTGGGGAGTTAGACACGCTTTCACTCCTCAATCACAAAAGCAATTTAAAAACTACAGCTACCATTTATTGAAAGCTTACTTTTTGTTTGGCACTGTTGCAGAATTCAATATGTTTTAAAAAAAAGGTTTCACCATAGCCATTCTCATAGTACCACTTTACAAATGAGGAGAAGGGAGTTGTGACTTGTCCATGGACTTGGTAAGGCTGGGTTGGGGCCCAGCTCTACCTGGCCAAACCCATGCTCCTCCTCAGTGCCTTCTGTCTCCCTCCATCCACAGTCTTGCCTCATCTTCCCAACACAATGTCCATATCCATACTTGTTCCATGGAAACTCCGCACTTGGAATACCTTCTTCCTATTTTTTTTAGCAAAATTCTATATTTTCTTTTCAGCTCAACCCTACCCACAAAACTTCCAGGATCCAGTATATGTCCCAGCACAGCCACCAAGCAAATAACCCATCGAGGAGGGCAGAGAAGGGATCCCACATTGATTAATGTGTAATGGCAAGCGACTCCTACCACCTGTAGCAAGGCTGTTTCCCATCCTGAACTTCCATCCTTTGTCACCTCACATGCACAGGGATGGTGAGCTCCTTACAGCGAGAGGCCAGGGTCTAAGTCTCAGCTCCATCAGCGACCACTTTTGTGATCTTAGGTAGGTCACTGAACATCTTTAAGCATTATTGTCCTCATTTGGAAACATGGAGAATATAATACAGAATCTACTTCCTAAGGCTACTAGAAGGATTAAATGAAATATTAACTATTAAAGACTTGGCACTACTTGGCACACAGTCATTTTGGCCATAATTGTTGGTAATGAGTGTGTTGGTAGAAATGGCAACCCTATATGTTCCTCATATGGTATCAGCCTTGGTGAGTTGGCTGACGCCCTGAATGGCACTGAGAGGGAAGTAAAGGCTTTTCAGTGACAACAGCCGAGTGTCACTGATAAGTGCTAGGACATACATATGTACTGTTTAAGCCCCATAAATGGTGGCATCCCATGAATAGGACCAACTCCTAGGGAAACTGATCCCCAGCAGGTGACATAGGAAGTGTCAAACAATAGGATAAAAATGGTTTGGAATATTTAAAAGAGATAGTGTACAATGATATTCAGAAGGGCAGTTAGTGACTTCTGTAGGTCTAAGTGTCTCCATCTGGGATAAACACTTTCCCAACCCCCATGTCCATGCCCTCACTCCTTGCCTTTGTCTATGTTAATCACAACTATCCTTACATCTCAGTTGAAATCTCATCATGCCACGAAGCTTTTCTCACCACTGCAGTCCAAATACCCCTCTCCTTCCCCTGAGCCCTTAAATCAGAACTGTCTGTATCTCTCACATGTCAGTTTCAGTATGGTGACCTTGCACTAATATTCCATTGTTCACATTTAAGCCTTGATGATTAGTCTGCAGTTCTTCATGGACAGGACCCATGCCAAACACAGATCTTTGCATTCCAAAACCGAGGTCAGTACAGAGGCCAGATGGAGCTGATAACATGTTTTCAAGCTACATACTTGTTGGACAGAAAGATAAGTAGCAACTAACTGACCTGGCAGGGTTTTAAAAGTTCATAAGACAAATGCTTTCATTTGAAATAAATAAATAAACTGAGAACTAAAGAGGGGGTGTTCCTAGATCAGATTCACAGTTTATGCCAGAGCCCAGGCTAGTGTTTCTCTACTTGGGCTACGTGAAGTGTTAAGCTTTGTAAGAAAGAACCCAAACCAAATTATGCTTCCCACCTTCTCACTTTTCCCTTTTTTTTTTTTTATTTACAATAGTTTATTTTCAAATTGGTTTACATATAACACCCAGTGTTCATCCCAACACGTGCCCTCTTTAATGTCCGTCACCCCCTCTCCCCCATCCCTCACCTCCCTCACCCTCAGATTGTTCTTAGTCTTTGAGAGTCTCTTATGTTTTATCTCCCTCCCTCTCTGTGTCTTTTTTTTCTTTCCCCTTTTCCCCTCCCCCTGGTTTTTGTTTAGTCTCACAAAGTCCACTTATTCGTGGAAACATATGGTATCTGTCTTTTTCTGACTTATTTCACTTAACATAATACCCTCCAGTTCCATCCATGTTGCTACACATGGCCAGATTTCATTTTTTCTCATTGCCATGTAGTAGTCCATTGTATATATGTGCCACAACTTCTTTATCCATTTGTCAGTTGAAGCAGGCTCCCTCCCTTTTCCCTTTTATACCTTTATCTTAATGGAAGTTCTGAGTTTTGTTGTTTAATCAGAAACACAGTCAAAAATATATGTTCATTTTCGGTCTGCTGTGGGCCTTCCAAACTCTGCTATTTTGAAAACAGGGACTCTCTAGCCTCAACTTTTACATTCTGCTCTACCCTGTTGAAATCCCTACAGTCCCCACAAAGCTCCAACACCAGTTTTTGCACATCTTTTCCATGCCTCACTTCACTTGGCCAGCCTTCTTCCTGCTTAGGACTTATTTTTAAGTCCTATGTGAAGTCTTTACCAACCCTCCCAACACTGGGGTATTCCCACCAAGTGCTGCCCTAGTTCCTTGGGAGAATTCCTCCTCCCCATCTTGTTCATTCCTGAAATATGCTCCATATGAGGTCTTCCATCTTGATAAGACCCTGCCACCCTGGTTGCAGTGACTGGCCGGGCAGCAGGCACCCGATGAACCTGGACCAGTCAAAGTATCTCACTGCTGTGGCCACACTGATTGGTTCACAAAAGACTCCATGATGTAAGATAAACCGATCAGAGACTTCCAGGATGTTTCAAGCTTAAACTGCTAGGAGGGCACTTATTTTCCTCTCTAATAATGCACTAAAGATGAGAGGTTAGAGGGTCTGGAAGCCATGGTTCCCTCTTAATGGAGAAGTCATTCTGGAATGATGAAGCCTACTGAGAGAGAAGAGCGAAGACAACACTTAGAAGAAGAGAATCTTGACCGTGTTTGATCCCTTATTTTCCCACTGCAGTTCTCATCCTGCCAGGTAGATGGCTTGATCAAATAACCAAATTGTACCTCCTTCCAAATTCATATGATAAATCCCTAATCCCTGTATCTCCAGTGAAGGTGGCCACTCAACTAAGATCAGGTGGCTTGCTTTAAACACGATTGGGTGAATCTTTTCCTAGGGCATTTTTCCAACTTCCACATCAGCTATTTGCTTACTCCCATGAAGGGTTTTTTCCTAGCTCTAACAAGAATGACTTTACCTGGTCGAGTTCAAAATCACTCTTTTATTTCATCTAATAATATCTGAATTCTAGCTTAGACCATCATTCATTCACCAAATATCTACTGCATGCCTACTAGCCATCAGAAAAGAGAGTAGCCTTACCACAGTAGCTTAGGTTGCTACAGAACATCTATCATTGAGCTTAGATTCAATGGCCTAACTTTCTACAAGCATCAGCCTTGGGGACTACTTCTTAAATCTTCAAAAGCTTTACGGTTTATTTACACTCAATTGTGTTTTTTGGTTGTTTTCCCTGCTACAGTCCTTAAGTATTGCTGCCTGCTCACTCCATTCCATTGCAGGGATGCTCCTTCTCCTAAAATAAAGTTTCTGAACGTATTTTCCTGCCTCCCCATACATCAATAAATCTCTTGCTTGTTTAAAAGTAAACTAAAGGTGTTTACTCAGAAAAACTCAGCAAACGGAGGTTAAAAATAAACAATAAAATTTATTAAACTATAAAAAGTATTCAGTAACTGGTATTTGAGGTTTTCAGAGGTGTGAAAAAAGAAAACTTATTTTTTTTTAGTTCTCTTAGCTCTTTCAAATGCATCTTTTCCCCACAAGTCTCATGTAGTTCTCTTAATATTTCATCCATTACTTTGATAATCTCCTTCCACCTTTCACCTCCTCTTTTCCTCACCAGATTGTACCACTTGTGAAAACCATGGCTAAAATGTAGTTCTTTGTGGTTAACATGCTTCTAACAAATAACTGCCTTTACTTGTTTCTTATTTCACTTATTGAAAGACTACATAAAAAACTTGATTTAAAATAGCCTTTGACGTAAATAAAATTTTACATATTTATTTATTTAAAGAAATGACTTTATTTAAACAGCACTGCTATGTCTTCCACAAAAATGCAGGCAAAAAAAATCAAAATTATTTACCACATCTATCTTTCAATATTCTATATGTGGACACAAGATATATTCTTGTGTTGAGCTAAAGGTTGTAAAAAATAAATAACAAATAAATTCTCTGATATGAAAAAAGTTGTCTTTGTCCTAATTATGGGAAAATAGACAAGAATTCAGTTGTCTGTGGGTCACAATCCATTCCACTCAAGGCTCTAAAAGAACCTACTTTTCTGCTTTTTCAGATGTTCTCAATCTTATCTTCTCAAAGATCTTACCTTATTTTAATATAGAGTATTTTTAAGTATTACAAAAATAACAACTAAAAAATGATTCTGAGTTCAGATGTGCTTGTAAAATGCTAGATAGAATAAATTTTTAATTTTTTTTTTTAAGCAGCAAGACTCCTCAGAGATTTTAAAATGCTTATGTACCATGAGGACCCACAAGGAGTGCCACTGGAAACAACGCTCACAAATTTATTTGATCTCTTCCCATACCCACTTTGTGCAAAAAATCTTTTAGGATTAGCAGTCTAGGGAATATCAGTATGATGTCTCTAATCATTTCAAGTGACTCATAGAAGGATGAAATCTTAAAGGTCTAACAAAAAACCCTTTTTTTCCCTCTTTTAAAAATTTTAGCTACTATTCTACATGACTTTGAAACTGCTACTAATTGCCATAGAGGAAGTGCTGATTTGGGTATTACCATATGGCATATTCTTTTTCAAAAGGATGGTATTTCAGCCCCTTAATTGAATAATCAAATATTTCATAATAGAGAGAAAATCAAGTTGCAAAAAAACACGCATTGGAAAGTAATGAACATTTTATCTTTACCACAAACTTGAGGTGATGGACAACAAAATGTGGTCTATCCACCCAATGGAACAGTATTCAGCCTTAAAAGAGAAGGAAATTCTGAAATATGTTACAACATGGATGAACCTGGAACACTATGCAAAATGAAATAAGACAGACACAAAAGGACAAATGTTATATGATTCTACTTATATAATATGTCTAGAAGAAGCAAATTCATAGAGATATAAAGTGGGAATGGTGGTTGCTAGGGGTTGGGGGAGGGAGGAACTAGGAAGTTATTGTCTAATAAGTATGGAGTTACAATTTGGGAATAAGAAATGATTCTGGAGACGGATGGTGGTGATGACTGCACAACAACATGAATGAACTTAAAACCACTTAACTATGCACTTAAAAATGGCTAAAATGGTTAAATTTCATGTTATGTACATTTTACAATAAAAAAATAACAGTTTGAGGTGACCAGCACATGGAAATCCCATAATAAAGAAGGGTGGGACATCAGGAATAGAAAGGAGAACCTGAGCAATTGGTATGAAAAATATTTAGGGGCACCTGGATGGTTCAGTCGATTAAAGTGTCTGACTCTTGATTTCAGCTCAGGTAAAGATCTCACGATTCATGGGTTCGAGCCCTGCATAGGGTTCTGCACTGAAGCACAGAACCTGCTTGGGATTGTCTCTCTCCCTCTCTCAAAATAAATAAATAAACTTTTAAAAAAAGAATTATTAAAGTAAATCTCTATTCAGATTTTTCAAAAAACATTTTTATTTAATATAGTGGGTAAAGTAACATAGCAATTTTGAAAGAGAGAACGAAGGAAAAAAATAATTTGAAAGTCCTCAGTTCCCGGGGGGGGCTATGGTGGCTCAGTAGGTTAAGCATCCAACTTCAGCTCAGGTCATGATCTTGCAGTTTGTGGGTTTGAATTCCGCGTCAGGCTCTGTGCTGACGGCTCAGAGCCTGGATCCTGTTTCAGATTCTGTGTCTCCCTCTCTCTCTGCCCCTCCCCCACTTGCCCTCTGTGTCTCTCTCAAAAATAAACATTAAAAATTTTTTAAAAAATAGATTAAAAAATAAAAATAAAAGTCCTAAGTTCTTAATATGTTAAGTTTTAAAAGAAGCAGACTCCTAAGTAATATCATAGATAGAAACACAAGAAGTTTTTATCCTTGTTCTCAAGTAATTCATAATCACATAGTAAGAGTCACCCATGAGTAACCTGGAGTCATGTGTATGAGTTGTAAATACAGAACTCCAGGCAGCAAGTTTGATCAAGGACCCCATTCCCTGTTCTTCACACCTATGCTAGTTCTCCTAGCACTGACATTCAGATCCAGCTCCACTGTCCTTGAGAACATGTTGGTCAACGTTCTAACCCTGAGGTTTAACTTTTTATTTTTTTCCTTTTTTTTTTAACGTTTTTATTTATTTTTGAGAGACATAGAGACAGAGTATGAGCAGGGGAAGGGCAGAGAGAGAGGGAGACACAGAACCCGAAGCAGGCTCCAGGCTCTGAGCCATCAGCACAGAGCCCGACGCGGGGCTCGAACCCACAGACCCTGAGATCATGACCTGAGCCGAAGTCGGCCGCTCAACCAACTGAGTCACCCAGGCGCCCCATAACTTTTTAAATCTTCCTGTAATCACACTCTAGTAACCATTCAGAGCCTTACCCTTTTCTCTCAGTGGTTTTAGGTAGGCATTGCAACATGGCTAATATGTATTTTTATGCATTTTCATGTGTTTTCCCTATTTGGTTAAGGTATCCATTGCTTTGGGGATGATTAAAATTGTTAAAATAGGAATGAAAGGAAAAAAGAGGAAACTGGTGTTTCTAGTCCATGGTGGAAGAGGTTTTAAAAGCCAGGTATGGTCTGGAGAGAAGGATTTTCTAAATTCCCAAAGTTCCCCTTTTCAGATCAGAAGCCAAACCCAGCAAACTCCAAATTCCATGGTAGAATTTTACCCTAACTCACAGTGCAGAGAATAGAGACAACAGGGAATTTTCTATAGACAAGATGAGAAGAAAGCATTTGCAGGCAAGAATGAAGATAATTTTGTGTGGATGCCACAGGATGAGAGTGTCGTCGGGTTGTCTGAGAATCAAAGGCCTGGACCTTCTTGGGTCTTGACCAAAAGTGGGAAGTTAGTTCCCTGAAACACTTGACTCTAGAGACTGAGGCCTTCTCAAACAGCCAGGTTGCTGCTCTGCCCCTCTGCACCCGAGATGGCTAGGGGAAATCTTAGAGTCTGAGAGGGAAAGCTCTGATTTCACATTTCATGTGCAAGGCTTGAGTTCTCATACGCTTCCATGGGAGACTGGAAGAGACAGAGAGTTACTGAGACCTTGTAACACTGGATTAGAAGAAGGATTAAAAAAAAGGATTAGATGAAAAGGATAAAAACCTCTCCAACCTGGATATATTCGATGATTACATATTTTGATGGTGTAAGCAACAGCACGATACCCACAAAAAAGCGGATGAGATTCTCCATGTGGGAAGCTACTGGCACAAAGTGTTCAGGGACCCGACCAGACCAACCTCGCTCTGGTGAAAGTTCAGATGTCAGTGTATAGGAAAGGCCTCCTTACCCCCAGAGGGTGTGTCGGCTTCCCCTGCAAGCATCTCACCATCTTGGGAAGGGACACAGAGGTGCTTCTTATGAAAGGGAAATATCCCTGACAGAGCATTTATAGTTCAAATTCACAAAATATTTGTCCAAATTAGGCCCAATTATACCTAAGAAACTATTCTAAAATGAAAAAGACTAAATCACCTTTAATTGGAAATTTTAAATCCATCTTGCCACTATGGGTAGAACTGAGGAAAACAGGTATAGAAAAGAAATATATTCTTTTAGGGGCGCCTGGGTGACTCAGTCCGTTGTGCGTCCAACTCTTGATCTTGGCTCAGGTCACCATCTCAGTTTGTGTGTTCCAGCCTCACATCCAGCTCTGCTCTGACAGCAAGGAGTCTGCTTGGGATTCTGTCTCTCCCTCTCTCTGCCCCTTCCCTGCTTGCACACACACTCTCTCTCAAAATAAATAAACTTAAAAGAAGAAATGCATTCTTTTATTTTTTGACCCGTTTGGAGTAGGTAAATGCTAATCTCTCTGCACGTTTAACACAACAAGTAGACTGCTGTCTCCCAGAGATCTGCGGAACGCTTTACACTATAGACATGATAGGTGCCTCTCAAATGCACTATATGAAGAAAGGAAAGAAAAAATATAGGGATTTCACTTCTTTCCTGCCTCTCATTCCACCAAAGTCAAGATAAATTATAAAACAGAGATTTAAAAAAAAATAACATAAGAGAAATCACAGAGAGAGTTCTGGAAAAAGAAATGGCATTCGGAAAGTCACAGGGTTCAGTCCTTGGAATATTAATACTGCCGGCCACAGACAGTCTTCCTGCCAAGGTTTCTGTCAATAAGCTGAGGTAAATATCTATCTGGACCAGTAAAGTCCCACAAAAGTAATAAGCAAAGTTTTCAATCCTCAAAAATATTTGAACATCTCTCTCTCTTACAGAGAAAAAAACCCTGGAACTTCTCATAAATGGATATTTCCCTTGGGGAACTAATATCCTCTCCAGGGTCAAACCTGCATTCTCCTGAAGATTCGGTGAAGCAACATTCACAAGAAAGTCAAGTTATTTTTTTCTTTCTTATTCTCTTACCTTAAAATTCACTTCTCTTTAAGAAGTCACTGAATATACATTCTTCTAATTGGAACTTTCACTAGGAGAGAAACTAGGGCAAATTTTAGACAGAACAAAGACAATCTTAAAAGTTGGCAACCAGGCCAGGGAAGTCTTAATGAGAAAGTTAACAGACTAGCTGGCTTTTCCATGGTGTGCATGATGAGGTGTGCAAAGCTATTAACAACAGAACTCTGCGAAAAGCAGTGTGGACAGCAGGTGAATATTGATTCTCTGTCTGAAGCTCATAAATAATTAAAGAGGCAATTGTAGTTTAAAGATACAGGCATTACTTTTTTTTTTATAACCTGGCATAGTGGTATTCAGAAACCCCCTATATTCAGTATCTCATAAAAAATATCCTTCTTATCCTTTAAGAAACTACTCAAATTTCATCTCATTCATAAAGCCTTTTCTGTCCAGTCCAGCCATCACCAACCACTTCCTTCTCTGAACTCAAAGAGCATTTATTGCCCCTAGCACTCACTGGGCATAAGCTGTTAGGTATCTTTTTTTTTTTCTTAAACAAACATGATCCAATAGATAATAAAATCCTCTGGGGTAGAGATCACATTAAATTCCTCTTATTATCCCTAGAATCTAGCCTGGAGCCTGATCCACAGCCCATAAGAGTTCAATAAATGTTTGTTGTTAATGATGATATGTTGTAGATGCATCTGAAACATAATCTGGATGAACACAATACAGGAAAAGTGCAAATCATCATCTAACGAACATGCAAGCCAAGAAATCAATACGAGAGAGCTGTCTGAACTCCAAGTGAAAGACAAAGTAATGCCCTTCTCCCTGGCCCCACATCCAACACGGTGATGGATTATGCTACATAAAATTATCGATAAAGACCAATGTAGTCACAATGATTTCTAAACAGTAGCAAGAAATATTAGATACAAAATGTAACATTACAACAAAGGCAGCAGAACTGAGAGGCAATACATGGGGGAAACAGATAGATTTGGTTGATGAAGAACTTCTTTACAAATAAGTAACTTGAGTGAAATGAAAGCATGGCATTTTATTTCCTCCTTCTCTATCTCCCCAGCCCAGAGACTGAGATGCTGATTTCTCACAAGATACTTCAAATCAGTGTCACTTGCCCCTGAAACAAAGGAGCAGGAAGGCAAATTTGGGCATTCAACCTTTGCCAAAACAAACTCAACCCTTTAAATGAGTTAAGTTCTTACAATATGAATCAGGTTGAGTACATTCATACAATCCTCATTTACAAAGAGAGTAAAACAGTCTACTTACTTCTTGTCTGAATTCCTTTCTTCTTCCACAAGATTTGGCTTATTAACTTAGTAACAGAAAGTTTGGACCAAATACGTTCCAGCAGTCAAACTCATCTTACCTTTCTCTGTCACTCTTTGTTTATTCTTTTTCTATTTACACCCTTTCTTTTATCCTGATAGCAGGGGACTCTTAGGCAGAAGGCTTTCTACCACTGTTATTGAATATGTAGGTAACATACTCAGTGCCCACATTGGTCTAACTGATATGGAACCACGAAAAGATTAATCAGGCCAACCCAAATGTCCTTGGGCCCTGGGCAAAGATCTGGATCAAGATGGGAGGAAGGGACGAGCAAGTGGGGGCCACAGACTGATATTCTCCCCCAAACTGCATATGCTTTGTTGCTATATGAACAACTGGGACAAGGATAATTAATTCAACTGATCAATTCAACAGAATTGATTTGATTATCAAATCAATTGATAATGATTCGACGGATTTTTAATAGGATTTACTAGTTTCTCTGGCTTAATTAACCTACCAACAAGATTTGAATGAGTGCATTTACTCTTCACCTCATCCACTACCAGACCATGCTTCTCAGTCACCTTTAAAATTCTGAAGGGGTTAAGGAACTTGTAAAATTAACTATCTATATAGACACAGCTCTAAAAATGGCCTGGTTTTTCTTCACTATTATTAATCATTTTTGTGCATTAAATACACTAGTTAAAGGAAATGAGGACTGAATTCCATGGGTTAATCTATGTGTGGCAGTAACAATTTCTACAGCCAACTTGGCTTCCTTCACAGCCAAAGGAAGACCAAAACCATCTCATCTTTGAAATAATTGGCCTGTGGTATCTTTTTGTGAGCCAAAGTTCTTATTGAAATAAAGAAAGAACTATACATATATAAAGTATTCCTAAATTTAGTGAACACAGGAAGCTTTCATTATAAGATACAGAATTTTTTGTCTAGATCCTGAAGACATGGCCTTAAAAATGACTCATGTACTCACAGTCATTCACGTCCTGTTGGCACAGTGGACTGAGGTGCTCCAAGCCTTTTCTTTGTCTGTAGACAGAGGTGGAAATATTTCAATGGAATGTACTTATGTCCAGAAACACCCAGGAAGAAAACTGGAAAGAGCCTAAACAAAATACAGAGGAGCTCGTTTAGGATGGCTGTTTTTTTAGGATGATGGAGGGACCCTGCAAAATGGTGAGTTGGAGCAATGGCTGCAGCCAGCACAAGGAGGCACTGTGGGGCAGAAAGTGGGACTTCCCACTAGATGGCGCTAGGATACATATGTGGCACCCATGGGTATTGCTACCAAAGCAAAACAGAGGGCCAGGATTAGCTTTCACTCCTTTGTAAGCAAGGCCCTATATGGAGTGTCATATGGATTAAAGTAAGTATATGTGGGTATTTCATACCTCCATAGGTTTTGATCTTAAATTGAAGGTATACCTGGGATGGTACAGTGTATGTTCTTAGAAGTATGATTCCACATGTGAGTATGAATATGGGTGTGTATGAACAACATATATACAGAAAAATGTTAGGTTACATAGATATGGGTTGATATGAGTATAGATATGAATCGAGGGTCATTATTACAACAAATAGAAATCAGGTTGGAGAAAGAGGACTAGTTTCTGTTGAATGTGTACAGTGTACCAGTCCTGTATACTTTCTCATTGAAATGTGACAATGGCTGTGAAAATTGGCTATTATTACCTCCATGTTTACCAAAAAGAGTAAGTTTAATGAACTTCATACAGATTAGGAACTTGCCCAAGGTTACACAGCTGAAAAACTGCAGGGCCTGGATTAAAATCCAGCTCTGCTTAGCTTCAAAACTTTAACACAGTCTTCGAAACCATAATACAGTCATGCTTCACATCACATAGACTTGCAATAGATTCTTGCAATGTGCAAATTAATTCCAGGGAATATGGCTTGTGGTATGTTTGCACAAACAATACAGACATGTGCATTATACAAAATTAAAATAATATATATTCAAAAGTTTGATCTATGTTGGATTACAAATATACATATAAAGTTAAATAAACACCATTTTCCACTTTCTCCCTTTTTACCCCAAGATAATTATTGAAGAACCCCATCATAGGAATATACATAAGAACAAATTCCAATATGAGAGCCAATTAAAATGAGTCATTTAAAAGAATAGTAAGCTTATTTTAAAATGAATATATCAAACCCACATGCATACATAATTGAATACATTCACTACTTGCCAGAAAATACATTAGCATTAAGGTGACACTATGAATTCCATTAATATTGCCTCTTTAATGTTGTAGGAAAAGCCATTCACATTGAGGTAGTTGGAAAACACCTTAACTCAACCCACTCCACTATGGTCTATCATCATGAAGACTCTATAGCCTTTGGGCAGAAGCCTTTCAATCTTTTTTTCTTCTCCAGAAAGTGTGTTGTTCTGTAAATTATGTTTTTGTGACACAGATTAAAGAAGATTAAATAAGAATGCATAATGAGCGTTTAGCATTTAGAACAATGTTTGGCATAAAAAAAAGTTAAAACTCAATAATGAATAAAAGTCAAGGATAGTGATTATGATGACTGTAAGGAGAAAGAAAAGGAGGCAGAGGAGGCAGTGCTGAAGGAAAAGAAGACTAAGGAGGAGGAGAGAAAATGTAAGAAAAAAGAAGAGGACAAGGCGAAGAGGAAGAAGGTAGAATTATAGCGAGAGATATAGGATCAAAGTGACAATTTCCAGCTCTTGCCTTCTCAGTGTCATAGCTTCTCCCAGAAGTACAAAAATACCATCTGAAATAATATGGAATAATAAATATATGACCTGCACCCTGAAAATTATTCTATTCTTCATTTTAGGCTTTGTGCAATTTTCCTTTTTTTGTCTAAGATTGGTTACCTTTTCTGTAGGCTAAAGAAGAATGTCATGAGAACAGAGCCCCTGGTTGAGATTGTGGAACTGAAAAGGAGGAGAAAGGCAATAAGCATTTCGTCAAATTGTACTCTGGGCACTTGGAAAATATTTTGGTTGTGTTATTTACAAATGGACTATTTGGCAGTGTGGTAAAGGTTAACATCGGCGCTCTGAAACTAGATGGAAGACACGGAAATTCCTTCTAGAGAAAAAGTGACATAGATTTTCTCTGGTGTTTCTAAGCTCTGATAAATTAGTATCTGAAGGAGAAATCATAACCCAGACAGAGGGGGGAAAAAGGAATATATTCTCAAAAGTAAAATTCCATTTAGTAAATTTCCTATGCAGATTTTTGTCATATCAGGCCTCAGTCTTTGTTCCTATCCTTTATGTTGGGGAGTGCTGGGAATTAAGTTGGTAATACATTAATAGCAATAATAAAGGCTAGTATTTATTGAGCATTACTATATGCAGAACACTGTTTCTCATGTATTTTATCATTTTATACTCAATATAATCCCATAAAGTAGGTATCATACTGTGGATGAAAAATATGAGACTCAGGGAATTTAAATAATTTGGTTAAAGGTACACAAGTAGTAGCACAGTTAAAACTCAAACCAAGGGCTAGCTGAAAGCAAAGCCATCTGTGGTCTACCATGATACACTTAGATAACCTACAAGATGCCTGCTTCACTAACTCACACACAGTAGGGATTTGATAATGCTTCCCTTTGCTTTCTTCAAAACAGTTACTGCCCTTGGCAATAACTTTTTTTTTAATTTATTTACTTTGAGAGAGAGCGAGTGAGAGAGAGAGAACGAGCATGAGAGAGCATGAGCAGGGGAGGGAGAGAGAGAAAAGAAGAGAGAGAACCCCAAGCAGGTTCCTCACTGTCAGCACAGAGCCCTATGTAGGGCTCAAACCCATGAACTGTGAGATCATGACCTGAGCTGAAACTGACAGTAGGACACTCAACCAACTGAGTCACCCACGTGGTCCTGTTACTTATTTCGAAAAAGTTGTTTTTATCTGTACACAGGCTGAAAGAATGGGGGTCAGAAATATTCATTCTCTCCTGGATGTTTCTGTTTTGCTGATCCGAGATCTTAGCATAAAAGCCTAGCATCATCCTTCCCTGGGCTTAAAAAGCCATGCGATATGGGCCAACTGTTGGAAGTTACCTCCATGGATACGTGAGGAGGCGAGACAGGCAGAGGTGAGAAGGACGTCTGACGTCTGACACTCCTGCGAGTCCTTTTTCTACACCATTCTGGCACATTCACACGTACAAAATCACGTGAGATCTCTAAATTTTTTTAAATTAAGGGAGAAACCCAAAGCTTGACTTTGTCTCTAGCAGGTAATTTTCTGAGCTATTAGAGACCTATAGCAAACTGGATCAGGAGCACCGGGCATGGTGGCCACTAATCAGTTATTGGCACAGTAGGAGGACATGCCATCAGCTATAGCTGTTGTTCAAGGAATGACTGTTTCAACTCTTGTCCTACAGTCTCCTTTTATCTTCTTAAACTCCAAACTAGAATAGCAAGATGAGTGAGAAAATCGAGGCCATAGATGTCCAAGGTCATACCATTAGTCTATAAGCAAACTAGAATCCAGGTGGTTTATTTCTATTTTTTTGTTTGTTTTTGTTTTTGTTTTTTTTTACCTCCCTGTCAAAACTAATCTCTGATTCAAGGTATTTCCATAAATATTAGAAAATGGCTTGCTGGGGAAATAAAGGAGAATCCTAATTAGTCAAATGTGTTTGGGAAATGTGGCATTCTCTATCACCTTTTCAGAATGTAAGATATATATTATGCACACAAAAGCCTTTCATAAATCTTGCTATAAAATTTTAAAACTCGCTTTCCCCATAAATTCTGCAGTTTTGATCGGGTGTTTTTTTTTTTTTTAACACCTGTTAATATGCAGTGGCACTAGTATTTCTTAGAGCCCATTTTAAAAAATAACATCTCAAAGCAATTCAGAGAGAGTTCTGGAAATGTTTCTTACTGGGAATCAAACTATAAATAATAATTATAATAACTGCCTTTTATTGGTATTTCTATGTTCATACTCTCTCTCTTCAGAATACCACCATATTTTTGTAGTAGGTCTCTTGGGAGCCCAACTTTTCCTGTTTGATTGATTCTCTATGTTCCTACCAGAGAACATATTCAGCCTTCCCTAAATATACTTTCACTATGTCTTTCTCACCCCTCTATCTTCGACACTCCACTATTCTCGGCCTGGCATTTCAATCTCTGCACTGCTCTCCAAGATGAGCCCTTTGGTTTAATCGACCAACTCACTGTCTGATCCCTACACAGCATTCAAGCTTTCTCAATTCCCCCACCTTCGTGTTCTCCCCTCTGCCCCCATGTGCAGGTGTGTTTGTCAATAGATCGCAGATTCCTCTGAGAGTACAGGTGGTTACCTGCTCATCACTGCTTCCTTCACAGGACCAGTTGTCCACCTGCATTGCCTTCAACCCTTGCCCCCCATCTATGACTCTTAAAATGAATGTCCATAAGCAGGATCACATTTGATGACCTGACACTCAGTAACTAATGTGGTGTTATTTTTAAGCTTAACTGTGGTGACAAAGCTTTATTATTAAAAAAAAAGTTAGAAATATCTAAAAGAGTTACATTTCTGAGGGAAAAAGCAATGTACGTTTTAGTTCTGGCTTTAAAAAATTTTTTTATTGATATTTTAGACTTCAAGTCCAAATTTTTGTGTTGGTTGTAGGAATAAGTGCCCAGGGGGTTGTGTCAAGGACATACTGCAAGTAGTTCCATTTCTACCTTATAAAGTAACTATTTGCAGAGGGATCAATGAATATGAAGGCAGAGAGGCTGAGACAGAAGGACAATCGATAGTCAAAATATCTGGCTTTGGGTTCTGGCTTTACAGATGACTCTTGAGTGACCTTGGGAAAAGTGACTTAACCTCCCTGGGCACCACTTCCCTCGGCTGTAAAATAAGAAGTCTAATATTTAAACTCACAGGGTTATTGTGGGAATTAACTGTGGTAATTGCTGTAAAATGCCTTGTAAATTATAAGGGGCTCTGCAAATGTTACTGTTCAGGAAACATTCTGGGCATCCCCGATTTACTTGTTTGTCTGTCTTAGTCAATACTAGAGGTATTTCCAACTGCCCTAGAATAATTTCTATCACGGAACATGAGATTCTTTTATGTCTGTATGATTGTTCCACGTTCTAGTTCCAACTCTGTTCATATTTATATTTAGCAGTTAACTTCTTAAAAAACTTTTTTCTCTTTATTGTTTGAATACTGGTGCTCAAGCTGTTGTTAGTAACCCAATGAAATATGCTGAATCCAACTCGGGACTTTCAACTCCCCCCCCTCAACCCCGTACACACACACACACACACACACACACACACACACACACCCATCAGGTTTTCCTTCCTTTCTTCCCCTTCCGTTCCCTTCTGTCCCTTCCCTCTCTCCTCCTTTCTTTTTCTCTCCTTCATACCTTCATCTCTTATTATTTTCTTTCTTCCAGGGAGAGTCTACAAATATTCACATGAGAAAATGCTCCATGACCAGAGTGACTATATTCTACCTCACCCCTGCCTGAGTCTACATGAAACACTTTGTAAAGTGTCACCATTTTCTCCGGTGCATTCAGATAGGCTCTAGTCAAACTCAGGTAACATGTAACCTAACTGTATGTTATTTACCAATTAGGTCCCAGAGTAGACTATAAAGTTAATGCATAATCTTCTATGCAAGACACTTGATTACTGAAGAGCATCCCCCAGGCATTCTAAGCCTATAGGGGTGATACATTTTCTATGATATGATGGGAATTATTGGCTCACTGGACCAGAACGCTCTCAGAGTCCACATAAAGACCCTTATTTTCACAATGAATTGAAAAGCCAACGGACTCTGGTTTCCTGCATATTCACAGTTTGCAGATTATTGATCTGATAATGAATCCACTCAGCATCCTCTGGGCATCCTTAGCCCAGTGTATGTGCAACTCCCCCTTCACAAGGCCTGCGTCACACAACCCCTGGAACCAGCACCTGCACACCAGCTGCTCATGGTGCTCAATTTCTCAGACGATTTTTGTCTTTTAAAGCGTAGCATTTCAGCCATCCTTAAAAATACAAGGTCAAGAAAAGTAATACCCCCTAGGAAATAATAAGTAAATTGCCATAGGCACTGAATTATAAACAAGAAAGGCCTACATAAATATAATCATAGAGTTTTCAAGCTGGAATGAAATGTAATAAAATTGTTTACCACTTCTTGCATATTAAGGCTAGCCTTGGACTAAAGGCAAAACTCTTTTTCAAATTAAGTGTGTGCATGTGCGTGTGTGTGTTTTCCTAGTCTAGTGCCCTTGTGTCATGCAGCCTCTCAGAAAGTATGTTCTTCAGTGGCTAACTTGAGTTATGCAGGGAGGTAAGGTGAAAACTTGATCTCATCCCTATCTGGGCACTTAGAAAAATTATCTTCTAAATTTCAATATAAAAATCAAGTCTGGGGGTGCCTGGGTGGCTCAGTCAGTTAAGTGTATGATTCTTGGTTTCAGCTCAGGTCATGATCTCGCAGTTTTGTGAGTTCAAGCCCCAAGAAGGACTCTGTGCTGGCAGCATGAAGCCTGCTTCAGATTCTCTCTCTCCCTCTCTCTGCCCCTCTCCCACTCACACTGTCTCTCCCAAATTACATAAATAAACTTAAATTTTTTTAAAAAAAAGATCAAATCTGCTCTGAATGACCACTATCTCATATATGCAGATGAAAAGGTACATGCTACTCCTCTATTTCCATGGCCTGCCTGTCCCCACCAGCCTCTCCATATCGTCTTTCCATCTCGGGCTCTAATGGAGATCCTTCTGCTTCAAGCGGAACTCCAAATCAGAAGCTGTGATCTGAACTACTGCTCTGCCTCCCATTCTCTTCTCCTGTTGGAAGCCCTCCTCTCTTCCCATGCTCCTGTCTCCCTGCACTGGAGCAGAGGGGCTCTGTAGCAGATCCCTTTGTTGAGATCTCAGGGATTCATGTATGTGAAGCATTCACTTTGCATCATTTTATTCACTTTTGCAATAAAAGAATGAATAGATCCTGTGAAATGAAAGAATGAAGGGGTCCAGCCAGGGATCCTCTCGGTAAGGCTTTGCTCTCTGCCATGTTCCATGTTCCACCAGATCTTCATGTTTTTGATACGTGAAAGACTGAAAAGATCTCTAAACTCTCCAAATTAGTTTTCTGGTGATAGGATTTTAGCTTCAATGCACACATGAAGTCTTGAGTCATACATTTGTCTTTGAATTGCATTTACTCAATCTCTTTTTCTATCAAGGGCTCATAAGCACCAGAAAGGCAATAACCCTTTTCTTGCTTCTGTGTTTAACTCTCAGTGGTCCTCACTACATAATTCTGTTCAACAAATGCTGATGTCCAGCTATTTCTGGTCCTTCCATTCCCAGATACTTTAGAGTTAACTATAATAAAATGATTTGGAACTTACTGTATGAAGTCATTAAAGATCATTTGTCAGGTAATTGATAAAAGAACATTTCAGCTTGTCCTTCACATTCACTGGCTCAAAGTTCATGTAACTTGTGCACATGACACCTAAACCACCTTTGGCCTGCAGATCTCAGGATATCATCCATCAGCAGATGAATGGTAATGCTGATCTCTGGCCCTTTATGCTGCCTGACTGGTGCTCCCGGGGGAAGGTAGAGGGCCTGCTAGGCTGCTGCTAGGATGTGGGATGCTGGAGGAAAGGATCTTGGGACAGTCGTTTCCACGCTCAATACCAAATGGTAGGTTCCAATTCTCAACTAGTTCCATATCATGGTCAAGGCTACAACTATGCCTCAACACCTACATCCCCTATCTAGGTATTCTGAGCAGACATGAAAGAACTACTACCAAACACCAGCATCTCCTCTCAGCAAACTACCCCCTACTTCCCATTCCACCTCATCTCATGGCATTCTATCTTCATGAAAAATTTAAATAATAGACTGTAAGGCGGGGGTTCATTCTGGCAAGCAATTGGGTAGGTACCTTACCTGGAAAGGGAGTTTTTTAAACCACAAAAAGACGTTTAAAAATTGGAAATTGCTTTTAATTCACAAAAATGCTTTGACTAAATTTGGCTAGCCGATATAAAATCATGGCCTACACATTCAGTAAAATTTCCCTTGACATTAACTAGTTAATCTGAATGTAAGGCAATGATTTGTTAACTGTATTTCTTTTATTGTTAAGGTCAATTAGCATTGAGATTTTTAGCCATAATAAGTTTTCAATATCTGTTTTATTCTCAAGAGTGTTACTGATAAGACAAAATAAGAACACATATTTATCACCATTGCCTTTAAACCCATGCTTACACAGAATCTAGATATCCCACCACACAACATTCTCAAAAGTCAACAAACCCCAACTCTCCATGAGACCAGTCAGAAGGTTTCACAGTTAACGGGGAACCACACACTTCAGCTCTGTAATCATACTATGGGAACAGTGGAGCAAATCATCAGGTAGACTGGAAGGATTCCATTTAATAACCATTCAGTGAAACTGAATAGTTGGAATAGATTTTGGAACTTCCTCATATCTACAGAGATAGATCTGTAAGTATGTTCTCTTGTTCTATTAAAGGAACCTCAAGAGGCTGATATTCATCCATCTCAAAAAACTCATTTGGGGGCACCTGGGTGGCTCAGTCGGTTAAGCATCCGACTTTGGCTCAGGTCATGATCTCACAGTTTGTGAGTTGAAGCCCCGCATCAGGCTCTGTGCTGACAGCTCAGAGCCTGGAGCTTGCTTCAGATTCTGTGTCTCCCTCTCTCTGCTCCTCCTCTGCTCATACTCTGTCTCTCTCTCTCAAAAAAAAACAAAAAACAAAAAACAAAAAAAAAAAACCCAACTCATTTGAACCCTTGGAGGATTCCCTTTAGCTTTTTCATTACCACTATGGAATAATATACACATAATTAAGTGACAGCATGCCTTTGTTTGAACATTATTAAATATACAACAATTATCACATATAGGATATTCTATGTGCATACAAGTCCCTTCAGGGTAATGCATATTCTCAACCCCAACCAAAAAAAAAAAAAATGAATTATTAACATTCACTCTTCAAGCTCTGTAAAACCAACTTTCAGATCATGGCACTAAACACTCACTGCTCTGGCATCTACACAGGCTGGCTGGAGAATTCATGTGCTATAGTGTTTGACACACTCATTCTCTCAGGTGAAATACTGCAGGCAAAACTGCATAATTTATTAGGCTGGTACAGCAAGGCTGAATAATTAGATCATCTCCTTGTACAAGGCTACATTTTATGATGATCTTTTTAACACTGTAATCTAAATTGGGGTTGGAGTCGGAGGCGTGGAGGGGGGTTGAAAGTAAACTAATTGGGAGATGCTCTATGAGAAATAACAGCTATACCATTCCATGTCATCGAAAGTAGGAACCTATCCTCAAAAGGCTTTCAAATCATCTATATTATTGGCTAACAAGCACCTCGAATCTTTTTTTTTTAAATGTTTTATTTATTTTTGAAAGACAGAGCATGAGCAGGGGAAAGGCAGAAAGAGAGAGGCAGACACAGAATCCAAAGCAGGCTCCAGGCTCTGAGCCGTCAGCACAGAGCCTGATGCGGGGCTTGAACTCACAGACTGTGAGATCATGACCTGAGCTGAAGTCAGCCACTTAACCGACTGAGCCACCCAGGTGCCCCTCGAATCTTTTAATAATGGGAAAATAATTGTATGTGCACACACACACGTTAGGGTTTTGGTAGATGGACAGAAAAAGGAAAAGAAGCTTAGAAGCCAATAATTTCCTCCATAAAGACAGAAACAAATTTCCTAATGTTAGTAAGAGGGCACAAAATTAGAGAAAGCTATGCCTTACCCTGCAGTTCCTCCTGAGCCTTGAAATGATGGTTTTGAGAAGAGTAGCCGATGTCACCAAAGAGACAATTCTGAATAAGAATTTGGGATCTTTCTCAGGTGGTCAAGGTAAAGAAGGCAGCTGACATGGGGGACACATGTGTGTCCAGGTGTTTGCTATCTTGGCTCACTCAGTCCTTCCTTATTCTTTATCAGCATCTGAGCACTAAAGTGGGTTCAGCAAATCTAGGAGATTTGCTTTTGAAGTGCCTCCCCTTGGACTGCTTACATTAGCATCCCGTTCTCCTTCAATGGTCAAGTGTTACGTGAGGATCAGGTTGTTCTCCCATTGGAGAATTTGCTTCTCATTAAGTAGCCAGACAACCCATCTCAGGGGCCCCAGCGAGAACCGTTGGAAGATCATGCTTCCTGTGGCCACTCTGGTTCTGCTTGGTCTCCCCTTTGCCACATTGTTTCCTCCTTTTTTTTTCTTTACACATTACTGAGAGGTTAAATTTTTACAAATCTTATATTCATAAGACATTTTTGTCTTTGAGCTGATTGAAGATAAGGAGGGTTCGTACACCTGGCCTTCCCAGGATGGAAAACTCCATTTGCGAAACTAATTGACTGTCTTGAAGGTTGGTACATGACCAAACTTTACCATGAAATTCAGAGAAGAGAAGCAGATTCAGAGAAAAGGTCACGGGAAATGCTTCACATAGGATCTTGTCCCTTCCTCTCTGAAAGAAAACCAAACCAAAGTCAAATTCCATCCCTGTGGTTATTACTGAACTGAAGCAATTTTAAACATAAGTGCCTAGAATGCTTTCATCTTCATTTCATTCTCCTCCTTCATTATCACTATCACAAAAAGAAACAAAAATAGTCTTTTATTCCCCAACCTTAAGCAGAATGATTTGCACATATTTGCCTTAAGCGTAGGGTAAAAACTAAGGCTCACTCATATTCACGGTTTCCTTTGAACATCACATAATTGGTCCCTAGATTTTCCTGAAATCTTAGATTTTATTCTGAAACCCTTACCTTAGCTATGACTTTATCCTAAGGATCAACTCCCTTTAAGCCTCAATATCTATCCCTTGCTTTGGGAAATTCAACTGTTTTTCCAAAGGCTCAGCGTGCTGTCCTTTGGGTTTTTCCTATATCTATAGCAACCACTCTGTTGGGGAACCTTACAAATAAAACTAGGCTTTGGGGTTTGGCACACATAAAAAGATACACTGCAATAAAAAAACATTTTAGGTTCTTTGTTTAAAGCAGCAACAATAGCTTATTAATAACTGCTGAGGTACCGCCTTGGTTTGGAGTAAAGAAAATGGATCCTGTACCTTGAAATTTGGTATATTTCCAAGTTAATTTGCTCTTGTATTTAAGGCATTTCCATTTGATAAATTAATATGAGACCCATGTTTAAAAGAGATGTATGGTCTCAACTGACAATTGAGAGTAAAGTTCTCTGTTATATTTGAAGGAGTTTCCTAATTTCCTCTAAGAGTTGTACATGTCTATTTTCAAAGTCTTCCCTTTCAAAGAAATCTAATGGTTTTGTGAGGCCATTCACTCTGCTCTCAGCATTCCCATGAGGCTTACAGGAGAACAAGTACCAAATATTTTATAAGTGGGGATAAATAAAGAAAACAATGTCTAGTCATGCTGGATTCAATGCAACATTTCCTTTTATTTAATAATCTCCTTACTAAAAGGAACCAGGGCTCCTTGGAGAAATGGCTGATTCTGAGACTGGGACAGGAAATACACAAGATAAGCTTAGAGAATCTTGCATCACCAAGAAGTAAGAGTTTAAATACAAAGACACACACAGATGGTGAGAATGTGAAAGGAACACAAAGAGAGGCAAAAGCATTCAATTGCCAAAGCTGAAACAATTTGGACAACAAAATAACGTAGTAAAATAAATACTCATGAGTCTGTAGGGGAGGAAAAGTTTCCTTCTACTCTCAGGTTCTGTGGCTGGGTCTAAGTTAAACTGACATAGGCATTAACAGGAAGAAGGATACAAATTTTATGTAATATTTTTACATGAACACAGGAATCTTCAGAAGGAAAATAAAGAGGCTGTTATGCTCAAAATCTTATATCGTTTTGTTGTTGTTTTGTTTTTTAACAAACAACAATAAATTGTGGGGAAATGACAAGACACACACATTTAGAATAGAGGCAGTAAAGTTTTGTACAGTGACCAGGAAATAGATGGGAGAAATTAATGGAAGACAAGGATTATTTTAGTAGGTTGTGTTTGTACAGGTCCATTTTGGAAATGATTCCAGTCTCTGGTGAAAAGCATGTTCTTCTTGTGCTGATACAAAGAGGCCATCTTTTCATGGGAAATTTTAGAACCTGGTTTTACGTAGAAAAGGGAAAGTCAGAGAACTCTCTGTTCTCTGAGAATACTCTCCTGTTTTTGCTGTTTCTCAATGCCTTTAGCTCAAAAACAAAGAAAAAAAATCAATATGCTAAAGTGATATATCTTGAAGTAACATGTCTTAAACTCCTTCAAGTACATACTGTCATAAGTAAATGATTAAATAAATAAATGGGGGACAAAAGACAAATATCCCTGGCAGAACAGTTCCAAATAACTTACATGGATAACCAGCTCTCAAGAAGGTTAAACATAACTCCCCACTCTCTTCAGTGCAAGCTTCTTATTAAAGTGACTTCCTTCCAAAGAGATTCCATACAATACGGACAAGGGAAAAAGAGTTAACTTTCTAGTTGATAAACCTTACAAACATTACCTCAAACATAAAAATGTTCTCATCTTGATAGCATGTATCCTTGATATGAAGTGATGAGAATGCCACATTAGCCCTGTGGTTCCCCCCCAGAGAGACATGACCCCACTCTAATCATGAGAAAAACATCAGGCAAGTTCCAATTTAAGGACTTTCTACAAAATAACTGACCATTAGCCTTCAAAACGGTCAAGGTCAGACAAAAATGGATGTATGACCTTCTGTCACAGGCAAGAGGAGGCTAAGAAGACATGATAACTAAATGTAGTGTGGTATCCTGTGTGGAATCCTAGAAGAAAAAAAGATAAAAACCAAGAAATCTGAATAAAAGTATAATAATATATCAATATTGACTCACTAATTGTGATAAATGTACCATACTGATATAAGATGTTAATATAGGGGGAAAAGGATGGGCACATGGGAATTCTAGGTTTGCATTTTTTTTTTATAAATCTAAAACTATTCTAGAATAAAAAGACTGTTTCCTTTAAAAATGTAATTTATTTACTATATCCAACGCAAAGTTTAAGTGTATGGTACATTGGCTTTCCATAAATGTTTGCTGAATGTATGAAAAAAAATGTATTCTTAATTCTCTGAGTTGACCCTAGTAAATCCCCTTCTATCCAGGAGGTCTTCTTTTATTTAATACCAAAATGACTTTGAGGGCAGAAGTGGAAAATGAAAAAAAGGGAATTCTATAGTGGAAAAATGAGAATTTCGTAGCAAGGAAACTAAATATGATGTAACTTAAAACCTCCATCACAATAAAACTTTAAAAATGACAACACCAATAAGAGGCTAAAATTTTTATGTTCAAAATACTTTCACATTTATTTGCAATGTCAATTCCTACAATAATGAATTGAAAAAGGCAAGGTAGACATTACTCTCTCCATTGTAAATATCAAGAATCTTGAGGCAAAGGGGAAAATATACAATGCATTTAAGGTAGAGAAGTGTTTCCTGATGTACATATTGGCAATAATTAAGTTGTAGCTTGGATAAGTGGTCTCACTTTTCTGAGGTTTAGTTTCCCTATCTGATAAATGAAGGGTACTTTCATTATAGAGGAAAGTTCATGTAAAATGCAAACCTTCCTCCAATCCAAACACACAGAATATAATATATTTACTTTAAAATAAATATATAAATGCAGTAAATATTATGGAAAAAAAATCCAAGGACCAAAAAGGAGAGGAAATTATGGTACAGGCAAAGGCTAAACCCCCCATGGTCATCAAGGGGATGAGACTAGCTGTGTATGTATGGTCCAGGTGGGACCCTCAGATGGGAACGTGTGGGCTCCAAACTAGGCTCAGACTGTGTGTCACAGAGATTGAAACATCTTCTCTTGTCTGCCCAGATGTCCTCTAGAAACACGGTCCTTCAGAGCCTACTGCCAAGTCAAGATTCTCACATAAGCCTGCTTTCCAGACTATTGTAGGCATGGGCACTGAGAGTATTACTGAACTGCTAAAATAAGGTTGTCTGTGTCCAGACACCAAGAGGCATGGTGCTTAAGCAATCACAAAATGGCCTTCCAGGAAAGAGACATAGGGAGGAACTCCCCAAGAGATGAGTGAAACCAAAGAAATGGGAGAATTCTAACTTAAGGAAACAGAAATAATTGAAAAAAATCTAAAAAGATGTTTAAAAATCAATTTTATTTGAAATCCTCAAAGAAATAAGGGAGAATTGGGAGACTCGATAGTGTGTTAAGTATTAGGCCAGCACAACCAAAGAAATTGTGAAGTGAAAACTGGAACTGAGAAAACTTCCCAGGATGAAAACAGAAAGACATAGTGACACACAAAAAAATGAAGAAATCGACATCAAGGCTATGATGTACCAACATATCTAATAAGAAATTCAGAAGAAAAAATATATAAAGAATGAAAGAGAGGGTCAAAAGGAGTTAGGTAGGTAATGGCTGAAATTTTCTAGAATTAGAATGGTAAGAGTCTTGAATTGCGGAAACCCATTGTTTACCTAGCAAGACAAATACAAATACAGCCACGCATAGACATTGCAATGGATGGAAGACCGTAAAACCTACCAAAGGAGACAAATTACCTAAAAAGAAGAGTAACCTGGTTGACCCAGCTCATTTTTTCACTAATAAAAATTTGTTCAAAGTGCTATGGGAAAATAATTGTAAATGTAGAATGTTATGCCTTCAAGAATAAATGTAAATGAAGATATCTTCAGACTTTTAAGGACTAAGTTTATTGCTATCAGATTCCTACTGCGAAAACTACTAAAGGATATAATTCATCAAAAAGAAAAATAAATTCAGAAGTGAGGAGTGGGATTCAAGAAAATTATTGAGCAAATAAACTGGATATAGTGATAAAAGTACATACTTACTGTAAACAAAAAAAGAAAATATGCTTCTTTTGTGTTTAAAACATGTTATAATTAAAATTCTAGACAATAGCATGAAAATTGAGAGTGAAGAAATCTAAGGAGTATGAAGTATACTAAGGTTCTACTTTATACACTTTGTTAGAAAATTAGTAATGGAATATGTATGTTGAAAATTTGAGGGCAACCACTAAAAGAACAAAAATAAAATGCATAATTTACAAGCCACTATGAGGGAGAAGAGAACAAAAGACAGAAAATTATATCAACCCAAAAAAACTACTAATGAAGGGGGAAAAAGAAGTAAAGAGAAAGTAACATAAAGAGAACACACAAAATAATATGATAGAAATAAGTCTAATTATATAGAGAGCAGCAATTTTCAGAATAGTACTCTATACATAGCTTTGATGCCTGTTATATAAAAATTTTAAATCCCTAATAAATTATAATGCACATATACATATATGTAATCAACTTTACAAAATGTTTTAAATAGACTAGAAAATCAAACTCATAATAGTGGTTGAATAATGAGTGAGAGGTCCAAGAAGACTTTCCTTATCTACAGTTATTAATTATGTATTACTAATATTTAAAAAAGTAAATGTAAGATGTTCAGGTTTATTAATTGGAGGTGATGGAAATCCAGTATTATTAGATTTTTTTTTGTATGCCTTATGCTTTTCCATTAAAAAATTTAGGCTAGGTTATTCCTTCTATGTCTAATAATATATGTGTTTCTGAATTACCAAAAAAGCAGCCAGGTAGCTACAGGAAGAATCAGAACTAGCACCAAGGTCTCCTAATTCCAAGTCCCTACTTTTTCCCTTTACACCAATATTCTTGGTGTTCTGGTTATAATCAATGTTCACTGCTCCCTGGGGTCCTTAGAGATGACTTTTGAAAGTTCATACAAGTCTGGGCTTTCATCACTTTTTCTTCTACTCTCAAAGCCTAGATTGGCACCAATTTACCCTGGAGTGGTTCTTGTGAGCCTTAATTGAGGACCACAAAAGATAGCAAGATCTCTAAGTGAGTAGTCTGAATAATTTCCTCAAGCAGATCACTCTGTGGAATTTCATTTTCAACATGAATGGTCACACTTCAAGCAATGAATGAGATGCATTGTTCAGGGGGAAATGACGCACTCAATTCTGTAGTGCTGCTCAACGGTCCCAGTGCAACTTAGCAGTGCGTCAGCATTTTCATTATAAACCCATCAGCGGGATGGAAGTGCCCAGAGGCTACCTCTGAAATCAATTTGCTGAGTCACTGCTGAGAAGGGTTGGCCCAATAGGACCCACAGGATTGTCACAAACGTAAACACGAACCTCTTCCAGGATGACTCTCCTGACCATATTGGTCCTCACCCTGACCTCTTTATAACCCTGAATTTTCCATCCTTCCTGATGTGTCCAAGTCCACCTCAGAGAAAGCTTCTCCATTTGCTCATTACTTTCCTGTAGTCTTTAAACTCCTTTTGTACTAAATGTTACATGCAGCTTAGCAGTTATTTACAAGTTGTCTTGGCCTGAGTTATTTCAGGGATATTTGTTCTGTTTGCCAAGTAAACAAGAGAGGCCTCTGAAAGCACCCCCTTGTTTCAGGGACTGAAAAATAGTTTGAGAACAGTGCTGACAACTACCAGGCACTGGAGAATTAGCTACGTGTTGCTTGATTGCTTCACGGCAAGTCATATAGCTGTAAGTCCTCCTTTGTTAAGAGAAAACATCAGTTCCTCTCCTCTGGATCAGGCCTCTTTCAAAGTCTTGGAGTTGGTGGAGTAAGATGGGACACAGACCACTCTCAAATTGTCTATATTCACGTTTCTCCACTGTTCTGCAAAGGTAGCGGTCTGTTTAAGAAATATTGCTCAATATTACCTTAAGGTTGGCAAGCTCAAAGCAGATCTGGACTTACAGGGAGCACCCCAAAGGGTAATCAACAATAGCTGTGAACCTTATCTTACTGCCGCTTCAGAGAATCAGAGCCTTGCAGAGGAAAAGCCCCTTAGCTCAGGAGCTTCAAAATTCTTCAACTGCGATCTACAATAAGAATTCCATTTTACATTGCAGTAGAGTGCATACATGTGATTGAATGAGAGAGGAAGAAAATGAGAATTAAACAAAAGTTGAAGGAAATTCAAATGACTATATGTGGTTCAGTTGATATTATAGGTCTTGTCTTATCTTCTCCTATTCTATGATATTCTATCCCATTTTAATTCATTTTTTAAATGTTGCATATGACTGAATATATTGAATTTATGATTCTAATACAGAAATTATTTTTCCTATATCCCAGATAATTCTTTCTTACTCTTTTACCATTCAGTAACTGCTTCAACCATTTTAGTGACCTTCGGATCAGTAAGGAGTTCTTTCTTAGTAACTTCTGTACCCAGATATGTTTTTGGAGCTTTTCTTGTTGTCTTGAATTGCATGTAAGGCCAATGCCCCAACTCAAAATGAAATGTTGCAACTAGACACTTCCCTTCAGGGCTTTCTGAGGCCACAAATGACTTCTCACTCAATAAGCTACGATCCCCTCCTCCCATCCCCAGTTTTAATAGGAAGAAGACTGAAATTACAAATTAAAACTTAAAAAAAATACCTTAAAATAACATAAAAAATGTGATTTTGGGGCACCGAGGTGGCTCAGTGGGTTAAATGTCTGACTCTTTGGTTTTGGCTCAGGTCATGATCCCAGGGTTGTAGGACTGAGCCCCATGCTAGCATGGAAACTGCTTCAGATTCTCTCTCCTTATGCCCCTCTCCCCAGCTCACACATGCATATGTGCATTCTCACTCACTCTCTCTCTAAAATTATATATATATGTATATATATATATATATACTTATGTATATATATAATAACATGTATATGTAATATTGAAAAAATATTTGGCAAAATATTTGAGAAACTTACACAATGAAAACTATGAATTACTGACAGACATTAACGAAAGCCTAAATAAATGTGGTCATGGAGTAGAAAGTAATATTCCCAAGATGTCCATTTTCTCAAATTCATCTATAGATTCAATGCAATTCCAAGCAAAATCTGAGTAGGCATTTTTTTGTAGAAATTGACAAACTGATTTTAAAATTCATAGGGAAATACAGAGAAGCTAGAAAAAGAAAAACTTTGAAAAAGAGCAAAGTTGGATAACTGGAACTACCTGATTTCAAGACTTACTATAAATTTACAGTAATTAAAACAGTGTGGCATTGGCATAAAAATAGACAAATATACTAATGAATAGAACAGAGAATTCAGAAATAGACCACTACATATATGGGCCATCTATTTTCTACAAAGGTACAAAATTCAATGCAGAAAGACAAACTTCCCTACAAACGGTCCTGGAACAATTGAATATGCACATGCCTAAAAGTGACCTTGGATACATATACCATATGCAAATATTAATTCAAAATAGATCACAGATTAAATGTAAATCCTAAAAGAATAAAACTTCTCGAAGAAAAGTAAAGAAAGATGTTGCATTTCTGAATTAAGCAAAGATTTTTATATTACACCAAAAGTATAATCTATAAAAACAGAAATTGATAAATTAGACTTTCTCAAATTAAAAATGCTGCTCTTTGAAAGAGCTTAATAAGAAAATGATAAGACAAGTCACAGACAGGGAGAGAATACTGACAAATTATATATATCTGATAAAAGACTTGTATCCAGAATACATAAAGAACTCTCAAAATGTAATAACAAGAAAACAAGTAATCCAATAGAAATATGAACAAAAGATTTCAATAGATACTTGATCAAGAAGATTAAAAGTTATGTTTACACTATACAGCAGTCTATTAACTGTGCAGTAGCATTATGTACACAAAATTCATATTCCTTAATTTAAAAACACTTTATTGTTAAAAAATGCAAAATATCATCTGAGCTTTCAGCAAATTGGAATCTTTTTGCTGGTGTAGGATCTTGCCTCTATGTTGATGGCTGCCAACTGATCATGGTGGTGGTTACAGAAGGCTGGGGAAGCTGTAGCAATTTCTTAAAATAAGACAATAAAGGTTATCTCATCTATTGACTTTTCCTTTCATGAACATACAGTATATATGATGATGTTTGATGGCATTTTACCACAGAACTTCTTTCAAAATTGGAGTTAATCCTCTCAAACCCTGCCACTGCTTTATAAACTAAGTTTACGTAAGATTCTAAACCCCTTGTGGTCATTTCAACAAAGAATCTTCATTAGGAGTAGATTCCATGTCAAGAAACCACTTTCTTTGCTCATTCATGAGAAGCAACTCCTCATCCATTAAAGTTATATCATGAGATTTCAGCAACTCAGTCATCTCTTCAGCCTCCACTTCTAATGCTGGTTTTCTTGCTATTTCCACCACACAGGCAGTTACTTCCTCCACCAAAGTCTTGAACCCTCCAAAGACATCCATGAGGGCTGGAATCAACTTCTTCCAAACTCCTGTTAACGTGGATATTTTGACCCCTTCCCATGAATCACAAATGGTCTCAACAGCATCCATAGAATGGTGAATCCTTTCCAGAAGGTTTTCCATTTCCTTTGCCTAGATTCATCAGAGGAATCAGTGCCAATGGCAGCTATAACCTTACAAAATGTATCTCTTAAATAGTAAAACTTGAAAGTCAAAATTACTCCTTGATCCATTCAGAATGGATGTTGTCAGCAAGCATAAACACAACATTAATCTTGTTATACATCAGATCTCTTGGGTGGCCAGGCACATTGCCAATGAGCAGTGATATTTTGAAAATAATCTTTTTTTTTTATTTTTCTGAGCAGTAGGTTTCAACAGTGGGCTTAAAATATTCAGTAAACAATGTTGTAAACAGAGGGTGCTGTCATTCAGGTTGTGTTCCATTTATATGGCACAAGTGGAGTAAATTTAGCATAATGCTTAAATGCACTAGGATTTTTGGAATGGTAAATCAGTACCAGCTAAATTTAGGGTCACCATTTAGCTGTATTAGCCTGTAACATGAGAGTCAGACTGTCCGTGAAGCTTTGAAGCCAAGCATTGACTTGTCTCTAGTCATGAAAATCCTAGGTGGCATCTTCTTCCAATATACAACTGTTTCATCATATTGAAAATAGTATAGACACCTTCATTAATTATCTTAGGTAAAAGCTTGCTGCAGCTTCTACATCACCAGTTGCTGCTTCACTTTGCACTTTGATGAGATGAAGATGGTTTCTTTCCATAAACCTCATTAACCGAGCTCTACCAGCTTCAAAGTTTTCTTCTGCAGCTTCCTCGCCTTTCTTAGCCTTCACAGAATTGAAGAGAGTGATAGTCTACTAGATTGAGGACTGGAATCAGAAGGAATCTGGCTTAGAATGTGCCTTGGAGAGAGAGAGAAGCCAAGGGAAGGAAGGCTCAGCAGAGATGGAGGCATCTGTCAGCTGGGAGAAGACAGGGTTCCCTTTCTGGCTCCCCATTGAACTGTAAGCCCTTTGATGCAGTACGGTGTTCTCTCTCTCTGAAACACGTGAGTGAAAGCCACAAGGCTCTACCTGTAGCAAGGGAAACATAATGCCTTTCCCTTCTAAAAAAAGGCTCCATGGACTTGGTTTGTAACCCTGCCCCTGCAGTCCTTAGCTCTGAAGCCTTGGATAGATTACTTACCACTTCTTTGTTCATTTTTACATCTATAAAACTTGAATAACAACAATATCTTTGCTTTTAGTTGATGAATTCAGTGATATCCTGGAGGCTGTGTGAAAGCGTAGACCACATGCTTATACAAGACAAGCGGGCAGGGTGGACTTTCTTTGTGTCATGGAATTGGCAAGATGTCTTTTTCTCCCTAAGCTGGAGGTAAGAGGAAGGCAGAGGTGGATTCTGGTGAATTTTATGACACCACCATGGCCCATCTTTATCTCAAATGGAGTTAGACCAAGTTGATCAACTTGGTCTTTGATTCAGTGGCAGCAACTCCAAAGAGAGTGACCTGAAATGATTCTCAAACCCAACTGCCTACACTAATAATCTGGGACAGCTGTTAAAAATGCAGACTATTAGACCCATGCAGGGGTTCTGTTTTATTCATCTAGGAAAGGAGCAGGGAAACTATATTTTAAATGCCTAACACAAGTAGTCTAAAACAGCATTTGGAAACCTGTGCCCCTTGAGGTCTGTCAGTTTCAACACTAAGTGTCAACATTCATTTATTTGTCTGTCCCCCTAAAAGGGATTTGCAAACTCTTGTAGTTTGATTTCCTGCTTTCTCAAGCAAGATCTAAAGAAAGAATTTGTAGAGAAAATTATTGTATAAACAAGGAAAATGTTTAGCCTGCTGAAGATTAAAGGTCAACAAATGATTCCCAAGCAATTATAAAACTACTTTGTATGCAAATAATGCTGCTAAATGGGAAATGTGCTAATTACAAATTATTCTTATCTCACTGCAAAGCTTTTTCTGATATTCTGATTCATATTACAAACCTGTGCCCTGCTCAAGACCCAGGCATCAGCTGTGTCTTTGGGAAAACCTGGGCTGCCATCTCTGTGCCTTTGAGGGTCTTCTGGGGCCAGGAGGTGACACTCAGCAGGGAACTACTGAGAGAGGGGGACTCTTCTAAATGTGAACTAAGGTGAATTAAGGGATGACACTGCTTGCCTACTTTGACACACACGCTGGGCTTTCTGTTGCTGGATTTGTGATTTACCTCTATGCTTACTTCCCTAAACAGAGATCTTCAGTTTTTTACACCTAGATTAAGACATATATTGGATCAGGATCAGTGGCCTGGATGAATTAGCAATAGTCATCATTGAGCAGGTGCCCAGTGATTCTGTAAATTCTCACCTGTGGACATTGGCAGTTAAGAAATAGGGATCTGGGCAAGGAAGAAGACTACTCTCGGTTGCCTATGTGGTTACTTCTCTCTTATACCTCCTTCAAACTATATTCTTGGTCTATAAACACATCCTCCCCATCTTCTCTCATTTCCACCTCAACAGTCTATGTCAGGTTTACAAGGACCTGTAGGTGGTAGATACATCCAAATAGTTCATTTTTATACCTTCTAAATGATACTCTCCATACAGAGAAGATTGATGTTACCAGGATATGTATGCATCCTGTGAACTTTGACCTAAATCTCCTTTTGTTCACGGAGACTGCTCTGAAGGTCACTTGGCATAAGCGGCGACTGCTTATGGCACAAACTTGTCTTTGGTGAGTTGGGAAATATCTTCTATTAGCATCGACAGGGCGCTTCCCTGCAGTCTCATGCAATGCTGAAGAAATGGAACATACTCTGTTTCACAGACTTTTTAAGAAGCAGAGACTGGGGTAAGAAGGTAGTTATCAGAAGATATGGAAGGAGTGATCTGGAAACCCTACATCTGCCCCGAGTCAGAGATGTTTTTCTTCAGGGGCATCAGTGGTCAACCTCATTTTCTTTTTTGGCAACCACCCATTAATGCTAAAAGGTCCTAGTTCATCTAGGGTTCTTCCAACATCATAGGGCCAAGACTATCTCCTTCCCAGCTTTCAGTGAACAATATTGTTTTTTTTCCAAGGAGAGTATCCAAGGGGATGTAAATCTCAGTTCACAATTTGAGATCCCCAAACCAAGAATCACTATTGTTCCACGACTTAATTCCAACTGCAAGTCCATTCTATCAGGGTTGGTGGCAGACAGTTAACCTTATTCAGTTTGTCATTCCTTCCACGTCTTTCTCCAGATTATGTTTAAATCTTGGTTACATACGTAGTCCCAAGTATTGGGAAGGCCCCATTTAAGCTTTGAGGTAGCCTATCTACCCAGTCAACCACAGAACATTCCAAATTTTCTCTGGTCTTTCATTATTGGTCCATATAAGTCATGGATTAGGTTTTTCTTGTTTCTGCTTCAGTTACCAAAATAGACAAAAACATTTTAAGTTAAAAGAAAATACATAACGCTCCCAGCTGGTGAGAACTTGAAGAGCAAGCATGCTCTCAAAGAAGAAGTCTTTGGGACAGCAGAAGGGAGTGCTGTGGTGGGTGACAGTGATTTCTGAAAATAATCTAAAGGATCTCACAAGCAACTACAGAGGATTATCCCAGCAAAGGGTTAACTGAGAAGTCATTCATGTCAAGGAATGGCTTTTAAGAAGACAAAGTCCTGGGGTTATACAAAGTTTCAGTTATTGGGGATTGATAAAGCCATGAGAAGATCATTTTCAAAGCTTTACCATGGGAACTTGGTACAATTCCTGGGTGAAAAGTTCACAAAAATGTAAAGGCTTCCCCTAAGACTGCAGCCCTCAGGAGTTTCTTACCCTCCTACTCATTCACATTCAGCCTTGAGCAATTCATTAGAATTACCAGGTAAGTATTCCTACCAGTTTGACTCTGGTGGCTTCTGCTCCAGTTAAGCATATTTCAGCTATAACACTTGGGATGTGCCTTTCTCTCCAGATTTTGAGGTTGTAATTTACCCTGCAACTCCAGTTCTCTGATAGGTCAAGGAAAAATCCTTGATATTCAGTTTATCCAGCTTTTCCTGTAGTAAGGAAGACAGTGTTGACTTCTAAGTTCTTCACATGTGGGAGTTGAAACTGGAAGTCTCTAAAGGTTTTTCCCTATATTCTCTTCTGTAAGTTTTATAGATTTAGGATTTACACTTAAATCTATGATCCATTTTTAATTAATTTTTGTAGTTGGTACAAAATATTAATTGAAATTATTGTTTGTTTCCTTTTTTTTTGCATATGGATATCTAGTTGTTCCAACACCATAAATTGAAAAAACTATCCTTTCTCCATTTAGTTGCCTTATACCTCCATCCAAAATCAGTTGTCCATGTATAAGTGGGTCTCTATTTGGTTCTATTTTACTTATGTCTATATTAAATCCAATACCATACAGTCTTGATTACTGTGGATTTATAGTAAGTATTGAAATCAGATAGTGTTTCTCTGCAAACTTTCTTTTCAAAGTGCTTTGCATTTCCATAGCCATTTTAGAACCATCTTGTCAATTCCTACCAAAAAAAAAAAAAGAAGCAGAAGAAAAAAAAGACTTCTGGTATTTTGATTGGGATAGTATTGAATTCAGAGGCCAATATGAAGAGAACTGACATCTAAACAAAACTGAATATTCTGACATAAGAGCAATGTATGTTGATTGCTCCATTTATTTAGATCTTTATTTTCTCACAGCAATGATTTGCAGTTTTCTGTGTATTGGTTTTACAATTTTTGGATCAGATTTATGCCTAAGTATTTCATATATTTTGATGAAGCAAATACAATTTCTTATTTAAGCCATTTAACAATTGGATATGTTGTTAATTTCCACTGAAAATATACTACCTGTGCCTTGTTTAATGCTTCAATCATTATTTGTGATTTCTTCCATTCTTTTATACTTAAAAAGTGGCTTCTGATTGTGATATTAAATAAATACCTACCCTTTCCTCACCTGGGCTTCAAAGTTTTAAATTAAACAGCTTCATTTATGTGGATTGTTTTGTGTATATGGTGTGAGGTAAGGATCCAACGCTATCTCCATTCCAAATAATTAACAACTATTGTTAGCAAAAGTCATTCCTTCATTTTTTAAATTTATCCCTTGATTCGTGATGACATTTTTATAGAAATCTCCTCATTATGAACTTTCATAAATAATAATCATGGTATGTTCCAGAGCAAAATTATGTCAACTACATCTGCACCAAGAGGTGTCATTAGTGGTCGTCTGTGGTCATTCTATTTACTAAATGTATTTGTGTTTTTCATTGCTAATTTTGAGTTATTTTACTAATATCATGAATTCCATCATATAAAAGAAATGCAATTAGCAGTGTGAATACGGTAAGATGAGGACAGAAGCAAAAGTAGAGATCATTTTTTAAAGCAAAGTCTTAAAAAAAAACATTACAAACATTTGAAGTTTCTCAGAAAATGGCAAAATTGCACACATGACTTCCACAGTTAGAAAAGATTCTGATGGATAAAAACAAATCAATGCAATAGAGGAAACTGCTGGGTTCCTCTGCAATAAATAATAATTCACACTAGCAAAGAAAACTAATGGGCAGTATTTTAGGTGTGGGCTAAAGAAGTATCATCAACACTAGAAACCATTTGTTAAATATTCTGAGAGGACAGGAGTTTGAGAACATAAAATCTCTGTGGCGAGAGGATGCTGCTGATTCACTCCAGGTCAAGGCTTATTCATATCAGCACATCAAAATGAGCAAGTGATGAGTAAGATAGCAAGTGAAGTTATTTTAACTGCTGGGGGTCTTCAGGTCTCATTCAGAGATATTCAAGGACAGCTGCCAACCTGAGGAGTCTTTATCAGCTTCCACAAAACTGGGGGTTTCCAAAAGGATAATACATGAGCTAATATGTGAGGATCACCAATAAGCTGAAGGATATCAATATCCCTCAGTTTAAAGCACTGAAAGACCACCTTTCAATCTAATTAGCTAGAAATGTACTGGAAGAAGCCATCTTAGACACCACCTTCTAATCACCTTCTATATATCTTTTCTTTTAAGCTTATGAATAGATGAACCTGTGAACTCTATTTCTAAATCTAAAGGTCGTAATTCTAATCTATACTTAACCTCTGTTTTTTGTCATTATACTATTCCAGTCACCACTGTTGTAATTAATTCGTCATAATTTTTATTTTTTAAAAAAATCTTGGCAGTCTGCATCATTTATTCTTCCAGATAAATTCTAGAATCACTTCAGATTGAATTAAACTATAAGCTACAATTGAGATGAATCATATTTATATTTAGTTTTCCTGGATACAAACATAGCATATTTCTCATGTATTAAGCCATGTTTGTACCCTCAGTCAATTCTTTTGATTTTCTTCACGTGACTATAGCACATTTTATATTTGGCTACATTATATATTTGGGTTTTTGGTTGTGTTTTTTTTTTTTTCTTTACGTAGTTTTGTATTTTTTGTATTAATAAATAATTTGCTTTTTTAAATACTATTTTCTATCTGCTTTTTCCAGGAATAGAGGAAGATCTTGATTTCTATATATCTTTTCTACATTGTCAAATACTCATGTTGGCTTTGGTAGTTTTTACATTAATTTTCTTCCTAAATATTACCCATCTTTTTATATGTTCTGATACAAGAGGATTATCTATCTTTCCAAAGTTTGAAATAACAAATTTTTCAAATCAGCTGGAGTCTTTGGTCTTTGAGGACCTTTTTTCCCCAATTATTTTTCTTCTCTTTAAATCAAAATGGAAAGGTATATTTTTCCAAGAAAACCATCAATTTGTTTGAGAATTTCAAATTACCTCCATAGGGCATTATATGGTAGTATGTTGTTTTAAAAGTATTGTGTATGTATCTATTCTTTTTTCAATTTCGTATTGTAGTAAAATACACATAGCACAAAAGCTACTACCTTAATCATTTTTAAGTATACAAGTCAGTGGTATTAAAATACATTCATAATGTTGTGCAACCATCGCCACCACCCACCTCCATAACTCTTTTCATCTTGTAAAACTAAAACTTTGTACCCATTAGCATTATCTCATTTCTCCCTCCCCTAGCTTGTGGAAACCACTACTCTACTTTCAGTTTCTGATTTTGACTACTCTAAGTACCCCTCATAAGTGGAATCATACAGTATTTGTCATTTTGTGACTGACAAATTTCACTTAGCAAAATGTCATTAAGGTTCATCCATATTCCTTCCTTTTTAAAGTTGAATAACATTGCATTGCATGGATATACCACATTCTACTTGTCCATTTATCTGTCAATGGACATTTGGGTTGCTTCCATGTTTTAGCTATTTTTGAATAATGCTGCTATGAACATGGGTGTACAAATAACTTTGAGACCCTGATTTCAATTCTTTTGTGTATATATCCAAAACTGGAATGGTAGAATCATATGGTAATTCTATTTTTAATTTTTTGAGGAACTGCCATAGTGTTTTTACAGTGGTTGCATATCTACCAACATTACATGAGAGTTTCCAATTTCTCCACATCCTCACTAACACTTATTATTTTTTTTTTTGATGCTTTTGTTTTTGCTTTTGTTTTATGATATCCAGGATAATGGTTGTGAGGTAGTATTTCATTGTAGTTTTAATTTGTATTTACCTAATGATTAGTGATACTGAGCATTTTCTCATGAGCTTATTGGTTATTTGCATGTCTTCTTTAGAGAAATTCTTATTTGATTTCTTTGCTTATTTTTGAATTTGGTTATTTGGGTTTTTTTGTTGAGTTTTAGGAATTTTCTACATATTCTGTATATTAACCCCTTATAAGATAGATGATTTGAAAGTATTTTCTCATTTCTATGAGTTGTCTTCTTACTCTGTTGACATTGTCCTTTGATGTATAAAATTTTTAAATTTTCGTGAAGTCTAATTTGTCTTTATTCAGTAGATCTACTTTTATATTACCCTTTTAATTTTTTGTGCAATATTTTTAAAACTATACTTTCCAGAGATCATTTATTTTATTGAGATTTTTGCCCCTAATGTACCAGACATTTAAAAAATTCTGTTTATCTAATTTTTATTTGTAATGTACTTATTTATTTCATATCTATTCTTATATTCCCTTAATTTTTTAGTGTGTTAAAAGCTTATTAAGCTGGATTCATTACTTTCATTCATAATTGCTTAATTAAAAAAATATATATAATGGTAGCAGTTTGCCTAGTGATTTTGTTATGCCCACAAACCATACATTTTGATAAATACTGCTCTTGTTTTAGGTACTCTCTAACAATTTTATAATTATAGCTTTTATTTTCTCTCAAATCCAAGAAATTTTTACAGAAATTGCCTGTGTTAAAAAATAATTCTTGCTTAATCTATATTTATGCAACCTCATTACTATACTTAAATCTCTTAATTAGTCTACTTTATACATTAAAGAATGTCACAGATTTATTAAAGTATACTGTTTTGTGCAAATTTCTTTTTATTTCTTATGGGTTTTAAAAATATTTTGATATTATTGGTTGGTATATAAATCTGCTTCAGATGACATCTTTTATCAATTAAAAATAACCCTTTGGGGACTCAGTCAGTTAAGCATCTGACTCTTGATTTCAGATCAGGTCACGATATCATGGTTCATGAGTTTGAGCCCTGCACATCAAGCTCTGTGCTGACAGTGCAGAGCCTGCTTGGGATTCCCTCTCTCCATTTCTCTCTGCCCCTCCCCTCCTTGTACTTGCACGCATGTATGTGCATGCAGGCATGGTCTCTCTCTCTCAAAACTAACTAAATAAAACTTGTTTTTTTTTTAAAATTACCCTTTGCCTATTCTTTGCATTTTTTCTTTTTATTTTACTTTATCTAAAATTAACATTGTCATTTATTATTTTCTAATGTTTGAATTTGCTTGGCACAGGTTTTTGTTGTTGCTGTTGTTTTAGTTTTAACTTTTTTGAGAGCTGTTTTGCTTATAAAAGAGCACATATTGGAGCTTTACAAATAGAGAGTCTTTTACAAAAGAGGGGTTAAGATAATTTACATTCAACTCTATATCTTGTTTGGCCCTCCTTCAGGGTAATGAAAAGACCATGCAATAATCCTTTGAGTGACATTACTTCCTTCTAAAAAGCCATACTGCCCACTCTACTCATACCTCCTTCCTGGGCTTTGTACCTCTGCTGAGCTGAGGTAATAGGGCAAGGAAGAGAACTAGATTAGATACAGGACCAGAAGTAGGAATAAGTAAATGGACTGATTTGGATCAGGCATCTGATCCAAAGAGATCCTATGAAATGCCCAGACTCAAGAGTCAATAGGGCACCTTATACAGTAATGACGGGGCAGCCCAAATACTCCCTTATCGTACAGGAGTTTGAAAGCATGACAAAGAGAGTCAGCAGTCAAAAAAGAGTACGAACCCCTGAAACACACAGAGCACGTAGAAAAGTTGTAGAAGAGAAGGTAAGATGACAGAGCAGTCAGTCAGTAGTACCTGAGGAGGCTGAGAGTCCAGCAGTGTGGAACTGATGTGGAAAACAAGCACAACCGGGTGAGACCTGAACGGCATTTCAGGTTGCCATCACATGTGCTGGGCTGGTGTTCTGGGCTGCCCCACTTCCCCAGGCCCCCTTTTCGCCTTAGGGAACCAAAGAGTATCTGAAGTTTTAATCAAAGAGCCCCAAGTAACACATTGCTTCCCATTTCCTATTCATATATTTCTGTACTCTTTCCTCTTTTTTCTATATTTTGCTATGTGTAATATATGTTGTTTGATTTTATATGCTCCAAGGACTTGAAAGGATTATATCCTGTTTTGAATTCTTTTAGTGAATATCTTTTTAGTTTTTCAAAAATATCATTTTACTAAGTTTTAGTTGATATTTCTATAACTATTAAAATCGAGAACGGAGTCTCTTGAGTCTTATTTATACAAGGGAGGGGATTTTGCATGGTTTTATTGCTCTGACTTGATACTTCTTTTAAAATAATAAACTAGGATTTTTATACAGCTTGTTAATAAATCACTATTCTTTTTATGATACGTAGATCATATTTCAAATTCTTCAACATTTAAATTATTTTTAAGCAACTCCTTTACAAGAATTAGTTTTTTTTAAGTTTATTTATTTTGAGAGAGAGACAGAGAAAGAGAGAGAGCGAGCATGTATGCATGCACAAGTAGGGGAAGGGCAGAGTAAGAGGGAGAGAGAGAATTCCAAGCAGGCTCCACACTGTCAGAGCAAGCCCCATGTGGGGCTCAAACTCATGAACGGTGAGATCATGACTAAAGCCAAAATGAAGAGTAGGATGCTTAACCAACTGAGCCATCCAGGAGCTCCAAGAATTATTTTGATTTAATTCTATGTTTAAGTGAATCACTTCAATGCTTATTTCTCAATCTTTTATACCTCAATGTACACATCCCTTATTATAATTAACAAATGACTACATAGTGATTCCTTGGTACCATGAATTGTAAGCATATAAGAATAATGACTCATTTAAACCTCCTAACAGCCCCATGAAATGAGTGCTAATATTATCCCCATTTTATAGATGAACAAACAGAGGCACAGAGTTATAACTTGCCTACAGCCATGACTAGTTATTAACAGAACCAAGATGTGAAACCCAGGCAGTGAGGTGCTAAGCCCGTATTTTCAGTTGACCTGCTCTGCTGCCTCTCACTTATAAGCTCTTAATTTTAATTAATTTTTCCATAGGTTCTTGTATCTTTTTTCAAAAGCATTACTTGAGTAGTATATTTTTTGAGTCCCTATATGCCTGAGAATTATTCTTTATTCCTTTCATTTATGAAATACAAATTCATTTGTTTAAGTTAACATGGAGCATATTCTTTAAACAAAAACATATATATATATTTATTAAAAAATAGAAAAAATATTCATGGAATAACTTTCAGGATGAACCCTGGGTCACTTTTGCTTTTTGCTTTTCTTTTTCAAGAAAGAACACTGATAAACTGCCAGGACCAAGAGGCAAGATTCTGAAAGCATGTTTCTGTGGCAAAGGAAGCTGGTTAGACTAGTGTGGATGCAGCAAGGGTGGAGAGAAAAGAGAAGATTGGGAGGGCAGGGCAGGGAGAAAGGAAGTGAGAGAAGGCAAGATGGCCTATATCCCTACATGATGTTCTGCAAAGGCTCTGTAGGACCTCTCCCAAATATCTAAGCTCATGCATGTGAATAAATGAGTCAGTGCTCATATGACAGGTGGCTCTGTGAAAGCTAATGAAGGTCCTGGGTCTGGCACACAGATTGATAGAGGTAGAACAGACAATGCCTGGGAAAGCACAGGAAAAAGCACACAGGCTAAAGAGAAGGTAATCTCCCTGGGAATTTTCAGAAACCACTTGGGAAGGCTTCAAACTGTCCTAGGCGAGGGAATGGGAGATTGAAAACCATTTACTTAAATCTGTCAGGGGCGGGGCGCCTGGGTAGCTCTCAGTCGGTTGAGCGTCCGACTTCGGCTCAGGTCATGATCTCGCCGTTTGTGAGTTCGAGCCCCCGCGTTGGGCTCTGTGCTGACAGCTCGGAGCCTGGAGCCTGGAGCCTGCTTCGGATTCTGTGTCTCCCTCTCTCTCTGCCCCTCCCCCACTCATGCTCTGTCTCTCTCTGTCTCAAAAATAAATAAACATTTAAAAAAAAATAAATCTATCAGGGGCCAGGATGCCCCACTTGACATCTTCAGTAACCATCCAGTTTATAATGTTCTCTGGATATAAACTTGTTGCAGTATTCTAAGTCTGAATTGTGCTGGAAAAGAGATTAATCCCTTCTACTTACGTGATCAGGCATTTTCTTCAACTCAAAAATATGTACTTTCTAATTAAACACAGTGAGCAGTTACAGGTGCCAGACTCAAAGAGTCAGGGTGTGGGACCAGCTCGTTCATGTGTGACTTGTGGAACCTTGTCCAAATTACATCCTCCCGTGCTCAGGTTTCCTCACCTGTAGAGCAGAGGTAAATGCTGCACCTACCTGCACTGTTCTGTGCAGCAGATGTGAAGATGCTTTAGTATATACCTGACACGAAGTAAGGGGCTTAATAAAAGTTAGCTGTTACTGTGGTTGTATAATTGACTATCAATTCTGTTCCAATTATTCTAGCACCTTCCTCAAGAATGTCTACAATTTTGTTGTTTGTTTATTCAGAAGCATTTATACTCATGTTTTTTTTCATGATTTATTTTGGTTTTGCTTCATAGTCTGGTAAAACATCTCAGGTTTGCCCCCTAAATCCCTGGTTTAATTTTCCATTATGTCTTCTGTGTCTTTAATGCCAATAATGTATACTTTAATACTGCTACTGTGTTTTTGGTTTTCTTGTGATTGTTTTTTATCTTACCCATCTCTTTCATCTCATCCACCAATGTTTTCATCTCATTACTCTCCCTCCTAATACGACTTTCAATTACTTCTTTTATGGATCCTATTGCTTCCTACTAAGAATGCAAAACTGTTTTCAAATTTTCTGTTTTCCATAGTAAATGATTTTTCATAGCAGTTCACTTTATTATATTTTGATATGAAAGTCTGCTATTATTTTAAATGTTTTGTGTTTTATGGACCTTAATAACAAATGAATTGTTTCTTCTTTTGGGAAGAGAAGAAGTGGAGTCAGATCCTCTGTTGCCCACTGGCAAGCTGTGCTCTTTGCCTGGGGCTCCTCCCTTTGCCCTCTGGGTTGTGGGTCAAATCTCTTTCTTAGGTTTGCAGCTGAACACTGGACTGCAACTCTCAGTGTCTTCATCTTCTTTAACTTGAGCTTTGATAGTCTGAACAGATGAAACACATGAAAAACCAGAGGATATCTTGAGAGCAGAACCCTCCCTCTACCTTTACCTTGCAGTCCTTTACTTTGGGTCATCCTCTTTCATTCATTCATTCATTTATTCATTATTCATTCATATAACTATGACACTTAATAACTATGAGTTGCATGTCTATAATGAGCACTGGAGATAAAGCAAAACATCCTTGGTATCCCTCAAGAAGCACACATACATACCATGAACAAGATAAAATTGTGAATTTGTGAATACAGTGAAGAGAAAGAGTAATGTGGTGAACATTTTAGAGCAGAAAAAAATTCAGTGTTGGTAGCTATCAAGGAAGACTTCTCTGTGAAACTGACATTTAAGCTGATAACTGAAGGCTGAATTAAAATCATTTAATGGAATAAGAAGAACAACATTCCAGATAGGGGGAACCATATATGTAAATACACTGTTGTAAAACTGAATGCAAGGGGGGTGTGGAAGGTAGGGCTCTGCAAAAGCAGCCAAGGGCCAGTGCAGGTAGAGTCTGCACGTCTTATTAAGGACACTGGCCTCCATTCCAAAAGCAATGGAATACCACTAACCAGGTTTTAAGCATTGTAGTGATATGCTAGAGATACGGTCTTTAGAAAATCTCCCTGCTTGGAGAGTAAAACTTGAATTAGAGAACTAATCATGGACACAGTAAAAGCAGCTAGGGGTTATTTTAGTGGCCTGAGTAAGAAATAATGTCAGGTTAGTTGCATAGGGCTGGAGGTTGGTAGATTGGAGAGATATATGAAGAGCAGAAGTAACAGAACTTGGTGAACGAATGCGGTAGACGAATTGCGGAGAAAGGAGGTCCAGGATGCCCTGTAGGTCCTAATTTGTGCAATTTAGCTAGATGGTGGAGTTTTTCACTGAGATCATATCTTAAAATAGGCTTGAAAAGAAAAAGCTTGAGATTATTGTTGATAATATTTAAATTTGAGAATCTATAGAGACATCTAAGCAATAATTTCAGGAAAACTCCTAAAATGCAGATCTGGAGCTCAAAATAAAGGTTTAGGCTTACTTTGTAAGCTTCATGAGTCTTTGATGAATAGACAGTAACCAATGCTGTAGATGTTCAAGAGACTTCTAAGGAAGAGGAATTGATGTGCACACAGAAGCAAGTTAGGACTGGGCCTTATGAAACAAACTCCGCATTTACTAGCTAGGGGAAGAGAACGAAAAAGCAAATAAGACTACAATATCCACAATGTCGAAGGAAAATCAGAAGAGTAGATGTGAAAGTAACTGAGGGAAGGGAGGGTTTCCAGAAGGACCCATGGCCAACAATGCCAAACAAGAAATTTGTCACCTTAGCTTTCTTATCTTTCTAGCTACGATTATAAAAATGTTATTCTGGGGGTTTCCATCTGTGAGTACATATGGAAATTGAAGTACTAGCTGGGAGAGGGAGAAAGGGAAAGGAAAAATCCAGGCTGGACAATTAGTAGCTACTGTGTGGAAGCTTTCTGTATGGTACAGATCCTGTGTTTCTGAACTAGGGAAGGCGGGGGGGTACTGCAGGGATGGGGAGGCAGGGTTTGGGGACTGGAAGGTAATGGTGATATGGCAAAATCATGACATTGGTTCAGGTTCTGGAGTCAGACTGAGTTCAAATCCTAGTTCTGCTTCTTCACTAGCTAAGGACGCTTGAGCGAGTTTCCTGTGCTCTTCTCTATCTACCAAATGGGAATCGAAATATGACTTACCACCTGTTGTGGTTGTGAGCATTACATGAATTAATATTTGTGCAGTACTCCTGACAGTGCCTGGCGCTTTGGAATAAACAGTGGGCATCAGCTACGATTTTCAGTTCAAGTGAACAAGCTTATTCTCTTTCCAGGGGCTAGCAGAGGTAGACAACCAGTTCTGCACACCAGTCTGACAGTCTCCCTAGCAGTCTACTCACTGCCAGGCTCACAACCTGCTTCACCAGGTTGCTAAGATATATTTTCTAATCTGTTTCTTCTATAAATTTTATATGGAGAAAATAGGTTATTAGAGACTCTTTTATGCTAGCTTTTAAATTTTATTTATTTGAACAGGTATTTGAAGAAGAAATCAGCTCCTCTTAATAGAATTACTTGTCACATAGACTGACAATTAACAGCTCAGCAAACTGATAAGACCCTTATGTTTTACTCTCCTGAACAAATAAGTGTTCAAAGAGAGTTGACCCCTTTCAAAAGCACACTGTCAGCACCCTTTACAGCAGGCTCATCAAGGTTGCTAACCCTGTGGTCCAATCATAAGTCAACACCACAGAATATTCCACAATGTTGTAACCCATCACAATGAACAGCTTGTAATGTGACTTATTGAACCCAAGTCTTATTCCTTCTTGCCTGTCACCTTAGAGAACAGCTTATTCAAGAATTTAGGTCTGTGGTCCTGTTTTCCATGTACCACAATCCATTCTAAGTCACAAAAGTCAAACTCTGTGAAGAGGCTCATTCCTCTTCCCTGTCTGCCCAGCTATCACACAAAGGCCTCAGTATTACCACAGGCAACCAATTATCAGTCTGTCGTGAATCTTCTGGAGATGTTGGTTTGTACTATAGTTCCTTCATACCCATTTATTGAATTACCAAATGTAGACAACTGCTTACTACCTTTTTTTTTTTTTTTAATTTTGAGAGTGTGCGCACATGTATGCATGAGCACAGAAGGGGCAGAGAGAGAGTGAGAGAGAGAATCCCAAGCAGACTCTGTGGAGCCCAAAGCGGGGGTTGGGGCTTGACCTCACAAAGCGTGAGATCATGACCTGAGCTGAAATCAAGAGTTGGATGCTTAACTGACTGAGCCACCCAGGCACCTCAACCTTCCTTTCTTTTTAAATTTAATATATCTTGGGTATCTTTCTGTATCAAAATATAGAGAGCTCTTTTCTTTTTTAAAGCTCCATATTATGTTGTTATATGGATGTATGATAATTTATTTTAAAGGCACTTATTGACAGACTAGTGATTTGTTTCCAGTCTTTTGCTATTACAAACAAGGCTGCAATTAATAACCTTGTAAGTATATTATTTTGCACCTGTGCATGAATATCTGTGGGATAAATTCCCAGAAGTGGTATTACTAGGTCAAAGCATATTTGCATTTGTAATTTTGACAGAGATCACCAAATTGCCCTCCATAGGGGTTGTACTAATATAAATTCCCATCAGCAATGTCTGAAAAGGGTCTGTTTCCCCACAGCTTTGCCAACAGGGTATGTTTTTGATCTTTGGATTTTTGCCAATCTGATAAGTAAAAAATGGGATAATAATATAATTTTAATTTCCATTTCTCTTATTATGTATGAGTTGTGCATCATTTCATATAAGAGCCTTTTACATTTTCATTTCTGTTCATATGTATCCATCTATCAGGTTGTTCTTTTTCTCAGATATTTTAAACATGTATAGCCCCTTCTTTGTAATTTTTAACATACCACCCTGGGACTCAATCCTTATGTTTTTGGTCAAGGCCCTTTCCTGCCTTAGTTCTCTATTAATAAACATGTAAGTATATGTATGTGGAGAAGGGGTACACGAGACTATTATTAGAAGTGGAAAGAAATGAGGAATGGCAATTTATGATTGACATTCAAGCTCTGACTTTTTTTTTAAAATGGTGATTCTGGCAGATTCTCTCCACTTATAGCAAGGTTTCATTTCTTCCCAGTTCTGAAAGAAATGTGCAAATTAAAGAATATGTGTAACCTCCCTAGAGTGGTCTTCCTCGAACAATTACTCTCAAGATAGTAGTTAGGAAAATGGTGGAGCAAAGAATAGGATTTGAGGGAACTTGTCCAGGAGGAATCGCCCTTACAACCACCTGTCAGTCACCTGGAAATCCAGTAGCAAAGAAGAAAAATGGCCAGGACTCTGTCATCGCTAGGGGGAAGGCAGAGGGAGTGTCATTCTTAATAGAGATGCTGACGTGGTGGGAGAGATCTGCTATGACACGCTCACTGCCACGAAGAGAACTCATTCCCTAGGTGTACATATCTGATCTATCCTGTGCTTTAAAAATAGAAACCATGAGCCCAGTTGAGGAACTGCTCAGGGTGGGAAGGAAGCATAATCAAATGCGAGAATTGACCTGGTAACACATACTCACATGAGGTAACAGTTTACTCTGTAATATCATTTAAGGTGAAACTCAGAAAATGATTTGAAATATGACCACCAACCTAACAGAGTAAAACCAAGAGACTAAGCTCTGTCACCTAACAACCATGTGCCCTGGAACAAGTTGTTAAACTATTCTTGGGATCAGTTTCTGGTTCTATAAAATGGGGTGGGAAAAGGATGGGGCATCTCAAGACCCTTTTTCAACTTTGTTATACTGTGATTCCCTGATGGACCATAGAACCAGGGTGCTATCAAACAGGGACATGAATTTAGTTTCCAAGCATTTAAAGAAAATTTATACTTAAGTGGTACTTATCACTGATTGAAAATAACTGACCATTATTTGTGGTACTCTGCTCATGCTTCAAGTTGCTGGTCAGATACTAAATCTTCCCAGCTGCCACAGGCCAAGGCCCTCGTCTCTTCTACAGCCCTCCAGGCCCCAAACACCTATGTTCACGGCAGACCTATCAGGGTTAAATGTCAGGACATTTGGCTAAGTCATCTTCCCATACCCATCCATGAAATTTTGCCTTGTTTTCTTTCTCCTTTACAAATAGTTCCTCAGATGATCTCTACTGTTGACACTTTAGCTCTCAGCTGCATGCCAGTGGAGATGAAACAAACTGATATTGGCCTTCTATGTTGAGCAGGGACTACTGCTAGGCATCCTATGCAATGCCTCATTGTTGTTGTTATTGTCATTGCTTCTAGATTTAAACGACCAGAAATGGGTTTTACTTTTAAGACTTCCTAAGCTTGATTACAGAATCTTAGAGATGGAGGAAATACTAAAAATATCAGTTCTGTCTCTCACCCATTTCAAAATTCCTTATGCAGCATTCCTGCCAAAGGGCCATCTAGTTGCTTAATGCTCCTGCTGACAGAGAACTCACTACCTGACAGGTAGTCGCATTAGCTAGCATCTTAATAATGGCATTAAGTGGCTTCCACTTTGCCCTTTTAGAAGCGTGACATTGATCCATTGCTCCTCTTGTTTTTAACTCATCCTAAGTTAGGAGAGAGCATTTGGCAGTTTGATAGTACCGATTTAGTGTTTATTTAATAGTAAAAGTTCCAAATGCCAGCTGTAATCTTTAGTAGCTGTTTTTGTGTTGGTGATACAATTCCAACAATTACATTTTATGAAGTCATTTGCATTAGGGTTGAGGCAATCTATGAATGAATCAGGATTGGAAAGGAAGAGAACTAGGATTTTGTCACAGCTTTGTTCACAAGTGGAGACTTTAGGGAAAAACCTGCTTCTCTTTCTGGTTCTCAATTTCCGAATATGTAAAATAAAGGGAAGAATATAGACAGTTTCTACATACCCCCCTTTCCCAGCTGTAACTTTTAATAGGCCATGACAGTGCTTTGCAAATGGAAGATACCAAAAATGGTAAATATATGAAAGCATGAATTTCTATGACCAAGTGAATATGTAGACAAAGTAGATAATCCAGAACATAGAGCTCAGGTTTGCCAGAAAAGCTCCAATTATTACCAATAACCGTGAAAATTAAGATAAAACAGGATTTCCACATCCTCGATGACTTCTGACATGACATTTCCACTTAGACTCTTTATTATTTTACTGCATTAATGACATTGTCTCCTAAGAAACATCATCTCACTTAAAAGGGGAACTCTGAATTAACTTTATGGATTATTGGGCTTTTTTCTATAAATTATTTTGATGGTGGCTGGACATATTGGCTGGCATACAGAAGGGAAAGGGCCAACTTGGGAGACAGCCTGAGCCAAATCTCCAGGGCCAGCTCAGTGTGAGGGGAGTGCAAGACAAAGGTTAGGGAGGGAGTGAAGTAACTAAGGGAATAATTCTTTGAGTGAAGTCAAGACTTATTTACATGCTCAACTCAAGCCAATCACTGCTTACGACATTGATACACATGGAAGATTATTTTCTGGCACAAATCTGTGTGTGGAGAATTTAGTTGTCTATGGAAAATAACAACCACAAGAACTCTGAAGGAAAACAGCTTCTCTAAATTTAGGACGTCAGTGGCAATTTGCCCCCTGAGAGCTAATAAAAGAAGCTGTACCCTAGAGAAATCTGAACACCAGAGGAAGGTTTCTAAAACTTTTTGAGAGGATTTGAGGGATTCATGGTGGAACTTTGCAAAAAATTTCATTATTTAGCTTTCAACACTATGTCCCAATAGATTGTTGGTTTGGGCCCACTAGTGGTTAGGAACTACTAGTTTATTTGAGAAATAAGAAACTATAGCATGGTGAAGTGGAAAGAACATTGGCCTGAGAATTAAGAGATCAGAATTATAGTCTCAGCTTTGTAAATTTGGGCTGTGCTTCTGCTATCTGTAAATGAGGAGAGAGATGACTGTTAAGATTTCTTACAGAATTAATTGTCCATGAACTTTTTACATTTATAAAAAATAAAGATTATATCTACTTGGCTTTTATATCTTCAACTCTGAGGTCATTGGATCTATCAATTTTAAATTCCCGTGTAATTACAGCAGTGAATTCTGCTGGTCCACCTTTCTCTTCTATATAAGTTCTTAATTCTAGACTACCTGTTTTACTCACCATCCCTCTGCAAACAGTGACCTCTTTTTAAAATTATATATTTCTTCGTTCCTCTAAATATCCAATTCTTTCTGCAGGTTTTCACATCCAACAAGCCATAGGATAAAATAGACTTTTTTTAGTTGACTGATAAAATGCACTACACCTGCTTAAATTTGAATTTGAATATTTTAGTGTAAGTATATTTCATGCAATATTTAGGATATGCTTATGCTAAAAATTATTCAGTAACCTTATGAAATTCTAATTCAACTAGATATCTTTTATTCTTATTTTTTTACTTTAGTAACCTTATCTTTGACTAGAGTTCCTTCTTCCCATTCCCAAAGTCCCATGGAACTTCATTTGAACGATTCTATGTATACTTACATACCTTATTATCCAACATTTTGACTGTATGGGTCCATCTGATTTCCCTAACTAGATTATTAGTCCTGTGAGAGACAGAACTAGATGCTACACATTTTGCATCTCCTCCTACCCCCGATGGTGCTTTGTATTATTTCATAATTGGCTGATTCCTTTGAGACTCCTTCACAACCCATGTACTTGCTCCCAATTATTAAATCACAGTCTGCTTCTTCTTCAAGCTAAGATAACATAATAATACCACATTAGCCCACACCCACAAGAAAATAGGACGGGATTCAATGAAAATTAACATTAAGGTCCACAGCAGTTGATCGGTTGTTACCAGTGATAATGAAAATTATAAATTGATCAAATTTCTTCTAATGAATTAAAAATTACTATGAAGTCACTTGCAAAGCTGAATTCTTATTTAGCAGTTCTGTCTTACCTGCTCTTAACTTATAAGATCCATTTTGCAAGGCACAAAACCTCCTAATGTTTTTGAAAAGTCTCATAAGATAGTGAGTTCCTTTTGTGTCCATATAAAAACATTCAATATTGTGTATTCCTTCCCCTAGAAAACTAAGGCTACCAACCAACTTCTCTCCTTAAAATAAAGTTCTTTACTTTAACTTCATTCCCATGCTGGGTCTGTTCTTTTTCAAGTCTTACCTACTTCCATGGAGCACTCACCATTTCCCAAACACACCCTGAACCTTTGTTTGCTCATCTGCCTCCATCTCGAATGCTCACTATCTCTGCCTTTCTAAATCCTCGTTATTCCCAGTCCCTGGTTTGTGAAGGTGAAGACTGCAGCAGCCCTAGGAATCTAGTATGACACTATTTTAGATATGAAGAAAAGATGGTCCTTGGACCTATTTGATACTCTGTAGCAGCGTGACAAAGCCATGGCTCAAAAATGTCCCCGAAGTCTTTTATTTCTACCTTTTCCAGGTTCTTTCTTCAAGAACCACCTTGGGGCGCCTGGGGGGTTCAGTTGGTTAAGCTAAGTCATGATCTCACAGTCTGTGAGTTCGAGCTCCGTATCAGGCTCTGTGCTGACAATGCAGAGCGTACTTGGTATTCTCTGTCTCCCTCTTGCTCTCTGCCTCTGTCCTGTGCTCTCTCTCTCTAAATAAATAAACTAACTAAATAAATAAACCTTTAAGAAAAGAACCTTTAGCTACCACCTCTTTTTAAAAGGCTTTCCTCATCACCCCAGCCAAAAATATTCTTTCTCTCTCCTTTAACTACCGACAGCATTTTATTTGTAGCTCTCTTGAGGTACTTCCTCCTTTTTAGGTTGTGTTTTTGTTGTTGGCAAGGTTCTAAAATAAAACTATTCCCTTTGCTAAGAGAGGATTGGGTGTGCCTCTGGAGTACTATTTTCCTAACTGCCTAAGGGTTCTGTTGGAAGAAAAATGGATACATGGTATCACCCATTTGCTCTACCCAAGGACTGAGGCTTACATAAGCAAGGAAGTATGGCTGTCCTTCAGGGAAAGTGTTCAGCACAGAGAAGCAACTGTGGAAAAAGGAATGCCCTGGATTATTCCAGGGACACAGGCTAAGCATGGTAGTAAAGAGATAGTCTTGTGTAGAACTTCACCATATCCTGTATTCCTCCTTCATCAGGGTAATTGTCATAAATAGATTAAGAGAGACACATAAAAGAGGTATCATTATTCTAGGGGCACTTTAAAAAACTCATGTAAACTGTTACACTGTGATTACAACCCTACCAAAGAGCTCTGGAGGTGATACCAGTGGGAGCCACGCTAAGAACAGGGTGAATCAGTGAGCAGAGAGAAGAGGCTGGGTGAAGTCCAGGCATGTCAATGTTGGCTGTCAGATCGATGATGGAATCAGCTGCAGAAGGTGACATGTGGCAGTCACAGGTCTCAATGTCAGAACGGACTGGAACCAAATAGTTTCAACAAAAATTCCATAAAACACTAAATTAAACTTGGTAAAACTTAAAGTATAATATATACGTATATATTATACTTCATATGGGAAGTTCATCATCAACAACCTACCTTTTGGCAAATAAATGACTTTAAAGCATATGGCTTTTTATCAATGCCAGTTTCTTTCAGAAAACTTTTTTTCCCAGAACTGTTAGAATAAGAAGAATATGCATAAACAGAGCAATTACATATGGTTAATTTCTTAGTGACTCAAACTCTCAAACCTTCAGTGGTTGTATATCTACCTACTAAACATTCATGGGTTTGCTACTATGGGTCCAACCCCAAGCTGTGGCCCATATAGACCAGTAAACAAAACAGGCATGACCTCTGTTCTCACTGGACTCGGTCCTGTGATCCAACACCATAACACACTCTTTATACATCATTTGACACAGGACTTAAAATATATAGTAAATTTTAATAAATGTGGAACAGCAGATTTATGCCCAGAACACATTTCTTTATTTTTAAGTCCATTCTATCACCAGATGCCTTTTCCAAGGCACTGAATGCCTCACAAAAAGAGAGATCTTTTTTCCCCAAAAAACAATACCCTGATTAAAATGCTTCATCATCAACACTGAAAAACCAAACAATTAAATTAAAAATGGGCAGAAGAATTGAACAGACATTTTTCCAAAGAAGACATACAGATGGCCAGCAGGCACATGAAAAAATGCTCGACATCACTAATCAATAAGGAAATGCAAACCAAAAGCACAATGAGATATCACCTCATCCCAGTCAGAAAGGCTAGTACCAAAAAAAAACGAGAAATAACTGTTGGTGAGAAGAAAAGGGAACCCTCGGCACTGTTAGTGGGAATGCAAATTGATGTCGTCACTATAAATAACAATACGCAAGTTCTTCAAAAAGCTAAAATTAGAACTACCATATGATTCAGTATTCCACTCCTGGGTATTTACCCAAAGAAAACAAAAACACTAATTTGGAAAGATACATACACCCCTATGTTTACTGCAGCATTATTTACAATAGCCAAATACGGAAGCAACCTAAGTGTCCATCAATAGATAAATGCATAAAGAAAATGTGGCATATATAAACAATGGAATATTACTCATCCCTAAAAAAAGAATGAAATCTTGCCATTCGTGATGACATGTATAGGCCTAGAGGGTATTTATGCTAAGTGAAATAAGTCAGACAGAGAAAGATAAATACCATATGATTTCACTTACAAGTGAAATCTAAAAAAAAAAACAAATAACAACAAAAAAGAGAGAAACATATTCATAAATATGGAGAAAAAATTTGTGGTTGCCAAAAGGGAGGGTGGGGAGATGGGCAAAATGGATGAAAGGGACAAAAATAAATAAATAAAATAAAATACTTTATTGAAAGAAGATTTCTCACGATCAACTATATTCCAAGCACTGAAATTACAATATGGTAAACTTCTAAAGGAAGTCACTTTTACCAAGATGTAAGGACCTATAAATGTATGGGTTTTGTGCTTCAAATATAGGTACATGTCAAAAATCTTATTAAAACTATAATTTACTGAGTGTTTCTTATATGGCTGGTATGTTCTAACCCTTTTTGTTTGTGGTTGAACTTAATCTATACAAACTATAAGAGGTAGGCATTAATTATTATTTCCATCTTACAGATGGGGTAACTGAGGCACAGAGATTAACAACTTGCTCATAGACACAAAGCTACTATGTGGTTTGGCCAGAATTCAACTAAAAAATTCAGCTTCACAGACCACATGCTATTGGCTATACAAAGTGGTAAGTAGTTTGTCTTAACCAGAAATACTAAAAAAATCATATTAGTTTTTTTTTGCCCTAGAGAAATGTAGGAAGTAAATAAAAAACTTTAAGGCAAAACAGCTCATGTTTTTTTATAAATTATGTGTTACCTTAAAGAAAGTTGCAATAAATGAGAAAGATAAAGCTTGACAAGAATGACACTATCATGAACCATAGGATTATGAAAGAGAACTGTTCAGCATTATTATGAAGTTGCAGATCCAGGGCAACACCAAGATGGATGAACTCTCTACCAAGGTACTCAACAAACTGGCTGTTTGTTGAGCTCGCCATGCTCAGTAGAGGTAGACCTGCAATAATGCCCCGGTCAGGCTCATTTCGTTATACAGATGACAAAGGAGCACAACAGCATGCAGGGGAAGTTTACACAGAAAGTCTGAGCTCAAGTCAGGTTATGACATAGAACAGCAGAACTTAATGACAAAATGGGAAATGACAAATGCTTCTGTCTTAGTTTGTTTCCCATCCAGAGAGCTCAAATATCATCCCACCTGGTACAAAACCGGACACTTCCTGGAAACCCTGAATCAGCACCAGCTGAAGTCATCAGGAGGGTAGGATAGCTGCTTCCAGGAGGGAAGGCAGGAGGGTGGATTGCCTGGGGCTCTTCAGTGAAAGGTGAGACTTGGAGAAAGATGGCCTAGGGGCCCCAAGTTCCACTGGCGAGCTCCTCAGCCAGAAATCACCTGTTGGCTGTGGCACTCAGACTGGTCTATTGTGGAAAATGGAAAGTGACTTATTAATATTATTAATAATTAAACATGCCTCGCCACCTCCATAAAAATGTTGACAAGGGGCAGAACACAATTGAAGCCAGGTAACAGCCCCAATGCTGGCACGGTCTACATACAAGTGTTTGTCAGCTCTGTCTTTCTTATCTGTGCCTTCCTGTGTGGAGCTTCTAGGAGAAGAGCATTAGCCCCCAAATTTGTGGTTCTCCTTCAACTGTGGTCAGTTCAGAGGCTATTGAGAGGCATGATTAAAAGCTTGTGGGGGGACGGACATCCAGGGCTATGCCCAGGCTTGATGTTGACTCAATGGCACGTGAAAATTAACAGTGATATGACTCAGTAGTATGTGGCATATAGTAAATGAGAAACTCTCAGTATGTTTGAAAGTCATTATGTCTCATGCTTTCAACATAAAATATATCAAGTGTCTTACTGAAGAAGTAACTCCTCCTAGTGGAGCAGTGGGAAGTGGAAATAAAGATACTCTCTGTGCAATAGTCATGATGCAGGGCCAGCTGTGGCTACCTGTTTTTCCTCACTGACTACAACATTCCTCTGGGAACTATAATGGGCAACCCTGAGCTCCTGACACCAGCCTAATTCACCACATCCACACGGTTATGATGTCAAAACAGAGAGTAACAGAACCCCGCGGAGTCAGACAGGCTGGTGCTGCCCTCTTTGGGCCTCTAGTCAAATCAGCTTGGGGACAGAACCAAGGCCAGAGGTCTCACAGAACAGGAGTAAGTAACCACATCTCATCTAGGGAGAACAGGACTGTATACTGAGAAAGACTCTGCACAAAGTGCCCATATGCATTAGTTCATTTATTCATCCCAGGTGTTGTGGGATGTTTGTAATGCTTTCAAGGTGACTGGTACAAACGGGGCTTGAAGGAGCTTAACGTGAACTGCCCGATGGTACAAACCTATGAGTCATGGAACTGGAATTCGAACTCAGTCTGTGGTTTCAGAGCAGATCGGCATCGATACCAGGTCCAGCCAATTAAACTCAAGAGTAGAATCTGGGTCAGATCCAGAAAGATCTAGAAGACCATGTGCTCATGTTGAGCAATGTTTGCAGTACAGTAGATCACTTTTAAAACACAGTTTACGAGAAGAAAGAAAATAATTACAAAATGTTTGGTCATGTATACTGTGAGTCAGACAATAAATCCTACCACCTTCAGATTTAGGAAAGCTTCTCCTCAGACATGAGCATTACAACAGGGCCGTGACATTGTCCAGAGTGTGTTCCAATCCTGGTGAGAGGAATCAACCCAAGCCGGAGCAGCTCTACTGAATCTGCTTTTAGATTAATTTGCACAGTATTTTTAAAACAATTTTTTTAAGTTTACTTATTTGAGAGAGAGGGGTGGGGCAGAGAGGCAGAAAAAAAGTGAGAGAGAGAATCCCAAGTAGCTCCATGCCGTCAGAGCAGAGCCCGATGCAGGGCTTGAACTCACAAACTGTGAGATCATGAACTGAGCCAAAATGAAAAGCTGGCCAGTTAACCAAGTGAGCCACCCATGTGCCCCAATTTTCACAGTATTTTAAACTTCTTAGATGAACCCAATGGAGACCTTCCAAAACATATATTCTCACTCACTTGAAGAAATCAGATGGTATTAGTCTGACAATTCATTTACCTTGACTCCCAGTATAATGTTTAGACACTTTCTAGATATGTATACCACCAAATGCTGTGTGTTCTAAAGAACTTTTTCCAGCTGGCCCAATCATGACCTTAGACCTTAGTAACTGTTCAACATGCTTTATGGTTGCAGGAATTTGAAAGACTCTTTCTCAAAAGCTATTCTCCTGATTGCCTATTTTACCTTCCATGTAACTCATGAAAGAAATTCAGTTTCCTACTCAAATTCCCAGATGTGACTCAGTCCTGCTTTATCTCTGGAATCTTCCCCCAAATACAGGGAATACAGGATGAGAAATAGCTAGACTCAGAAAAGAACAATTAGCCAGTGCTAAAGCAAGCCTGCTGACAAGCCTTCTTTAAGACCTTCAGCGTTTGCCTTCAGACACATGCTTCCTATTTTAATTCCCTTTCCTCCTCTTTATAAAAACCTATTCCCAACTGCCTTTATGAAAAATTAGTTCTTCAGATGACGGTCATCCTATCACACCTTCCACATGCTTTGTTTGCGCTTTGCATCTGCTTGACCTTCTGGCTCTGGGGTCTACTCCTGTGTTTGCACTGCTGCTAAGGAGGGACAGACAGACACAGAAGTGAAAAATGTATCTGCTTGTCAGTTGATAACATCCCCCAGAAGTGGCCAGGAGAGGGTGTGGGTCAGGGCGGAGGCAAGGGGCCTGTGTGTAATGTGCAGGCTGGCCACACTCAAATATGCCTCCATCCAGTCACCATCTCGTAAGGATGCTGCTCATTGCTTGTGTCCACTACACCATCAGCAGCTTGTCTTGGAGTGAGGCAGGACCTTCTGTATACAGCAGGACTCAGAGACATTATTTGCAGGATTTCATTATTTAGGCAAAAAGACTATCAAAAGTCAACTGCTAATAAGAGGTATATATTTCATTAAAAATTATCTTAAGCTTTTAAATAATTAGCTATAAATACTGTCCTGTAAGTTTCCAATATTACCTCCTAGTTCTGCCCCATAAAGGACACTTTGGTAAAGCATCCAATAACACTCCCTTCTGCTCCGGTGCACCCCACAATGCCCCTTCTGCTAACCCCACTTCTGTGAGCCATTACAGCCAATCTTCACTGTGCTGACTTTTGCTGTCTCTTCCAGGACCCTTATTATTAAGTTTTCAGTCTTTCCGTCTGCAAAAGCCCAAGCTTTCAAGTGAATGTGTGCTTCTGGAGCAGGAATTGTCTTCCTACGTTTTACAAGATGTTAGCTGCCTGCTTTGCTTGTAAATTCCAGAAATGACTCGATAGGTCTGCAGTTCCCTCTCCAGCTTCCGCATCGTGCCCTGCCCAGATTCTCTCTGCTGAGCTCCTTCTCGATCCTTCACTATGGTAAAGGCAGGGAATCCAGCTCCTGATTTGGAGCAGCTCACACACCATTAAGCATCCTCCCTGAAGCTATCCATTGTGCAAGCCACCTCCATCTCATATGCAATATCATGTCAACGATAAATGTCAGTGAAAACATGAAGTTTTCTCAAGTCACTTTTTAGTGCTGTTGGTAACTTCCTTAAATATTATCTTTTATTAAGACATTTAGCATTTTCTAATTAATTTCACACACCCATTAATTTAAAATATTGAGTTCATCAGGACTGGTGTTATTCCTGTTTTATAAATGAGTAAACTAAGTCCCAGAGAGATAAATTATGTGTTTAAGTTCAAAACTGCTAAGTGTCAGAAGCTACTGTCTCTTGAAACTTAGTTCACAATTTAGATGTGCTTATGGAAAACTATTGTGTGAAATGATTTCTGGCAAATAAAATCAGTTGGCCCAGGGGAAACCTGCTATTTAAAACAGTCCCATTGTGAGTCATTTTGTAAAGCAAATATTCTCTAATGCATCTATTTTACAAATCTGGATTTTTAAACAACATATACCTGCTGAAAGTGGGGTATGTGTGAGCCTGTACACTTCAGGCTACTGAATCTTACTTGGAGTTTCTCCTGGTGAGAGGTAGTGCACAGGCTAGCAGAGTCATAATGTGACTAAAAGGCAGCATCAGAAGGAGCAATTCCCCTACAGACACTTGAGCAAATCTAGCCCCTGAATTTGACCATTGGTTAGCTACTTCCCACGCTCTGCCTGGAAAACTGCTCCTGCCAGGACTGGAGGATCGAACGTCTGGGCCCAAGTCTGCACCTTGCTTTTGCCCATTACCTCTTTGCCTCACCCCGTCTCACCTTCCTCCATCTCCTGACCTCCCTCCCCCATGCTCAGCCCAAGTTGCAGATATGGCTATTGATACAGCCCCTTGGTCATAGCTTCCCCCAACTTTTTTCCTCCTGGTTTTGCTACTTGTAGGGTCCTCAGCTCAGATAGATTAGGGATTCTAAGTCCTGGACGTATGTGAGAATAATGGGGAGCTTTAAATTTTTTTTCTAATGCCTTGGCTCACCATCCAAATTCTAACTTAATTGGGCTGTTGTGGGGCCTGAAGGTAGGGAGAGAGAGAGAGAGAGACAGAGAGAGAGAGCGTGTGTGTGTGTGTGTGTGTGTGTGTGTGTGTGTGTGTGTTTCACATTACCTAGGTGATTCTCACATGCAATAAAACAAACGCTTGATCTACTTCATGACCTGATTTTGACCTATGACCCCTGGTTACTGGATGGTCTTCATTATGGGTTGAATCATATCCCCCCAAATTCATATGCTGAGGGTTTTTTTTCTTTAATAATTTATTTCAGATTGGTTTCCATACAACACCCAGTCATATGCTGAGGTTTTAACTTCCAGTCCCTATCTGGAGATAAGGTCTTTACAGAGATGATCAAGTTAAAATGAGGTCATTAGAGTAGAACCTAACCCAACAGAATTGGTGTCCTTATAAAAAGGGGAAATTGGCAGATAAACATGTATACAGGGAGGCTACCACGTGAATGTGAGGATGGGCATCTACAAGCCAAGGAGAGAGGCCTGGAGCAGATGTGAAGGCCTAGCACCTTCAGAGGGAGCGAACAGCTTCATTGCAGATTCCTAGCTGCCAGAACCATGAAACAACAAATATCCGTTGTCTAAGTTTCCCAGTTTGTGGTACTTCGCATAGCAGCCCCAGGAAACTAATATAGCCCTCAAGACAGCACTGCAGTTGCCCCGATCCTGAAGCATAGCTAGAGTGACCAACGTACTCCAATTTACCCAGGATATTCCCAGCTTTACCACTGAAAGTCAACATAATGGTTAAGTGAAGAGGCTCCAGATTCAGAAAACCTAGATCTAAAACCCATCTCTGCTTTTCTTTGGCTGTGTTGCTTTGAACTTTAGCATCTTCACCTGCAAAAATACCTATCTCACAGTAATATTGTGTAGATAACATGTGCTAATACAGGTAAAACATCTAGAACTTCTCCTGGCACAGTGAGTTCTCAATAAATATTAACTAAATCAATATTGCCATACACCATTAAAGTCAGAAAACAGTCATGTACAGACACTGCTTTGAAGACAATGAGATAGTTAAGGGCCCTCTTCAAGACAGGAATGTAGTCAAAGTCCTTTGCCTGCCATTCATTCACTGCAATCCTAGTTTTTCTTCATACTGACTATGAGATGACCTTGGCACTTCTCAACATTTCTGCTATACAATGCACATTTACATAAACCGAAAAATATATTGTTTTAAGCACTGAGTGTTTCTTTCCCATCTGTTTGCAAAATCATGGAGAAGGCCACCCCCAGGAAACAGGTAAAAATCAAGACACGTTTCAATAGTGAACTTGTAACAAATCATAGCCAAAAGTGCTCATTCAAGAAGGAAGACAGGGGCGTCTGGGTGGCTCAGTCAGTTGGGTGTCCAACTTCATCTCAGGTCATGATCTCACAGTTCAGGAGTTTGAGCCCCACGTTGGGCTCTGTGTAGACTGCTCAGAGCCTAGAGCCTGCTTTGGGTTCTGTGTCTCCCTCTTTCTTGCCCCTCCCCGGCTCATGCTCCGTCTCTCTCTGTCTCTCGAAAATATATATATTTTTTTTTAAAAAAGAAGGAAGACAGACTTGTAAATGAGAAGGTTGTAGTTCTCTGAAGACAGATGAAGTGGGGAAAAGACTACAAGAAGGACTGACATTGAAGTTGGGTCTTAAATGAGGCAAAGGCACTGCAGGGTGGCCATGATGGGTTAGGGTTAGTTCAGACAGAGGGGGCACGCCAGTAAAAGCAAGAAGATGTGAAACTGCCTGGCATGTTAGAAAACTAGAAGTCATTCGGTTATCTCCAGAGTGTACGAGCATGTGGAGGTTTATTAAGGGGAGAATTCAACCCATCCTGATTTCTTCTGACTTTAGAATAATCGATATGAATGAGTTTGCTTTCAAAGCCAGATTTTAAGTTCAATGAGGAGTTTAATTACAGTACAGTGATTTTTCCTTCTTGGTATCCATCTAGTAAACTTCTGCCATAAGTTATTTACTAATAAAAGTAGCTAATTTTGCCAAGAGCACTTTGAAGCATGGATGGATGTTGTATATACACGTACATACATGTATTCTTTTTTTTTTAACTTATTTATTTTGAGAGATACAGAGATAGCATGCATGGAGAAGGGGCAGAGAGAAAGGGAGACAGAGAATCCCAAGCAGGCTCTGTACTGTCAATACAGAGCCTGACTCGGGGCTTGAACTCATGAAACAATGAGATCATGACCTGAACTAAAACCAGGAGTCAGATGCTTAACCAACTGAGCCACCCAAGTGACCCTATATATGCCTTAGTTCTTAATTTTATTTTTTTGGAACCTATGGGTCACCTTATAGAATTCATTCTGACAAACAGCATCCTTTCCCCCCTCCCACCCTTGGGCTTGCTTAGAATCAGAATCTGTCTAAATCTACCATCTAGCGACAACCTCAGTGAGCCCTGGCTCCACCCAACGTGGCATATAAACCAAGTTCATATCTGTGTTCCCATTTATAGTCATTCATATCAGCCTCCTCATTATAGCTACTCTTTTATGCTTGATTTTGGATTTCGTTTTCTGTCCTGGTAACTTTTGATCACCTTTGCTTTCTCTCGTCTGGACCCATTTGCTCTGATGCAGTTTACGGATCCTCTGATCTGAAATTATGGCTCTCCTTGATGTGTAGTCATGCTGAATCCTCTCTATGTAAAAGGTATGACAGTTTCTCAAGCTTGGCTGTGCATGAGAATCACATGTAAATCACATGTGAATTCAGCTGCGTAGCCTCTGTCCTGGATATTTTGATTTAGCAGAAATAGGAAGAGCACAGTTTCCTGTATATATACAGAGATTATCCCATAGATAGTTCTCATGCACAGGCAGGGATAAGAAGCATTTAATTGGACATTAAGTCATGGTTTCCTTAGGCTGGCCCTCTCCCATTGCTGTGTAAGTCCAAAATTCTATTTTCCCATTACAGTGTAGCAAAGACAAAAACAGAGGAAACTATATATCCTCAGGTGCAAGTTAATGGGGCCACTGCAATGACCCTAGTCCTTGCAAGTTTTAGTAACAAGGCAACATCCGTAGGAAGAGAGGACACAGACATCTTATGTTTCCATCTAGCCCCGCTGTTTATGCCCTTGATAATCATTAGGAGATTTGGAGTAGGAGTCAAAACCCAACTCTAATAATAACTGGAAACCTGTTTGGAAATCCAGCTACAATATTTTCCTGTGAGCTGTTGTGCAGGTCACTGAACATGAACATTCTTTGAAGTCAGGCACTTTCAATGGAACTTGAGACACAAATGGGCAGGCTTTTAGGAAGGAAAAACTAGAGGGTGTTATGGTTATCTTGGTGCCTGCAGTGGGGAACATGGTCCAACCACAGGAGACCATCCTGCTTCAACTGATGTCTCCAGGAAGCACAGCTAATCTCTTCTGCTGCCACTTCCCTTTGGTGTGGATCTTTAATCTCCGAAATGTGCTGACATTGTTCATTATCCCAGACACCAACAAGATTAAATTAGTTTCTACAGGGATGTCCATTTTACGAAGCTGAATGTGAATGAAAGACCTTGGTGTAAGTGGTGCACTTATCAAACCAAGATTTTACCATGTTATTCATTAGGCAAATAAATTAATGTCAGGCCTCCTTATCTACCGGGCCATCAAGGGACAGGCCAGTTCCTTGACAGAATTCTTTTATGAACAGTCATTTGTGTGAGAGAGGAAATCTTGGTGAAAGCCCTAATGGAAATGCCAACGGATAAGGGTATTTTCTGCAGAGCAGACGCAGCACGCTCAGGGAAGGGGAGCTGTGGGACTTAAAATTTTGTAAGACCTAAAATTTCATGTGCTGCCTTGGTATATTGGGGACCCACAAAGACAAAAAGGCCAACTGTGAGTTATTCTTCTCTCTCCAAATATACTATCCCATCTGATAGCAAAGCTGCCCACCGAGCTAGCTTCCCTAATGGCTGGACCAACTACACCATTTTCAGCCCTCAACCTAGTGGATTCACCTCCCTGACAGCCTAAAGACTTGTTCAAAGGAGCCAAGCATATCCTCCTGTAGGAACCAGAGTTCACCTCACCTTCTTATTAAAAACAAGTCTGTTTCCCTGTGCCTCTGCTTATTCACTCTATCCTAGGTACAACCCCCGTATGGCCCCAGGTCGTGTGCAATGTCCTCTCCTCTCTCTCCAGCCCCAGACTGCAAGTGTATATTACAAACTAACTGCTATCAACCTCATTTGTCCAGTGTCAAGTGTCAGGTGCTCAAACATCTTATACTATTTAGGGAGGAAGACTCCATCCCCCTCACCAAACCAGTGAGTAGGAGGGGTCAATACAGGGGCTTAGCTCTCTCCATCTGTGGCGGAACTTTGGCCCTGGTGATCACAGAATGGACAATCAGAGCCCTAGCTCCAATCCCAGCATTTCCAATCAGACATGCTACTTAACCCCTCATAGACTCAGTTTCTCTATCTGGAAAATAGCTATAATAACATGGGTCTCCACCTGCTTCATAGGTTTTTATGACATCTAATGATAATGTTTTATAATATTGAAGAAATTAAAAATCTGTGAGGTTGTGCTATAATTACTGATTCCTATTTTTAAATTTTTTTTTCACTTGGTCTAGGATAAATGGGTTACTAGTGATAGCTACACAGTTCCTTCTGAGTAACTTGGAAGAGTTCCTCTTCATCTTTCCTACTAGTTCCCCTGAGATGCTACCTAATAGAAGAGGAGGAGGAAGAAGAAAAAGGAGAGAGAGGACAATGGAATCATTTGATCACAGAAGTGACAGGGTAGCAATTTTTCTTTGCAATATTCTAAGACAAATATGCCAAATTGTGCCACCACATTTCTGCATCTAAAGCCCTGTTTGGGCATGAGGTATGGGGACAGGGAGAGAGCAAGAGTCAAGAATTAGAAATAGCTGAGCTCTGCCTATAAGAATAATAATATAATGTAGATAACAGACACCTTTAAGTGTCTTATAAAATAATATACAAACACGTAAAAACTGATATATCTTTTTCTCTCTCTTTTTTTCCAACCCCCTTCAAATCTCTACTTGTACATAAACAGTCTTCCCTGAAGCTTCATTCCTCAGTGATTGCACAGAATGGTAGAATCTTGGGATTGGCACAGACTTAAAGGTCAGTTGCACCAGCCCCAATCTCTGCCTCCCAGTTCCCACGATGTGGAGATGTTATAATAAAGGTTTGTCTGGGTGAGAATAAAGCACCTATAACTGGGGGCATGGAAGTGGATGGGAAGTTTACGTGATAGGTGTCTAGGAGTGATTTGCCATACTAATAAAGGGGGAAACAGAGCTTCAGGTAGAGGAAAGATCACTCCCAAACTGAAGGAAGGAGCAGAAAGCACAGAACATTTGCCTAATGGCAAGTAAGTCAAGAGGTCTAGAATGTACAGTACACATGAAAGTGAGTTTGGAGGTAAGGCAGAAGGATGGGTGATCCTGGGATAGCACATTTCTTATTTTATTTTATTACTATTTTTTAACTTTTTAAATGTTTATTTATTTTTGAAAGAGAGCGAGAGAGATAGAGCATGAGCAGGGAAGGAGCAGAGAGAGAAAGAGACACAGAATCTGAAGCAGGCTCCAGGCTCCGAGCTGTCAGCATAGAGCCTGAGGTGGGCTCGAACTCACAAGTTGTGAAGTCATGACCTGAGCCAAAGTCAGATGCTCAACTGACTGAGCCACACAGGCACCCTACATATTCCCTATTTTGAAGAAATTTTAACTTTATATTGAAGGTAATGGAGAAGGTTAAAGAAATTAAATAGTGTGTTTATATGTATACATGTCTATTATAAACAGATCCATACTTCAAAAAGCTCCCAGTGGCCATAAGTAGAATGAAGTTGCACAGGTAAACTGAAAGCTAGGAGGAACTAGTTTAAGACTTCAGATAAGAAATGAGAAGGGGTCAAGCTATAGCTTGTGGCAGTGATGAAGGGGAAAAGTGGGTTTGGTTTATGCACTCTCTACAGAAAAGTAAAATTCAGTGAATGAAGTGAGTAGAGCCAATGGGCTCTTACACCAACCCTTCTACTTTGTAGCTGGGTGACCTGAGGCAAGTCCCTCTCTTTATCTAGGACTCCTTTTTTTTTTTTTTTTTTTTTTCATCTGTGAAATGAGAGGGTTGAACTAGAGGCATTACAATCCCTTCCAGCTCTAACACTCTCTAATACTATGATTCTGGTCCAATTTGAATGGCATCCAAGGAAATTTGGTTAGTGAAATTCCCAAAAGACCTCATTATAAAGTGCTCCCATAGATTAGAGCCCCAGGACAGCTATGGCAAGACTTCAGAAGACTATTATTAAAGATAATAATAGTGTTTTGTTTTTACACAACACGTTCACACCTATAATCACCTATAATCTATGTTAATCTTCATCACAGTATTGTGAAGCAAAGAGATATAATGATCGTTATCCACATTTTAAGGATGAGGAATCAGTCCTTAAAAGCTCAAAAGACTTGCCTGAGGTCCCAAACAAGTTCTGGTGGAGTCTGGACTAGCATCCTTGTCTCTGAACTGATCATGCAGAGCTCTTTACATTACCTTGGGCTGTGTCTGGCCTGATCAGAACCTTTTAGATGCAAGCACAATTAGGACCTCATCCAGTCCACTCCAGTGTACTCTGAGATTAATGGTCACCAGGAGCAACTTCCACTTGGCTTGTTAGATTGGCAGAAATGGCCCTGAGCATTTGTGACCTACTCATACTAGAGAAATATGACTGGGAAGAGGTTCCAAGTAGCTTGATTTTGACAGTAAGGGAACCCTAAGTTTTGTTTCAAGCTAACAGAATCTGAGATTCCCTCATTTGCTATGTGAAATATAAGTCAAAAATACAACTTTTAGGCATTTTTTCCAAGTAGCTCAGAGATCTCAACAATTTATTTTCAGCCTGACATCCAGGCCTAGGAAGCGAGATATTGCAGGAGAGCAATTATAGAAACATTTAAGATCAAAGATCTTTCCTTGCCCTATCTTCTGCTCCTCTACTGTATTGTAAGGAGGACCCATCGGAATTTGTGATGAAAGAAGAGAATAAATTCCTCACGGAATTCTCATCCTGTAACAGATGGGCAAGACCATGGTAGATTGTTTTCTTGCCCTGCTGACTCTCTGGATCCAGCCAAATCTACTATTTATTCCACCTCCTCAATCCCCTATCACATGTTCCATACTGGCTGGCTGGAGATTGAGTGATTTTTATGGAATGAAGGAAGGAAAAGGAGGAAGGGATGAGGGAGGGAGCAAAGATGTTTATGTATTTATAATATTTAAAGAGTACCTGCTAGTGCAAGGCACTTACTTTATATATATTATCTTTCTTATCCTTACAATAATCCTATAAAATAAATTGCATTATTACCATTTTAGAGATGATATCAAGAAAGTAAAGTAACTTATTTAAGATTACATGGATAAATAAACCTAGAATTTGAACCCTGGAATGTAGGACTCCAAATTATTTTCACCTCACTACGCTACTTTCCAATCCCATTGGTCAGTTTGCTGCTGACCTTGAAAGTTTATCCATAAGGACAACCTCCATTTTGCACAGAATGGCTAAAATCTAAGAATCGTAAAGGTGTAGTAAGATGAGAAGTGAGTGGGTGTTAAATAAAAATTTGACTAACAATTACGTAGATTTTCCCATATTCTTCACATCATTTTATCTATATTTTCCATTTGTTATTTCTGATGAGAAAACTGAGGCCAGTAAAAGTTATGTGCAATACAACCAGTTCATTTCACAGCCAGGATTCAAACCCAGATTTCCTGGCCCATGTTTTGGGACCAATTCCACTCCACACCATGCTCTCATAAAGAACTCTTCATCCATGGTAAAGAAACAATGATGGCAAATGCAGGCTCCTTCAACATTTTAATGATTCTGGTGATACTGACATTCTTGTTTGGCTAAGATCTCTATAAACGCTGTCTTGAAATTCCCCATGATAAAGGTAATGACGTCACAGACAAAGCTGCAGAAGTACATTCGTTGGCACCTTTACCAGTTTTCTTCTTTTTTCCAGAACTGTTCAGATATTATAGGATTAAGAGATGTGTTTTTAGGGTGATTTGGTCCAGAAAGTTCCAAAAGGAAATGACAAGAAATGATTTCCACACTTTAAAATTAAAAATACTCATCTTACTCACTTTAAAAGGAAGTGAGGAGGTGGCAGGAGAAGCTGTAACAGACTCTTCACAAAAAAGACTCAATCTCTTGTAATTAATGGGAACCTCTAAAATCAGAAGGCAAGGCCATTAATCATTCAGCCAACTCTCCATGAGGTTGGCATCACCCACTCACCCACACACCTTTAATGACTCAATTCACAACGGGCAAACTTGAACTGCAGGGATGGTCCTCAGAGCAGCATTTTAAAACTGCTGCCAGCGAAATGTGAATGCTGTCATTAAATCAATGAGTTTGTTCTCTTTCTAGTCCATATATGTGGCTTTTTTTTTAAGACTGGGCTGAGAAGTGTTGCAATTGCTTCCAGGATTAGAATTGATAGTCAGGAAGGTCTTTTTTTTTTTCCCCCCTCAATATCTTAGAATTCTTAACAATTAGATCCTAGAACAGTAAGATTCTTCTTGTCAGATAGAGAGCTTAATATGCTGACGATTGCCCAAGGGAAGCTGAAGGTACAGGAGAAAGGTTATTTCCACCAGGTGGGAGGTTGGCTCATGTTTCCTTTTAATTCAAAAGTATTTGTGTTCCTTTCTCAGTTATTTCTTGGAGTGATGAATTGGTCAAGAAGACATATAATGGAGCAAACTCTTCCAGGAAACTCCCAGATGGATTGTAAGAGCACAGGGACTCACTCTCCCAAGAGAAGACTGTCAGGAATAGTGGGTGTTTCCAACTAGATGACTCCCCAAGAATTGTGTGCAGGGATCACCACCAATCTTCTGGTGAAGAGAAAAAATGTTTTCTATGTATTTCATCCGAATTCTCCTAAGTTTTTGTTAAACCTTAATAAGCTAAAGTTCCTCTAACTAGAATATTTAATTGCCTGGATCTTATGACACTGACTGAACATTTTAATTTTATCAGAAAATAGAAGAAAAACATTCTAGATGAAGATTTTTTTTTTTTTTAAGTATAGGTTGTCTGGAAGTCAACACAGACTCAGTCACCTCTGCTTCCAACAGATATTTATAGGCATGGGCAATGAAATGGGATTTGTGCTAGGTAGTTTCCATAGGTATTACCTCAGAAAACAGAATCATAAGGCAGTTGTGATTGTTTCCACTTTATAGTGGAGGACACGGAGATTCAAAGAAGTTCAATGACAATCCCAAGACGACTCTCTAACCTTCTCCATTATTTTAGAAGAAATATTTACTCCCAGACTCTGATGTCTCCTCTTTAGTGGGGAAAAACAAGTACTGATACACAACAGACTCCAGTTATAAGGAAATAATGTGGTAAGACCACTGGGAATTTCTACTTGTCCTCCAAGTGCACAAAGAATTAAATTTAACAGAACTCCGAGTCTCCTAGTATATGAGGAATTGACTATGATTTTTTTTCAATTCTATAGACATTATCTGTTATGGGCTGGATTATGTTCCCTCAAAATTCATTTGTTGAAGCTCTGACCCCAGTACTGTATATGACTGTATTTGGAGATGGGACCATTAAATTGGTGATTAAGTTAAAATGAGGCCGTTGGGGTGGGTCCTACTTCAATATGATTGATGTCCTCATAAGAAGAGGCAATTTGGACATAGAAAGAGACAGCAGGGATTCACACACATACAGAAAAGACCAGGTGAAGAGGCCATCTGCAAGCCAAGGAGAGAGGCCTCCGAAGAAACCAACCCTGCCAGCACCTTAAACTTGGATTTCTAGCTCCCAGAACTGTGAGAAAATATATGTCTGTGATTTAAGCCATCCAGTCTGTTATTTTGTTCTGAAAGCCCTAGAACACTAACACATTATCTTTGTGGAAGATGGAAGCAGTTTTATTATTCTGACAAAAATGGTTACAAGATGTAGTTGTTGTTTCTCCCAAAAGACGGAATATGTAGATCTTTTACATTACTGTGATCGATCCTGATTCCTTATCTATCAGGACAGCGAGGTACAAGCCATAGACAGCAATAGAGTTGGGACCACTCCAGTTGGAATTCTACCAGTGAAGAACTCACAGCCTATTCATATGGATAAGCTTTTGGCTAAAGGATCTAAACAAATATATTCAATATATTAAAGAACTATATTCTCAGTGCTTTGCTAGTCATATTCAATATCATTCATCAAAGAAACTCGACGTTATATGTGAAATCACACAACCACATAAATATAAATACATATATTTGTAAAGACAAATTCTGTTTATATCCCTGGAACCTCAATGATTTAAGTCAATATGCTGTCTAAAAGAAATTTCTGTGATGATGAAAATGTTCTATATTTGTGCTTACTATATGGTAACCACTATCCACATATGGCTACTGAGCACTTGAAATGTGGCTAGTGCTGAGAAACAGAATTTTTAGGTTTTTTATTCATTTTAATTAAGTTAAATTTAAATAGTCACATGTAGTTAGTGGCTATCATATTGGATAGTACAGTTCTAGATCATATGAAAAAATTAAACATGGCTTCAGTTTTGTTTGGAAATAGAAGTAAACCGAGAACACAAAGAAACAAAAATTCAGTGTCTTGTAATATTTTACTATGGACTCTGTTTTGCTTGGCAAACACTGATCTGACCTTGTGAAGAAATGAGAAACAAAGAGAAGACTTAAAATCTATACAATGTTTTTCAACATACAATTATATACCTAAGGGAACTTAAAGAATTCTAGAATTTCAGACCTATAGGAGATCTGAGAATCAGGTCATTCTGGATTTCTGATTTTAAGAAAGTGGACTGGGCACTGTATAAAAATATATACTTCTTGTACCAAATCATGACATATACAAGAAATAAATCAATTACTACAAAGTCAAATTCAAGAACAAGAAACACATCTCTAAAAGAGAAACACAGAATGACAGGAAAAGTCACTGCCATGGTGATAATGAGGACAGACACCTGCTACTTTGCCATCCTACAAAGAATGTCTCATAGATAATGCAAATTTGTGTAGGAAAGTCGTGTGGAAAAATTTTCTTAATGACGAGCATTTAATCAACAACTCCCAATTATCTGAGGAAAGCTAACACTATAAAAGAAATCAGAGATAACAGGGTAATCTTAAAACCTCTTAAAATATTCAAATTTTCTCAGGAAGATAATTATATTCCTCAAAAAAAAAAGCTATGAAACAAAAACAGGAGATTATGAAATAAGAGTAAATGACTATGACAAGGAACCAAAGATTTTTAAAATAAAAAATATAATGGCAAAAAGAAAAAAAACAAAAGACACACCTGAAGGCCTAACCAACCAGCTAAATATTAACTTGAATTCACACAGACAGATGACAAGGAGATAGAAAGTGTAAGACAAATATTAAGTGATAGGAAAACTTGATCCAGAAATTCCAAATCCATCTGAGTTCCAGAAACAGCATTAAGGGAAGAAGAAGAAGAAGAAGAAAAAAAAAAAAGGTGGGAAGAGAGAATATTTAAAGAAATAATGAAGAAAAATGTCCCTAAAGTAAGAGGAAGAGGAGACATGAGTCTTGGTTTTTAAGGATCTGAAAACCTGGGAAGAACCGCAAACGACAATATACCTGGACACACAGCTGTAACATTTCAGAAACTCAAGGGAAGAGTAGTAACTAAAAGCTGCTAGAGAGGAAATACAGACTCCCTACAAGGGATGGGAATGGAGTGACATCAGGCATCTCATTAGGAAATCATAGAGCACGTCTGCAGCGAAAGTGTCATTTCTCCTGGAGGAATAGACGTTAGCCTGAGAACTTCAGGGGTCATCTGCACGTCTCACTTCTCTGCAATGTGGAAACGCAATGGTAACGCCCACCACCTGCGCAATCTCTGTAGGGACAGTGCCTCTCGCAGAACTGATTTTCATGCCTAAATACTCCCTGAAGCATCAGAATACCCACGCCCTGTTCCTGGCTCTCCCAACATGAACTGTCTACTCCAAGAAAGGGTACTTGCTCACTTGCTCTCTCTCACGCACGCTACACCTACCTTGGCCTTGAGGAACCCCAGCCTGCCACGTGTTCTTTCAGTGTTGGTTCTGAACTGCATCCCGGCACTTGGACGGAGAGCGAGGAGGCCTTAGAGAAAGGACGAGCCTGCAGACCCCAAGCGGGAGGTGGATTCTGGAGCCAAGAACTCACCCAGGAGACTCGCTCCTCCAGGTGCCGCAAGACACGCATCTGCTCACAGCGGGGTCTGGGCGCTCACAGGAGGCGGGACTGGGTGCCGGTGCGCATGCGTCCAGAGGGTCTAAGCACCACGTGCTTGCTCCCCGCTGAGCGCTGGAAAATGGCTCCGTGGAGGGCCGGCGGGCAGAATGTACATTCCGAAACCCGGGAGGGGGTAAGAAAGTGAGGACCCTCTGCTGGCAAGGGTCCAGATCCCGGGTCAGCAAGTGGCATCCCTTCCGGGACCTCCCCCACCTCTCCAGGCCCTGTGACCCTTTCTTAGTCTAACCACGCCCTGCTCCTCATGTCCTCGGGGTTAACAAGGGTTCCCCTCAGACGGAGGTGGTACAATTGGCTGCTTCATGCCTGCACCTGAGGCGTCCGCCAGGGCAGCAACGGAAGCTCACGCAGGAGAAAACAAAAATCAAAAGAATGATTCCCAAGGTAAGTAACCGTTTTCTTCACCAAGAGCCTCATGATTAAAACCACTGGTTCATTAAGCCCCCTGGGCTGGGGTCGGATCACTCAGGGTGCTCCCTCGAATCCTCATGGGATTTAATGAGGTACATTAGCCTACTCCCGGGGTGTGAACACAGCGCCCTGCTGTCAGTGGCCCAGGTGCCCCCTTGTGAGTCAGTGATAGAGTCCAAGTCCATCCCATTTTTGAGGACAGCTTTCTCTGTTAGAGACATCCCAGTATTTGGTGAGGACAGGCTTCGTCAGCTGTCATCGAAGCTTGCTAGGTGAATAATGTCCTCCAGGTCCATGAAGGGAAGGAAGACAGGGGCCAAAATGATCCATCAGTAGAAAACTGAATGCGCCCACCTGGCCTTGAGGAGAGGGAGGTTGGTGGCTTTAGGAACTTGACAAGGTTGTGCCTACTATACATGTTGGTGGGGTTCCACACTTAATGGCTACACTATACCATCTTTTATTTAAAAGACGAACTAATGAGGCCTAGGAAAACCAACAGTTTTTTTGAAGTTGACAGAGCTAGGAGAACATGAGCTGACATTTCAGACATTCCATTGCTTCTTCTGCCACCCTACTTGGGTTGCATTCCACTTAGATTTTATTATACACTATGCATCATTGTTCTCTGAATATTTCTTCGTGTCTGTATCATATACCCACAGTAAACTGAACTGCTTCAGAGCAAGGACCATTTCTTATAGATATTCTTGTAACATATACCATATGTTCAGGCATGCAGAAGATTCCAGCCCACGTTTCTTAATTTGAATGGAATAAGTTGCCCCATGACCCTGCAAGTACCTCTACAATAACACTTGGTTTTGAGAAAACACCCATCTGTACTCATCCTGCTGGGAGTAATATGCCAGTAGCATCTTGCCAAGGAGTAATTCTGTCCTACTTTGGGTCTTTACTGATATCGCTGGTTTCTAAATAGAAGCAACCCTATTTTGAAGGCATTCTTGGGAAATTTCCTTTATCTCTTTCTTTTTTCCATACCCAATTCCCTCTTTAAAGCAGTATAAAAAGATTTAAAGAATGACTGAGGAATCAGCCTCAGAGATTCCAAGAATAATAATTCACATATGTCTTGAAAGGTTTAGGTGTAAGATGAACAACATAAGCTCCAGGCATATTTATGGAGTCAAGAAAAGCAATATTATTTTACATAAATATATATTTTATAAAAGAATAAATGGAGGCTTCTAGCAGGTCTCATGCCCGAGGTGCCTTAGGTTATGCTGCTGATAAGCGGAGGATCGGAGAATGGATTCCTGGTCTTTCTAATTCTCAGTCTGATGATCTCTCCTCTCATTACAGCTGCTGTACCCTGGAGGGTGAGGAGAAATGCCATCAAAGGTTACTGCTAGAACATTCCTTCAGACATCTATGAAGGCTAAACCAGATGGACTGTAGGAAGTATGCAACAGGTAAGGCATCTTGGGGAGTTAAAAATAAATTCTCCTGATCATTCTTTTTAAAGTTAGAGGGAGAGATCATATCATAGCCAGGTGAAAGTTCAATGAAATCTTCCCACCCGCTAAGGAAGATGATCAAGAAATTCAGTTCTGACCCCGCTCATGGGCAATTGCAGGCATTCTCTAAAAGATCCTGTCTTCCCAAAATAAATGTCTGTTCCACTTGAGTTAAAATTAGACACACATTAATTCTGGCTGTTGACATGAAGCCTCTGGCAAGCTGGGTGGAATCCAGAATCCTCTACAGAAATGACCAGGCTCTGTAGACATCTCCCAAGGCACCCAGCTAAAGGATTAAATTGTCTCACCATTTCTCCATCACCAGTACCCTCTGTCCCTGCCTCGCAATGAACCATGTTCCAGCAAATGCCAGGACATGAGCAAAAACTGCCTCTCTCTTTTTGGCTGAAGTTCCAAATGGAATGGCACAAATACAGATGGTCTTTATGTTTTATAACAATGTCAATTCCTTGCCCTGACCTTATACTATTCACTATATAATTTATTCATTCTTTGGACAAATATTTATTGATCATTTACATTGTGCTTAGTGTCAGGGCATATGACTAGGTCTTTGCCCTCACTGGCCCCATGACTAAGGTGTAGAACTTATTATTGTTTTATATTCTGCCTTTAATGAATAAGGAAATAGACACAGAAATGTTAAGTGACTTCCCAACACTAGTGTTGGAGTAGGAAAAAGTCTATTTTTTTCAGTGTCTCAGAGATGTGACTTCCCTTTTATCCTTATTCCCTTCAAAACAGACAAACCTCATAGCAGCTTTAAGTACTGCCTTATTAATGGCAGTTTTTATAGTTTTCCTCAAAAGATAATAAAGATATGTGAATACATGTAAGAGCATTCATTTTTAGACTGGTGAAAATAATTTTTGTGTGTGTATAAGGAGAGGAAGAAATATAATTTAACCGAAACTTCCTCTCAAACTGTTTTTTATCTGCATGAGCTATATGGATGTAAAAAATTACCTGCTGAGAAAACTGTTTTAGTTTTGTGTTTGTTTACCATGATTCTGGCCCTCATTGTTCCAGGCCAGCATTCTTGCAACAAATATTCCTAGAAAAGTTTTCCGTTTAACTCAGTTTTTCAAGGTACTTAATTGTTTTTTTTCTGTAGAATGAAGTCTTCCTGTGGGATAGAGTTCAAACCCCTTTGGGCTATCCAGTGATCAGACCCAATATTCCTATTAATTCAATTGACTACATTGAGTAGTTAGACTTGGGATATGACAGTGTAAAATTCTGAGCCGTTGTACCCAAGGAACTCCTCATCTGGCAGTGGAGGAGAACAGTAAGCAAATAGTTACAATGGGTAGGGGTGGGGAAATTCCCTTGTAGGAGCCTATGGCAGGCAGAGAGACAGCTCCTTGGAGAAGTAATTGGCTCAATTCGAAGATGTATGGTCAAGAAAAACCTCTTGGAAGCGGAGATGCTTGAATGTTTCTCCAACAAAAGTCCTCCTTTTCAGGCCGGCCAGTCTCCTCACTGTTGTTTGTGTCAGCCATATGCGTTTCTGCCTCCTACTGTGGCTTAATTTAACGACTCCTATTGATCAGGCATTAACTGTGTCCTAGCTACTATGTCACGGATACAAAATCTTCCCACACTAGCTCTCAAGGAACTTAGAGTTATTGGGAGAACTTATTTCCTGTATCTGCCATGCATTTGCTTGATACATTTAGAAGACTTCAAATATGTACAGGCTATTGATTTCCAACATCATCATGCCCTTTATCCAAATATGCATCTTCAAGGACATGTCTTCCATGAATTCATTCCATAATCTCCCAAGACTCAGAAATATTCCTATATGCCTGGGACTCCCATGATATACTTTTTGTTCCCTTATGGTGTTACATGTATAGATTGTGCTTTCATGTAGTATCATCGGTCAGCGCTGAGGGGACCCATAAGAAAAGTCTCTAAGGACTATGTGTTGTGTCACCACCCAAATGCTTTTGAAAAAGTGCTGTTTACTTTTTTATTGAGGGTCTTCTTCATGGTGCTCCATGAGAGACATTCCTAGCTGGTGTTAGTATCAGGAGAGTTCTGGCTCTCCCTAACAGTCCATCTAATTTTACTAATTTGTGTAATTCATCAGATTTTCCTTTCTAAGGGAGACTAAATGCTGTTTTGTAACCAAATTGGTGGCAAACTCATAGGAAGCATTCGTGGGGGTGTTTGGATCCATTTACCTCCTTCTTTCTCATTTCTCACCTAATTTCTCTTTATTTCTCTTTATTTTTTGCCATTATGCATGATTTGGTAAGCTACCTAAGTCCCTTCTAGACTGAAAAATCCCTTCTGATTAAATAAAAATCATATTTACACTGCTTTTTATCATCTAAGCCTGTAGCCCAGGGTTAGCATGAGGCTAGGGTTACATTACAGCTTTCAGGGATGAATTTCCTGGGAACTGTTTGACTGTTTTGCTGCTGTACAAGTAGGCAGAGTCCCCTGAAGGAACACAGGAGAAAATCTCTTCTTTTGTTTCATGATTTTAACAAATTGAAACAAAGCCAAGATGTGAATTTCAAAGACCAATCCTGGAGTCTTCAAGTCTGAGCAACAAAAATATAATTTCAGGCCTTGAAGTTCTCGTCTACTAGAAGGTAGGAAATGGGGAAAGCTGACCCTTATTTATGTTCCTGATTTGGCAAGCTGTAATGATATTCTTTTCCTTAAATTTTATCGATTTTGATAAACTCTGAACTCTGTCTTGCTTTAGGGAAAGCTATAGAGGTATAGATTTTTATGTCAAAAAAAATTTGTAAGATCAACATTTGTTCTTTGCTGAAGGCCTGTGGAGAATATGGAGAGTATGCTTATTGAAAAAAGGCTTCAGTAACCAACATGCAGACAAGCCCAGGAAACCACTGATTGGCTCCCGGAAGCTGGACTCAGGCCGTCTCAATGACCTTTTCTGTAGAATGCATTCCAGCCAATTGAAACTCCCAGCCTAGTCCCCAAACAAAGTTATAATGCTGTCCCTGCCCAGGTTTCTACCCTCCATTTCTTAGACTACTTAGCAAGTTGTTGAGCCAGCCTCGAGCTGTCTTCTCTCTATAGCCTACATTGCAGAAATTGGTCTTCAGGGCCAGCTGTTACTTGTCTGTGTAAGAGAGATGGTTAATATCACAGATTGCAGGGTCCCTTGGAAGAGACCCTTTTTGTCTCCCTGTCTTCCACAGACTGTTTCCTTTAATAATATTCAGTGAAGGTATGATATTTTATCATAAAAAATGTATTCTTTGGATACCAGTGTATCACATTCCTGTGTCTTGATGTGTCAGTATGAATGAGTCTTTCTGGAGTGTTTCATCCTGACAGCTTACCTTCCTAAAACTGGGGGATAATTTCCTTGTTATCTAGGAGATCCAGAGAAGAGAGGGGGAAATGAATGAGAGACAGAAAGGAGAGAGAATCAGTCCAATCCCAAGTCAATTTTCATACTTACAAAGTAGTAAAATAAATATGAACTTTTTCTAGAGGAAAATATCTTCATCCTACAACTTGGGGAGACACTACAAATAAATTTTCAAGGAAACTGACCAGCCCACAGTCAATATAAACAGGAACACAAATAAATGAATATGTTTGTAAACTGACAGAAACGAAAGACAAAAAATACAGTCACAAAGATGTCATATTTTATAAATATTCCACAAATACTATCAAATAACCGTGTTTACTATATCTATGTTTAAAAATATTGAAAGCTCTTGAAAATATCTTCAGGGAACAGGAGACCATAAAAAGCAGGTTAACAAACTAGACAACAACAAAAACAAATAGCTGGCATCTGTGTAGGATGTAGAGCTGAAAAAAGTCATTCTCACCTTTAGAACAAGAAAAGCTGAGTAAACTATGAAAATAAAATTTTTCTTGAAGCCATCAGAGACATAAGGTTTCAGGGCTAGCATAGCCTGATACCCATGGAAAGGAAAAGTATCCAAGAAGAGCAGGGCACCAGCACTTACTCATCTGGGGCAGGTGCTGAGCATCATACACACTGTTAGGAAGTACTCAGCTGACATCTGTAACTATTGCAAAAGGCCACGTATGGCTTAGCATGAGAATATGAAAACACTGGAAGCCACAGACACAAAGAAAATGAGTACCTGCTTTCAGGCTTTTTTTAAATGTTTATTTATTTTGGGGGGAGAGAGAGAGAGAGAGAGAGAGAGAGAGAGAGAGAGAGAGAGCAAGTGCGGGGGAGGGGCAGAGAGAGAGGGAGACACAGAATCTGAAACGGGCTCCAGGCTCTGAGCTGTCAGCACAGAGCCTGACATGGGGCTCAAACTCGGGAACGGTGAGATCGTGACCTAAGCCAAAGTCAGACACTTAACCAACTGAGACACCCAGGCGCCCCTGCTTTCAGGCTTTTTTCCATGGACCACAGTGGATACTCACAAGAAAGATGGGAGAAAAAAAGGTGGTAAGAGAGTAGAGGAGTAGAGGAAGCCCCCCTCCACCTCCCGCGCCCCCCCCCCCACCACTGCCCATGTGGTACAGGCCTGGAAGGAGGAGCAGCACCAACTGCAGGGAAGGCGAAAGGTCCCACCTGGATTTGGCTCCTATGTTTTTCCTACAGAACAAAAGTCTTAAGCTGCTACGAGAATAGCATAAGACCTTGTAACTCTCAAGGTACAAGTGAAAATATATCACAGCTGGGAGAAGAGTACAGAAAAAAAAAAAACAAAAAACAAAAAAAACTCCTCTATTTCTGGGGTAGAGAAGGGGGACAAAGATGAGACCTAGGGACAAAGCATCTGCCTAAGACTGAGGCAGTCCAGAACAACAGAGAATTCCTACCTGCTCCCCCTGCCTCCAACCAGGCTAGCAAGAACCGGGTAACAAATAGCAGTAGTTTAGGAGGAGGGGACGGGACAAGAACATCCAGCGTGACCCTCTCTCTGTGAGTTTCAGGCACAAAGAGAAGACCCAATGCTAATGGTGAATCAGACATGGAGAAAATAAGTCTGACAAAACCAGTTTCTCTCCTATGCATAAGGTAATAAATGAATCTACAATTAAAGCTAGAGAGAAAGTGGGCAAAAATTTTAGTCACCAAGCTTTGTTACAAATGCATGTTCAAATAGTTACTGTAAGCACAAATGTACAGTCATACATATACACACACCAGAAAAAGTTTATAAATATAATGAAAAATGACCTAATAAAGGGGAAAAGGGGGAAAAAATCAACAGAAGGCAAGAAAGGAGGAAAAACTGAAGAAAAGGTAAGACAAATAGAAGCCATGATTAGATAATATAAAAAAGTCCAAATTTATCAGTAATCACAATAAATTTTGGTGCACTAAACTCTAAAAGGTAAGGATTGGGGTGCCTGCATGGTTCAGTTGGTTAAGCATCTGACTCTTGATTTCAGCTCAGGTCTTGATCTCAGAGTCATCAGTTCGAGCCCTGGATTGGGCTTTGTGCTAGGCAGGAAGCCTACTTCAACAACAACAAAAAAATGCTGACAGGATTGTTTTTATAAACAATAAATCTAGTTATTGACTATTTCCAAAGGATTAATAAGGATATAGAAAGTTTGAAAGATGATATAAGGGAGAAAAGGGGGATGTGTCCAGCAGTGACTCCCCAAAAGAAAGCTGATGTAACAATATTGATGCAATATTGAAGTTAACAGACTTCAAGAAAAAGATTATTAGAAATGAAGTTGGTCACAATTCAATGATAAAAGATTCAAAAATATTTAATTCACCAAGAAGATATATGAAAATTCCAAGTTCATACATGGTCTCTGAAAGAGCCTAAAAAGATATGAAGCTAAAATTTTATAATTCTCGAGAAATTGACAGGTACATCATTAGAAGTGTGGGAAATTTCAATACATTTCTCTCAGAAATTATAAAATATTAGCAAAGATATTTATATTGCACAGTTAATTCCTTTGGTTTAATGGATACTGACTATCAGACTCAATCTGCGGAGATTACGCATTCATCGTACATGCCCTGGGTTTATTTTCCAGGCTTGATTATGTTTTCTTTTTCCAGCTTTATTGAGATACGATTGACACATAACATTGTAAACTTAAAGTGCACAATGTGATGATTAGATATATATATGATTGATAGATATCAAAATGTTTATCACAATAAGGGTATTAACACATCCCTCACCTCGCATAGATATTTTGTTACTGTTGCCATTATGATGAGAACATTAAAGCTCAACTGTCATAGCAACTTTCAAATATATAATAAAATATTGATTACATTCTCCGTGCTGTACATTAGAACCTCCTGGAACTTACTCATCTTATAACTGAAAATTTATACCCTTGACCAACGTCTCCCCATTTCCCTAACCCCTCAACCCCTGGCAACAACCCTTCTCTTCTCTGTTCCTTTGAGTTCAGTGTTTTTAGATTCCACATACAAGTGAAATCAAACAGTATTTTCTTTCTTTGTCTTAATTCAATTAGCATAATGCCCTTAAGTTCCATCCATGTCTCATAAATGGAAAGATTTCTGTATTTTTATAGCTGACTAATATTCCATTTTGTATATATACCACATTTTCTTTATCCATTCACTCATCAGTGGACATTTAGATTGCTTTTCATGTCTTGACTATTGTAAATAATTCTTCAGTGAACATGGGAGTGCCGCTTATTTTTTCGAGATAGCGATTTCATCACTATATTAGAAAGAAAATATGGCTCTAGACGGTAGATGGCATCTTACTCTGGTGTCCTAGTATTAACATTTTTAGCCTGTCACACCTTAGCATGGCATTGGCACTTGTACTCTTCTTTCTAGACCCCCACTTTCCTAATGCCAGCTCTGAAGTCTAGCTTCATATATCAAAAGCTCTAAAAGGCTCCTACTTCTGCCTTTGACCAATAACCGTCTGTCTCTAAATGCTGAGGCTGGTGATTCACTCTGCCTATTTTATCCTGTAACTCTTAGGGACTCCATTTCTGTTGCTTACACATTACCTGATATCCTCCCTGGGAGCCAAGCCTTTTTTTCACACACTCTCAACTATGAGATCCTGCCTGCACATCTTCCTGCATATCTTGCCAGAATATTTGAACATGACTTTGTTGGTCCTTTCTGGAGCATGTCACGGTTATACCACAGTAACCCAGTCCTGACAGTTTGAATCCTAAACCACAAAATAAAGAGACCAACAAAGGGTTAGGGGAAGCACAGCATCCCAACAACTTTTAATTAGGATGAGATTATAGAAAAGTATAACATGGGCGGACAGTAATTTTGCCATTCAATTTTGCCAGGCCGCCTTTGCAGCAGGCAGCGAAGCATGTTTTATGTTTATAATTGGTACGTGCTGCTGCTCAGGGGTGGGCGGTTGCATTCCCACAATACATCGCAGTGTACGTTGCTGACATGCCCTTCCCCTCTGGCTTCTCTGGACTAGAAGGAGCCCATTTATTATTATTATTAGTATTGATATTGTTTGTGTCTGCTTTTGCTTTTAAGTTTTTCATTGGCATTAATTAAAGGGTCCTTGGGCTTGCAAAGCAGGCAGACATCCCGGTCAGAAGGAGGGTTTTATGCAGGCCCTAGTCTCTCTGACAGCACAAAAGCAGGAGTTCAAATGAGGAAACATCAAACATCATCATTTTAATTTATAGGGACATGGAATGCTTTGTAATTGGACAGATCCTGATGACAGGGAAGTCACTTGAAGACTAATCAGGACTGGTGGCAAAACAGGGCTCAGACTGGATCAAGATGCTTGTCTGCTACAGTCAAGGCAGCTGGCAATATAACTAGCAGAGAAAGTAAGGTCTTCAAGCTCAGATGAGCAGGGGCTAGGATGTAGGGAGGTTCCTGTTTTTAGAGAAATAAATGAGTGAGAATAAGACCCAGAGGAGAGGAAGGTTTTTAAAAGGGTACATGAAGATTAAGAAATGAGACTAACTACTCAGAAAACAGGCCAGAATATATAATTAGTATTCTCCTTCATAGGGGACACCTTAGGGTCTTGAAGTAGTGGAAAGAATATTTTTCTAGAGGTGAGTTCACCAGGGTTCTAATCCACACTTCCTGCCTATCTAATTGTGTGTCATGGAGCAATCCATTTCTTTCTGTCTTTGGGTTGCAGTTTCTTCATGTGTAAAATTAAGAGGTAGTACCACACAGTTTCTTAGCCCTCCCTACCCTCTCACATCCTACCATGCTAATCTACTGACTGTCAAAACAGTTCTAGAATATCTCTCTTTCCATTGCCTTTAGAGCTGATTTGCATCCACAGCCATATGCATGCACACACATACATATACACATACACAAGCACACATGTGCACACAGACACATTCCACACATGAGGCGATCATTTCAGGGATACATCTTGAGAATTTAGAACCCAAATGATGTATTTAAGTCTGACTGTTTATCTTATTTCTATTTTGGCATCAATTGGTTTTTACTTTTCTTTAAAAATTAAATCACACATGGAATCGAAGAGCTTCTGTTAAAATACTTACTATACACCAACATTTCGCTAGGAAGATTCATTTGTGTCCTCTTTAATCACTCATATATTATCAAAGATATATAAAGCTAACAATATTATTCCCATTTAGTAGTGGAGGAAAACAAGGCTAAATAATCTGCCAAGATTAGACAACTACAAAGGGTAAGCATATTTTAAATAATACTTTCTAGCTATAGATTAAAGGATAAAGACTTGATCATTGGTATTTATTAAAATCTTAGCAATTTTTTCATCCCTATCTGAAATTCTGTCTCCAGCATGACATCCTTCTGATCTATTCCAACCTCTCCCTCCTCAGAAATGATTATTCTACTCACTGGGAATTTCAGAGAGTCTTCTACTGTCTCATCATCAGGTGTATGATTCTTATTTAAACGTGGGCTCTTTGACAGCAGAAACCATGTCTTATGTTATCCTGGAGCCTTCAGTGGAAATATTAGACTAAGAAAATAGTAAGTATCCAATAAAAGAAGAAATAAGTAACGATAACTATTTGAGTGGCCTAGTTGAATTCTATTTTTCCCATGTGTTCTTAGCATATTTGTGTTAAAGATATAAGAGAAGCTAGAAGTCCCAATGTATTCATTGCAAATACTTGAGGGAAAGTATGAAAGGCAAAGATTCTGATTGCCTCTTTCTCTCCATTAATGGGGTGGTGAAGGACAGAGCACAACATACTGTACTTAATGCAGATTCTGCTCAGTGAAACAATGATTACAATCAATTTGACTACTAATGTGACTTATCTTGTAAATTGCTGGGTCATTAACTTCAACAACATCAATGTGCTGTCACTATCCAATTCCACCAAATTAGTGTCCGAGGTAATAGGAGAACGAATGTATTAGTGTGTTATTGGTGGCTAATAGAGACAGCAAGTCTTTAATGTGCTACAGAGAGCAGCTGAGGCACCAGAGACTGAGACGACAAGACTAAGGGAATTGGATGAAGAGTCAGGATCCACAACACGGTGGCGCATTAGGGCTGCTGCAGGCACTTGGTGCCTTTGAAGGTGAAATAGCTGGGTACTAGGAAGATCTTAACCTGTGGCAGGGAAAAGTGTACATTCATTGACATTTGGGGCAAAAGTAACAAAAGCGTAGCACTTGGATTATCAAAGGATGAAGGGCCTATCTTGAGGTCAAGTGCTTAAAGCAGGGCCTTTTGCTGCTAGCCCTGAATTCACAATGCAAAGGAACATTTCTTCCACACAGACTTGAGGACAATCCTCATAACCTGAATCTAACATTAGATCAATCTCAAGACCTATCCTAGAAATTACTTAGCAAATTGCATTCATATTCAATTTAAAAATTCCTTTGATTTCTAGGGGTAAAAAAATCTGAAATATTTATGTCCATGTTCTACAGATAACCTTTACACTCTCAATTCCCATCCTTCATAGTTGAGAAGCTGCTATCCCGATAGCCCCAGGGGAGCAGCATTCAAACCACATGACCCCTCCCTTTTCACAGTTCCTTGAAGAAGAGATGAATACCTGAATGAGGTGGGTTAGGCATACTCAGATTCTCAGGAGAACGGAGATTGAGCCAGTCAGGGGTTTTAGGCACTAAACTAGAACTCTTCCAAGTTGGAGTTAGTACCAGGATGCCAAGGCCACATTCAACCCCACATTATGGGAGAGCAGAATCTAAGAGCCTTGTGGAGGATGTTCTAATGCAGAAAGGAGAATGAAAGACTTAAGTGTAGAGAGAAGCTGTCTCAGAGAGATGGAGAAAGAATGGCTGCCCATCTGCTTTCCAGGTCCTGGGCATAAAACCCACTGCATATCTGACAGTTGGATTTTATGCATGTTTCCTGTATCTTTTTGTTAACCTGGCTTTAGTAGGTTTCTGTTTCATGCACTCAAAAAACCTATAAGATACTCTAGTTTCTTCACGATTGTCAACAAACATTTATTGATCACTTGCTGTACGTAGCACACTAAACTCTGCCAGAGACACTCAAAACTGAAAGAAAGGGTTATTGCTTCTCAGGGAGTTATAACTGAGTTGAAAGATTTTTCTAAGTATTGGATAGAGTTGCATCTTTTTTTATTGAAAGTGGGACTTGTCGGAGCCCAGGGTCAGCAATTTGTATAGACCTTCATGACTGGAAGCCAAAGTGGGAGATGTAAAGAGTACATGAGAGGCATCCTGTGTGAAGTTGAGGTTTGACAATTCTACAGCCATCATCGTCACCACTACCATGGCCTGTCATTGACTGTAGGCCCCTATGAGTGTGCCCTCTGGGCCTCCGTACTCTTCATGGCCATCCCATAAGGTAATCCTTTGAATATGCCTGTTTTAAAGGTGGGGGGAACATGGCACAGCTAAGAAGCAACAGAGCTTGAATTTAAACACAACAACTCTATCTCCAGATCCTGCTGTGAGCCATTTTTTCCTATCTCTCTTTTCTGTGTCAACTTCTTTCTTCAGAGGCCATGTCTCTGTTCTCTTTTCAGGGCACCTTTGCCTTTGCAAATCAAACCTATAATCATCAAAGTGCTTTATACCAGCAACCTAACTCTTAAGAGAAATTTAAGTCATCATTTATCCACCCCTACCCTAGGGGGACTTGCAGAACATCTGATTCCTGCATCTGAAAGGAAAAGCATTGTCCCTTTTCTATGAAAGTTTAGGCATCTAAAGGAGCCAGGTGGGGGAGGTGGATAGAGGCAGGTAAAAGATAACATCTTTAGGACAACCCTGAAACCCCACCTTATAGGCCTGCAAATGAAGACTGCTCTAACTTTATATATGGATTGAAATTCCAGGAATGACTTTAGAATTTTCTTGAATTCATATATATTCATATGACGTGATTTCTTTTATTATGATATTGCTCAGAGAAGCATCTTTGTTGATACTAGGATTCAGTTAGTTTATTTTATAATGTGCTATATTATATTCCTTTCCCTAAAGAAAAAATGCATTAATATGTTGAGACTGGACATATGGTATATAGCACTCAATATAATCAATGTGCATACCGAAAAATGAACCTGGACCACTTTCTTACACCATACACAAAAATAAACTCAAAATGGATGAAAGACCTAAATTTAAAAAGGAAGCCATTAAAATTCTAGAGGAGAAAGCAGGCAAAAACCTCTTTGACCTCGGCCATAGCAACTTCTTACTCAACATGTCTCCAGAGGCAAAGGAAACAGAAGTAAAAATGAACTATTGGGACCTCATCAAGATAAAAAGCTTCTGCACAATGAAGGAAACAATCAGCAAAACTAAAAGTCAACCAACAGAATAGGAGATGATGTTTGCAAATGGCATATGAGATAAAGGGTTAGTATCCAAAATCTATGAAGTTATCAAACTCAAAACCCAACAAATAATCCATTGAAGAAATGGGCAAAAGACATGAATAGACACTTTTCCAAAGAATACATCTAGATGACTAACAGACAACATGAAAAGACGCTCAACATCATTCATCATCAGGGAAATACAAATTAAAACCACCATGAGATACCACCTCACATCTCTTTGCACTGCTGGTGGGAATGAAAACTGGTACAGTCACCCTGGAAAACAGTATGGAGTTTCCTCAAAAAGTTAAAAATAGAACTACCATATGACCCAGCAATTGCACTACTAGGTATATATCCAAGGGATACAGGTGTGCTGTTTTGAAGGGGCACATGCACCCTGATATTTATAGCAGCACTATCGGCAATAGGCAAAGTATGGAAAAAGCCCAAATGCCCATCAACAGATGAATGGATAAAGAAGATGTGGTATATATTGTTGAGAGCCAGTGGCCTTGAGCAGTGTTTTGGGAGCCGGAGGCTTTGAGCCATGTTGAGAGTCAGAGACCTTGAGCGGTGTTTTGGGAACCGAAGGCTTTGAGCGCAGCCTTTGTCCTTGAGTCGGACCGCAGCCAGGTCATGTGGGGAGGTTCAGAATGCCTTTGTAAAGTTTGATATAGCAAAATACATTTTGCCTGGATAGCTATCACGAGTGCTTCTGGTTAACGTCACGCTGAGCTTTTATCTCCTGAGAACTAGTGACAGGAGATGTGCCTCGCACGTACACCACCCTCAGATTGTGGATAAATACCCGAGTGAAAATAAACTCGGGGCTGGTGACGCTTGGGAGCGCCAGCCCTCCCTTAACAACTGTGCCTTGTGTATCAGTTCATCCTCGCCCCCCGATCAGGAACCGTTCGATTCAGCGACGGCTGGTCCGCCGCAATATATGTGTGTGTATATATATATATATATATATACACAATGGAATATGGAGTATTACTTAGCCATCAAAAAGAATGAAATCTTGCTATTTGCAACAACGTGGATGGAACTAGAGGGTATTATGCTAAGCAAAATAAATCAGTCAGAGAAAGACAAGTATCATATGACTTCACTCATATGTGGAATTTTAAGATACAAAGCAGATGAACATAAGGGAAGGGGAGCAAAAATAATATAAAAACAGAGAGGGGGACAAAACATAAGAGACTCTTAAATGCAGGGAACAAACTGAGGGTTGCTGGAGGGGTTGTGGGAGGGGGTGGGCTAAATGGGTAAGGAAGACACTTGTTGGGATGAGCACTGGATGTTATATATAGGGGATGAATCACTGGAATCTACTCCTGAAATCATTATTGCACTATATGCTAACTTGGATGTAAATTAAAAAAATAAATTATACATATATAACCAAAGTGCATTTCCCATGAACAATTCTATCTTGCCATGACCCATGCTTTGCAAGGTATGCAGGGAATTGTGAAGCCAGCCACCAGAGAACCTGTCACTTAGTCAAGGGTAACATATATATCCATGACATGTATCATGGCTTTGAACTATTTAATACTGAATAGATTTTCCACAGCCAACAAAGAATTACCAACACAGAGCTACTACCAAGTAACAGACATCATTGAGCATTGACACTTGGCACAATGGGTTGGACATAACAAAATTATAACCCATGCGCAGAGTTTTAAAAAACTTCTTATTTTGAATGGAAAAACATCCCGTGCTCATGGATTGGAAGAATAAATATTGTTAAAATGGCAATACTACCCAAAGCAATCTACACATTCAATTAAATCCCAATAAAATTGCACCAGCATTCTTCTCAAAGCTAGAACAAACAATCCCAAAATTTGTATGGAACTACAAAAGACCCCGAATAGCCAAAGTAATACTGAAGAATAAAACCAAGGTGGGAGGCATCACAATCCCAAACTTTAACCTCTACTACAAAGCGATAATCATCAAGACTGTATGGTACTGGCACAAAAACAGACACATAGACCAATGGAATAGAACAGAAAACTCAGAAATGGACCTGCAAGCATATGGCCAACTAATCTTTGACAAAGCAGGAAAGAGTATCCAATGGAAAAAAGAGAGCCTCTTTAATAAATGGTGCTGGGAGAACTGTACAGCAACATGCAGAAGAATGAAACTAGACCACTTCCTCACACGACTCACAAAAATAAACTCTAAATGGATGGAGGACCTGAGTGTGAGACAGGAAACCATCAAAATCCTAGAGGATAAAGCAGGAAAAAACCTCTTTGACCTAAGCCACACCAATTTCTTACTCGACACATCTCCAAAGGCAAGGGAATTAAAAGCAAAAATGAACTACTGGGACCTCATCAAGATAAAAGCTTTTGCACTGCAAAGGAGATAACCAATGAAACTAATAGGCAACTGACAGAATGGGAAAAGATCATCGCAAATGACATATCGGATAAAGGACTAGTATCTAAAATCTATAAAGAACTTACCAAACTCCACACCCGAAAAACGAATAATCCAGTGAAGAAATGGGCGGAAGATATGAATAGACACTTCTCCAAAGAAGACATCCAAATGGCTAACAGACACAGGAAATGATGCTCAATGTCACTCATCATCGGGTAAATACAAATCAAAACCACACTGAGATACCACCTCACACCAGTCAGAGTGGCTAAAATGAACAAATCAGCAAACTATAGATGCTGGCGAGGATGTGGAGAAGCAGGCACCCTCTTGCACTGTTGGTAGGAATGCAAACTGGTGTAGGCGCTCTGGAGAACTGTGTGGAGGTTCCTCAACAAAATGAAAATAGACTTACCCTACAACCCTACAGCAATAGCACTGCTAGGAATCTACCCAAGAGATACAGGAGTGCTGATGCATAGGGGCACATGTACCCCGATGTTTATAGCAGCGCTTTCTTTTTTTTATATAAAATTTTTTTTATTTTTTTATTTTTTTAATAATAACTTTTTGTCAAATTGGTTTCCATACAGCACCCAGTGCTCAACCCAACAAGTGCCCTCCTCTGTGGCCATCACCCACTCTCCCCCTCCCACACCCCCCTTTCCCCTCAGTTTGTTCTTAGTCTTTCAGAGTCTCTTGTGTCATGTCTTCCTTCCTCTCTGTGGCTTTTTTTTTTCTTCCTTCCCCTCCCCCCTGGTTTTCTGCTAGGTCTCCCAAAGCCTACCTATGCGTGGGAACATATGACATCTGTCTTTCTCTGCCTGATTTATTTCACTCAGCATAATACCCTCCAGTTCCATCCATGTTGCCACACAGCCAGATTTCATTCTTTCTCATTGCTATAGCAGCACTTTCAACAATAGCCAAATCATGGAAAGAGACTAAGTGTCCATCAACTGATGAATGGATAAAGAAGATGTAGTATATATATACAATGGAATACTACGTGAATGAGAAAGAATGAAATCTGGCCATGTGTGGCAACATGGATGGAACTGGAGGGTATTATGCTGAGTGAAATAAGTCAGTCAGAGAAAGACAGATACCCATAGTTTCCATGCATAGGTGGACTTTGCGAGACTTAACAGAAAACCAGGGGGGAGGGGAAGAGAGGAAGGAAAAAAGACACAGAGAGGGAGGGAAAAAAACATAAGAGACTCTTAAATACTAAGAACAAACTGAGGGTTGAGGGGGGTATGGGAGAGGGGAGAGTGGGTGATGGGCACTAAGCAGGGCATGGGTTGGGATGAGCACTGGGTGTTGTATGGAAACCAATTTGACAATAAAAAAAAATTTACAAAAAGAACTTCTTATTTTGAAATAACTGTATTCACAGGATTCTGTAAGGAAGTGTCCAGGGAAGTCTAGTGTATCATTCTCTCATGCTCCCTCAATGTCAACATCTTACACAACTCTACTATGTAATTAAAACCAGGAATATGATGTTAGCATAATCCACTGAGTTTATTAAAATTTTACCAGTTATAGATACACTCATTTATGTAGGTGTATGTGTAAAGTTCTATGACATATTATCACATTGTAGCCTTGCATAAACATCACCACAATTGGTTTAGTCAGCTGTACCATTATGACCAAAGATTTCTCTGGTGCTATCCCTTTAGAGCCATGCTTTCCATGCCCTCTTCAATACCCCTAATCCCTGGAAACCACTAATCTGTTCTCCATCTCTATAATTATGTTTTTGCATGAGTGTTACATAAATGGAATCATGTTATACTTCCTTTTGAGATTTTTTTTTTTATTCAGAATAATTTCCTTGAGGTTCATCTACATTTTGTATAGACCAATAGTTTGTTCCTTATTATTGCTGAATAGTATTCCATGGTGTGAATTACCCCAGTTTACTCAACATGCACGCATTAAAGGATACATGGGTAGTTTTCATGTTTCCAGTTAGGAATATCTCAAATGTGCTCTCAACATTTGAATAACATTGTTGCATGAAGATAAGTCTTCCGTTCTCTGAGGTAAATACTCAAGACTGAAATTTCTGGGTTGTATGTTTAATAGATTTTTTCAGTTTTGAAAGAAACCACTTTCTAAAGCAGCTGTATCAAGGGCACCTGAGTGGCTCAGTCGGTTAAGCGGCTGACTTCGGCTCAGGTCATGATCTCATGGTCTGTGAGTTCGAGCCCCATGTCAGGCTCTGTGCTGATGGCTCAGAGCCTGGAGCCTGCTTTGGATTCTGTGTCTCCCTCTCTCTCTGCCCTTCCCCTGCTCACACTCTGTCTCTGTGTCTCTCAAAAATAAATAAAAACGTTAAAAAAATTTTAAAGTAGCTATATCATTCTACATTCCCACCAGCAGTGTGTGAGTGATCCAGTTTCTCTGCATCCTTACCACCATTTTTCCTCGCCATTATTTTTCATTTTAGCCATTCCGATAGGACTGTAGTGATATCTCACTGCAGTTGAAATTTGCATTTATTTAATATCTGATGTTAAGCATCTTTTCATGTGTTTGTTTGCCATCTGTGTATCCTCTTCATTGAAATGTCTGTGCATGTTTTTGCCCATTTTCTAGTTGGAATTTTTTTTAATGTTGAGTTTTGAGATACATAGGGCTTTTTCATATAACAAACATTACTTCCAGCCTTCTACTTGGAGGACAATTTCAATTTTTTTTAAATATATTTTACATTCTAGGCAAGATTTACCCTTAACTTGGTTATTCTGCCAAAAGGGATGCACAAGAGCAGGCACTTCATTGCTTTCCTTTGCATTCATTTAGTATATACCTAATAAGTACCCTGCTTTCTTTTACAAATAAGTCATGTTTTCTAAATTATACTGTAAATATCTAATTAATTAGTATACTCCTATACAATCTACAGCATCCTCCTACTCCTTCGTTTCTTACCCTTCTGCTCATTGAATCCTACGTGCACTCAGCCTCAACTTCTAAATCCTCCTCAAACAGCCCATATCCTTCTTGACTCTCTGCCTTTGTACAAGATGTTTCCTCAGACTTAAATATCCCTTGCCCCCTGCTTCATGTAGAAAACTCGTACTCAAGCCTCCAAATCTAGTTCTAATGCCAGCACCTTCATGAAATTGTCTCTAACTTCTGCAGCCGGTTAGATGCTTCCATGCACTTACTCCATTGTGCTGGACTTTCGATTATAGTACCTATTATCCTAAGAATTCTCCCAGCTTTTCAAATAATTAATTCATCACATTAACTTGTGTTTTCCTTCTCCTATACAACAACAGACAGGGTACATTGAATGTGTGAGGCTGGCACTATACCACCTAGTGCATTTGCATACTTTAGTTCCTAGCAGCATTTAAATGGCACACTTCCCAAAAATACAACCATGTTCCTTCCCAAATTTGTTTATGACAGACTTTTCATTGTAATTATGTAGTTCAATCATATATTATTTAAACTGATGGGATATGAGTGTGAAATAAAAGGAGATATTGTTTCTGTGAAAATCAAGTTAATTGGTTTATAAAGACTTGATAAAAGCAAGTCAAATTAGGGATGGGTGAAAAATTGTAACAGTAAGAGCAAAACATAAAATTCCAGAGGTGTTCAAAATCAGATTGTTTTAATGTATTTTTAACTTTTCACTTCTTTAAAACAAAAGAAAAATAAAATTGGAAATTGTATGTAATGCGTTATGGATGTCATTTATGTAAGGAAGACCATATGAAACTCCAATTAATGAACCCATAATAAAAGTACTTAGATTTACATTAAAACTAGTTAATTATCATTTTAAGCAAAATGGATAGCATTTGTAGCATTAGTATTTTTTTATAGTTCTTCTCTTTAACTAACTTTCCAAACATACAAAATACAGGTTTGAATTACATTAGCCAAGAAGGCTTTTATTATGTTTTCTATTGAACCTTATCATTCAAAAAACCTTTTTGTTTACATGCTTTCTGACTAGATTGAGAGCTTCTTAATGTCAGGAACCTGGCATTTTGCCTGACACACCATGAGTACTCAATAAATTATTGTTGAATGAATGAAAAGAAATCTGTAAAGCAAATTCATAAAAATCAAAAGGAAATTGTATCTTATGATCTTCATGCAATTATTTAATCCAATTGATTCAAAGAAGTTATCAGTCTTAAATATCAATAGTCAGTTTAGAGGAGTTCATTCTCTCTCCTTACACAACTACACATGCCCAACAGAATTTGGACCTCTTTAATGGTGTTGGTTAGTCTATAAATGTATGTATGTATATACATATATGTATATGTACATGTATGTATATGTCTCTGTGTCTGTGCATATATATAAAATATGGTCCTATAAATTTACCTAGATCTCATTGTAATAAAAAATCAGCCTTTCAGCATGGAGATGTTCTGTCTTAACTATTATTATTTTCCTGCATAGTTTTTGTAATATGGTCATGATATAGCCGACCACAACCTAGATAGCTAAATTGGAACATTTGAAAAGGCAAGCCCAAGTTTTCATCCAGAGTACAGTATAATACCCATAAACCAAGTTTTTAATCTAGACATTTTCTCTGGGCAGCATCCCCCAGCATCCATGTGAAATCTAACATGCTAGGTAAGGTACTTTGCATCAGCTTTTGCCAAGTGTCTGAAAGACCTTCAAGCTCAGAGAGGTCCTCTTCTTAGCACCATCCTTAGTCCACTTAACACAGAATGGACAACTGAGAGGGCTGTTCATAACTCTGCTTCTGCAGATAAGTGAGTTGAGTGGTCAGTTATTTTTAGGGCCTCATCAGCAATTGTGAAATGAATCAGTTTCTGTATTGCTGATTACCTTTGGCTTAGCTCCCATCCTTCCCTTCTCAACTTTGGAGAACAGGTGACACAATCCATCTTGGTGCAAGTGTCAACCATCTTGTCTCTCAGCTGGGAAGCCAGAAGTGACAGCTTGGTGTATTGAGAGGTCTCTTCCTGAATAAATTGATGTCAAGTTTTATTACACATAGACCAAGCTAGGAGGCCACAAGACAACCACTCAACAACTATTCATTGAACAAACAAATGGTATACTGCAGTATTGCCATTTCTTGAAATAAAGATAGAAGCAGGCAAAGTCTGTATTCTTTAGAATGCTAAAGTCCACCAAAGAAGACATATGATACACACAAGATATTGATAAGGTCCTTATGGTGTTGAATGAAAGCACTTCCTTGTCCTTCTAGGCTGGAGCTGAGGTTCTCCAAACAAATGCTTCCTGAAAGCATGAAGACTTCCCAAGATTGAAAGAAACAGAGAACTATAATGGAGTAAGTAGCCTCAGGGAAGTGGCTCATACTCATAACTTAGTTTAAAAGAGAGATAAATGGGATAGGGGAAGATTTTAAGTAAAAACCATTCCCTAGAAGTAAAACAAAAAGATATAAATTAATACCACTAGAATTTTTAATACTTATGTGAGTAACTCTGTGCTAGTTTTTAGAAGAGTACTTTTGAAAGTAACAGTTGCAATCCAATAGATAATTGCAAGATCATGATTTAAAAAATGAACAGAATAGAGTAGAGTAGACTAGAATAGAAAATACGAGAATACCTCATATACTAAAGGTCGATATATATTTGTTTCAGTTATGGGTATGTGGAGTATTGAGTCACAGTGTAACAATGTATTACTTATGCACAGCAGTATAAGATTAAAATATTGCTCCAGAAAGTTCTTTCCAAACTTGGCTAACAATCAAAACCATCTAGGATCTGTAAAAACATACAAGTTTCCAGGTCCTATCCTAAAAGGAGGAATCCAGGAGCCTGTGGAAGCTGCCTCTGGAAAAGCTACAGTCTATGACCTAACTCTATTTCAAATGAGCAGATGAGAAACAAAATAAACAAAAGTGAGGGAGGATTGTACAACCTGAGCATCAGTACCCACAACCAGACATAAGGAATGATGAATATAGAAGTGTATCATAGAAGACTGTTAGGGAAGGTACGTGGAGCATCTATTCTGAGCAGGATATAAAGGTACCCAAAGCATTACATTTTGAGGAGGAAGAGAAAAACCCTTACATACAAAAAGCTTGATGCCTCAAGGCCCTGTTTCTGACACAGGTCCCAATGAGTGAGGAAAAAATGATACCTCAGAATAGAGTCCACGAGGGAAAGACTCATGAAGGAGGCGATACTTGCCTTGGCTGAGCCTTGGAGAATAATTCAACCAAAGTCTTCTGGAGAAAAGAGCATTTTACTTGTGTTGGGCACCAATTGCTAACATGATAGTTGTGAATGAGTAGACAAAGTTAGTGAAGGAAAAATAAAACGATGAGCCAAGAAGGTAGGTCCGGATGGTAAATTCTCATGTAAGATTAGCTCCTGCCCTCTATATTGAGAAATGTAAGACAGGTAGAATCGAGTGGAGGGGGGGCGTGGCGGGGTAATAAACCCTGATAGGACAATTACATTTTCCGTTCCTTCTCTTGGCCTCTGCAGCAAAGTTATACAGAAATGTAAAAGAAAGCATCCAAAGATACCCTCTAAAATACTTGACCCTGTTCTTCTGGCTTTAAGAGGCTGGATGCTCAGGTTTAAACAACAGATTTGGAAAAGCAATTTTGTTTTAAGACCGTAAGGAAATGCACACAGTACTAATTTTATCTTCCTCCATTGCAGCTATGGTTCTTGACCCATTGCTGCACATTAGAATAATCTGGGAGATTTCGAAATTCTCAATGCTTGGGCTCCTCCCTCAGGAAATCAAAGCAGAGTTTCCAAGGTGGATCCAGAGTGTTTGTGCCTTTGAATAGTGCCCCCGGTAACGTTAACGTGCAGCCAGGCTTGAGAACCATTGAAATGTGAGTCCTCAAATCCATACTGCTAAAGCAGAGCAGAGTTTATGCCCTCTTTTTTTGCTTTTCAACAAAAGCAATCAGACTGACATCTATTTTTTTTTCCAACCTTGCCTCAGGCTGTAGCTGCAATAGAACCATGGACAGCAAGGATTCTTTTTCTTAACTCTGTAGGCAAAACCAAAGATGAGCTTTTAGGTTGAAGCTCCTGACAGCTGCTCCTGCTCAGTGTCAATTATGCTAACCTAGACATCCTCTCCTTCCAGGCACATCTCCCTAGTGGCACACCATTGTTAGACTTTCATATTTTAAAATCTTCAGTGGCCCTCATTTCTTTAATGGCAAAGCCCAAACTCTTCATCTTGGCATTCCTTGGCCCTTCCTGATCTGACTCTAAATACTCAGGGTGGAGTCTCCGTATTCTGGCTGCACAGATTGCTACACTGTTCTGTACTGAATGGAAACACCGCATTCTTCTGTCTACCCTTCTCTTGCTTTTGCCACATCTGCAGTGACAACAGTTCTGTTCTTACTCTCACTTCATCTATTTGTTGCTACTTAATGTCAAAGTCCAGTTTAAGTGTCTACTTGACTATCAATAACCTAACACCCTACAACTTCTCTGAAGCTTCTTCCCAGTTCACTAACATTCGGAAAGATGTCAGATTTAATGGCACAAAAACAATTTCAAGGTGTTCAGTGGAGAAGCTTCATTGTATTTACATCATTATTCAGTGTAATGACTATGTCATCGAGCTGCCTGGGACTGAATCCTACTTTAACGAATTTATCATCTGCTCTCTCTAAGCTCTGGTTTTTCTTCACATGTAAAATGGGGGAAATAGTTCATAGATTCAAATCAAATAATGCAAAAAACTCTTGAGCACAGAGCTTGGTCCCTAGTGAATATTCAGTGAATTCTAGGTATTTTTTGCTTGTTTATCTGTTTGTTCATATATTCTTGTCTCTTCAGCAAAACTGTAAGATCATCTAAGGATCAGTTCTATTTCTTAAACTTTGCTGCCTGGAATATAATACTATACTAAAAACAATATGTAGTTTGAAATCAAAGCATCTTGTATGATTTTTGGCATACAGTTTGACCTGTTCGAACTTCAGTTCTCTAATGTCTAAAATGGAAATTATAGTAATAATAGTATTTCTCATACTCCAGGGATTAAAGAAAGTAATATACCAGGAAGTTCCTGGTAATCTTTCAGGTTCTATTCAAAAAAGTATAGTTGTAGTTATCATAGTGAACCTGTACATTTATTGAATGTGACATCTAAATTTGAAGACATCAATAAATATATTTACTTACTGAAAAGATAGGTTCTTTGTCTGTTTATTCATTTAAAAACCAAAAAGTAGATGCAAAATCCATGTCTTAATTTCTTCATCTGTAATATAATATTAAATAAGGAGATCGCGAATGTGTTCTCTGACTCCCAAGTTCTACATTTTTGGAAAATGCCTATGCTTTTATCTAAGCTTAAAAAATACCAGCAGGAGATTGTGTGTGTATGTGTGTGCATGTGTGTATAAAGTACACACATATATGTACTTTATACATATATGTACTGTATAAATGTAGTTACTCTACATAAGAAAGTAAATAGAAAAATACAGAGGCATATGTTATTAGCGATGATCTCTAGAAGGTAGAATTATGGGTGATTTAAACATTTTCTACTATATAGCTTTTGGGTGTGGTTTCAAATTTTCTACTATGAAGTTGCGGTAACTTTAGATTTAAAAAATTATTGTTGGGGTGCCTGGGTGGTTCAGTCAGTTAAGCATCTGACTCTTGATTTTGGCTCAGGTAGTGATCTTGCAGTTTGTAAGTTCAAGCCACACTTTGGGCTCTGTGCTGACAGCGTGGAACCAGCATGGGAATCTTTGTCTCCTCTTCTCTCTGTCCTTTCCCTCTCTGTCCCTCTCCTGCTCTCAAAAATAAATACATAAACATTTAAAAATAAATATATAAAAATAAATAAAAATTATTATTTAAAAAGGATAGTCCTTGAGACATAAAGTCTATCCCCAAAATGCACATGGATATGTGTGTGTGTATCTTTTGGGATGAGTGACTGGTGACATCCTGTGACTGCTTCTTGCCAAACATATATTTTTGCTCATCGCTCATCATATTTAAAAAATTGAAAGGACAGAATAAGTAGAGTGGAGGCATACACATAAAGCCTTATTTAAACTTTATAATAAAATTATTACAATCACATTAAAAAATTGGAAAACACAAAAAATATAAAGTTTAAGAACAATTTTCCCAGAGAAGCCTCTCATGTTCCAGTGGCAGTCACTGGCCTGATATAGTACAGTAACCAGGTTCCCAGACAGTATGACAGGCTGGGTGACTTTGTAACTGTGTGTCGAGGAGGCCAAAAGGAGATCAAGGACAAAGAGCTTAGGTTGCATTTTGAAAGTACTGAAAAAATAGAAATCTATGTCGAAATTAATTATTATGCTCTTATAGATAGAAAAAATATTGAACATGTTTCCCTAAATGGGAATAGATCTCCCACTTTAAAATACAAACTATAGAAAACAGGATTTTCTCCATAGATATGAACTTTATAGGCATAATTGTTTAAAGCATATATCAGTTCCAGAAAATAATAACTAGATATTGTTGTTCTTCTGCTTTAATTTGGGGAACTTTGAAGTTCATTTTAACCCTTTCATGTGGGCTGTGAGTATACTGAAGGAGCAGCATACTCAGGCGTACATAAGATACTGTGAGTTAGAGATTCTCAGTCAGTATATTGGACAGGCTCTAGGGAGTGAATATATCCTATAACTTAAGGTAAAAATTTTCCATAGAAATAAACTAGTTGCCATCCTTTTTCCAAGGAGTCTATGACCCCAAAGGGTATCCAGGGCAGTCCTGGCTTATGCCTGTTTATCTGACATAATTTTTATTAGCATCCCCTTTCACGCTCAAAATTGTCCCAGCTCAGATGATGAATTATTTGGTCACTCTTGTTAAGGTCCATGGATCAAGACATTGCTTTTTCTCTTTTTCTGGAATGCCTCTTGTCAGGAAGGGCAGCTCTGAGAGAAGTTTCTTGAAATTCTCTGAATACAAATAATACAATTCTTGATTTAAATTCCCTCATTGTATTATTTTGCTTATATTTAGAAACACAGCAGCTGAATATCTGCCCAGTGGTTCATCCACCACTTCGAAATGTTTCTGTTCATCTTTTTCTTAGTTGCACTACATCTGAGTAAACACTAGAAATGGCAGTTAAAGAAAATATTTGGGTTTTATTTTATCCATTCATTCAAGTAGCATTAGTAAATACCCATTTAATAATAGTTCTGTGGTACTGGAGAGGAAAAAAAAAAGTAATGTATGGTCTAATTCGTCCCATAGTCTATAATCTGCTGGAGGAAATAAGACTCACACTTATTAAAAGACAAGACAATTAATGAGATACTACCATATACCTATTAGAATGGCCAAAACCTGGAACACTGATTCCACCAAATTCTGTCAAGAATATGGAGCAACAGGAACTCTCATTAATTGTTGGTGGAAATGCAAAATGGTACAGCCACTGTGGAAGATAATTCGGTGGTTTCTTACAAAATTAAACATATCCAGCAATTGTGCCTCTCAGTATTTATCAATAGGAATTGAAAACTTATCCACACAAATATCAGCCCACAGATGTTTACAGCACCTTTATTCATAATTGCCAAGACTTGAAAGCAACCAAGATGTCTATCAGTAGGCAAATAAATAAACTGGTACATCCAGGCCATGGAGTATTATTCACTGCTAAAAAAGAAATGAGCTACTAATACATGAAAGAACATGGAGGAAACATAAATGCATATGACTAAATGATGGAAGCCAATCTTAAAAGGCTACATACTGTATGATTCCAATTATATGACAATCTGAAACTATGGAGACAGTAAAAAGATCAGTGGCTGCCAGGAGTTGGGAGGTGGGATGAATAGGTTCTGCACAGAAGATTTTTAGGGCAGTGAAGATACTCTGTATGTTACTGTAATGATGGATACTATCATTATACATTTGTCCAAACCAATAGAATATATAATACTAAGAGTGAGACCGAATGTGAACTATGGATTTTGGGTGATTATGACGTGTCAATGTAGGTTCATCAGTTGTAACAAATGTACCTTCAGACAGGGGATGTTGATGATGGGGGAAGCTAAGCATATGTGGGAGTAGGGGATATATGGAAAATCTGTGTACCTCCTGCCCAATTTTACTGTGAGCCTAAAACTGCTCTGTAACAATAAAGTCTTAATAATTTTTTAAAGACAACTAATGAAGGCTAGGTAGATAATTAGTGGTCTAAGACTTTGTAGGGAGCGCTCACTCTAAGTTAGAATACTTAAAGGACTGATTGTGATAGGTTTTTGAAAAACCTTGAATGCCAGCCAGCGCTATGGGGAGAGAGTATCCTCTAGACAATGGAATGCCTTTGGACATTCTTAAGCAAAAGCTAGAATGTAATAATGTACCTTGAGAAAAGACTCTAAGGCATGACTTCCTGAAAATAAATTAATTCCTTAGTTTTCCCAAAGACAGTCACAATAATTTTCAGGCATTATAGATCTTCCCAGCCCCATAGCACCTGTCTGATTGCTTAATCTTTCCATTTTGGCTTTCTGCAGGCAGTTATTCAAATATATTTTGAATCCACATGGACTTGTTAGTGGTTCTGTTATCTTTCTAGAGAAACCTCTCAAGTCCAGGGACAATGTCTAATTCTATTGTGCTTCTCTGAACACTAGTTCTCTGTTTCTCTGTCTGTCTCTCTCTCTCTCTCTCTCTTACTCTCTCTCTCTCTCTCTCTCTCTCTCACACACACACACACACAGACATTTCATCTCAAATATTCAAATAGAAGCTAGTCCTGAGTCTTGATGCAAGTGGTGGATGAGGATTTGGTTTCATTTTAGTGGTCATTTTTCATATTCAAATTAGCAAGAAAGGCTATTGGTAGGAATAATAATTGTGTATGAGAGAAAAAGTCACCTGTGTCACAATGGGGCCTCTAAGTAAAATCCCTCATCCTGTTGGAATTTCCAGCAGTATTTGACAGAGCTGATCGCTCTCTTATCATCCTGATATTTAAATATTACAGAACACTCAGGCTCAGCTCCTGGTTGTCTTCTCTATTTTTTTTTTAACCCAGTGAACTCTTCAGTCCCATGGCTTTAAATACTGTTTGTATCAATTATGCCCAAGTTGATATCTCTACTTCTGACCTCTCTTTCTGATCTCCAGACACATGTCCTTAACTACCTACTTCTCATTCCTACTTGGATATTTGATAGGCAATTCAAGCTTTACGTGTTTGAAATGAAATTCTTGATTCAGAGCCTTCCACCAAAGTCCTTATGCTCTCACTCTATCCCCTGTCTCGCACATGGCAACTCCATTCTAACAGTTAGCTACTCAGACCGGAAAAACTTACAGTCATCCTGGTTATGAGTCATCTTTGACATCTGTCTTTCTCTGGTTCCACACATCCAATCCATCAGCAACTCCTAGAAGCTCAACCTTGGAAATATATTTAGATTCCAGACCACTTCTCTCCATTTCCATTACTGCTTCCCTAATCTAACAGTCATCCATTTTCTCCTGAATTATTTAAATTGCCTCAAAACTGATCCCTCGGCTTCCATCTTCACATTTGCACAGTCTGCTCAACACAAAGCAGCAGAGTAATCCTTCTAAAATGTAAGTCAGACTACAACACTCCTCCACTGAAAGCCCTACAATGGCTCCCCTCTCAGAGTAAATAGTCAAGACCTATCTTCCTATGATAAGACACTATTCTGCCTGGCCCCACCACTTCTCTGACTTCATTTCCTACCACTCTCCTCAATGTTCTCTTGGCTCCAGCCACTAGTTGCTTAGTTGTTCCTCAAACATCCCGGGTACATTGAAAATAGCATCTTCTCCATTCCTGACTCTATATCCTTATCCCACTTTGTTACTTTTTCAGATGCTTAGCCCTACCACACATATTATCTATTTATTTGTTTGTGTAGCATCTGCCACTACTAGAATATTGGAATATAACTTCATGGGGAGCAGGATTTATTTTTTTTTAATGTTTATTTTTGAGAGAGAGAGACAGAGACAGAGTGTGAAAACGGGACGGTCGGACAAAGAGGGAGACACAGAATCTGAAAGCAGGTTCCAGGCTCTGAGCGGTCAGCACAGAGCCCGATGCAGGGATCGAACTCACAGACCATGAGATCATGACCTGAGCCAAAGTCACATGCTTAACTGACTAAACTACCCAGATGCCCCTCTTACTTATTTTGTATACAGCTGTATCCCCAGTGCCTAAAAGACTGCCTAGAATATATTATATATTCAATAAATATTTGTTGAAGAAGTTCATGTATGAATGAATGAATGAATAAATGAATGAATGAATGAATATGCAGGCAAATAAACACATAAATAAATTTCCTGCTTGCTACCCACAGAGACTCTCCCTTTGTTAGAGTTCAAAAGTTGTCGTACCAGAGACCTAATTCTAACACATAAGTAACTACCCAGGTTTTTTGGTTTGTTTGTTTGTTTTCATAAAAGATTGTAAGAGTTGGCATGCCTCCTTGATTGCTCCATACCCTCTTAGGACTTATGAATTCTATCTGTGATCTTTTCTACTGCAAACTGTCAAATAGTAGAACAATAAGGGTCACAAGACCATCTGGTCCAAAAAAGCATTTCAGAAGAGCAGAAACTGAGGCTCAGGCTCATGAAATAACTTCCTCAAGGTTACAGAGCTGGTTAAAAGCAGAGAATTATCATTTTTATGCCCACTGCTTTTTTCCTGCCAGCACAAGGGTAAGGAATCTCTCTATCCTGCTCTCTCATTGTCCTTGCTACCACTTTGCTGATGAAAATCCAATAGCAAGAGTCTTTAAAGAGAGTCAGATTTTCAAGTGCATTTGAAGCTCAGTGATGACTTTCTCAGAGAGCAAGAGGCTGTTGACGAGGTCCCTTTACTTTCATAGAACAGAAGAGGCAGAGATTCATCTGTGGGCATTGGCAGAGCTGATGCTTACTGACAAGGCCCCAGAATGGAAATATCCTGCTTGTCCTTTTAACAGGATTTCAGCCAGAGATTTCAGGGAAAAGTACTGCAGCCTAGTGGGCTGTGAATATGAGTAGAAATGTCAGAGCTATGAATCAGTTAACACATTTTTATTTAGCATCTCCCTGTGAAAGAGGATGAGAAGACATGGCTCCTGCACTCAAATTTCTTACCATTTCAGAGCAGAGTCAAGAACAGAACAAGAACCTGTTAGATCTTAGAGGTTCTAGCACTTTAGACTTGAAAGCATGACCTGGGTATCAAGAATGGGGATAGTTTTCAGGCAGGACAGAATGCTTAATTTTGTCATGAAGGATAACTTGGATTTAAGCAGCTGAAGAGGACTGTGGTGCAATGCTTTCTTCTGCTCTCTTTGGATTTAAGAAATACGTTCATATCCTTCAGGTCATGGGACCCTGAAACTCTCAGAAGAAAGTATATTTCCCATTTTTCCCAGAGAAATTGAGACTCCAACCTGTGTAGTAACCCACGTTCTCACATCAGGCTCGAGCCAGAGTGCCCAGGACTCCCTCCCAGGACACTTTCTGGTAGAATGCTCTACTGGAAGTCAGCTCCTCTGATTCTTCCTCTGTATTCTCAAGATGCAGGTACTGACTTAGTGTTAGAAATTCTCAAGGAGATCAGACTTGGCGCCTGTCCTAAGTTCTAAGACATAATTTAAAAAAAAGAAAGTTTAAGGCGTCCCAAGGTGTCAGTTTCCTCTTCACTGTTCATAACCCAAATGTTTTAATAGCCCTGAGGTGCCCTCCACCTATGGGGCCCTAACTCTTTGAGGCCTATCTATGGAGAGGGTGCACCATTGACCTGGCCCTGCTGATGAGAAAAGCACAGATGTCTACCATCTGGTCAGGGGTCCTTGTGCATGTGCCAATTTCCTGTCACTGACAGCCAGCCCTTGATTGATGGAATTTGGTACTCCACCTTTTTTTTTTTTTCCTTAGTACAATATAACCTCATGAATTCAGATGGCACTTAGCCAAAATGAAAGAATTTGAACTTGGGCAGGGGTAAAGTTTACCATCAATGAAATGAGGGTCTGTTAAATAAATTACCAATGTAAACAGGATTGTAAAAAGGACAATTTAATCTACTTACAAGAATAAATTGTTTTCAAGCACTTAAATTGCATAAATTTACATACAGTGTACTAATTACAAATGATTGATAGCCAGTCATTCAAACACATCTGGTAGGAACCGTGTTCTCCAACACTTTACTAGACACTAGACTGCATTACTTAAAGTACTATAGTACAAATATATTTTATACATGTATATAGGTATTCACACACACTCATATAAGACAGTCCTTGTTTTTCATCAAGTCATATTCCTGGAAACCACACCAGAAAGGATTATCAAACACAGATCACTGAGAGCCAAATTGTGTTTTCAGATAGGAACAATGTTATGATTGGAACTGGTGTGCCAGACCCAGGGATCACACTAAGTAAATCATGTATTCAATCAGCATTCAGTCATAACAACCTAAAGCTACGGCATACACAACTAGAAAAGACAACTCATATTTATTGAGCAGCTGCTACATCTGAGTGCCTTACATGTATAATTTCAGTTATCGGTACATGACCGTGATGGAACTACTGCCTCCATTTTCCGGAAACAACATTGAAACTCTAAGAGAGCTATTAAGTTACATTTAATCACATAGTTATAATCAGTACAATTAGAAATTAAATCTAGGCCTGATTCCAAATCTCAGTGCTCCCTTTCAAAATGTAATATCTATACTCCTTAAAAATGTTAAGTTGTATGTAGGTATGTAAAGTCTGTATAACCTATAAAATGTCAGAAAATATAATTGCTATTTTCTATGGCCTGGATGAAGGTCCAGTCCTCTACAAAGCCTCACTATTAAAACAAATCTGCCTCCTTTTAGGCAACTATATTTGCCAAACTGTAAAACTTATTCAAATTTAAGATATTAATTTAAAGACAGTTGTTGTATCTTCAACATATATTACCTTATACATTTTTTCAATTGTTGGTGTACATGTCTTATTTTCCCCAATAGACAGTAGGCTCATTAAAAGTAGAAACTAAAATCATTAATATCTTTGCACCCACCACCATTATTTATTTTACTACCTAGAAGAAAATTTTGGCCAGTAAGGGCTTAGATGTGTTCATGGCATGAATTAGTAAATGAATTAATTATTTTTTATTATAGGTTATATCATAAATTTAAAATCAGTATGTGGCTATAATAAATATTTGAGTACAATTTTTAAGTTTACTTTAAATTAGAAAGTTATTGATGGTGGTAATGGGGAGAGAGAAGACTAGGGAATGATTTGGATATCTAAGGAATTTGGAAAACAAACTTTTAGAAAACAAACTTCTCCTGAAAAAGATTTACTGTAGCTAGCAAATCAATCAAAACTAATCCCTCGACTTCAAAACTAATATTCAAAGTAAATAATAATAACAATAACCTTATTATAGTAAGACATACATAAAAATGGCCATTTTAGCCATTTTTAAGTGTACAATTCAGTGGCATTAAAAACATTCACAATGATGTGCAACCATCACCATCTATCTCAAGAACATTTTCATCCCAAACAGAAACAATAATTCCCACTCCTCCAGCCCCTATAACCTCTATTATACTTTGTATTTCTAAGAATTTGCCTGTTCTGTATACTTCGTGTAAATGGAATCATGCAGTATTTGTTTAATACTACATTTACTTCATCTAAATATTTGAAAACCTCATCATCAACTTCAAGGTTGATAAATTAGAGGTCAGAGATATCTTGACCCTAGTTCTCTTATTCCTAATATTTGCTTTCTTCTCTCCTTGTATTTGATAATATAAAGGGCAGGCTTACTGGTACAAATTCAGGAAAGGGAACCAGAAAAAAGTCTAGATGTGCAAACATGAACAGTTGCCTTCATGCTTGAACAAGTGTGATGTTCGTATTCATCAATTGATTACATGTGCATGAGGATCCGTTTAATATCTTTCTTTCTCCTTCACCCACTCCCCACCCCCACCTCTTGTCTTTTCCTTCCCTAATTTAGTTATCATGGAGAAGATTCAAGTAAGTAGATAAAATAGCAAAAACGGCGAGTATTCATTACACCAGTGTTGAATATGAAAAACAGCAACAGTGGGTGTCAACATGCCAGGGAATCATCAACAATTTTACTTATTCTGACTATTCTTTTTACTAGTTCAATCCAACCAATTTAAAAGATGCTGAATGAACCGTTAAAATCACTCAGTGTACTGTGAGCAGGTCACCGGCTACAGGAACTTAAAATGGAACGAGCCATCAGCTCCTGCTATAAAGTGCCATCTTGTTTTTAACTCTGCTATATCAAGGAGTCTCCATTTTCAGCAGAGCCTTTGCGTTACCTGTTCTCCCTACTGAAAAAAATGTTCTCTTTGTTAATGTCATGCCATTACTCCTCATCACCTTTCCTTGTACTGGGTTGAATAATTCCTTTGCCTCCTTAGAAGTTAAACACTTCAAATATTTATAGGCTGTAACTTGGAAAGTTTTGGGCTAATGGATCATGTTTCTACCTGAGGGACTCCTTCATTTTCCAAAATTACTGTAGGCGCATAATCTTTAATCCTCCATTATTTCTGATTTCTCCAGGTTAAGCATCTGTGGGCGGCAGCGAATTTAACTGACACCTCCAAGCTGCCTTTTTAAGATAAAGACTTTTCTTCCCTACGTTTAATATTTGAGCTTTCAAGAGAACAAATTGGCTCTGTAGTTTCTGGCATAGGAAATCTGATTTGGCCAAACAAAACATTAAGACTGAGGAGATGCAGCTGCTTCTTGCACTGGAATACAGGTAGCTTTTATTACAAAATACTGCTAAAGTTTTACATTATTCAGTGAATAAGCAGCTGTGAATCATCAAATGAGAGATTATCCATGAAAGGGATTTACAAAATAAAAAAATATTATAAAAATAAAAGTTTTATTAGCATTGATATGAATTGTGCCAGGTTGTTTGGATATTTGAAGTTTTATTTACTTTATGCTAAAACTTAAAAAGAGTAATAGTGTTGGATATTCATAAAATTTATTGCACAGAATTTATTCTTTTACTTATAACATAAGGCCATCACAATGAACATTATTACTGTAATAAGAGTAGCTCACATTTATTGAAGGTTTATTCCATGTCAGTATATAGAGCTAAGTATTTTACAATGGTTATATCAATGCCTACTATATCTCTCTGAAGGAGACTTTATTTCCCAAATGTTCAAGTGAGCATTATGGAGCTTACAAGGTTGTTACCTGAGGTCATTCTACTAATGCGGACTTGAACCCTGTCAGTTCAATGGCAATGCCTGGGTTCTTATCAGGGCTTTCCACTTCTGTGGTATTATGAAGCCCTGTAGGTACTGAAGTGCATCCACCACTTTTTCCTTTCCTAAATGGGTGCAGGCTCCAAGTTTTGAGTTTCCACATGTGAGTTTTTAAAATTTTTTTTTAACATTTATTTATTTTTGAGAGCCAGAGAGCAAGCACGGGAAGAGCAGAGAGAGAGGCAGACGCAGAATCTGAAGCAGGTTCCAGGCTCTGAGCCATCAGCACAGAGCCCAATGCGGGGCTCGAACTCACAGACTGCGAGATCATGACCTGAGCCAAAGTCCGCCGCTTAACCAACTGAGCCACCCAGGCGCCCTCCCACATGTAAGTTTTGTCTTCCTCTTCTACTATCAAACTATGAGATGTCCTGTCTTTCTCCTGTCTCTGTGACAGTCCCCTCCCTTCTCTTATGATTTGATTCTGCAGGTCTCCTAAGGACTTAGAATCCAGATGAACATGTGAAAATTGTGCAGTAAAAAAAAGTCTATCTGCACTGAGTGAGGGACTAGGGAGACTGTCCTGAGTGAATGAGCTACAGCATAAAATCGTTTTATGCACATGTAGCTTTAGGAATGCTGTAGGTGGTGTGGGACCTGCATTAAGTGGAAATTGGACTAGAGGCTTCCTGTGGGCTTCTCAGTTTAGATATTTTATGAATCTATGGGTGAAATTCTTGTAAATATGCCAGAGTAAACCACTTGTTCATTGACTCATTAATTCCTTGTTCAGTACCTTGTTGGACATTTGCTCTGAGTCAGTCACTATTCTGGAAGTTAAACATATAGTGGTGAGCAAAACAAAAATGGTCACTGTCCTCAAAGAGAACATTTTCATGAGACAGAAGGGCTCAGGCCACAAACACACAAATAACCAAGATCACTGCTGAAGAAAAGTGCACCCGGAGAATGTAACGGAATGTGGTAGGTCCTGGAAGCCTCTCCCAGGGGGTGGCACTGGAAATGAGTCTTGAATGACAAGAAGGAACAAAGACCTGAGGGAATATCTATTTAGGCCCTGAAAACAAAAAGTAAAAAAATCCCAAGGCAGGAATAAGCTGGGCTTCTTTATGAAACAGAGGGTCAGTGTGGCTGGAACTTGGAGAAGTAGAACGCAGAGGCCAGATCACAGAGGGACTGGCAGCTCACTCCCCACACAATAGGAAACACTGGAGGGTTTTAAGCTGCAAGAAGGCATGACATGATTTACATTTTTAAGATATAGTTTGACTGCTATATGAGGAATAGATTTTGTTGCCATATACAGCTTCCTAGGACCTATAAACAGCTTTGTTAAACTAAACTTTGATTAAGACACTCATTTTATCTGCTTGAAGAAAAAAACAAAAAACCTCAAAAAAGTGAGTTCCATATTATGTCACTTGACAAAGTCCTTCATCCCCTCACTCTGGGTGTCATAATATCCAAGGTACCTGGAGGCACTGAGGGCAGAAGCTTAGGATTTTAGCCATCTTATATTCTTGGTCCCTCAGGCAAGAGGGTATTTAGGAGTACACAAGGACTTTTCTGCTTCACTCCAAGTCCTGGACCAATCCTCCCTGCCTTACTCTCTGAGGTTTGAAATACTACCTTTTACTTCATTAATGCAAGGTTAAGACCCCTGTTAAACACGTGTCTCTAAGGGGAGTAACTTGGAGCTTATCATCAGTGGTCACTGTCATCTCAACCTGAGAAGTTGAAACTGAGGGTCATAGAAGCGAATGGGATGTGCATTGAGGACCTCTGGATCTACAAAGATGGGACAAGGCCAGATGTAGAGTATGGGGGACATCAAAATCAAAAGCCCCTGAACAGACAAGTTGCCCATGACTCCCATTCACTTTGCTTTGGTCTAGCCTTTTCTTCTGTATGAATGTTAGTTCTTCTCTTTTTCTTCACCCTTCTTGAGTGAGCAATAGTCCCCCTTGTTTATGGAAAGAATTAAAATAAAGATTGCTAAAGTTCTGTGCCTAAAACCAAACAAAGATAAAGTTGAGTCTCCAGAGAGCCACTCAAGAACATCTCAGTTAGTAGTCAATACTCAGTGTAGCAAGAAATCATGTACCTAGTGGAATGAGGAATACCAGGAAAAGACTAATGCCTTTTAAAAAACAGTTTGATATAGTGGAAAGAGCACTGGGTGAAACACTGAAGACCTGATCAGAAATGCCAGATCTAGCATTTACCCATGAGGGACTTTACCAGGAGAGCTTATTTCAGGGAATTTACAGTAAAGGAATCAATGGTCAATGAATTAGCCCTCATAAAAATTCTCAACTAAATTTACCAACTAAATCTCCAGTAGACTGGCAGTAGGAAGGCAAACCTGTAATCACCCAAAGCTAACTCCAGATGCATAAATTAAACCTCATTCATGTATGTGTGTGTGTATGTATGCATAGTAATAGTCATATATGTAAATATGCATAAGCAAACTTGTATGCATGTGACATATAGATACAAATACACACATTCACATGTGTACATATCTACACACATAATCAAGCCTATATACATGTGTGCATCTGTATAAAAACATATACATGTGAATATACAAGTGAACTTATATGTTATGCATGTGTATATATGAGTTTGAGCTTCTCTTTAGTAGGGAGACTCCAGCCATGACAGAGTAACTGGTACTAGACTTACCTGCCCACCAAATAACTATAAAACCAGAATAGATCATATCAAATAATTATTTGAAAATTTTTAGGAGCAAATGAATGCTGTGCTCTTTAAGAGAATGAAGGCAGAGAAAAGGATACCCACATTCACTCAGACTTTCTTCCTGAGGATATTTTCTAGGCTCTAATGAAGGAAAGAGAAGCCCAGATAATGAATAGTGATCTTAATAGGCAAAAGAAGAAAATTCAGAGTCTGGACCTGCTACCATAACTAGAATTTTGGAGTAGGGTGACAGAGAAAGGTAAACCATAGGAAGAGCATTTCAAAAATATATGTGGAAATAGGCCCCAGGTCCTGGACCAACCTCCAGTCTGTGTAGATAACAACATTCATACTATAGGAAGCCTGAGTGATAGATTCTGGGAAGTTGAGAGATCACAGAGACCCCATGGGAGAGTGGGGGCACTTTGAGAAAGACCTTGGACAATTAGAGATCCTAAAAAAAAAGTCCTACTGTGTAAGGTCCATGCCTTGACAATAAGGGAAAAAAAAACTGAAGAAGATCTGCTATAGCAGAGCTTTTACCAGGCTCTGAACAGAATCAAGGAGATTCACCAATAATTTAATCATCTGCAGAATAAAATTCAACTCTCTTTAATAGATGATAACATAATTCAAAACCTCTATAAAACATTATTTAAAATGTCCAGCATATCATCAAAATTTACTAGACATAAAATGAAACAGAAATAAGTGACTGACAATAGAGAGATGAGACCATGAGCAGAAGCAAATCTAGAGGGAATTAGATGTTGGAATTAACAGACAAGGACACCAAAAAACTATGTTAAATTAAAAAAAATAGATGGAAAATGGATGGAGTGGGTAAAAAGATAAAATACTTCAACAGAATCTATTTTTTTAAAATAATTACATGAACACTCTAGACATACAAAATACAGTATCTGAAATTGGATGGGTTTAACAATAGCCCGGACACAATAGAAGATAGGATAATTGAACCTGAAGAGAGGTTGTTAGAAAATACCCAAACTGAAGCACTAGAAGAATGAAACAGTAAGAAAGAATGGAAAGAAATGTGTAAGATTAATTAAGCTATCTAACATATATGTGATTGTAATCATAAGAGAAGAAAGGAAAAGGAATAGGAAAGAAATGATATTTGGGGGAAAATGGCCAAAATCTTTCTAATAATGATGAAAGATACCAACCCACAGGTTAAATAACTCAGTGAGGCATAAGTGGGAACATACAAAAACATCATATGTAGGTACCCCATAGTTAAACTTTTAGAAACAAAACGAAAGAGAACATTTCAATAGAGATAAACACTGGAGTAGAGGAGGGAGCTTAATTTCTTTAACTTTTGCATGTCACGTTAATCCTTTGACAATATTTTAAATGCCTGTTATGAGAAAATAGGAGATTGGACCAAAATGCTCCTTTGGAAGCTACTCAAGAGCTACCTTAATTTTACTTCCTTCAAAAAGTGTTAAACCTAACCATTTCAGCTCCCGCAATTACTGGAACAGAACCAGGTATCTCTTTTTTCTTGTTCTCTCAGTGATCATGCTTCCCCATTCCAATGCTTAGTTCCTTAAGGATGCATGAACATTTCACATAGCTCCTTAGGAATTCTTTATTTCCTTAAGGATGCACAAACATTTCATATAACTCCTTCAAAGCCTAGAAATACTAGAATAATACTGCCTATGAAATTTTGTTACATTGAATTAATTAAATGTATTAGTCCTCATAACAAAAAAAGAATGTAAAGTTTGCACACATTTTTTCACTCATATAATCCACATATTCTTTCTATCAATATTTATTATGCTCCTTCTATGTGTGAAGCACTTGTATCTAAAAAACAATGTACCATTGTTCCATAAATTTTCAAAATGTACATAAAATAGGTCAAATAAATGCCAAATTCAGTATCCTGTTAAACATTATTATCCATTTACAATATCTATTACCCTTTTAAAATTTCAATACCTAAGTCTTCTATAATCAATTGCAATTGCATGAATACACAATAACTTTTTTATTAAATCTGAGTTTAAATATTTGTTGTAGAGCCTTAATTTAAAATCTGACCCTCTTTCAAATGGAATGCCTTTATGAAATTTAATAAAACATGAAGGTCATAAAATGTATTAAACTGTTGTACTTTCCATTTTTAATTCTGAACAGGCAAGATTAAAGAGAGTAGCTTGCTTTCTTATAGCAAGGCAAGGCAGATTGGAAGAAAGGATGATTTCCCTTTTTCTGGTCCCTCACCCTCAGGAAGAGTCCTATCAACTAGTTTGGGAAAGACTGAGTACAAAAAGACAGGGCAACATACCAGATGACCTCCCCAGGATCTTCAAGTCTGAAGATTCCATAACACATTCTCTTGTTGAGCAAAATGTGTCCAGAGAAATTTTAACAAATAGCAAGATCCCAGCTGCTTATAGTTAAAAGATCATCAAAAACCATATGAAAGGTCTGTAAGAAACAAATATTCCAACTAGAGCAAGACGACCTCCTCAGAGCAGGACTGACCTGTTTATGAGACACTGGATTTTTGGGAGGGGACTTGAGGAGAAAAAAATCATAAGTGGTGTTGGCCTTTAAACTATGTTTATTCATTCCTTAATGTCCTCTCTAGCTGATTGTTTATGGTTTAAGGGCACTTGATAGACAGTTAATAAGTACCTATTGAAGGAACAGATATGCAGACCTCCTCTGCCACATTTTTCTCATGAGTATGATTCAAATCTGAAATGCTTCCGACAACAATTTTGGTTACTTGAAAAACAGTGGGTTTTGTTTTCTTTTTTTCAACATCTTGTAAAGAAGTTCACTGAATAGCTTGGTTCTCAAACGTTGGTTATGACCCAAATTAAAGTTGCTGATGCTCTACAAAATGGCTTGGAAACCTCCCCAGAAAAAGAAACAGTCCACCCTCCCTGTTCCCAGCCTCCAGGGCAACTGCAAAAGAGCAAGGAACATGGAGTCTTTTATAAGAGGGAATCCTTCTCTAGAATGTTCTCCACTCATACCACCTGAACTCTGATGAGGGGTGGAAAAAGGCACAACACTTTCTCTTATTAGATAATCACCAGCTTCCCACAGTTGACTGGCAATGCCATTTTTACATTTGACCTGAGGATAGAAAGATGGAGAGGAAAGGAAGAAAAAAATATTAGTATAGTTTTTATTGATCATTTATGATATGGCAGGCATTGTTCAGTGGAATATGAAGGTGAGTAAGACACTGCTGTCACTGATTTGGAGGAGTTACTATTCTCTAGCAGAGAACTGTGCTGGTTAGGTTTCATTTACCCATCCTGACTCACCACCCACCCTCTTCAGTGTCCCAGAAGACTGAGTAGTATGGACTGTATCAACAAGTTCTCTTGCTCTCTGTCTTCTGATTGGTTCAGTTTACGCAGTAGACTGAGAGTGAGAGAACTTGGGGAATATTTATTCCCCCAGTGCCCTCCCTGCTTGGTCACCTATGCTGGCTGCATTTCTCAACTTAAAGCCACAGCTCCTGTTAGTGTGCTCCCAACATTCTGTCTTCTTATACTTCTGTAACCACAAGACTCACCCTTACTCCTTTAGGCTGATATATGGTAGCACAACCCCTATCACTATATCAGGGTATTGCACTATCCACTGTAGTTCACTGCACCTTGCCCACATCTTTGAGAGTAGTTCTTTTATTATTACCATCCTTAAATGCCCAGTTTTATTGTGCCATTTGTTGACTGATAAAAGGGCTTATGTTATTTGCTCTGTGATTTTGGTCAAGTTACCTGCCCTTTCTGTATCTCATCTTCTGGACATAACATATATCTGATCAACTATTTTGAGGATTTGAGAAATATACAAAGCATCGAATACAAAGTAACAACCAATTGCTTTACCCGGACATTGGAATTACTCATATTCACATATATGTGTTTAGCCAAAATAGTGAGGAGGGTAGAGGGAAGAAGAGAATGGGAGGGGGGAAAATAAGCTATATAATTTGATGATTCTGTAGTCCATTTCCCTTAATGAGTGTCTGCCTCAAAATGGTCTTAGTTCTCACGTGACCCTTATTTTGTGAGAATATTCCTATGTTGACTGGGATTTTGCTGTTTGAAGAGTTGTATTTCATATTCCACATGACCCCTAAACAAAAGCCAACCACTTCTCTGGTGCCCAGCCAAGGAACAGTTCTCTGGTGGAAAAGCTGTCTAAGTTGAATTTATTGAGAACTTGTAAATTGGTCCTCAGTGTGGAGTTTCTTGGGGATTTCAAGATAATTTTTATTTTGAGTCATGTTTTCAAGCTTTAGAAACCACTCCTCAAATAGGATGGCTTTCCAATGTGTTCAGCCACAAGGAAGTCACTCTATCTTTACTGTTTATGTGTTAGACTCCACCACCAGACTCCTGTCCTTTGTCCTTGTAGATCTAATCCAAATAGATACTCCATACAAATTTACTGAACAATTGAGTAAAAACATAAAAGAGTAGAGCCAGACCACAAAATATTTTACAAAATCATTAATCCCTGGGAAACATTTATTTTCTATTTTTTTCCGCTAATGGAGATCTGGAATGCATAGTGGGTTCAGGGGAGTCAATGGCTTACTTGGATGTTCGCTTAAGGTCAAAATATGGATGCTTCAGTTCATTACACCTCAAGGATGTGAGTTGGAGGTTTGGGGATTCACAGATGTGAATGAGGGGTTCTTCTGTGGCTATTCTACTATATAAACTAATCATATTTTATACAACTAGACTTTCGGCCCCTCCAAGTCTTGATTTATTATTTTTAAATGGAATACATCATGCTTGCTTGCATACATCTTACTGCTTGCTTTATTGTTAGTTTCCTCTAAAAAGGCTGAGAGTGGGTATTATAGTGTTGGTACAACTAAGGTGATATGAAAGGCTAGCAGTGCAGCTCTTGGTCTGTCTGAATTTCCTCTGTCTTCTTGACAGTAGACCTGTACTTTCTTGAGGTGTTCACAGCTCTACATCCACATGCAGGGGTATTTTTCTTGGAATAGAGCAGTCTGAATACCAATTCCTACCCTGGAGCAAAGTACACATTTTCTCAATGTCCCTTTTAATTCTTTCTGGGCCCCTGGTGTCATCTCCTTATGGCAAGCACTTCTAAAGAGACTGCAGTTTGTAAACAATATTAACAAGAAAATCCTGACAGAAGAAATTTTTAATTCACTTTCTTAACTTATTTATAGATTTCTCCTCCTACCTGCATTTGTAGCTAGCTGACTGATATATATTAGCCAGGAAGGTCTGAATAAGCCATCAGTGTTAAGTAACCATGATGAAAGAGAATGCTCTACTCTGATATTGAATAATTGGATCAATCCACTGGTCCCTCAGTGACCTCAAGACTTTGGGACATAAGTCTTTGAGTAAGTCAAACTTTTGGCCCTTAGTAAATTTATGTAACCTTGATCTATGTAGAAAATCAAGTCACTTTATCTAGAAAATTTTCATTTACTATTTAAATCACATTTAGTTAAATTTATGGCTGTCATGTGTCTTTCATTTAATCATTTGTATATTCATTTATTCAACAAATATTAATTGAATTCTGCTGCATATTACTGTTCTACATACTGGGGATACAGTCATGAATAAAACAAACACAAAAGCAAGCAGAAGTCCTTGCCCTCATTGAGTTTATATGCTAAGGGGAACACATGAAAAATAAACAGCACAAATAAGTAACCATGTAGTATATTCAAAAATGGGAAGTTCTATGGTGAACAATAAAGGGGGGACGGGTTAAGGATGGCTTGGGTAGAAGCTTCCAAAGTGCCCAAGGTGGGGTGTGCCTGGCATTTTTGTTTTACTGGGAGACCAGTGTGCTATAAGGAGCAGGGCAGAGAGAGCAGTTTTAGAGGTGATGTCTGAGAGGGGATAGGCTCAGATGGTATAGGGCTTGTGGGTCTCTCTGAGGTAGTTTTGGCTATATTTACCCTGAATAAAATTAGAAGGTACTGGAGGGTTTTGAGCAAATGAGTGACATGATTTGACTGATGTTTTAACAGAAGCATTCTGTTATGGTTAGAATGAAGGGTCCAACGTTAGAAGGTAGGGAAGTGTGGAGAGCCCTACTATGATCTGAGAAAAATATGAGGAGATCATAGTGGTTTTGATTAGGAGGAAGTGGTAGTAGGAAGTGGTCATCTGAGTCAACAGAATTTGCTGATGGTTAGGATTGGGGTGAGGGAAAGCGAGGGGTCACAAGTGACGCTGACCTTTTCTGCCTACGCAGTCACCAGGATGTTCCTATCACTGTGAGGGAAACAAGTGCAGAGGAGTCAGTCTGGGGAGAAAGGTCAGATGTTCAGGTTTTGACATATCAGGATCTTCCCAGTGGGTCCAGTGTTGGGCTGAGAAGGGAATATTGGGAGGACCACACCCAAGGAATCCAAACCTTGAATGGGTCATCAGTCATTCCATCTATCAGCCAATATTTTTGAATGACTAGTATGTGCCAGGCCGGGTTCTAAACTCTGGGTCTGCAGCAGTGACTAAGATAGACAAATCTTCTTTCTTTCTTTTTAAAATTTTTTAAGTTTATTTATTTATTTTGAGAGAGACAGAGAAAGTGCAAATGGGGAAGGGGCAGAGAGAGAGGGAGACAGAGAATCCCAAGCAGGCTCTGCATTGCCAGAGCAGGGCCTGACACGGGGCTCAAACTCAGGAAACTGCGAGACATGACCTGAGCCGAAACCAAGAATTGGACGCTTAACAGACTGAGCCACCCAGGCACCCCTAATCTTCTTTCTTTAAGGGCCTTCATTATTTTGGGGGTATACAGAGATAATGGATGGTTGGGTGGATAGATGAATGGGCAGATGGACCAATTGATATATATGTGTGAAATAAATTCTGAAAGTGAGAAGTTCTTTGAATAAAAATAAAAGCATCTAAAAAAAAAAAGAGAGGTCAACTGCAGCACTGCAGAAACTTTTTTAGATAAAGTGACCAGAAGAAAATGCCTCTCTGAGAAAATGACACATATACTGAGTAGTTCTGAATGATGAGAAAGAGCCAGCCATAGCAAGACATGGGAGAAGACATTCCAAGCAGAAAAGTCATTAAATGAAGATCCTGAGCTGATTGTAACCTTGAAGTGTTCAAGGGACAGGAGGAAGGCCAACGAGGCTGAGGGTTGTGAGTATGGGACAGAGTGGTGGAGGGAGTCAAGAGGAAAAGGGTAGGAAAGGTATGCAAGCCCCAGATCAGGTAGGATCTTGCAGGCTACAGAAGAAGTTTAGATTTAATTCCACATTTAAATACAAATAGAGAAATAGAGGAGGGTTCTGAACCGGAGTCCAAATTTGATTTGTGTTTTTGAAGATCTCTCCTGCAGCTCTTCAAAGGACCTTATGGGAAGGTAAGAGAGGAAGCATAGGGATCTGCTGGTAGCTATTAGAGTGGGTTGTAGCATGAAGATAGCAAAGTGTCGGGATGTAGGAATATATTCTTGACCTACTCTATCCAATACAGTATCTGATAGAGTGTCACATTTGACTATTTACATTTATATTTAAATTCATTAAAATTAAATACAATGAAAAATTCAGTCCCTTAATCACTCTAGCCATATTCCAAGTGCTCAGTAGTCACATGTGGCTTGTGGCTTCCTTACTGTATGGCACAACTATGGAACATTCCCATAACCACAGATGTTGGATATGCTGCTATAAAAATAAAGTCATAAGACTTGATACTGACAAGCCAATATAGCTATAGATGAAGGCAATGCAATGATTTAATGCCAAATAGGTCTTCAGAGAAGCAGGTATGGACTAAATGCATTAGATTCAAATAGTCCAGGAAAACTGGGGCAAAAACTGCTTGTTAATATGATCGCTTTCCCTGTTTTATTTGGAATATTGGATTTTCACAAAATAATGCATCCTGACCTCCACATACCATGTTCCTTCTATAAATAGCTTTGTGTCTCGACATATTACCTAGTAAGGATCTAGACCTTTATTCTCCATATATTAGTCAGTTATCCTTTAGTTAGAAGTTTTAGAGGTCCACACAAAGTAGCTTAAATTTTAGAAAGAGAGTTATAAAGGTAAATGTATAACTCAGAACTCAATAGCTTCCATATAGCATGGCATCCTAGGACCTAGAGGGTTGTGAGGTAGAGTTTCTTATTGCTGCTTCATTTTTCTCTGCCACAGATGAGCTTCTATATTCATGTATCCATCATGTAAACCAGAGCATCCCCCAAATGGCCACAACTCCAAAGTTACATAGCCTTCTAGTTGAAGCACTGAACACTGAATAATATGATGTATTTAATCTGTGAGTTCTTTTTTAAATTCTGAGAGACTACCTGTGGCCAGATTTATGGAACTGAGTCTTAAGGAGGAGACTCTCTAGGAGATGGGCATGAATGCGGAGGAAATGACAGGTGGAGGAGTGACTGGCATTTCTGCTAGTGTCTCCAGTTTCTACTCTGTACTCACGATAATACCAGAAGATTATACCAGAGCTATAACAAGGCAGATAGGTGTCTATTAATTATACATTTATTTAGCAATAAGTTTGGTGTTCTGGAAGACATGATTCCTTTGCTGAAGGTGTTTACCAAATGCTAGGCATTACTTAAACAGAATCCTTGGCTTGAGAGGCAGGAATAATAGGAATGAATCAGGTAAGCAGCCTCTGGCCAGTGTTATTTACGTAAAGAGAGAGGGCCCAGCAAAACTGTAACTTCACAAGAGTCTTGATGGAAATAGCTGTTCTTCTATCATCAGTCAGATCTCTTTCTCATTGATAATTCCTTGTATTGAGTTCAGGTGGCCTCCTGTCATTCCTAGAGCATCTGGGATCATTGCTCATTTCTTAGCATTTAAAGACAGAGACCATGATTTCTTTGTCCTTCACTCTTTGGCATATAGTAGCTATTCCATACATATTAAATGACTGAGTGGATGGATAGATGGATGGATGCATGGATGGGTGCATGGATGTATGGGAGGATGGATGGTTGATGATACAGGCTCAGTTGAAAAGTTTAGCATCACTATGGGCTCTGCTTAGTCTCCTAGAAAGGCCAGATCCTCCTCTTCTTCCATGAAAAATCCTATTTTACCAGTCTCTTTCAAGAGCAAGGACATGTACTGGTATTAGAGACTTAGACATTTGTATTAAGTGGGTATCAGCAAAAAGGCAAACAAGGAGATCATGCCCATATCGGCCTGAGGGCTAAATAATCCTCACTATGTAAAATATCTTCTTCTGGAGGTATAAGTATACCTTTAATATCAAAAATACACCTTTCATGAAAGGTAGAGGGAGTTAAATTGTTTGTAACAAAAGTCAGGGATTCCTGGTTTGGGTTTCTGTTCAGTAATGGCCATTATGTAGGTTTTAGACCTGTGTTGGACTGTTGCTGAGCAGTAAGCATATCTTACTAAAGGCCGGGAAGCTGCTAACACATTTGCCATTCATTCAGCAAGTGCTATTTAAGTGCCCATTGTGAGCATGTGAGTATACTTGAGCTAAAGAGCTCATAGCCTAGGTATAACGGGAGCTCCAGAGCGAGCCAGTGCACCACCACCCACACTCTGAGCGCATTTCTCAGGAAACAACTCTAAACTGGTCAAGTAGCTTTTAGTTACGGTGATTCCCTCCTACCCTATCCTTTTGGAGGTATCAACACTGAGCTTAAAACTTGTTCAGCTCATCCTGTGCAGTGCACCATGTGTACCTTCAGCAGCTAAGCTGGCATTTGTTAACGTGATGTAAGACTGAAGCAAATAGGTGGGAAGCACGCACTTCGGGTCATTGAATCCAAACCATGCTCTCACTTCAGCCTGTTTTCTGCACAGCAGGCCTTGGCTCTAATGACTCTGTTTCTCATTGAACTCCTAGAATAGCAGCAGTCTCCATTTCCTTTAGTGTGTTGCCCATCTCTCCTTGGAGGAAAATCAGCTCCTTGTGCTTTTCTCATTCTAATGAGCTTCTAGGAGTTGGGAACAAATGCATCTTAGAGACATGAAGAGGACAAAATGCAGCTACCTACATGGGAGGAGGCACAGAAGTGTACAAGTGGTGCTTAACATAATTAGATTTAGTTCCAGGAGCATTTATGGAGGGCCTAGGCTTGGGACAAGGGAGAACAGGGGGTATCAAAATTCTCTGAGAGCTTACAATATCTCAGGCACCAGGACAGGAGCATTATGCGAGCCAGATGATTTTATTCTCCCCACTCAGTGAGGATACACTACAACCTGAATTTTAGAGACAAGAAGGAGAAGTTAGGCAGCTCGCCCAAGTCACACAGCTAGAAATGGCCTTGAAGCCAAAACCTTCTGTCTACAACAAAGCCTGAACTCGCTCCACTTTTCTGTCTTTGGTTCCTGCAAGGCTGAGGAAAGATCCAAGTCAAACCTACAAGTAATGACAGCACTATGTAGTGTAACAGAAAGGAAGAAGCAGAGAGCATCCCAGGGAACTGAAGGAGGCAGGAAGATGGGATAGAAGGGGCCTGAGTTCAAGGCCCAGTTCTGCCACTTTGTTGTCTTTTTACAAAACCAGGCAAAGGTGGTACTGAGCACTCTGAGGGCTATTCCTCCACTCAGAACAGCAAGTGCTATTTAAGTGCCCATTGTGAGCATGTGCGGTCCTCACCATACGAGGCCAACTCTTTCTTCACCGCACTAAAGGCTTTACAGGCTATCTGCCCCTCTCCCCTCAGAAGCTCCACCAATTTTTGTATTTTTCACTTAATTCAGCAAGCATTTGTTAAATGCCTACTATGTGCATACTATGCTTGCCTCCTGCTTTAAAAATTTCTCAGCTATTCGGTGTCAAGGATTTATGTGCATGTGTGAAATCAATGGTATATCGGATTATTCACTGCAACTTATTATGAATAGCAAACTAGAAAAGTGGATAAAGTATAGTGCCTCCATATGATGACTATTCTGTAGCTGTCTTTAAAACTGAGGGAAAAACCCTCCAAACTATATTGTTAAATAAAAGAACAAGTGGAAGAACATTTGGCTTGCTACCATTTGTGTGTATGTATAATACACACGTATACATGTATGTTTGTGAGCTGTGCAAGGACACACAAGAGACCAATAACTTTGTTGCCTCCAGGAGGGAGCCGGATGGCTGAGGAAGAGGAATAGGAGGGAGATGTTTCACTCTGTAGCAGTGCTTTTCAAACTACCTGTGGCGGGAAGGGAGCATGAGTGTTTTCCATCACATTCATCACAGCCCAGTGTGTAGTCTTGTTGTGCATGTTTGCACACAGCTTCTCTGCATGTTGCTTACCACGTGAGTTTGATCACATCTGACTAGTCTCTGCCCTTTTCCTGGACTGGAGTCCATTGGTGTTGGTCTTGGTTGACAATGTCACATTGCTATAAAATTTTCTAACTAATTCTTACTCTGAATTTCTCTTATACACCAGAAGCAAACAGTTAGTTCATGGACCAGCACTGCCATGCACCTTTCTAAACTTTGAATTTGGATATATCATCTATCCAAAGCAATCTGCTTTTTTAAAAAATTCCGATGACCTACCCTTAGCACAGCAACCTTACAAGGAATGAGAATAGATTTGGTGATCTTGGATTCCTTTGGATTCTCTCTTCCAGCATCAGCTGTCCACAAAACTGTGAGGTTGATTTAGGGTATAGTTGGCTCTTTCAATACCCTCTGACAGGTGAGCTTTGCAGCCACTCCCCTTCCCTTCAGGGAACTGTCTTAAAGTCCCTCCCTATCCCCTTCCTGACCCTTACTGTGGCTATCAACTCACACTTACAGAGATGTGCAATCCTAATACAAACATAAAGTATTTCCTTTCCCATGTAAGCAGAGGAATTGAAAATAGTTTTCCAGACAAGGAGGAAAGGCATCCAGATCGGATGACAGATATCATTCTTGAGTATTTTTAGCTGACCACCATTTGCCACTAGTCAGCCCCCAGGAAGAGTACACGAAGAGACAAAAGAAGCCTAGGGAGCAGGGGAGCTGGAGGTGGGAGACAGGGGTTCTGCAAACTATTCATGGCATGAACAGTGTGTGGCATGAAGCTGACAGGGAGGAGACTCTAAAATGGAAGATTAAGGGAAATGAGACTATCCATTGTAGATTCACATAATCAATAAATTGGTGATTAAAAGAACTAAACTGGGCAGTCATCTTAAAAAGCCAAATAGTCACCGGGTGAAAAGCAATCAGGCTGAATATTTTAACCTTTCTAAAGGGAGAATGCATCTATCAGAAGCATAGCCTGGAGTCCTGGGGCAGATGCAAGCCATAACCAGGGAAGAGACAGCTAGACTCAAGAACATAAACTTCTAGGTCCTTCTGGTGGCAGAAGTGTCCCTACTGCAGAGATGGTAGCATTAGCCTTGACCTACCACTTGCCACCAAAAAGTTCACCCCATTGAGCTCATGACATGTGTATCAAGCAATCTGTCAATACGGTTTGCATTGCCATGTATCTTTGCCCAGAGGGTTGCCTTTTCTGTTGTATGGCTCATTATAAACCACAAAACTGGCTCTGTGCTCTGTATTCCAGACTCTTATAAACCTATATAATGTGAATCTGCTCTGGGGATGCAGATCCACATTTGGTCAAGAGGAAAAGACAAGAGTATGAGCTCATAATGCTGAAGAACTAGTCATGAAGTGTGGTTTTATCAGCATGGTGTACACGGACTCCTTGTGGGAGCCAGAGAGCTAAAGGCCGAGGAATCAGTGTCACAATGACTCTCAAATTTTCCAAGTTCTTTTGGTCAAAGCAGAAGCTGTGGACATAATCCTCATCAGGCTTCTGTACCAGTTTTGATTTGCCATGGCTCAACAATGGAATGGAGTGTATCTGACATGCAATTACACAGTAACAAAAGCTGTATATTTAAGACCATGTTAAAATACCTCATGTTAAAACAGCCAAGATGAAAAGTCATACATTTGTTAAGACCTGTTTTAAATTTAAAGAAATTTAAGAGATAATCTATGTACATGTAAAATATTAAAATATATTTTTAAATTACAGGCAGAAGTCTCCCACCCTTGCCTCTATTTGCCTAGTTTTCATTTCTCCCAAAAAGTAACTCCTGTAACTAATTTGCTGCTCATTCTTATAAATATTTTGGCATGTGTAAGCCAATGAGACATATATTTTTTCCTTTCTTTTTTACACAAAGTAGCATACTCTAGGCTTTTTTTTTTTCTGTATATCTTTTTTTTTTTCAGTAGGCTTCACACCCAGCATGGAGCCCAATGTGGGGCTTGAACTCACAACCGTGAGATGAAGACCTGATCTGAAATCGAGTCAGACACTTAACTGACTGAGCCACTCAGGTGCCCCTTTTTCTGTATATCTTAATTATCTTTTCATCAGTATACCTTGATAGTATTTCCATATCAGTATAAAAAGTTTTCTCTTTCAGGAAGGTACATCATTCTCAGAGTAAATGAGATAAGAACATAGGATTTGGCATCAGAGGGCAAAAAATATTCAGTTTACAAAATTTTTATGAAGACTAAATATATGTGTGTGCATCACATATCCTGATTTCAAACTATGTTATAAAGCTATAGTAATCAAAATACCATATTATTGGCATAAAAATGGGTGCATAAATCAATGAGAGAGAACAGAGAACCTGAAACAAACACAAACATGGTTAATTATGGCCAAGGAGCCAGTGAAAGGATGCTTTCTTCAACAAATAGTGCAGGGAAAACTGTACAGCCACATGTCAGAGAATGAAACTGGACCACTTTCTTACGCCCCACATAGAAATCAATTCAAAGTGAATTAAAGACTTGAACATAAGACTTGAAATCATAAAACTCCCAGAAGAAAAAACAGGGGATAAGATTTGACATTGGTCTTAGCAATGATATTTTGGATTTGAAATCAAAAGCAAAGGCAACAAAAGCAAATTAAACGGGAGGAATTTTATCAAGCTAAAAAGCTTCTTCACAGCAAAGGAAACCATAAACACAACCAAAAAGCAACCTTTGGAATGAGAGAAAATATTTGCAAGCCATATATCTGATAAGGGGTTAATATCCAAAATACAAAAAAACTCATACAACTCAATAATAAACAAATCTGACTAAAAAACAAATGGACAAAGGAACTGCATAGGCTTTTTTTCCAAAGAAGAAATACAAATGGCCAACAGGTACGTGAAAAGATGCTCAACAAGAAAGTGCAAATCAAAACCGTAATGAGGTATCTATGTCACAGCTGGTAGAATGGCTATTATCGAAAAGATAAGAAATAAGAAGTATTGGCAAGAATATGAAGAAAAAGGAAATCCTCATTTACTATTTGTGGAATGTAAATTCGTGTAGCCACTGTGGAAAACAATATGGAAGTTCCTCAGAAAATTAAAAATAAAACCTACATACGATCCTGCAATCCCACTTCTGGGTATATGCCAGGAAGTGGAAACAGGATATCAAAGAGATCTTTCCTTTCTCATGTTCACTGCAGCCTTATTCACAATCACCAAGGTATGGAAATAACAAGTATCCATTAGTGAATTAATGAATAAAGAAAATGTGACACACACACACACACACACACACACACACACACACCCCTACATACACAATAGAATATTATTTAGCTATGAGAAAGAAGGAAACCCTGCCATTTGCAACAGCACTGATGTACCTTGAGGGCATTTTATGCTAAATGAAATGAGCCAGACAGAGAAAGACAAATACCACATGGTATCACACATATATATGTGTGTGGTGGGAGTAAAATTTAAAGAAATAGAGAGTAGAAAAGTGGTTGCAAAGGCTGGTGGGTGGGGGAAATAGGGATAGGTTGGTAAAGGGTACAAACTTTCAAAGATAGATGGTAGGTAGGTAGGTAGGTAGGTAGGTAGGTAGGTAGGTAGACAGAGTGGAGCCTTCATTACATCAGGGACGTGAACATTGAGAGGGAAGAGAAGAAGGAAGAAAAAAGAAAGGTAGAGGATGAAGGAAAAATATGAAACTTGTGTTGATGATATGGCCAATGCCAGTTAATCCCCATAGCTAGTGTGTGCGGCTGGCAGGAAAGAAGGACTAGTGAATGCAATTTTAATTTTTATCTTAGTGACATGTTTGGTGGGAGGGATCATCTTGGATCTAAAGCAGTGCAAATAGTAACACATATTCTGGGAAAATCTCGCTCAGTTCATCCTTGAACTAACAATTCAGTTCAATCCCATGGCTTCACATGCATAAAGCACTGGCACATGCTAGCTGTGTAAATTTCAGTTAAGTTGCTTACTTTCTTAATGCCTCAATTCCCTTATCTGTAAAATGGGAATACTAATAAAAGCCTACCTCCTAGGACTGTCGATAAGATTAAATTAGCTACTGTGTGCAAAGTACTTAGAATAGCACACAGCACATAGTAAGTCTTGTAAAAATATCTACCATCATAGCTATTTTTACTTAAAGCCAGAAACTATACTAATTGCTGGAGGGCATATGAAGATCTAGGAGATAGCATCCTTGCTCTCAGAGAGAAGAACCTCTGAAGCCACTGTCCTTCTGACTTAACATTTGTCATGTAAGCCCGGGGTTCACTTATGTTCTCTAAGATAAAGTACTTTTGATTTCTCCAGGCAACAACTGCTCCCAGGTGATTAGGCTCTCTATATCCTGACTTTAGACTTACTTAAATCTTTTATATTGTATGTCAATCAGTTACTGTCCACAGGAGGTAGAGAAAGCTGATCAGCACTTTCTAAATCGATTGAAGAACCCCTAGACAAAATGATTAGATGTTCCTTGATTTGATGCCAAAATGCTATTATTGCATCTTCACTTGGGAATCCAGGAAGATGAAACATTCAGTACATTCTTTCCAGGATGACACAATCCGTACCGAGATGGACACTGGCACACTTCTGCAGTTTTGAGTCACTTGTAAATCCCACCCCATAAGATTCAAAAGGATGGTGACTATTCTCCTCAGGCAAACTTCTTTTCAAGACTACTTTTTACAACAGTATTAGATTCACAGAAGAATTAAGAGTAAGGGATAGAGATTTCCCATATATTCCCACACATGCATAGCCTACCACATGAGCAGCATCCCTCCCACCCCATCAGAGTGGTACATTTATTACAACCGATGAACTTAAACTGACATATTATAATCACCCAAAGTCTATAGTTTATATTAGGGTCGCTCTTGGTGTTGTACACTCTATAGGTTTGGACAAATGTATAATGACATGTATCCATTATTACACATGTATGTGTGTATCCCATTTTCACTGCCTTAAAAAGCCTCTATACTCTGTTGGGCAAATTCTTTATGGGGCCTTTCTTGTAGATAAAATAAAAAATCACTTTTTGACCAACTCTAAGACAAATTTCCAATATCCCAACTCATAAATTTTTTTCCTTTCTTTCTTACTATCTTCAGACATTTTTCCTAAAAAGAAACAAGAAAAATGGACGATTCTACATGTTATACATTCTAGAGCCCCTTTCAACTTCTGCCCTCCCCTAAAGCCATTAGAAACACAAAAATGATCAGGAGTCAACAAGAGCAAAACCAGCTGAAAGTGGTTGATTTGCAGTTGGGTTTTGGGGACCAATTGCTATGATAAATGTTCTTTTAAGTAGCCAGTTCTGCAAAGGATATAGACTGTTTACATATGATTAATTAAGAAATAATTATCTTTGACTGGGGGAATATGAGACAATAAATGGACCATAAAAACTAAATAAACACTTAGGCTGCTGCCTTTAGTTTCAGTTGGTGCCAGGAATATTTATGACTTTTATAAAAGACATGATAAACTCTCCCCCACCGCCCCCCATCCACTCATCATTTCCAAAATCCAAAGGCATTGTGAAATCACTGTTGACAATTTTGTTTTTCCCATGTTCTCTGCCTGTGGATGTGTCACATCAAGAGAGTGTATTATTGCAAAATCATTGTAATACTTTCATTTTTTTTCTCTTGATGAATGCCATTGACTTAGGGGTCATCATCAGTGATCTCCTCCACGTTCTCTTCATCTTTTATCTGGCCTATAGAAATGTCCCAGTAAAGTTTCCTCAGTGCCTAGCTCTCCCCATTGCAACCCATCTTGTACATTTCTGTCAGTTAAATCTGCCTTGGGCATGGCATTCTCATGCTCAAAAACAAGCAAATGCCCCCAGAAGTTCAGTCTTTCCTTTTTCTTTTTTGTCTGGGGATTACGAACCAGACTGTTTAGTCTGGCCTTCAAATTGCTATCTTTCATGAATATAAGCATTTATCATTGAATCCTCACATATGAGAGGTACTGTCTTAAGAATGTAAATACAAATAATATGTGTTCCTTGATCTATGGACCTTATTGTTCCAGTAGAGTGGGGAAGGACATGTAAATAAACAAATGAGTGCAGCAATGTTGAGTTCAACCAGAGAAATATGTACTGAACATGGTGGATGCACACATACCAAAGAGCATGTAACTGCATTGTTTTTGAAAGAATAGAAAGATTTCTACCAGGAGGGTGAAACTTTCAATGAGAATGTCAAGCTGAAGCATATTGAAGGGTGGTTGGTGATTCTCCAGAACACAAGGTGGGAAGGGGGACCCCAAGTGGATGGTGTAGTGTGAAATAAGAAAACAAATTTGGGAGTGGCTAGAAGCTTGGTGTGTGGAGTAGATGGGATAAGACAAGAAAATAAGTTGTAGACAAAAGCAGATCACAAAGGAGACTATGTAAAGAGATATGAATTATTCTACTGTAGCAAAAGCAATCCAAAGACAAGTTTTAAGCCAGGAAGTAACATGATTGAATTTTCATTTTATATACATACTCTGATTACAGGTGTGAGGGAGGGATTAGCAGAGGACAAAGAGGATTGTAGGAAGACTGGTTAGAGAAACTTTATAAGGAGCACCTGGGCGACTCAGTTGGTTGAATGTCTGACTTGGTTTCAGTTCAGGTCATGATCCCAGGGTCGTGGGATCAAACCCTGCATTGGGTTCCATGCTGAGGGTGGAACCTGCTTGAGGTTCTCTCTCTGTCTCCCTCTGCCCTTTTCCCCGGCGCTCACTCTCACTCTCTCTCCCTCTCTCTCTCTCTCTCTCTCTCTCTCTAAAATACAAAAAGAAAAGAAAAGAAAAACCTTTCAAGAGTCCATGTGAAGAATGCTAAGAGCTCAAACAGTAAATTGCAGCAGTGCATTTGAAAGAACATTGATTTAGGGACTTGATGGACCTGAGATACTACTTAGAAACTATGTGACCCATGCCAAGTTATTTAGCCTAGTCATTCCTTAAGTATCCTCAGCTTTAAAACAGAAATAATGTTGTCTACTTTCCAAGATTGTTGTGAAAACAATTTTCAAAAAATGTTTAACACAATGTCTCGCATCCAAAGGAACTGAATAAACCATAGCCATTATAAATGCATAGTAATGAGGATGAAGATGTAAAGATGTGATAGCACTACAGAAGCAGAATCTACGTATAGGACTGGGTCCCTGATTCATGCTGAGAGTTAAAGAGAGAGGAATCAAGTATCATACCCCTCTTTTTACAAAAATTAATAGGTAGATAACTAAGGGAAAGGGGAGATTTTGGGGAAAAGTGATGAGCTCAAGTGGAAGTATGCAGGAGGTGGTTTGATATAAGCACATGGAATTCAGTTTCAAAGCGCGAGTTTATGGAAAAGATTTGAGAACCCAGAGCATACTGATGGCAATGGAAGTTTTGGAATTGGCTGAGATTGCCTAAGGAGACAATATGAGGTGAAGGGAAAGGATGATCTCAGAAGAAACTCTGAAGAACTCCAGCATTTAAAAAATTGAGTGGGCTAGAGAAGCCCAAGAGTGGCCAGAGGGATGGGAGAAATCTGGAAATAGGGAGGACATCTAACCAGGGGATGAGATCATTTGAGGAAAAGGGGCATTATGGATAACATCAAATGTAAGAAAAAGATTATATAAGAAAATCATGGATTTGCATTCATTTGGGTTAGAAAGTTAGGAAATCATTAATGACACATGCTGAAGAAATCTCCTTTGGCTGTTGTGGGCCTTGTTACGGTGATTGAGAAGTGAGCAGATAAGGGAACAATAGAGATAAGTACAGAATATTATTTGGAGGAGAATATGAAAAGGTAAAGAGATAAAGCATTGAAAAGGGGTTTTAGAAGATGGGGGTAATAGAAAATGCATACGAGCTTAAGGAATGAGCTATGAGGAAACAGTTTAAGAATACATGCTAAAGAGGAAATAACTGATGAATGAAGGCAGGAAAGGAAGAATCCAGATCACACACAGGTGAAGGGATTAGCTCTGAGCAGGTGGTGGAATAGCTCTTCATGTTGAAAAAAATATGCCTATTCATGCCAGCTGTGGCGGGCAGAATACTCTCCCCACAGAGGTCCATACCTAATTCCTAGAACATGTGTCATGGTACCTGACAAAAGGGATGTTGCAGATGCAGTTAAGGTTAGACACCTTCGGATAGAGACTATCTTGATTATCAGGTGAACACAATATAATCACATGAGCCCTTGAAAGTAGAGAACTTTCTCTGGCTGAAGTGAGAAAGATATGGCAGAAGAAGCAGCTGGGGAAATTTGATGCATGAGAGGAGCAACATGGAAAGCCTAAGAAGAAATGCAGGCAGCCTTTAGGAGAAAAGACCAGCCCATGGATGACAACCAGCAAGAAAACAGTGACCTCAGTCCCCACATCGCAAGGAACTGAATTTGGCCAGGGTTTCAGGAAGGGTTCAGGAACAACCTTGCCAGTACTTTAATTTCAGCCTAGCGAAACTACACAGAGGACCCAAATAAGTCATGCTATAACCAGCCTGTAACACACAGAACTGACCGCTGAGTTTGCGATAATTTGTTAAGGCAGCAATAGGAAACTAATACATCAGCTGATAGTCTACAGGGAAGAGGGAGAGTGGAAATGGCAATGAACATCCAAGGATAAACATTCCCTTGCACCTGCTTTTCAGTTATTCAGCCAGCAAGGCTTTTGACTTGCCCTGGTCATCTGGGTTCTTGTTGCAGATTTATGGCACATAGGTGCGCAGGCAGTCATTGTCCAAAGTTATGCTAATGTAGGGAGAAATCTCTACAGAATATAACCTTTCCCTCCAATTTTACCCCTCACTGCCCTCTGTAGCTAAGCACCTCCCCATACATCAGTCTCCCAGGGATTCCTCACTTGTGATTTTTATTAGTTCCTAGAATTCATATTAGCTGTTTCTACAGCTTTTCAAGTGTTGGTCTGTGGGAGGGAGCCAAGGACTGTCCTATTTCCTTATCTTGGCAGAATGGAATCCTTGGATCTATTCTTTGTGCCAGGATCTTCTGATCTCATTTAATCAGATACAAACTTCATGTGATAAGTGTTATACTGCTATTTAACAAGCAGACTAAATCATAATATGTGAGTAATTGCCCAAAGACCCTCAGCTAATTGGTGACACAGCCAGCTGGTCCTGGGTTTTCCTAAATATGAAACCTGTTCTCTTAAGGGAGTATGCTGCCACAGAAATATTTGCATTTTAAGTCTTTTCATTTAATAAAGACAGAGACGTTGACCCCAGGTGAAGGTATTTCAAGCACTGGAGATCCTAGAGGACTGACTGAGGAGGTCCATCTTGTTAAACAGCTTCCTAATCTGCTAACTCACGGTGCTGGCACAATGTGTGCAGAGGAAACACTGACAGTTATGTTAGGAAAGCCAAAGGTGACTACCTCTAGAACTTTCTCAAGTCCAGGGTAAAGAGTAATTCATTGTTGCCTGTAACAGTAACCCTGGATGTCTATGGATAAAAGTTAAAGGCAGCTCTCTACTTAGGGTGGAGCCTAAGGGGTTTGACCCTGTTGGCCACCGCTTATCAGCTGCATGATCGTGACTAACTTGAATTTCTGTGCTTTAGTTTCCTCTTCAGGAAATTGGGGATAATAATGTTTTTTTTATTTTTTGTATTTGTTTTTTATAGGAGATGTCTAAAAAAGATGATCCTTTGGGGTGCCTCTAGCCCTAAAATATGGAATACTTTGATTCCCAGTTGATCTTTACCAAGGGTCTGGAACTATGCCACAGAAGATCTTCCCAGCTGGAAATTAAGCTAACTTGCTTGCATTTTGCATTTGAGTAAATCTTAGGTCTTAAACATTTCCCTTTACTTAATGCAGTTTGACAAGCAGCAGTGAACTCCCAAGTTACCTCCTCGTGAATAATGTTCTATTGCCTATCTGTGTTGTTGTTGCATGTCACAGAGGAGCTCCATAAAGCTAACATATGACCCAGGTGTCAAAACACCATTTCAGGAAATAACTTGGAAATGAATTTTGATCACCAGGACACAGTCCATCCATTCAGCCCAGGGAGCCTTAGCGCTTCCTGTGGCTCACTCCAATCTGAAAATAGTATCCTAAAGCAAATGTGGAGGAAGTAATTAATTGTGTAAAATAACACAGAGATTTTACCCTGAACTGCAGAATCGCCTGTATTCCAACCCTGTCGAGACTTTTGTAAGAGCTATCTTTTCCCATAGTGAGGAAACCTAAGCCAGCCATGAAAATGACCACTGGCCAAACTGCTTCTGGCCAAGGGAAGTGGAGCAGGCAGGTCCTAATGAGATATTAAATACAATCTTTCTTTCTTTTATTCTTCCCCCAGAGCTTCTAAGTCTCAGGGAATGTTCTCCTCCTCTTCCTCTGTCTTGGCCTTTCTCTTTCCTTCCTTTTTTTTCTTCTCTAGATTTAGGATCCTTATTCTACTACTTTTAGCATCAGGTTTTAATGACTGAGATCAGGTCATTCCCTAAGAGCAGGTTTGGATGGGGGAGAACATGGAAGAGGATAGGAAGACATTAGTTTTGCTTCAGTGAATGCGCTAAAGAAAACAGAATGGAGCATATAAAATGGTAATTATGCTAATGAAGTTAATAGGTAATACAATATTATATTTGGTGAGAAATTGGTCTTTTCTGACATCAAGATTCTAGGATTCTATAAAGACCACGACTACTCAGGTCACTACTGCTGCTACTACCTATACAAATACTATTATTGCTACCAATGGTAATAATGAAAACCCAATGGTAAAAATGAAAATAAAAAGTGCCTTTTTATTTTTAATTTTATTTGACCCTCATGAGTATGTAAAACATGTAAGAAAACTATGGCATTATTATCCTTCACTTGGTTGACACTGGAAGCAGTTGGGCCTCCAAGAAGGCAAATGGCGCCACTCAAATGCACAATAGAAGACTCAGAACTGAACCCGAGCCTCTTAAATCAGTCTGGGCTCATTGCATTATACATTACTCTAAGGCTTAATTAATGGTAATAGGACCTTTCATGGAAACAAATTTTGAGGGCCCACGGGAGAGAGAACAATGGTTAAAGAGGTGGAGGAGGGAAGAGGCACCCATGGCAAATCGATGATTGTACCACCATTGAGCTTTCCCCACCAGAGGCTGCTTCTGCTGAGGGATACTTGTGGGGAAGACCACAGGCCAAACTTTGCAACCATTTCTCCTGGCTCAGCATTCCTTCTGTATGCTGTCAGCAAAAAGGAACAGACAGAGGTGATGTTTTCATTGAAAATCAATTCGCCCAATGTGCACAAGATCGCCACAACATGGCACCCAAATGGACCAATTCCCTGCGATTTTCCGCAGAATTACCCTCCATTCGTCTTCACGGTCAACTAAGCTTATCTCTTGGAGAGAACAGAGTCCAGGGTGGCTGAGTTACACTCTGATGCCAACTCTAAAATTTCCTGTTGTCCCGGCAGCTTGTGAGGCATACAGGAAAATGCAGCACGTGCTGGAGATGCTAACCAGAGCGTCTGACATCAAAGCATCTGAAATCTAGTGCCAGGTAAAGAGAAGGATCGTGTGTGCCAGGCCTATATCAGGCCAACTACCAGTTTCCCAGGAAAAAGTTAAAGACTTTGGGGAGAAAAATAAAACAAAACAGACTAAAAACAACACAATTCAGTTCCTCCTTAGAAAGAAATTGCACACTTTTTGGATGGTGTTGGCTGCAAACCTAGATGTTCTGCTATCAGAATTTAAAAAGTCCTGATGTCTGAACTATGCTTTAAAGTCTACGTAGAACTTCCTCTTGGGTTCTACAATATCCCTAGGAACAAGTTATAAGACACTTTATCCCTATCTTCTTTGTGAGTAAACTAAATCACAGTCTGGAAGGTTTATCTAAAGCCACAAATAAATTGGTTATGGAGTTAGGCCTTGAACCAGGCCTCCTGACAGCTGTCCGTTGGCTTCCTTTTCCTCCCATGCCCTGGATGTTTTGTGTCATGCAAACTGGTTCATTTTTTGATCTCTGTAATGTATGTAGTTCAGTGACTTCTCAAAGGGCCCTGGACTAGGCACTGACAGGAAATCACAATTACTGGTTTTCAGGCATCCACTGCCGGGAAGACGGCACTGTCTTAAGAATGCATTCTGAAGGAAGTAAGGCCGGGGGCCATGGAGCCTAAATCCAAACCATCCAGAGGCAACTCACTCTTCTGTGTGCTCTGGGCCCATGTCTACCAGCCCCAGGTCTGTTCTTAGCGCTACATGTCTTCCACTTTTTCGGATGTGGGCACAGTCTTGAATTCCTGAATCTTGAATATGTGCCCTTTACAGCACTGTTTTCTCTCCTCTCAATCTAGAACCTATCAACCAGTTTGATTTTTCTAGCCTCCCTGTTACTACTTTTTATATTTTATGGTTACTTCTCTGACTTTTGATTGTTTGACTGTCCAGATGCCTTCCCTGGACCAGTATTTTTGGCTCTACCTTAGACCTACCACACAGTTTCTCTACTCCTCTTCTCTCTACTTCTTAGTAAATGCCTGACTTTTAACTGGTTAGACCCAGGGACTCTAATTCATATAAATCCTCATGGGGTGCCTACCAGGCATAGCTGCACAAGCCTGTGCTGTCTCAGCGATGTTTGGAGGGAGTAGTGTCTATATTCTTGGTCTAGTGAAGAGAGAAGACACTGAGGCATTTTATCTTAACATCTTGTCCCTATTTCAGCATTTCCAAGGCAGAATAAATGGAGCTGGATAGCATTCCCCATTTGGAAGGATGTTGGTATGACTGCTTAATAGATTTGGAAGGAGGGCTCTATTGCAATTCTTCCTTTCCTTTGTCTATTATTGCAGGTTTTCATTAACCTTTGAGGTTTCTTCATTTTGTGGTTTGCATTTTAAGCATTTTCTGGTTTTGAAACTGGCTAGCAAATAATTCCTTTTGATCCAACTGCTTCCCTCAATTACTATTATATTTAACTCTTTTGTAAAATAGCAAACTCCACATCCCCTGGATATCTCAAACTACCATCCCACCCATCTGTAGCCCTTATGATTCAGGGTTTCATTTAGGCACTGAGCTTCATGCACGTGAGGAAATGGTCCACGAGTGCTAGATTCTGCTCCTCTCCCCAGTGGTGCAGTCCTCCTGCTTCTTCTAAGGAAGGAAGGAAGGAAGGAAAGAAGGATGGAGGAAGGGAGGGAGGAAGGAAAGAGGAGAGAGGGTGGGAAAGAGGAGAGATGAATCAATAGATACTGTGGACATTTGCCATGTGGTTTTATAAACATGATGGCATACATTTCAGTAGTATACATCCTCCCCTCTACAAATTCCACCTCACATACAGATTTCTGCATTTATTGTCCAATTCAGGATGATTTTTGATTCCCTCAGTCATTCAAATACTAGCACTTTATAAATTTTACTCAAAGACAACCCTGGACAAAAATATAAATTAGGCAATTTTGTATTATAGTATTGGTAAAGTAGCTAACATTGATGGAGTACTATGTCTTAGCAATTACAAAAAAAATCATTCATTATCTCATTTAATTTTTACCACAAGAGTATGAGGTAAGTCTGTTATGTCCATCTTACAGAAGAGGAAGCTGTGGTTTTGAGAGATGATGTAAGTTGCCTTCTCAAGGTGGCACCACTAGGAAATGGCAGAATGAGACTGAATCCAGGTGTCTCTGATTCCAGGGTCTGTGGTTTCTCAATACACTAATGCAAATAGTACTCAACTCCTGTGAGCCACCTCCTTACTTTGTAAATACCACAGGAGCCTTAAGTAACCCCTGACAATCAGACAAAAGGGCTGCATAAGGACCCTCTGTTGATCTATATGTTGCTACTATCTAAAGATTAATTTTTCCTACTTTTTTGAAAAATATATTCATGGAAGTTATAGTATTTCCTTCCCAGGGTCCTGGTCCCTTTAAAGACCATGGTCTCAGCAACAGGGAGCCACTGAAGGTTAATCAGGGAGTGGCAGGCTGTGGAGAAGGAGACTGTCATGGAGGTTTCGTTCATAGGAGGGATAAGAGGGTTAATGGTGGGGAGGGCAGAAGGCTGCTGCAACTGTTTAGATAAGATGCAGAGAAGCAGAGGTGATATGGAGGGAGAAGGAGATGGCCAGATGAGATTTTTGGAGGGTGAATTTTAGAACTGCTGGCTGCTTGAATACAGGCAGTACTGTGTACTCCTGTCAGGAATATTTGCATTTTAAGAGAGGCTGCCTGGGGGAATTGCAGGCTACCTCCAGGGCAAGAGGAGATGTATTTTAGGCAGGAGAGAATTACATCATCCTGTTTGCTGTCACCCTTGCCTGGGTGCAAGAACCTTGCTGTTCACCTTGCAGAAGCTCCAAGAGGTCTTGAAAGCTTATAAGTCCAGCTCTCAGGATGGCCAGCCCCTGAAATTCACTGGGAAAGTGTAGACAATTCTCAGCTAAGGAGAGTTGCTCAGTTAGGGAAAAGGACTCACAGGGATTAGAGACTCCTTCCATGACCCATTCTCTACTGCCAGGGCCAGGCTGAAGGGAGAATCTACATGCAGGTCAAAAACAGGTTGATTGTCCCCTTCTCTCCTCTTAATTGCACACCTGTGAAATCATAATATTCTAGGAGACTCAGAATGATAGAAGCAATGAGAAATGACAGCCATGGTATCCCATCCAACCTCTACCCAATGCTCTGCTCTGCTCTAATCTAATCTAATCTAATCGAGCACCTAAAGCACTGCCTGCCATTCAGTGGGTCATCCAGAGAGATTATTACATAAGTAACAGTCTTTCCATAGAAATGCTCGTTTCTTTCCACCTCAACATTTCCAAAGACAAAGTCTTCACCACGTCCCAAGGTGGTATTTTGCATCATTTGACAATTCCATTAAGAGCACGTTCTTCTTGTCCTTTAATAAAATATTTCTCCTCATAATTCTCTGCTGTCTTGAGTTTTCACTGGAGGGGATTAGAACAAGGCTACCTCCTTTTCTACATGGCAAAGCTTCAGATCCTTGAAGACAGTTATTTTCCCACTGAGATTTCTGCTTGTGCCAATTCCAGCTGGTTTATTCAACCATTCCTCTCAGGTATGATGTGGTTTCCAGATTCTTGACCCTTGTCATCCAGCCCTTCGATGAAAATCACTGGTAGTATTAGCAAGACAAGAAATCATAGTGGCAGCAAGTTTAACAGTAGCAGCTTACATAATATTGCCTGGCATACTAATAATGTTTTCCACTTGTGTTGTGGTTAATGAAAGACTTTCACAGCTATTGTCTTATTTTACTCTCATGGTAACACTGAGAGGTCGATACTACAGTCTCTCATTTTACAGAAGACGGAATTGACTGTATTTTGCCCAAGTTCTCATGTCTAGTGCTCTGCTTTCAAGCCAGTATATAATACTCTGTCTGCTACATGTCTTTTTTAATGTGTTGCCAAACACTAAATGCTCCACATGTGGCCAGGAACACCACAAATCTTCATGGCAAAAGCAGCAGAAGAGAAGGCAGAACCAAGACCAAAGAGCTGCCTGGTGTGTGGGGCGGGTAGTGTGTGAGCGGGTGCTGAGCAAGGCTGATGCTGATGACTGATAGTGTGTGTGTGTGTGTGTGTGTGTGTGTGAGAGAGAGAGAGAGAGAGAGAGAGACAGAGAGAGAGACAAAGAGAGAGAGACAGAGAGAGAGAGAGAACAAGAACACCAGGGAGTTTTCACTTCTCTCCTCCTATCACCCTGCCTCCACCTCCAGGCTGGGCTCCAGACTTTCTTCCCCTTGGCGGCCATGGGAGAGCCTTCAAAGCAGCCAGCTGGAGAGGCGCTCACCAAGGGCCCACCACAGATTCTTCAGACTTGACCTGAGTCCTCCCTGGGCTGAGTCCTCCACCAGGTCTTCCCCACTTGCCCTCTTGAGTCACCACTTTGTGTTAGCCCCTAGGAAACACTTTCCTGGGTTTTCTCCCGGAAAATTTAATTTAATAAATTCATAATACATACTTCAGTTCACCAAACATGCCACTGAAGAGTGTTGGGCAATTGAATTTTTCTGCAGATTTCCAAAAGGCCAGAGCTTAGGAAGCATAAAGAACATATGACTTAACCGGCCGGCCCGGCCTACCTGCACTGGGAGAAATCAGCCCACAGTGGGCCTGAATGTGCAGAAACACAATGTTCCCTTTTGATGGGGGTTTCAAAGTGCTTGTTTCCTGGAATGGGGGCCAGCGGCCCAAGTGCTGTGGCTGGAAAAGGCCCTCAGGATTTATGAGCCTGCAGAAACTCTGTGTGCTGTTCGTGTAATAAGAGGGAGACAGAACGTTCTGTCACCACGTCAGGTTCTCATGCACCAGGCCTTCTGGAAATGTTTCCCCAGTCTGAGAATTGAAGGCAGATGGAGGCGAGTGAGTTCTTCGGTTCACGCATACCATCTTCTCTCCTTCTCAAATGCTATTCAAATCCAGGGAAACCGGAGGAACTCCAAGGAGAAAGAGCACAAAGCAAACATTGCTCAAGGCATAGTGTCATACAAAGCCTTTTCTGATCCCTCTGTTACCCCAGGCTGACACCTCAATGGCTCAACTGCTCAGTCAGTCAGTCAGTTAGTCAATCAACAAATGCATATTGATCATCTCCAAAGGGGCTGTGACTAGCATTTGATAGGAGGTATAGAATGAAATCCTCAACAGAGGCTGTGCTTCTAAGGAGATGTTTACCGTAGGCATGAATACATACCCACAAAAGTGGAAATAATAAGGGACGGTTAATCATTAATCAGAACTAGATTACCTGGCTTTAGTGCTTAAAGGCTCCACAAGGGCAGAGGGGCACCTGCTATCGTCTGGTAGAACACAGGAAGGAATTCTGGAGGCCAGGAGGCTTTAAGTGGACTGGAAACCTAGACACAATAGAAGTATCGAGGGGCCAGTAAGAACTGTCCAAATATAATCGTCTCTTGCTTTTCAAAAGTTTGTGTTATACTGCTTCACTTTTATGAAAGACCTACATTAGTACCTGTTTTTGCTAACCAAAAGAAATTTGAAGAGAATATTTGATTTTATTTAAAAAAAAAAAAAAGGAGAAATGCAAAAGTAGCAGTCATTGTTTTTTCTGCAGCCAGCGGTTATGGTTCCAGAGGTGGCACACACCCTGAGCAGCGCGAGCTACCCCAGGACCCACACTCAGCATCTTGGCATCAACCACCAGAGCTTTAAACTGTGCCCAGATGTTTTATCTCGATTGATTTTTGTGTATCCATTAGCAAGATGTGTCCTAAGGTATCAGAAAAGCCTGAGAGAGGTTATTTTGGAGGTCTGGGAGTGCTCAAACATTTTTCCATATAATAGTAACAGCTTCTTCACTTTACGCTATTTCAGCTTACAAAAGGTTTGAAAGGAACATGCTGCTTTCAGATAGTGGGAAACCTGTACATACAGCCTAATCTAGGAACTAGAAGCCCCAGTGATTGAGGGTGCCTGCAGCATGGGATGAAAGTGACTGGGGTAGGAAGTTATAAAAATGAGATGGGATTACTGTTTCCTCTCCAGAGCTGAGTAAAATGCTACAAGGCAGCATTCCTAATGAGCTGAATCATGTGCATGCAATCTGTTTTAACTTCCTGGTGACCAGTAGTTAGGTTACTCTGCGCCAGGGGCCAGCACACTTTTTCTTATAGGGTCAGGCAGTGAACATTGCAGGCTTTGTGGGCTGTATATTCTCTGTTGTAACTACTCAACTCTGTGGTAGTGGGAATGCAGCCACAGACAATATGTTAATGAGTGAGTGGAGCTCAGTTTGAATAAAACTTTATAGATAGACACTAAAATTTAAATTCCATATAATTTCATGGGACATGGAATATTATTCTTCTTTTGAATTTTTTCCCAACAATTTGAAAATGTAAAAACCATCCTTGTAGGTCATACAAAATCAGGCAGCAGGCAGGCTTTGGCCCCTGGGCCATAGTTTGCCAGCCCTCCTGGTCTAGGAGAAGCAATATCGCACTTGTGGTAGAAAAGGAAGGAAGGAGAGGAAGATGGAGAAAAATAGTACTTATTAAGTAATGACATTTACCACTACATGAGTTTAAAGTCATCTGCTCTTTGCTTTCTTCACATAGGTAAGTTCTTGAAAATCGTGTTCTTGAAAAGAACATCTCTTAAAAATATTAAAAAGGAGAGTGTTTTTTTTAATTGAGGGATAGTAATTCATAGCCACACTGGTTTGTGAATATTTTATCTCAATTATGTTAGCCATCATTGGATATACTTTCCTTGAGGGCCAGCACCTGTGTTATGGCCACTGTATTTATATTGGCTCCCACAGACTTTTTTATAGAGTGGGCCTATGGTAATTTATTATTGTGTTGAATCAGCAAATTTGAGCATAGTACTAAGCATTAAAGGAAGCACGTAATGAAAATAAGACTTGGACCATAAACCATAAACCAATCTCTCTGGAATTTTGAATCCTGGTTTATTGTTTTTAAAATGTATCATAAATGCTTAGCAATTTCAGCCCCAATTTTCTTTCTTTTTAACATGATGATGCTTTCCTATTTATTCACTTCTATTCCCCACTGATCCTTTCTTCCTCTTCTGTGCCTTCCCCCGCAATCCAGTTTGAGCTCTCTGTTCTATGAACATAGCATATGCATAACCTACAGCATGTTTGCTTTTATTTTCTTCCTCCTATTTATGACACACGCCAGGGGATGCCTCTTCTTTGCCCTTTCCAGCAGCCTACATCCACACTGTAAGGTTATACTCTGGTCTTATTTTCACTGAGATACATTCTTTTTCTCTTTTTAAATCCTCAAAAACTGGGGCGCCTGGGTGGCTCAGTTGGTTGAGCGTCCGACTTCGGCTCAGGTCATGATCTCACGGTCTGTGAGTTCAAGCCCCGCATCGGGCTCTGTGCTGACAGTTCAGAGCCTGGAGCCTGCTTCACATTCTGTGTCTCCCTCTCTCTCTGCCCCTCCCCCACTCACACTCTGTCTCTGTCTCAAAAATAAATAAACATTAAAAAAAAATTTTTAAAAATCCTCAAAAACTGGTGTCCTGGGCCAGTCATTTTCTTTCATTTTGCATATCAGATCCATAGATAAAAGTGGAGACTCCCTTAACTTGTGAGCACAGATGGCCTCTAGACCACTTAAATTCTAGCCAGTAGTTAGCATGTGGCCACTGAGAATACACTCGAGAATATACTCATGCCAAATCCTTGTGTCATTTAAAATGACACTAGAGCAGTGCCTGGATGGCTCTGTTGATAGAGCATGCAACTTTTGATCTTGGGATTGTAAGTTCAAGCCTCACCTTGGGTATAGAGTTTACTTAAAAAAAATCTTAAAAAAATAAAAATATACATGTGTTATATGTAAGTGATGAATCACTGGGCTCTATTCCTGAAGCTAAGACTATACTGTATGTTAACTAACTTGAGAATTAAAGAGAGAGAGAGAGAGAAATATATATATATATTTATACGAGACTAGAGAGGATAGGGATAATACAGAGGATGGAGAAAGAAGGTTCAGAGAAGAGCGGGTGAGGGAAACAGGGACAGAATATCTTAGAACATGAACCGACATGATTAACATGATAGGGAAACAGCAGAAGATAGGGCAATGCAGAATTAGAAAAATTGTCCTCACCCCCCTCTCTTTCTCTTTCTAAAAGTTTAGGAAAACTAATTTGAAATAAAAATTAGAAACAGAAAAGTATCAACTTTTAAATCCTTTAAAATCTATTAAAGTAAAAAGAGAATTAAGAGGTAGAATAAAATATACCAGTAAAAAATGCCCACAAAACAAAACTCCAGCCTACCGTTCCAAAATGAACTAAAAGATATGAAGTAAATGTTAAAACACATAAAAGAAGAATAGCATGACTTAGAAAACCTCAGAAATGAAGTGACAGAGACAGATTTGAAGTCAATGAAAATATGTCAAAAATGAAAATGAAAGCAAAAGGAATACCAGAGCGAATAAACGCAAAACAAAAATACTTGCAGAGAAATTGAAGGTCAAGTGGAGGAAACAAATGTCACATAAAAAGAAGTAAAATCAAGGGAGAAAAAGGATATGTGATATTGTGACTAAAATTGGAGCTACACAAAGAAGATCTTGGAAGGTAACTGAAGTCCCTGAAGAAGAAAAACAAAGCAAAGAAACAATAAAAACTGAAAAAATATGATTCAGAAAACCTTTTTAAAATTTAAGTCACATCTTTAAAGAGAATATTGATAAACACCAAAACATATTCTAGAAAAACAATTGGATTTTAAGGAAAAAAAAAAGCAAGTAACTTACGAGGAAGAATATTAGATCATAATGTTCGAAAGTAGCATTTCATACCAGAGGATATTTATTTCAAAGACACAAAGAAGATTTGAGACAAGGATTTTATATACAACCAATGGATTTGCAAGTGTAAAGGGCACTGACCCATTCACCAGCAAGTACTCAGGAAATTATACTCCTAAGAATCTTTTCTTAGGAATTTACTTGATTTTGAGCTTCAGACACCAAAAGGACTAGAGATATTGACTGAATTCTGGTGGTAAGTACTAAACAGTCAGCTACTTTTAGAACTAAGATTAAATGCATGTCAAAAGGCAAGTATATGTGCTCTTTATGTTCTAATAATGTGGACATAGAACAGCTATAAAGATGGGAGAAGGAGAAAAGCTCATGTTATTTTTTTCCCTCTTTTTAGAAATCATATTATGATTTTTCCACTGACATTGTTGTATACATGTTGTGGAGTAGAGAAGAATGAACAGTTATGGTTATTCTATTTCATTTGCCTTTATGTCCTTAAGATTCTGGATATGAAAGAAAAACATGGACATAAGTCTTAGTAAAATCTCTTCCAATTCAAATTCAGCAATTTGAAATGAATTTGATTTAGAAGTATCAGTATGAACACACACACACACACACACACGACACACATCAAGTTCATACTGATATTTTCAGTTCAAATTTATTTCAGATTATCTATCTATCCCTAGCACTCAGATTTTGGTCTTGAAATACCATTTCTCACTTAAAAATGAAACCAGACAAAACAAGAGCTGCTAGAGAATGGCTCGTTTAAGGCCTGAACAGAAAAAATTACAAGATAAGCTTAGAACATCTTGTCACAACAGATAGCCAAGAAGCTATCAAAGCCTACTAGGTTATATGAAACTGCTGGGGTTATACAAAAAGGATTCAGGAGCCAACTTGAAGAGACTCCAACTGGCCACAGATGGGCTAATTTGAGCTTTAATAATGATAATATTGGAACGAAATGAAACCCTTCAAATAAGTTTAAGTCCCTGAGTTCAAAATAATATTAAAAAAGATCAGTTGGTCACCTTTGGAGGATGGTAGAGAACTAATCCGTTTTCCTGAACATAAAAGGAAGAATCAAATATTTATTTTGCTTTTCTTATATAAACTGTACCATGAGGTAACTGAAAAGGAGAGAAGAGAAAGTACCTCTTTATAAAACCATGCCAACTAATCAGTGAAAAGTAATGACAGTATTAAAATGTCACCACTTTTAAATCCCTAAAAATGAACAGTTCCAGGCATTGAGCATCAATAGCTGTTAACAATACAGAGAGACAACCAGACAGTATGTGCATTTTTGATAAATGGATACAAGTCCATCTACAATCTGTCCTAAGGGATCAGACCTGAATCCACCTATTTTTGGAACCAGCTCCTGGCAATTGCAGGGGACTCTGAGGATAGAGAAACGTGTTGAAGTACACCAGGAGTGTGCACCATCCACACCACCTCTGCAGGACAAATAGCCAAGGTTCTTCAACAGGAACATGTAAAGAAGAGTAAGAGATGAAGGGGAGACATGTGGATTCAAAGAGACCTAAAAGACATATCAGTTTTTTAAAAAATGGGTAAGACTAACTGTTCATGTCCAGGGATGTACACTTGACTGATAAGACCATAAAGAAGTGCACTGAAGTGATTTCTGTAAAAGTCTGGAGACTTTTGGAGGAGAGATTGGCTGAGTCGGGATGCAAGCACATGGAAGTACTTCTGGGGTAGCTTACTAGTTTCTATTTTCTGACCTGAGTGGTGCTTACAGAGGATTTACCTTACAATGACTCAAGAAATCGTATTTTTGTGTGGTTTCTGTATTAGTGTTTTATTTTACAATACAAAGTTTTTAAAAAATGAAATGTCCCCAGGGACCCAGAGAGTTTAGAGAGCCTTTGGGGTTTTTCATGGTTATTTCACTTCATGTACATTTCCTTGGTCACCAAGAACACAACGTATAACTGACACTCTCCTAAGTCAAAGGCTCTAACTCTGGCAGAAAGTAACAGAGCCTCTTTCTTAGCTATTTGAGTCATTGCCACTCCACCCCCCCCTCAGCCTGCATTAAGATGTGTGTGTGACTTTGGGGTGCCTGGGTGACCCAGTTGGTTAAGCATCTGACTTTGGCTCAGATCATGATCTCGCGGTTCATAGGTTCACGCCCCGTGTCGGGCTCTGTGCTGACAGTTTAGAGCCTGGAGCCTGCTCTGGATTCTGTGTCTCCCTCTTTCTCTGTCCCTTGCCTGCTCACTCTCTCTCTCTCTCTCTCTCAAAAGTAAATAAAAAAATTTAAAAAAAAAAGACGTGTGTGTGCCTGGATGGGTGTGAGAGGGTAGAGGGTGGTGAGAGAGAGAGAGAGCAATGGAATGTGTATACATGAACTGCTGCACTGAGGAAAATTTGCTTATTTAATAAAAATATTTTTAGGGGCGCCTGGGTGGCTCAGTTGGTTAAGCGGCCGACTTCGGCTCAGGTCATGATCTCACGGTCTGTGAGTTTGAGCCCCCCGTCGAGCTCTGTGCTGACAGCTCAGAGCCTGGAGCCTGCTTCAGATTCTGTGTCTCCCTCTCTCTCTGCCCTTCCCCTGCTCATACTCTGTCTCTATGTCTCTCAAAAATAAATAAAACGTTAAAAAAAATTTAAAAAAATATTTTTTAGTATTTTGAATCAAAAGAACAGTGAACTATTAGGCACAAACAGCCTCTATGGTCACAGATATTGCGGGGAAATAACTATCTGTTTGGGAGTACGGTGATAACATTCCCAGGCGCCATCAGTCCCCATGTATTCTTACAGCTGAAGCTTCCAAGGTTCTCCATGTGCCCACATCACTACCTTTGGTGCCATTTGTTTTCTAGGACACTTCGCTTTCCCTCGCCCGTCCCAGGTGAAGAGCTCCTTTCTGAGTTCTCAGGTCATTTTCTTCCTTCCTCCTAAGCTCTTAGGATGTGACCATGCTAACAATGGAGAGATCTGAGGAATACCAGGGGAGGGTATGGTAGGACAGGGAGAAGATCTGACTGGGAGCGCAGGTCCTGGGCTCTAGGCTGGATTCCACTATTAATTAGTAAACATGTGAATATGTCTGATTCATTTCATCTCCTTGTGCTCAGTTTTATCATTTGTAAATGGAAGGACTTGAGCTATAATCTTTCTCAGGTTTCTTCCAAAATAACAGTCTATTATTAATTGAAAGAGTCTTTGGCATGAAGAAAGGGAAACACATTACCAAGTGTGACATCACCAAGATTATGGTCTATTATAGAAAAGTACTTGGCTAAGAGTTAGCATGTACAAATTCTAATCCCAGCTATGCCCTTAATGACTGTGTATTTAAAAAACAAGCCCTTTATCTTGTTGAGCCTGTTTCCTCATGCTAAAATGTGAATAGCACTCATGTTTTAAGACTTTAAATATAAGAGAAAAGACAAATTACAGACTAGGAAAAAAATATTTGCAAGTCACATACCCAATAAAGCCTTATATTTAGAATATATAAAACATTCTCAAAACTCAGCCTTAAAACAAATCTAATTAGAAAAGGGGCAAAATTCATGCACAGACATTTCACTAAAGAGGATATACAGATGGGAAACACATGGAAAGACATTCAGAATTATTAGCCATTATAGAAATGCAAATTTAAACCACAATGAGTTATTACTATGTACCTATCAGAATGGCTAAAATGGAAGGTAGATAACAAACATTGAAAGCCTATGAGGATGCAGAGAAACTGGATCATTCACACAAACCAGCAGGTGGGAATGTAAAATGGTATAACCACTCCAGAAAATGGCTTATCTGTTCCATTCAAAACTAAAACTGGAAGGCACCTGGGTGGCTCAGTCAGTTAAGATTCCGACTCTTGATTTTGGCCCAGGTCATAACATAATCCCATAGTTCCTGAGTTCAAGTCCTGCGTCAGCACAGAACCCTCTTGGGATTCTCTCTCCCTCTCTCTCTGCCCCTCCCTCACTTGCATGCATTCTCTCTCTCTCTCTCAAAATAAATAAATAAAATTAAAAATTAAAAAAAACAACTAAAAATGGATTTACTATATATCCAGCAATTGGAGTTTGGGGCAATTTCCCCAGATAAATTAAAATGTATTCTCACCTAGTTACTCATATAGCAATGTTCATAGCAATTTTATTTATAATAGCTCCAAATCAGAAACTACCCAAACATCCTTCAGTGGGTGAATAGTTGAAAAACCCTGGTATATCCATGCAATAGAACACTACTCAGCAATGAGATGAAACTCACTACTGAAACACATAACTTGGACAGATCTCAAAAAAATTATGCTACGTGAAAACAAAAGCCAATTTTAAAGGATAGGTGTAAGTCAACCACTCTTGGACTGGTGTACTGGGGTCAAACAGTTGAGTAAATGAATGGCACGTGATGAGAAACAGGCTTTTCACTGTTGGAGTAGAAGGTTACAGATGGGCAAGAGAAGAAGGCTACAATGCTCGTGTGGTGACGTATTAGACTTAGAGATACCAGTTTGGACTCAGGTTCTGCTTAATGCAGATGCAGATGGTTGCATATAAAAATATTCATACATAGTGAATATACACCGGTTGGTATACATGTATAGATTTCTTTGTTTTGCCAGCTAAGAGCCCCAAGAAGTTGTGACACACCAATAAGCAATATGCAAACCTAGTGCCCATATCTTGGGTTCTAATACCATTCTTTAATAAAAGGAGCTTAGATCCTTAGAGAAAAGATTAATTCTAGGACTGGCACAGGAAAGATACAAGATGAGCCTAGAGCATCTAATAAAGCCAGAAGGTAAAATAGTGCTGCCAACCCCCCCACCAAAAAAAAAAATTGTGCACACATAATGATGGGGATATGTCAAAGGAATATAGGAGCCAATTGAAAGAACTCCCAATGGTTATAATTCTAATAATGTCAACAAAAACAACAGCAAAAAAAATCAGGTGGTATTAGAATATAGCCCAGAATGTAAATCAATATCCATGAGTCCATGTCAATATAAATAAATCATTGAGTAAATGAATAAATGAGTATAAAAGACAAATTCTGTATGATTCCACTTATATGAGAGATCTAGAGTAGTCAGACTTGGAGAAACAGAGGGTAGATGGGTGGTTGCCCTGGGCTGGGGGGTAGGGAGAATGGGGAGTTGTTGTTTAATGGGTACAGAGTTTCATTTTTGTAAGATGAAAAAGTTTTGGAGATTATTTGCACAACAGTGTGAATGTACTTAACACGCCTGAAGTGTGCACTTAAAAATGGTTGAGGGGCGCCTGGTGGCTCCATCTGTTAAGCATCAGCTTCAGCTCAGGTCATGATCTTGTGGTTTTTGAGTTCAAGTCCCATGTCCCGAGTCGGGATTTGTGCTGACAGCTCAGAGGCTGGAGCCTGCTTCAGATTCTGTGTCTCCCTCTCTCTCTGCTGCTCTTTCTCTCTCTCTCAAAAATAAATAAACATTAAAAACTTACTTAAAAATTATTGAGATGATAAATTTTATGTGTATTTTACTGCAATTAAAATTTTTAAAAAGACATTTTTGGAAAAACTGATGAAATCTCAGGTCTATTTCAGCTAATAATACTGTTCAAAAGTTAATTTCTTAATTTTGATAATTACTTCATGGCTATGTAAGATGTTAACATTAGGGGAATCTGGGCAGAGGCATTAAATAGAACCCTGTACTGTTTTAGCAACTTTTCTGTAAGCCTAAAATTATTTCTTTTTATTTTTTATTTTTTTAATGTTTACTCATTTTTGAGAGGGAGAGAGACAGAGTGTGAATAGGGGAGGGGCAGAGAGAGAGGGAGACACAGAATCTGAAGCAGGTTCCAGCCTCTGAGCTGTCAGCACAGACCCGACGTGGGGCTCCAACTCATGAACTGCGAGATCACAACCTGAGTGGAAGTCAGACACTCAACCAACAGAGCCACTCAGGTGCCCCAAGTCTAAAATTATTTCAGAATTAAAATTATAAAAAACCCACTCCTCTGTGCATAAGGATTTCAAATAAATTATGTAGATACCAAGCCCTGAAGGAGAGAAGCATAACTCTTCATTTCTACCCCCCCATCCTTTTTAAAGTAGGCTCCACACCCAATGTGGGGCTCGAGCTCATTACCCTGAGATCAAGAGTCACAAGTTCTACTGACTAAACCAGCCCAAGGCCCCAATGTATCTTAAGTGTGGGTTCTATGTAGTGAATTCCTTCCAAAGAACAAAGTATGAAAAAGGGTTGGGGGGGCGGGCTAGAAACAACTTAACAGTGGGGAAACTGGACCAACACTTCCTCAGCCAGGTGGTCAAGGTTAAAACCAGCGGGGATAAGTCTTGATAGTATGTACACTTTACCTCTGTGATCATCTTCTCAAGAACTTAAGACCCCGGACTAATGAGAAAAAACATCAGACAAACCCAATTGAGGGACATACATGGCCAATACTCCTCAAAATAGTCAAGGTTATTAAAAACAAGGTAAGTCTGAGAAACTGTCACAGCTAAGAGGAGCCTAAAAAGACAGGACTAAATGTGATGTGGTATCCTGGAAGGGATTCCAGAACTAAAAATGGACCTTAGCTAAAAACCAAAGACATCTGAATAATATATAGTTAATAATAATGTAATAATTTGTGTTATTGTGACATAGGTACCATACCATAATGTAAGATGTTAATAAGGGAAACTGGCCTTGTTACAGGGTTTATGGGAACTCTCTGCACTATCTTCACAACTTTTTGTGAATCTAAATCTGTTCTAAAAATAGACTTTATTTTAAAAAGGCCACATATTGCACGATTCCATTTATGTAACATTCTTGAAATAAGAAAATTGTCGAGATGGAGCACACATTAGTGGTTGCCAGGGATTAGGATGCTGAGGGAGGGAGTGGTTAGCAGAGGGAAATCTTTGCGGTGATAGAGCTACTGATTGTGGGGGTGGTTACGCGGCGCTGTACCTGTGACAAAACGGCCGAGATCTGTGCGCGCGCACACGCACGCGAGTTCGTGCATAACTGGTAAAATCTAAATGAGCTCTGCTAATTGTGCCAGTGTCGATTTCTTGGCTTTGTGATTGAACTGTGGCTACATAGCATGTTCACCTGGGGTGGGGGGAGGGTGGCACCGGATGTATTCCTGAGCATCCTCCCCTGAATCTAAAATTCTTTCCAAATAAAAGTTCCAAAAGTCTTTGGCATATTAGAGACCTTCTGAGACATCAGGCGTCTACCAGCTTAGCAAATTATATTCGTGGGGATGTGGCTCTGAAGCCACCTGACACGCTCGCACAAAGCTGTCGTCTGGTGTATCGGTCAGGGCTCTGCGCAGGAGGAATAGAACCGACAAGAGCTTATGTTTATATAGAGACACAGGGAGAGAGAGAGAGAGATTGATTCATTATAGGAATTGGCTTACATGGTAATGGAGGCAGGGGAGTCCCACGGTCTGCCGTCCGCCGGGCGGAGGCCCAGGAGAGCCAGCGGCACACTGCAGTCCACATCCGAAGGCCCGGAACCAGGGGAGCTGACGGTGTGGCTCCTCATCCTCTGACAGCAGAAGAGGTGCGCTGAGGTGTTCATCTCAGCAGTGAGGCAGGAAAAAAAGAGGTGGATTCCCCCTTCCTCCTCCTCCTCTTGTTCTCGTCAGGCCCTGGAGGCACCGGATGAGGCCCACCCACACCTGGGAGGGCCATCCACTTAATTCAGTCGACTGATTCAAACACTAATCTCACCTGGAAACACCCTCACAGACACGCTCAATAGCAATGTTTCATCTCGGCATCCTGCGGCCAGTCAAGCTGACACATAAAATTAACCATCACATCTTCCAATTGTTTCATTTGGGGCTGGATTTAGGGTCTTCTGGAGTATAGGGGGAAGTATTGAGGAGACTGGTCTCAGGGGTCTCAGGGGCAAGGGCAGCATAGATAGTCTGAGAAGAAGCAACAGATATCGTGTCTACCTTCCGGGGATACACAGAGCTCGAATTTCTTTTTAAGCTTTTGTTTTCACAAAATCACTTTTGTGAGAATGAGAAAAAGATGCCGATCTGGGGTGCAGATGCCACCCAAGGGTGCACAGCTTGACAAGCAATGTGCAGGATGGATTTCAGCCCCCACTTACTTTCTCGCCCAGGTCGGCTTGTGCAGGGAACAACCTGCCCAACCTGACATGGCAGCCCTGGCTGAGGAGTATACTCTGTCATGTGCAATATTATTAAGAACAGTAATCCAAAGCGTGGTTTTAGAGTTTGTGGGTTGTGGCCATGAGACTTCCCAGAGGTGGTGGGGTTTGAATTGAACTTTAAAAGACAAGGAAAGAGATGAATCACTGGGTTCTATTCCTGAAGCCAAGGCTACACTGTATGTTGGGGTGCCTGGGTGGCTCAGTCGATTGAGCATCCGACTTTGGCTCAGGTCATGATCTCATGGTTCATGAGTTCGAGCCCAGCATTGGGCTCTGTGCTGACAGCTCCGAGCCTGGAGCCTGCTTCAGATTCTGTGTCTCCCTCTCTCTCTGCCCCTATTCCACTTACTCTATTTCTCTCTCTCTCTCTCAAAAATAAATAAACATCAAAGAAAAGACTACATCATATGTTAGCTATCTTGAATTTAAATTTTAAAAAATAAAAATAAAAAGTCAAGAGGTTGGACAGGCAGAGAAATGGGAGCGGGAAGTTTATCATCTGGATTTGCTTAAAGCTCAGCGAGACCTTGCTTTCCTTGCTCATCCTTACATCTTTGGTGCTTGGCAGTGTGTATTGGGAAGGAATTATGGAAGAAAAGAAGAAAAAACCTGATTATATGTCCTTATGATTCTATTTTTTTTTCACTAATTTCTTCCATACTCTCATGCCCTTCAATCAGATTAGGATAGGATGTACCATGTTAAGGGATGACCCCGACATGGTGGGGGGTAAAGATGGAAGTAAAAGTGGGAGCTTTTTGGAAGGCACAAAATGACAGCATTGGAGACTTTAGACTTGGAAGACACTGCAGATGTCCTTGAAAGTTTAACCTCCCGTTTGAGAGTAAGCAAGTAAAATGCTCAAAAGTTTTGCGCCTGGGCATAAAATTCCTTAGCGACCAAGCAGAAATACATACCAGGTCTCTTGACTCTTATGTTACTGATCTATTCACTAAAAATGGGGGAATTACGTTTTAAAATATCAAGCTTTTTTTTTTTAATGTTTATTTTTATTTTTGAGAGAGAGAGACATAGCGTAAGCAGAAGAGGGGCAGAGAGAGGGGGAGACACAGAATCCAAAGCAGGCTCCAGGCTCTGAGCTGTCAGTGCAGCGCCTGAAGCAGGGCTTGAACTCTCAAACCGTGAGATCATGACCTGAGCCGAAGTCGGAGGCTTAACTGACTGAGCCACCCAGGTGCCCCTAAAATATCAAGCTTAATAATGAAAGAATATGTGTGGTTTCTAACTCTTTTGAGGTTTTACTATTTGCAATTTGTTACTTTCCAATTTTAGCATATATAAATATCAATTACACTTTGGAACTAGTCTTCTCTTTAATTCTGTAAACAAAAGCCCTCATGACACTTTAAGGAAGTGTACTGCCACCACTGTCTAACAATTAAAACCCCAGATACGGGCTTTTCCCATAAAAGTGAAAGCATTAGTAGTAACAATGGAGGTGCACACCACTGTCTGCCTCCTTCCCAGTCATTATCTCATCTGACCTATAAAGAGCCTTCTATGACCTTGGGCAAATCCTTTAGCTTTTCATATCCCATTGCCCTCACTCCCAGTCACATGTGACAGGTTAAAATTTTTGAAGTCGTAACTGATTTCCAGTATCCCCGCTCTGCTACTGGTGTCCTCCCCCCACAGGCAACTAGGCCGGTTTGTGCTAATTCCCTCAGGGCATGTATCTGATGGCAGAAAGCAAAGGGGGAAAAAAATTAAAAAGACTTTTTTTCCTGGCTTCACAGTTTCAAATGCCTAGAAACTAGGGAAGTAGAAAGAACTTGGGGCACAGAGAAACAATTTAGAAGGAAGTTGGAGCAACGTTTTTACAGCAACTCCTCCTTCCTTTCCCTCTAGGTTAGAAAAGGGACCCTTAGGTCTGTAACTAAGGTTGTGCTATGCTGGTGGAATGGGGGCTTAAAAATTAATAATGTTGAGCTGCAGAGAAATTTAAAAATATAAATTCCTTCCACCCATCCATTTGTAGACTGAGATTCATACCAGCCCCATGTGTGAACACATCTGACTTTCCCAAGAATCATTGTCAGCACGTTGCCACTCCGTGGACTGATTAAAACCCCCAAAAGATGGGTGAATCCATTCCAAGGCAACTGCTTTGTCCCTGCTGGTGGGAAGAGATTAGGGGCACTCTGGGAAGTCATTGCTGATTTCAGAAATACCACCGGCCTAATGAACCCGAGTTAGAAAGAGGACTATATAATGCTTTAAATTTTCCCGGTTCAGTGCAAGATAGTTGGCAGAGAGGGAAAAGAGGGCAAATTCTACTTCGTTAGAAGTGCTGACTAAATTCTCTGAGTCTCAGGAGGCTACCTAAAGCGCTAGCGCTCTGACCATCCTGAGGCTTCCCTAATAATCTACTCCTGAAGACTTCTATTCATTCCACCAGACTTCCATTATTCCACTGTGGGTGCTCCAAATACCGGAAGTCCTAATAAATGTCACGGTGGGACAGACTGATAGTTAGGGATGAGAGCTGCACCTGACATTTCCTACTTCCCTTGTTGGATTTTGAAAGAAGTACATCGAAGAAAGGGAGGAAAGGGAAAAATACATAAAGGTATGTATGTTTACATATTCTCAATGTACAATGTGCAAATCATACATTAAAAGGGCTTTATAAACCAACCTGACTATAAAAGCAAAATTGGAACAGAGTGGGAAGAGAAGAAAGTGCCAGCATGGGGGCTCCTCACTTCTTTGGAGGCCCCATTACTCTTACCACTTGCCACATTCCACTTAGAACTGCTAGTTCATTTTTCAAACACAGGCCTTGTACGTTCCTTCAGAGCAAGGACTTCCTTACTCCTGGCCCTTGTCCTCAGGGTCTTGTTCAGACTGGTAGACTTCGGCTAGGTGATCCGTAACTGTCTGTGGTTGATTAAGTGCCCTTTCTTGCCACTCCAAACTTTAAATCCAGCTGGAGATCTATCCTTGAGATATCGGACATCATGGGATATTTAGTAAGAAAGCTTAATCCCCATCCATAATGTTCTAAAAATTTAGGACAGGATGGATCTCCAACATTATCCAACATACTTCGATTGCTTTCAGCAGAGGTCTGACTGGTGCTTTCAATCTAGCCCTTGGCTTTACGTCCAGGTGTAATATATTCTCAACAGTAACCCAGTAAATCAGACTCAAATCTTGCCCAAAATGTACTTCCCAGATTCCTACAAAAGGCAGAAGTTTGGTTAGAATTTTCTCAATGATTCTATATCCAGTTAGTGTGAGCAAAGACCCCCCAAATACTATTAAACTCCTTAGTAATGTGAACCAGATGGAAAATAAAACAAAAGAATTCACAACTCATGTTAGACTGAATTGAATGTCTTTAATTTCACACAATGAATAACATATGAATAGGATTAACTTTTTTTTTTTTTTAATAGTTAAGTGCTCTATACTGTGCTAACCTGATCTGGTAGCGAAAAAGACTGAGCTTTCTTTTAGAAAAAATGTTTAAAACCCAACATCTAAGACCATGGAGGAGCATGACAGTAAAGCATGCCAGATGTATCTACGCCTCAAATAACAGCAAGTCCGTGTTCATTTTAAATGTACAAAAATGCTTTATGAATAAAAACTGTTACAAAAAGAACATTTCAAACAATGTACAATTTTCTTGCCTCTATATTCAATAAAATACAAATACATTTTTTGTTCTAAAATATGTTTACATACAATCAAAGTAGAACATGCAAATTACACTTTAAAAAAGGCTTTTAAAAACCACTTATGAATACAAACTAAAAATTAGCCAGCACGACTTGTAAGACAATCTTGTGCCCCATTTTTTTTCTTTTGAAATATATATACATATTTAACACATCATGTGCATTTATTATTATTTAAGAAATAGATTTTTTAAAAAAGGAAGAAAAAGAAAGACACCAACCTAGGTTGGAACTGCCCTTCTGTGTTGATCAGTGGCAGCTCTTTTCAATTTTTCCCCCCTTTAGTGTTTATTATACCTGGGGAAGTGGGCAATAGATATCCAGGAAGTTTCTTCCTTGGTTGATATGTGCTTCTAAGACTGTTCCCCAAATGACCGAGTCCCACCAGAAGGAAGACTCATTAGTGGGGTGAACTCTCCAAGAAACAAGAGGCAGAGGGAGCCTTGTATTGTGGAAAGAAACTTTAAAAAACACCAAGAAAATGCTACGGTATATTACAGTTTGAGTTTCTAGGCACTGTGATGACATTATCTGTAAGCTCTGGCATTTGGACCATTGTGATACTATAGGGTAGTGTTGAGAATAATGTCTATATTTATCTACTTTTACATAATGAGAAGGACTGAAAATCCTGCAATGTAACACTTAAATGGCTTTTGAGGCATTTCGGCTTCTGCCACCCCGTCTCTCTCCATGCTACAGTTGGCATTTAAAGGCTTTGGAAATATATGTATAGACTTTAGACAGTTCCCAGGTAAATCTTCCTAGTGGTAGGGAAAAAATATTCTCCAAAAACTCGTTATCTGAATATTGTTGGGTAATAAGCTGTAGGAGTGGGATTTTCTACTAAAGTACTAAAACCAAATCCTTTATGAACTGCATGTAGTACATCACCTTATACTATAATTCTGTCACCACTTGCTCATCATATTTATAGAGCCAGCAATGTGCAGAACACAAATTCCAACTACCATCCAACATGGCCTCCCACTCCGGACAGCAGCCAAGTTAACATGCTAATCCCCTGTTAGCCCTTAGTCACCTACTCTGGGCTGTCAGTGGCTGTTGAGTCCCAGTCCTGCCAAGTCACAAACCAGTTCCTGACATGCTCTCCTTTCTTTTGACCTGTCTTCCTTGGGTTGTAGCCAGAGCCATGCTGTTAGAGGAAGTTAAACTTCTCTTTCATATGAGATGAGGGATTGAAAAGCAAGTGGCTCCTCAGCCACTTAGGAAGGTGGATCAGAGACTCATCGTCACTCTCAAGGAGGCTTTTACATCTCGATTTCATCCTTTGCTCACCTCTAATCAGATTCCCTATAAGGAGGTTCATGCCTGCTTGCTGAAGGAAAGTATTCCATGAAAACAAAAACAAAAACGAAAACACCCCAAAGAAACAAGAGATTTCTTTATGATATAATTGGGGGAGGTGTTTACGGAGTCCCCTGCATCCCAAATGACATCTTCTCTAAATAAAAATGCAGCCTCCAGAAGGCAGTGTTGGCTGGCTAGAGACTCCTCAGTCCATGTCAGGATTGCTGGGCTCTCATCCTGGTTCTGCAGCCAGTGAGGTGAAACTAGACTGGCCCAGTGATGAGCCAGGACACAAGAGGAGAGACTAACAGAAAGGAGTTAGTTAGAAAATAAGGACATGGTTGTACCAATGAGATGAGTTAATTGGAAATGTAAGAAAAAAATTGTAACGTGTCACTGAAGAGGGAGTTGGGCAGGGGAGAGAGCTGGGCATCTGTACGGTGCCAGGACTAGCTTCCACCTTCCAATGGCTATTTAGCATGTCTCAGTTTGGGTCCTCTGTGGTTTCGTAATTTATTCTTAGGGTCATAAATGTAGAGGATTTGCATTTAACTCACATGACAACTGTAGAACTGAATTTACGTATAAGTTACAACCCTGCTATATCCCTCCTGGAATACCTTACACTGATTTGGAAATTCTAATGTATCTGTAAGTTATTTGACATTTCTCTCCAACTAGAAGTTAATGTCAATTAGAGTCTGGGTCCTTCTTTAAGAAGCTTAGAGAGTGCCAACTCATTCTCTTCTGCAGGAAGACTGAGTCTACTCACAGACCTGGTTGGGGAAATGGTGCAGCACAGGAAGGAATAAGGGCAAAAGAAAGAATGAAGGAAATGATTTTCAGAGTCCTGCAGGAGAGAAACCCCTTTATGGTTTAATTGGAATGAAAATGGTTGCTCTTTCATAGCCATAGTGGGGTGAGCGGGGCTAATTTAAATCTTCCTCTCCGGTGACTTTGGAACCACTCAGACATGGCTCGGGAATGACAAATTGAAAGTGGCTGGTTTGATTTTGCTGTTCAACTTCTGTGAAATGCCAAAGGTCCACCTAGGTCCCAAACGGAGTATCTATGATATAAGCTTTAAAGTACAGGAGAATGCATTCCTTTAAACTTACATATTGCTAGGATTAAATGTGACTGACCTAGTGGGTAGCAAATGATGTTAAGTCCAAGGTGACAGTGCAGAATAGGATGACTCTGTGGGTAATCTCCACCAATTGTTGGTGCCATGACAGAGCAGTGATGTTTGCAAACATATTAACTTGGGATTTTTAAATTTACTCCCATAGATACCCCATCCCTTATTCTCCTGTATTCCCAACAAAAATCCCTCTCTCTCTAAGGAAATAGTGTGTGTTTGAAGTGATAATACAATTTCCAGCCAGTCCCAACTTCCTGTAAAGAAACTTAATTTGGAGGTAAACCAGATATTCTAATTCCCATTAGAAAATTGAATTCTGTCTCTCAGTGTCTCTCTTTTTATAATCTACCATGCCAGGTGTTTGATGTCTTGGGGAAGGTAAGGGGAGGAGGAAGGGAGGAAATTGAAAATACTTATTTGAAATTTCCACATCTGACTTTTAGAAAACATCTACGGGAATGGAATAACTTCATATTCATTCTGAGTCTTCTTAACATGTTTTACTTGGGCTGTGGAAATGGGCGATAGAGATGGAATATCGGTCCACGCTAAACCAATGGCTAGAGTACAACTTGGATGAGAAATGTACAGTTGAAATTGACCATTTAAAAGACGATTTGTCACACACAGTTTGCATCCATGCAGACTGATAGATTTATAATTACATTATGTACAAAAATGTTTTAGTTTATTAAGGCAACCACAATTTGGATACTTTGTCCAAGGTGGCTTGATACAATTGGAGTGGTGATACCCTTTGAGCATTTTCTTTTCTTTCTTTCTTTCTTTCTTTTTTTTTTTCAGATAAGAACACTTACTCCCATTTGCTTTTAAGAAATAATTATCAAGAGATAATGGGACTTATTCTATTGTCTTTTTGTTTCTTTTTTTTTTTCAACGACCTACGATAGCTACATGTATGAAAATTCACATACCAAGGCGTTGCCAGACGTTTTGTCTTTCTGGTGGGTCTGGGGTTTCAATTTTTGGTGATTTGTCAGTTATTCCATTTGCTGTGGGTTAAAACCATTTTATTCTGCCTATTCTCTGCTGATATGTTTTAAGTATAAAAATAACCTGGTTGACACCCTGGCCAACATATCCTTGGCTGCTCTAAATCGCTTATTAAAAAGGCTCTATCAATACTGAGTATCTGTTTCACAATGATTGGGATTCGAAGCCAAGTTCCTTGGGACAGCATGCCAAGGGTGAACATTACAACACACATGAAGTTTACATTATTTAGGTGTGTACCAAGGAAAAGAAGGCAGCAAGTAAGTTAATGAAAAGGTATATGGAAGTATAACGGGCAAAGGAAAGGTAGGAACAGACTATGCTAAGTATCGGTGTGTGATACAGCGGAGGCATACAGAAGAGTATGAATGCATGTCTAAGGTTGCCTATCACTAGAATTCCACCTTCTGATGACGAATCCATCTGAGAAACTGTATGGTTAACGGAAAGATTCAGGTCACCTGAAGATGATGTTGGTGCCCCAAAGCCTAGCCAAGCTTGGAAAAAACAAAAGTGAAAACCAATTAAATGGAGATGGGTTACAACAAAGCCAGTTGAGAAATTTGCAGCTTTTCTCCCCTTGGAATGTTTCCTAATTGAGGGTGCTTCCCTTTCAATTTTCCTGGCCAGCAAATGCAACGGAATCAAAGGCGCACCTTGGAAGCAGGAGGCCAGGTGGCTGTCAGAGAGCACCGCCACCGGCTTTCTCCTCCTCGATGGGTCTTCTGCTCGCCTGCAAAGGATCTAGCCATACCGAAGTGCCGCTTGGTTTGGAACTGCTGTAAAGCACACAGACCAGCTTCTTGTGAAGGCGTCCCCCTGCTTTGCTTTCCCAAGAGCTACTGATGGCTCAACCCCGTCATCTGGCGCGATTCTGCCTGCCCAGCTTCTGGAGAGAAGGGCATCGGTGTCCCTGCAGCGTGGGATTCCGCCCCCACCCCGGCTCACTGCACCTCCAAGTGTCAGTTCCCCCAGCCCCAGGTTCAGACGCCCAGACCCACCCTAGGGAAGGCCATCGCTCTCACTCCCTCGGGATTTCCTCTGCCTTTTGGCCTTCACCTCCTCTTCCTGGGGCAGGGGCTGCGGCGGGGGCGGCTGCTGCGGGGGCTGGGCGGGAGGCTGAGGTTTGTGTTTCCTCTTCCCTCCTCCTCGGGGGGTCTTGGGCAGGGGCGGGGGCGGCGGCGGCGGGGGCGGGGGCGGCGGCGGGAGGGGCGGGGGCGGCGGCGGGGGCAGGGGCGGCGCCTCCCGGGCCATGTGGATGACCGCCTCGATGGTGGCCATGATGGTGTCTTGGGTGGCTGCCGGCTCCAAGACGAGCGGGCTCAGGCTCGGCTTCTGCCCCCTCTTGCTGGGAAGGTCGATGCATTTTTCCAGCACCGGCATTTGGTCTCTGGAGTCCTCATCGAACTGGGTGGGCTGCTTGCGGGGACGCCCTCTCCTCTTCTTGACGAAGTTGTTGCCTGTCTTTGATTGTCTCTGCAGCCGCTTGGCCTTCAGGATCTTGTTCACGTGGTCCAGGTTCTTCTTGGTGGACAGGATCTTCGTGTAGTTGCACATCTTGCGCACCTCGCACTGGATGGCCTCGATCTCCCGCCGCTTGAACCGCTTCTTCAGGGAGGAGCTGGCTGCAGGAGGGGAAGAGAGAAGACTGAGCACCAGAGGCAAGCCGCCCTAAACCCAGCGGGAGCGCTGACGGCTGGCATCGTATTTGGCCAGGAAGACCCTGGAGAAGCAATGCTGCGGATGTGACCCAGGATTTGTTCTTCCTTTTTCTTTATGAAAATCGAAAATAATAAAAATAAACAGCGGTTGGCTCCCTTAGGTGCACACGGCATTTCTGTTTATACTTACTATTTCAACGTTTACAACAATTCTGTGCAATGCTCTTGTCCCCATTCTTAGGATTTAGAAACTGAGGTGCACACCATGTAGGAAGATCTGCCCTGGGAGTGAATGTCAGAATCAATGTTCCCATTACCGTTTCCTATTATACCTTTTATTTTTTATTCAGCCCTTGGACATTTGATCTGATTCAATTTAGGATTAGGTTATGCTTTCTCTTTTTGTAGATGTTGAATGGAAAAATGACAGTCCTTTATAACAAGCAATCTGGATCATTCCTATGTACTATCGACCTCAAAAAAGAGATGCCTTGACCTCATGGGGAGTGTGTATGTAAGTGTGCCTGTTTATTTCTAACCCTCCTCTACTGACAGAAGGGAAGATTATTTTCTGGGACACCATCTCTCTAATTCCCTCCCCTCCCCCCACCCCGCTAATGTTCTAGACTTGTCAAGTTGCCTGATAGCGTTTGATCGACAAGTCCTTCTTAACCAATTCATCCCCTGGAAACCTCAAGGGAAATCAACCAGGTGTTTCTGAATCATTTACACTCCCGCCACGTGGCTGTGTGTTGTTTGCAAAGAGCTCTTTTCAGGTCCTGGTGGCCAGATGGACCTGTATTGTATGAGTCAAACCTCTAGTTTCCAGAACTCTTGTACTGCTACCACTAAGTAGCCTTCAGAGCTGCTTTGTTTTGAAGTTCGGACACTGTAAAGTGCGAATGGCTTCAAGACACAGCAGACCTTTCCTCCTTTAGGTCATTCTTTCTCCCCGCGCTGTTCACGAGCAGGCATGCATGTACGTCCATGTGCGCACGCCCGTGCACACACACTCACGCGCGCACACACACACACACACACCTCAGGCGCTCACACATACTCTGCTGCCCCATCTTCACACCGGCCCCTCCCTTTTTATGAATGTAAGAAGTGCGTACTCACTCAATTTTTTGCTGCTGTGATATACCCTACATGCTCAACCCCAAAGATGCCTATGGAGAAGATGCTCACCCTACTAAGCATTACAGGCCTATGTATTATGGTTTTAGCATCATGGTTTCCTGTGTTGGCCCATGTGTTTTCAACTAGTGGAGAAGTGGAATAAATATCCTAAGGAAATAAGAGGGGGGGGGGCACCTGGGTGACTCAGCTGGTTATCTTGATTTTGGCTCAGGTCATGATTTCAGGGTCATAGGATCGAGCCCCACATTGGTCTCTGTGCTGAGCACGGAGCCTGCTTATGATCATATCTCCCTCTCCTTTGCCTGTCTTCGCTGCTCACGTGTACTCTCTCTCTAAAAAAATAATTAAGGGAAATGAGGGGAAAATGCTGAAAACATGAATACCACTCTCCCTTATTCTTGGGCACTCCCACTTTATTCCTTTCCCTGCTTTACCCCATTTCTCTCTCATGCTGTGGCTGACACCGAACTCCAGGAGGTTGTTATTTGAAGCTATTTACACCATTAGCTTTATGGAGTGGGAAGCTCTGAGTTCCATAGGACAGGTCGAAATGCTACTGCTTTTGGCCCAAGGTCATTGTAAGACTTACTGAGCAATGAATAACTACTGAACAATCTTTAAAATAAGTTATAAAGATCAAAATAGAACAAAGCCAGAGTGAGCTTCTGAGTACAAAAATAAAATGTTTGTAGTTAGTGTCGTGAAAGAAAAGCGTTGCTTGATTGTAAGTTCTCAGATGCAGGGATCAATTTTTGTCCATCTTTATGTCCCTCACAGAGCATAGCATGGTGCCTTGTCCATGGACAGGATTTAAAAATTGTTTTTGGTCTGATGAATCACACTAATCATTGCTGCCTTATAGTCACAATCTGCTTAAAAGAGTTCTAGTCCGGATTTCTAAAGCATCAGCTGTACATATTGGGGCAGTAAGAGCTAGCAGGCATCCAGGTCTGAGCCTGGTGATCTTTCTTGTCCACACCGTTCATGAGTAAATAAGAAGTCAGAAATACTCCACAAAACCTTTGGCATTATTCCAAATACAAGTTTCATGCGAAGTTTACCCTTTCTTTATATCATCTTTGGGGGAAGAAAATGCTGTGTAGTATATAACACAGCATATAGGTAGAAAGTAAAAACATTTAGGGAATTAGTTGGCAATATTTGACTGAGTAAAGATTGACTGGAAAACTCCATAAACTGCAGGTCATTTGGGAGAAATACAAGCATTGGTTTGTTTCTCTCGGTGTTTTCTTTTTAGCATGAAGTGCCAAAAAACAAACAAACAAAAAAGGAACCTAGTAGATAATACCGTATTCAGTGATTTGTTGTATGCTGCATTTTATTAAGCCCTTGCACTGAAAAATGATTATGAAATAAGTTAATTCTGAGTCATGTAAACATACCTTTACTAAAAAGATCATAACCAATTCCTTTGCATCCACCATTCACATTTGATAAATGTTAACTTTTGCCATATATACATTTTTTTAATGTTTATTTATTTTTGAGAAAGAGGGAGAGAGAGTGAGAGCGGGGAGAGGCAGAGAGAGACAAAGAATATGAAGCAGGCTCCAGGATCTGAGCTGTCAGCACAGAGCCTAATGCAAGGCTTGAATTCACAAACCGTGAGTTCATGACCCGAGCTGAAGTTGGACACTTAACCGACTGAGCCACCCAGGCGCCCCTATACATTATTAAAAAAATTTTTTTAAGAATTTGTTTTTGAGAGATAGAGAGACAGAGCACAGAAGGGGAGGGGTGTTTCTGAATCATTTAGAGAGAGGGAGACACAGAATCCAAAGCAGGCTCCAGGCTCTGAGCTGTCAGCACAGAGCCCGATGCAGGGCTCAAACTCATGAACCATGAGATCATGACCTGAGCCAAAAGTTGGATGATAAGCCACCCAGTTGCCCCTATACATTATTTTTTTAAAGAAAGAAAATATTATAGATTCAGCTAAGTCAGGCTCCCCTCTCAAATCCATTCCAATCCCTTCCCTTTCCATGTTTGTATTTATATTTTTACTGCATATGCACGAACCCATATTAGTAAAAATTACAGGAACTACCTAATGTTGGTGATTCTGTAAGGAAGTGGGGACCCTTGTACACTGTTGGTGGGAGTGTAAACTCAGCTAATCATATTGGCAAGTAGCTGGGCACTGACCACTAGCACTGATGATGGGCATGCTCAATGCCCCAGAGAATCTGTGTCCAGACTGCCTCCTTTACTTATCTGCAGCAGGAGGCCAAGGATGTACAAGCATGTTCCCTGAAGCTCAGAAGACTGAAAACAGTCTAAATGTTAAAAGGATAATCAATGCATTGTGATACTTTCAAACAATAGAATATTATAGATCTGTTGAAAGGAATAAGCTACATATATCAACATGGTTGAACCTAAAAAAAAGGTTGAATAACAAAAGTGAATACAAGTACTTGTCAATATACCGTTCGAAAAAAATTTTAAAACACACAGATCCCTTGAATTTTTATTTCATTTTCAGCGTGCAGATGTGGAAGTTTAAAGGCACAACCATGTGAAGCTCAATTGTGGGCTAAAGATTGAGTGGAAGAGATTTCACTCTCCTCTCCAGTGCTACCTGATGGCACTTTAGTAAAAGCTTCTAGAGGAGTGCCGTCCAGCAGGGTTTTCTGCCATGGTGGAAATGTTCTATATCTGTGCCGTCCCATTTGGTAGTCCTTAGCCACATATGGCTACTAAGTGCTTGAAATGTGGCTAGTGTGATTGAGAAACTACATTTTTAATTTGACTTAAATTTAAATAGCTCCATGTGGCTGGTGGTGACTGTACTGGGCAGCTCAGCTCTAGTCCTAACCACCATGAGACTCAGACGGAACTCTGGTTCATTCGGTAAAACACAGACTGTGGGAAACTGTGGGCAAACCACCTGGTGTCTTTGACAAATAAGATGCAAGGAGAGAAAGGCAGGGGAGGGGGTGGGACTGCAAATTGAAAGAGACTTAAGAGATAAAATGACCATATTTTGCTGCCAGTTTAAACTGCCAAAAGAGATCTTATATCATAAATTCATGGAAATATGAATAATGTCTGGGCATTGCATGATATTATTTAATTCCTGTTTATTTTCTTAGGTGTGAAAACTGAATTAGGATATTTTTTTTAAGGTACCAAGCTTTTAGAAATATTTGCTAATTATTTTCTTAAGTAGGCTTCGCACCCAGGGCTTCCACCACAGGGCTTGAATTCACGACCCTGAGATCAAGATGTCAGCTGAGATCGAGAGTAGGATGTCCAACTAACAGAGCCACCCAGGTGCCCCTAAAATATTTATAGGTGATATCACATGATATCATCTGGAATTGGCTTCAAAATAATGGGGAATGGAGGAGCTTAGTAGAAGTACTGATGAAACAAGACTGACTCTGAGTTACTATTGTTGCAGCTGAGCGATGGGTACACAGCAGTTTATTAGGCTATTCTGCCTACTTTGGTATATACTTGATAATTCCATAATACCTGGTTAAAAATATATACATGGCAAGTGGCAATAAAACGCCTTTCTTTGAATCTTAGGACTGTAGGGTGCTCTGGTTTTTCACCCTCTTGGGCTCTGTCACCGAAATAATTTTTGAAAGATAAGAAATGTCCTCAGTGAAAGGCATGTATCATCTCCCTAGAAAATTCCTGCTGGTAGCTACCCTCCTGGCTTAATGGGCTGGGAGAACGAATAAGCGCTCTGGCTTTTATGCCGTGACCAACTAAATAAACATACCAGGGCCCAATCTCCATTGATGCCATCAGGTGTTAAGACTTAATATGCCTCTTTCTTTCTTACATTGTAAACTTTGGAGGTGGGGGGAGGTTTCCACATCTACTGAACTTTTGAGTTTTATTTTGCCCTTACATGTATAATCCAAATATTTCAGTTCAGGTTTGTTATCCCTGCACGGGAACCGTAGCAGAGGGCAGGGCAGTGGAAGAACTCTGCAGGGGCAGCTAGAAACCAATCTGAACTAGGACGAACCTCTTAGCCTCTCTGGACCTCTCCTTCTTCATCTATTACATTGGGCAGTTAGACTAGATGCTCTCAAAATTCTCTTCTAGATTTAAAAATTGCTATAATTCTTTCCTATTCTCATTATCAATTGCCTTCCCAAATGTGAGGTGGCTTTCTACAACATTTATTTCATCTAATGATTTTGAAATCCTAGTGATGGTGGAGGAGGGGAGGACTTTGGAATTGGCAGGATTCGATATTCACAAATCTTTCTCCCTATTGCTTACGATTTCATTGTCCCTCTAAATGTTTTCAGATTTTTCTCTCTTCAAATTGTTTCATTATTAGACAGTAATTTCTGGGCTTTTGCCGCAAAGATTGATTCCATATTTGCTCTCCTTCTTATAATGGGCCCATATCTTGCCTGCTCTTTGTTAGTTTTAAAAAATAATTATGAGTGGCCAAGGCACAATGAAAATTCATGTCTTCATAACTGCAAAGCAAATCATCTTCTAGACCTTTCTCTGTATTTAAAATTGTCATGCAAATGGTTGACTTGGTTTTGGGCCCAGATGTAGCTTTTTTGTCTTTTCGTTCCCATTATCAGAAGATTGGCTCATCAGCATTTGTTGATTTGGTCATGTCTTTTATGATAATCAAAGACTGGACTTAGCACTGCGTTTAGCACACTGACTTTGCAGATGTAGGCTAGGCACCGTGAACAAGATAGAGGCTAACGAGGCTTAGTTACATGGAAAGTTCCTCCAAAATAGGTGCTAATGATTTGGAGACTGTACTTTGTCCATGTGCAAGACACATCCTCACTTAACAAGAAAGTTTTGGTTGTGTCAGAGAGGGAAGCAAATTCAACTCTAGATTCATTAGAATTTTTCTTGCTGTTTAAATATCCCTACAGGGAGGGAGGTAATACTGGGGAGGGGACTGTTGAACTGCCTGGAGTTGCCTTCCAGTGTGAAAAGGGCTGGAACCCTCTTTCCCTCAATCAAGGCAGACAGCTGCAGTATGAATTCCACTGTATGGTGGTCTAAGTTAAGATCTTTTGAAGGCAAAAGCCGTGTCATTTCTTTGTACTCCCAGGGTCCCCAGTCCAGGCTCATTCACACAGTAGCATGGATCTGGTATATAGTACATGCTCAGCAAATACAAGCTCAAGGGAATTCTCTTGTTTAATGTCTTCCCATGAAATTGTGCATTTTTTTTCTGATACTCGGTACTTAACTCAGGAACGATCTCTTGTTTTCCTCATGCAGCCTTTTCTTTTTTAATGGGATGTATGAAGCAACTTGCCTTGGCATGCCAACGTTCTTCCTTTTTCCCTAGAATTTAAATTAACCTTATACGATCCTGGCCTTAACAGGCTCTTTTAAAAAAAGATGGCAAGTTGCCCCTGCTGGTGCGGCCTCTGCAAGGCAGGGCCCATCTGAGTTGCTGTCGGTCATCAGCCCAAGTGCTGTAGGACTGCTTCACAATTTCAAAGCTGTAATTTAGAATTAAGGGTTAGCAGATGTGGGAGATTTGTCACAATATAAAGGTGCCTCCATTCTATTTTTAAAGTCGTCATACAGTTTGGGTTTCTTTGAAAATGCCACTGGCTTGTGTGAAGCATACAGTGCCTGCTTGATTCTTCCAGCGCTGCCTCCACTTAGGGGTTTAAGGTAAAGCAATGTCCTATCTTGGCTGCAATGCCTTGGTGGGGGGAGGTGGGGATCCTGGCTTTGTTAGCTCTTGTTTCTCATTCTCCCTGGGACAAGTGAGGGTGGGAGGCAAAGTGGGCCTTTTGGCTGGTGGAGAAATGAAGCAGTGGGGTGTACGTGTTCACAAGGGGAGCTCTTCAGAGGTGCCACCAGGGTGCCTCCCCTAGATTTTCTGGGAGACATTATGGCATTAGGGATCCAGGAACTTGTCTCACACTGTCCTGCTGTCTCTGCAACTCTGCCCATATCACTCATGGCCTCTGCGCCTCTCCAGCTCTGATCACCTCTTAACTCAGCCACTTCCTTCGTGGGGAGCACGTTCCCCACGGAGGAAGCAAGACTATCTACCTGACTAAAAGGTAGCTTTAACTTAATAGCTTTTATTAATCTTACTTATATTTGATCTAAAAAATAAGAACGAAGTTAAGCATCCTAATGCTTAACATTTGGGGCAACCACAGTGCCCTTATTTGGGCTGTACATCAGATGTGTCACCTGTCACGCTGGGCAGGAGGTACCTAGGAGAAGTGGGAGAGGTCATGTTCATTTAAGGGGGTTGACGGGCATCCCATCAGTTTCTTATTTTGGGGTTGTCATGTCCTATGTTCAAAATGCTACAGTAGGTCAGCCCTTATGGTTCATTTTAGAAAATTAAGATCTTTGAAAAGAAAAAAAAATCAAAATACTTATTCATAAGGTCAGGAATATCCATGAAATATGTCACATGCCATGCAGAGTTTTATTGGTTTCTCTTAGCAAAAAAAGAATTGCCATTTTCGGAGATGAATTTTGGCAATTTCTGGTATAAAAAGACAAGGGTTCTAAATGTTCTTACCTTTGCTGTGCTGTCAATGGGCCGTCAGTGAAAAATACAAACAGCAACTTCATGTCTTTTTACGGTAAAATGGAAATAATTTAACTGCTTTCAGGAAGAAACTCACACTTGAGACAGCATTTTTGACAGCTGATTGAGAATGTTTCCATTGTTTGGCAATTTTGTTATTGAAAATGGTATATTCTAACGTTTAAAATTCCTTATGTCTGCAAATTAAAAAATCTTGTAAATAGAGTTAACTTCCAAATGAAGAGTTTCAGAGATTTGAACTCATGAAACAATGGAGTTCCTTTTGATATGCAAGACCATCTGACTGTTAAGGAAGTTGGTTAGCCAAATTTCAACAACGTTGGCTTAACTGATGGATGGGATGAAAAAAAGTAGTACCTAAAACCTTGAATTGCGAGTAACTTGTTTTCAGAGGTTCCGCAAGACAAGCAAACATTTCTAATACATTTTAACTTGATAAACAAGCGATATCTTGCAGTCTGAGAAGTACCACGTGAGGGTGAATGTCGTGATCACACTTGAGCCAATGGTTCTTGAAATTCACGTGCTTTGGATTGCAAGCATGTTTCAGGTACAAATTATGCCCACAAACCAAGGTTTGTTATGCTCACAAAAACAAGGTTTTACTGTATTCTGATGTAAGCAAAATGATGCACTTTCTCCTTTTGGATGTATGTTTATGTGAAATACTTTAGAACCAAAACATCTACTAACAGGTATTAAAACAAACTAAATGTTAAACCAGAGTTTCAAATTGCTTTATCACAAGTGTTAAAAAAAAACACACACACAAAAACACCACAAGGTTTTCAAAAAGAAGTGTTCAAACTCACTCAGTTGGCCCTTCCAAAACATTATTAGAAATATTAAAATGAGTGTAAAATTTTGATGGCAGTGGAAATATTTTTGTTTCATTAATAATACAAAGGTAAATGAAATTTAAAATTATTTTAACAATATGATTTCAGATTTAGCTCAACCTTTCAAAGTTTATATTTAAAAAAATTTTAATGTTCATTTATTTTTGAAAGAGAGACAGAGAGACAGAGCATGAGCAGAGAAGGGGCACAGAGAGACGAAGACACAGAATCTAAAGCAGGCTCCAGGCTCTGAGCTGTCAGCACAGAGCCCGACGCGGGCTTGAACTCACAAACTGTGAGATCATGACCTGAGCCGAAGTCGGATGCTTAACCGACTGAGCCACCCCAGAGCCCCCAAAGTTCATATTTTAAGAGATGAGTGTATATATTCTGAATATGTGTTTACTGAATATGGGGTAACTGTTCAAAAGTATGTTAGTGATATCACCACATGATCAAAATTTGGGCTGCTTTAAAGTTGCCCTGTCTTCTCAACTCCTGCAGAGTTTATTCACTTAGTATTTAATTCTAGAAGATCTCAACGTGTAAGAAGCATTAAAACTTCTCAAAGCCAGACAGTTCGTGTTCTTCATACCCCTCATAACACAGAGCGCAGTGCCTTTCTCACAGTAGATGCTTGCTTAATATTGGATCATTTCACATCATAAGCTCCTAGAGACTACAGCCTGGGTATCAATAATCTTTATATTCCCTAGAGCAGCTTTAATTGAACTGCATGTAATTCCATGGCAGTCAGAAGAGTGTCCTATCCATGGAGAGCTTCTACAATGGGGCTGGAGGCAGGACTGGATGCCTCTGGGTTAGGCATTTCTGTGCTCTGCTCCCTAGGTTTTTAGCATCCCTGATTTCTCTGACCACAGGGAAATAAAGCCAGTCATTTCATGAGGTAAGCTCTGGAGAACCACTTGTGGCTTTGGACAGACAAAGGCAGTGGTAACTTGTCTCCAGAGAGAAAGTGCACAGAGCAAGAACGCAGCTAGGTCTTGTAGGGAGCCTCTAGGGGAGGTAACCAGGACTTGGGCAGGCCTGAGAAAGCTGGGTGAAGGGAGAGAGCTCAGAGATCAGGAGATTAGCAACAGAGACGATTATCTGTCTCTAAGACACACTGGACATATTCGTTAGTAGGAATTGCCCTGGAAGGGGTCATAGAAGAGTTTCGAAGCGAGGTGTCTTTCTGGGCATGATGCTTATTAGGGCTACCGTGGCTTCCTAGGCTTTTGGCGAGGAGTGAATTGTGAGTGGTGGCACTCTTAAACTGAGCAATACGAGGGCCAGTTAGGCTTACTCTGTTTCTTTCAATTAACTTTGGCTTTTGTCTGTTGCATGTGGCTCAAGCCCCAGCAGACTGAGGAGACAACTTGAGAGGCTGGATAGAAATGCAGTTAACGCCAAAAAGTTTGACGCTGCATCTGCTGAGTCTCACAGCATGCCAGGTGGTCACACGGCGGGGGTGGTCACACCCTCTCAAAGGGCTCTTTATATTTCTTTTTTCCCTTCCTCTCCAACGTGGCATAACTGTATCCTTAACCATAAATACCATCCCTTATATAATACACCAATTATTGTAGCTGTGTGTTCATACTTGATTGTGAGAGATTTTCTCATTTAAATTTTGAAAAAAAAAAAACAAAGAAAAGAAAAACGGGGAAGAACAAAGAATAATGTGGCAAATGTGATCTTATGAAAATGTTTACATTTTTAATATTTAGGCTCAGGTGAAATAAATCCTGTTGACCATGCTAGAGTTTTAGGAATTCTATCAAAGAGTAGGTATCTGTGCTTTTTTTCTTCTTGGTTTTAATAATTGCATTTTGTTTACTTAAATCCTCAGGCTTGTTTATTTATGATCTGATAGGAAACACTGCCTGGGATGTTGTAAGAATAAGGTTCTAGTCTAGACTTTTCACTGCTCAGTTCTATGTTTCTAGACAAATTTTTGACTCCTTGGTGGGACCGTGACTTCTAAATAAATATGATACTGTAAAAAATAAAAAAAGCCATATACCTCCAAGTCTTCTCTGTTCCAGGTAAGACATGCCCACTTCCTTGATCTGTATTTCATACGAAATGAATTCTAGACTATATTCCATTTTGATCCTGTTCCTCTCGAGATTTTAGTGTCTGCCAAATCTCATCTTAAATTTTGGTGCCCAGAATTGAACTGATTTTCCAAGTATGAAATGATTATGCAGAAAGATTGGGTTGATTAATTTCTGTGATCAAGGCACTACACTTCCGTTAATGAGAGCTACATTAAAAAAATAAAATAAATAAAACCTGCAAAGTTGTTTTTTCCCCCAGCAACATCACACTGTTGGCTCATATTAAATAGAAGCTCAATTAACTCCCTTAAACGCTTCCGTATAAACTGCTACCAAACCTGGCCATTGCTACGTGGAATTGGTTTTTGAGTTTAAATACAAGCTTTCTATTTAAAACTATGAAGTTTTATTTTATTGGTTTTTGTCCAGTGTTCTAGTCTGTTATGAAAGTTTTGAATCTTAATTTTGTTTTCGCAGAGACTGTCCAGATTTATAAAATATACAGAGGGTTTGAATACCCTCAGAGTTAATGACTGTCCCTTTATCTCCTTCTGGGCATGATTCACGTGACCCGAATATACGCTATTGTTTTTCTCTTTAAGTTTTTCAAGAAAAAATGGTAATTTACACACACACACAAAATATCCCTGTATTCGTCATAAAAACAAGTGATTTATACCCATTGCTTTAGACTTTCATATATTTTTGTGTCTGTCTGGTCAGTAGATGATGGATGTGCCCCAGAAGCAATGACTTTGCATTGCCTACAGGTGTGTGCCCAACTCTATTATTTCTGAGAGAGAGGATATTGCATCTGATGTTGGATTGGGTAGGGGCAGGGAGTTTTACATTTTTCTTTTATCCAGAGGCAATTCTCCTGCCTTAGCGAAAAAAGAAAACAAAAGAAACAAAAACAAAAACAAAAACCAAACAATTGTATGCATCCAGTGTCTTCCAATTTCTGCTGGAATTCAGTTTAATTAGATATTCCTCTAAAAGTCACTGAGGACTTTCATCTCAATATTAATCTTTTTGGTCCCCTCTACATTGCTTGTGTCTCTCTGACAGCATTTCATATAGTCCGTCCTGTGTTAAGATTATGGGATCAATCTGCATTTATCTCTCCTTTTAAATTATGTTTTCTTAAAGAACAAGGACCATGCCTTATCCATTCTTATTTACTCTTGGAAGAAGCACGGACTGAGCCCACTCCGTGCCAGGCTCTGTGTTAGACATGCCATTCCATGCCTCCCTCCCCCATGTGACCAGCACAGAGCTCAGCTGACTTACTCGAATTGAAATCAATCTATGTGACTTGACCTAAACCAACACTTACTGTCTATTTTGTAAGGGCCGTGTGTGAAATATGAAAGGATTTATTGAAGGGGATCCAAATCACTGTAAATTAAATTAGATCTTCACATATTTCAGCTGTTCCCTACTCTCCTCAGAGCACCATTAACTGTTTGGAGGATCTAAGCTATGACCAAAAGCACTGAAGTACTGTGAAATATAGACTGATATCCAAGCCACTCCACAGTGCAGATTCAATGACAAAAATAAGTTCAGAATTTATTAAGTGCCTTTAAGAAAAGCAGCTTGAACATTCAAGCCCACAGACTGATTAAAATGATGGGGCTCCTGAAAGAGGGAGACATGTACAGATTATATTTTACTTAGCTAACATCGAAAATGGGAGCCAGAGACAGAGAAGAACAGAGAGACGAGCGAGACAGAGAGACAGAGAGAGAGGATGAATGGTCTTTTCATTGCTGAACGTTTGGGTCAGAATTAAATGGTATATTGTGGGGGAGTGGTCATCTGCTCTCTTGGCAAATAGCTATACATTCAAGTTCTGAGCGCTATGCCAGTAGTGGGTTTTTTTTTTTTTTTTTTTATTTCGCATTACCTTTTTTTTTTTTTTTTCAAACATAAGCTTGGACAGACTCAAGGCAGCAAATACTTCTTCCTCAGTTTAAGATTTGACAATTTAAGAGGAAAAAGCTCGTTCATCATCTTTCCCTTTTAGAGACCATAAATTATTGGCTCATATACCATGTGGCTTGGATTCTAGGAAAAGTTAGTGTAAACAAACCCAAGTTACAATGCGTGGAGTAAGAGAGTGAGTCATAAACAGAACACAGACATATGCTCTCATATAAATAAGGGCCTGGACCATCAGCTTCCCAAAGTCTGCTTCCCATTAATTACACAACAAAATGAACTTTCCATATGTAAAGCCCAAATCACTTAACTCTGGCAACACGCATGAGACAAAGACCAGGATTGTGGCTTAACTTTTAGGCGCAAACAAACCTGGATTTTCAAAATAAGGAAAGTCCTCTCAAAATATCTTCAGGGACTGGAGGGCAAGAAAATTCCTTGGAGGAGTGTTTTTGAACATTAAAACTATACCTCGCAACCCAGGAACACTGCATGAGGCTGGCCCGCATCCCCCGCTGAATTTAAAGGTAATATCAGGCTTACTCTCTTTTGTTCTGAGCTCTGTCATCTTTATGGGGCAAGCCCTGGGTCCAGGCCACACAGGGTGTTCAGACATTGCTGGGATCATTGAACAGTTGAAATTCCCTCCATTAGTACCTTCTCTCTGTCTTTTGAAACTGCACATGGCGTGTTTCCTCATTATTGTGAGAAGGCTCTCTGGTCTCTTAGTTGAAAGAGCTATCAAGGAAACATGTAACAATTGCTGGGGAAGAGGATTCAACAGGTGGAAGCCACTGGGTTCTCTACTTGTGTTCTTTTCAAAAGCAGACATGGTAAAAAAAAAAAACTAACAGAGTTAGTTACAAAGGACATTTAAGTAACAGATGTCACATTGTAGGAGCCCTGGGTGGGGGAGGGGCGGGGAGAACAAGAACTTTCATTCTTTGCTGCAGGAGGTGTGCAGAGTCTTTGATTATTCATTTAGTCAACATTTACTTTGGTAACAACAACTCTGTATCACACCGTAGACTCTACAGGTAAGACGATACAAGGTAACATTCCAGCAGTCATATGAAACTAAGGGAAAGGGGAAGAAATGAACATTTTTGGAGAACCCACAGTGCAGACTGCAGTATCTCGCATGCATCGTCATTTAATTGTGATCGCAACCCCATGACATTACTGCCTCTGCTGTACAGAGACGAAAACCGGGACCTCAGAGGTTAAACCATTTTCCCAAGGGCACACATCTCAGAAGGGATGGACTGAAGGATTCAAGCAAGGGCTGCCCTATTTCAAAGCCCGTTTCAAACCATATTTCCTTAAGAAAGCAAAGAAGACCGGGAGCTAGATAGAGTGAGAAAGCCTGGGTTTCCCTGTTACTTTTCTACTATTGACTGCATTCGAGTGCCAAATTTCTTTCAATTTCACAATCTCAAAGGCCTCCTCCAACCTCCAAATTCCATAGTTAAATAACACAAGATGTTACTACAGACTATTCCTGCTACTTCTGCTAGATTAGGCGTTCCTGCACATTGTTTTCATCCTGTTACTTTGTCCAGTCCAAATGCCTTTGATGGCTCCCTATCGGGGGGCCAGGCTGCCAGGATAATGAGTGAAGTTGGTCAGGACCCTGAAGGAGGATCGGAGAAGTGGGGAATAAGAAAGGAAAGAGAATTACCGCCCATCTAATGGGGCTCATGTTATTCTGTACCAATCAATCATTGCCAAGTAGGAATCTGAGCCCAAAGTTACCAGGATAGTCTGAGTTTCAAAAAGCCAAAACTCTTGATTATTAGGTAAATCTTCCGATGCTCACAAATTGATTTTTTGAAAAATGTGTAACGCCCTGTAAGCCAATCAGAGTACAACTGCAGATAGCTATTGGCCCATGGCTGCTATTTTGCTATCACTGCCTCTCAGAAGGGTCACTGTGCCTCATTCTAGAATTTCAGGTTCTCCATATTCTCACCCCAAACCTCTCTTGCACCTCACTGGTCATTATTTCCACACATACTCCTATCTCAGAGACGTCGTAAACCTGTCCCTCTGCTCCCGTCTGCTTATTTAATTCAATCCATCTCCAGAAAGCTTTTTCAGCCCTTCTCTTCCCAGATCATTTTGCCACATACCCCAATCTCCCCTACTACCATCTGGCCGGAAATTAATAACTTATCAATTGCTCAATGATATCTCTGTTAGGGTCTGAGATTGTTATTCAGTCTATTCACTTGTTAATATTATTTGGTCATCTCTTGCTTTAGAGTCGGGCCTTCCCAAATAGCATGGAAGTTCCCTAGGGCAGGGATTAATTGTATATGCATTAGTGTGGCAGATACTTAAAAACTATTTGACAACTGTAACAAAGGCTTACAGAAGTTCCCGTAAGATGAGTTTGATATAGCATTTAATACCCTCATGGGTAGGGAGGCTTTGACCATGCCCTGAGATATAAGGGTATTTGGAGCAGTGAGTGAGGAAAAAAATTCTAAAGATAGTTAATGGATGTTATGATCTGAGTCATAACATGACTAAATTATGACCTAATATGATTAAATCATGACATGGCATGACTTCATTCTTGACATGAGAGGCATCAGGACATAGTGATATATTGTTTTGAATATGTGATTGGTGTGTTCATCTGCTATTTCATTTCTTTCTCACCATGGCCTAAAAGGCAGAAATTACTTTTCCCATTTCACTGATGGGGAAACTGAGACTCACAAGTCTTGGGAAGACTCAGCAACTTACCTAACAGAATGAATTAGTAAGTCCTATAAAGCTGTACAATAACCCTGGTCCTTGACTTCCAAATCCACTTTCCACTATATTCCGTGTGGTGGCCAGGAGTCCGGGTTTCCTAATTCCTACTTGGGCAAGACTTGTAGTTCAGTTCACCTCTGTCGGAGTTCAATTTTCTTATCTCTGCCATGAAGGCATTGGCGGAAAGTCCTTCGGTAGGGTCTAACCCAGTCTTGTCTGGGCGACGTCGGTTCATGCAACAGGAGAAGGACATTCCCTGGGAGGATGCTGTGGGATTACTCTCGTGGCTCCCAGAGGGGGAATGGAGAGGGCTGATGGGTGAGTGACAGCGCGGTCTATCTGTCTGTCTGTCTGTGGCACCTGTTTTATAATCCTTACTCTCTTTCCCCTCACTGCCTCCTTTCTCCCTATCCCTCTTTCTCTGTCTTTTCTCTGTTGTAGACAGACTATAGCCTGCCTGGACCACTAAAGATCATTCTTAATGACAGTCATTACACAGTTCTGCCACGTTGCCTGAGGCCATTTCCACAGCAATGAGCAGGAAAGACCTTGCCTCCGTTCTCAACAGCTGGGCACAGTATGCCAACTTCACTGGAACCAAGAAGTTTTTCAAAAACTCTCCATTAATTACAGGAAACCCAAAGCACTGTCCCCCCTTCTCATTAACACAGTTGCTTTCAGTGGCCACTAAATTATCTCGCCACCATTAAACTAACAATCTAATTAGACTCGTGGAAATGGAAAGAGCCCGTGAATGAGGCAGGCACGCCACTTTCATCTCAAAACTGATCATAAAATATTTGTGCCCTTTCATTCTTGACCACATAAAATCTCCCCCTAGGAGAGTCTCTTTTCACTCTCTCCGATTTATAAAGAGGAGCTTGAATATTTGATATAAAATGAGTATCTTAATAGAAATCGCTTCACGTATGGGAGGTTTTCTTTCCCGCATTTCGCCGAGCGTGGAGTCCTCATTACAATAATCGCACCTGACTCCCCCTGAGTATGATGCCTCACAGCCAAACCTCCCACTGGGCTTCAACGGAGGTGTGAATGATACCATCACTGGGAAGAAGATAAAATGTATTATTATCATTACTCTATTTTTAAGAGGGTCTGACTGTGGCAAGAGGTGGTTGGGAGCATAATCTGTACGAAGCTTTCAGAGAAGATAAATTAAGTTCCTCACAGACGCAGCACTTTCAAACCTGTTATTACACTTTCAGTCTTTCCTAAAATTTCAACTCTGGAGGCAAAAAAAATAGTTAAATCAAGTCCAGACATGTTTATTGAGTATTTACTATGTACCCAGCACCTTGCAAGTTTCTTGACACCCAAATACAATGACAAGTTCCTTAACAGCCTGGCTTCTGCTTCTCTTCTTTTCAGAAGAACACATATCAGAACACAAGGTCTGGGGAATTTGCGAGATACTTGATACTCGCTGAAGGGGGCAAAAACGAAATAGGAAATATGATTGTTGCTCTTGGGAAACCAACACTCTGGGCACAATGCAAGACTATTATATATAAACAAATTAAATTACAGCCTCTCTTTCCATTGAGTGGCTCATCCCCCAAATACCACAGAAGAGCTGACTGAAGGGGGATATGTGTACAAGTCCCTCCTTCTCCTCTTGGAATAGAAACATACTTATGTATTGCACATACTGTGCCATATAGGTCGACTCTTTAACTTGAAAATAATCTTCCCCTGTGAACATCCTGGTGGATTATCCAGGACCTGCTCTGCCATTACTGAACAAAAGATTCCGGAGGGCCCTTTCAGGTAGTGCTTCTGCTGACCGTTCTTTGGATGGTTTGCTGTTTCTGGTACTAATATGGAAAATAAAGGCAAATCACTGTCTCTAAACATGAATGAATATAATTCTGATACCCTGATTACAGGTATCTGTCAGTTCTGATGGGGCTGATAGTGGGTTAAATGGTTTGCCTAATATCAGTCTTTGCCTTCAGAAGCAAAATGTCTAAGCATTTATTTATTTTTTTTAAATTTTTTTTAATGTTTATTTATTTTTTGAGACAGAGAGAGACAGAGCATGAGTGGGGGAAAGGCAGAGAGTGAGGGAGACATGGAATGTGAAGCAGGCTCCAGGCTCTGAGCCATCAGCGCAGAGCCTGACGCGGGGCTCGAACTCACAGACTGCGAGATCGTGACCTGAGCCGAAGTCGGCCGCCCAACCGACTGAGCCACCCAGGCGCCCCTAAGCATTTAATACACTTGTGAAATTTATTTATTTTTTTGTCTTTTACAGGAGTTTATTTTTTATTGTTAAATTACTATTATTTTAAGTTTTTATTTAAATTCCAGTTAGATAACAGTGTCATATACAGTGACTCAGCACTTCCTCACGACACTCGGTGCTCAGCACGGCAAGCCGACTCCTCCTTGATCCCCCTTCCCTATTTTACCCATCCTTCCACCTGATATTTCTGCTTACCCATAGGTTTTTTTTTTTTTAAGTTTTTAAAGGCTTATTCATTTTTAAGGCTCTTTTTTAAAGGGGCAGTGAGAGAGGGAGACAAGAATCTGAAGCACATTCAAGGCTCTGAGCCATCAGCACAGAACCCGATGTGGGGCTTGAACTCACAGACCACGAGATCATGACCTGAGATGAAGTCGGATGCTTAACCTACTGAGCCAGGCACCCCTAGGTTTTGGTAATTTTAAACAAAGCAGAGCATGTAGTTTTAGAGAATAAAGGATTAGCCTTGATAGGAAAACAGACATAAACCAGAAGCTATGCTCCTCTGCTTCCCTCTGTTATCTCTAGCCCAGTCACACCTTGAACAGTTGAGATTTGACGATAACAACCCTGAGCCATGTCTTTTTTTCCTCCTGGGATTTAAGATGAGAAGATATCTAGTGTGAATGAGTGTGTGTGTGTGTGTGTGTGTGTGTGTGTGTGTGTGTGCGCGCGTGCGTGAGAAAGAGAAAGAGAGAGGAGGGTACAATGGATATGCCTGCCCATTTTTCCATCATTATGACTAGGTTTTCAGGCGCAGGACTACAGAGATTTTATTTTCTTGGTGTTTTACTGAGTTCCTACAGGATTTATAATCTATTTAATAAAATAATCTCATCTCATCTTAAATACGAAGGTGGGGAGCGTGTCATGCCAGAATCACGCATTCTCTACACGTCGCATTCTCTACACGACCTTCCTGAGAAGTTAGTTCAATATGTAGGAAAGCAGAAAAATTAGCCTGACTTACTGAGGTATGGATTATCTGATACGGTTATTAAATCATGATTGGGACAGTGCAATAGAAGTTATTTCAAATTATGCATCACTTTGAACAAACTTTATTGAAGCCTTGACTGCATTAGCCCTAATTACTCACGATGATGATGCAGTGCTCCCTCGAATCAGACCCTTCACTGTGGCAGGGGACTGCGGCTGATCGATGGCTATTGAGCAGTTGGATCATGAAGGCTGACCTGCCGGAGCACCGGTGGCGGCCACGGCCATCCCTCCTTCCCGGTAGCTCACAAACTGATATGTTCTCAGTCTGGCCTCCCTCTCCCGCAGCTCCGTCTTCTGCCTCTTCCTCCAAATCAATAACTTCATAATCAGCATGCTTCCCAGACTCCGAGAAGCTAAAAAATTGCCTTAAACAAAACACACCCTCCCCCTTACTCCTCATCCACCCACCCACCCACCCACCCACACTTGAGCTAGAAAAGACATGTTTTTAAACCTCTGGCCATATGCATTTCTCCCACATTATAATGTTGATAAAATAAGGTGAGAAATGCCCCCTCCCGCTTTTTTTTTCCTTTTACCAATCACCTATTTGAAACAATACCCTTAGGACTATAGACTGATTCATTATTTGGCAAGTATTTACCAACACCCTGCCACATGTCCGTCAAATGTTTTCCATTTGGTTGTTAACTTCCAAGATGGAGCACGTTTTTCTCAGATGTCTCCCACCATGTCTGGTGCTGTATAAGTACGCAGCTACTGTCTCACAATGATTCATTGCACTCAGTGATTACTTGTTGAGTATCTACTATGTGTCAGGGGCTGTAATAGATAAGTTAGTCTTTATTATTATTTTTTTTACTTGAGAAAGAGTGGGGGAGATAGGGGGGAGAGAGAGAGAGAGAGAGAATCCCAAGCAGCGTCCATACTCGGTGCAGAAACTGATGTGGGGCTCAATCCCATACCGTGGGATCACGACCTGAGTCGAAAGTAAGAGTCAGACGGACACTTTACTGAGCCAGCCAGGCGCCCTGTAGCATCATTATTTTATAAGGAAAGGAATTTCTAATTAATTGAACTCCACCAATATATAATTTTTATCTCAATACAGGATTTCTCAAATTAATTTTGCTTTCTAAGACACTCGGTTTTATTCTCCTTTCCTTTCTCCACTCTCGGCACTTGTCTGGGTCTTCAAAACCATTCTGTAGAAAGGATGACCTATCGAAAACAGGCCAGAAGTGCTTCTAACTTCCCTTGCTTATAGGAAAAGATGAAAAGGGGACCCTAAGGAAAACGAGAATGAGTTGTCCCATCAGAAATATATATGACTAATGCGCAAGTGTACGACTAAATGAAATCAAACCAAGATACTATTTACTACCTTTCTACTGTGAGTTTTCCTGTGGTTAAAGCAATCAAATGATTAGCTTTTCTCATGATTCCCTAAAGGAAGTAGGAGTCCATAATTAGGGAGAAAGAAATCTGCTGTTTCTAATGTTGTACCTATGACAGAAGTGAGATTCCACTGAAAATCAGGCAGGAAATCAAGAAGTTTGGGTTCCAATCCAATTGCATGACCTCGGGCAGATCTCTGAATCTCGGGAGCAATCATGTGTGAATCACGTGTGAAACAGGGTGTTGGATGTGAGCCCAGGCTGTGTGACCCTAACTCTCTCAGGTTTGTGGGAATCCGTTTATCTGTGGGGAGTGGAATCTCAGGAAGGTCTGGCCTCCAGCACCTGGGGAAATCTCTGGCTGGTTTTCTCCCCAACGTTCTGCTTCGCAGCCTGAGACCCGGAAATGGACCAAATCTGTGAAATTCTCACGAGGGTCTCATTTTAGCACTGCCAAAAATAAACAGCCCATTCCTGCATCCTGAAACAGGAGAGCTTTGGCTCGGCTCTGATTACCAGAGAGGCAGGTTTAAAAGTTTAATACCCACCTGTTTCTATGTCTTTTTGGCATATTTGTAAACGACTGAATGCAAATAGAGGAGGCAAGCCCTTGGAAGCAGGAGGTCCCAAGAACACTTCTCTCACTCTGGATGGAAAGAGCCAAGGGGAGAAAAATGGGGGACCAGCTGTCTTTCGCCCCTGGGAAATATCTGTGCTTGGCAAGCAAAGGCGGAAACATACAGGCTATTCTAAATCCACGAAGGGAGGTCTCCAGAGCTTAGCCGACAAGGTTGCATAAGTAATTACCTGTGTGGATAGCACAGGCCCTACCCCAAATCTTTCACTCCAGCCGAGTGACCCCTTCTCTGAGTTCCACGCTTGACCCCAGCTCCCATGCCCTGGACTATGTCCACATCACTCCCTCTGCCGGGATGCTTTCCCCCAAAGGTGCTACCATCCGTCAAGTCTCAGGTAACTTCTTCCTCACTCACCTACGACTTTCCCTCTGACCTCTTCCTGTTTCGCTGCGGCCATCGTTTACCTGGCATTTCCACCAAGAACTTTCGCTTGACACCGAGCATGTGAAAGGTGGGTAGATTCATGACCACACTTGAGACACTATCCCATTCCTTCTAAGCAAGATTTCTCAAACGGCTAGGGAGGACAGCATTTCCAAGAGATGTTAAAAGCTATTGCCAGAAAAATGGGTTTTGTGGTGAGACAAGATCCTGAAATTTGGTGTCTCTCCCTCCTGGAACCTCACGGTGCACACTGGTCAATTAAAGGCTCTGAAAAGCCCTATGGAAGAGAAGCATTCCCTATACTCGCTTGAGTATAAAAATACCTTTTATTCCAAAACACGTACTATTTTTTTGCACAACCATTTTGGGAAATGTCACTCCAAATATTTCCTTCAGCTATTTTAATTGGGCCATTTTCTAATTACCAATAGTTTCCATGAAGGAGGTAGGTATGAAGACAAGTTGAGTTCTCTGTTCAAGGCGACCTGGTCACTTGGAAGATGAGTTTAGAGTGAATATCACTAAAGAGTCTCCTTATGGGCTTCTAAGCATAATAGGTATTTCTAAACACTGCAATATGCTTAACATTTACCAGTGCATTAATTCCACAATGTGCCATCATTCCGTGTGCCATGAAGACAGCAAGAACCTAAATCATGGCTTCCCCCTCTAAGGTATGTACGAGTTCATTGTGAGGGAGAAGAAGTTAATGGAAGACGGTTCTGCAGTCTCTGGGTAGGCAGTAAGTGCACGGTACAAACACCGTGTGCTGCGTGCATTCGGAGGAGGCTGGGCTTTGAAGGTCTGCGGGATGGGGATAGGAGTTGAGGAAGGCTGTCCTCAAAGGAAGGTGTTAAGCCAAGTCCAAGGCCTGCCTCCTTGGAGCAGGGAAAAGTGTGGTAAAGTGGGGTTTGGGGTAGGTGCTGGTGGGAGATTATGTGGGGAGCAGAGGAAGGCAGAGGATCTGGGAGGCCTGAATAAGGTGTTTTTATTTTATCAACTGCTAGTGAGGAGTCTGGTGGCTAATGAGGAATTCACAACATCATGGGGTAGGATGAATCAAGGCCTTGGGGAAACTCTGGTTGCTGTCTCCCAACCCCAGTGAGCCAGGAAGCAAATAAAATGCAGTGGTCGAGAGCATGGGTACCAGACCGAAGTTGGAATCCTAACTGTCCACAGGTGTCTGGGGGCAAGTTTCTTGACTCTCAGCTTCCTCTTCGGAAATGAGGACACAGCTATTTATTTCACAGACTTATTTTATGAGTTACATGAGAGAACATATGTAAAGCCCTTGATGCGGAGATTAGGAATTACTAAAGCTTGATAAAAAATAATTAATACTGTTCTCATTCAGTTGCTACTCACGGGCCTCCGCCCCCAGGTCCTGAGCTGATCTCCTTCCTTTCCTCCCACTTGAAATCCTGTGCTGAAGCATTCTCAATGTCTGAGGGAGGTTGGCTACCCAGGGAGCCTATATTCAACAGCACATGACCAGTGGGCCTTCTCCACGCCCACCGTCACGGGAGTGAACCCAAAGCACCTGAAAAATGCTCACCTGCATCGGACGTTGCTGCAGAAGCAGCAAGGAGAGATAACACTGGGGCGGGTGGGATTGCAACACTGTCGACTGCGGCTGGCTTCTTCCTGGTCATCATGGTGGACGCGGAGCCCTCGTTCTTACTATGTGGTGCCGTTTGGTCCACTTTTAGGTGGGGACTTGGCATCCCTAAAAGAAAATAACCCCAAAGCTTTCAGTCACTTGAAAGGAACGGGAAAGTAGACAACAGAAAACACGAAAGTGAGTTGAGAAAATGGTTAAATGATCTGAAAGCCTTCTGGTCCAACAAGAATGAAATTTTAAGCATGTAAAAAAAAAATGTTAGCAGCATGACTGGTTTTGGTTTCGTGGCTGAGATTAGTGGTCACAACATTCCAGTTTGGCTGCCTGGAAGTGGGGGCACAGGCCCAACAAAGCAGTAGGAATTAGCAGGTACCCTTTGTCTTCTATGGGTCAAGGAGCACGTCCTCATAAAGGTTGTGCTGTGTGCAGTGTGAAGGCCCCACCCTAGCTCCTCACTGCATCTGCCTGGGGAGGCCAGACTAAAGGAGAAAGAAAACTCAGGTGACACCCAAGGGCAGGCTTGTGCATTGTTCATCCTAGGTGCTTGGGGAGTGCTGAGGAGTTGGGGATTAGTGTGGGGAGAAGCGAAGAAAGGCTTTCCATAGCTCACACTACAGCACGAGGAAGAGGGAATGGCGTTCTCAGTGCTGAGAAGAGCATACGCTAGGTCGTGGGTGGGGAGGAAGCTGATTCAGAGGAGAGGCCGGTCTGCTGCAGCAGAGATGCCCTATGGGGCCTGGTGGCAGTTACCAGACTGAGCAAAAGTTGATTTGGGGGCTTTTCGGTCTCTGGTCCTAAGAAGCATCATAAGTCATGTCTTTGTGATGCTGAAAAGAACCCCTGTGAGGTGCCTCTGTAAAAGGGCCTGGGCAGTTATCTATAATAAACTGTAAGAGCTATTCTGGAATCTTGCTTCCTGGGCTCGAATCTGGGCTCTCTTATTTCCTAGCTGTGCGATCATAGGTGAGTCACTTAACCTCTCCAAGCTTTAAGATTCCTTACCTGTACAAATGGGGTGGAACAGTATAACCTCACAGGGGTGCTTGGGAGTATCCCTGAGTCAATTAAGGTAGAGTGCTTATAACAGTGCCTAGTACACAGTCCATGACACAGAAGTGCTTCCTGTTACTATGACTTTGATAATTACCACGGTCAGTACTGTAGCCTGCTGCTTCCTCAGGGCAACTGAAATTAACTGGCAAGTCTGCTCTCTTCCCTGACTTGATCAAGAATTTCTGGGCACCTTCAACAGCCCTGGCTGCAGAAAGGTGACTCTCCAACTCATCCAAGCCTAAGTCCAGAGGCTGGGGGTATCTGGATCCATGTCAAATGGTCAGCTACACAGAGTGTCTTTATTTCTAGGCTACCTGTCACCGACAGCCACGGCAACAAATGAGGCTCTATCACAAGAGTTCTTGACCCTTTGGTTCCAACCCAACCAACTTCTGTCATCACCACAGTGAGGCCAGCTCAGGTGGGCCTGATGGTAGCCCGGGGAAGTGTGTAGCACGGAAGTTACTATTTGCTTTATTTTGCAGATCAAGAAAACACATTTCTGAGTGCTTAAGAGAAAGCTGAATAAACCCACACAGCCCTAATGTCAGAGCTGGGAATTTGCAAGTAGCTAGATGCTAAATCCAGGACCCATGGACCATCCTGGCCCAGCTGGTCGTCTTCTAACACCTGTCCACCGCCCGAGTCTGCTGACAGCACAGTTCACATCGAGGGTGCGCAGGCCCTAGTATCACACCTGGAAAAAGCACCTGGAACCATCTGAGGAAGAAAGTCATGCTGACATTTTCATTTACCCTGCTACGACCATCCTCCTCCTCTCCATCCCGCCCTCTGCAACTCCCCCTCTCGTGCTGCAAATAACAATACCATTTATGCTTCCTTGGATTTTATACTTCGTAGCATTTTGACAGTGGAGGTAGACAGACATCAAATCCTATGACAGGAAGATTGCAAGGCATGACCATCAAGAAATCAGGAAGGGGCAGCAAACGTGTAGAGTGTGCCCATCCGAGAGAAATGCAGGCGTGTCAGGGATAGGTTAGGCACACACATATAACACACGTAAAATACATACAGAGTCACCCACAAGGAGATATATGCAAACAGTTAACAGTGGTTATTCTCAGGAAGGGGAGCACAGGAAAGATTGGTAAGGAAGAAGGAGTTTTTACTTTTACTCCCTAGCCTCCTTTATTGTTAATATTTTTTAAACCACAAACATCTTTTTAAAATATTAAATTATTTTAATGTTTATTTATTTTTGACAGAGAGAGAAAGAGACAGAGCATGAGCAGGGGAGGGGCAGAGAGAGAGGGAGACACAGGATCTGAAACAGGCTCCGGGCTCTGAGCTGTCAGCACAAAGCCCGACGCTGGGCTTGAACTCACAAACCGTGAGATCACGACCTGAGCCAAAGTCAGATGTTTAACGGCCCCTAAGCCACAAGCATCTTAAATTCTTTTTCCTTTGAGAAAATAAACAGACTTGGGGAAAATCTAAAAGCCTACCAGAGAATGGGCTTTGGGCAGAATGATATGCTTGACCGACTGGAGGCTAACAGTCTGAACTGGGGACAGCAGCCCCGTGTCTGACGGGGACCCCCCACTTCGGTGCTGCCTACCACCACTGTCACACTCCCATTCAACAGATGCAGGTGTGACTTCCTGTAGCACGCCTCTGGAATGCTGAGCCATCAGAGGTCTGCTGGATAACAGCTCCTTTGGAAAAACCCACTGATAAGTCATCTTTGTACCCGTGGACACAGGTTGGGCAGGTAATTCTTTGCTCGAATTATGACATGTTCAGGGAACAAGCCATAAACAGGATTAGCAAGTGGATATTTAACTACCGCTTGGGAACAAACTGATTTCAAGTCATTTTCGTTGTACCCATTTTCATGCAAATGTTCACAATCCAAATTAGTCTCAGTCCACATCATTTCATTAAAGTTCATTCGATCATACCTCTATTGGGCATACTTTGCTACTCAAGTGTTTATGTTAAAAGTCATAAAATGACACTTAAAAACTATATAATTCAAATTGTCACTATTTAGCTGTCTTGAAAACCCTAGATAATTTAGGATTTTCTAGATTATAGTACTGTTTGTTAGTTGCCACTCAATGAATTTGAAAACCAATTAGGAAAAAAAAAAAAAGAAAAAGAGCCATGACGTTTTCTCAGACATTTTTGGGTTTTGAGAGGATTATGGAAACAATCCCAGAAATAGCATACATGAGCAAGTAGATTAGATAAGCTTTCGACAAAGACTAATCTAGCAGCATTTGTAATCCACGATATCTGCCTGAGAGCACAGGGCTGAGGGACTGGAATGGGTGACCCTCCATGGGAGAGAGCACTGGGCAGGTGAGCCACCCCGAGTCTTTGTTTGCCTTCATTCCAGTGGCAGCTGATGCTCCATGGAGAGGTGCCCACACGGCCGGACAGACGTGAACTAGTTCAGAACCAAGTTCTCAGAGATACGGGGTGAGGGCAGAGTGCGGGACATTTGGAGAGTTTCTTCTCGGCATGGGCTGGCTTCTCTCTCTCCGTGGGAGGGAGATGTCTGAAGCTGGAGGGTCACCATTAAGGAAACCCAGATATTAACGTTGTGCTGACTGGGCCATCGAGATGTGTCACTGCGACTTGCCCTGGGCCCCGAGTACTGGTGAGCATGGCTTTGATCTGGGGAAGAATCACTTCTCAACCCCGACAGCAGACTGTACAGAGAGCACACGTGGCGGCTGTGTGTTCAGAACCTCCCTAAACCCCAACACGGGACAGGCTGTACTGAGGCTCGCATATCTGGAGGCCAGGACGTTTTAAAGGAGGAAGCAACCATGCTAATAACTACGTGGATCCAACATCTGTTCATAATTAAAAGACAGAGCCAAGAGGAAAGTTTTTTAAAAAGTTAAACCTATAGGAAAACATTCTGCTAATAACCTGTTGACCTCTATTGATACATTTTTTAAAAAGTCTTTGAAATTGTGCTGCAGTGTATCGAGGGACAGTCACTCATTTTCAAAGGTAATTTCTCATAGACCACTTATCCCCTCGAACCTCTACCTGCACACCGTGTTTGCATTAGGGACTTGATTTATGGATTCCCACTCCTCCGATGCAGAAGCTGACTTCCTGTTGCCTTGGTTACTTGGAGCTTAGTTCAAGGTTAAAGTACTCCCAAATCAGAATCAGTGGCGGGCGCTGCATCTAGCGGCCAGGTTATTGACTGCCCCAGGATGCGAAAAGGTCAGAGACCAAAGCACTGTTTACTGCCTTAAGGGTGAGTCAATAGCTTCAATATTTTGATTCTGTTTCCTCCGAAGTAGTAGTTGCTGTTCAATTACCTCTTCCCCAGGTTGTTCAAGGTCACTGGGGTCATGGAGGAAAAGCAGGGTCTATGGCGGCTGACTTTCCCAGGATCCCTTTAATGAGATCTGTGACCTTGGATAATAAAAACCAGCCTCACCTTAGAGTAATTCGTATGCTGCTCTAGGTTTATAAAGCTACTTTATCTCATTTTCTTCTGGGGAAAACAAACGAACAAACATAAATCTTTGTAGGGTGAGTACAGTACAGTCCCCTTTTCTAGATGAGAAGATGGAGGTTTAGAGAGGTTGTGTCCCTTCCCTAAAATCACACAGCCAGTAAGAAGTGGTAAAAACCAGACCCTGACTCCTAGATGGGTTCCCATCTCACAATTTCTTTAAAATAGAGGGGCTAATGGAATCATCACCCAGGGATCATATGTAATTAATTTCTGTAATATCCACTGCAGAGAAAAGTAGATCTAGAAAATGCTATGTGATTAATATGGTCTTGTTGAACACCTTAATTCATTTTTTAGTTATCCTATTTGTAAATGCAGATGTATCCTGGTGACAAAGCTTAGCCTGGACGAGCAGGAGAGCCTGACACCACTGAGATGGTGGCTGGGTCCTTTCGTCACCTCCCTGGCCCCCTTCACACTGCCATGCACTGGGAGGCATATGATATTGAGCAGTCAGTGGCTTTTCATCCTACAGAGACCTTTGACATACCTCATGCTAGTTGCCCCCTGCGGCACCTCCACGGATGACAGAAGGCAGGCGGGGAAACTCCAAATACACAATATGGAAACTGAGCCACAGAGGACCAGATGATTTGCCCAAACTCGCATATCATGTGTGCAGGCATGCACACAAGGCATGTGTGCAGAAATGGAAATTCATGCCTCTTGACTCAGTTCGATATTCTTTTCTTTGCCTTTCGGGTAAACCAGTAAATAACATATTTTTCACAAGACAAAACTCTTGAAAACTTGATAATAATTCCCATTCTCATAATCAATTGTTGGATTGTTCCATTGCTTTTTTCTTGTTTCCAAATGGACTTTCCTCATGGCACAAAGAGGGATATATGTTACAGAAGAAAGTGAATCAAACACTAGCTAACACCTGGAGCACTTGGGTGGCTTAGTCGGTTAAGCGTCCAACTTCAGCTCAGATCGTGATCTCATGGTTAGTGAGTTCGAGCCCTGAATTGGTCTCTGACCTGACAGCACAAAGCCTGCCTTGGATCCTCTGTCTCTCTCTCTCTCTGCCCATTCCCCCCTAGTGCACACGGGCTCTCTCGCTCTCTCGCTCTCTCTCTCTCTCTCATAAATAAATTAAAATAAAAAACAAAATTAAAAAAACACTAGATAATACCTTTAGAATTAGGGAAAAATATTTTTCTGTGCCAAAGTCAATAAAAATGTTATTTTTGTGTTTGCATTATCATATTTATTAATTCAGCAAGTATTTATTGAATGTTTATCATACTAGCGACACAGCATGGTCAAAACAGTTGAAATACCTGTTTTCTAAGAATTACAGTCTAATAACCTTGGCATAGCATAAAGGTAGTTGTTACCTTTTATAAGGACACAGAAAGATCTTAAGGGTTTTTGGGGGTGTTTTTTTTTAAATCATCAAAAGACAGTGCCTCTACTACTCACTCATACAGTATCTTTGGGATAGAGTTCCAAGGACCCAAATCTCGGCAAAGAGAGGGCACCACTGAGAACATTAGAAAGAGACATGGCTTCCCAGGTACACATGCATTTTCATTGCTCAAGGTTTGAAGGGAGAAGCATGGCTGGATTTCAGCCCTCCCCTCCGCTTGAGCCAGTGCACTGGAAAGGGAACAGCCCGTTCAATCATAGTGACTCTATCAACATGTGTTATGCGTCAAATGAGTTTTACATTGTTCTAGGACCTTGTGAGGAAAGTTCTTCAATGGAATGCTATTCAGTGAGTCCAGACTTGATAGTTTTAAAATTCACAACTATTTGAGTGTCTTCTAGCACTGTATTTGCAGAGAAAGTTTAGAAGTGGAGAATGACATAGGACAGAAAGACCTAACGAATAAGCCCCTCAGGAATCAGGAGGAAAATAAGATATTGGTGGGATCTGAGGTGGTCTTGTGCTCATTCATGTATTCATTCAATAATCATTAAGGACTTGTGTGGGCCAGGCACCATCAAGCATGGGGAACATGAACACTCATCCACTCAGGAAGACAGACACAGGTACAACAACCCAAGTGTCGAGGGGCAGAATCCAGCACTTGAAGTGGAAGGAGGCTCTGCCAGGGCTGAGAAATGTCAAGAGTAGAAGCAGGAATAATAAGCTGATACAAGAGTGGCAAGGGATGAGTCACAAAAACTGAATACTAGGAGATATGTTTGGAAAGGCATTTGGGAAAAATGAAACCCACAGCTTGTTGTTGGGTAGAGTTGGTGCCTCTCTCCTCTATGTCTTATGTTGGATAGACTTCTGGCTTCTTGTGTCATTATTTGTTCATTTTTCTGACAGTCTTGTAGGCAACTGCAACATTGCCTAGAGGTCAGGAACCATATCTTTGTTTTAATTCCCGGCACGTAGCTTGATAGATACTAGATACTCAACAGTGTAGGAAGGATGAATGAACAGAGAAAAAATACCTCTATCCTTCTAGTCCCAAACCTTCAGTCCACACAAAGCCTTCTTTTTCTAAATCTCTTACTTCCGTGTAGTAGAGAGCAGAGGTGAAAGATATGTTTTGTGGAATAAAGACTACCTGCTTCACTAGCTGTGTGATTCAGAGAAAGTTATATCAACTCTCTGTGCCTCAGTTTTCTCATCTGTTAAATGAAGCTGTTCTGAGGATTGAATGAGTTTACACATTATGGTAGACCTTAAATAGTACCTCAGCTCCCCAAGGATGTCCATATCCGAATTCCTAGAACTTTTGAATGTGTTATGCAACATGGCAAAGGAGAATTGAAGTTGAAGATAGAATTAATGTTGCCAATCAGCTGCCCTAACATAAGGAGAGTATCCTTGATTACCACATGGTCGAAATGTAATTTAAAAAAGTCCTTTAAAGTGGAAGAAGGGGGGCAAAGAGAAGAGTTCCAGAAAGAGATGTGGTGTTGGAAGCAGTGTCAGGGAGATGCTACACTGGTGGCCTTGAAGAGGGAGGAGGAAGGTTATACATTAAAGAATGCACATGGTCTCTAGAAGCTGGAAACAGCAAAGAGATGGACTCTACCCTACAGTTTCCAGAAAGAAATGCAGCCCAGTTGATACTTTGACTTTAGCCCAGTGAGACCCATTTTGGACTTCTGACCTCTAATAGTGTAAAGTAATATATTTGTGTTGTTTAAGCCACTAAGTTTGTGGAGATTTGGTACAGTAGTGATAGAAGCTAACACATATATAAAAAAACTTACTAAGGTGCCTTGCTATAATAAGCACTCACCTATTATTATTATTATTACTATTATTATTATTTCTAAGCACTATCTTGTCTTAGTACTGATTTTCTCATTAGAAACTTATTTCCTATGTTCAAGTTATGTGTGTTCCCTATAAGATTTAAATTCTTTAGTAAGCAGAGACTTTATATTCTTTTCTTATATCTTCCTAGCATATGGCCAATACAAAGAAACTATTCAATGAATACTTACATACAATAAATTGTATCAGGGACAAATAATTTGTTGATATAAAAGTTAAGAGACAAAGGTTCTGAGACACTGAAGTATTGTGGGATCTATCCCGCACTCACTGGATGAACTTGAACAAGACTTGGAATCTAACTGAATTTTGTTTTCCTCCTGGTCAGAATCCCTTCTTGCTCTACTATTCTGATTTCAAGCTTTCTAGATTCAGAGAAAACTGCTAAACAATTGGATTGGTTCTTGCTTCTCTTAATTCAGGAATGTAAAAATGCACTGAGAGGATAATATTTTGTCCACTGGAACCTCACAGAGATTTGTAACTTCATGGAGTCTTTATGCGGTAAATTCTAATGATGCATAAGTCAGTCTCTCCTGATCCTATAGTGAAAAGTTCACGCCAGATGAAAGGTGTTTTCTAGGAGCACCCAGTGACATCATCCAGAATGGAAATATATCAGATATCAAAACTGCAAAGAGAAGACATATTGAGTAAGAGGTTTTTAATCCTGTATCTATCTCAGACATCAGAAACTCTTCTTAGGGGGAAAAAAGTACATATATATATATATATATATATATATATATATATATATATATATATATACACACACAAACATACACACAGAAGACACATTTTGTAAACAGCTTAAAGTTCATAGATACTTCTAAGCTCAGGCTAGAGCCCTTACCTGCCTAAGTTGATTCCTGTACACACACACACACACACACGTGTGCACACCATAAAAAGACAAAGGACAGACAGACAGAACCAAACAGAATGCTGATGTAACTGTTCCCATGCTTTAAAAAATGCAGAGACAATAGAGTAGTAGCTAGTCTCTGACAAATATAACAAAGGGACTTTCAAGATGTATTAACTAGGGAAAAAACAATGTCTACATGTAATTAAAACCAACTTAATACTCTGATGCACCAGTATGCTCTAGTTACATCCTTGGAGATCAGGGTAGTTTAAGAATTTGCTACTGTAATGGACATAAGCATGTCATAGGCTTCATCAACAGATAAACAAAACAAAGCTTCAGGAATGTAAAATCAAGGCATTTCAGAGTTAGTCTGGTCCTTTCAGGGCAACTCATCCGAGACAACGGATGAGATTTGGCTTTGTCTAGCATTGCAGAGGGAGAATGGCAAAGCCGTGACTCTGAGCCTGGCCTTAGTCTTGGCCTGTCTCAGGCTGGCATGTTGGCATTGAGTTGCCAGGGTTCCATTCTGAGACTTCCCAGAAGCCATCTTCTTGCTCTTATGGTGCATGCCTGTTATTCTTCACTCACAGGGCAGCTTATAAACAGATCACACCAAAAACTAGAGATTTGATCCAAGCTATAAGACCACCGACTCTGGGAGTGTCTTCCCTAGATTCTCCCTAATAGAAAGGGCTTAGTAGTCAAGGCTGGTTAATCTAAGCATCTTTTGTAGCGTCTTCCTTTTTACCATTATAGTGCTGAGTCGCAGAGCACATCTGCATGGTAATACAGATCTTGATGCTAACTGGGTCACCTTATTTGCATTTTGATTACTGCTTATTTAGAAGCCACATTGAGAAAAGAGCTTGATATCAGGAGCTTAAGTGCATGTGTGTCTATAAATATATGTATAAATAGATAAATGCATAGTTACTGGCTTGCAAAAGATCAGTCCGATATGTACTCGTTTCTCATGGACGTCAGTAGGAGTCTGGCCATGTGAGGATGTTAGGATTATAATGTGGTTATAGAATCAAATCATTCTCCTCAATGCAATATCACCCACTGTATAGACACACTGTGTCAGATAGAGAAGTCAGTTTAGCATATATCCCCCTTGTTAAGTAGCGATCGCTTTATGTATGGCAAAGTTGTATTGTTTTAAACACTTTAATTGGGTGTATTCCTCAAACCACTTACTTTGTTCCACTATTTAAATCCATCCCATAGAATGCAAATGTACTGAGACTGTGTGCAGGCATACACATATGGACACAGAATGTGTGCTGGAAAAGCTCTCTTCTTTGCAATAGAAGAAAAAAATCACAGAAACTCAGACCCATCATTAGATAGATCTCCTAATCTTTATCTCTAGTAGTTCAGTCAGACGAGCTAATACCATGATGATGGCTTTGAAATCTCTTAGGAATTGGATGAGGAGAAGTGATAGTGATGAACTCCCAGCTAATAAACACAGAGTGCTTATTTCGGCAGAATGATCAATTTCTAGATGTCCTGAGGCTTGTCTGATACAGTTGATTTACTCATCCTCGCTTACCTCACTAATAAAGCCAAAGTCTGCCATCAGATTACAGAGGGGCTGAGGATTTCTTAAAGGGGCAGAAGAGAGAGCTAAGGTAGCATTCATCACATCCCTGTAAACACCCCACCCGCCCACAGTCCTTGAAACTTCAGCTGCTTCCTCACTGATACTCTGCACTCAATAGACTTTGGGCTAGTGCAGTAATACAGACAATTAATTTTTTACCTTGTTAGTGGAAATTTAATGCAATGATCTAAAAGGACTCTTACATATTGTGATAAACTTTAGTGCCTCCGGGCGGCTCCCCTCGCATTGGGCTCATTTCACATCTCATCCATTATGTAAATGAGATTTGGAAATAGTTGAGTTTCGCTAATGTAGCTCAACTCTGATGGATTGGAGAGAGTCAGTCCTACTGAAACTAATGAGGTTAAATGCACCTCAACACTTCTTTCTACTTGGTTGATTATGCAAGCCTCTGTTCAAGAGATGGGATGCACTGTACTTTTTTCAACCATCCTCTAAGGAAATTGCAGTGTTGCCAGACCCCAAAGTGGCCCAGAATGTGTCTGGTTTGGATAATGCCCGTGTTGGTACCGACCAGTGCATGGTGCATATACAGAGCTAATGGACATGCCATTATATGCGGCAAGACCGATAATATGATTTAAAATTAAAGATGGGTATTTTAAGAGTTAGTGCATCTGAGGAGGTCTCTAGGTCATCCAGAGAAGAGTGGGGGAAATTTACAGAAGTGGACAATGGGATGAAGAGCCCTTGGTGGGGCTTGAGATCAGAGAAGGAAAGTTAGTCATTGGGGAGGTTTGGAACTGACTAAGAGACTACTGCATTTGATTCAAAGATTCACAGAGAGTCAATCAAGTTACTGAGGACTAGTGTTTAGATGGAATAAAGAATAACGACTTCTGCATTCTATATCTCATTTGGAAGCCCAAGAAATGGGAGTTCCGAAGACTGAAAACTGCAGGATGCTATTAAAAAATAAAATAAAATAATAAGGAACAAGCATTTCTGAAGAAGCAGCCTCAAACTATCCAGGGTAATGGAATCAGGAAGGTGAGGCTACTTCAGAATTTAAAATATCTGTGGGCTTTTTTTAGATTTTATTTAAAAAGGGGAGATGTTGAATTAGCAAAGTAAAATAAAGACATGGAGGCAGAGACATTCTCTGTAAGAGGGAATCAGAATCCAAATGTAAGAGCCAGTAATTGTGGAACATACTACTTTCAAGGAAAGGAGTTTTAAGCTGGTGAATACAGCAGTGACCTTGGAGTCAGAAGACCCTTGGTTTAACTCCCAGCTTTGTTGCTTAACTAGGTATTCGACCTTGTTCAAGTCATTTAACCTTTCAAAGTTTCAATTACCTTATTAAAAAAAACCAACAACTTAATGAACCACCTACCTCAGAGGACTATCATGGAGATTAAATGAGATAATATGTGTAAGATGCTTAACACAGCGGCTGACACTGAGAATGTGCCCCCAATAAGCCAGCCAGGAACAAGTACAGAAAACATGGGGCATTTAAAAGGTGATTAGGATGGAGGCCACCAGACACCTGAGTGAAGGACTGGCGATTTGGAGAAGACGTTGCTGGTCAAATCATCGCTCCATTTCCACCATCCCAACTAACACCCAACACTTTCTTTTAAAGCTGGGATCCAAGTGAGAAAGCTTCTCAACTCAAATATTCGATCTGATGACACATTCTCAATATATTGGTGGTCGCTGACAACAAGGAAGCAGTTTTGTTCCTGTGTTAATTAGTTCAGCAAAACTTTCAGTGCGTACTGTGAACATAGCAACTCCAGATCCTTTGGGGGACCCTTAAAATATAAGAAACAATCCAGTCTTTGGGTAGTCAAATAGTTAGTTAAAAAAAAAAAACAACCAAGATTCAGGAACAAGAAATTTAAATAAAAATAACAATCTCCCCTGAGCTGAAAAGACCACCTATATTATCTTCTATTGCACCTGGGGCCATACTAGAGATTTATTGGGAATATTTTAACTAGCATATATTCTAGAACAATAGTTTAAAATAGAATTTATTACCTGTATAGTTCATATACAAATGTAAATAATTGATCAGGTTGATGAAGAATAAGAATTTACATTAATATAGATACCATAGTAAAAGTAACAAGGTAACCAGTATGATCATTTTTATGGAACAAAAGGATGAGCTGTGAGCCCACATTTCCTGTGCTCAAACCATAGTTCTACAAGCTACTGGTTGTCTGAAACTGGGCAACTTATTTAACCTTATCTGTGTTTTGGTTTTCTCATCAATAATAGAATTAACAAGAGTAGTTATTCCTCCATTCACCTCCCCCCCCCCAAGATTCAATGTAAGGATACAAAGACAAGTCTCCATTCTCAAAGAGCTGGAGGCAAACATGTAAATATTAATTTTTAATACTCTGTGATAAGAACAATAGGATCAGGTATAAGAGCCATGACTAAGTCACAGTGACTTCCCTGCTGGGTCAGGAGGGACTTCACTGAGGAGGTAACATTTGATTTGGGTCTTTAACAGTTTGGAAGTATTGGCTGAAAGGGGATGAAAAGAACCCCAGGAAGGAAGAGCAGCAGGTGCAAAGGCTCCAAGCATAAAACTGAGTGGCGTGTTTGGGGAAGGGCAAGAGCTCTCATGTGGCTACAGTATAGTTTCTACAGTGGGTGGGTAAAGTATAACAGAAGAGACGGGCCTGGGTCAGGCTGGGAATGGTGCCAGGAGTCTGGATTTCACCTGAGGGTAGAGGGGAGTCAAGAAGAAGACTTCATGTAGACACACAAACACCCAACCGTGGAGAAGAGGTGGCTTGTTCTCTACCACAGCTTGGATGAGAGGGAAAGATCTGCTCCCAGGAGTTTCTAAGCAGATAGCCAACAGAAGATAAGATATTTTGAAACCAAGATTGGGTGGAAATTGAAGCTTCGATATGGAACTGTTAACCAGTGTGCTCTACGGTATACAATTCCTGCTTGCCTTCCCCCTGCTTCTTTTTCCCTTCCTCAGCCTTTATTGGGCAAATTCTGCATTAGGCATTCCTTTGAAGGCACTATGGGGAGAGAGACATTGATGAGTAGGTCATGAAGACACCCAAAGCCATGTTTGAATGCTATTTTTGTAAATAAAATCTTGTTTTGTTCATTTGGACAACTGGAGGTGAGGGCTTTTAGAAAGTTATGAAATGTCTGCCAGGAGAGAAGTCCCCATCTAACATATGTGTTCTGCAAGTGGGGATTTTTCTACAACCTGCACTCGAGTTTCACGTTTTCTTCCAGTCTTCATGGGCTGGCATTTCAATATTCATTTATATTTTTTGGGAGAGAGAGAGTGCCATGCACACGCATGAGCAGGAGATGGGCAGAGGAAGAGGGAGAGAGAATCTTAAGCAGGCTCCATGCTCAGCACAGAGCCTGACGCAGAGCTGGATCTCAGGACCCTGGGATCATGACCTGAGTCAAAATCAAGAGCGGGACACTCAACTGACTGAGCCACCTAGGTGCCTCTGACATGCTTTTTGAAGGATTTTATTCTCAATACAAAAATTTCCTACTGATACTCAGATCTCGGACCATTAAAGAAGCTTTGATCATGGGAAAGAATATGGGAGGTTAGGGGAGAGAAGAGGAAATAACAGCAATGACCGGGAGGGGACAGTTCATCGGCACGAGAAGACAGGAAAGCTGCCAGTTTAACCAGGAGAGCAGAGACGGCCAGGCGAAGGCGCGGGACCTTGCTGGGTGACTAGTGTCAGTTCCTGAAGACACAGGTATACTACAGCTTTAAACCATGGGATCCTAGCAACTTGTTAAAACACAGTCAAGATAGTTATTAGTTGGCACAGAAACCTCTAAAAACTCTTTTACTAAATTCAAATTTCATGGCTTGTTTAATTTGTAAACTGAAGTCAGTCTAGCAAGTTATAAATACTACTGGATTGATATGTGTTGGGAATATTCATGTATTTATTCATTTACCCATTTGCTCATTCAAAAAAAAAAAAAAAACCTATTGAGCCTCTACAATAAAGAAGGAACTTTGCCAGACCTTGGTAAAAATGCCAGTGCTGTACAACATAAAAATGGGCAAGAATTAGTATAATAATTGAGAAAGGACAGGGATCCCTGGGTGGCTCAGTTGGTTAGGCGTCCTGAGCTGAAGCTCAGGTCATGATCTTACCGCTTGTGAGTTCAAGCCTCGCGTCGCACAGAGCCTGGAGCCTGCTTCAGATTCTGTGTGTGTGTCTCTCTCTGCCCCTCCCCCGCTCACATTCTGTCTCTCTCTCTCTCTTAAAAATGAATAAAAACATTAAAAAAATTTAAAAAATTAATCGAGGAACGGCAGTGATGATTATCACCCTAACTGAAGGCAAGTCATACAAGTTGAAACTGAGCATCAAGACACAGGAATAGTGAGCAGTGGGGGTGAGTTTAGCATGGACACAGCCCACATTTATGGGCAAACATGCACTAAATAATGAGCCATGTTGCACTGATATTGTCTGGAACATTTTGCACACTGGCCCCGCGATTCACTTAGAACCATGCTGGGCGGGACTCTTCATATATGTGCTCACTAAACGGATTCTGGTCACGAAGGAAGGCTGGAGGGTGTGGAGCGGACGGCCACCGAGTCCGAGGTGGGACTTCAGGTTCACTATCTTTAGCTGTATGAGGCTGGGCATGCCACTTCTTTTGGTTCTGAGTTTCTTTATGGTCTTTAAGTCCCTCTGATTCTGCATGTTGGGTAGATAGAAGGGTTTCCTGTGCATTTCTTTCCTTCCTTTTTTTTTTTTTTTTTTAACTTTTTATGTTTCTTTATTTATTTTGAGAGAGACAGCATGACTGGGGGAGAGGCAGAGAGAGAGGGAGAGAGGCAGAGAGAAAATCCCAAGCAGGCTCTGTGCTGCCAGCCAGAGAACCAGCATAGAACCTGATGCGGGGCTTGAACTCATGAAACCGTGAAATCATGACCTGAGCTGAAACCAAGAGTCGGACGCTTAACTGACTGAGCCACCCAGGTGCCCCTCCTGGGATTTTCAATAGCAGGGAAATCATCTGGCCGTTGCAGTGAAAGATCTAAGAGCCAACAGGGGGAATCACTTCCACTTTTGAGAAGACAACAGAGATCTCATCTCCACCAGATAAACTAAATAAAATGCAATAGTAACTGGACATGAAAAGGCCTGGGAAACACAGTCAGGTCCAGGCTCGTCTGGGTGTTTCTGTCATGGGCTGTGGGTGTCCCATGGTAACAATGACTCAGGAGGGCCTACCTCAGAGCCGCCTTGCAGGGAAGTTGCTTTCTAATGAAGTCCTTTTGGTAACTTCAGAACTAACTGCCCTGGACTGAGGATTAATTACGTGTGTCACTTTTAACCTAACCCTCTCCACGACCCTGTGAAGTAAATAATATTAACCTCATTTTATATGCGAGGAAAATGAAGCCCAGAGATCTTAAAAGACACATTCAGAGTCTCACAACAACTAAATGTTACAAGGAATTTGAACCCAAGTCTCTCTGTCAAGGGCTTTTCCTTAAACAGCCTTCCTTCCTCACGGCTTTTAGGAATACAGTGACGCGTCAGTGTCTGGACTCCCCAAAGTGACAGAAAGAGTGAGAAGTTTTCTTTAGGCAAAGGTTTAAGAAAAGAATTCTTGTTAGCAAATGGTTACTTCTTCGTTTTGTCTAGCCAGCCCTGGGTACAAGCAGATAATGGCCCAATGTAGGATTAAGAAGTCACAGAACCTGTTGGAAAAAAAAAATCCGGAATGAATGTGCAATGAGGCTACACCTGTGAGAAATCTCCATGAACTCAGAGCTCAAAAAGAGACATAAACATGAGAATTAAGCTTCCCTAAGACGAGACGGGAGGCTAAAATCAGGCAGGATTCAGGGAGCAAATGGAGCCAAGAAGGGCCAACGAAGCACAAGCAAGACTTATAACAAAAGTTAAAAAAAAATTCCCGGATTGTATTTCTCAAACTTGGAAATTATTACATTTCCCAACTAATAAAACTGACAGTAAAACATTATTTTTCCAGCCTTGGTTATATAATAAGTGGAATGTGTTTGTTTTCATAAGCACCGTTTTTAAAATAATCAAAGTTATCTGGGGGCCACTCTTTGTCAAGCCAGGAATTTGCTTGAAGGACATCCAGCATAAAGAGCGACTGGCGTCTAGGCTTGAGCAGGTGGAGGCAATCTCTTCCCAACGGTCTCATCATAAGCCTGCCTGTCGTTTAAGGGAGCAAAGCAGTGGTCTTCCAGGATTCCTTTCAACATGTATGAGGGGTCCATATTCTCCTTCTCAGCTCTGGACCGGTGCCTCCTCCCCAGAGTCCAGGGTTAGCTCCTGCTTCTACCTTTCAGTAAGAAGGCAAGTGCCAGGTAACCTTCCTTCCTCAGAACTTCCACATCCCTGACCTTGCAGGGGGCACTCCACCTACACCGCGGTTCTGCCGACCTTGCTTACATTCAGTTTGACATGTGGTTATAGGACATCTCGAATGCGTAGAACCAGTCAGATACATCTTCAATTACTGCTCAGTTTTGGGCAAATGAATTAATTTAAGCCTTACATTTCTTGTGGGTTAAATGGAAATAAAAATGAGATATCTTATGGAAATTGCAGAGGCTTCGGGGAAGTAAAGTTCCACCAAGTATCTAGAAGCCTGCCTGGTTCCTAACAAGCACACTGTTGCTAACATCATCGTTATTATTATTATTATTATTATTATTATTATTATGCACAGTAGTCCTGACCTCCCAGTAAGACAATTAGTAAGTTGGGAAAAGAGTCTGTGTCCTAAATTTCTTATATGTTTCTAATAGTGCTTACCCAGCAAAGGGCTAGTAAGAGATCATGTGATCAATGAATCGTGTTTAATGGAGCTACATCCGTGCTCATTAAGGGTGTGAGAGAGACATACACAGAACCACACCACTAATACTACTACTCTAAGTAGAAACAAGATGGTGGTGGGTTTGTTTTTTTGTTTTTTTTTCTCCTGGTCTACATAAGAAACATCCTACAGTTATTTGAATCTTATAAATAAGAGGATGCAATTTTTTATGATTTGAAGAATCACAGCAGAAATAAGAGCTATTTATTATTCCATTTCCAGAAAGTGAAACACAGAGAAGGAGGTATTTAACTGTAAGTGTCTTTAATTCTCAAATACCGTGAAGGTAAAGGATGTTGAGGGGAAACCACTCAGAGTCTGCAGTCCGGATGTCAGAATCACAGAACATTGGGGCTGGAAAGATCACTTAATGGATTCTATCATTGCTTTGATGAGGAAATGGAGGCTCCCAGCACTCATGCTGTGTGCTGCTGGTGCCGCTCTTCCAGCGTGGGCCTCTGGACCCTGGTCCTCACCCCAGGTCATGAAGGGGCAGCCAGGCATTTCATGCTATTTATCTGCCCAGGTGCTGGACTTCCAAGCTTCTTTGCTCATTTTGCCTAATGATTGTGAAGGTCCCATTAGGGAATGTGATGAAATGAGATGGGGATGGAGTGAGGTGGGCAGACTCCCATAGAACAACCTGCAATCTGCTTTTGATAGCAACTTCAAGACAGTAAAAGCAAACATGGGCTGCTGACATCAATGAAAGTCATGGTATTAACAGAAGAGATCAGACTGTGGTTTATTCTTAGAAAGGAAAAATAGGTGGTGGTGTTCCTAACGACGAGGCAGCATCTGGCCGCCAGATGAACAGGTGATGTCTTTGGAGCCACCTGTTTGTCTCTGTCACTAGTGGGAAACCATGACCCAGGGCCTAAAATCACCCCTCCCTGCCACAGGCCCGTTCTTCTGAGGGGGTTCCCGGATGCCTACCCATAAAGGCCCTAAGTGTTCATTATGAGGTCAAACTTCGGAGTTCCACGTGTTTGAAGCTGGAGGAGGTCCTGGTGGTCACCTTCCTGCAGAGAGAGGAGGCTGTGGCCACCAAGTGGGACCCATTTTGCAGATTCCTCAGTTATGCCCTCTGTTGCCTGTATTTCCTGGCAGGTGGGGTCTGGAAGGTGTATGCCTCACGTCTGCTCATTCTCCTCCCCTTCATTCTGAAAAAGAGTGCCCTGCCTGGGACTACTTTTGTGGGTCTCCCTCTTCCTGTTTCCTCCCATCTCTCAAAAGCATGGTGCACTGACTGGTTGTGTTGAAAATCAATTCGGAGTCATTTTATCTCCGCTTAATTAAGTCCCCATATCCAGCTCTTTTAAATGGAAGTCTTCCCAGGCTGGACCTGGTCTAGTGACCATTTGCAAAACAACAAAGGAAAAGAGACAAGGCTCCGGATGGCAGCTTTTGGTGGCGGGTACAGCAATTCCAACAGGGGAAAAAATTAAAAGATGGCATTTCCATGCAGCCGTGAAAGGAGACGAAGGAATCCTTCCTCTCCTTGAATAAAGGCTCCTGCTAATTTTCACCAGAGTCGGCTCTGAAAAACCTGTAGTTGACTGTGAGTCACTGGCCCTCCAGGGAATAGGAGGTGGGGGCGTGTGTGTGTGCACGAGAGTGCGCGGGCACGCACACCAGTGTGTATAATCTCACGGTGCCCAGAGCCCTGGAGATCCTGGAACACTTCAGTAGCACAGGCCAGATTCATTAAAAACCCTGGCTACAGGCCAGCAGTTAAAATTGAAGCAGCATATTTATTGCATTTTGTTCAAATAAATCTGAAAACGTGTGAATCATATTCCTTGGAGAGATTGGAAGAAGAAGTAAACAACATCAGGCTAATACTTACAAGCCGTGGCGGAGAGAGAACAAAGGTGCAGAAGGCTCCCCCGCTCCAGGAACTCTGCTAGATGCTCTGTGAGATGGGGGGGGGGGTGCTGGGGAGGGCCACACTCTCCCGCCACTTTCTGCGCTGGCTCCATGCCGGCTTTGGTACCACTTTAGGGCAGGTGGCTCTGCCCCCTGCCCTTAGGACTCTCCAGTGCACCCGGCATAGTCCGCCCTGCTCTGTGGGCCTCTGTTGTCCCCCAGATGCTGCTGCTGCCCATCCTGCTTTCCAACGGCAGCTGCAGAAATTACATTCAATTTCGGGCTTTCCTAAAATAGTATATATAAGGGAAAATCTTCCCCGTCCCCACCAGCCCAGTTCAGAGGAAGCTCGGCAAGAGCTCGAAGCTAATTATTTGCCTCTACAAAGCAAAATAAGTAGCTGGTCAGCTTTATCACGCCTGGGCTGTATTTTCTTTTGTTGTTCGGTATCTTCTGGTGATGCTCCAAGGGACTGCCTGTTTTAGGGAGGAACTTCCTAGTGCGTGGACGCTGTGGGTTAGACTGCGGGTTCCTTAAGTGTAATGATAATAATTTCTTTTGTATGGTAATTATGAGAACTGAATGAAAAATGCTTTATAAAGACATCTAACTTAAGGATATAATATTCCCATGACTGAATGTCAAATCTCTTTACTTTCTCTCTGTTAAAGAGATGATTTATGAGCACAAGTATGTACATATACACTGATCTATTGTTCTCTGTTCAACCCAAGATTGTTTCTGTAGCATAATTTTGTAAACTGACTCCCTCCCTCATCGCCTGTCATTGTACATGTGCTCACTGGTGGGAAACATGGATACATGCAGAGGAACAGGTGTCAGTGTTGTCTAGTACTCCTCCTTTACTTCACACAAACATGGCTGTTTACATATTTTCAAAAGCCCTCTGAACCTTCTGACAATTCTAGACAATTCTAACGGGCCTGGGGCATGGATGGGTCTGTTGCAGGCATGCTGTGATCACCCAGAGAAAATAAGGTATGTGTCTGTTACATCTTAAGGCCTTGGGAAAGGCAGGAGTGCTTCTTAATGCCATGTAAGGACAGGTTCTTAGGTAAACATTTCATGGTGACGGTGGTAAAGGTAGGTCAAAGGCCAGGTATCAGTTTCTAGTATATATAGCTGGGAGAGGGGGCAGGCTTCTGAACTGGAGCCAAAATGTTAGGTGATCTGGGTTACCCACTTAAACATCCCATCTGGCTCAGACCCTCGAGAGAGTGGGAATGACTTTTGAGAAGTTCATCTTATTCAAGCACTTTAATGCCTGTTCCATCATAGTGTTGGGGCTCACGTAGCTCCTTTTCTTTTGGTTTGGCCAGACTCTGAGCCATTCCTTTCTACTCACTTTCTGTGCCCTGAACCCTGGAAGACCTGCAGGGAGGTTTACCTTCCAGAAGCTTCCTCTTCATGTGCTAGAATGCTCGGTACTGATCAGGGAACGCTTGAGGCCAAGGCAGAGAGGCCAGAGAAGGCTTGCCCCTAGTTGTTTCAGGCACACATTCCAGTTTCTGAAACTCTTTTCTCGTAACTGTGCTAGTAATAGTAATAGCCAATACTTAGGTTGAATATGCACTATTTTTAGAACACTGTCCAAGACCTTTATATGTATTAATTCATTTTGCATTTACAACAAACCTATATGGAAGGGATATTATATTTATTCCCATTTTACAGAGGAGGAAACTGAGACACAGAGAGGGTAAGAAATTCACCTTCTGTTATTACCACAACTAACAGGTGGGCAGGATCAGAATTTGAACGCACGCAAGTTGGCTTCAAAGACTTAACCACTAAACAATGCCATACAATCCTGGTTTCTGGATACTTGGATACTTGATCCTCTTAAGAACCAGAGATTGGGTTCCCTATATGTTTTGGTTTCCTCAGTGTGCAAAGAGAAAATTCAGTAAGTAGCTACTAGACCAGATAGTAACAGGAAGCTCAACCAACTTTGCCAGTTCAATAACAGCATTACTTATTAATTTATTCCTATGTATATCAACGATGCCTTTGCCCGGGTGGGCTTAGATAGAAGTGTGCTGCCCTGGCCCAGCAGAAGGAGGAAATACCCCGAATTACTTTTACTGTGATGTCATGGATATGCCCTGGTTCATCAGCACACCTCCTCCTTTGCTCTTTCGTATAGAACGGTGGTCAGTGGGAGGCGATGACAATGGCCAGTGAAGCTGACCAGAACTAACAGGGTGACATGGACATGAAATCGATTCCTTTGAGCCTTTCAATCTGTACCTCCTTGCCACGGACTGTATGAAGTCCAGTGGTTGCTTCATAGATGGCTGCAGGCTCTCTTCACTGACTCCCTCAGCCTACATTCTCGCTGCTTATTGTACAGCAGACGCTGGCTCTCCATGCCCCTCCCACTTTGGAGAATTTGAGTCTCGAAGCTCAGTGATTCATTTTGCTGTGCTGCCTGGGAATTCAGAAAAAAAAAAATCTGCCAAACATCATTTGCTTGTTGAATGAAAGAATGAATGGATTATTGAATTAAGGCAGAACCTGAGAAGAAACCAAGTTGTTTAAACATATCTGTGTATTCCCAAGTGTCTTGGACACCACATGCCTTTTTCTGAAAGCAAATTTAAAAACAGAGCAGGGAGAAACCTGGTGGATGAGTTGTCTGTCAACTATAACCATTACAGCTTTGGACTACACGGCATGACTAGGGACGCCTAGTGCCTGGCGCAAGGGCAAGGGCATCCAGGGGCTGCTAATCAGATGCTGTCCTAATGAGTTGTGTCAGTGGATCCAGCTCCAGAAACACCTATCTCAAAACACTCATTGGGCTAAGGCAACCAGATTTTCATAGGACCCGTCATGAAATGAGTTTTGTAAACTCATTTACCTAAGGTAAAACAGGTAGGTGGAGTTGAAGGCCAAAGGGGTGAGCTCTTGGTCTCCCCAAGCCATCTTGACCACTGGAAATAGTAGTAGGGTCAGGGCACCATGCCTAGCACCAACTGAACATCCTACTCCCTACTATGGAGATACCATGGTGTTCCTTAATCTAGAAGCCGAAATGGCTGTGAGCTTGACAAAAGCCATCATCATGCCTTTTATAAATACCAACCCTATTGTTACTATCCAGGATTGCAGTGCCACTTGTATTAATCATTTTTTCCCTTATTTTATTTTTATTTTTAAAATGCTTTTTTATTTATTTTGAGAGAGAGAGTACATAGGGGGTGAGAGGAGGTGGGCAGAAAGGGAGAGAGAGAATCCCAGACAGGATCTGTGCTGTCGGCACAGAGCCCAGATGCGGAGCTCAAACTCATGAACTGTGAGATCCTGATCTGAGCCAAAGTCAAGAGTCCAATGTTTACCTGACTGAGCCACTCAGGTGCCTCTATTTTCCCTATTTTGTGATGCTTTGACATTTGGGGCCTTACTGATCCTGGAAGGCTGCCTCTCCCAGGGGGAGGTAATTCTTAGAGATAGCAAAGGACTTCCCTGACAGCATGTCTTTCATGCACAAATCTGTCAATCCGGAGCTGATATCCTCCAATTACATCCTTTATGGAGCTTCGGCAGGTTGAGCCACTCTCCTCCCTGCCCTAATAGCACCCCGGAGCTAGGTACCAGGCAACTAGGGGCAATTTCTATACCCCGGAGTCTGCGGAGATCATTCAAAGTAGCCAACACCAAATCTGCTTACCCCGCCTTGACTGTTCCATTCCATGAAGACCACAATAAAGGCTTTCGCCCTTTTGCTTCATGCCACATGGCCCTGCATGCCACAGGCATGGCCGATGTACCTCCTGTTCTAGACGTATGTGAATATAAACTTCTTCTTTCATGACAGTCATTTTTCTTTCTCTGTGTCTTACCAAACCCAATGAAAACAAATCCTGAGTGCGTTTTCATACACTAAGATTCATGCCTGTCCCTAAACCTCTCAACTCCCCTGGATTAAGCTGGGGAATTAAAAAGAAGTCACTCTCTTACCAATCCTGGATCCCTTAATATAAGATGGGATCTTATTTTATTTAAAAAAAAACTTTTAAATTTATTTATTTTTTGAGAGAGACAGAGATGGAATGCATATGGGGGAGTGGCAGAGAGAGAAGACGCAGAACGTGAACCAAGCTCCAGGCTCTGAGCTGGACACAGGGCTCAAACTCATGGACTGTGAGATCATGACCTGAGCCAAAGTCGGACAATTAATCAACTGAGTCACCCAGGCGCCCCTGGGATCTTAATTTTTTATTTTATGCCAGGATATTTATTTTATTGGGAGCCTTTGTTTGTTTGTTTGTTTATTTATTTATTTTGAGAGAGAGCACCAGAGAGGAAGGGACAGAGAGAGAGGAGGAGAGATTCCTAAGCTGGCTCTGCACTGTCAGCACAGAGTCTGACACAGGGCCCAATCCCATGAACCATGAGATCGCCACCTGGGCCGAAATCAAGAGTGGGACAATTAACCAACTAAGCCACCCAGGCGCCCCTGGGAGCTTAATTTTTTTTTTTTTTTAAAGTTTACAAGTGTTTCTAACCACATTATCTGAAGCCGCAGCAACAAGAACTAACAAGTATGAAAGCATTCCTATGTGTTAGGAATTTTCCATGGATTACTTTTTTTAATTCATACAATCGCCACCTGTGGTCTCTAGAGAATAACTGATTGGCCAAGATTACACAGCTGGAGCTGGACCGAGGTGGCATTCAGACCTCAGCACTCTGACTCCTGAGGCCACATACCGGGCCGGTGCATACTGAGTGGCACCCGTGCCTGGGGAAGCAGAGTTTCAGGAAAGCACTGGGACCTAAAATGTATGGCTCTAGAACAGAGCTGAGCAAAGAACGGTCTGTGAACCGGCTGTTGGTCAGTAGGCTATTTGTTACCTGGCTCCTGAGAAAGAGATTGTCGCCTGTATACAAATCAAGTATGACACTGAGCATAGTGTTTAGTTCAGCCTGTTTTTCCTTTTTTCCAAGTATGACTTTGTGGGTGAAGGCAGCACTGTGGTGATTTCCTTGTCTTGCTGTCACAGTGGCACTGTGAATGCAGTCCCCGCCAGAAAATAGGATGTGTTCCCCCTATTGTCTGAGGCACTGGGGTTGCAGCTGTGAGTATTCCTGCACTAGAGAGATTCGTCTAGATGGTCTTGCTGGTTTATATATTTAACCACTGACCAAATCTTTATCACGTACCTGACACCAGGGTGCATGCTAGGGTCACGACATACAGCCCTCTTCTACGCTGGAACTCCGTGTCACTAACAACACAGCCCTGCTCTAACCAAATGAGAATCTTCACTTATGATTTAAGTCTTCACATATGCAGATCTTCCCACCAGCAGACCACAGAACCTCTAATCCTAGGACTGGGCTGCACATTTCTGTGACCCCCATATCATCCATGTCAGTAGAGTGTTTGACTTGACTTGGTCACATGAATTAAGTTTTCTTATTGGAGATATGTAATTCTTTAGCCTCCAGTTATAAAATTCACATTTGCCTTTTAAAATTACAACCCTATCAACACTACTGTATTCTATACCAAAATTTTCGAAGAAGGGTAAACCTTGTGTTAAGCATTCTTATAACAAGAACAATAAAATAATGGCAAAGGGTGCCAGAGGAATTTGGGGAGTTGATGGATAAGTCTATAGCCTTGGTGATTATAGTGGTTTCACTGGTATATACTTATCCCCAAACACAGTGAGTTATATACATTGAATTTGCATCTTTTTTTTTTTACATGTATACATTATACCTGAATAAAGTGGTGAAAACAAATAAATGAACGACAACTTGCTGTAGCTAAAAAACAAAACAAAACAACTAGAGCCTTGTCTTCCTTCAGATCCTAGGCTGAGTCCACACCAGCTAGGTCAGCCATGACAGTTTTCATCTGTGAAAGTTAGTAATAACCAAATCTAGGGGTTTGCTGTGAGGAAGAAATAAATCATGCATGCATTGGATTTACCACAAAGTCTGGCAAGTGGCAAATGCCCACCTAGTGTTTTTGCTAGTATTATTACTCTTGTTGTTTTCAGTAGTTCATTGGGAACTAAGGCAGAGGGGACAAGTCCCAGGAACTGCTTTTCTTGGTAACACCCAGGAAAACCATCAGGGATGCCTGCTGTCTTAGGCCTATGTTTTGATAAGCTTCTGGGCTGCCTTCATGTGTACTTAGTTATATGTTTAAGGAATGAAAACACACTCGAATGTCTGCCTAAGGCAAAAAATGTCCTGACACGTATCACTGTCAAGTTCCTAAAAAGTTACAGAAAAAAAGTTACAGGAAGTGCAAGCGCGCGTGTGTGTACATATGTAATTTGGGGATTATCAGCTTTTATGGATTTCCCAGGCTCAGGCTTCATCCTATATTGAGAAGAATTAGGAGTGAGCAGTCCGTTAGAATGTGAATTTACCAACATGCTGGAGCCAAAAGCACCAGACGATCTTTTTTAAGTTTTTTAATGTTTATTTATCTTAGAGAGAGAGAGAGAGACAGAGTGTGAGTGGGGGAGGGGCAGAGAGCGAGGGAGACACAGAATCCGAAGCAGGCTCCAGGCTCCTAGCTGTCAGCACAAAGCCCGATGCGGGGCTTGAACCCGCGAACCAGGAGATCACAACCTGAGCAAAAGTTGGACGCTCAACCTACTGAGCCACCCAGGCGCCCCAGCACCAGACGGTCTTTAACAAAGTACTCTGGGGCCCATATCAGGCCTCCCTGGATGCCCCACTTAGCCTGAATCTCCAGGAGGTACCGCAGGCAGCTCATGAGCAAATAAGTGGCTAGAAGCAGGGAGATGGGGGCCTGCGTGAAGGAGGGAAGTCCACAGAGAAGGCGGGCATGATAAAGGGGGCAGGATGCTTTTATAACTCGGGATTTTTCCTTTCCTCTTCCTCCCGCCGTGCTCAGTAACAGAGCCTCAGAGGCGGGCGGCTGTGGTTAGCATGCATTGATCTGTGTACCAAAGGAAAGACCACAACCGATCGGAGGAAAAGACATGTGATTAAACAGTTCACTGGCAACTGGAAACAGAAACACAAGGGCCAGCAGGAGGCCTGAATAGCGGGCTGGCTGCAAAGGATGTGGCATGGAGACTCAGAAGACCTGAATGGGGGTCCTAGCTCTGTAATACGTGGTATATACCCAGGCGAGTCACTCTCTGGGCCTTCGTTTCCACACCAAACAGACCGGGTTGGCAGTCTAGAGACTTATTTCCTAGAGAGCTCCAAATAAGATCCTGGATGTGAACGTTTCTGGAAAACATATAGAAACTTTGAATTATCATGTGACTGGAAGCAAAGCCCTCCTGGAGGCATAAACATATTAGCCGAGGGCCTGAGCAAATCTGTGAATGATAACGAATGGGACTGAATAATGACAACAGAAACAAAAAAATCCCTCAAACGAGAAACAGCAACAAGCATGTTGCAATCTTCCATACCCTCGAAAAACCACTGCTACCACTGAGCCACCCACTGAGATTATATTATGCCCCATAAAAACCAGCACAATCATTATCTTCCCACCGTGGGGGTACGCAGCTCCAGTCCATGCTCCGGGCCACATGCATCCGAGACGGAGGCCATTTCTCCGAGGCAGAACTGCTAACCTGGCAGACACCTGGGTTGCCACGGGGAACCTGGCAGCAGGCACCTGCTGCTGCAGCTGCAGACCGAGCCTCCCCGTTGGCAAACACCAAAAAGCATTTTGTGAGGTTGGCTGCGGGGCCCAGTGTGGAGAGCGAAACTCCTTCTGGTGCCCTGTGGGCACGTTGGCAGCTGTGAGGAAACACCGTTCTTCCTGCGTCCTCCCTTCTGAGAACATGACTTCTGAGGAGCCCTCATTAAGAGGAGCATTGCCACCACAGCGCAAGGTGGCAATCGCTTCCCCAGTCTCCTCCAGTTTCTCAGCTGTGGAAGCGGATTCTGGAGTGAGGCGTCACGTCCCGCCCCACAGCCCAGGAGACACGGGCTGTTCTGCTGCCTCGCCCTTACCGCTCTGCTCTCAGAGCTGCTGCGAACTTGCGTGGGCTCCAAACCCAACCCGGACAGTGAAGAGGGGAAGTGCGCCTGGCTTCTCCCTCCACGCCTGGCTGACCACCAAGCCTCTTCAAGGATAGGGGTCTGCTAGTTGTAGTTCGTATCCAGAGGTGTTCATTATTTTTCCCATTTCTCTGAAGGGAAAATTTGAGGCTTAGCTCTTTCAAATATTCTGCCTGAGGTCAGGAGTAGTAAACAGTTGGAGCCTAAGTCTGATTTATCAAACTCCAAAGTCTTTGCTCTTCGAACAATCTTTGCTCCTCAAGCTGGGCTTTTGGGAGAGAAACAGGATGTGACTGATCTTTAGCATCATCACTTCCTGACACAGATTCTGAGCGGCCCTTCCGGGAAGTACATCTGGATTTAATCCTGACAGGTGGATGGAGGGTGGGGAGGAGAGAAGCAAACAATGAGGCAAAATGTCCATTTGACCTCTGATGAGCACACCTGGTCCATGATCAAGGATATACACCATTTTAGAAGCAGGTTTTAGGCTAGACTCGTCAGCACCTCTGTGAGTTATCACTGAGTCTTTATACCTATACAACTGTCAAATTAATTAAACAATGAAGCCATAAGACTGAAGTGGCTTTAATGCCTTAGAAGCCTATGTAAGCAAACAGAAACCTAACCCTAAAATGCCTCGGGGCACCTGGGTGGCTCATTCGGTTCAGCCTCCAACATGGGTTCAAGTCATTATCTCATGGTTCATGGGTTTGAGCCCCACGTTGGGCTCTGTGCTGACTGCACAGAGCCTGCTGCTTCAGATTCTGTGTGTGTGTGTCTCTCTCTCTCTGTCCCTCCCCCGTTCGCATGTGTGCTCTCTCTCAAAAACAAGTAAATAAATAATTTTTAAAAATGCCTCAAGGTGAAGAAGAAATCAAAACCTAAGGACAACCAACTGCCAACAGCCAACTAGGCTTTCCCAAATAAGGTAACCACTTAAGCTAGAACCAATCAAATGACTTGCTTTCTTTGCTTCTGTTTCTTCTCTGTAAAAGTCTTTCCCAAGGTCCTGTCGGTGGAGTGTCTCTAACCACTTTTAGTTTGGTACCGCTCAATTAGAATTGATTTTTATTCAAATAAACACTTAAAAATTCAATAAGCCTCAGTTTATCTTTTCACCCACTCAACATCCAAGAGGTCAATGAAGAAAACTAGAGATGAGATATAATTTGGTTTATGTTGCTCAAACCATAAGAAAAAAAAAAACAGGAAAAACACCATACAATCAAATACTGACACCCAGAGAGCTACTCTGAGCTCTCTCTAAGCCTTCCTTCTTGCTTGCACAAATGAGGAGCTGTGGGTTTCTCACGAATTCACAGGGATATTCAAGGACCAGTTGCTGGCATAATGTGGAGTTCTGATAATTTAGGAGCTCTGAAAGAGCCCTTGATATCCCCTCAGGAAGCTCTGGAGGGATTACTAGATACTTCCTAGAGAAAATCTGGGCAAATATTTGCCTTTCAGGACTGACGAACCCTGAATTGACGGATTCACTCTGATCTCAGAAGGTCCAGCTATGGTTCGACCTGGATGCCTTCTGAATCCACAGAGTAGTTTCAGACTGTACTGAATCATGTTGGATTCAAGCAACAGTTTGGCCTTAATAAAGAGTTAATGGCCAGCCAACTTAATTTAGAAGATGAAATTCCTCATTTTTGAGTGTCTTTAATGATCAATATCTACAAGTTAAATGTATGAATAAATCCTAATAATGGCAGGAAAAATGGAAAATGAGCAAAATCATACCTGTGATGTGGGAAAGACTAGATAGGAGAGATCAAGAGACCATGTCCTGATGCAAGACTTTATGTAAGGACATAAGGCAATATGGCTGACAAGGAGTGCAGAAACATCATCTGGATGTTCAAGCTAAGGAACGGAGGCTTGGTCTGGTAGACTCTCTGGAGTTGATGTAAGTTCTTGAACAGGAGAAAAATAATCAAAGTGGGATTTTAAGCATTAGTGGACACCTTTTCTTCCATCTCATCAATAAGCCCTCGAAATGGGTATTGTTTCCTTGTAAGCATATTTAGAGGAAGGCAGAAGAAGACAAATGGAAAGGAGCAGTCATCTACTGTAGTTTATGTTATATAGGATAAATTAAAGAAAAACAACAGCTGTACAAAACAAGTGTGATCCATTGACTGGGATCAGTTGGAAGTAGAAATAGATTCCAGAAAAGATAATATGGAGCAGAACAGCTGTAGGCTCAGCAATGGGTTGACTGGGGATAGACACTAACCCTTCTACTAGCAGCACGGTTAAGTCACAGAGTTTTTTGAGGGGATGGGGAGGAGCAGAGAGAGAGGAAGACACAGAATCTGAAGCAGGCTCCAGGCTCTGAACTGTCAGCACAGAGCCTGACATGGGGCTTGAACCCACAGACCACAAGATCATGGCCTGAGCCAAAATCAGATGCTTAACCAACTGGCTCACCCAGGCACCCCAACTTATTTACCTTTAAAATAGCAATCACGACCCATGAAATTCCTCTGTCTCACATCAGTTATATTCCTTATTTGTTCTCTGGCTATAATGATGGAGAAGCTTATCAGGATTATTCCCACTAACAATTAATGATGTTTTAAACATGACATGCATAAGGAGCGAGTTGAAGAAAGAGAACCATTCTCTAAATCTCAGCAGAAAAGTCAGGGAATTAAGCTTTACAGTTCAGAGACTCTGCAGGGTCCAGCGGCAGAGAGAAATATGTTCTCACCCTTGAGTGGAGCCCATGATTTCACTGCCTGGACATGTAAAGAAATCTGTTACAAGCTGGGTACAATTGACCTGGGGCTGCTGCTCTTTATGCCTACAAGAAGGAAGTGTGGTAAAAAATAAGGTGGTGAGATAAACCCTAGGCTGGATCTCAGGAGACCAGATTCTCTTCTTGGCTGAGTTTCTGTCTACCAGAAGAACTGGCTCAATTCTCAAGAGTTTTGTTTCCTCACAGGTAAGAAAACCAGAAGATATTTTTCAGTTCGAATATTCTCGGATTCTATAACAGACATATGGTTACACAATAGAGGACAGAGTTTAACAAAAGCATGGGTGGTAGAGGTGTCCTGTGCCTCCTGCACGGTGCACGGAATAGGGTGTGCGTGCCCGGGGTAAAACAAGGGTCTCGTTCACACCAAACATGAGGGCAGAAAGGATGAATTCGGAATGCCGAGGGCAACATCTATTTGGAACATTCTGAATTTCATGGCGTAAATGAAAGAGAACCATAGTAATTGGCCCCTCTACTAAATCTTGCTCAAAGAAGAAGACAGGGTACGTGGTATTTTGCCAGGGCTATGTTCATACTTATGCCATATGCTGCCTTGATTCACTAGGTGAAACTTGTTTCGGTGCCGGGTTCCTCAACTTCAGAACTCTTCATATTTGAGTCAAATATTTGTGTGTGTGTGTGTGTGTGTGTGTGTGTGTGTGAGAGAGAGAGAGAGAGAGAGAGAGAGAGAGAAGGGAGATGGATGTCCTGTGCCTTGCAGGATATTTAGCAGTGTCCCTGGCCTCTACTCTTTAGATGTCAGTAGAAACCCTCCCCCACAGTATGATAATAAAAAAATGTTTCCTCACATTGCCAAATGTCTTCTGGGGGACAAAATCGTTCCAGGGTGAGAACCATTTCTCCGATAGGATACAATCTTTCCCAAAGATTATCCACAACCAAATCAGAGAGCGCAACTTTAAGAAAGGTCACCTCTCCTGCATTTTCAAAGAGAGCCACAGCATTAAACTCTTATTGTCAATAGACATTTGAGTCCCTGTGCAACTAAATGCCTTTTAAAGATTTAAAAAGTGTGACTTTCAGATTATCGCCTTTTATTTTTCATGACATCGCTACTCCTCAGGTATCCAATGTGGACGAGGAGGCAAGATCTTTAGCAGACTTAGGTGGGGATGTTTGACGGTGAGGACGAGGGTAGTCTTCTTCACGTGTTCACGGGGAGAAGCTCTTGTTCTGAAGCTGTGCTCAAGGCAGACATTGCCCATGTATTGGGCTCATGATGGCGCTGGGTTACAAAGACCGTTGTGCACCTTGAATAGGGCAACAGCCCCCTGAGGAGGCCTGGACTCACATACATGGATGGTTTGTACTGAAGGGAATCATCACAGAAAGCAAATAATACATCCCAATGATACTGCCATTGTTCAAATGCTGCTCAAAGGTTGGAACTGTTCGAACTAGATTGTGAGACAACCAACAAAGTCAGTCTCAGGATCCTGTGATAATCATGAATTGGGAACTAAAAACATATACTGATTCACTCGTGCTGTGGACAGAGGGTAAAGGTTTTCCTTGACTGAGAATATGTAAGAGACCAAAGTCTCTAGAAGCAATTCCAGAAATATTCCAAAAATTCTTTGAGGGATAGTAGCTTTGTGGAATGTGACATATCTTCTTGAGACAAAGACCTATTCATTTGACTTGGTACATATTGGTATATTTCTTAAACGGATTAATTTAATTATTTAATACTGGTCCCTCGTATAGTCCAAAGTACGCATCCCACCCCTCCCCAAAAACCCAAGTCCTTAACTACCAATCAATCTCCAAAGAAGTAGTGAAAATTAAGACCCCCCACATCTCTGGGGGCCAAGTTTGTAAGGTCCTCAGAGGATCACATTTCCAACTGACCCCTGACAACTGGCCTAAAAAGGTGAAAAGAAACAAAAGAAGGAAAAGAAAAGGAAAGAAGCTCAGTAGTATCTTCTCAAGTGAGGTCCTTGCTGAGGTCTGAGTACTCTGGAGAAGGAACCACAACATGCCAGCAAAAACCGAAGCCTTACAGGTACGAGGGTAAAACCACCCACACAACGTAATAACATGCAGCACTTAAAATTTGGCAGTGCCCTTGGAAACGTTTGCGGGCTTACAAAGATAATTATAAAAGATAGAGGATGTGGAGGGAGAGATGAGGGAAAAGAGGGGATGAATAAAAGAGCTGTTCCATTCCTGGCCGTCATTAATAGCTCCGAATTACAATAAATCTGATGGGGTAGGAAGAACAGTATGGAGACAAACACTAAATTCCAGGGGAGACCAGACCTGTGTTTCAAAAACAGGGCCACGTGCTTCGGAAGGAATGCTGTGTGCTTAGTCTTGTTTATAACATGGCAAAGGATTCAAGAATGTAATCTGTTTCTCTTGACAAAAAAAAAGAAAAAAAAAAATCCCCTCAACCCTCACCCTCCACCACCCTTTCCACCCCTTGCCACGTTCCGATCCCAGATCTGACAGATGGGATTCTATAGTGAATTTCTGGAATGCTCAGTTTGGGCCTGTCTTTCATCAGTGTAGCTAGATGATGGAGTGGCTTTGTTTTTTCAGAAAGAGATCAATGTGCGGAAGTGAGGATTTTCTGAGGGAGTTTTTCAGACTCGCTGGATCGGAGGTATTTTTAGGCAAGGTCTTCGCTTTGTTTTGGTTTGGGTTTTGGAGGCAGGGGCTTTGGCCAATGCACAGGATCTCAAGATGGAGGGAGGGGCATCACCCTCGAACTCTGTGAGGACAAAACCCCGCTCTGACTTCATTCTCTTGCAACTTTCCTGAGGATCCTTGGAACGAGTTAGCTCTGAGTGAGTGTAGAATAGTGAAAAAGCATGGACCTGGGGTCTAACGTCTTTTCTACCTCTCCTTGGTTGCACCATCTTGGGCATGTTACTAGGCCTTCCTAAGACTTACTTTCCCTAAAAAGGAGAGTAGCAAGATTTTCATTGTGGGGGGTTTGCAAGGCTCAAATCAGAGCACAACCGCAAAGTAACTAGCGGTGCGCCAGCACACAGGGTGCAATCAGAAATGTTACTTTCTTTCCCGCTGCGGTTCCCTTGGAGAATGACGGGATGGAGAGGGCAGGGTTGCAAGAGCCTGTAAAGCACAGCTGTCCCAGCCTCCTCCTCAGACAAGGATCCCTTCTACCACATTCTCGACAGATGGGAAATCCAAGCTCTGCTCGAACGCAGGCAGGGATGCAATGAGAGCCCCACCACCTACTCGAGCGGTCCATCCTGTGCGGACGGGCTCTCGCTGTCAGGAAGCTCTTCCTGTGAGCCAGCATTTGCCTCCCTCTAACTTTCTACTCAGAAACATTTAAAAGTGACAACAAAAACAACTAACAGTTCTTGTGCACCTACTTCACCTCGTGCACTGGCCTAAGAGCTTTTCGGCATTATCGGATTTGATCCTTACAGTGCCCAATGAAGCAGAAATTAATACTGCCCTCCTTATGCAGATGGAGAAACCAAGGCTTGGAGAGGCTATGCAACCTGCCAGAAATGTCTTACATAGCAAGTGGACGAGCTGGGACTTGAACCCAAGTCAGTCTGACTCTGGACTCATGCCGTGATCCTTTGACTCCACTGCTGTCCTCGGCAACTTGAGCACGTAGTGTGGTGTTAGGTTCAGAGGAAGTGCTCAGCAAACGCAGAATGAGCGAAGGAATGAACAAACGAACACATGCTAAAGAAGCATCCTATTGCAAAGTAGTCAGGAGCTGCAGTGCTACGAACCATGTTCTGTCGGGTCCTTCAGCACCTCCTGGCTCATGCTGTCTTTGGAACTTAGCACCACATTAAGCAGATACAAATGTAAAGTATGCACTCTGTCCAGTGTGAAGTTTCCTAGGTGTGTGTGTGTGTGTGTGTGTGTGTGTGTGTGTACATACATTTTCAGTGGTGCACCCTGGATCTAGTAGTACAGATTTTTAGCAGCGTCTTAGTTACTGTTTAAGGTCCTTATTATATTCCTATACAACCTCTCTGCTTTATCTTTTTTTTTTCCCAGTGAGAAAATCATAAAATAGAAAAGCTACAGAAATTTGAGAGATTTGCCTAGCAGGCCTAAAACATACATGTATATTTTTAATTTCAAAATTGCATTCAGTAAGATTTAGACAGATACATTTTGGATTTTTTAAAATGTGTATTTGTTTTTGAGAGAAAGAGGGAGAGCGTGAGCGGGGAGGGGCAGAGAGAGAGAGAGAGGATCCGAAGCAGGCTCCAGGCTCTGAGCTGTCAGCACAGAGCCTGACGCGGGGCTCAAACTCACAAACCATGAGATCATGACCTGAGCTGAAGTCAGACGCTTAACTGCCTGAACCACCCAGGTGCCCCCAGACAGATGAATTTTGAACAGATTTTGTGGTGGGTGGGCGGGGCTTTGTAAGGATTCAGAGGGCTCTATCCAGTCTCCCATCCTATCCCATATCTCCTCTCCCCACCTCCCCAGACCCCTGCTGTTTTCAGTCAGGAGCATATACAGAAAACCTCTGGGTGACACATGGGCTGCCCAGCATCGTGGCTGCCCGCTGCAGCCCCTGCTTTGTCCCTGGGCCTGGTCCTCATCCCTGGCTCCTGCTTTTCCCTTGTGACTGTGGACTCTGCCTTGTGACTTGATTCTACTGATCCAAGTATGCACTTCTCTGTCCAAGTCCAGTGTCTGCACTGGTTCCCTAATGACCAAGACCAGCCTCCTGTTTCATCCTCTACTAGGGATGGGAATTTTGTCTCAGAAGCCCAGTGTAGGCATCCTTATGCCAAATCAGATCCCTGTTGAGTAAACACCATCTGAGACCCATTGTTGGCCTTCGTGCCAGCGAGGAAGTCAGAATTCAATGCTAGTAGGGGAGGCAGGCGTGCAAACATAGCATTGTGATATAATGTAACATTGGACTATGGACAAAAGAATACTGGCAACCATAATCTTTGGTTAAGTAAAGAAAGACTAACAATCCTTTTGTGTTTTGCTTTTTTTCTTTCTCTTGGTTAAACACTGTAACTCAGCTATATTTAATTTCACTATGATCAGTCACAAATGCTTGATAAGAAAACTTGTAGACTGTAAGTGACTAGTGGCAGGGTGTAACTATTACCTTATTAGTTTCATTGTCAATTATTCAGCATTTCGTGATGTGCAATTATGTCCAAATACTTGTGTGCCATGTTGAGGGCTGAGCATACATAGACAATTTGAATCAACCATCTTGAAGTGGATTAACCAGGTCAGCTAATGTTAGCAATGCAGGCAAACTCAGAACTATTATATTCCCCTTTACTATGGAACATTGGTAAGAGGGTTTGTCATGAGTTAGGTCATTCTAAGTCTCTATCCCATTGTGCGTATGGATAGACAAAACCCTACATTCATAACCCATTAATGTCAGATAAAATAATGCAAGTCATGCAGATGCGCACCGCACACATCCCAGAGTTCTTTCCAGCTATCATTTAGCAGACAATGTCAAGACCACAGACTTGTCACATTCCCACCCACTCATAATACAAAACATTTACAATAGTGAGAATATAAGAATAATGAAAATTTTATTTTTGTACTTTTAAAGTGTCATTCTTGTGCTGTGTTCTGGATGCTCTTAAAAAAAAAAAGTTTACTTATTGAGGTGGGGAGGGGCAGACAGAGAGGGAGCGAGAAACCCAAGCAGGCTCCACACCATCAGAACAGAGCCTAATGTGGGGCTCTGTCTCAAAAGCTATGGGATCGTGACCTGAGCCGAAATCCAGAATTGGATGCCTGACTGAGCCTCCCAGGTGCCCCTGGTTGCTCATTTAAATGTCTACATTAATCACTGAATCGGAACCTATTGGAAACTTTTGGTTCTCAGCGTGAGTTAGCCACTGTAGGCCTCAAAAGCAGGATGGCACTTAAGACTCTCCTGCTCTTGTCCAATCAAGAGTCTGGTTAGGGAGACCAAACTTGTCTGGAAGACTCTCACCAAACAACTTGCAACCATGCATATGTAGGTCTCATTGATAATCAGAGCTATAGGAGTTAAAGAAAAAAAAGAAAGAAAGGAATGATTTTTATGAGCTAGAATACATAGTAAGAGTTCCTTTAGTTAGGAGTAAGACCTTACTGGAGGCTAGATGGATGCTCAGGATTATTATATAAGAACCAGAAGATTCTATTCCCAAATATATAAGGTTGATGTTAACAGCTTATGACATCATTAGCTCTGATTCAGCTGGGTGCCTGGAAATCTCCTGTCGTGTCTTTTTTCTCATCAAGCCATCAAGCTTGAGAAGTCCTAGTAGTAAAGTAACGAGTGCTTTCTGTTAGGATTACTTTAGAACTACTTCTCATAAAACAGCAATAAATAATACTGTTATGGCATTCTAGTGCTGTAGGTGGGCATGCCATAAACCGACATCCCCATGTCCAGCCTTCCCACCGTTATCCCCACTGCTTGACTATAGATTGCTCACAGCATGGAGAGGAGGGCGAGAGAGGCACTGAGGGGTGAGTGTATTTCTCAGCGTCTTCCCAATGAGGCCTAGAGAGCTATCTACAGATCTAGCTGTATATGAAAAAGGAACGGCAGCCGTTTAGATCAGCGCTGGAAGCTGTGAATACAGTCAATATGTCTACTGAATGGTACATATGTTTGACTAGAAACAGACACATGGGTTTATGTGTATACAATTTCAGTCTGTGCAGGGCAAGGGAATTCTCTGGGGTCCTTCATGCTCACCACTCAACCTTGAAGAGAGAAGCTCTATAACTGGCCCAAAGTAAGGGAGAGGTGGCCATAGAGTAGTCAAGACGGGGGCGAGTTCCTGGAGTACCTAGACTCCCCTGTAAATGGGCCACCAACCCCACTCACGTGTTTTCCTTACATGCTGGTGCTGCTGGAAATGTCCCGGTGAAGGCATAGCATGGCCTCGGATTCCACGTCCCCTCTCTGCCCCTGAAACACCAACACAAACTTTCTCCCCACGGTGCCCACCCACTACTGGCCTGGCTGCTTCAAAGCCCTGAAGAACTGTAAAGATCCCAATCTCCCTTCCCTTTAACTAGAGCAGGGGCTGCTAAACGGCCTCTTGCTGCCTTTTGCGTGTGGTGCTAATTAACACGATCCAAGTTACAATATGTGTTAAAGATTCCAGTTTTGTTACTTATTTAATGAGCTTTGTGGGATTTGAACATGAGGCTCGAAGTAGCAGGGGAAACCTCATAATTAGTTTCAATTACAAGAAGTTCCTACGCATTAAGACTATTTGATGAACTGCAGAGGGAAGGAACTACCGACCAGATACAAATCACTAATTTTCTTGCATTTATTATTATACTTATTTTCTTCCTAATTAGTACTGATTGGCTTATGATCCTAATTAATGCAAAGGAATTTGGAATGGTATACAATGGTATGGATTAGAAGATGCCAGCATGCACAACTGCTACATTATTGCTAATTGTTATTTACATGAGGCCTGGAAGACTAAGTAATGCAATGCCTAATTAGCATTAAAGATATGGTATCCATTTCCAATTTACACTAAAGCAATGGAGATCAAATTGTCAGTTTAAAAAACTCAATCTTTAGATTCCAAGAATTGCACCATTGCATGGTGACCTCCACCTAAGGGGAGACTTTTTTTCTTGTCTCCGACTGCATCTTGCCAGGGTTTGGCTAGAACTCTGCAAAAAAAGTTACACTGGAATACTCAGCATCACACTGGCAATGGGCTGTGGTGCTTAAGGAGTAGAGCAGGGAGCCAGTTGGCAAAGAGACCAAGCATAAGGCCTCTGTTTATTGCAAGCGGAAGGTGTGTGTGCTTGCTGGAGAGTGGGGTCCTGTGATGGTAGGCTTCTGGGAAGACCTCAGCCCATCGCGAGGTCATGGAGACTGTGAGTGACACCCGTGGAGTACTAAGGATGCCGATTCTGGGGAGCTGGATGATCACCAAGTATCAGGGGGGCAGATGTGGCTTGCCTGGTGTGGCATGCTGAGAACGAAGAGAAAGCATTGGATCAGAGAGACCTAAATTTCAATTCTCAGGCCCAAACACGCTCAAGCGGACCTGCTCATCTCTGATTACACCACTTTTCCTATGGCAAATGCAGGCCCCCAACCTAATCTGTACTCACTCCCCTGGTGAGTGTCACGGGGCTCGAAGGAAACCTGCTGGGGTATATACCCTTTGGCTGAGACCTGCCCTTGCTTCCTGTCATGGCTTCTGCATGGAAGTTTCTACCTACTTTGCCAGTTCCCTCTGCCCCTTTCTTCAACCGGCCCCTAATCTCTTCCCCTTTTCCGTCTGTCTTCTCCTTTGCTTCTGCCTTAACCAACCCCCGTTGGAATGAAAAGGAAGAATATTGAAGGAGCCAGGAGACCTGCCTGACTTGACTTTACAAGAGTCGTTTCACATCTTAGGATTTGAGGTTCTCTGGTGTATGAGGCAGAAATGCTAACATCTGCTGTTCTGTCCCTTCTTGACTGCAGTGCCTAGAAAGACAAACGGGATTAACACAGGTGAAAGCCCTTTAGAAGTTATAAAGTTGTATATATGTGGGAAGGATTCTTAGAGTCAGTTCAACCGTTTTATCTTCACGGGGAGAGCTATCAGTGCCCGATGGAGTGAAGGTTAAGGCAGTGGTGTTTCCCTTTTTCACTGTGGTGCTGACACACACACAGCACAGAGGCAGTTCCCAGAGACGACTGTAGAGCTGAACAAAGCCGAGGAGGGAAGGCGAAGACCCCTGAACTCCACACAGGAAGTTCCTCTTCTCCACAAGTTCTGAGTATGTTGTACACTGATGGCCCCATTTCACTGAAAATCTGGGCCAGTGTGAGCAGACTCTAGTTTATGTAATTCTCTGAGGGATTGTTTTGAGAAGACTTTTCATCTTCCAGGTAAACATTGTTCCTGGCCATTAGGCTTTATTTAAAATTGCTATTCTCTGCAGCCTTGTCAGAGAGAAAGAGAGAATGACTAATAAGGTAAGTAGCTACTTGATGTTTAACATAACATAAGCTCTGTTTTGGGTTTTTGCGATAGCCTCATTAAAAGTTCACGATGAACACTGGGTGTTTTATGTAAACCAATTTGAAAATAAACTATTTTAAATTAAAAAAAAAGAATAAAAAAAAAAAGTTCACAATGGTCCTATTGAGTTTTGATTTCTTAAAGTTGGGATAAGACACTTTCCTGACAAAGATCAAATCAAATCATTTGCCAAAGTAACCTGCCTGATATAAGTATATAATGTAAAATATATACCATTTCCCCAAGACAAGTAGTCATGGCCGTAGGAAATTCATTATTTACTCCATTTTTAATTAGTTAATAAAATAACCATGTTAAGAACACTTAATGTCACACATTTTATACGAATTTTTGCAGTTGTAAGATATGTCACACCTCATACTAAGCATATACACATACAGTATGGATGTATTCTATATATGTATGCAAATTTGGACTGCATACATTATATGTATAATTATCCATGTATGTTATATATATGTACATATATATACATTTAAAAATGTGTTCTTCACATGTTTGCTTACAAAATATAAATAACATGGCCAGTTATGTATTTACTACCATGTAGCTTAAGACGCAGAATATTGCCAATACCTGTGACCCTCCCATGTATGTTTCCTTCACTCCCCACACAGTACCTTTGAGTAAACTTGAAAAAGTTGACCCCCTTCCTTCGAGTTGAGATGCATTGTTCACACCAAGGGTAAAAAGCTTGGGAATAGCTTTCGAAGGTCTAGATTTTAGCTTTAATCACCCTCTCGGCTGGATATCCTTGTGCAATGTACAGAAATCCTTAGGCAACCCTGCCCAACCTCCTTTTCCTTGTAGTTTTATCATATATAAATAGACACATGGACCGTGAATGCCATATTACTTTTTTCATACTTTTGAAATAGTATGAACATAAATAGACTTATGTTCTTCTTGGTCAACATCCTATTTCTGAGATTCATCTAGGCTAATACGTGTACCTGTGGCTGGGTTGCTAATTTTCTTTGCTAATAGCATTCCTTTGTATAAATAATCTACAATTTACTGATCCATTTACCTGTCAGTGGACACCCAAGTTGTGCCCAGTATTTTGGTATTTAATGTTTTTTTCAATGTTTTTTTTTTTTTTTCCAATTTATTTCTGACGCGGTGGAGGGGCAGAGAGGGAGACACAGAATTTGACGCAGGGTCCAGATTCTGAGCTGTCAGCATGGAGTGCGACACTGGGCTCGTACCCATGAACCGCGAAATCATGACCTGAGCTGAAGTCGGACGCTTAACCCACTGAGCCACCCAGGCGCCCCCAGTATTTTGTTATTAAAAAAAAATGAGTGCCCGGCATTTTTTCCCCCTTGCATGTGTGCATGAGTTCCTTCAGAGGAGATACTCAGGGATGGAGCTGCTGAGTAATACATCTTTGATTTTACTATATGATGTCAAATTATTTTTCAAAATGATTGTAGCAACTGATACTCCCAATGGCAGTATTGCTGTATAACCTCTCCAAACCTGGGTCTTGTCAGATTTTAATTGTTGCTAATGTGGTGGACTTGGCTTTAATTTGCATTTTCTTGATTACATATGAAGTTGGCCATTTTTCTGGTGTCCTTTTATGTGAAATGCCCTTCCATGTCTTTCATCCAGTTTGTTTGTTTGTTTTTTAATCAGGTTGCTTGTCTTTTTCTTATTAAACTGTGGGAGTTCTGTAAATATTCGGAATCCTTCTCCATTGCTGGTTACATGCAAAGCAAATATTTTCCCAGTTGGTAGTTTATCACTATCTTTACAATGTCTTTTTTTTTTTTTTAATTTTTAACTTTTATTTATTTTTGAGAGACATAGAGACAGAGTATGAGCAGGGGAAGGGCAGAGAGAGAGGGAGATACAGAATCTGAAGCAGGCTCCAGGCTCTGAGCCGCCAGCACAGAGCCTGATGCGGGGCTTAAACTCACAGACCGTGAGATCGTGACCTGAGCTGAAGTCGGCCGCTTAAGTGACTGAGCCACCCAGGTGCCCCTACAATGTCTTTTGATACACACTTTTTATTAAGAGAGATTTATCAATTCTTTATAGTTCTCACTTTTTCTGCTTTAAGAAATATTGTCTCATCCTGAGGTCATAAAGTGTTTTCTTTTTTTTTTTTTTAATTTTTTTAATGTTTATTTATTTTTGAGACAGAGAGACACAGAGCATGAGTGGGGGAGGGGCAGAGAGAGAGGGAGACACAGAATCCGAAACAGGCTCCAGGCTCTGAGCTGTCAGCACAGAGCCCGACGCAGGGCTCGAACTCACAGACTGCGAGATCATGACCCTGAGCCGAAGTCGGACGCTCAACCGACTGAGCCACCCAGGCGCCCCACTGAGCCACCCAGGTGCCCCCATAAAATGTTTTCTAAAATTTTAAAGTTTCAGCTATCACATGTAATTATGCAATCCATTTGAAAGTGTATTTTAATACATGGTGTTTTATGTATTTGAATACATGGTGGGGTAAGTCTCTCCATCTTTTCTTCTTTAGGAGACGTTAGTTATTCATGTAACTGCTATTTAGGCTCTTCATAGGAGTTTTAGATTTATAAAGTTAAAAAAAAATCTTCTTATTGAAATTTTGAATGGAATTCCAGCCAACCTATAGGTCAGTTTGGAGAGAATTGATACCTTTATGATAATGAGTTTATCCATCAATAAATAGCTTCCCAATTTCATTTTTTCTGTACTTCAGTAAGTCTCAGTTTCAAAAATGAAATCATGCACCCATTCATTTGGATTTATTTCTAGGTAACATATTATTTTCATTATCATAATTCTGCATTTCTATATACTAGCAACAAATAGAAATAAACATCAAAAAGGCTTTTCTGTATATATTTAGTAACTTTGTCTTACTATATTTTATTAATTTTGATAACTTGTACACGTATTGTTTCTGGATTTAAATGTAATCATTTTATAAGCTGTTCTATTTCTACTTTTCCGAACCTTATATCATTCATTTCTTTGACTCTTCTTATCTTGCTGGCTGAGACCTTGAATGCAACTTTGAACAGAAGTGTTTATAGAGGGCATCCTTGCCTCGTTCTGATCTTAAACGGAAAGATCTAATGTTTCACTGTTAGATGTGATGCCTACTGGAGGCTTTTCTCTGGATATCATTTACCGGGATAAGGAAGTTTCTTTCTTAGATTGCAGAAAGCTTTTGTCATAAATGAATGTTGACTTTTATCGGATGACTCCTATATCAGTTGAGATAATTATCTGGCTTTTTCCCTTTGTTCTGTTAATTTGGGGAATCACATTATATGTTGTCTAATGTCAAATCAAAATTGTATTCCTGAGTTAAATCAAATTTGATCAGAATGTATCCTTTTAAATTCATGGCTACATTAGATTTTCCATTATTTTGTTTGGACTGTTTATATCTATGTTTATGTGTGGGATTGACCATCTATTTATTTGTTTGGTTTTCTCATTCCGTGTTCATCCGACAACGATCTAGACCGCATCGTGGGGAGAGTTCCGTCTTCTGTGCTATGAGCAAGTTTGTGCACGAATGGAATTCTTGGTAAAACTAACCGCAAGTCTTGGACTGGGTTTTACTGAGAAGATTTTAAACTACTGATTTAATTTATTTAATGATTAAAGGGAAATTTGGCTTTTTGATTTTTTCTTAAATCAATTTTTGTAAGTTATATTCTTCTCAAAAACTGTGCCTGTTTCATCTAGGTTTTCAAATACGTTGGCATCTAGTTGTTTATAATTAGTCTCTTCATCTTAAGTGCTTTTGCAGCTGTATACCCTCCATAACACTGGTTTTTATCTTTCCTTCTTTCTCTATTATATATATATTTGCCTTCTGTCCTTCCCTTCCTCCCTCAATTTTCTTGTCATACATTCATTAGTTGTATCAGTCTTTTCAAACAAACGTCTGCCTTTGTTGACCTTCTCTGTTATATCTATGTTTTATATGTTATTGATTTCTGTTTTTATCTTTATGACTTCCTTTCTTCTACTTTCTTTGGGTATATTCATTTAAAAATAATTTCTAGTATCTCAAGTTGCATGGTAAGCTCTTCTTGTTTTAGTCTTTCATCGAGCCCTTTTTATTTTCTAAAATAAATCATTAAACTTCTAAATTTTTCTCTAAGAACCAAGCTAGCTGCACCCTACAGTTTTGATATGCTGTATTTCTGCTAATATTTCATTCTAAATATTTTGACCCATGAGTTAATTAGAAGTGTATTTTCTAATTTCCAGCAATTTGAGCTTTTTAAAATTGCCTTTTCATTATTGGGTTTTAATCTAATTGCCTTTTGTTGGAGAATATGAACTCTGACATGATTCTGTGAAATTTGTTAGCTGTGCTCCATAGTGTCATCAATTTTCATTATTGTTCTATGTGTGCTTTGTTGTATTTTCTATTAGTTGGAGGTGGCATTTATGTACATTTATTAAAATGAGATTTGCAAGTTGTTTTTCTGCAATTTCCTATATCCTTTCTCAATGTGGTTTTGTTTGCTTGATCCGTTACTGAGAATGACTGGTTGAAATGTTCCCTTCTGAGATTGTCTGTCAATTTCTTTCTGTCATCTTCGTTTCATATACTCTTTATCTATGTTATTCTGTACATACAAGCTAGAGACTTCATTAATTTTAAATTTTTATTCATTTATTTATTTTATATGATTTATTGTCAAGTTACCTAACAGACAGTGTATACAGGGTACTCTTGGCTTTGGGGGTAGATCCCTGTGATTCATAGCTTACAAACAACACCCAGGGCTCATCCCAGCAAGTGCCCTCCTCAATGCCCATCACCCATTTTCCCCACCCCCATCTACCCTCAGTTTGTTTTCTGTATTTAAGAGTCTCTTATGGTTTGCCTCCCTCTCTGTAACTACTTTTTTTTTCTTCCCCTCCCCCATGGTCTTCTGTTAAGTTCAAGCTAGAGATTTTAAATCTTCTTGGTTTTAACTGAACAATATACCATTAAGGTTGTGTTATGATCCTTTTGACCATCAAAAACTTTTTGTAGGCAAAAGTCATTAATGGCTACTGTGGCTAATTTTATTATATCATTATATCAGCTTTCTATTACTATTTACATGGTATATTTCCCCATACCTTTATACCCACTCGTATGTTTTCATATATTTTAGGTGTACGTTTTATAACCAGTATATTTCTGGATTATGAATTTGAGGATCCAATCTAATCTTTTTTTTTTTTCTTTTAAAATTTTTTAATGTTTATTTATCTTTGAGAGAGACACACAGCCTGAGCCAGGGAGGGGCAGAGAGAGAGGGAGACACAGAGAGAGAGGGAGACGCAAAGCAGGCTTTAGGCTCTGAGCTGTCAACATAAAGCCCAACATGGGGCTCAAACCCTTGAACTGTGAAATCATGACCTGAGCCAAATCTGGATGCCCAACCGATTGAGCAACCCAGGCTTCCCAGAATCTCGTCTTTATATTCATAAAAAAAAGAATGTCTTGTCTGCTATATCTTGAAAATAGAAACATGTTTGTGATTTACTTTCAAATGTTAATACAAAGTGATCTACCAACTTCTCTCCTTAATATCATAACTTACTTTTTTAAGTTTATTTACTTATTTTGAAAGAGAGAGAGAGGGAGAGAGAGGGAGCATGGGGAGGGGCAGAGAGAGAATCTCAAGCAGGTTCTCCAGGGTCAGTGTGGAGAGCTCTATGTGGGGCTTGAACTCACGAACCATTGAGATCATGACTGAACTGAAATCAAGAGCCGAATGCTTAACTAACCAAGCCACCCAGGTACCCCTTATCATCACTTATTTTTTTTCTTAGCCTTATTCAGACAATCTGAAATTCAGTTAAGTGAAGATGCTATACAATAAATAAATTGTGGCTTCATTTTGAAAAGTAATGTTTGACTTGTTTCTGTGACTATATTCTATGAAGTAGAATTTTAAGCCACTTTTCTTTCTAAATCCTAAACCAAAACCTTGGAATGTGGCATCCACATCTCCTCCTTTCCAAATATGTATACATTTCTATTTTTTTCTACAAGAGTCTATAACTTTTAACAGAAACTAAAATAAGTATATAACCTTAAAAAAATAAAGGTTAAGAATTGCTTATCTTAGCGGAATATCAACAATGAAAAAGGTTCGCATTCATAGGAGAATTCTAGAAACTATGTCTGGGAAAAGGGAATCAAAAATATCCCATGAGAAACAGCATATATAGCGATATCTATCTATACATGTTTGTTTGTCTAACTAGAGACTGATTTGCCTATTTACACAGAATCAACATACACACATGCCCATACCATATATGCCCGTATGTGGCACTCTGCTAAAATGCAACAGTAAATTGGAATAATGAATGGAGTTGCTGATAATAAATTTACTTTAATTATGTATATTTTTCTACCACAAGCTTAAGGATAATAAAGATTTTCACTCAGGGAACCAAACCAGTCATTGCTGGGAAAACCAGGACAGGACTCGAACTAAAATGGGTAATTCTAAACTAACATTACCCATCTTGACCTCCCCGCCAGGCTTGCCTCCAAGTGACTCGGCCGTTTCCATAAATCACATCTTCCTCCCAAAGACGAAGATATCTCAGATATTCAAAAGAATGTGGCAGGGCTTTGAAAGAATTTCGAAGAGAGCTCCAAAACATTTTGAGCAGAGGCAGCTGCACGAGCTGTGTTGTCTCGTCACTGCTGGGCAGGCAATCATCCTCGTGCAAGGCTTCGGCTGCCAGTGGCTTCATGAGTCTCATTAGTCCTGTGTATCTCCAATATCATACATGATTGGAGAATGGTCCACAAAATAATTTAGAAAGCTGTTCTGCAGAAGGACCTTTAAATATGTTAAGTCTATGACTATGTCTCTGGGATAAGGTGACGCATTGCCATCTCGAGAGGCAATGCCCACTGGGAAGGAGATGTCTGGTTATGCACCCTAGTAGAAGCAATATCACTTTACAATTGTTCCTAGGATACACTGTGGCGTAATGTGTGTTTTCCTTCCTCACATTAAAACCAAAAGCCTAGAAATTGCCTGTTCTTTTCCTCTGGCAACAAGACTCTACTGGAGTATTATATACTCTAGTTTTCTGCTCCAAATACTGTTTTTAAAACAGAAAGTCTTATGTAGCTTCCCCTGCAGGATCTCTCTGCCCATCACTGTAAACTGGGAGGGAATCGTGGGACTTTGAAAATGCAGCTGGTTAAAGGTGGAACCCTGAAAGGAACACTGAAAATGAACAGTAGTCCTAAAAGCTGATTAAATGTAACCCTGCGGATACTAAATGGTGGATTATAGAGTGATTACTGAACAACTGATAGGGCAAATACACACTATAAAAACAGAACAGCTGTACTGTAGACTCAAATTAAGGCCAGTTAGAGATGATGTAGAAGAATCATCACACAAGTCACTGCGGCCTTGGGTGAGGTTCATACAAAATACACATCACTATGCTTCTTGATGGGTTCCAAGGCTTCATGAACATTAATCAATGCACGAGTCCAGAATTAATATTACTACTAGTTAAATTGTTAACATGCAGGGTTGTCTGGGCCACTTAAAAGCCAGACAGGAACAGAAGCACAGCTGTAGAGAAGCAAAATCTGGCCAATGTGAGGCTCTAATGAAGTTAGAAGTTATCTGAAAGTGAAAGCAATGGTACCTGCGGCTTATCTCAGAGTCAGTGAACATTCTCTGCAAATTGAGCGTGGACTGAGCCTCCTACGTAAACTTTAAATCACGGCAGGCTACATTAGTAATGACAACAATTAATAATGTAATAACCAACAGGTGCCCAGTATCTGTCAGGCACTGTTAGAGCAAAGTACTTTAGCTGCAAGACCTCCTAAATACATTCCACACCTTTATGGTGTATAATCATAATCATAACCATGACCACAACACCACCTTATCCTTGTATCATTTCGTAGTTATGTATGGTCTTGTGGTTCCATACCTCTTATAAGACAGGGCAGGAAACAATCATCTTCTGATAAATGACAGAGCCTAAAATCAGAAAAGATGGGTCCCCTGTGCAAAGATGGACAGAAAACAGGGATTTACTGTTGTGGTTCTTTCCTGTGGTTTCATACCATCACAATCCATTGGCAAAGGGTAAACAGTAAGGGGTTACTTAACCAGGCTGACGGCTTACGCCTGTCACTAAGCCCAGAAGAAGCCACTCGAGCTGGCTTAGACTGATGGGTGTTTCTGGTGTTACTTGGCAAGAGGAACAAGGGCTGATACTGCAGCAGGAGGGATTGAAATTACATGTGCCAACCTGCTCCAACCAGAAGGGCCATGGGGTGGTGGCTGTGAAGAACACGGATGTGGGGTCAGGTTGGCTTAGAGCAAATCTTTGTTCTACTCCCTGTGAGCTTTAAGTCCTTAGAAGTCTACTTCGCTTCTCTGGGCCTCAGTTCCCTGATCTGTGTAATGGGGAGAACAGTAATATCTATTTCTTAAGGCTGCTTCATCAGAGGAATGATGAAATTATACATATGAAACACTTAGAATGGCACCTAACACCTAATAAGTCCTTAACGGTTACTTATTATTTAAAAAAATATTTCATACCTTTTAAATTCTCTCATCTTGCTTTGATAAGTACAAAAAAAATCCAATCCTATTATTCCATAAACTAAAATGACTTTCTTCACATACTCCCTCTCTGCATTTTACTGGGCTCCTAACTGGGATTTATTCACTAAGCCTGACTCCCACCCAATAAGTTCCTCATGAGGCTTGGGAATTTGAAGACTGAAGGGCCACAGGAACTATCTGACAGGGGTTTTCAGTAACCCCTCAGAGAGCACACATACTGTCACTGCGACTATATCGTTGACTTCAGTGAAGCCATCCTGTGACCTTGGACAAGTCCCTCAATTGCTCCAGAAATTGGTGTTGCCATTTATAAAACCAGATGCAGAAACAAAAAAGGGGCCTCAGGGTGTGGACTGGGTTTGCAGAGGACACTGCTACTGGAGCCCCGACTCCTCAGGAAAGCTTGGGTGCCCCGCCCCCGCCTCTGCCCCACCCATGATGCCACGCTCCCTTCCAAAGCCTTTAAAAGTGGAGGTCACAAAAGTCTTTAAAAGTGGCCTTTATAAGCCTGCAGGGAATTATGTGACGTACTGGGCACAGGAATAAAATAAGAGGAAGAGTCAAATATTCAGCTAGAGGGGAAATACATGAAGCATAGCACTTTCAGTCTCTATAATTATCTATCCAGAGAACAATTTATCTTGTTGCTCAGCAAACTTGATAGCTTACTGGTATGGATACAACCAAAAGTTGCATTGTTACTTGGTTAAATAGACTTTTCAACAATCAGGCAAACTCAGAAGAGTTGGTGGGGGGTAAAGCCAGAGCCGTGAATAAAGAAAAAAAGACTCTAGGCAGGGAATACCCTAAATGATCTAATAATCACAGAATCACGCAAATTAGATGTGGAGGGATGGAGCTTGTGCACAGCTCCCTGGGACGGCTGCTCTAGAAAGCCGAGGTATGCGGACCCTCCAGCCCGGTCCCCTGCCTCCCCGGGCCGGCTCCCTGCCATATGCTTGCTTCCCAGGCTTTCTGCTTTTATGCATTTCAATGATGCTACCATTTTCCTCACCCAATTTGTATATTTTACACCTGTATAGGAGAATGTTATTGGAAGTGTCATTTATTCCGGAGCCGTGAAGCCACAAATAGCGATTCATTCCAACAGGAACTTCAATTCACACAATCAAGCAATTGAGGGGCTTTTACTACCTTTAACTCCACCCCACCGTCCTCAAACTTCCGCTTTATGGGGAGCTCTTTTTATGCTTCCTACAATAAGCCCGCTCTGAATATAAATGCACATTTCCGATGTATATGGCACTTTCGAACAGCGTGAATAGAAAATCTTGGAAAGATGCTGCAGTGAAGCAGCCGCAAACGTAATACCCTGTTGTTTTTATTGCTAATTAGAAACAAAACACAAGTTCGACCTTATTGCAGGCTAATCAGCTATTAAAACTAAGCGCTTCTTTAAGAAACAAAAATCAAATCCGGTTGCCTCCTTTAGATGCATGAAAAGAAAAAAAAAAAAGCATCTCTGCACTGATGCAAATTCACCGAGTAGTTCCTGTGTACGATGCGAAACGCAGGCCGGGCAGTCGGTAGTCTCCGGCCAAAGACACGGCTGCCGTCATAACCCCTAGATGCTCTTCTCTCGGGAAGACCTGCTATTGTCAGAAAGATGAATTCTAAAACAACTCCATATTGTGCCATCTGCAGATTTTATTGACAAAGGTGTCAAGTCCTGCAGAACTGAAAGTTGTTTCCCTTGTCATGAGATAAATAAGCAGGTTTGCTCGAGCTCTCAGCTTTATTCAATTTGCTTAGATACAAGGTGACTGTAAGCATTGATTCCATGTAAGACCGGATATAGATTTTTTAAGGGAGGTGCATGTCCTGAGAGTTAGATTCACCTCTTGAAGCCGATGGCTTTGCAGCTTGGCTCACAGATCCAAGGAGAGAGAGAGAGCAAAGCTACTGGAACCTGAGAGATTACGGTGAGACCCGGCAAGCCGGTTGACCAGCTTTCATTGCTGGGCCTTGGGGATTCACAGCCTGGTGCAGCTGGTATTGAGAGGCTTAAAGATTCACTAGGACAGTGGTTCTCTAACTTGAGCAGGTGTTAGAATCTGGGGGGCTTGTCTGATCCCAGGTTCCCAGTACCAGGGACCCCTTGGGGTTGATACCTGAGAATCTGCATTTCAAACAAGTTCTCAACTGAGGCTAATGCTTTCTATCCGGGGGCCTGGTCTAACACAAGGCTCTCATTTACAGGTGAATGAATACACCAAGACCTGGAGGAAAAAAATACAGATTTTTAGAGGTTGCACCCACACAGGTCTAGAAACCCGGTGTTTCCTGCCTTCACATTCAGGGTCCTTGCTGTTTCCCTAAACCATGCTTGCAGCCCTTCTGCCTGCTACACACAAATATAACCTCCATCTAGAGATAAGGAAGTAGTTTCTGAAGCTGGAGGCAGGAGTGGAGTGCTTTCTTCCTGCCGGAAACGTCTACGCGTGCATTCGAGGTAACAGCCTCCATGCTTGAGAAAAAAGGAAAAGGTCTTTGGAAATTCCTCTCTACACTGCTGCTGGTCAGAGGAGAAGAGGAGCCAGGGAGGCATGGGGCTCTTCAGAAATGGACTTGGTTGTCTTACACTGTAATGAGTTTCCGAAGACTAGAAATCTTTCCTTCGCAGAGGAATGTGGCAGAAGGTACTTGTGAGTCAGAAAAGCTATCTGGGGCTGTGTGACCTGTAAGGTACCTTCTCACTTTGAGATTCTATGATCTATGAAGTTGTCTCTTTTAACACACATTGTAGTAAAACGTCCTCCTTTCTACCTTTACCACACCAGTTTGTAACGAGATGCAAGCTGTAATCGAATAATGCTGAACCCTGAACGCTGTTAACTGTGCAAACTACTATTTCCTGAGTCTTATTTCAGCAATTTCGAAAACGCGTGTCCTGACACTTATATTAAAACACAACCAGTTGCTCTACATCGGCTTAACCTACTTTATTGTCTTCTCAGCTTTTCTCGATATCTGAGATTATATTATAGACTTAATGCCTTGCCTACTGTCTGGGCCCATGGAGACCAGAACAAAACTTCACGTCTCTTGGCCACTGCTCTAAACACAGTGACACTGAATCAATATCAGCTCAGTGAATGAAGCTGAAGGTTGCTTAGGTCCAAATTAGCCTCTACAGAGGTTTCCGGAAACATGAGTTTAGTAACCAGGAAGGAACTGGTTATAAACCTATTAAATAAAGAACATGGAAGGAGGGGCGCCTGGGTGGCTCAGTCGGTTGAGCGTCCGACTTCAGCTCAGGTCATGATCTCATGGTTTGTAGGTTCGAGCCCTGCGTTGGGCTGTGTGCTGACAGCTCAGAGCCTGGAGCCTGCTTCGGATTCAGTGTCTCCCTCTCTCTCTGCTCCTCCCCTGCTTGCTCGCTCTCTCTCTCTTGAATATGAATAAACATTAAAAAAAAAAAACATGGATGGAGAAACAAGATGCTTTCATATTTCTTCCCTGCCAGTCGGTATATACACATATGTATACAGTAGGTGGTATTAAGAAAAATAATGAATATTAAATTGTATCAGCTGTGTTTTCTTGAAATCTAGACCATGTTTTGTTTCTCTTAGAGCCTCTCCATGTAAAAGCCTCATCAATTCTATCGGTATGGCTCAAAGTTTCAGATTTGGTCAACACATATACAAAGAATCACCCCACTATATGTAGTGGGATCGTGTAGCTTTGTGATCATTGTCATGGACCAAGCTTCACAAAGTTGTCTTTGAAATTACAGAAGATAATGGTATTCAGAAATTTTCACGGACTACCATTTTGTTTCAAGACTGCGCACTAAGCCTCAGGCTGAGTCAAAGTTCTAATAGTCACTGCCAATAGTATGCTGAATTTGATGAAACTAAGGCAACTCCTTTGAAGTCATACTAGAACAAAGGGCCAAACAAATATGAAAGGCTTAGGGATAAAGTTAAAAACAGGCAGTTTCCAGGAATACAGTTCCAAACAGAAAAATACTGAACAGACCGGAGTTGACTTCTTGCATTGTGACGGGAGGCAAATGCAGATTTGGGCTGGATCTGTAAGGCCAGAATGTCCATTGTTTCATGGGGTTGTCCAGGTAGCGTTCACCAGATGGGAAACCAGCCCTGCTCTGTGCTCAACTTCTAGCCCAGGAGACTAGAGGTGAGAGAAAAAGCCCACCTCAGGGGGCCTCACAGGCAACTCCAGTCAAAAATTGTGGAACAAATGAGTTGTTCAAATCAGCGACTTGGCAGGTGAAGAAAAGCACTAACTCTGAAACCAAACAGATTTGGGTTCAGCCACTTATTATATACATGACCTTAGACAAATTATTCATTTCTCGAGGCTCATTATCCTCACCTGTAGACCTGGGATAGTTCTGGGGAATGTAACATACAACAATATACATGGTGACTATAGTTAACAACACTCTATGCATATTTGAAAGTTGCTAAGAGAGTAGATTTTAAAACTTATCATAAGAAAAAAACATTGTAGCCATGTGAGATAATGGATTTTAACTAAGCTTCTTGTGGTAATCGTTTTGTAATACATACATATATCAAATCACTATGTTGTACACCTTAAACTAATACAAAGTTGTGTGTCAATAAAACTGGAAAATATGGGCATAATAGTACTTATTATCAGGAGATCTGGGATAATTAAGGATATTTTATGAAAAACATAAAACGGCACCTCATCCTAGAGCTTTAAACAAATGTCAACCAACAGCTCTAATTCGCTGAGGGCCATCGTGGGCGGGCACATGGGACTGAAAGCGGCTTGGTAAACAAGGATCGCCATATCCACCTACAACACGATGCCTGATGGTGTTCGCTTTGCACAGCTTTCTATTTTGACATTCAGTAATGGTCCTCCTTTGAAATTCTGTCTCCTCATCTGTTCATTCTGTTAAATGGGGCTAATCACAGTTAGCCCCGCCCATGTCAGGGGGACATTTTCAAGATCACAGCAGATAAAGGAGATGCAGGGCACCATAAATACTGAGTGGTATGAAGCTACTAGGATTAGATTTCCTAAGGCTCATCCTTTTGGGCTTTGGTATTTTGGGGCTTTGTGATTGTTATCACTACAATATGTAAGACAAAATGACATTGGTTCCTCTGCAGAGACAGACACCTCATTACAAAGCCGAGCTTCTGGTTTCTCTCTTGCCCCCTTCTGCAGTGGGAACAGAAAAGAAGCTGGCTTGCAATAAATGTTGATACGATGCCTCTAGAAATCGGGACCTCTGAGGGTGAAGTTTGTATTGACACTCTTAAAATATGAGCCTGTCACAGTGTTTTATGTCATCAATTGTGACTGTCAGTTTCCTTTGCAAGGGAAGGAATAATGGAGCTATTTTGTCCCTTGCTCTTTTTAGACTAGTGTTGGCCTACGGGCTGAGTGCAGCCTGGCTGTGGTCGGGGGTGGGGAGGGATGTGTTTTAGGGGTATGGAAGGTTTTTTGCTGCCCTGTCCTTAATCCTAGACTCAAGAATAGGGAGAGTGAGAGCATGTGGCCCTTACGCTAAAAGGTGTCCCATGTGACTGAGTTTTTTGGCATTCGAAGACTGTCCTCTGATAGCTGGGGAAGATTTTTACCAGCTCGCCAACACTTTTCGTTTGCAGCGGCAATATGTGGCTCTCTGGGGCAGCCTCCTCTTAGCGGGCAGGCACTGGGCTGAAGCTTTAGGAACTCTAGTGTTCTCAGGCCCTACTGGCCCCTGTGAATTGAGCTTGGCTGCCGTAAGATCTGCCCCAGGTTGCAGGATCTTTCTGGGAAGCCAGGTTTGAACTTCTGTGAGAGAGACGTGAAAAAGCACAGCTATCTACTAATAAATCAGAAGACAATTAAAGTTAAAAAGTCAATGCTCAGGAAACATCAAGGATCTGAATTAAATCAACATATCAGGGTAATTCAAAGGCTGGTGCCTGGAAGGCAGCATTTTATTCACAGTCCAATTCATCTATCAAGCGGCATTTCCCCACTTGTGGGGCTCCTTCTGCAGAATGATTTGGGACATTTGCCAGCTACAGCCAGTTTTTCCGGCTGGCGCTCATTCCTGATTGAACACTGGCCAGAGTTTCTAACCAAACTTAGATTAAGCTTATCTGCCGTCCCTCCCTTCTTTGCTCCTTTTTTCCCCTCCTTTCTCTCTCCCCAGAATATCGGTCATGTACACACACTTCCTCTATTTATTTTCCTATATCCACCCAAAATAGACCAGACCGTGTCCAAAAGATATTTCTGGAGGCTCTTTCTACCTGGGATCAGAAAGAACCTACGACACGGCACCTTCTTTTCTTTTCTAGTATCTCCTTGAAGGAACAATTTTAGAACCATTTCACTTGATGATTACAGGCCACTTTCAATGCCTGAGTTGGCCCCACAGTGAAGGTGAATGAATCACTTCAGGGTTTGAGACAGGAGAAGATAATAAGAGAAGAGATAATAAGAGCTGCCTGTAGTAATGATTTACTACAGATGAGAAACTCTCATTCATTCTGTAAGCACATCAGCCCTTTTAATCCTGACAGGAAGTCTTTGCATAGACACTATCCCCCCGCCCCCATTTTACAGATAAGAAAACTGAGGCTCAGAGAGGTTAAGCTTTATGGTAGGTCTCAGAGGTAGTTAAGTTACAGAGCTGAGAGTCAGTTCTGTAAACTGAGGTTGCAGATATATCTGTTCAGATCCAAAGGCTGTAATTTCTATTTTAATCTCAGGGTCCATGAGCCCCAAAAGAAAACAGCAACAACAAATGCAGAAGTACTTTTTGAGCACTTGCTATGTGGTAGGCTCTGTTTTAAGCATCTTACATGAGGTCACTCCCTTAACCCTCACAGCTGGTCTCTGATGCGGTGTATCATTATGCACATATTGTAGATATAAGAGACAAACAGGACATGAACTACAGGGGAGTGTGCAATCGCCCAGACCACTCAGCTGGTGAGTGACAGGGCTGGGGCCCCTGACATCTACTAATCATAATGATGATGGATCATTTCCCTACTTGTCCTGAACAGTGCACCTCAGCCCTGAGGTCGTGTACCTCTCTCACCATCCTTAGTCAACACACGCGAGAACTCACTCGTGTTCTTCCGGATGCATTCTGGTGCCCAGATGAGGCACAGGGGGTCAGGTAAAGACGAGATTACTTCTCTGCAGTCTGGCTTTCTGGAGTTTACACCAGATCACTAACATTTTTTTCAATACTGGCTTGTGTGTGTGTGTGTGTGTGTGTGTGTGTGTGTGTGTGTGTGGTTTAATTATTTACTCACTCAGGTTCATTTGCTTTGGAGCTTCTTGAATGTCAAAGCTTCAGATCTGAAATGCGAGCCAAGCTTTGGCCTTTGCAACAACTCAAGGTTAATGCGGACTGCAAACAAGGGACCTCCCAACGCATTGTGGCTGTGGGCTGCTGTTCCCTGCACCTGCTTCCTGCTCCAGTGCACTTCCTGGGTCTGTTCGGAAGGAGCCTTGATGCCCCCAGGAGCTCTGGTGTGTATGTATGTGTGAATATATATACATACGCGTGCTCCTCCCCTAACGCTGGTCCCACTGCTGACTGGTACGCACACGCAGTCTACTGAAGGTGGCAGCAGGGACTTGGTGAATAATTCCTCAAGGTAGCGGGAAACTGGAAAAAGCTCAGGCTTGGCATCAGTAGACCTGTGTTCCAGTCCTAACTTGGTCACGACTGCTTGATCTCAGCCAGGACCCTTGACCCTATAAGCCTTGATTCTGCCATTTTTAATTTTAGGGATTAAACTAGATTACTATTTTCCAAACTATTTCTGCAGAATGTTAGTAGTCCTTGATATATAGTGGGTGGATTTGGAAAAATAGGAGTTGTACCATCAGTTACATTGGGAAAAAGTGACTTTTCCTCTATGGATGGATTCATATTGCCCATAAGTATGTTAAAAGTGATGAGATGTTACTTGTAGATAATTACATATTATTGTCTATTTTGATATTTAATAAACTTATTTGACAATCAAACTTTTTTTTTCTTTACACAATACTTTGGCTATTTCTTGGGGTACTGGTCAATGCCAAGAACTAGATTTAGGATATCAAGCGGTGTCAAGTACATACTCCACATGCAAACTTTAGTAACTAAATAAATAGTTCATGCATTTGTCAAATGACCGGATAGCTAACATGAGGAGAAACTGTAAATGGTACTTAAAAGTGAATTTGTTTTTGTGCCTGGCAATCAGTTGGCAGGATAGTAGAACTGATTCTAAAATCCATCTCTATGGTAAATGGTAAATGAATGGTCCCCATAGGTGAAGTGGTGACAGGTTCTTAATGATAGATTTCTTTTTTAGTATAGGAGGTCTCTCAGGCTCAGAGAAATTCTAATATTTGAAAGGAAGAGAGCTTCTTTCTTTGGATCTAAAGACTTCCAATCCTATTTATGTACCCCTTACCGATTTTAATACACCTGAGGGCACTGATAACAGAGCTCCCAACACTGCAGTTAATAAAGAGGTATTGGTCATATCAGATTTCCACAAGTGCATTTGTGAGGGTGCGTGTGCGTTCACGAGGGGCAAAAAGATAGTAATGTAATTTTTAAGGAGAGCCACTCTCAGGCTAATTTAGTATTTTTACTTAGGTTTCTTTCTTTTATTGCTTTTCCTTTTTCTCCATGTAGCATAATATTCAAATGGAAAATGAAATTTATAAAAGGTCTGTATTGTTTAGATGAAATTGATCTACTCTTGACTCCTCTTGCTCTTACTCGTGATGGTTTTATTTTAATAAAAATTTATTGATAATTATTAATTATTAATTCATTAATAAATACTTTAATTTATTTTAAATTTTATTTTATTTTCAAAAGATCAGGCACTACCCTTCTCCTCTTCTATGTATTTGTTGTTTGGTTGGGTTTTGTCTAACTGGGCTTTGGTAGATCTAATCACCTCGCCTGGGCGGGGCTCATGAGGTCACATCAGTCACTCGGAGCAGTGTACCAGATCTGAATCAGTGGAGAACCTCTCTGGGCCTTATTTTAAAACCTCAAAGCCTTTTATGTAGTGAAAGCACCATAGTATTCAAGGTGCAGAAATCTAGACACCTCTTTCTTCCTCCCTCTCTCTCTACAGTTCTGGAGTCCTGTAGTCCTTGACCACAGATAGTTTGAAATGCCTGTTCTAAAGCACAACTCTGAGAATATCAATCACCTCGCCCTCCACCCCCTGCCGGCTTGAAACCTTTGGTGGCATCCCAAAGCGCAGGGCCAACAGTCCAAAGCCCTCTGCCTGGTGGAGCAGTCTCTCCTCTTTCTCTGCCACTCCAGATAACCCCTGGCCTTCCCTCACCTCTCACCCCAGCATCCGCCTGTCCCTAACAAGGCAGGTTGTGTCACGAATCCAGCCTTTATTCTCACTGCTGCCAATGCTTGGATCTGCTCTTCCTCTTTCTCTAGCCACCAGACCCTCAAAGCTTCATTCAAATGCCACCTCTTCTGCCCTCCATGGAGCACCGATGACTGTCTTCATTTGCCCCCACTGAAGTCTGGGTGCAAACTATCTCAGCACCAAAAACATCCCACTGCCCTTCTCTGTCTCTATGTGCAACTCTCTCTCAGAATAGAGACCCCTGAAGAGCGGTGACTGGGTCATATGGGTCTTTGCATATTAAGTATCTTTGACACACAGTGGGTAGATGCTTAATAACATCAGCAACAGTATATAATTTATGATTGAAAACCAATCGGAATCACTGGATATAAAATATGAAGTAAAGGCTGACATACTATAAGTGCATAATAAATGCTTAATAATAACAATAATTATAACCACTATTATTTATTGCATTTTTTTCCCATGAGTCAGACACTATGCTACAACTTTATAAGTAGACATAGTCTATGAGGTGGAATCTATTATTATCCCTGTTTGAACTTGAGAAATTAGAGGCAGAGTTCTCTCTTTGGCCAACCTCTTTCTTTTCCCAGTTCCTTCCAGTGACAGCTCACTGCTCTAAATCAGAAGGTGCCTGTCACCTTTCGGCCTGAGTTCCTAAGCAAATCCACTGGGCCTGTTCCCTGAGGACATATGAGTTCTCAGCATGGGGGGGGGGGAGTGACAATCAAGGAGAGAAAGGGCACACATGTACTTTACAAACTGTAAGTCACTATCCTAAGGTGCAAAATGACCAGACGTGGAGAGTTAGGATTCTCTGACTCAAGACAGCAGCAGACTCAAGGCACCTGCTCGCCTACTGGAACCCAAATGAACGTTATTTGGGATTCCTCCAGATACAGCTACCCCCGAGGCCACACACACCTGCCTGCTGCAGCGATGCAGAAGGGAGCGTTGTGTAGGCAGAATTGGGAGGCCGGCTGTAAACAGAAAATGAGGAAGTGCAAGGTGGCAATGGGGTTACCTTCAGAGCAATTTCACTTTTTAAACAATCAGGAGGATGTTATGAGGGGTTGGGTAAGACTTCCTCTGGGCACGGAGCTATTAAATCACAGCTTCCCAGAGTAGGGACTTGGTGGAGGAGGGACAAATGGGATTTCACAAGTAAAGTCAGACCAGCTAAGTATGCCTGCTTTTCTTGGGACCATCTCTCCGGTAGGAAGCCAGTAGAAATGATGCCAAGGGGCCCAACCTAAGGTCCATACTTTATTTGAATAAAAGAGTCTCTACATGCTGAGATTTATAACTTCACAGGAAAGGTTTGGGAGGGGGGGGGAAGCTTAAAAGAACATTCTGTGTGTGTAGCATGCTGATACTGCCAACAGTCTGCGGGTTGGACAGGGCCCTGCGTTCCTGAAGATTAGACATAACTGAGGGTTTCTTCTTCTCATTTAATAGCAAGGAAATACAAATCCTCCCCTCATGACAGAGTCTCAAATCTTCAGACTTTTTGTACAATTTTCCCCATTCAGGAGTAACATTTAGCTGAAGGGAAATCAGAAAAACTGTAGCTTTTTTTTTCTCGAAACCAAAAGAATTTAAAGATATCAAGTTTAGCTTTCTAATTTAATTTCTGAACTTTCTTTTTTTTTTAATGAGAGAAAGAATTTTAGTGGATGTAAGGAGAAAGCACACGTTTTTGTGATTACCAGAGTTTTGGTGGTTGGTATTTTATGAAAATGCCACAGAGCTCTACTATGAGGAACAGTAAGCATTCAGAACAAACCACCCCCCCCGACACACACACACTCCTGACCTCCACCAAAGAGAAATGTCAGCAAGAAATCCAAGCAAGAGAGTTATTTTCCTTTTCACGTGGAATAAAACACAGATTCTGAACTGTGAAAAGAAATTAAGAGTGAGAAATAGTTTGATTTAATACACGTTCTGAGCCACCTCCTCCTAGCGGGCAAGCTACGCCTGGATTACAAACTGAGGTTTTGGTTGCTGGTTAGCTCACCAGGGCACCCTCAAAGAGCAAGTCATTATAACTCAATCATTCAGGCAGGGATTAGCGGGAGAGCCACCGCTGCCTGCTGATGAAGAAAGGGATTGTTAGGCTATTCAGACATATCGCAGAGTTCGAAATGGCCTGGAACTACTTAAATGATCAAGGTCAGTCATATCATGGCCAGACTAATCTGCAGAAGGCACAGTGATCACCACGCCATTTCTTTATTCCTGGACGTCCCCTCTTGCTGGTGGCACCTAATTGAAAACTGGCACGAGACAAGAAGCTCTCTGCTAAGACCACGCCTATCCAGGCAGGCCTCGTCCCCAGCCCTCCACGAGGCCTAGCCAATCAAGTCAAGCTGATCGGGCCTCGCTGGTCATGTTTGTTCTCTCTAAATGCATCGTATTGCTCTTTAATTATTTTATTTCTTTTTTTTTCCTCTTCCACATCAACCAGTTGAGTATAAACTCTACAAATACAGGAGTCTTGTGGCGCCGCCTAGGTGGCTCAGTCCATTGACTCTTGATTTCAGCTAAGGTCACAATCCCAGGGTCGTGGGATCCAGCTCTGTGTTGGACTCCACAATGAGCATGGAGCCTGCTTGAGATTCTCTCTCTCTCTCTCTCTCTCTCTCTCTCTTTCTCTCCCCCTATGCTCCTCTCCCCTGCTTGCATGCTCAATCTCTCTCTCAAATTAAAAAATAAACAAAGGAATACAGGAGTCTTACCTTATTCATTCTTATATTCTCAAAAGTTTTAAAATATATATGTAATGACTGAATGCAATATTTTTTCAAAGAATACTACATATATACTCATATTTCCCCTTAAGCTGTTCCTCTCTGTTCCCCATCTATCTAAATCCAACCAACTCTTCCAGGCCCCAGGATGACAACGTCTTTTTCATGAAGCATTGCATGTGCTACTCCAGACTAAAAATGAACAGTTTCCCTTCTGAGTCCTTCACCATTCAGTTTAGCCATGTGAGATTTGATAACTGACTGTATAAAAATCATGTTTCCAAATTTATCCATGAGGTAGACCTTTATCAGATCACAAGGAGAAATCTACAAAGAACAGAGGTAGTCAGTCATGAAGCAAATGTCAGTTATCTTCCTCTCTGAAGGGTGTCCTGGGAGAAAGAAAGAGCATGTGAAGTCGGAAGGCATGTGAGCAGGGGATGCCTGTGTTCAGGGAAAGGCAGGAGGGCAGGAGGGGAGAGGCATGTCCGGGGGTCAGAGAGATGAGGGAGAAGGGAATGTCAGAGAGACTGGACCCTCTGCTGATGGACAAGCCACATAAAAAGCGTAAGGGATGGGGGTAGCTTCGATAAGCAAAGGCGAGCCCCTGGAACGGCCGGCAGGGGCCAAAGTCCTCAAAACACAAGGAACTGAATGGATCGGCAATCCAGCAATCCGAATGAGGCGGAAGCTGATCTTACTCCAGAACCTTCCTAAGGAACAGAGCTCTGCCCACACCTTGATTGCAGCCCAGTAAGACTCTAAGCAGAGGACCAGCTGAGCCCCCTGGACCCACAGCCTACAGAAACTGTGAAATAACAAATCTGTGTTGTTTCGAGCTGCTCAATTTGTGATAAATTGTTACAGCAACAATAGAAGACGAATACAAATCTCGCTCTCATTGCATTTTTATGTCTGGGGTTAGTAGATAAATTGGTCTACAAAACAGGTGCTACTGAATGGCACTAACAAACTCTCGCTGTGACAGACCAAATGCCAGAGGATTGAAATTGCCACCCCTTTCAAGAGAACTTTGGGTGCAATGTGTATTTTGTTACTTATTCACCATAACTATATAATCCTGACACCTTACCTTTGTCATCAAATACAACTGTGGTCCAGCTGATGTCTGCCCCTCTGTGCGTGTGTGTGTGTGTGTGTTCCGAGAGGGATTTAACTGATCCCAGTAAGAGCATAATTGGGAGGGAAAGCCTGCTGTTTAAAGAAGACTTCTATAGCAATCTGCTGGCTTGTATTTTCTATGCTTGAATATATTATCCAAAGTGGAAGTGAAAGGAAATGAACATTATTAACAATCATGTAGTAAGCAGTGTGCTGGATGCTCCTATGTATGTTCTGCTTTTATTTGGCTCTCAAAAAACTCTGCCAGGTAGGTATTAATAGCCTCATTTTTCAGATGAGGAAAAGGAAGATCAAAAATGCTACGTTGCCCAAGGTCACACTACCAGTAAGTGGGGGATTTAGCATCCAAATCTACATCTGAGAGCCTTTAACTCCTGAGAGTTGTTTCCTTTTTTTTTTTTTTTTTTTTTTTTTTTTTTTTTTTTGTGGCTCTACTAGGCTGCCTTAGAAGCTGCTGAATTTATTCCTAAGCTGGTGCTCCTCAAAGTGTGTGCCAGGAACCTGTGGTGGTCTGGCCAATTGGTCCCTTAGTAAGATCTATGCTCGGTACCATCTTAATGTCATATAAGCGACAAACGGAGAGGATGGCATGATCCTGATCCCTGCCCCCAACTCAAATTTTACTTGAGTTGGGTGAGTCAAGACATCCTTACCGAAAATAAAGGTAAACCATACAAGATCATATAGAAATAAGTGAAATGAAACCGAAGACTTTAGGGTTGGTTATATTAGAGAAGAAGGAGATGCCAAAATGGCTAAGAAAACGAGTAGGTAAGAGCAGAAGCCAGAGGGAAAAGAAAAGGATGTTCTGTGGGAAGGAGGCGACGTAGTGGCTGGAGACTCAGAGGAAGGGCTAATGATGGTATTTTCTGTAGGATAAGGAAGAGGTTTAGCAGAACTCACAGCAAGGGAATAAGCTGAAAATGAGCAGGAGACAAGGTGAGGCTGTGATGGTAGATAATGGAGGCTCTTTTAAGCCAGATAAAGAATTTTGGATCTCATGCAGCAGGATTTTATATTTCTACATCTGGCATCAATTATTCATTTACCTATGGTTGTCTTCCCAGATATTTTGTGAGAAAATACTCCTTTCTTCTTTTCCTATTTCAATAATTAATATATTTACTTAGTTAGAGCCCTAAGGGAAAGATAGACGCAATTAGAGTTTTGCTCTGAGTTCATTATTGCCAAAGGGATCAACAAAATGAAAAATGAAGTAGAGGAACCGTGCTAGGGACCAAGATGGTGCAGCTCTGGCCCAGTGGAAAGCCAGCCCACATGAAGGAAGTATTTCTGGGGTATGAGGGACTTCCCTGTGCAGGTGGCACAGACGTGCTGTGCTGGTGGACTTCCTGGAAGGAAGGAGTCATGGCTTAGAGTCCTCAGCAGTAGAAGGTGAGGAAGAAACCCAGAAACAAGATTCTCTTCTCTAAGACCACTGGGACACAACTGGAACTAGAAAAATAATGGAGGAAAAGTCAATGAGAAAAGCTCTTCAAAGGTAGTCCTTTGTGTCCTAAACCTATAATTAATCACTGGCTCTTTCCCATTAAATGCTCTCAGTATAAGTGACAGCAACACTGACCAATAAGAGCAGCCCTAGCTGAACTTGTTCTGTACGTCTGTGTGTAAAGTGGGCGTGGTATTTGTAAGCCACCCCGACTGGTAGCAGTCCCCATTGTGGTGTGGAGTTGTGGATCTCAAGCTCTGGAAAAGTTACTGCATCCCCCTTGTCAGATTCTTTTTCTTTTTTTCTTTTTTTTTAACATTTATTTATTTTTGAGACATAGAGACAGAGCGTGAGCAGGAGAAGGGCAGAGAGAGAGGGAGACACAGAATCTGAAGCAGGCTCTAGGCTCTGAGCTGTCAGCACAGAGCCTGACGCGGGGCTTGAACTCACAGACCGCGAGATCATGACCTGAGCCGAAGTCGGCCACTTAACCGACTGAGCCACTCAGGCGCCCCTCAGATTCTGATCTGAGAGGAAACACTCAACACTCAGCGACTCTTGGGAAAACATTTTGGCAAGCATCTTCAGCCGTGACTAATGTGTCCCCTTCCTGGTTGTTGTCCTGGCACTTGGATTCTTGTGGATATCTTAAAAAGGATAGTGTGGAAATCTGGATGCTTTTCATGCCCAATGGCTGCTACATTTATTTAAAAAAAAATATATATATATATATAGTCTTTGGACAATGACATAGACTGTAGAAGGAAAAGTTATCGTCATTTCTGGGAAAGTACTGGAGAGAAAGTTGAAAAGATCAAGCAACCAAAGTGATGGTGGGGACAGTGGAGAAAAAGGAGGGACACTGGGGGAGGGGAGCATAGGTTGGCTTTCTCTAGCTTCTCCTGAGGAAGGATGGAAATGGGAGGGGGGCAGAAAGGAAAGGAAGCAAGGTCACAATCACCGCTAGCTGGGGACCTGTACATTGACATTATCATAAAGCTTATTTAGTGAGATTATAAGTGACTTTTTTTTTCATACATGGTTTCCTAAATTTTCCAAATTTTCTACACTAACAGGTATTTGTTTTTAGTTAATAAAAGACACAATAGATGTTTTTTCAAATGCTCATTTGCTTTATGCTATGGGTGGGGAATCCATTTTTATCCTTGTTGTTGTTGGGGCCTCAGAAAGAAAAATAACATCTAACGTTAAAGGGATTCGTTGTAGGAGACATACTGACACAGAATCCTAGGACTATGACACACCCATTGAAGGATGACGAGGTGTCCCCTACATACTTACAGTCATAACATCACCCAGTACTAACTATACCTTAAACATTTTAGCCACTTGATACTTTTTAATGGTGTAATTAGAGTAAATAAGTTAAGTACAAACATACCTAACAGTAGAAAAAGTATATCCTATACGAGAACCCTCCTGGCCTCCTGGTCTTGCTTTGATATAAGATATAACAAATTGGTTTAGAACAATGGCTCTTTCAGCCCACACCCCAAGTTCTCATGGACATTCAAAAGGGGATGATTAGTCTGCTATCTAATGATTTCCCAAACTTTTGAGATACAGCCCAAACCCATGGTTTCCTTAAGGATTTGTTCCACTCGGTTTTCATTTTTAGCATATATCACTCTCAAGATGAAGGTTTTTGTGTGTTTACTAGGAGATGTTTAAAGTCCCTCAAACTGTGTAACACTTTTCTTTAAAACAACAAAGTTTTAATATTAGTTTTGGTGTTTTGTAATTTAGTGAATAATCACAAAATACTAAATAATCACAAAACACTCCTTTGTGATTTTCAGGGTATTCATCCTCCGTTTGGGGAATCTATTCCCCAGGCTCTGCACACAGAATCACCTTACACCCTGTGCCTGGCTGACCCCGGCTCCTAAGAGCTCCTTCTATATAAAAAACTAATTTTAGCCAACACCAAACTGCTAATGCTTTATTCTGGCCTTCACCATTTAACCCACCGGCAAGGGTTCTTTAAGGATAACTTAGAAGCTGAGTCATATTATTGACCTTGTCAAAGACATAGAAAATCTTGTGGAAAACGGGAGTTGATGAGAAAAGTCGGGAAACCTGGGAGCCAGCACTTTTTCTGTGCGAAACTGGTTCAGTGACTTTGGACAAAGACTTTTAACCCTCTGGGTTTTGATTTCCTTGCCTGTCAAATGAGAGAGCAACATCTATCTGCAAACCTCAGTGGATTCTGGAGATCAAATAGAAGTAAGGAAATGCACTTTGAAGAGCATAGCACCCTGTTCAGATGTAAGGATGACTGGGATGCAGCCTCGGGGAAAGCTTTTCATCTCTGTGCGTCCTTAGATCCTCCATCAACGACGGAGCCCCGTCTCCACATGGACTTACTGCCCACCTTCCCTGGCTCCCCAACCCCTTCCCGAAGAGTGCAAACACCACAGCAGAGGCTGCCTGAGGGATGTGCTCGCTGTACCCTACTGATCCCCTCTTAAAGCCTCCAACTTGCTCTGAATCCTTATGTAACGGGGCAGACGCCAATACTGACTTGCATTTACAACACGCAGCTTATTACTCTGAAAGTTATTTTATGGGTCCTTCCCGTAGAATGGGTTTTTATTTCTAGCCATTAAATGTATGGACTCTCACTATTGTGTCTAATTGCTTGGCATATGTGGATGTATCCATCTCTTGTCTCCTGATAGTTTTACAAAGTCTTTGGGGATAGGCATGTTTCCTGGTACTTCATCATTTCAGCTGGCACCTAGCACCAACCTCAAAACCCTTCATGCTCAGAGTGTCCTTTAATGTCAGCGTGTCCTCCTCAGTGCACCCTCCGGGATGCAGTTTCATATCCTCTGCATGGCAGCTTTGCCTCCTAAAAGCCTGTCCCACCCAACTGCACACTTCAGTCAGCCACGTACCTTCCTGTGCCCCCACATATGCCTAACTGCACATCTTCCCCTGCATGTGGCCACACTCATCCACTATGCTTCCCCTCTCCAAGGCTTGGCTCTAGGATTTTGTCTTTTGAATACTATTATCTTTCCTGATCCTGGATCCCTATGGCCCCCACTGTTGGCCACTGAGCAAAGATTAAATCTGGTGTACATTTATTCCCTGGTTGTTTTCTGTATGCTAACTTAGCCTCCCTTCAGTACGGTACAAGGAACTTGAGGTAGGAGCCCTTCCTTGCTTTTTCTTTTCTTCTGGTCTAACTGTCCCTGGCACTGTGATATTTATTAAGTAACTAAAGAGCTCCCAATCATTTTTTGAGAATATAGGTTCTTTATGAATCAGCATACATATTTGATTCTGCAAAGCAGCGAAGACCTCTGGAAGAGCAACGATTGGGCTTTAGTCTATAATACTTTGCACATGGTAAATGTTCAATAAAAGATGCATTTATCAGAACTTGTGATAGCTAGGACTGATCTTCCATATGTTCTCAGGAGCCATACCTGAGACATACAGCCAACCCCCATGGTGCCACAGAGAGGAGTTTTCAAATGGACATTACCATGATCAAAAATTAAGTGCCTGAGTGTCTGTGGGGCAAAGAAGGGGTAGCTGGCCTAGACTCTTACCTCTTTTCAATACTATAACCTTTATCTTTTCTATACATGGACTTCATGGGAAGGCAGGATGACATAGCATAAAAGGTTCTCGCATGGTTTTTAATGCTCCCAGAACCGGGGACGTTAGGCTTAAGTCATACTAAGTTTGGGTGCATCACCTCCCATCAATGGCTGACAAGAAATAAAATCTCCTTAGAAGCTGGAGCGTGGCTAGAACCACAGCAAAGTTTCACTGTTTGCACCTGCAGCCCCCGTTTTCTCATCATCCACTTGATTCTTCAACTCCTTATCACTTGGATTTGGCACATGGCCCACCACGCCTTAAACATATGAGACACTAATTACATAATATTTAATATTTCTGTTGCTTCAGGGCCACAGATACGTGCATACATATTCTCATCTCTCACAAACTCTCTGAAGCTTCTGGACCTAAGGGCCACCCCATTCTTCTTAAATCCATTCTTCCTTGACTCATTGGTTTCCCTCCAACATTTCCAGCATTTATTCTCTGCATCTTTCCTGATTCCCTCTTATTCTGCTTCTCTCTTTAAGATGAGCCACAGGGTCCTCCCTTCCACCCTCTTTTTTCTCTATAATTCTCTCTCTGGCTCTGCACAGCATTGTTGACTTCTGCCTTAACAACTCTTTTCCTTGCACACCAACCAGATTCTTTCTTTGGTTTCTATAATTCTGTTCATATGCTTCCACTCTTCCAGTTGTTTGGGGCTAACATGTTGGAATCATCTTTGACTTTAGCTAGAGAGGAAAAGAGATGAATTAAGAATGACTCGCTTGAGTAATGGTGTCTTTATACTACTTATAACATGGGTGCTAGGGTAGAGAAGGAAAGGCAGTGTGGTGGGTACAACCCAAATAAGACATGGATAATCACAGTATCATATGGAGAGTGTGAAGATGGAGCAAGTTCGCTCAACCCAGACTAGGGGGAAAGAGTGTTCAGGAAAGAAAGACAAAGTATAATTTGGTCATTTCATGTCTTTTGCCTATTTAAAAAATGACTTACCACTGCCTACTTCATTAAGCACAAGCCTCGCAGTGTAGGGGATAAAACCCTCTAACTCATGAGGACAACAGTCTCTGTTCTGGCCTTTTCGGTTATGATCCTCAGCTGCAGATCCTATCCTCAATAAGACTGGAGCAAACACCATTTCTCAAATGTTTCTCGGGTACTTCCACCTACATTCCTTTGTTTACACGGCTTCCTTTCTACATTGTGCTTGCTCCCCGCCTCACCTCCACCTCCCTTCAGCCCCCTACCATTTCCATTCTCCAACAGCCTCTTCCATCCTTCAAGACCCATCTTGAATAGCAACTACCGCAAAGAAGCTTTTCTGATTCCACTTCTCTACTCACACTGAAAACATGGAGGTGGCTCACCCTCATTTGGGCAGCCCCAGCGCTTCCTCTGTAGCTTTTGATGGCCCATATAGCGTGACTTATAAGATCAGCTTCATCTGGTTTCCTCCTCTGCATTAACAGGAGAGACTTCTGGATTGTAATCTCTTTGAGGGCAAAAACATCCATTATTAATCCTTGAATTCCTCTCCTAGGACTGCACCAAACCGTGTGTGTGTGTGTGTGTGTGTGTGTGTGTGTATCAGCCACCAAAGAAATCCTTTTTACATTTTCCCTTGTCTTTATTGCCCCTCTCCCCTTGAATTCAGCCAATTTGAACTAAGTGTTATACTGACACGAGCCTATGCCACAATCCTAGTAAGTATTCAGTCTTATCACTTTTTCATTTATAGAGTGAAAGAGATGGGTTTCTGGAAGGTCCTTCTGAAGGCACCATCCTCATCTCTGCCCAGGGATACAACAGTCTTTGGCAAGCATGCCTTATTGATTTCTCTAGCCAAGAAAGGTTCCATGTTGTATCAAAGCCAAGTCTGTTGAAACTGTAAGTTCTCTGCACCCACACCTGAATCTGCATAATTCTCCAAAGCCACAAGGTATAAATAAAAACTTCCAACAGGACAGGGGAGCATCTGCCAACGGTGGGAAGATAAATGGCCTGGGGACTTCTTGCTCCAAAGGCAGAATGGCTTGACTTCTGATTTTAATGTGGAAAAAGAGATGCTGGGAATCTAAGATTTTTTTCTTTCATTGCCAGAAAGTTATGGGTCACAACATTTAATTTGATTAATTCCTGGTTTCCGAAAGAAAACCTTAGGAGGAACCTTGGGAGGCCCAATAAAATAAGTATGTGAAATTGTTAAGACAGGAAAGGAAAAAAAATGACTTCCATCGGAGCCCACAAAGATTGTTTCCAGTCCCAAACATGGGTCCCCTGAGACAGCCTGGAAACCAAATTATTGTCAAATAGATGCTTACCTTTTACAACAGCTCACAGCAAAAGAAAACATATAGCTTAACATCTCTCCCACAACTCACCTTTCTAGTTTTTTTTCTTTTATTCTCCCCACCCCCGTCTCTCTGTCTCTCTCCCCCTCTCTCTAATGTTAAGCTTCTGGGTTTGAGCTCTTCTACCAATTAGATATGTATCATTGGGTGAGTCACTTGACCTTCTTAAACCTTAGTGTTCTCATCAGCAAAATGAGGTGTTTATACTACATTATTAAGATTCTTTTACTTCTGCGTCTAAATATAAATGCAAACATGCTTTGTCTGTTCCCATGCAATCAGTCACGCAAGTGCTCTAAGCACAAGGAATGAGCTAATTTGTTGGTGAGGGGGTCAGGTACAGAGAATTCCATCTTTTTTGAAAAGTGAGATCAAATGGCTAGAGGAAGTGGCTGGAGCCAAAGATGAATGGGGTGAGTCACATAATTTAATACATGGACCAGAGGGATCTGTTTTGAAATTTCATTGCACAGCTAGTTAATTGGCCAACTTGGCCAATAACTTGAGCACTTTCTTCCTAACTATCCAATCTGTATGTGTGTGCACATGCACGTGCATGTGTGTTTGCATTCAAACTGCATTATATAAATTTGAGACTTTTAGAATCTGAGACTATCAGGTCTGGTCAGAACTTTTCCTACCATAGTCCCACTTGGGAAAACAGAGAGTGAAAAAGATGAAAAGGTCTTTCAGCTGGATAGTGGAAGAGACGAGACTGGGCCAGGTGCTCATAATCCTGTTAAACCACACAGCAGCCATTAGCTAATTAATCTTTCATTTCCTCCCACAGGATGACCCAGAATTCAACCTGGATTAAGATTAAACAGACAGCACTTCATCATCTTTTTAGTTTTCACTCTTTCTTTTTTTTCCTGGTCTTAACTTTCTCCTCCCATGAGTCCTCTTTTTCCTTCTATTCTATTTGTAGAAAACATTCCTCACACATGGTTCTTTTGTACAGTTTTTATGACATTTCATCAATGTGGTTAATTCTCTCATCTGGATGCCTGCTTGGAGGAAGGTTTTGTATTATTTTTGGCTTGGGCATCCACTTCCTGCCTATGAGTGACAACAGAGACTGCCGCCTAAAATGCCCCATGGCGCTGATAAGAGGAGCTGGCAAAGGGCAAGACAGAAACCACAAGGAGAGGTGGAGTCATCCAGGCTCAAGGGAATCTACCTACCTACATGGCAAGAGTCTGATATCTGAGAGGAGAGCAAAGGATTCACTCTCAGCACCCATTCATTGTGAGGAAAGTACTTGACATCTGGGGACTCAGGATGGCTACCTTGAGTAATTAATGGCATTGGATGAAGAGGTAACATAGATAAATTGACTCTTTTCACTGTTTCTCCAACATCGGATGGGAGCCTAGTCAGCAGGGCTCAAGATGTCTGAAGTCCCTGGCATAATATTAGGTCAAAATATGCAAAAATTCTTTCTAAGTGGTCTGAATGAGGATAACATCACTCACACCAGAGACCTCTTCCACCACCTAAAGAGAAGTTGGCTTTGAGAGCATGTGGCATTCTCCTGACTATGTGTTGTCAAACTTGGACAGGTTTGCTCTTCTGGAATCTGCAACACATCAGTACACTAGAGATGGTGATGCCTGGTGGGAGGGAGGCGCAAATGAGGGCCCATCAGGCTTCTTCTAGCTTTGGGTGTCTGTGGATGGCACCTTCCCACTACTTAACTGTTATTTGGTTCCTGCCGAGCATTTTTATAAATGGAGATTTAGCAGATTGTATCCATTTAGAAAATCAAAAGATCCCCTGCCTTCTGAAACAAACAAACAAAAAAGCAGGAGTAAAATAGAGAAAAATGGTAAAGAGTCTATGTGACTTCGAAACTCTAGGTGTGTTGTAAGGGGGTTAACAAGACGATGCATCTATCTGCTGGGCCAAGGGGGTTGTAGAATGAATGATTTTCCAAGCAGGAAAGAGGAAATGGAGTGTGCAAGTATTGCTATTGCTAAATGAAGTCTCTAATTTCTGTCTCCATAATGGTAATGACTTCCATTTATATGGTGTCTTCCGTCAGCTCTGATCTCAGGGAATGCTCAAAGTCCTCTCTTGACTTAGCTCCTAAATCTGGTCCTCAACAGGCTAAAGGATGGCATCTATATTTATGCCATATCTATTTTAGAAAAGACTAGCTCATGTGAAATAGAACACTGGGATGCTAAGGGAATGAATCCAGAGTGGAGAAAGAAAAGGTAGAGGGAGAGAAGTTGTGAGGAATACTGATGCTTTTTTCCAAGCAGAACCCTCAGTATCATCCATGGAAGAGACACCTCGACTCAGTTAAAGTCTCTTAAAGGTCTTAATGCCTCCAGTAACCTCAGCCTCACTCCACCTGCCTTCCACCTTTAAACGGGACTTGGTGCTCCTTGGAGTGTATCACATTAAGGTGAGTACTCTTCAGGGAGTTTTGACAAATTCTGACACTGAATTCCAAGTTCTGCTAAAGGCATTTTTTCCCTGATGCTTTGGGGGTTCAGAAATAGAGGGGACATTTGGAATATAGGCAAGAAGAGGCCAAAGCTTGGAAGGGAAGGGATTGATAAGAGAATCCGATCTCCTCCACTAAGGTATTCAACAAGATATGCAGAGACAAGAGACATAACTCATACAGACATAGAAACCACCAACAATTATAATTCATTAAAAAGCTGAAGAAAAAAATAAACTCATATAACACAGAGTAAGCACAAAACAGTAGCGAAAATAACTCCAAAAACTGGATTGCAGTAAGAACAGAGGTGGAAGTCTGTCCATGTAGATGTTTCCAGGCTAATGTCTAGAAAAGGTTGGTCCATAAGGGGTCCCTTTTCACTGGTTGGGAATTGAATAAAGGGATGTGGTCTTTCCTTAATTACTCTCTTCTGCAATTATCACATAATTGCTGTGAAGATGCCTTAGGGAAAGGCATGTAATTGGGGAATGGATAGATATCTGAGAAGAAGGGCCAGGGAGGAATATATGAGCACTGAGCTGTGGACCAGGACCTGTTCTAGACTTGTCTTAACTCTTGGTGGCATGTGTTCGGGCTGCAATGCAATGGCCAAAGCCCTGGGCTTAAAATCATAAGTAATGGCTTTCTGAACCTGAGGAGGTCACTTGATCTCTGAGCCTTAGTGTATTTGTAAAATAGGAATAAAAATACCTCTCTTCTAAGATTGCAGGGTAAGTGTCATCAAGAAATGCATGTGAAATGGCTTTAAGAACTGAAACATACTATATAAAAGAGGTCTGGCCCAACCCTGTCAGGTACAGATGGGTAGACACCACCCCAAAGAAACAGAATGCCATGCCCAAGGTCCTACACAACAGAGTACCCAATTAGTACCCGATCTTTAGGTTGAACCCAGGTTTCTTTTATGACACTTGTCCTAATGCTGGTTTCTTTTCACCTTATATGGCAGAGTGAAGAATGGATAAGAAGATAGGGAGAGGAAAGGGAATTTTGAAGAAACTAATGGCTATTGTGTGAATGCAAACGCAGACAGAGCTGTGTGGCTAGAGGGTGGGCACCTTCAGAGACACACAGGGATCAGAGATGGGTCTCTAGCTGGGAACCTTCATGAAGTCAACCAGCACCCGGCAATTCAGTCCAGCCACAGAAAAATCTTGGTAAGACTGCTGAGAAACCTAATGAGCAATGATGGACAGAGGTGTTAGCTTCTAAGATCTTGCTTCTCAGGTCTGTTAAGTTAGGATCCTTGCTTGTAGCTTGTAGGTTCTTAGTAATAACATGCCACCATTAATTTTTTGCTAAATAATGCCAAGAAAATACAAAAACTAAGAAAACCCTCTGTCCACGGCTGGTTTTTTGACCAGTGGATCAATTTCACCATACGGAAAGAGAAAATAATAGTTTTTCTCATGTAAAATTTAATCTAGCAACCCTGTCCAGGTGGGCTTAATTTGGTCTTTGCATTAAAAAAAAAAGTACCTTCAACAAAGTCTGACGGTGAGAAACAGAGAAACCCAGATGAAAACATCTACTTTGGGCAATCATAAAGTGTGGGCCGTTTATCATCTTCAGCAGGAGACATGACTGCTAATTGGTCTCTTCATTAACCAAGGAGAACATCCACCACTACAGCAGCTCACAAGCTAGTGGCAATTTGAGGCAATCCTTAAGAGGTTTCCAACTCATAATCATATTTCTTCCAAAGTCTGCTGGCCTAGAAAAATGACTCTAATTCCTCATGAATACACTGCCCTCACCTTCACTAATGATGGACTACCGGGAGGGAAGAGGGCGAACAAGGGGTACACATCACAAACAGAGGAGAAACACTGCACCCAAACCTGAAATGGAGATGATTAGTCTTTTAAAAGCTGGCTACGGCCAGAGTGCTTTGTACTATGGGGGGTAGAGGGAGTACGAGAAATCCTTTTAGCTTCTGTAGCCCCTAGAAAAGGAGCTTCTACTCTTTTCCTCGTAAACAACTGTTCTGTTCTACAAGAGTCTTATCACTTCTGTGATGTGTGGACAGGGACAAAGCGATACTTATGCCCAAGTATCAAGCTTCTGAGGCCAGGAAGGTCTGTGTGGGTGGGAAAGTTAGCAAGGAAATTCTGCCAGCAACTGACAAGGAATGGAGCTCTTTCTAGTAGCAACCAGCACTTCAAGTTCAGAGATTAGTGGGCAAAATCCCATTTCCAGGGGACATGCCAAAAGACGCAGCGGGAAGGGGACAGGAGGCTCGCAACACCTTTCCCCCAGGCTCCCTCCCCTTCATGCCGGGAAATGATGAGTGGGGTCTGCTCAGGGAATGCCCATGGACAAAAAGAGGACAAGATCACCGGGAGCTATGGCTCCCTCACTGGGTGCACTTGAGAGGATGCACGGTGGGCAGCTTCCAATGGCTCTGCTGTAGACTTCTCGCCTAGGATGTGGGACTTCTGGAGGCAGCATGCCAGATAAACTAGATATCGCTCCCATCCAGCACTGACATTCTTGGGATTGGGATCTTGCTGGCATTCTTAGCGAGTTTTAGAGGTTTTATCCCACTAGCAAACTGCACCATCAGATCAGATGAGGACTTTCATGGCATCTTTAATAAAAAGCATACACATAGTGGGTGAGGTTGTTAGGTAGCTACCGGGGCTGTCTCTGGGCCCAAGGCTCCCAGGCAATGACTCTGAGAGGAAAGATAGTAAATACCAAATAACAAATGTGTAAATAGTGCTGCAAAGTCACATGTGAAGAACGCCCATTTTCACCTGGTCCCTACCTCTCTGCAAACCAGCTAATGCAATGTCTCAGTGATGGCAGGTTCCCGACACACCAAGCCCAGCAACGAAATCATAAGACAGACAGCCCGGGTCTGCGGAGAAACGCAGCCTTACCTGGAGACAGGGAGGAGTCATAAGAACTTCTCTCCTTGCGGCTCATCTTGAAGGCTTGGATGTCCTTTTCCCTGTATGTCCCAAAGCCCTCGTAGCTCCTCCTTTTACTCCCGCTCATGTCACTGTCCCACTTGTCATTTGAAGGGGTCATGTCACTGAACACGTCCAGGCTCTCAGGTCTGGTGTTGCCACCGTCCCCACCACTGCCAGAGTACCTCTTTGTGCACGAGTCTGAAGGCTCACTGCTCAAGTCACTTTTGTCCTTGGCCTGTGTCCAATGCTGGGCATCAGAAAGTGACAGCGTAGACAGGGTGTCCACCTCGAAGTTGTTCTTAGAAGCTTTGTGGCCGGCTTCACTGTGCTGGTGCTTCTGCTTCTCCTTATGCTTATTCTTCTCACTCACAAGTGGGAGCTCCTTGTCCGCACTACTCAGCCGCTCGCTCAGGATGTGGCTGGAGAAGCCAGTGGCTTTGCCTGCGAAGAGGCCGCTCAGGTTGTCATGGGTCCCCAGGATCCGGTCTTCCTTGTGCTTATGCTTATGTTTGTGTTTTCTCTTGTGGAGCCGACCGCTGGACAGACCGGCACTGCCCGCCTTGGGAGGATTCAGGGATGGTTGGATGTCACCGAGGCCCATGCTGACAGGTCCCTGCAGGTGCACTCCATGCTTTGCTTTATGTTTAGCTGTACCAGACATCTTCACGTGGGAGCTTGTGTGGAACTGAGGTGGTGGCACTGTTGGCCTCATGAACGGGGAAGCTGCCCCGAGCGTGTGCGACAGGTACAAAGGAGCTGGGTACTGACTGTAATAACCAAGGTTCATCATAGGCATTGATGTGTAAGGCATTCCATAGGGTGCATAGTAACTTCCACTGGGAATAGGGTAGCTGAACCCTTGTAAAAAAGGCACCTTTGTCATGGTGTCATTGGTTTTTGCAGGCCTACCACGCTTCTTCTTTGACTTCAAGTCTGAAGTCCTGCGAAGATAGAGCAACGGGTCATACTGGATATATGGCACCGGGTAATAGTGATCAAAATTAATCCGAAAAATGCTGGGATACGGATTCTCGTGGTAGAAGGTGTAACTCCGGTGGGAGATCCTGAACACCTGGAACTTGGTGATGAGCTCTTCCAGGTCTGCCAGAAACTGAAGGTCATCACGATTTTGCAGGCTTTTCCGTTTCCTCTTGTGCTTTGGCTTCTTGAGGCTTTCGTGGGCCAGGAAGTTGTCCACCATGAGATGCTTCTGCCGGTGGCCATGCCGGTTCTTTGTGCTGGTGTCAGACGGAATGGTCTCCGGGTTGTCCAGGGAGCAGAAGTCAAAAGAGTACCTCCGTCGGGATTCTGAACTCTTCTCTGCTTGGTCAGACGTGCTGTTGTTGTCCGTCCCAATGCCACTGTCGCTTGGGATCGTCTCCTCACTGTGTGACTCGCTCACAGGGGACAGCGTTATTTCCTTGAGTGACCCAATCTCGCAAAGGTGGGAAGGTGAGTTGGCCATCAGCCTGGGGGGAGACAGCTTCCAGGCTCCGCTGTGTATTCCCTTTTGGGTTTTGGTTGGAAGAGCACTGATAGGCTGGAGATTTGGCATAGTTTTCAACTCTGAAAAATTGGTTTCAGTGCTGGCGGGGCTCAGGTTGCCATTTGACCCACCTAACTGTGTTGAAAGTGGGTGCATAGCTGCTGGTGAAGACGCCACAAGTGACTGAAAGTTGGAAGGCACGGCTGGAACATCCGGCTGGCTAGAAACAGGCCTTGGGTGCTTGATGGCTGTTTTGGGTTCCTCAGATGGGGGTGGCAGCTCTGCTCTTGGCTTCCTGCCCCTCTTCTTGCCAATGTAGATGGTTCCCCTCTTGCTGACGTTAATCTGCTTGCCCAACTTGCTCTCGATGGCTGCTGCCCCAGGGCTGGTCTCTGGGGGAGCTTTAGCCTTCAGAGCAATGTTGCTGGAGCAGGACAAGATCTGGTTCAAGATATTTTTCCTCTTGAGTGTTTTCATCTTATTGATAGTTTTGATGGTCTTCTTATCCAACACCCCAAGCTTTCCAACTTTTTTGTGAAATTTCATCTCGCTCATGGGCTTGTCCTCTCCTGGCACTAGTTGGGCCAACTTAGCTAAACTGCGTCGTCTCTTTCTTTTCTTTGTGCCAGGGAACTCCCGGCTGATGGGACTGACCGGGCTGGTAGAAGTCCCCTCGTGAATCGTCTCGACCGTGAGCAGAGGCTGCTTCTTTGGCCGCCCCCGCTTCTTCTTGACTGGCGTGATCACAGTAAGACTGTCTGTGTTGGTGTACAGAGGGCTGGATGGGGTGATGGGGTAGGCGGATGGCGGTTCCACCATCAGTTTATCGGAGGTGGCCATGACTGCCTCCCGAAGCATACTGGTGGGCTTTGGTTTGCTGCACGTCCACCTCCGTTTCGCAGCAAATTTGGGATGCTGGATTTCTGGCAGCTTTCTTGATGGAGAGTGGTCCGTGCACGATGGAGGCGTCACAATCATGGGTGGCTTCCGCTGCTTAGACACACCTCCTGGAATGACTTTCTCAGCATTTCCACCTGTTTCAAGGCCAACTGAGGGGGACTCGTTCTCTATCATTTTACTCAACTTAGGGACACGGGGATCTTTCTTATTTCCCTCAGGGTTGGAAAGTATCCTGTTAACCACTTCACTGCTCATAGTGATTCCAGAAGCCAGGGCTTTCTCTGGCATGATCTTTTCCACCACTGCTTTGATGGACTGTCTCTTTTTCCTTTTATGGCTGGTTGGATCTAGACAGGGTGCCTTGATAGGGATAGTAATCCGGACATGACTTGAGTCATTTTCAGGATTACTGACAGAACTTGTGTTCTGCCTGGCTGGTGATGCCTCTTGGGCATTATCTGCAGAGTAGCCTTCCCTTTTCCCTTCTGTATTGTCAAATGCTTTCTGGGCATTCTTGACCCAGTCCAGGTCTGGGTTTGATATGGTTTGACTTATCACATCTTTTTTACTGGACTTTTTCTTGCTGCCTGTAGTAGGTGGTTCTGGGGGCTCCTTTGCAACTCCGCCATCTTGATCTACCAAGGGCTGAAGCCCATTGCACTCGACAGAGCTGCTGGGTGGGGCTGGTGAGCTGTGGCTGCCTGGGGATGGGGCCACACCTCCCAAGAGCAGATCTTTGCTGCTGTTGGACAACTGACTCCATGTGCTCCCTGCACTGCCTTTTTTACCCTGGGCCTTTGCAAAGGAAGCCACGGGCTCAAGAGCGGGGATCTTGCTGGTGCTTGCAGTTTCTCTGCCAGACTCTGGACTGATGAAGCAATTCTGAGTGGCAGGTCCACTGTCAGAGTTGGTGGACCAGTCCATGTGGTTCTGGCTGCTGCTTTTTTGCTGGTGCTTTGGTTTTAAGGTGTCACTGGTGACGTCCTGTGGGAGGCCTGGGTCATAGTGGAGAGCTGAGTGTTTCTGTGGCCGCTCGTAAGCCTAAGGGTAAGGGCAGGTGGAGAAGGAGAGAGAGGGAAACAAAGATGAGCATGTGGGAGCTATTTAAAAGTCAATGTCAAAGGCTTAATTATTTGAAAGTTGGAAATGGCCACCTTTAATTCCAGAATGCTTTTGAAGGTTTTCCCATTTGCAGAAGTAAAAATATGTTGCACTGATCTGGAACATTAATAAGGACGCTCTGATCACCGTCTTTTCCACCCTAAACAATAGCAACTTTTACCGATATTTTGGTTGAATGCAATCTCAGAACAGAGGACAGGCCCTGCAGGTCACTTAGCTCGGTGCCTGACTTGTATGCATGAAAAGGCTGAAACGTCTCTCATGGGGAGTCCTGCCATGCTAGCAGAGCCCAGGAGAGAATGTGAGCTTTCCAACTCCCTGGTCCCTTTGCCTAATTCAAGCTGTGTCTTCTGTCCCAGCTTCCCCTCCAACTCACGCCCTTCCTTTGCTTCCTCCTACGAAGTTGATTTCTGTTTGCACTTTACCGGGAGTTCAGTATCTCTGCACGCGCTAACAAGTAGCTCACTGGGAACCACGGCAACAAGGAAAAACAGCATAAGCTGAGAAATTGAGAGGCGAATTTGAAGACTGTATGAGGGCAAGGGAGCCGGTCAAGGACATGGAGAAGAAGAAATGGAGCAGGAAGAAACTCGAAAGACCTTCCACCCTTCTGACTTCTAGGAGCAGTGTGGTGTTGGGAGTTAGCACACTGAGGCATCCTGAAGCCCAGGTTAGGCACCGATACCTCTCTTGAGAAAACTCCTGGACAATCTCAAAAGGAACCTTGAGTCTCCTAAACAAATGGGACGGGAAAAAAAATGCACAGTCACTCAAAATCACCGCTCCCAGCTCTGTCAGCTGTGCTTTTCCCAGCAGGAATTCTACAGGAAAGTCTCCAGACTTTGGCACCTTCCTCAGGACTGACTCTGCAGTTGGGAAAGGCAGAACCTGTGCTAGGCTGGCACGGACACAGCCACTGCCTACGAAGTCACAGAGGGAGTAGATGGCGAACACGTCTTTTTGAGATATTAAAAGTTCTTTTTTCTTTAAGGTTTATTTATTTCTGAGAGAGAGCACAAGCTGGGAAGGGGCAGAGAGAGATGGGGACAGAAGATCGGAGGCAGGCTCTGTGCCAGACAGCAGCGAGCCCGATGAGGGGCTCGAACTCACGAACCGTGAGATCATGACCTTAGCCAAAGGTGGATGCCCAACCAACTGAGCCACCCAGGTGCCCAAGACATTAAAAGTTTTTAATGTAGATATGCTAACATTATTGCAGATAGACTTTAAGCCGTGCTACCAGTACAAGGAAGCATTCTTTAAAGTTCGTCATAAGTACTGTTTTATAAATACGAGCAGTAAACAAACAGGATGCATTATCCTAAGATGTGTTAAAAAATGGAAAATACTAGTAAACTGAAGAAAGCTTAGGATAATATCCACTGAGAAGTAAATGATGGTTAGCTTAGTGGACTTAGGGACTTGTAACCTGAAATATGTATCTGTCTTTATCTGTGTACCTACCCTGTATCTATCATCTATCTGTACCTATTTGCCACTGATGCTCTAGCATTTATGTTTCATTAGAAAACGTTGCTTATAGTCCCTATTAAGACTCAAAACACAGGTGTCAGAAAGCATTATGGGTAAAATTCAATGCAGTAAAGCAAATAGGGTTTTTTTTTTTTCACACTGGTCCCTGGAATTCCTAGGGTTATTTTCTGCCTCCCTGATTTTGTGAAATCCTGTTTATACTTCTAGTATTGGACTCTTTTTTTAAGTATCATGAGGGAGTCTCCCCAGGCTAAGCCTATAAGTGCTGGGGAGAAAATTAAGACAAAAATTTACTTTTTGTATTTACTTTTTTCTTCATCTTGCAATGTTTAGGGGACATCACCAGCATCAATATCTAGACTAATCCTGCACTTGACTTTGTCTGCTAGAAATTACTGCTGTGGCCATAAGCTGCTGTCCCATTTTTTTAAAAATATAGAAATCTTATTCACGGCATAAAATGTGGAATGCCACTTATCTTTTATGAATCAGGGCTCTGCTAATTTGTCATCCGTGCTTTAGATTTTAGTTGGCACTGTGTGTATACTCAGGATGACAGGTCTACAAAAGGGCTTGGAAACAAAATTTCCCACTCTTTAGTGCAACAGTATAAATGGTAACTCATACTAGAACACTTCTGAGAGACAGTGCTGGCACTTCTTAAACATTACAGTGCAGAAAGAAGCTGAGTTCCTAGTTTGGACCCCGGCAAAGCAGGTCTTTCAGTCACCCTGTTTCCCCTGCCACCCCGCTTTCTTGCCACCCCCCCACCTGACATTTTTCTAGATCTGCTCACTGACGTCCACACCGGGACATCATAATGAAGTTGGAAATTTTGGTCCCTGATCCCACCAGTTTCCCTCGATTGCTCCATCTTTTTCTTCTTGGAATGTAGCAGAATCTTTAATTAATACTTTTCATGGCCGAATCTCAGCTTGACTGTAGGGAGGCCCCCTACTTTAGAGAAGTACTCCTGTTAGAAGTTTTTCATGAAAACGGGTAAGTCATCTTTGTTGTACTTTTAATTTTAATTTTACATTTGATTTGAGCATTAATTGAATTGCCCGTTTCCCTTTCTAGCCTGTACACACCATTACACAAGTACCGAGCACAGCACCTGGCAAATAGTAGGCGCTCAACAAACATTTATTGAATAAATGAAGGAACGCACATTTTGCTATGGTTAGATTTCATTTTTATCAATAGTGAGATTAATGACCTGTATATTACAATGTATTGTCTGCAAACACCGTTACCTCCTGTAGTCTAATTTCTTATGCCATTCCTTCTACATGCACCATTGTCTCTCATAAAGACATCGATCACAATCCTCTTAATGCTTTGTGCCATTTATTTGTGTAGTTTTTGGTCTCCCTCTCCTAGACTGTAAGTACTTTGAGGTCAGAGACTCATTTATCTTCTTATCCTCTGTGCCTACTACAAAGCAAACCACCCAGGAAGTTCCCAATAAATGTTTGTTGAGTGAATAAACAAAATCATGTTTGAGATGCCTATTGCCATGTCAAAACATGTAGCTGCACACAGAAGATAATAACCTGCCAATCATTCATCTGATAATGCTCATTAGGAAATTGGAGGGCTCAAACGCATTAGGTGTTGAACAAAACAAAAATCCCTCCCAAATACTTAAAGACTAAAGGCATTTGTGATGTTAACTCCCCTTCAATGCAATTTTTACTGTTAGTTCTCCTTCATCTCCTGTTAATTATTTCACTTTCCTTTGGGGAAGGCCCTGTGACTGTCAGGAGGGTGGATTTCACTCTGGCGGTTGAAAGGTGGGGCCTGCTCGCTTACACCCAGGGCAGACCGGCTGAAAGTAATGCAGTTAAGTGTGCCTGGTTCCCAGTGCCTCCATCTGGACACTGCCTGATCTCATTGTTTCTACCATTTCAGCTGCAATTTGCCCTGCTGGGAGAGCTGCACAATCAAAGGGCAGGGTGGACAAAAGGGAAGCACAACAAAGGATCAGGACTAATGGGGGGAAATGGTGCTTTAAACCTTGCACTGAGATGGGCTGCAGTGAAGGGGCAAAGAGAACTGAGAAGGAGGGCTCTCCGAGGGGTCCAGGAGAACACGGCTTTTCTCCAGCTCGGCTGATGGCTATATCCCATTGCATTTCACGGAATCGCATTTCTTCATCTGTCAGCCATGACATATTATATACACAATGGTAAGGCTGTCAGTTCCAATATGTCCTTCACTGAGAATTGAGTACTTACTCCATTGAGACAGAGATGGACGTGGCAAAACAGGCCCCTAGCTCAATGCTGGCTGGGGCAAGCTAGGGGCTTCCCCCTCCCACCCTTCCAGCAGTCAGTCTCCCCACGGGGGTCTTTGACTGAGGGCTTTATTGACCCACTTAGCACATGTTTCCACTTCCCCCTTAGATTCTACATTTTTCTGAGAGTAAGACCTGAATCTTTTAAGGCCTCTCTGCTACCTTCCATCCATGGCAGGAGTGTTGCCTAAAATGGTTACCAAATAAGGGAAGGCCTGATGGTATTCTACACTGGGATGATTATTTTTGTGGAAAACTTTTAGTGCCAACTAAGCCCAGCATATCTCTTGGCTGTTCCCTCATCCCCATGAATTGTTTGTAAGACATACAGTCACTTGAAGGTGTGGCTTACTTTTGTAAGAAAAATGCTTTCAGAGCCCATTCAGCCTAGATGCCAACTGCTCATCACTGAACCACCATTCTGAACATTCGAGAGATATCTCTTCTAAAGGATGTGTTTATGGAAGAGGGTTCTGCAATGTGCAGAATCATTTTGCAAAGTGCATGACTATCCTCTCCCCTACAACCAATGTATAATAGATCATATACATTTAAATTTTGCATAAGTTAGATCACTTTGTAAAAAGCACTTGATTTTTGTCTACTTTTAAGAACGAGCATGAGATCACTGCATAAGAACTTGAAAAATCCATAAAAATGGGAAGAAAATGAGTCACCCAGTCTTATCTATGGCTTATCTAAAGTAAGGGTTGTCAAAATGAGAGAAGAGGGCTATTTGGGTCTGAGAAAAATCATATAACTCATCAAAAATCAAGCATGACTTTGTGGGAGATAAACTACTCTTTTGGGTTAGCTGTGTTTGTGCTACTTTCTGCTGACACTGATGATTTAAATTTACTGTTTGGGAGATCTTTTGCTTTACAAAAGTAGGAAAGATGCCTGGGTGTGAAGGAACGAGGGGAGATTTTGCTCTTAATTTGGCACTTGATGCTTCTCAAGATGGGATCCTGGATCTCTGGACCAGAACTACCTAAGGTACTAGTTAGTAATACAGATCCTTGGGCCCCAGTGCAGATCTACTGATTCCAAACTTCTAGAGTGGGACCAAGGACTCTGCATTTTAACATGCTCTCCAGATAATTCTGAAGCACAATCAGGTTTGAAAATCACTGATCTAATGTTTCAATACCATAATTCCTCTGGGGTAGGGCTCTTCTGTGGTTGCCATGACATCTGTAGCACTTTTTGGCGGTAAATGTGCAGAACGAATCACCACAGGCCTGTTAGGATATGCAGTTTGGCACCAGTGAGCATTCTTGTGTTGCTCTCTGAACTCTTTATAATTTATATAGTAAGAAACTCTACCACTATACCCTGTTTAGATATTCCAAGTACACTGCAAGGTGAGGTGGGCAGAAAAGTCCATGGTGTGGGTGGATGAGTGTGTTGTCCTCCCAGAAAGACTTTGGAATGCGGGTTTTCATGACCTCCCACTCTGGGACTTCTATTTCCCCAAGTCATGCGCACCAATCCCCAGAGCCCTGGGGTATCCTGGCATTTATCTCTGAGGCTCAAAGCAAGTGCTCAAGCCTGAGCAAGAACTGAGTGTGGGAGACAAGGAATGCAACCAGAAACTGTCTGATGAAAGCTTCTCAACCCTGGCTGTACGTTAGAACATCAGGAAGCTTCGTAAAGAATACCATGCCTGGGGTCTGACCCAGACCAATTAAATCAACATTCTAGAAGTGGGGTCTGAACAGTAGTACTTTTTTCAAAGCTCTTGGTTATCCCAATGGGCAGACAAAGTTGAGAACCACTGGATTATACCAAAGACAGGGGTCTGGGTTAGGGACTAGAGATGCTCTGATATTATCAGGAGATGTTCCAGCTCAGTGGTTTTCAAATGTGTTCCACAGAGTCCTAGATTCTGTAAAGACATTTCTGAACTAGAGCCAGTGGATGGGGCAAGAGAGATGCTCCACATCATTCTTTTAACCTCCAAATAAACAGAACAGCCTTGCAACGGATTTCACTTATGAGTGTGGGGGTTAGGGAGAGATGGTTCTATCACTTAAAGAAAGACTTTGAGAATGACCCTCTAGGCTCATGAATAGGAAGAATGCATACACCAGCTTCCATTGAACTTGAACCCAGAGGATCTCTCCTCAACCCGGTTGACTCCTGCATTTGCTAATGGTAGCAATTCTTCTATACGAAGAATGCCACTAAGCACCTTATTTGAACCATGGCCTTATGATCCTCTGAGTCCATGGGTGCGACGGACTGAATGTTTATGTCCCTCCCAAATTCATATGTTGAAATCCTAAACCCCAATGCGATTGTATTAGGAAAAGGGGTGTTTGGGAACACAATGTGATTAGGTAATGAGGGCAGAGCTTTCATGAATGGGATTAATGATCCTATTATAAGAGACACCCCATAGAGCTCTCTTGTCCTTCCCCATGTGAGGCCACAGACATATGAGAGCCATCCCTGAACCAAGAAGCAGGTTCTCACCAGACACTGAATCTGCCAACACCTTGATCCTAGACTTCCTAGCCATCAGAACTATGATAAATAAATTTCTGTTGTTTATAACCCACTCGCCCATGGTATTTCGTTATAGCAGCCCGAACAGAAGCAGTACCCAACTATTAAATGGACATAAAGTTCTCAATTATGTATATAAAGTGAATGGTCCTCATTTCCTGTCACATGAATTGCCCTGGGAAGTCACCTTGATTTAGTTCCCATAGGAACTATTCCTGATTTGCTGTTTGGGGGCTGTGAGTGATACTAACACACTCCTTTTCCTGGGGGTGATAACAGCTGGTGCAAAGACAAAGGCCCCTAACATATGCTTCCTCTAGTACAGGGCAATTCTGCATAATTTAAAATGATCATTGACTACATTCCAGCCACAATGTTATAATAGGTGTTAGACTTGCTCTTTCCATGGAAATGAATATAAAACTGAACAATATATGAAGCAACTATTTTCAGAGACTGGACAAGAGATAATATAGGCTATTATTCCAGAGAGAAGGAAACTCATGAGGCTCCTGTATCCTTATTTTTATTTTTTTATTTTTTTTGCCTGGGAGCAATTTCTGAGCTTGGACCCAGAAAAGTGGATGCCAGAAATCTGTTATCTCACTGCATGGAAGAAACAGAGATCAGAGTATGGGGCCAAGGCAACTGGAATATGAGAGACAGGATAATTGAGAAGAGGGAGCCATGTAGAAAAGAAATCCTAGAAACCTTTATAGTGATCTTCTTAGGTCTTAGGCCAATTTTTAACCTGCACCTGAGGGCAAGGCTCCATGAACCAGCAGAGTGTAGCCTCTAGGGGTCCATAAGCTGAACAGAGAGTCCTGAGATCACTAATATCTGGCAATGTTGGATTTCTGCTTAACCAGAGTGGGGTAACTTTAATGTTTATTCCAGACATTCAGTTGATGTTCCAGAAATGGTACTCCTTAAGGGTAGGATTATGCTAGCCCCAAAATAGAAACTATGTTAGTCCCTCTCTAACAGGGTTTAAAAAAACTCCTCAATATAATAAAGCCAATCCGCTAGTAAGTTAACTACCTATCAGAACAAAATCAAGCTCTTTAAAGGAAAACAACAAATCCAGAATTTATACAATATAATATCTATGATATCCAGGACACAATAAAAGATGTATCAGACAAGCAAAGAAATAGGCAAATGTGACCCACAAGCAAGAGAGTAGATACAGATCCAAGGCCCCAAAACAACCATTATGAAAATGTTCAAGTGTTGAAAGGAAAAGATGAACACAATTGATGGACATATGGGGAATCTCAGCACAGAGACGAAAACTCTACCAAAATAACCAAATGAAAATTCTAAATTGGGAAAATATAATATCCGAAATGAAAAATTCACAGCATGCATTTGACAGCTTATAGGACAATGCAGAAAAGAAATTCAGGGACCATGAGGGGGAGACAGTAGAAATGATCCAAACTGAAAGAAGGGAGAAAGATGTAATAAAAAAAACAAACAAAAATAAACAAACAAAACACCAAGGCTTCAGTGCCCTGTGGAAAAGTATCAATAAGTCTAGCATATATACTTAGCAACCCAGAAGCAGAGAAGCAGAATAGCGCATGTGGATTTGCATAGCTAAGACGCTCATAGACAGAATAAACACACACATAAACTACACGTAGGCACATTGTAACCACACTGATGAAAACCAAAGGTAGAAGTTGTTTTTTAATGTTTATTTATTTTTGAGAGAGATAGTGTATGCTCACACACAAACAAGGGAGGGGCAGAGAGAAAAGAAGACAGAGAATCCCAAGCAGGCTTCATGCTGTCAGTGCAGAGCCCGACGTGGGGCTCAAACTCACCGACTGTGAGTTCATGACCTGAGCAGAAATCAAGAGTTGGATGCTTAACCAACTGAGTCACCCAGGCACCTCCGCAAAGATAAAAGTTTTATAAGCAGCCAGAGAATTAAGACAGTCTGACTTCTCATCAGCAAAAATGAAGCCAGAAGACAATGAAATAACATCTTCACAGGGCTAAAATAAAAACAAAACAGTCAACTTAAATGTCTATAGCCAGTGAAAATAACCTTCAAAAATGAAGGCAAAATATTTTCAGATAAATAAAAACTGAGGGAATCGATTGCTGACAGACCAAAATTATAAGAAATGTAAAAGAAAGTTCTTTAGGGTAAAGGGAAATAATACCAGATGGAAACCCAGATCTACATGAACAAATGAAGACTATGGAAATGAATAATATGTGGGCACACATACAATTTAAAAGGCAAATGATTGCTTAAAGCATAAATAATAACAATATATCATGGAGCTTATGACTTTTAGAGAAATAAAATATACAACAATAAAACAAGAAACAAGAGGGTTGTATATGGAAGTATACTTGACCCTCGAACAACATGGGTCTGAAATACATGGGTCTACTTACATGCAAATTTGTTTCAACAAATACGATACACTACTGTAAATATATTTTCTTTGCCTTATGATTTTCTCAATAATGCTTTTTTTCTCTAGCTTACTTTATTGTGATTATACGGTAAGCATACCAATTAATGTGTTAATCAACTGTTTATGTTGTCAGTAAGGCTTCCAATTAATAGTGAGCTATCAGTAAAGTTTTGGGGGAGTCAAAAGTTATACCCAGATTTTTGACTGTACAGGGGTCAATGCTCCTAACCCCTTTATTGTTCAAGGTCAACAGTATATGCTTGTTAAACTTCTTATATTTGAAGGGATGTAATAATAGTTCAAAGTAGTCTGTGATACTTGGTGTACATTGTAATCCCTAGAGCAATGTCTAAAAATAAAACGAATTCATGTACCTGAAATGCCAATAGAAGGAAATGTACAGAATACTAAAGAAAGCTTGATTAGTCCAAAAGAGGACAGAAAAGGAGGAAAAAGAATGAAGAGAGATGGGACAAAGAGAAAACGTAACATGGTAGACAAACTGAACACTACTGGTAATTACATTGACTCGAAATGTATTAAATACTCCAAAACAATAACAACAACAATAGATGGGATAGATTGTCAGACTGAACAAAAATGTAAGACCCAACTGTAGGCTGCTTACAAGAGATAGTTTTAAATGTACAAATGCAGACAGCTTAAAAGTTAAAGGACAGAAAGAGATAAAATACACAAACATTAAGAATGCTGAAGACATTCAATTAATACAATGCAAAATAGGCTTCAGGACAAAAGGTAATTTTGATAATTAGGGGCATTTCAAAATGATTAAAAAAAAGTCAATTCATCAAGAAGAGACAATAGTACTAAATTTGTCTGCAATTCAGAACTTCAAATACTTGAAACAAAAACTAAGAGAATCAAAGAAAGAAAGAGACAATTCCACAATAAAAGGATTTTAAGGGGAACCTGGGTGGCTCTATCGGTTCAGCATCTGACTCTTGATTTTGGCTCAGGTCATGATCTCATGGTTTGTGGGTTCGAGCCTTGAATCCGGCTGCATGCTGACAGCTCGGAGCCTACTTGGGATTCTCTATCTCCCTCTCTCTCTGCCCCTCCCCCGCTCACGCCCACTCTCACTCTCTTTCAAAATAAATAAACTTAAAAAACAGAAAAGAATGTTGACCCTCTTCCTGCTAGACCAAATTGACCAAAGAAATCGGAAAAAAATGTATGGAAGATTTGATCAACATTCAGCCAACTGAACCTTACCTACCAGCAAAACACCTTTGCCAAAATATTCTGGGCCACAAAAGAAGTAGGAATGACCGGTGAGCACTTGCCGATGTCCTCAAAAATCATTTGCCATCAGGGGATGCCAATTTAAACCACGACAAGACACTACTATGCACTTAGTAGGATGACTAATATTAAAAAATTGACAAGTGTTAACAAAGATACAGAGCAACTAAAACTCTCATCCCTCGCTGGAGCAAGTGCAAAATGGTACAACCACTTCAGAATTTGATTTGGCCACACCTTTTAAAGCTAAATATGCCCTGTGACTCAGCAATTACACTCCTGTGGATTTACCCAAGAGAGATGAAGATACTTATCCATAGACTTTCATAGAACCTTCACAGCAACTTAATTCTGAGTAGAAAGCACTTGGAAACAGTCCAGGTGTTGATCAACAGGGGAATATAAAATTCATCAATAAAAATAAAAGTGTAGATATAGTCAACAACATACATAAATCACACACACAAAATTATGCTGAGCTAAAGAAGCCAGACTCTCAAAAAGTAGATACTGGGGGCACCTGGGTGGCTCAGTCGGTTAGGTGTCTGACTTCAGTTCAGGTCATGATCTCACAGTCTGTGAGTTTGAGCCCCGCATCGGGCTCTGTGCTGACAGCTTGGAGCCTGGAGCCTGCTTTGGATTCTGTGTTTCCCTCGCTCTCTGTCCCTCTCCCACTCACACTCTGTCTTTCTCTCTCTCAAGAATCAACATTAAAAAATGTTTTTAAAAAAGTATATACTGTACAAATCTGTTTATATAAAGTTCTAGATAGGTAGTGGGGTTGTAAAGGGGCAGGAGGGAGGTTTCTAGGGATAGTGGACATACTTTAAATCACGAGTTTGAATTAAATTTGTCAAAGTACATTTGTCAAAACTGCTCGAATGTATGCTTAAGATCTGTACATTTCAGTATATGTAAATTTTACCTCAATTACACAAGAGAGAGACTATGTCAAACAATGATTATTAAGAACTCCTTATATCCAACACTCATGTACATGCACCCACACATCCCAAAGCCACTCTGCAGAACTTAGGGACTTTTTTTCTCCCATGAACACCTGAGGCAACCAGTTACTCACAGTTTCCCCTTCCCAGAGTTTTCCCTCTCCCCTTTGCCCAGGGACAGCTGACAGAGTTGATCCCTAAACAATGGAGCCTGAGTCAAGGAGGCAGGTGCTTGCGGCTTCTGCAGGCCCCATTCTTGGCAAAATCCCTGCCCTGGGCCAAAAGGTAGAAAGGTGAAGACTGCCTCCATCCCAGCCACAAATCCACCTTGTTTGAGGTAAGGAAGGAAGCTTGACAAGAACCTGCTCACAAATCAAAGTTAGCGCTGCCCCGCCTCCTCTGTAAATCATACGAGATCCATCTGGGTAATGACTCCTCCAGTGTAATTCCCTATTAAGAGGCTTTATCTGGAGAGATAAGCAGCTGGTTTCCGTGTCACTAATTGCTGTCTGCTGTGATTTTAAAACATCTGCACCATTGTGCTCTTCATTTTCATATTCTAATCACCCTGAAACTTGAAAAAGGTACATCATTGATTGTTTCTATGGGTTAATTAGTACACAGTCTCCTTGTAGAGACAATTTAGAGGCAGCCAGAACCTCAATCAGGAAGTTTGTTTTAAAAATTAATAACATCGGCTGTGGCTGGAGGGACTGTCATGTTCAGGGACTAATCTGGACTCTCCTGGTGGGGGAGCCACCTTTTGTTATGCTCCACAGAGAACGGAAGCAGACAGGGGTGGAGGCTGGGGGTGGGAGAGTGTAGAGGGGTGGTGGGAAGGACACAGGAACCCAGGACAGGACTTGGTCCTAAGGGGACCTGACCGCTGGTCTCTGCTGCCTCCATCGCTTCCAACTAGCCCGAGTCCCTTTCCCAGTCAGTACAAATCAGGACTTTAAAGAGGACTGACCAAAATATCTGGAGGTGAGAGGAATTTATCAAAGCAATGAGAGTACGGACATTATTTTAGGTTTTAGAGTCTGTTCATTGTTCCCTCTACCTCCTCATCTCAACTATGGGAGGGAGAGTAAGGGACAGGGCAGTCAGAGGTGAAAAGAACCAGACCAAACAGGTGACTGACATTGGAATTCAGAACTTCTCAAATTTAAATTGAACAGGATTCGGGGCGCCTGGGTGGCTCAGTTGGTTAAGCGGCCGACTTCGGCTCAGGTCATGATCTCACGGTCTGTGAGTTCGAGCCCCGCGTTGGGCTCTGTGCTGACGGCTCGGAGCCTGGAGCCTGCTTCAGATTCTGTGTCTCCCTCTCTCTCTGCCCTTCCCTTGCTCATACTCTGTCTCTATGTCTCTCAAAAATAAATAAACATTAAAAAAAAAATTGAACAGGATTCACCTGAGTATCTTGTGCAAATGTAGATTCTGAGTCCAGAGGCCTGGGGTGGTCTGAGATTCTGCATTTCTACCAAGCTCCAGTGTGGTGGCCAAGGTCAACCATTTTAGATGTGGTCTAGACCTCTATTCCCAGGCCATTGACCAGAATCACTATTCCTGAGATCCAAGGAACAGCTGAGAGGTGACAGTGTAGTGAGGGAGCTTGAGCTCTACGCTGGACTCTTTTTCCCAGCCCCACAATTAACAGGGCAAATTAATGGCCACTTGTGTCTTGTCTTCGTCATCTAGCAACTAACAGCAGTGCCTTTCTCTCTCTTAAAAACATATTCAAGTTTTAAATCTACAATAAAAAACAGCAACAACAAACAATGCAACTATTTCTACCCCCACTGCTTTTTGAACGCACAAGTCAGGGATGGGTAGAGAGAGGGATAGAGAGAGAATCCCAAGCAGGCTCCACACTGTCAGTGCAGAGTCCAATGGGGGGCTCAAACCCACGAACTGTGAGATCATGACCTGAGCCAAAGTCAGACTCTTAACCAACTGAGCCAACCAGGCACCCCGTTTCTTACAGTCTTGCAACTAATGCATTTTCTGTATCTATGAGATTGTTTTGTTTTGTTTTCCCTTAAGATTCCACATTTAGGATATCCTATGGTATTTGTCTTTCTGTCTGATTACTTAGCATAATGCCTTCTGCAATGCAATCCATGTTGTTGTAAATGGCGAGCTCTCATTCTTTTTTTGTGGCTAAATAATATTCGACTATATATATATATATATATATATACACACACATAAATGTACACATATATATGTAAAAAGACATATATGTGTATATATGTATGAGTATATATGTATACCACATCTTCTTTATCCATTTATTCATCAATGGACACTAAGACTGTTTGCATATCTTGGCTTTTATAAATAATGCCGCAATGAGCATGGGGGTGCATATACCTTTTGGAATTAGTGTTTTTGTTTTCTTTGGACAAATATCCAGAGGTAAAATTGCTGGATCGTATGATCGTTCTATTTTTTAAATTTTCTGAGTTAACCTCCATACTGTTTTCCATGCTGGCTGCACCAATTTACATTCCCACCAACAGTGCACAAGGAGGGCTCCCTTTTCTCCACATCGTAGGTGTGAGGTGATATCTCACTGTGGTTTCCATTTGCCCTCCCCTGCCAATTACTGATGCTGAGCACCTTTCATGTACCTGTTTGCCATCTGTATGTTTTCTTTGGAGAAATGTCTATTCAGATATTTTGCTCATTTTAAAATTGTTTTTTTTTGTTATGGAACTGCGTGGGTGTATACATATGTATATAATGTATATATAAATTATTATATATTTAATATATATTCAATATATATTTATATATCATATAAATACATTTATATATTGTATATACTAATATATTTAACATATATTTAAATATATTTTTAAAATGTATACATATAAAATGTATATACATATATTTAAAATTCTTTAAGTTTATTCATTTCAAGAGAGACAGAAATAGAAAGCGGGGGAGGGGCAGAGAGAGAGGGAGAGAGAGAATCCTAAATAGGCTCCACGCTGCCAGTACAGAGCCCGACGTGGGGCTTTAACTCACGAACCACAAGATCATGGCCTGAGCTGAAACCAAGAGTCAGGAGCTTAACCGACTGAGCCACCCAGGTGCCCCTCTCTATTTTTTTAATATACTTTGTTCTTATATATATATTGGATATTAGCTGCTTATCAAATATATGATTTGCAAATACTTTCTCCCATTTGGTGGGTTATCTTTACATTTTGTTGACGGTTTCCTTTACCGTGCAGGAGCTTTTTAGTTTGATGTAATACCACTTGTTTATTTTTGCTCTTGTTGGTTCTGGTGTCAGATTCAAAAAAGACCCATGTCGAGGAGCTTTACTACCCATTTTCTTCAAGGAGTTTAATGGTTTCAGGTCTTACACTCAAGTCTGCAATCTGTTTTGAGTTAGTTTTGTGTATGGTGTAAGTCTCATTCTGTTGCACGTGGCTGTTCAGGTTTCTTAGCACCATTTATTGTCCTTTTCCTGTTGTATGTTCCTGGTTCCTTTGTTGTAAATTAATTGACTATGTATATGTGTGTTTATTTCTGGCCTCTATTCTGATCTATGTGTCTGTTTTTATGCCAATGCCATACTTTTTGATTACTATGGTTTTGTAGTATAGTTTGAAAACAGGGATTGTGATGCCTCCAGTTTTGTTCTTCTCTCTCAAGGTTGCTTTGGCTATTTGGGGTCTTTTGTAGTCCCACACAAAATTTAGGATTGTTTGTTAGCAGTGCCTATCTCAAAGGGGAGTTGGAAGGATTAAAAGTTGGTGTCAAATATTTAATCCAGTGCCTGTCCCACAGTAGGTTAAATTATATAAATATGACTATCATAACTATGTGTTTTTCAGTAAATTGCTTTTCTAAAAAGCAACATCTGGCAGAAATGGAGACTGTGGTAGAGACATTAACCAGAGAGAGCTCATTTAAGCTGAGATGGTGCTTTCTTTCAATTACCTGTTCTAGAGACCGTCTTGGCTAAGTCTATGCTTCCTCTCAATCTAAGCCAATGTTTCGAATTCAAGGTCTTTCTTCATGGCCTCCCTGGGAGCTACTTGACAATATGCAGTTATGGGGAAATATCTATTCAGATATTTTGCTCATTTTAAAATTGGGGTCTTTTTGTTATGGAATTGTGTATGTGTGTGTGTGTGTGTATACATATATAATATATGTGTGTATACATATATATAATATATATATAATATATGTATATGTATATAATATGTATAATATAATATATAATGTATATATAAATTGCACTTTTGCACAAAATACATTATTCTATTAGACAGTGTTTTCCTATTCTGAGCTGAAGACTGTCCCCTTAGATAGTTCTGGCAAATCAGGGAGACATGCATTGTCCTAGATCTGAAGACCAGGTCCCTGCAACTGAGAGCAAATGCACCCCTGGAAGACAGCTCTTGGGCCACCCCCTCCCATGACTCCCAGACTTTAAGGGGCTTTCTCTGTGGGTCTGGAAATATGTTCCTATTATGGGAAAAATGACAAAAACTGGGATTTCAGTTATGTGGCCCACAAATAAAAAACCAGCCTCTCACCGGAGAACTGGAAGTTGACTTAGAAAATTCAGAGAAATGGAGAAAACAGTGTGGAGCTGCAAGGCAGCCCCTTCAAAGGCAGTCATGGAGCAGGCCTGGCAGGACTAATGGGAGAGTAGCAAGGTGGCTGTGTCCTTCCAGAGGGTCCCAGAGGCCTCCTGACTGAGTCGTTCTGGTGCTGGGGATCGGCTGAGCCAGAATCCCACTACCGGCTCCAAGATCTGCCTGCAGGCTCTGTCCTCCTTGCCCCTGCCTCTACACCACCAGCTGGGTTCCGAGAGCCCTGGACCGGGCACCCCGTGCAGAAGTCAGGGTTCAATCCTGACCTTGGACACATGCTGCAGCGAAGGCACTGAGCAACAATTACAGACGGTCCTAAAGAAGAAGTTATGCATCAAGAGTGAGGTTTTAAAACTTTGTTAGCTATGCTCCCTTGCAGCTTTGATCTTCATTTCACTCCTTCAAAGGGAGAGGGAGAAGAGTATGTTCTTGCCTCTTCCTTGAAGATTGGTAGCATGAGATTAAGTGGAAAAATTAGCAGGGTGAAGTACTAAGGTATCAATGCCATATGTGTAAGACAGTAATAGCATTTTAAGTGCAATCCAGAGGCAAAGCCAGAATGGCAAAGGAAGAAAGTCCAAGAAAGTTAAATGCGAAAGGGAAACAGGTAGTTGACCTGCCCCCCACTCCCTCGAAAGTGGACAAGATTCACCAGTGGCCTATGTTAAAGACGCAGCTCACCAAGCCTCTCTCTTGCAAGTTCAGAGTCATAGTTCTGGGCTGGGACCCAGAGATCCTTACTTCAGCCCAGACTGGTAAACACAGTGACCTAAGGGTTTCTACAAGGAAGGGGGGTTTCGAATTGCTCACTCTGTTCCAGGGTGGGGAGCAGCAGAGGGACTGATGTGAGGTGGTCAGTGCCAGCAAGAGCAGGACAGGGCTCAAAGATGAAGCCCAAAGACGGTATCTAGTTTTGCTTCTTGGTGGGGGGGGGGGGGAGATGGGAGAGGGTGAAGAAAAGGAGAAAAATAAGTATTTTTTCCCTCTTTACCTCATGTTTCCTTTTTTCCTTTTCATAAATGCTTTTTACTGCAAAACTGGTGCTTTTTGCCATTAGAGCTAAAATAACCGTTGATTATAAATTGAGTCTAAAATGTCATGAAGATGCTGAATTTGCCTGAAAATTCAGCTTTTAAAGATTCCCATTCACGCTGCAAACTGCGGGCATTCCGTGCATCATTCATTCAGCATGTGTCTGGAAAGATGACAAGGCCTCTCGGGGGCCGGCTAGGGAGAGCGAGGGTGAGGGAGCTGACCTCCTTGGGTGGGGGCTGGCTTGGATTCATCCCTGCCCCTGTCATGCTTCAGGAACAAGCTTATGTTCCTGGTGTGAAAGCCATGTGGGTCCCCACGTTAACCCATGTTGACTGCCCTTGGAATGTCCTATTCAAACTGTGCTCTTGAACTTTCTCTAGGAGGCTTCCTGCTGAAGGTAACGTGGCATCTGTCACTTGTGGATTGTCTTCGATCTATTTTCTGAGAGGCAGTGGAACAGAACTATCTAGCACTTGGGAGCACAGCCTCTTGAGCTAAGACAACTGGGTTTGAATCTCAGCTGAATTCAAGTCTTTCTAGCTGTGTGTCCTTGGGCAGGTGGATTAACCTCTGTGCCCTAATTTCTTACCTGTAAAACAGGGATAATAATATACTTAATACGTAAGGTCAAAAGGCAAATCAATTATATCGGTCTCCACATCGAACAGTGCACAGTCAGGGCTATCTCAGTGTTCACTATGCAGTGGAGGATCCTGGGGACACACTCAGGCTCAGGAATCAGAAAGATCTAAGTTCAAATCCCAGCCTCGTCTCCTACTACCTGTATGACCTGAGACAAAGGTTTAAAATGGGGGAGGGGAAGTGACACAGCCTACCTAATAGCATTGTTTTAAGAATTAAACAAAATGTTGGTAAACATGTTACCACAGAACAGATGGTAAGTGTTCCACAAATGCCAGTTATTACTAACATTATGATGTTATTATTAATTATTGCTATTACCACCCATCAGAAACATAATTCCCTGGTAAGAGGGGTCAGGAGTCACTGCACCCTTTACCCTTCATTATCCCCATGGCCTTTTTGATAAGAGTTTTAGCTAAAATTCCTGGGGTGTGATGCCAGGTCTGGGAGGAGGTCTCTGATAATCACAGTGACACTAACTAATTTGAAGGAGAATCCAGTGGAAGCAAACTCACTGGTCATGATTCTGTGGTGTTATCCTTGGCCAAATGGCTTGGTCTCAGTCTCTCTAGTTGTACCTGGTACTGTCACGGAGTACAAATATCTTAGAGTGTGAGTCAATTGTCTAGACATTGTAAATTGGACACACATTCACCCACTTGTCTTTGACTGTCATGATTAACTTAATAGGGGTTTTAAACTCTTTCTGCACCAAAGGAGAGAAAGCTAGACATTGTATGGAGTCCTCATCAGGGTACTCCAGGGTGGGGGTGCTTCCATGCCATAAAGGCATGGGACAAAATCTGCCACACATCACCTATGGGTGCTGATGCCTGTCTACGAGCAGTTGGCATCATCGAGTGGTGACAGGGAAGTTTGGACATGGGCTAAAAATCTACATTTGCCTCAGTTAGGTAATGATCAAATGCATCTGACTCAAGTCATCCTAGAATTATTCATTAAGCAAGCATATATTCGGTCTAACTAGAGATGAGAATATGGTGCTCTCACAAAGTTATAGAATCTTTGAGTTGGAGGGATATTGGAGACCCTCTTGTCCTTTTGCAGATGAAGATACTGAGTCTTTGAAGACAAATGGATTGTTTAAATTCGCATAGATAATCAAGGCCAGGGTTGTTCTACAGTTTCTGGACTCTTGCTATTTCCTTTGTGAGAACCTCTTCCATAAGGAGACGAAGGGCAGCATACTGTAATGAAACCCTTTGGTCTAACGTTATGCTCTGGGTCTCCTGCAAGCCCGTGCACTTTGCTGTCCCTTTTTGCACCCACTGGACCTTCCCCCATAGCTCTGCATTAATGAACCTGTCTCCAAGGCGAGACCAAGATGAAGCTTCTGCCCCAGCCTGGTTGCTGCGCTATCTCTTTCAGACTTTGTGTCTGCCTTTTTGTCAGCTCCTGGTTAGAGAGCTTGGCCTTGATCATTTCACTTGCTCCCTAAGTGGGGACTCCTGTCTGGACAATAACTATTCTAACAGCAGTCACCCCAAGGACTTCCTTCCTCAGCCCATTGGCTTCACCATGCCTCAGGCCAGGTAGTTTCAGCTGGTTTTCAGCAAAGCAAGAAGAGATGGGGGCTGGGGGAGCCAGGAGAGTCCCTTAGAGACCATGTTGCTATTCAATGAGGACACTGCATCTCAGAGAGGGCAAGCACCTTGCCCTGGCACTTCCTGACGATGTGGTATTAACCATCAGGTAAAAATCTTATGGTGAAAAGCTTTCTTCTGTGGCCTCATGGGCGCTTAGGTATGATAGGTCATTTTCTCCCTGCATTTGCTGATTACATATCAAGACACAAGGCTTTTAAAATCAAAGGCAGGTCAACAGAAATCCACCTTCTATAAAATTTACATTCACACTAATGTCTTAGCCTTACCTACTCCTCATTTTACTACCCTGACAAATCTTCACTTCCCAGGTAAGGATTTTAATTTATTTCCTTTTTATTTAACCAATCTGGGTTTCAGTTTTTGTTCAACCCTTGACTAGTTGTGTGACCTTGGGCAAGTAACTTAACCCTTTGGGCATCAATCTTTCTTTTTCTAATAGAGAAATGATGACCCCAGGCCTGTTCACCTCTCCAGGATGTCCTGAGGATCTAATGAATGCGAAAACATTTTGGAAACCATGAAGCACTATATAAATGCAAGTTATTGTCATTGCTTGGATGAGAACTCTTCTAATGATTTTGGAAAGTCAAGAGTGCTGAATGTAATCCCTGTAATATCAGCATGAGATGCAGGTATAAGTTAGGATAAGTTTTAGTATAACTTTAAATTTTTTTTAATGTTTATTTATTTTTGAGAGAGAGAGACAGAGAATGAGCGGAGGAGGGGCACAGACAGAGAGGGAGACACAGAATCTGAAACAGGCTCCAGGCTCTGAGCTGTCAGCACAGAGCCTGACGCAGAGCTCGAACTCGGGGACAGTGAGATCATGACCTGAGCCGAAGTCAGACGCTTAACTGACTGAGCCACCCAGGCACGCCTAGTATAACTTTAAAAATCATATACTTCCTATACACTTACTAAGGACTCCTAAAACCTCACCACCCATCTTTCCCTGTCTTAGCCGAAAGGGAGGGAGGGGAGAAGATGGGAGGGAAACAGAAAACAAAAACAATAGCCCTCCCCGCTCTGGCAATAAACTTCCAGCTCCAAAGCAGGTTTTATTTAGTGTGCTATAAAAACAGTCATTTCTCCCATCATAAAAGGAGCCTGACTACCCAGCCTCGTTTCTTTGCAGTGAGTGTGCAGGTTGAATGGGTCCCAGTTCCGGAGCAAGCTATAGCTTGCCCTCTTCTCCTCACCCCTACTCTCCTCCCTCACAGCTCTGTAAGTCTCGGGAAATGAAAAGCATTTTTAAATATTTTATTATGTGCGAATTTACAGGGGGGAGAAGTATACATTCTGGAGATGGAACTAAGATTTAATTGTCCCTCTGTTTTATGGTTGTGGCCTCATGGGTATGTACCAGACAGCTTGGGCACTGTGGTTTTGAAAATAAAAAATCCAGGCAAGATTGTAGCAACTTTCTCAGCCATTAAATAGGCCCTGGAAAGTTTAGGTCATTCTGGTGAAATTAAAAAAAAAAAAGAAAAAGAAAAAGAAAACCTCACACAGTTTCAAGAAGGAAAAAGAGCTAAGCTGTGCCACCTCTCCCTGAAGTTCTATTGCTCTCTTCCCTCACGGTTCTTGAGAGCAGACTGTGCTCTTCTGAGCCACCTGGGAAAACATTTGATGCCATACATGAGGCGATTTACTAAATGGGTACTAGATGAATCAACTCTCCTCAAGAGGCACGAGCAATGTATTCTGGGAGTCTGTTTTTCACCAAATGAGCAGAGGAGTTGGCACTGAGACATCCCTGGGATGGGGTGTGTTTGCAGGTTTCTTCTGAATGACCCATGTCCTACTCGGCTGGCAAAGTTGCCTGCTGGCATGCAAGGGCGGTCCGAGGCATAGTGGGCATAAAGCACTAGGGTGAGTGTTGGGAACTCTGATTTCCGGTGCATGCACTGCCCTCCTGGGCATCAGCCTCCCCATCCATATAACAAAATGGATAGTGTGATAGAAGATGTTTGAGGTTCATCTGGGCTCTACCATTGTAAACTCTACAATGTTTATTGTAAACTCTTTAATGTTTATTTATTTTTGAGAGAGAAAGAGAGAGGGAGGGAGGGAGGGGGAGAGAGAGAGAGAGAGAGTGAGAGAGAAGGAGAGAGAGAGAATGTATATGAGCAGGGGAGGGGCAGAGAGAGGGAGTCAGAGGACCAGGCTTTGCACTGACAGCAGAGAGCCCAATGTGGGGTTTGAACTCATGAACTGTTAGATCATGACCTGAGTTGAAGTCAGATACTTAACCCACTGAGCCATCTAGGTGCCCCTAAAATGCGATTAGTCTTAATTTAGGATTAAAGATCTGGGAGAAACCTCATTCTTGAAAGCCCTAAAAACAGCTGAGGTGATTTTTCTTTCTCTAGCCTTTTCTTATAGGGTTTGCCTGAGCTGATTCTACAAAAACACCCTAGGCTGTGGATGACATTTGACTCCCTGATTCCAAAGCCTGTTTATCAGTGGGAAGGACAGAATGACAAGAGCCTGGGGAACTGGGAGCTCAGAGGTGCCTAACCTCCAACCTGGCATCATTTATTAACTAGATGGCAGTCGCCCTCTTAGCACAGTAGAAAGGAGGCCACAGTCTCAAGGGTCCCACATATATGACTGGGTCATTCTGAAGTTTTCCTATTTATGTCTATCTACAACCAAATAAAAAGTAGGCTTACAGGGATTTCCTGAAAAGAAGAAAAATTGGCAGGAGATGGAGAAAAAAAGAAAGGTCTAAAGAGTGAGTCTCTTTGGCAGGTATAGAGCTTCTATAAACATGACCCAATATCTCAGTTTCTCAACCCTCAAACAATTACCACGCTGGCTTATTTCCTTAAGGGTTATCAAAGATACTTCCTTGTATCTTCTGGATTAAAATAGCTCTTCCAGGAGGCATTATGGCATGGTGGAGGGGCATTATGGGTTTTAACTTACTAGGTATCTCATCTTCAATAACAAATTCTTGAAACTCTGTCTAATCATAAGGGGAGGCTAAAGATTCAATCATGTCCATAGAATAGAAGCAAAGTGGATAACTCTTACTGTTCAATGCTGAGGGCTCCATGTTCAATAGTGTGTCAACCAGTTATTACTCAATTCTGCCTCCCAATGTCAGCTAGCTCACCAATGCATACTCTTCGCCATAAGGATGATTAATCTAAAGGGCATGGTTGCCTCAGGACTAATGTACCCCAAGTAAACGGCCAAATGATTGTGAGTCAATGCCATGCAAAAACTCAACTGCACCAGGACACCTCCCTGGTGCAGAGTGCAAGCCTAATTCTTTGGTGAGATGGGCACACATATTTCTGAGCTCAGTTGGTTTGCCAGTTAAATAGGAATACTGTCCCTGCCTATTGAGTGCTCAGCCATACTGTGCAGGAGTAAAGGAGTTAATGCCACACAAATAGTACTGAGCTGAAACCTATACTTTCAGGGGAAGTTACATGTCTTCCAGATGCTCATGGTGTCATAACTTTTGACCTTCAGTGACTCACTTCACTTTCCTGTATTTCCTCCAATATAAAACCATTTGGTCAGATGAATCTATCTCTAAGTTCTTCCCAGCATCCTAGAAATCTGCAGTGTCATGACACCACGGTTCCTTGCTACACACTAACCAACATGGCAGCTGGCTTCTGGCAATTAGAAAAGTGGCTCTTTTCAAGGCTGAGATAATCCATGGTTTGATGATCAACCTGTGGAGTCTCTGAGCTCTGGGTCAATTATCCTCCAGAGGGATCTTGACACTCTTGTCAATACTCGGAAGACGCTATCATCTCTGGGAAATGCCTTCCCTAATGCTTCTGCTTCTCCAACATTTTACCTGCAGTATCTTAAGACAGAACATGTGCCATGTAATTAGACTTCCTTCTTTATGGATACTGTGCCCCTTCAGATTGAGAGAAGAGAGACACTTTACCCAGGCGCGAGAGCAAAGCAATGCTGTCTGTCTGCTCACAGGGGCTCACTTCAGCTAGGCAAGGAAAAACACTGTCATTAAAATAGGGCCTTTGTCCTTTCAATAGCTCTTCCAAAGAACTGGAAAAAAGAGATTTTTAACTGGGTCACGCAAAGCTAAGATTCTAGCCCCAGTGACTTGGGGGAGGAGAGAAAGAGATAATTACTCTACCTCTTTATAAAAGTAATTTTTGCAACTTCAACACCTTACATTCCAACAATGGCTGTAGTTCACATGGTAATACTTGATACAGCAGAAAACATTTCTCTTCCTAGGATTTTGGTGGGGGTTCGTAGACATGGAGAGTATGTATTTTACTAAAAAGACCATCAGTTTTGTGATTCTGCAGGTTCAAGCCGTTGTTTCAGCTCTATGGTTAGTATGTGAGGGATGCTGGGCAAGTCACTTACCAGAGTCTCTATTTCTCTATTTGCCCATATGGATACAAAGGACGTGAGAATGCCGTATACAGAGTTATAGTGAGGAAGAAATAAGATACTGGGAAAGATTGCTTGTGTTTGCTTTTTTTCATCTCTTCATACGTATGTGCTCCTTACTATAATAAACTATAAGCTCTTAGAAAATAAGAATACTTTAAGCTTCTTTATTTTATTTTTACATAGCAAAGTAACTACTTATGCTTATAAGTCTTTTCTAGTTACTCTTTGACTCATGAATAAAGTTCAAATTCCTCTGCCAGGACAATCAATCCTCCCAAACTCACATCCTGAAACACATGCACCACCACAGACCCCATCATAAAGGGCCCTCAATGTGTGATGCTGGTCACATAGTTCCTTCTACCCTAGAAAATCCTTCTCTGTTCCCCTTGCATGCCTGGTTTCCATCTGGCAAAAGTCGACCCTAATGCCATCTCCCTCATAAAACCTCACACTGCCATTTATCCCTCTGTCTGCCGGGCTCCCATGATATTTGCTCCGCATCTCCTACAGGACTTAGCATGGCTAGCCTTATGGTGTAGTTGCTTGTTACTGTTCTCCCTCCTGGACTGTAAATCCTTTGAGGGGATCCCTTACAACATTTAGCACCTGCACTGACTATGACGATAAAAAGAAAATTGTAGTGGCATATCAGAAGCTGTAAAGCACTGTTGAAAGCAAAGCATTTTTGTTCTTTTGATTGCAGGCTTCCCCTAGTGCACAGACCTTAGTTTGGAAGTGCCCAATGTGTGCCTTCTGCTCTTCCTTTAGCCCGTCTAACACAGCTGCTCCAAGACCCGCTGCCACTGGAACCCCTACCTTGTCCCATCAGACATGTCCAGCCCCCCAGTCAAGGTTCACAAGGCTAGCCTCAGAAGAATTTAGCCCTTGATGCCCAGCAGCCAGTGATGCTGGGGACCACTGGACTAGCAGTAGGAGAGTCAACTACCTCAACTTTCAAATAGCCTGTTTTGCTACTAGCTTGGGAACTTACCCATCATTTATTACATTTTAGGTAGAGTCTTCACAATGGGCCTGATGGTAGTGTTTAAAAATTGCCTTCGTTTGTAAGTCAAGGTTTTACTGTGGAATTTGAGTCTTAGTTTGAGAATTAATGTGTCTTAAAATTGATGTAGCCCAATCATCTCCCTTTATGAGTAAGGAAACCGAAAACTAGAAAGGTCACCCAGCTAGTTAATGATAGAGCAAGGACTGAAACATAGACCTCAGACTCATCATTTCGGCTCAGTTTCCACCAGACCGTATCCCTGTTATTAGTAATGTTCTAGTAGATATATTTTAGTACATATGAGACAAAGGGGAAAGTTGAAGAACAATGGGTAAGCAAACAAGTCATTTGCAAAAAAGTTAAGGTGACTCTCTCAATGCTGGGAGCTACTTTCTAGCTAATCTACTACTATATTTTCAAGACCTAAGTTCTAGAGAAGTCTGAGTGGAGGAGCTTTTCAGACTCCCAGTGAGTGTCTGCTGTCCTTAAAGGCCCTAACACACGTGGCAAGGACCTTCATGGATGGTCTTGGCAGAAGTTGCAAACCACATTGGACAACCGCTGACAGCTGTCCGCCACCCATATGATAATAAATCAACACAGATATTATTTTTAAACCGCTGGGCTGTTGCTATGCTTCTTTTCACTAACCTGCTTTTGATCTTGCCGCCCCTCATGTGTAGGATTCTCCCTCTCCTGTGGGTTTAGTAAAATTGTAATCAGTTTTTAAGACTCAAGCCAAGTCCATCTTGTCTTTTAAACATTCTTTTAGTCATTAATTAATTAATTCATTCATTCAAGAGACATTTTTTGAGCAACTAATAGATGCCAGGTCCCATTCTAGGTTGTAGGGGTCAAGCTTGTACTCTAGTGGGGAGAAGGGAGAAGAAAAACCAACAGAAAACTATATATGCATCTATATGTGTTTATACCTACATATACACACACATACACATGTCTGATACATACATACACATGTATATTTCCATAAAAGCACACGTAGTATATACACATGCATGTATATTAATTAATCGATGACATTAATTATTAAGAAAAAATAAAAGAAGATACAAAGACAAAGTTTAAAGACAGGGGGATTTGACTGAGACAGACTGGTCCCTTCTGAGGAAGTGGCATGCAAGCAGAGACCTAACTGAACTGAACACTTTTCTAAATAACTAGTACATGTAGAGTCAGATTCTTCCTTCTTCATTCTCCTAGTGTATTTTATTTTTATTCAATCAATGTTTACCTGGTGCTAACTCCGTGTGAAACTCCGTGGGCTAGACGATGGGTCTACAGTGGGGAATGAAGTCGGCATGGCTCTGCCAATGTGGAGCTCAGGGTCCAGAGCAGGGACAGGTGTCATCACGCACATGGACACAACAAGGGGTGCTGGTTCCAGCTATGCTGCCTCTGCTGCTTCTTCATCTCTGACAAAGTCCAAAGTAGGGCTGGAAGGTATCAGGCCCTAGGGGAAGAGTCCACTGCTGGCTGCCACAATCTTAGCTAACTGATCCAGAAAAAGTGAAGTTTCCGCTAAGATGGAGCTGAGGCCTTTCGTAGGGTCCTGTCCAGTGGCAGTGCACCTCAGGTATGAACTCGGGTTTAAAGCTGATTGCTAGAGCACAACGTTTCACATTCCCATGCCATGTGACAATAGTCAGCTATTTTTCTATACATCATTTTGTTTATTCTAATAATTCTGTGGATTAGGTAGAGTTGAACAAAATAGACAGAATGGGAGATGTTCAGGTGGAAAGAACTTTTGAGGCTACTTGGGCCAACCATTTGACTACTGCAGAGTTCCTTTCCTCAGCATTTCTGAGCAGTGGCCAACCATCTCTGCTTCGACATTGCTAATAACAAAGCACCCATGACTCACAGCAATCTCTTCCATTTCTTGGCAGCCCAGTGGCTTGTTAGTGGTTAGATGGGTTAAATTCCATTTCTCCTGACTCCCAGTCAAGTGCTCTTTCCACTGGGACCCTCTCATAGCAGGATTAGCCTCAGGCCAGGGCTGAGGAAGCCTTCCATGGAGGAGTCCTGGCCTGGGGGAAGCTGAGCCCCAGGTCATTCCAGCAAAGCTTGGGCCCCTCTTCCTTCGGCAGAAGCTCTCAATCCATTGTGGTGACCTCTACCCATAAGTGCATGCCCCCAGGAAGCACAACCAGAGCACAATGACCAGATCCAAATGCAAACACACATTATGCAGAGGTACAGGCTGTCCCGTAGATTATTATTGTGAAATAGATTGTGTGTGGGGGTTCACTTAATCAACTTCTGACAACTGTTTATTGAGAAGAAAATATGGATGGCTCGGCAGCACCGGGAAGGATTTTTGGCTTTCAAACATCTCATCTACTTTACTAAGCTCTCCAAAAATACAAAGCTAGGGCAGAATGCTTCAGGCAGGCCGTGGTGAGCAAGTCCATGTAAGGGCACATGAGCACCATGAGGCTTCCTAGGCAAGATGCAAGCTCACAGAAGCAGGGGCTGACATTCAGAACTGCCTTTCCTTTCCTACTTCCCCCTGTACACCTGGCTCCTGGGAGGCCCAAAAGTCATGCTGAATGCCACAATCATCCCCTGGAAGCACAGCACCCCAGAGCCCTCATGTGCACTGGCTTTGAGTGCAGACAGAGAGAACGAGGAGATCAGGGAACCTCACAGCCTCTGCTGCAGGAGGCAGACGTTGGCAGCCTTGAGAACAAGCAGGAGAGGGTAGGGGGTGTGCTGGGGGACTCAAATCCCTGAAGCTAGGAGTCAGAGCCCCAACCCTCCAGCTGGGAGTGGCTGGGGAAAAGTCAAAGCATTGAACCCCTTGCACTTACTCATGGTTAGGGGAAGGGGATGGAAGGTAACTCACTCATTAACTAGATTACAGAGCCAGAGAGTTATTAAGGCATTTAAATATCACCTCACTCTGTGGTAAAAAAAATTTTTTTTTTGTTTTGTAATTCTTGGTTTATATGAAATCTCAGCTAGAACATAAACAAATAAAGAAGATAAGACCTGAGCCACCCTGGGATCAGACAGATGGAAATTCTCCCAATTATTCTGCTCTAAACCACCTCCCTCCAGGCAATGGCCCTGAAGTAGACCCTACAGCCCCCCTGGAAAGCACCATTTAAGACCACCAAATCAGTTAATCATCCTTCATTTTACAAATAAGGAAAATGAGACCTAGAGAGAAAGAGCAGGTGCAAATCCACCCTGCCAAATGAACTGGCTTACAGGTATCTTGGTTCAAGTGCTTTCTACTCAACACAGCATCCTGAGGAGGGTGTCCTTCTCCTGTTGTCCACTCAGAAGGACATTAAGGGCATTCACTGGAGAATGGGGCTACCTCCAAGCCATTACATCTATCAGTTTCTTCCTTTGATGGGGTTCCTTAGAGTCAATTAATAGAGCATGGTGTAGTCAATGAGTTGGCAAGTTGGCCAGTAGCCATGTGTTGATGAAGTCTGGGAACCAGGAAAGCAGCTCATTTGGCAAATAAGTTCACTGAGCCCAGGGTGGTCTACACTTTCTGAAACAGTTTTCACCCATACATTATTTCTCATGCCTCCTAACATCCTTATAAAGTTCAAAAGGGAAGGAAGGAATTCTAAGTCCCATTTTATACTTGAAGCAAGTGCAGCATAAAGGGCTCAAACAACTTCTCTGAGGTAGAGAGAATTCATAGCAAAGTTGAGTTAAATATAGATTTCCTGACATAGTTTAGTACCCATTCAACCTCATTATACTGCCTGCTCTGAAAATATGCTCTTTATGTCTGGGTTGTTTCTTAGACACTTTATCCCACATTCCCCAAACAGGACAACACCGATTCATGCTTCATCTTCAGACATGAGATGGCATCTCAGTATAAGATTCCCCTGTGACCTGGACTAGAACCATATTTACATTTACATCCAAATTATGTTTAGGAAATTTGAGTGTTTGAAAAGAACTTAATAAATATTTGTGGAATGAAAAACAGAGAGAGAGAGAGGAATTAAGAGAGGAGAGAGAGAAGGAAGGAAAGAAACATCTGGGGGCAGTAGGCAGTGGATTTTTCTCTATGAGAAAACTCTGAGGAACACTTCATCATGGAGTCAGGATTCCTGGTTGCACAATATTCAGTCAGTCTGGAAATGGGAAATCTGAAAAAAACAATGACAGGTTTTGTTTGGACTGAGCACTGATGGGATGACTGGAGGGGAAAGAGCACAGCTTTGGGGAAACTTCTTGGAGTTGTCTAGGCATTGGTTGGAATCTTAACTCTTACATCCTAGTGGGATGATGTGGAATGAATGTCTATTTTTTTTGCCCATTTCCCCATCTGTAAAATGAGGATCATAATAGCTACCTCATGGACTTATCATGAGGGCAGAGGAGAGGAGACAAATGAAGTCCCTTGCCCAGAGTGCTCAGTAAATTGAGCAGGTGCCTGTGCATGACTTTCCCCAAGCTTCCCCTTCCTCTGATCTAACCACATTCCACTGAAGTAAAATCCAGCTCTGGTGTCTGCCAGAAGCTTGCCCTGGATTCTTGTTCAACCATATCTTATCTCGTGGGTCTAACATCTGATTGCTACTATTACTCAATACTGAACGTTTGACCCCTCTTATGGTGAATTTTATGTGTCATCATGACTAGACTAAGGGATGCCCAGGGAGGTGGTGAAACATTATTTCTGGGTGTGTCTGTGAGGATATTTCTAGAAGAGATTAGCTTTTGAATCTGTAGACTGAGTAAAAAAACTCCCTCACTAATGCGAATGGGCCTTATCCAATCTGTTTGGGGCCCCACTAGAACAAAAAGGCAGAGAAAGGGTGGATTTGCTCTCTGCCTGACCTAGAACATCCATCTTCTCCTGACCCCAGACATCAGCACTCCATGTTCTTGCACCTTTGGATTTGGACTCAAACGTACACCATTGCCTCCCCTGGTTCTTGGCCCGGGGATTGGACTGCAACTCCACCACTAGCTTTCTTAGGTCTCCAGCTTGCAGAAGGCAGATTGTGGGACATCTTGGCCTCCACAAGCACAAGAGACAATTCCACAGAACACATCTCCTTCTGTATATTTATGTATGTCTTATTGGTTCTGTTTTTCTGGAAAACACTGACTAATACAAACCCTTAATAATCTGCTGCTATTATATTTATGGGTTTATATCTTGTTTTCTTCTAAACAAAGCTCTGAGCCCCTTGAGCTCTGGGGTCATGTTCACTCTTAAATTCCCACGATGTTTAGCATAGGGCTGGGCACACTATTAAGTACCTGTATATACTTATTAAATGACTCACTGGTTAGTTGAGCGTCTTGTATCCTCCACTTGTTACTGTCCTTTTGACTGGGAAAAAAAAGTGGCTTTATAATGCTTCCCTGAGTCACCAAATGAAACCCATACATCCTTCAGGGATTGGTCCTTGAATACATTTCTGAAATTGAGAGACCTGCTTGGACAGCAGTCATCTGGTGCATAATGGAATGAGGGAGAAAAAAACAGTGTGCAAATGTTTCTTGCATGCTCCTCTGCGAACGCCCCATATATCAAGGGTCTTTGGTTGCCAACTTGGGGGTGCAGTAGACAGTATTTCTTCATCATGTGTTTCCACAATTATATTCAAATCAATTTAATGCACACATTTACAATGCAATAATGATATCAGTCAAAACCTGAGCCATTTACTTAGTAAAGTTTAATATTTTTTTAATGGACTCCTTCACTATCTATGATCCGTGAAGGAATTAAAATAGGCCTTAATTTTGAAAACCAGAGCTCATTCCATGAGCCAGGTGCTAAGGCATCTATTCTCAGAATGTGTGCCTGGGTAGTCTTGGCATAATAGTGCTCAGAGAAAGCTTACTGTCAAGATCACTAGTCTGGGAATTGAATCCCAGTTTTGAGTCCTGTTTCTGTCACTCAGTTACTTTGTCTGTAACATTAAGGGATTGGTCATGATGAAATTTTAGTCTCCTTCCAGATTTAATGTTCTAAAAACAAAACAAAACAAATTAAAAAAACCACTCCTCAGAAGCTAAACCTCAGTCCCAAACCTGGTCTAATCAATAACATCTGATGGCTTCCATCCTTATCTTCCCCTATCACTGCTACCATCATTTGATTACACAGACTCTTAGGAAAAAAAAATGTCTCTCCTTCTATTTGAGTCTAGAAGGTGATAGTCACTCAAAGAGCAAAGATAATACCAACTCTATTCATTTACTGACAACCTTAGCTTGCCATATAGAGAAACTGTGACCTTGAACCTGCCCAGGAAAAACAAACTAAACCGAACTAAAAATCAAACTTCATATCTGGGTGTTAAAATGGCAAAACAAAATATGATGCATGATTTCCCCAGTCACTCCAGTGTGCTCTGTGTTGCCTAGGAGCAGAATATTTCCTAGAGGGCAGGGCCTTGCTTCGTTAGTCAAATTCCTGTCCTAGTCTAGTGTTTTCATACTCAACAGCTAATAGTGATGGTCAAGTTTCAAATGACAAATATTCTCATCTCAAGTAACTCATGATACTGCAATTTACTTTGAATTGACATCTGTGTAAAAGCATTTACAAGTAGCCAAAGAACATACAAAGAACATGAAAGAAAGGTATGTCTTGGGCTGGGATAGGAGAGGTGAGAACAGCTTCTGCAGCTCCAGACACTCTATAATGAGCCTAGGGTCTGTTCCCCATCTAAGGACCAAAGCTATAGACACCAAAAGGCCAGGTCTGGGAACCCATCCTGAGCTCTGTATCGTTTTGTTAAGCTCACCAGAATGGCATGCAAGTCCTGTATTGCAAAAGGCTGAAAAAGGAGTAGAGGGAGGGTGGGAACAGAAAATAAACCAATGAAACCAAGCCTCCTTCCTTAGTAGCTAAAAATGGAATGGGTCCAGCCATAGTATCGTGTCACCTCGACTTTTACATGGCCAGCTGTGGTCACCGTGGGCCATTCAAGGATGTCTGAGAGAGCACACTGGAAACAACATACAGTTCTGCGTTGACCACGGCAGAGACACACATTCCACTTACTATTGCAGCAGCACTATGAGGCTCTAATACAGACAGGTAGGGGCAGCCAGGGCAAGCTCACGGTCCAGCCCTGACCTTTCAGGAATGCAGAAAAAACACTTTCTTTCCTGCCCTACTCCTTTCCAAGAGCATTTCTCTCTGTTCTCCAGATCCTTCCCCTTCCCTACATGGTCCTCTCACACACACCACCCTTCAGTCCTAATCTACCTCCATCCTTGGTCTTCCATGAAGTGGATAGTGTGTACTCCCTCCACTTCTCTCTTCTCAGGACACCCACGGTGCCAACGGTTTGAATTAGGGAGTTTACACTTGAATCTAACCCCAACCCAGCCTTGAAGACAGGAGTCACAAGAAGCTCAAGGCAGGAGCCTTGAGACTTGACTATAAATCTTTGTCTCCTCCATGGTGTCTGCCCCCATTCCTGGTATGTAGTTAGGCACTGATGAATATTAATTACAGAAGAGATATGGAAAGCTGACCAGTGTAGAACAGGCCTTTATGATGAAGAATTTCACTGGAGAGCTCAGAGAGGCTCATGGTTAGGTCTGGCTGTGCTGTAGAATTTAAACAGGTGAAGCAGAGCCAGGAGAGCATTACCCCCTAATGATGGGAGGCCTACAGGGTGGCATCATTTCCATACTTTTAATGAGATGCTGTCCAACTTCTCCAAATCAAACAATGCAATTGCTTTGCCTTAACATTGGGGAGAAAAAGCTCTTTGTTTCTGAGGCCACTCATAGTAACAAAAAGGGGCTGAGGGGAAGCTAGCTTTCAGGAAGGAGCCATTGTCAGCCTGGATGAAAGTCTTCTGATCTGTTAAGAATCAAAACAAAACTTGCAGGTGCTCTGAAAACAGTTGGCTGGTAGGCAGCAGAAACAGCTTTCAGGTTCTAACCCGGATTCTACTGAGAGTCTTTGAAAGTCACTTTAATTTTCCTCATTGGAGAACATCATTTGTAGGGCAAGAGGGCAGAGCAATGGATCTCTAAAGGCCCTTCAGCTCTCAATTCTCTGCCTGCTCTACACTCTAAGACAGGTCCCACTTAAGGAGCTGGTGATATTTCGGTAATTGCAGCCACAGAGAGCTAAAGATACATGAAAGGAAACAAGGGTGATTGTATTAGACCAAAATGCCTCTTGTCACAGATACAAAGTTTCCCTCACCCTCACCTCAAATTCAGGGCTAGGCCCAATGGTGCTTTGGTGTTATGGAAAGTCTCTCACATTTTTCCTCCCTTTTCAAAAGAAATCACACCTTTGGATAGACTTGTGTTACAAAGCAGTAACACAGAGCACATTCAGGGATGGGAGGAAGAAACCTAAGTGCCTCATCAATACCCATAACATGCCCGGACATCACCTTCCCCGTAACTTCAAAGAGTGACAAATGCCAATCGAGCTGAGTGGGTAGGAAGGGGGGGAAGGAGTGTGGGGCAACCCTGAGGCCTATAAACTGAAAACACAGGAATCAGAGGCTAGAATTCTCTGTTAAGAGGCACTAGATGGGATCTAAACGCAGAAATAACTCCTTCTGGCTACCAACAACATCAAATCAAACCATGAGCTCTTGTGTATACTTACAGAACAAAACAAACAAAACAAAAAACCCTGCCAGTTTTCAGTCAGCCAGGGAAAGAGATTTCATTTCCTTTGGGAGAAGAAGCGTTGCCAATAAGGACAGGAAGACTTTGACACTGACCTTGGCAGGACACCTGCCTGCATCACTGATATCTGGGCATTGCTTTTTAATTAACAAACAAGGGACAAATTTTCAATTCAGTTCGGTTCACCTAGGGGGATGTGCTTTGGATCAAGAGGTATGTGCTTTGGATCATCCATGAAACAGCTTCTTTCATCTTCTTGACTCCATCAAAGACACAAAGGTTTGGGAAAAGCAGGTTTGGCCTGAATGAAGCTATAAAGGGAGGAAAAGTGCCCCAAGGGCACCTCTTCTTCCCCGGCCTTCTCTTCCTCTCCTCAACTCATCACTGTCTCTTGAATCAGCCCTTTACCATTCGTCCCTGAATAGTGGGTGTCCTGTGATTCTAAAACAGTAATGGTGTTGATGGTAGGTTACATCATGAAGGCCATAGAATGAAGTCTGTGCATCTTTATTGAGAGCCTACTGCTCAGCTCAACATAGTAAACATTCTTGGAGAGGACAAGGCATTGTCAGCAACCAGAAGGCGGGTGGGTCGCAGTCTCCAGACAAGCTCATCCAATGGTTATGAAATCAGTGCTAACTCTTTATAAATACAACAGGAATTCCAAGAAGGGAGAGCATAGTGTGGTCTGGAGGGGACTTGGAACTTGCTTCTTTGAAGCAATGGGATCTCTTTTCTCTTTTTTTTTAATTGACATATAATATACCATGTTATATTAGTTTCGGGTACACAATATGATGATTCAAAAATTCTATACGTTACTCACTGCTCATCGTGGTAAGCACTTAATCCTCTTCACCTATATCGCCCCACTCATCTCCCCACTGGTAACCACTAGCTATCTTTGAGTCTGTTTTTTTGTTTTTGTTTTTCTTTTTTCTTATTTATTTGTTTTGTTTCTAAAACTCCGCATATGCGTGGAATCATGTTATTTCTAATATATTTCGCTTAGCACTGTATCTTCTAGATTCACCCATGTTGTTACAAATGCCAAGATTTAATTCTTTTTTATGGCTGTGTAGTATTCCATAGTGTGTGTGTGTGTGTGTGTGTGTGTGTGTGTGTGTATCCATTTACCTATGGATGGACACTTGGGTTGCTTCTCTATGGTGGCTATTGCAAGTAATGCTGTAATACACATAGGGGTGCATATATCTGCTTGAATTAGTGTTTTCATTTTTGTTGGGTAAATACCCAATAGTGGAATTGCTGGATCATATGGTAATTCTCTGAAGAAGCACATTTTTAAAGTGCTAAAATGAAATATCTGTCAATCCAGTGAAAATGTTCCTTTTTAAAAATATAATTTATTGTCAAATTGGCTAACATACAATGTGTAGAGTGTGCTCTTGGCTTTTGGGGTAGATTGCTGTGGTTCATTGCTTACATACAACACCCAAAGAGCAATGGGATTTCGACCTTGAGAGTCTTTTAATTTCTGAGAGCTGAAAGTTGATACTATGAATACTATGTATAGATAAAGTGATAAAATTTCATTTGAGCCAAATTTACTTTCTTTTTCCTGAAGAAAAAGAAGTAAGAATGCCTGGCAGACTATAACATAGTGTCTTTCAGGTCAATCTTAGACATGCCTCCTTTAAATCTCTATAATGTTGACATAAGATACAACCTGTCTGTGCCTTAGTTTTATCATCTATAACCTGGGGATAATAATAACTATGCTGACTTTACAGAGCTGTGGTTCTAATTAAACAGTATATTGCATACAAAACACATAGCATAATGTCTTACCTTCAATAAACTTAGCTAATATAACTGTAATGGTAACATTTGTTACTCTCAATAGTAGAAACGGGAAAGAAGGAAGAGCCGTTTGGATTGCTCTCTGCTTCAGGCCACTCTGAGCCCAGCCCCAAAGCAGGAAGGCTATACCACTCCATCCCAAGTTCAGAAGGGCAGTGTGCATGAGAAAACCTCATAGCCACAGACTTTGACCAAGATGGTCTCCCTTGTCTCAATGCTCTGGGTTACGTTTGGAGTCCATAATTAAAATGAAAGGCGGCCAAGCACATGCACCCACAAACTGGATCCCTGAATTCATATCTATTCCAATAAGGGGCTTTCCCACCAGAGGCGGGTGCAGTCTGCAGGGAGTAGGGAAATACTCTCTCCTTAGACCTGCCCTCTAGATACTAACCCCTCAAGAGACAGAACCACTTGTGGTCTAATTCTCTATGCACTGCCAGCAGCCAAAGAACCTCTCCATTTCTCTTTATTATTCTTTCCCTCCAATTGCTTCTCCCTTGTCTCTTTTCTGACAGCAACCCTATCCCACCTTCAGGTAGGTGAGGTCATTTCCCTTTGTGGACTCAGAATTTTGTGATTCTAATGCAGGGACCCAGCAACATCTGGCCCCTGTGTAAACTCAAAGGCATCATTGTTTCCATGGAGTCCAGAAGAATATGATAATACCAGTCATAACTTAGCAACACTAGGATAACAAAAAGGGCAAAAGAAGATGAGGATTTGAATAAGTTTAGTGTTTTTAAAATTAGTTTAGCTTTTTTTTTAAGTTTATTTTGAGAGAAAGAATGCATGTGTGGGCATGAGCAGGGGAGGGGCAGAGAGAGAGAGAGGGAGAGAGAGAGAGAGGGAGAGAGAGAACTCCAAGCATGGTCCAAGCTCCCAGCAAAGAGCCCAATGTGTGGCTTGATCTTATAAACCATGAGATCATGATCCGAGCTGAAATCATGAGTTAGACGCTTAATGGCTGAGCCACCCAGGCACCCCTAATAGTTTAGTTTTTCGTTTTGATTTGTTTTGTGTTAAAGCAAGTTCATGTCCTTCACAGCTGCACAAAAACTCCGAAGTGCACAGATTATCAATCCTTTCAAAGAGATGAGAAGACAGAGGTCTAAAAGATTTAGGACAGTCCTTTTTTTGCCGAAATTGACAAGCCAATCCTAAAATTCCTAGGGAAATGCCAGGGACCCAGCATAGCTATAACAATCTTGAAAAATAACTAAGTTGGGAGTCTCATACTTCCTGATTTCAATATTTACTACAACTACAGAAATCAATAAAGAATGGTATTGACATAAAGACAGACACATAGATCAAAAGGACAGAAATGACTGTCCAAAAATAAACCCTTACATTTACTATGTATTGAGTGTAGATAAGGGTGCTAAGATAATACAGTGGGGAAGAAAAGTCTTTTCAGTGAATGGTGCTGGGACAACTGTGTATACTGTCTAATGAGGAGATGTCGTAGGATCCTTACTTCACACCATATATAAAAGTTCACTCAAAATGAAGCATAGACCTAAATGTAATAGCAAAACTGTAAAACTCTTAGAAGAAGGCATAAAAAAGTACATTTTCCTGATCTTTGGTAAGGCAAAGTCTTCTTAGGCATGGCACTAAAACACAAGCAACAAGAGAAAAAGGAAATAAACTGGGCTTTATCAAAATTAAAAATTCTGGTGCTTCAAAGGTTACCATCAAGAAAATAAAAGGACAACCCACAGTGACAGAAAATATTTGCAACTCATATATCTGACAAGGGACTTGTATTCAGAATGTTTAAATAATTCCTACAAAATAATAAAAAGGCAAGTAACTCAATTTAAAAATGGGTAAAAATTTGGGATGCCGGGGGGGCTCAGTAGGTTGAGCGTCTGACTTTGGCTCTGGTCATGATCTCCTGTTCATGAGTTCAAGCCCCGATTGGGCCCACTGTTGTCAGTGCTGTCCTCTATCTCCCTCTTTCTCTGCCCCTCCCCACTTGCATTCTCTCTGTATCAAAATACATACATACATACATACATTTTAAAAAATGGACAAAAATTTGAATAGGCATTCCTCTCCCTAAAATATGCATGTAGCTAAAAGCAAATGAAAAGATGCTCCACCTCATTAGCAATTAGGAAAATGTACAACAAAATCACAATGAAATGCTACATAATATCTATTAGGGTGGCTATAATAAAGAAGATCGACAATAGCAAATGTTGGTGAGGATATGGAGATACTGCAATCCTCATGCATTACTAGTGAGACCGTGCAATGCTATATCGGCTTTAGAAAACAATTTGGAGCTTACTCGAAAAGCTAAACATAGTTACCAGATGACCTAGCAGTTCCACTTCAAGGTACATATCCAAGAGAACTGAAAACACATGTTCACATAAAAACTTGTACATAAATGCTCACAGCACCATTTTTAATAAAAGCCAAAAGTGAAAACAACCAAAATGTGCATCAGCTGATGAATGAATAAAATGTGCAGCATCCATATAATGGAATATTATTTAGCGATAAAAAAGAATTAGATACCAACACATACTACAGCACAAAAAAACCTTGAAAACATAATGCTACGTGAAAGAAACCAGACACAAAAGGCCACATACTGTGTGCTTCCGTTCATGTGAATTGTCCAGAATAGGTAACTTAGAAACAGAAGGTAGGTTAGTAACTGTGAGGGACTGGAGAAAGTAGAGAAGGAAGAGTAATGGGTTTTATAGATATAGGACTCTGAGGTGGGGGGAATTATAAAAATGTTCTGGAATTAGTGGTTTTGACTGTACAAATCTGCAAATATACTAACAATCACTAAATTGTACACTTCAAAAGGGTGAATGTTATGATGTGTAATTATACTTCATTAAATCTGTTATTAAAAGCAAAATAAGAGCTTAAGAGAATTACCAAGGTCACAGAATCATTGACCTGACAACCCAAACAGGATTAGATTAGTCTAGTCGCTTAAATTAATTTATGTCCCCATTTTCATTTTCTGCTGTGTCTTTTCATATTTCCTACCTTGTTAAGGTTTGTCTGTCTTCAAAGCCATTTACAATCAGGTCTAGAACAAAGACAGCTAGAAATAAGTATGTAAAACTAATCTAGCCAAATTTTACTTTCTAACACAACTTGGGACACTTACTATATTGCATTTCTTCATTCTTATAAAAAGGAGGCCATTTCTTTCTGTGCTCTGGCAGTTTCTCTCTTGACGCAAGCGAAATCTGAAGAGTAGTTTGTCTAAAATTTTATCTTTGTGCGAGTATTTTCTCCCTTCGAATCTATAAAAAAAGTTGCTAAGAACATGAAGAATACTAAGATAAGACAGAGTGGATGTCAGTCATCTTAGTTGTTGCTGAGGCCATTATTGAAAGAGGGAGAAGGTGGCCCCAGCCACTTCCCTGGAGCCTTCTCAAGAGTACAATTCTGGTGATTCAGGCTCCCCTTTGTTCCAGGGATCACAACCAATCTCCAGACTCAGCTGGAAAGGCAAAGATTTCTAGTGTCTCCTGGAACCTTGGTGCTAGCGACCCCATCTACCGAAAGCCTGGATATTTCCTAAGTAGGATTCAGAGGTTTCATCACGCAGTGACTGACCTTTCTGGTCCACAGGATTGCTGCAAGCGCACGTGAAAAGGAAACGGTGGCCCACCGTGGATTCTGGCCACAGGCTGTGAGTGTTCTTACGGTGAGGCAAAAGTATGTACTTTCCTAAAACTATTGCCTCTCTTACCACAGACCCTAATATTTCTGTTCACGGGGCTTTCATTTTCCTTTTATCCTTTCCATTTTGAAGTCACCTAAAACAGTGTCAAAGATTTCTAGCTCTTCATTAAAAATCCATCCCTTTCTTGGTCATGCTGCTAGATTGTATTTTCCAGACTCCTTTTAGTTAGATGTGATGACCAGAATGAATTCTAGCAAGTGGCATATGAGTGGAAGACATATGCGCCATTTCACAAACAAGAACTTGGAGAAATGGATGTCCTCTGCCACACCCCTTTTCTTGTTTTTCTAATTTGATTGAAGGAGACAAGACTCCAGCAAATGGCAGAGCCACAAGATGGGAGGAGCTTGGACCCCTGAATCACTACACAGAGAGGTACTAATCACTGACCAGAAACATTTGGCCATGAACTATCACAGATTTATTAAGTCCATCGAGCCTATTCTAACTAATACAAATAGTATTGGAGCCCATCTATCATCTGCCCAGGTCTTCTCTCAGATTCATGGTCAAGTCAGACCTATTCCAGCCTGTGCTTGTGCACTTAGCTTATTTCAAATAATTAGAAGATTTTGTATTGCTAAGTTTGTACAAATGGGTTTAAGTTTGGGGAGGATTTTCTGTAATATAAACCTCATTTATAAGTCAATATTGGCACATTTGGACATGAGAAAAACCCTCCTAGGAGGGCATTTAAACCAACAGTGTTACACCACAAGAGCCAGGTATTCAAGGCAAAATGAACAGAAGCTACAAGTGCCTGGACAAGAAGAGGTGAGCACTGACCCCCCAGGCATGGAGCAACAGGTAACTTTGTGTTTGTGTTGTGTTTTGTGTACACATGTTGTCAGAAGTCCAGAAATCGTATGCATGAACAAAAATTAATCACAGAGGGGCCATTCATTATACCCTTATCTTTTAAAAAGAGGTAGTGTCATAGATTTCGTAGCATGGATCCACACTAAACCTACTCTCTAAAGTAATTATATTTCCTGTTGGTAAAATTCAATTCTGCTTAATTCATTCATTTATTCATCCATCCATTCATCCATTCAGTAAATGTGTATGGATAGCCTGCTGTAGACTCAGCACTGTAGCACGTTTTATGTAGGATAATAAGAATTAGAAGATACGGCTCCTGGCCCAACAGACCTTATAATTTAATGTGGAGGCAAGCTATATATAAGGAAAAATAAATGAAATGTCAAGGATTAAATAACAACTTCAGACCATCAAATGAGCAGTACAGGTATTAAGTGTCAAAGAGTTTTCAGAAAGAAGATTGATTAATCAATTCAATTTAAGTAATACGGTATATTCATTGGGGATCTAACATGTGACATTAGATGAATTTGTTCTGATGGTTATTTTAAGATTTTAATTTTAATAAGCATTTATTTTGTGCCTAGTTTGTGCTAAGCACTGAGGATAAGGATGGTGCAGGAAGCTGACTGAAGAGAAAAAGAGAAGGGATGAGGTGTTATGATAATAATGGCAATGGTATTTGTCCACCTCAAAAGCCGGGCCTATTTCATAAAGTCTTTGAGGGCAAGTGTTGCTCCTTACATTTCTTCATTTCTCCCTCTCATCACCTGAGTCGCCTCCCTCAAGCCTCCCTTTGGGCTCCCTGTAGGCTTGGCTTACAAGCTCTCTCACAGGATAGCCAGAAAGTGAAGGGGATCCGCGTTGCTGGCAATATCAGATAGTGATGTACTTATACACCTTCTCCTTGGCATCTAGGAGCAACCAAGGGAAGAGAAAATCCTCTGGTCTCCTTGAGTGAGATGGCAGGTGTATACATATCACCTGCCCAGAGCAGAAGGGAAGCAGAGTCCTCATTGTGCACCTAAAATTCATTTCTCATTTGGGAAAGAATGGTACAATAGAAGTATTTAGTGTGCGTAAATGTTTAACTAATGTGGAATTAGTGCTCATGTTGTATGTGTGGCAATGGTAACATGGTTATATATGGGAATGCCCTTGTTATTCAGAGGTGCATGCTGAAGGAAGCAGTAAACGGGCATGCTGCCTGCAATCTACTTTTCGATCAGGTCATCAGATTTGGTAAATTTTGATGGTAAACAATATATGGATGTTCATTGTATTATTCTTTCAAATTTTCTGTATTTTTCAACATTTTCCTAAGAAAACGGTAGTTAGAAAATGCCCATCTATCATGTGTGATTTGGGGTAACTCCAAGGTCAGGTTGGATGCACCCCACCTCTCTCTAGCCATCCCTAGTTCACTGCCTCTGCCTACACTTTCTCTGGCTCCAACCCAATTTAGCTGAAGGGTTTTATTCATATTAAAATGCACACATAGCAAACAGTATTAGTAATTAGTCAGACTATATTATGTACAAATGAATATCTAATATACATGCTGGTTAGAGGTGACAGGAGGAAAGGACATGAGAGTTTACATGGGATTCTTCTGAGAGAGAGGGAGAGGGAGAGATGGTAGAGGTAAAGACACAGAGAGGGAGACAGATGGGGGTGAGGGCAGAGTTTCAGAGCAGTAATGTTCAAAAGAACTTTCTGCAGTGATATAAATATTATGCATCTACACTATCCAATGTGGTAGCCATTAGCCGCATCTAACTACTGGGTACTTTAAGCGTGTCTAGTGTGACTAAAGAACTGAACTGTAGCTGACCCTTGAACAGTACAAGTTTTAACTCCATGGGTTCACTTATGCACATATTGTTTTTCAATAAATACAGTACATTACTATAAAGGTATTTTTTCTTCCTTTGGATGTTCTTAACATTTTCTTTCCTCCCGCTTTATCGTAAGAATACAGCACATGATACATATAACATACAAAATATGGGTTCATTGACTTTATGTTATCGGTAAGGCTTCTGGTCAACAGTAAGCTATTAGTTATTAAGTTTTGGGGGAGTCGAAGACAATATGTGAATTTCTGACCACGTGGGGATTAAGTACCCCTAACCCCTTGTTGTTCAAGGTCAACCAAGATTTTATTTAATTTTGATTAATTCAAACTTCAATGGCCACATGTGGCTAGTGGCCACCGTACTGAACTATTGAGCTCCAGGGGGATGTGAGTCCCTGAAAGGGATATGAGTTGGGATAACTAGCTTTTATGAGTGAGTTGGTAACTGGAGAATGAACATTTCCTAAGAGAATCCAAAAGATATGTTAAGATATATAATTGGTGGGGAAAGATTAAAAGTGGAAAAGTGGTGGTTCTTAATGTACATACTATTAGGAATGCTTGTCCTTGGGTACTATTTCTAATTAGTCAAGTCACAATTATTGCAGAGCAGATCAGCCCAGTGTCAAACCACTCCATATTGTTTATACACGCAGTATGTTTATGCATTAAGTATAGTAAATGATAGGCTATTATGACAGGAAAGGTGCATTCTGGGAGGGGGAGTACATCAAATCCCCAGGATCTTTCTAGGCCCATTGAGTGGCTTAAATGCCATGGCAAGGGGTCATGTCACCCACTTCTCTACCTTCCTTACTTCCATCTCCACCAAAAGCTTCAGGCAAGACGAAAAGGCTGCCTCCCAGGTAACTGTGAGCTAAAGTGCTGCCCCTCTGGGGCACAGAAGTCATTCCCCTGCAGCAAAGATGATGTTAGAAACACAAAGAACCAGGAAAAGACTCAATTCATGAGATGGGGGCTGTTTGGCATCAAAAGCTAGAATATCTAAAGTCTATCTCCTGTAGACTTTTTGTATTTATTTTTTTCAGCTTTGTAATGTCATCGCTCCTGCCTGAACAAAGGACAAGAAGGTCCAGTCTCATCCCAGCACAGACAGAAGAATACGGAACAGTCAGTGCTGCACACTACTTCAGACCCAGAGATGATTCCTCATGTGGGGGAAGGAGGGGACCTATCAAAGTGAGAAGCAGCTAATTCCCCCAAAAGAAAGAGAATTAAACTAAAATAACATTATTAGCTCAAGTGAAGAAGGGGAATCTTCTCAGATGAAACAGTTTTGTTCAGTTTTATATATTTAAGACCCATATGCAGTTTATGGCCTTTGTGGAGTTAAGTAGATTCATATGTTAAATTAAAAGGTGGGGGTGGATGGGGGGATTTTGATTGTTCCTAGTATTACTTGGCAGAGTACAAGGGGCCCTGGACTCACAATGGGAAGGCCTGTCCTCAAGTCCACACCCTTCCTGGTACTGTCCAAGTGCCCAGAGCAGCCACTGGGTGGTTGTTGCAGCCCTTTGTAAGCAGGATTGAGAATTACGCCTTAACATGCTAACCTAGTGGCTCTCCAACTTGAGTGTGCTCAGAGTCACCTGAAGGGTCAGTTACATCTCCCCGGTAGGTCTGGAGTGGAATCTGGGGATGTGCATTTCTAGCAAGTTCCCAGGTGATGCTGTTACTGCTGGTCTGGGGACCACTCTTTGAAAACAAATGCCCCATGGCATTCATTGTATGTACTATATTAATTTTTCTCCTAAGCTGTGTAATATCTTTGGGAGAATGGAAAAAAAATAAAATCATTTTCTGTAAGACTTTATTCTCATTCTCTTTATTCTCTTACGGATCCCAGGCTGGTTGTGAGGTGGGAGGTGCATGCGACACCATAGTGCGGCATCAGGATACATGCCTTTGTAATGATCAACAATCTGTTGCTGCGTCTTCTTACATTTGCTCTTTGCTTTACAACTGGACTTTTGAATTTCTTTATTTTAGGAGAAGCGGTTCTCAAACATGAGCCATTCATCAATATCATCTGTAAGATTTGTTAAACAAAAATTTCTGGATTCCTGGGCCCCATTCCCACATACAGCATCTGGGGTAAGACCCAAGAACTGGCACTTCTAACAGGTGGTAGAGATGCTTCATGTCCTGGGACCACACTCTGAAAGGACTGGTCTATTTGTCTCGGCTTTCTTTGTCTTCTACTTCCCTAGCCTCTAGTCCAGAGGTCAGCAAATTATGACCATCTGTTTTACTAAATAAAGTCTTATTGCAACACAGCTGCTCCCATTCATTTATGTATTGTCTGTGACTGCTTTCAAACTACAATGGCAGAGTTGAGTGCTTGCAACAGAGACAGAATAGCCTGCAAAGCCTAAAATATTTACTATCTGGCCCATTGTAGAAAAAGCTGGCCATCTCGAGCTCTAGTCTTCTTTCTTTCCCTTATATATAACATTTATTAAACATCTTCCATAAACAAGGCACTTAATGTACGATTTTGCATTTTACAAAACTTCACAATCATATAGATGGATTCTGGGTCCCTTCCAGATCACGGGGTCGAGTAATTTGCTCCGAAGCACACAGAATCTGAATCAGGACCAGTTACATGGTTTGTGGAGCTTAATGCATAATGAAATTATGCAGCTTCTTAAAAAATTATGAAGATTTCAAGATGATGAGAGCAGAGCATCCAGCCAAGTGCGGGGCTTTCTCAATACAGAGCCCTGTATGACCACATATCCCACAAGCCCATGACTCGAGCAAGCGTCCAGTCTTGACCTGGTCAGCTCTGAGGTTTAGAACTCTCTCCTGCATGGCTGACCCACCAGGCTCATACACCATGGTCAATATGGATTGTCACAGCCAAGTACTGCAGTTTTTCTCTGGAGATGGAATCTTCTTTGTTGAGAAACCACACCAAGTTTATTTCCAACATCCCTATACTATGTTCTCCCTTAGACTCTATTGTCTTCTTTAAAAAAAAAAAATTAGGAGCGCCTGGGTGGCTCATTCGGTTGGGCGACCGACTTCAGTTCAGGTCATGAACTCACGGTCCGTGGGTTACAGCCCCACATGAGCTCTGTACCTAAAGCTCAGAGCCTGCTTCGGATTCTATGTCTCCCCCTCTCTACCCTCCTCGCTTGTGTTCTGTCTCTCTCGCAAAAATAAATAAACATTAAAAAACAATTTAAAAAATTAACATTTTATTTTATTTTTTGAGAGATGGAACACAACCAGGGAAGGGGCAGAGAGACAAAGAATCCAAAGCAGACTCCATGTTCTGAGCTTTTAGCGAGATCATGACCTGAGTCGAAGTTGGACACTCAACCGACTGAGCCGCCCCGGCGCCCCAGCCCCCACGGTCTTCTTGAGGGTGAAATGCATTTCTGTATTCCCAGAAAAGCTTGGCATGTGGAAGCCACTCGATAAATGTGATTATTTATATTAAAAAAATTGCTCCCATTATCCTAGAGAGGCTTTAAAATAGCTTTTCAGCAAATTATTGTTGAATTAGTAGATATCAATAAAGGCTAAAACGAAGCCAGACATTGCAGGGATTACCGTTGTAATTCCACCAAGGAGGAAACAGAGCAATAAAGGCAATACGCCTTAATCTGCCACCGCTCAAAATTTAGTGGAGGACCCCAAACTAGAACCCAGTGTCTCCCAGCATGAAACCCGGGACCGTTTCCCCAAACTCGCAGCAGAAAGCATTTCCGTGTGGGCATTCATGCCCTCAGTATTGAGGAGTGACAGCAGTTCAGCCACACGTGCAAAGCCAAGTCAGGGATCATTTTAAAGAATGCAGCATCTCCTGTTATTTGATCACTATATTCTCTGAGTATTTAATCCTTTCAAATATTTTGCAATCACTTCCTCTAATTACAGAGAAAACACATTGGAGTGATGTGCGTGCTCGGGAGCATCCCCTCCTGTTTCCTTCTCTCTGTTTAATCAAGAATTTGAATCACCTTTCAGCTTCCTAATCCTATAATCCTAAAAGGAATTTACTCTGCTCCAAACTCCACTCGGCAAGATTCTGTACAGTAGAACCTGGAGCCTTTTCACAGACTGTGAGAAGGGGATATGAATCCCGGAGGCAGGTTTCCTTCCAGAAACTCAGGAAACTGGGGCCCCTGGAGATAGCCCTCTTCTGGCTAATATTCTGAAGATGTGGACCTGGGAGCCCTGCAGCAGACTGACCTGGAGGGCTCATTAAAATCCTAACTTTCTGAGTCTCATTCCAGCCATAGTAAATTGGAGTTTGGAGACAGCGAATCTATCTATCATCTATCTATATTTATTTTCCCAAGTGATTCTCATGAATCCAAAAGTGAGACTCAAGTGGCTAGCCAGCCACATCTTCAATGTATGTTCATTGTATTTCTCTATTACTTCTAGGAAACTCACCAGTGGTTACTATTATACCCCAGTTTAAAGATTTTGATTTATAAATGTATAAACTCAATTACTGGTGTAGCTGAAAAGGCCTTTGGTCACTATGGGTTATTGCTGTTGGTCCCAGAAAGAATGTGAAGGGACAATAAAATGGGCACCTCTACACTTCCAGGCACGCTAGGGTACAGGCAAAGGTGTCTTGAATTAGTAGCTCATCTGAGTTTACAGTCAGCGTGTCCACAACTCAGAAGTCTGGGCACTCTGACTAGGTTTTACCCACTAGCTTTTCTGCAACAGCCTGTACTTCCAATGTCCTCGCTATCTCCAAATACCACTGGCACACACTAGAAATCTCGACATTGTAATATCCAAATTATACTAACTCAGCACACCCAGAAGTGCGTTGAAATCCTTTCTCAGGCCATGCGTCTGTATTTCTTGTTCAGTGAATATGGTCACCATAACTCAGAGGAAAAGCTCACTGCTCGGGACTAGACTGTCTTCCCGCATTACCTCCATCTAAAAAGATGACCTTGTTTTACCACCGCACATCTGCTCTTGTTCATCTGCTGCCAGTTACACGTCTGCTCGCTCTCTTCTATTTACCTATTCTCTGAGAGCAGGAACAGTGTTTCCTCGTTTTCTCCCTCTCACAGACGCACCTGCAGTGTTTCTCACACAACTCAATTAATGCCATAAACTGGTAAGAGATGATGGCCTCTGCTTGATTCGAGGAACTCATCAGTAAAATGAGCCGATGTGTCCCAGACCACATGCTGGGAGGAATACGGATTTGTAACACACCTTCTCATCAGCCCCGGGTCGCTAAATAGGGCAGACTTTTTTTCTCGGAGCCTCCATATGTTCAACTCACATGGATCAATAGAAACACCATATTGTTTCCACAAAAGCTTTAGATCTTCACCCTTTCTAATATACTGAAAGTCCCAGATTGTTTTTTTCTCAAACGCAGTGATGCCCTGAAGCTTCGGCTTACAGTTTGGGAGCAGGAAGCAGCCCTGCAGTGAATTTCATGGCCACAGACTGGGCAACAATTTGGGTTTTAAATAGCCCCAAATGGACCTTGTAGAACTTAAAAGCAGAGAAACGCAGCAACTCTGGAGCTCAAACACAATCTCAACCTCTGCAATGCTCTTCTGCAAAAGGCAGAAAATCAAAAGCTAGGAGTGCACAGCTGCCCAGCTAGAAGTGAAACAGAGTCCCAACAGGAGTGAGCCAACACGCTCTGGGCGCCAGCTGGGTAAACATTTCTGATAAAGCCTCACAGTTTTGATAGAACCTTGTGTGTGCATGTGATGGTACAGTTGGGTGGATTGATAGGTGCCTAAATATCTGTAACCAAAAGTGTGTTGAAGAAGGATACTGAAAAACCGGAGAAGAGAAGGGGAACACACAAACAGGGATGGTGATGGAAGTGGTGCGATGCAACAGGAGGAAGAACATGGATATTCAGCCTAGAGAATCGAAGTGTGGAAGTAGAGTGGGGACAATGGAGGATGACAGTTCTCTTCAAATATATCAAAGACCAAGGCGTGGAAGAAGGATTGGACTTACCCTGTTTGTTCCAGTGGGCAGAAAGGAGCCAATGGGTGAAAGGTACCATCTGGGAGGCGGATTTCAGCTAAACATAAAGTGTTTTTTTGTTTGTTGTTTGTTTTTTTGTTTTTGTTTTTTTTTCTGAAAATCAGAATGGTACAGAAATGGAAGAAGCTACTAGAAATTTTAGAAGAGGCAGATCGTCCTTTTGTCAGAGGGAGCTTTTCATTAGACGGGAAGTCAGAACAGAGGACCTCCCAGATACCTTTCAACTCTGATTCAAAGATTCCATGTGCTGAGGGTCTGCTCCCATCATCTCCCCCCCACCACCCTGCTCACCCCACATGCCAGAAGGGGTCAGTGAGGTATAATCAGCCATGGTAAGAGGATCAAATGTTACAGGAAGGTGGTACGCACAAAGCCCTGCTGTGAACGTACGTTCCTCTCCAACGCTGTCACTGATGGACTGATGGTGTTTATGTCAGGGAATATGTGTAGGAAGGGTGAAGTGAACAGGGAAGAACGGGGAATTGATTTTTGCCCCACCATTATATTAAGTACTACACCAAATCTCTTTAAAAAGGTCTTTGAATTTGCCACTTGATATTAATAGCTTAGAACACATCCCGAATTTTTTTTCTCGTTGGCTGAAATAAATAAAACTAAATATTTTAGTTTCCCCAGAGAAAAGTCACGTGGTCCTCAAGTGATCTGCTAAACACTGCATTGTTAAGATTAGAAGTCATACTAAAATTTTTAGCTACTTGTCCAGTTGGAAGAAAAAATGGTGATTAATGGAATGATTACATGCTAACACCACTACCATCTTCCCACTTGGAGGCAGCGTGGGGTTGTGGAAAGAGCACTCATGTGAGAGTCCAAATACCTTCTCCAACAACTTGCTGTGACACCTCAGGCAGCTATTTCACTTCCTCTGTCAAAGGTTATTGACATTTCATACCCCAACCATAATCACAGAGAAGACTGAACATCACTTGAATACCTAATTATATTTGAGGGCCAAATTCAAAGAGGGAGAAGAGATTCAAATTTCATGATACTTTCTGTTGGTCTTAATATTTCAAAACTCTTCATGACTTGGTTAAAGACTTCTGTCTACAGCGTTTGTGTGAAATCCTAATTATTCACTTATGTTTTCAATGGTGAATTGGGTCCAAGTGATCTTCTGTTCTCAATGGCTGAAATCCACTTAGATTCTCTTGATGGCCCTTTGTTGATCCACGGAGATTTGAATACAGCACTTGCTTCGTTCCTACACATTGTTTAATTGAATGAAGTGGGAAAATATGTTCTTCCAAATGCCTAAGATGACTCTAGAAACAACCATGGAGAGTTAATACCTTTAAGTCTACAATCTACATATCACTGTGGACATAGCTGACAGAAATTCTATGTGCCTATAATTAATCAACATAATAATTTTCTTTCCTCCTTATGATTTGTGACTGAGCACTAAGGGGGTCTTTTATGCATACAAATGGAACTTCATGACAATCCAGCAAGCTCAGTATGGCTACCTTAATAAAGGACAGTGTTATACAGAGGGTAAAAAGAAAAAAAAGAAGATCCAAGTAAAGTCACCAGGGATACGAGGAGTCTAGGCATCCCCTGCTTGCTAGGGAGGCAAACTGCAAGCCTCCTCTGGGAGGAATATGTAAAACACATTTATATTTACAATTGCTTCCTGCATGGCTGGCTAAATTAATGTCATTTTGCCAAGCTTCACAAAGGAAAAGAGTAGCATTTCCTGAATTCTCTGGCTGGTCTGGCAAACAGCTTGTGGTGAGAAGTGACTTACTTGAGGTGATGAGTTAGGAGTCTATGTGGCTGCTGAATGGAAACTCAATTGTCATTAGAACAGTTTTTTTTTTTTATCTTTAATTTCAATCCCCAATCACCTCTTTGCTCTCCAAGGTTCTTTCCTTAAACTTTCAGCTTAGTTGCAATTTATGTTCTCTCTGGCTGCATATCAAGGGTGCAGATCTAAAACTTAGGTGTGCTCTATAGTCTGTTTAACCTTGGAGCAAAGAAATGGACGGTCTGGCATATGTAATACAGAGGCGGTACCTCTCTAACTTCTTTGACCATAAGAAACAATAAAAACTAAATTTTTTACTGTAACTCTGTATACACATAGCAGTGTATATTTGTGTGTGTTTCATGTACAATAAAATTTTTATGAAACAAAATTTCCTTAGTATGATGCATTTTGATATCTCCCATCCCCCACCTCTTTTGCTCTCCATCCCTCTCTCCTTCTCCTTCTCTCTCTCTCCCTTCCTCCTTTCTTTCTTTCTTTCTTTCTTCTTTCTTCCTTTCTTCTTCTTCTTCTTCCTTTCTTCTTCCTTTCCTTTCCTTTCCTTTCCTTTCCTTTCCTTTCCTTTCCTTTCCTTTTCTTCCTCCCTTCCTCCTTCCTCCTTTCCTTTTGTTCTTTCTTTCTTTCTTGCCTTTATTGCCTTCCTGCCTTCCATCCATCCCTTCTTCCACCTCCAGTAACCCACTAAATTAAATTCACAATCTGCTAATGGATCATGAGTCTCCATTTGGGGAAAAAAAGTCTAGTATAAGGAACAAAGTGAAAGACTTTTTACCACTGCAGGAAGGCCACATTGGGATGAGAACAGAACACAGCTTTAGTAGCCAGGAGACTGAGGGACTCTGCCCATTGACCACCAACTGTGCACCAGTGAGAAAGCAGGATGAAGGCTCTAGGCCAGTCTGTTTGAATCTCACCTCCCCAGTCATAGGTTGCATGAACTCGGGCAAATTACTGAACCTCTCCAATGCTTTAGTCTTCACATCTTTCAAATACAGCATTCACAGTACCTACTCTCAGGGGTTATTTTGAGGATTTGGTGAGTTAATATAGGAAAAGTGCTCAGAATAGTACCAATGCTTAGGTTTAGTAAGCAGACAGTAATGTTATCTAATCCTTCTAAAATCGAAGTGATAGCATCTGTTCTAACTACCAAATTGTTCGCTGAGGTTTTTTATTTGTTTTTAAGAAGATGGAAGGAATTGAAGGGGGAGAAATGACTCCAAGTTGTTCTGGGAACAAGACTGGTGATGTCATTTGACCACAAGCTCTTTCTGAGTTAGCAATGGTTCCTGAAATAGTCATGATAATCCTAGATGGCAGGAGTTTTAAGTAGAAAATTTCAGTGGATACTGCTAGCAATCACGTCACACTGGCCAGAGCCCACTTAAAATAATGTACCAAATTCTGAGGACCTTGTTTAGAGTCACAGAGACACCAAAAGAGTCTATTCTAGGGAAAGGTGAACAGACCTGAGGAGGAGATGGAGACAGTATCATTTAAGGCTTCCCTGAAAAAAAATAAGAGGTATTTAGCTTGGAGATGGGAAGATTTAGGGGAGCCTTGATAACTGCTTTCAAATGGTTGAAAAATTATCGTGCAGCTGAGGAAGACAAATTAGCGTGTAGGAGCTACGATAGAACAGTAGATAGAAGTTTCAATGAAATAGATTTGAACTCTATATAGAGACTAATTTCCAAACAATAAAAGCTGTCTAGCCACAAAATAAGTTGTCTGGCCCAACAGGAAGCTCTGCATCACTGGAAACAGTCAAGCAGAGATGAGATGACCTAGTAGGTGTGCTTAGTTAAATCCTTGAATTAGAAGAAAGATCAAATCAGACAGAGCCTCTTTAGAGCTAAAATTCTACATGAAACCAAAGATAAATGGGCTTTAAAAGAACCAAAGCTACACACATATGCAAAGTGACGTTACTTCAATGCTGCCTGTACCTGTCTACACCGCCCAGAAAGTCTGTGTAGGTCTCCAGAAGACATTTCACTTCCATCCTGGATTCCTATACCTGACCAGTCCTAAAGCTCCCAATGAAATCAAAACTTGGGCAGCCATGTAACTCTCCACCGACAAAACAGCTTGGTCTTTGTGCAATAGAACTTCTTCTTGTCTACAGTGAAGAGCCAGGGGAGTTTTGTTTTGCTTCATTTTGCTTCAGCTATTTAATAGCAAACAAACAATTTGGAAATAATTTGGGCTCTGTGTAAACTGCTCACTCCCTCTCAGGCCTAAAAACTGTCAAAATGTTTGAATGTAAAAGGATTATTCAGAATTCGTTTTATGAGACATTTGAGCTTCATTTCTGCTGGTTTGTTTTTTTTTTTTCCACACTAGAGTACCCCAGGTTTCCCCCTTCCCTTAGCTTTGAGTCTGGATTTCTCATCTCGTAGGTGGGTTTGATTAATATGTCTTTGTCAATCATATGCAAACTCCTTTGAGAAAATGAAAAGCAATGTTCAAATGTTCAAAAATAATGTCTTTTACAGTTCCCATCTCATGATGTCTAAGACAAAAATCTCTGTGAAAAGACATGTGACCTAAAGGAGAAAAAAAAATGCCTCCATTATACAGAACCAAGATCTTTTGGCATTTCTGAAGTAGGTAGGACTCTTAATCCGTCAGATAAACACGGGGAAAAAAACAAAACAAAACAAAACAGAAGCCTAAGCAATAGCCCATGATATCTGATAAATACTTATAACTGACTGGGGTCACAGATGCCTCAGACACATAATTTGGTCTCAGGAATTTGGTCACAGTCTGTGTTAACTGAACAGTTATGAGGACATTGGCCCACTTAGGTGGAATAGACCCATTCAGAACAAGTCAAGAAGCTGCAGCTGGAGCAAAACCCCACTCTATGACTTCCTCTCAAGCCACGGTTGGGTTGTGTTACAATGAGACCCTATCCCACTCCTGCCTTATACTCACAGATATCTGGATAGGAGGAGGAAGACAGGTGGGGAAGAAAGGATTACGAGGAAAAGGATCAGGAAGTGCTTGGCAAGAAGTAGTGCAATGAACACTATATTTATACTTGCTTGTTTCATGTCTGTCTCCGACCCTAGTATTAATGTCTGTTCTGCTCTGGGAGACCAGACATCATGTTAGAATATAAAAAGTCCACCATAGTGTCCAGACCAGAGAAGATACAACACGTTTGTTATAAATCTCTCCTCCTCGGCTCACTCTCCCTTTTCCATTAAAATCCTGCTCTGTCTTCAAGATCCAACTCATCCTGCTTTGCTTCTGCACACCTTGTGACCTGGCAGACCCTAGGGCATTGCCTATAGTATAAGATTGTGTCCACATCTGTAAAAAGAATAGGGTGGAACTGAACATTTCTACCTGAAACTAAGTCTAAGGAAAGAAAACAAATAAATCAGGACTCCATTCAACTGAAGGTCTATTTCTCAAAGCAGTTTCCTCAAATGCCTCACAAATAGGCACTTAATAGAATTTGCTGACTGAATATGCATGATAAAATGTAGATCAAACACAGATGACCAAATGAATGCGTACATACAGTGCTTTTGTTTTATTTCGTTTTCATTGATGTGCTTCTCCTTCTCGTCAACATGTTGGCATTTTGTGTTTGCCAAGAACTCTAGCCTTGGAATCAGAAGACCCATGTAAATTCCAAGCCAGTAGGGTTGCTAACTAATATTGGGAGCTCAGGAGAATCTTTTAATCTCTTGATTTTCAGTTCCTTAGTGTTAAAATTTGGATAAAAGTAATTACCTTGACTAGGCTGTGGGTTTGATGTGAAAATTAAATGCAACAATCATTAGGAAAGTGCTTTTTAAGCAACAAAGTACTATCAAATGTAAGATAAGGTGGGTAAGTTATAGTCTAAAGGTCACCCCTTCACTTTTCTTCTGCTAGCTTCAGGTTAGGTTACTTTGGGGATCACCTAAATTAAAGAATAGAGGAAAATGGGCCTAGTTGTCCTAATAACTTGTTAATATATCATTTTAACAGGATCTATACAAACAGAGTGCTCTAAGATTCCTGTGGAAGTAGTTTCCCCATCTTGCTAAAATTTCCTCACTGGGCAGAGAGTAACAGGATAACCTCTTAGATGGAGCAAAACCCAGAAAGAAGAAGAATCTAGTAACATACAGAATTAATAACCTTTCCATGTTTTACAAAAGTGTTCTCATCCTGCTTTCCACATAAAAAACTACTGGAATAAGAACACATAAAACAACAAATCCTCCATTAACTGCTGGGAGAAATTATATATACTATCCAATAAAGAGGTAGAAGATTTTCAGAGAAATTGGAATTTTAGAAGTGTTTCTAATGACCAATTATTTATCAAAATTGTGGAATAAAGCTTCTCTACATAGATGGCAATGAATTATTGACACCTAAATTTAACATAACATTTATCTATCCCTTCTACGTGTACCTAGACACACACACTACACACACACACACACACGTGTCATGTGTCCTGGGTTAATTGTACACCATAAGGCCCCACCTCAACAGTTTAAAGTAGCAATCTGCTAAGATCTTCAAAGCAGAATGTAAAAATAAGGACCTCAGTTTCAGCTCCTTTAAGTGAAGAGTCAGTGCTTTCACATCTGGGAGTCACTCTTGCCACCCCTTAGTGATGCTTGGTGGTCTCTGGGACAGATGATGACTTGAGCATACATAGACAGCATTTCTTATGTATACTCACCACATGACTGGGGCAAAACTGAGCTCTGCAGAGAATCAAAACAAGTCTAAGTTAACTGATCAAGTCATTTTTTGGTTGTTTACTGGTTTTCAGGGCAGGCATGAGTAGGGGTGATAAATAAGGCTCTAATGACAGCTCTTAAACTTTTAGAGGAAGAATGAACATCTCTGTACAAAATTAACTTCCTCCTTTGATTCTTTTCCCCCTAGTTTGGCAAGAAAATGGAACATTTTTGAAGCCTTTAGAGGCCTATTGTTGTCCCTGGAGATTAATGAAAGAATCAGAGAAATCCTAAAAGCATCAGCAAAATTGTTTATCTCTGTTTTGAAATGCTAAAGGGAAGAAAGGTGGGAAGGATGCAGATTTACTATAATAGGAAAAAAATGAAAAGTTTGTTAGGGAAGATTCTCAACTTTCAAGTCAATTAAGGCCTACAGGCAAACGAAATCAGCTGGCTGTTACTCTTCCAGAATAAAAAAGTACGAGACAGAAAAGCTTCCTCTGGTTGGCGAGTGGCCAGGGGCGTTATTTTGGACTCCTTACACCTTTGGGAGAGAATAGGTGGGCACCACTTCGGACATGGATCAAGCCATCTCTCTAGTCCCCAAGAGAAAGTTTCAAAACTAAAGCAGTCAGCTGATTTGACTCCAGGAAGAATTGGTTGTCAACTATTTCCAGACCCTCTTTCTTTGTACCTTTTCCTTGGATCTCCAATTTACTGTCAATCAGTTTCTCTGCTCCAAACCCCTGGGCAAGCTGTCAGTGGCATTGGTGTTATTAATCTTCAGTGGCCATGTCAATGACAGTCACTGCTCGTATAAGTCAACATGAGGGATAAACATAATAGAGGGGTATTAGGCCTTGAGTAGACGAGGTAAGTCTGAGGAAATGAACAGGCTGATTGTCACCGTTTTAATAAAAGCACAAAGCTCCTTTATCTGCTCTATAACTTTTTATTTTGCACCAATGGGAAGCCTATTCCTTTCGGTATGAATTCAATTCATAAAGCTTTAGGGAAGATAAATCTTTAGCTAAAGAACAGAGAGAACTGTATCAGCTTCAAAACACTATTTCAGGGGATCCAGTAAAAAAATTCCTCCAAGCACTGGCCCAAACCAAACAAAACCCCTGAGTATGTTCTAAAAGTGGCCTATATGTGACATTTGATGAGCTGCTAAGAACACACCTTCATGCAGGCAGAGCTAACTGGCTCGCAAGGGGATGAAACCCTTGGTTTGGGCTTCATTAGCTCTACTCCTCACCAACTGAAGTGCATGGCTGCAGAGTCAACCTATACAACTCAACTCCCTGAGAGCTTGGTGTAGAAACTGATCATCTTCCCTGGCAGAGGATAGGGCTAACACTCTGGACTACTCCACGAAGGAAGAGTCTGGGGCTGCCTGTCATCTAGGATGGAGACCAGATGTTCCTTTAGTGTGTAGTCCCTTATTAAGCCCAGAAAATGATTATATTTATTGGTTCAGATCTTTTCTAGTTTGGCTCTCCTATCTTGCACCCAAGAACCCTACCTTCTTCCTACTGAGCTCTAATTTTTTTTTTTTTTTTGGAGCCTAGGTTCCTGATATTTGCAATTGAATGTCCTGCTGCCATTCCTCTATGTGATCTATGTTTGACCACCTTGTATTAGGCCTTCGACATCCACCTGTTTTTCCCCAACTTGGATAAGTCCTGGACATCCTAAAGAGAGTTGGCTACTGGCTCCTATGACTGGTTGCCTATGACTCCTCTTATAGTTAGCGGTCCAAGAATTTTACTCACCCTGGTGCTAGAATAACTGATCCTAGTCAGAATTGCTACTGTCTGCCCATCATGGGGACCAGACGCAGACTTTGTTCTCAGTCTTTGCACACTCCACCTTGCTTTCCCACCTTTGAGCCCTAGTTGAGAACAGAGAAAAGCTCTCTGCTCTGTCATCTTCTTATTGGAGCTGCTTTTACTGCCCTAAAAGTAGGAGTCTCTAGTCTTTTCAAGAAGGGAACCCCCAGGTAATCTTTTTCATGCTCAGAATAGACAGAGAGAGCCATAAACACCTGGTTGGCTTGACTGATGTGCCAACCAGGAGACCGGGGACTTCCCCAACTGAGAATAGCAGCCGAATTGATGAAGAGGTGTGATTTCTGTATGCCAATGACTCATGGCCTCAGATGAATGGTGCTAGACTCTCTTCAGTCATCATACACTTCCTAAAGGCTCACTGGGTGCCAAGCATTGCATGAGGTAGAAGAGTTTAAAAAGCCTTTTTTAAATGGCATATCTCTTGTATCAGGCAGTTTACATTGGTTGTTTCTAATCCTTCTAGTAACACTCAAAGGGAGTTCATGTCCCCACTTGACAAAGGAGCAAACCAAAGTTAAGTCATTTTCTCGAGATCATACACCTAGTAAAAGGAGGAACAAAATTCAGACCCAATTCTATCTCACACCAACTCCAAGTTCTTCCCAAATACTACAGAGTGACACTACTCACTCATTCTCCAATTTATTTATTCATTCATTCAGCAAATTTTCCTGAGAGTCTACTGCAAACCAAGGGTCTTTGCTAAGTTCGGTGTGGAAAATCTTTCACCAGGAATTAGAGGGTCACTTTGGAGGTGCTTAATGGGAAGCTCTTTGGGAGCTTTAGAAAGCTGTCACTTATGTGTGGCATTAAACAGAATAGCTAGCATCCTTTGAATTAACAACAGTAATGAAATGTACAGTCCAGTGAACTTTCAAAAGGAGACGTGGTTGCCAAGCTAATGAAACTCCTAAAAATGAGGTTTTCTCCATATTTGGAATGGGTATTGAAGCTTAAGAGGAATCAAATATACCTGAAAGGTGACAGGGCTCTTCTCACAAAAGGTATCTGTGCAGACCCAAGGGCTACAGATTCTAATTTTAAAGTGGAACCACTTCTACATATGACTATAAAATTACATTTAAAAAGTACTGGGAAAAATATGCAGGCATCAAAAAGTAAAAGGGAAAGATTTTGATCCAAGTGGGTCAAAGAACACCTTGGACAGAGGAAGTCAAAATTTTTTTTCTATTTTTTTTAACGTTTATTTATTTTTGAGAGACATAGAGACAGAACGTGAGCAGAGGAAGGGCAGAGAGAGAGGGAGACACAGAATCTGAAGCAAGCTCCAGGCTCTGAGCTGTCAGCACAGAGCCTGACACGGGGCTCAAAATCACAGACTGTGAGATCAGGACCTGAGCCGAAGTCGGCGCTGAACCGACTGAGCCACCCAGGCGCCCCAGAGGAAGTCAAAATTTAAGTAGTCAGTGCTCCCAAGCAGGGAGCTACGGAAGAACTATACTTATTCTTAAAAATGTTCATTTATACTCTTTATAGCTTCTGGAAGTCTGACGTCTTAAAGCCTGGGATGGATGGGAAGGGATAGGATGGAATGGGATAGAATGGAGAATGTAAAATAATAGAGCTGGAGGAAGACTTCTAAGGCATCACACTCCTCCGTTCGGTAAGGAAGCTGAGACACGTGGCCTGACTGGCAGCTGGAGTGGAAACTGTATCTGTGGGTGCTGGGGGTGCAGATGAAGAGCTGAGTGTTGATTTGATTCCACCTGTGCTCACCTGTCATCTGGAGGCTACAAAGAAACTGAGACACCCACCTAGGCACTGAACTCACAACGTACTAAGGGACTTAGATTACCCAAGTCACTTGTTTTTGTAAAGACTTCTTCAAGATGCCAACAGGGTCTAGCGTAATGGACTGGAAGAAGTTTTATTTGAACAACAGTATCTTCACTAACACATTTTCCATGTATCATCCTTTGGCAAACATATGAACTATTTCCCTAATGGCACACTTTGAATTACTCAGAATTACCAGGGATTCCAGTTCCATTTTTCAATGACCTTCTTCTGGTTTCTGAATCTAAAGTGAATGTAAAAAGGTTCTAGGCCCCAAACTACGAGTGGGGACTGTGACCCATGGGCTCTCAATGCTGCCACTGGAAGGACCTCCCAGGGCTGATGTTCCTCACCTGTGCAGTATGCATTTGCTTGGAAAGGGTGGCAGGGAAAGAGACACATAGGATGCTATGACTTGGAGAAATTCCAAGCTGGAGAGGTCTCACAATCACATGTATTGAGAAAATACCCTATCCCAGGCAAAGGGCTAGGTCCCTTATATGCATACTTAATCATTCTTAAAATCAGGTTGGTGAGTGTCGCTCCCACCATTGTACTCATAAAAAACAAAAACAAAAAGCAAAAGCAAAAACAAAACAAAAAAAACCGAGGCACAAAGAGATCATCTAACTTGAATGAGATCACAAAGCTAGCAGGTGTTGAAGCTGAGGTTTAGTCTCAGGTCTCATACCTGGACCTGGACCTGCAGAACCCCCTCTTCTACACTGCTTTCCTTTCAGATGTCACTCAAAAGCACCTGGAGATGGGGCACTAACCAGGCACAAGGAGGGTAAGTTCCTTCCCTTGCTGGGAAATTCTTTGTAAGTAAACCGGAAATATGCCTCTTTCGACAAACTCCCCTTGCTTCTAGGTTTTCTGTTGGGGGACAATCAGTAAAGCAGAAATTCTAAATCTCTTCTTTATGGAAAACAGAAATGCATAGAAATACTAGCTGCCCTACCATCTTATGTCTGTGGACATGAGAGCAAAGAACAAAAGGGGAAAAGGGTTTCAGAGTCTGAAGGTCTTGGTAAATCCTTTACCACTAAACAACTGAAGACTTTGGGCAAATCTCTTCGTCTGTCTCAGCCTCTACTTTTTTCTTCTGTAGAGTTCATTATCCTTGCCTGTTTCACAGGATTCTGGCGCTCAAGAAGGTCTATAGAACAGCTACATAAATACAAGCTTTTTTTATTGTTTCATATCCTGTATATGGGTTTAGAAACTAACTCCCTTAATTTCACAAGCGTGAGGAATTAAATACCTTTTTAAAAAGTCTGAGTCTGTCTGGCACAACTTTTGGTAGATAGTCCTGTACCTAGCGAAGATGAGCTCAAACATCAACAGACATCCCGATGAGCTAATCTAGATTGATTCAGGTTTAAATCAATAAACCTGATAAATAAAATCACTAAGACTGGCACAAGAGCCCAGTTCTTTAGCACACTGGATTGTTTACGGCATTAAACCAAAGATATTATAGAAGAAGATGGGAGATGATTATTTGCTTCGAGAGGAGAATTTACTTTCTTGGCTGAGCTATGTTAGTGACTCTGAGACTAACTCAGCCTCAAGGGGGCAGACACACCATCACACCCCACTGAGATTACTTTTGATGAACTGAGTCTTGGAGCACCCTGCCCATGGGGGAGGCTGTGTCACCAAGCCAGAGCTGTCCTCTGAATTCACTTGTGAATAAACAATCTCCCCAAAGACAAACAGATCCCAGAATACTTTCCAAGTCGTGCTGATGAGGAGGCTGGACACGGCAGCTTCCTTTGCCATTGGTTGTAGAGTTGCCGATGCTGAGTGCACACAGCACGATTTGATGCCCTCACCTCCATTTAATGCTTTGTATGTTATCTCGTAATTTCCAAGGGCCATTGCCATCCCCAGGGGTTTGCGGGAGACAAGCTCTGCCTCTTATCTGAGAGCCAGGGACGTTATCTAAATAGCTGCCACCTGCAGAAAAGCTGGTGTCAAACCAAATGCACTGGCTCAAGTACCTTTTTTAGGGGAAACAAACATGTGTACACACATGTGTGCATATGTGTACACACACACACATACACGCCCCCACGCTCTCTTGCTCTCTCTCCCCCCCTCCTGGAATGAATTATCTGCAAGGCTGCTGAAGCCCATAGCATAAGCCATGCCATGCAAACCTGATATCCTACAGACCTATCTCCTGTCCCCGCCTGATGCCATGTTTGCCTTCCCATCTAAAATAGGACCTGCCCTGATGCTGGTATTGTGGGCAGGGAGCCTTCAGCAGCAGCTGGGAGAGGGAGCGCTTGGTGAGCCCAGAGCCACTCTCTTGGAGTCAATGGCAACAGTCTTTGAATACAGGAGAATACTTTCTTCCCCAGGCGAGGGAACCTTTATCATAGTCGGGATGGAGGAAGAGGCAGGCTAAAAAAACAAACAAAACAAAAACAAAAAAACAAGATGACACGAAGGTTGCTTGTCACAAAGCAAAGGGAAGAGAATAGCTTCCCATTCTCCTCCAGGCTCTGGCCTCAGATGACAGCTGAGCACAAGTGGAATCAAATCAGCCTTGAGCTCTTCGTCTGCACCCCCAGCAGCCACAGATACAGCTTCCACTCAAGCTGCCAGTCAGTCCAAAGCGCTCAGTAAATGTCCATGATTAGCGCCTTCTTCAATTGGGAGTGTAAATGGAGAATCACAGCTCACTCCCCAAAGTAGCTGGAGCCACACACCCATTAATTTCTACGGAGCCAAATGTAAATAGAAAATCAATGTTCCTGTACACTCTCCAAATTTTATTTCCCTTGCTAAAATGCTACAGGGAGGGGGGATATCTTCCTCTCTTACGATCTCTTCTCATATTTGAAATGATCTGTGTGTTTGACATCCAACCAAATGATTCTCAAAGGGAGACAATGAAAGCCCCCGCACCCCCATTTGTCAGTATTTAAGGCTTAATGAACTCTTGGCGCGTTCTCTCCTCCCAGAGCTTCGCGTTTGTTATTACTGTTTAATGGTGATCTGTCCAACATTCCAACGTGCCAAGAAGCCTCGCTTGTAATCAGAAAAAATATATTTATTTACTGGTTTCGTAATTGAAACAGGTTTTCTGGAGATCGCCACAGTCACTAAGAATTACCACACCCAGCTGTGCTCTTTGTATTTAAATCCAGGCATTTTCCAGTGAGAGGGGCACTGGGTCCAGCCTGCCCAGTCTGCTCCTGCCTTCATCTCAGAGATAATCTCCCTCAGCTGTGTATGAATCTGACCGAGAGGAGTACGTTCAGAGCTCGAAGCCTTTGGGTACACAAGATTCTCTACAAATGCACATTCACAGTAAACAAAACCCATCAGGCCCCTGCAAGAGTCCGACGCCTGATTGCACTAAACACATCACGGTGGAATCTGCAATTGGCAGAGTAATTGGCGTTATTACAGCTGATGGGGAATTTCTGATGCTGCCCGAGCTCTCCTTTGAAATAATACTCAGCCATTTAATTTGTCCAGCTCTCGTTTGGCTGATTGCTCTTTTCTGCTGGAGTTTATCAAGAATGAAATGCGCTGTCTCTCCAGACGCCTACAGGCTGAGATTTTACAGGCATTTCTTATTTCTACACTGTCCCCACTTCTCTTATGGGCCCCATGCCTTAGTCTCTTATCACAAGATGCCAGTATTGCAGGTGGTTGGAGGTGGAGGGGGATCAAACTTCGATTTAATTCAAAGCAGCATACTTCTGGTCCCAACTCCAGAGGTACTAGAACACTCCTGGTTAGACCATAAAGCAATGGTGAAAGAAGAGTAAACCTCCAAAGATCTGGTTGTACTAAAGAAGGCTCATGAACTGTGTGAGCTCCAAAAATCAAATAATAGAAGACATCTTCACTATAGGCTAGATGGCAATACAGAAATATAAAAATTGAGATGCATGGATTTTTGTTTGAGTGATCCCTTTACACTCTTGGGGTGCACATATGCATACCAAGAATGGGTTCTACAAATACTTCCTGAGCACGGACTTTTTTGTCGGAAGCACGCAGATTCTTTCCTTTACACAATGCTCATCCTCCCCACCCCCCAAGGCTTCACTTTGGCATTTCTGCTGCCACCCAGAAGAAGGGCAGGAAAGCCAAATTTAGCCAGCTGTGTTTTCTCACAGAACAGACAAGGCTGGCGTCTGGGCACAGACCTCTCATTTCCATCAGCAAGCTACTTGCCCTGTCAGCGATAGACTGCTTACTGGAGATGGGAGTCCTGTGGCCAGGGTGGCTCTCTTCTGCAGGTGCTGTGTCAGTCTGATGGCCCACAAAATCTAGAACCCACATGCTACTTGAATCACCCGTTGCCACACTTTTAATATAGAAACAACGGAATCTGTGGATATGAAAGGCTACATATAAAATCCTCCCAAATCCCTAAGCCCTAACACAGTCTCTCTCAACAGCCCCCATCCAAATGCCTTTTGGTACAGTTCCTCACTGCATTTTCCAGGCAATAAGTCACTGTGCCTATGATTCTTCTACAGGGTGAGAGCCAAAGTGGACATCCATAATTGTGCTGAGGATCACTGGACCCAAGGGAGTTGGTTCAGATGAGGCAATACTCTGGTGGTTGATAAAGCTCTTGAGACATTTGTTTAAGATCATTTTAATAATTTCAGGCTATTACTTCAACAGGGGGAAGAGAGTAAATGTTAATTCAGAATGTGCCATGAGCAGTAAGAGGAGGAAGCAATCAATGAAGGCACTTCTGGGTGTTCTCATCTCCCAGCAAAGGTCCTGCTCCATCCCTTGTCCATTACTGTTTATCTCTATCCTCCTCCCTCCCCTGCTAGGGTCATTCAATCGGGGCCAAAGTGCCTACCATTGCTCACTTGGATTGACAAGCATCATGAAAAAACTAGTGAAAAGATTAGGAGAGATCCTGATTTGTTGTTGTTGTTGTTGTTGATGATGATGATGTTTTTTGATTCTTTGGTAATCCCAAATTGTAGCCTACAGCTGCAATTTGTGCTCAAACCTGACTTCAGAAGTTCAGATTCTGTTCCAAGTACGTAACTTATGAGAGTAGTAAGTGCTATAGCACACACTCATGAAGTGCTTACCAGATGCCAGACATGGTCCTTCAGGTCTATCTATTCAGTCCTCCCCTAAATGCCATTGGATAGGTACCCTTCTTTCACTAGTGAGGACTCTGGGCCACATAAAAGTGACCTAACCTGTGGAGGTCACCCAGCTAGTAGACGGCAGACCTGCAATTCCACCTTAATCAGTTTGGGCCCAGCACTGGTGCTCTTAACTACTAAATGATAAACTAACAGGAAATGTTCTCTGTGCTATACGCTGGATACAGAAAGGTGGGGGAGGTTTATGTTCTGTATCCAAATAAGCATCCTTTTTACTATTCATATTAATAAGGATTATAACAACATCATTTCAGGTTTTTCCATCTCATGCATCATTGGCTTGGGATACCTGTTTGTGGTTTCGCCAGAGGGTTCTGATAACTATTTCCAGGAAGGTGGAAGGTGCAGAAGGAAGTTCATGTGCAGAGCTAAAGTCGGGGAAGGAGATGGTCATTATCAGGGAAATATCAGAAAACTGTGGTAGAGGTTGTTTGCAGGCTTAATACAGACTCCAAACACAAGCCAGCAGATGGTTGGAAGTCGCCCCTTGAGGACGGCGAGTGATTCCACTAGAAGGGGCCCTTCCCCTGCGGGGGGCTCCCTGCACCTCTCATGGATCCCTTTTGTTTGGGACAAGGTGGTCAGAGAGGTGTTGGGTAGATGGGTGACAGGACAAGAGGGTTGAAATGTGAGCCAGGCAGTATGGTTGGAAAGCATTTAATAAAGGAGTTGGAGGGCTGGGCCTTCTTTCTCATGAGCCTGGCTTGACAATATCCTGCTAAAGCAAAAATGAAGAGGACACCTTCTTTCAGTTCTAAGGTGGTCGTGAATTTGCATTTCCTGTATGTGGGTCATTTCTAGATCTAAAAATATTAAGAACAAAATGATGCATTGTTTTAAAATCTAGACTCAAGGAACTCTGATGGTGTCACTCAATCTGCTAATAAACACAGATATTTGAGATACATCATCAAACATCAATGAACCCCCGGCCTCAAGTGAGCAGACCTACAGGGTAATTTTTAAGAAGCTCACATTGAGGCTCCATAGCCAAAAGGACTAGAGAGAAAAACAACAGAAAACCAGAAACATGAAGACTGGCTTCAGTCTCCAGGGAGGATAGAAATCATTCAGTCCTATACCTTTGTTGCTAAGTTTTTGGTTTGTTTTGTTTTTAGATGAGAAGACTATGGTTGAAAGAGAAGAGAGTCATATTCAAAGTTAATCCCCCTCACTTTGTTTATATTTCTATTCTGAAAAGTTGAGCTTAAAGCAGATTTTGAAAGGCTCAATCATTTTTGAATATACTAGCAGGGATAACTTGTGTTGATTCCTCTAATAAAATGAGAAAACTTGCTGCATATGAATAACCCCTCCTTTCCCAACACACACCTGCCATCTATCAACTTCCCTGGTGTGAACTTCTGCACATTAGGTTTGTTTTAAGTTTGGCCCACCTGCGTGAGGCCTTCAGATGGTCAGAGCATCTTGGGAGAAACAAAATATTCACTAAAGAGATTTAGTATCCCAAGAGAACTTATTAAGACTTCAGAATAGGCCACTGAAATGCCAGACACTCTGGAAACACCTGGAGAACTTCTCTCTCCAGGACCAAATGCCAATGCTGTTTTTTTTTTTTTTTTTTTGGGGGGGGGGTTGTTTATTTTTTAACAAAACAAAGACAGACAGTGTCAAGGCAGACAGTGCAAAAAAGGTACACCTGTAGTATGAAGCTGCTGATTTCATGTAAGGAAAGTTTTAACAGTGTCAGTTGAGCACAGGGTAGGCGTATGCACACGAGCAAAAAATTTTTGTTAAAAATGTTCTATTATTATCATAGATATCCATGGCCAGTAAGAAAAATAATTAAGTGGGTTGTCTTAGGAATTATGGGAAAAGATCCACGTTTTTGTGTAAGTATCCTACAAACAGAAAGACAGCTTAACAGGTGGAGCCATTTTTTGAGGGGGATGGGGGTACATTACTCATAATACAAATACATTCACATGAGCTCACAGAAAAAGACAAAGAAAAAAATGGTCTAGATCGTACCCTTTTGATAAAATTAGAAACTGCATAATTAGAACAGAGCTTCTCAAACACTTATTGATAAATGACCAGATGTTTTTACCCTGACCCATATTTTTGTACGGCTACTCTGGTAAAATACTGTGAAGATAAATTAGTAGGAAAATGATCACATGCTTGGATATCATGGAACCATCAAGTGGCTATAAAAGTTTCTAAATATACTGTTTCTAGATGCATCTCATGGTGTGCCAGTAACACACACTGGCCAGCACTGTTCTGCAGTCCACGCTCTGAGCAGTGCTGAATCAAGGAGTAAAGGTCCATTGCAGCTGATAGGAGGCAAGCCAGAAGGAAGGCCTTGAGAAAAAGGCATCCATTTATCAAACAAGAACCTTAGCAATGAGGACTCGTGGTGTCGGCCTCGCTCCCGATGTCAGGGGATGAGGTGTGCTGGTCAGCTAAATGCATTCTCTCCTGGGGTAGTGTCCTAAAGCTGGATCTATTTAGATATTGTTTTGAGTTCAGAAAGAATGTCTAGGTAGCAGAGGAGACCATAAACCCAAACACTATCACTAGCTAGTTTAAAATACTGGTCAAATCTCAACTGTTGAATGAAAAAAGCAGAGGATGAGCACAGGCATAAGCTTTACAGAACCTATGGTTAGGTCTACTTCCTCTCTCTGGGCCGTGGTTTCTTCCTGGTTAAAGGGGAAGAGTGAGATGGCTGTGAAGGCGGCCGATGTACGGCTCAGGTGCCAGAGGCCAAGTGAAGCAAATGGCACCTTCCTGACACACTATTGAAATGTAGGGCCTTTACCTTCTCTCCTCTTCAAGACTCCCTCTGTGATGCAGTCTTGTCTAGAAAAAGAGGAGGTTGATTTACATCCTGGGGGGGCTTTGGAAAACACCAATATCTAGACTCCAGCCAGACTAACTGGCTCCTGTAAGTTCTTACAAGCCCCCTGCCCCACTACTCCCACCTACAGTCAAGGTTGAGAGTCCCTCCTCTAGGTGCTCACTAGAGTCCCTTTTAGTTTGGAAATGGAGGGAGGGAGTCGGCACCAGTTGTGGGACTTCCTTATGTACTGTCTTGCTTTGGAAGGACTCTTCCCCAAGCGGCAAAGTAGATATTATGTGGTGAACTCAAAACAAGCCAATATGCTTTCTCATTGCTGTGTGTCTGTGGTGAGAGACTACACTGTCTCTCTGCCTCAACTCAGTTTCCTCCTCTGTAGAAGGGGCAACAGCCACCACGATTCTAATTTTGGGAGTTTGGGAAGGATTGGGATGAGAACGATGGAATTCTTTGCCCAGTGGAAGGCTTCACAGTGCTCTGCAGCAATTCCCTCTCCTCCTCTGAGATGTGTGAACTGTTTTCCTGGAACTTGGCAAAGTTTAAGAACACTCAACACAATTTGCAAAAGTAAAGATGAGGCTGCTTACACCTGTATTATCAGTGGTCAGTCTGGGTTTGACTTATCTTAACAGCATGGATAAGCTCTCATTTAAGGTAGCATAGCAGAAATGGTTTAGGACACCATAGTTTGATCTAGAGTGCTTGGGTTCAAATCCAGTTCCGCCACGTATGGACTTTGTGACCTTCTCTATGCTTGCTTGTAGAGTAGGAATAATATTATTACTGATTTCACAAAGATGTTGTACAGATTAAATGAGATAACACACGTAAAGCTCAAAGAACACTTTCTGTACAGCATATACTGTACTCTTAGTAAGTCCTTGCCATACGTACACTTAACCAAAGGCAGCATGAACAGAGATTAACACCAACTCCTACTGAGTCGAACATGAACTGGATGCTCTGGAAAATCCAGAGCTTCCATTTTAATCTTTACAACTGTTGATGCTGAACTTGTAGGCAGCGGGTGTCCACTGGAATAGAGTCAGGCCATTGTGATTTTGTTGCAAAAGACATAATCGCTAAAAGAACAAGCAACTTAGGAACTCAGCAATTTCATGCCAACAAGAAGGCACCTGGGAGAAAGCTCTAACTCTCCCACCTGCCCTCCTACTTCTCAGTATGGGGCACCCATTTGTAGCAATCAAAAACATGGGGCATCATGGAGCCACAGGCTACTGTCATGACCCCTTCTCTGGAGAGGTGCACAGCTAGGATATCTTTCTACTCAGAAACTCTGCACCCATATTTTCCTAGAAAGCAGCTTTTCCTCACAAAATATTTGGGGTTCTTGCATTAAAAACTTTAGAGCCTAGAATATTATGCAGATGATTCTATCCCCTGATGATGTAGGAGCAGAGATGACTATGGGGCCCAAGGGCAATGGAGTAAGGCCCACGTAAGGATGAAAAAGCTCTCCTCCTTTGAATGCTGGGCCATAATTATTCTTAATCCAGGGATGAACACGGCAGCTTCTCAGCCTGCGCTTCCTTCTGGGTCCCCATTTTGCTTAATGGTTCTGTTATTTCTCTAATCAGCCAAGTATCTGCTGGGTCCACTGATTGCCCCTCCATAATTTCTTTGGCATTCAACCCCTCAGCAACAGTCCCACTGACCCCAGCCCAGGTGCATTCCCTATGTCTCACATGGACCCACGGCACAGGCTCGTTACTGGATCCCTTCTTCACTTCATCCCACCTACCACCTATGTCAGAATCGTCTTGGCCACGGCACCGGCTCCTCCCCATCCTCAAACCTTCAATGGCTCCACCTTCAGGTGCATTTTAAGATCTAAACTCTGGATCCTGATTCAAACGAATCAACTGTAAAGTAACATGTTAAAGTAATCAGAGAAATTTGAGTATGGACTTGGTATCAGAAAATAGGAAGGAATTACTATTACTTTTGGTAGGTGTGGTAAGGGCATTGTGACTTTATTTAAAAAAACCTTATTTGTTAGAGACACTTACTGAAGAATTCATGAGTGAAATAACATGATGCCTGGGATTTTTAAAAAATACTCCCCCTAAAAAATTAAAATTATAGTTATATACATATAAAATCATATATGCATATATAAAATTATATATATGTGTGTATATCTATATATTTATATATATCCATAGATATCTTTATAGATATCTATATCTTGGAGAATAAAGATTGGAAAATGGTAATCATTATTGAAGCCGACCCAGCAGTGTGCTGGGAGCCAATCATATCGGCTCCAGAAACCTGTCAAGGACTTTGCAAACAGGTTGTTAAACCATTGGCGGCTTAGAATTGGTCATGATGGGGATAGTTAAACCATGGAGGGGTGCCTGGGTGGCTCAGTTGGTTAAGTGGCCGACGACTTCGGCTCAGGTCATGATCTCATGGTCTGTGAGTTCGAGCCCCGCGTCGGGCTCTATGCTGACGGCTCGGAGCCTGGAGCCTGCTTTAGATTCTGTGTCTCCCTCTCTCTCTGCCCTTCCCCTGCTCATACTCTGTCTCTATGTCTCTCGAAAGTAAATAAACGTTAAAAAAAAAATTTAAAAAAAAAACAAAAAACCATGGAAATCAGCAAATGCTACAAACCAGAGCTTTGGTAGCAACAAACCACTGAAGTTGGATAATAGATCGTAAAAGTTGGGTAATACATGGAGGTTTATTATACGATTATAGTGACTTTTGTATAAGTGAAAACTTCAATAGCTGCTCAATGTTTTTAAAAAAAATCCAACTATTTCCCCAATTATTTAAGATATTCTTGCAATTTGGTTCCAACCTGATTTGCAACTGTTATCTTCACTCCGAGTGTCCAGAACATTCCCAAGCATCTCCACCCTTGTTTTGGTCTTCATCTGGGCTTCCCCTGCCCTGGAATAAGTTCACCACCTCACTACCACTCACTTGGCTCAGGTACAATGACACCTCCATTTGGAAGTCTTCACAGCTTAGTCTATGTAGATTCGTTTTCTTCTTCTCCTGAATTCTTAAATAAATTAACCTGTAGTTCTCTAATGGAAGAATAAAACTAAATTCACTAGGCTGGCAGGGATCACAGTAGGCTGCTTTCACAACATTGTATCATTTGATCCTTACAATTACCTGTGAGATTAGCTACACAACTTTTTTTCTTTAACAAAGAAAATGAGGACTAAAGACATTAGGTAACTTTCCCAGGGTCACAAAGCTGGTATCAGTGATAGAACATTACAGAACAGAGGAATTCTGGGGAAGAGTCTGCACAGCAGGGAGGGCCACATAAAGGTCTCCATGGGTTCCTTTGAATAAAATGGCAACCCGGTGACACTGAAAAAGATCTTCCTATATGTTCTCGACTTCCTTCCTTCTCGCCTTTCACTACATTGTACCCTTGGCCATAATAGCAATGGGCATTTTAGAAATTCCTTAAGCTTAGCTACACCTGATGGAACAGCTATTACACTTGCCCCACACTCGAAGTAAAACTCCATTTTTTTCTATAGGAAGTATCCTCTTCTCCTCTGAGACCATGGAGAGTGTATAAAGCAGGGGAGGACCAAGCCCTTTAGTGGGCTGTCTCCACTGGATGGAGTGAGTCTTTTCAAGGTCACTTTCCCAGTATAGACGCTGGGCATATGAAGCCCTGCATCTGAGTGTGGGCCCCATACTAGGGTTATTTCTTTACCACATCCCCCACCTTGTAAGTGTGCACACAAATGTCCACGGGCACCCTCACCTGGACACTTCACTGCAGGGTTTAACAAGTCTTCACATCCCTGCAGGAACCGAGAAACAAAGAACTAAATGCCAAGTAGCCTTGGATGCTACTCGTATCCCAGATGAGGGCAGTGGATTCAGCACTTGCATTTGCTTCTGGAGATCTCGGCCCACAAAAGTAATGTGATGTCTAGCAAGGGGGAAATGGTGAATATATGATGGGACCAGCAAGGAAATCAAAATAGCCAGCTGCTAGAAGATTCTTCAGTGACATGGAAAACATGCAAACAAAGAAAAAGGCAACAAAAAGCATGTAAAATATGGTATCACATTTTTAAAATCCAATAGATGCATATTTATCCATGCACAGCAAAGACTGTAAGACTATCTCCCAAAATGTCATTTTCTATATTTCTGGGTTGGAGTTAGAGGAGATTTTTTATGTTTCTCTGTACTTCCCAGATTTATTTTTTAAGTTATATTTTTTTTCAGGTGTTTGTTTTTGTTTTTGTTTTTGTTTTAGAGAATCCCAAAGGAGGGGGAGAGGGAGAATTCCAGGCAGGTTCTGCCCTGTCAGCCTAGAGCCTGACACAGGGCTGGAACCCAGGAACTGTGAGATTACAACCTGAGCCGAAATCAAGAGTCACTCGCTCAACCAACTTAGGCACCCAGGCACTCCTTAAGTTATATTTTTAACAGTTAATGTTCATCACTGCACAGGTGACAAATATTTTTCTTGTGATAAGACCTTTTAGGACCTAGCCTTTTATCAACTTTCAAATATACGATATTATTAAGTATAATCACCATGTTGTACATTATATCCCTGGGACTTACTTATTTTATAACTGGAAGTTTGCACCTATTGACTTCCTTCACGCATTCCAAAGTTTCTACAGTGAATACTTACAGCTTTTATATGCGGGGGGGGGGGGAGAATAAAAAGAAAATCAGAGAAGAAAGCATTTGACGGATGGATTGAACTAAAGGGAATAAGACACCTGCTTTTGTTCTCATGGGAGGTGGAGAGGGATGGTCTGGCAAAGGAAATGAGGATCCCCATTTCCAACCACCCAAAGACAAGAAGAAAAGGAAACTTACTGCATCTGTTCCTTCAGAAGGCAAAAGAACAAGAGAATGGAAAATAAAGATGCTTGGGTCTGGAACCAAATGGGAGAGAAGGGTCTGGGGGGCTTCAAATGTGGATTTCGGAAGCTTTTCCAAAAAAGCCATGCCTTTAAAACTAGCTGAGAATCACAGCCACCTGTCAGCCCAAGCCTGACTCTAGGAGACAGTTCTAGCCTGTGCGGTCCAGAGGCCAAGTGCCCCAGTCCAGGAAGAATACTCAACACTATCCTCCCACCCCTAGAACCTCAGCATCCATCATCAGGCTCTTCCTTGGAAGTAATGTGTTTACTTCCAGGAATGAGTATGGTGTCTTTACAAACCAATAATCATGGGGAGAAAGACAGTCACTTCCTTACCCTTCTCTTCTCTATCCAGATGCAGAAAGGACAGAGACGAAGAGACAGAACAGTTTAGTCCAATACAGTTGCTGCTCCATACTTTCAGAGCTGAGAGCCGTCAAAGATTAGGTAGGAAATTGGGGCTATTTTCCTCACACGGTTTCAGCCAGAATGGGAACCAAGGAAAAGAAACCCCTTTACATGCACGTGATAAGAGTGAATCCTGTGAAAGCTGACAGGCCTGACTGCAGTTACCCTGTCGGTGTAACTGGCATGGGCGGGGTGGAGGGGCGTCCTCGATGTCTTAGTGAGGACCCATCCTGAAAGTCCCCCACAGTTCCTGGAAGGGAACATGGCCGTGAATTATTACAAACACCAGAATGCATGGGGCTCGGTTTCATCTGAAACAAAAAGAGGAAACGAACAACAGAAGCCGACAATTTGGTGCAGCGGGGCTGGGAGAAGGCCGCCCGAAGCCTGCGGGCAGCATTTGGTTTCTGTTCGGAAGAGCACCCAAAAGGGTGGTGTTGACTTGAGACATATCCGGGCCTTTTTGATTTAGGAATAACACTGGAGAATTAACTTTGATCTGGGCATGACACTCTGCCCACGAGATTCCTGGGGCTTCCTGGCCTGGAGAACACACATCCTGAGGAGTGAAAAATATGCATTTCTGTCTCCAGCCTCAGGGGGATGTCACACGAATGGAAGAATGCGAAAAGTCAGACAGAACCAGGAGAGTGAGGCGTCTGCACGAGCCACCGTGGGGTGATCTGCGGAGCACGGAAGCTGCCTTTCTAGCATCATGAATACACCCCAGGTATGTCCAACCTTTCCTTCCTTTAATAATTCACTTTAAACCTAATATCTAGAAATGTGACTCGACAAACGTGGCAAGAATATGACCACCTCAGAAGGACTCAATGCCATACAAGCAAACACGTACGCGCCCCTCTTCCATAAACCCAGTCTCTACCATGTGCCTTTCCAAGCCACGAAATATCACACAGGCCTTTTTTTCCTCTTTGTTTCTATTAATACTCAGATAAAAATGAATCTTTAACTGGGATGCCACTGTGTGTGAGTGTAGCCGTGGATGGAGCCCGGGTAAATGTTGATTTTCTTTCATCTTTCTTTCGCATTCCCTTAGCTTACCTGGAAGTTTGCGTGAATATGTGAACAAGTGATTATCAGTTTCGATAGTTGTCAAAAGGCTTCCTGGTTATCTACTTTTAAGACCTCACTGCATCAACAAGGATGAACAAGGATCAACAGAAGCGCACTGCATCCCAAACCAGTGCAAGGATTCATCTTTGACTTTCACCCTTGGAGCCCTTTGTTTTGTTCATTCTCTTTCTCAAACCTCTCATTTTCTTTCTTTCTTTTTTTGTAATGTTTATTTATTTTTGAGACAGAGAGAGACAGAGCATGAGTGGAAGAGGGGCAGAGAGAGAGACACACACAGAATCCAAAGCAGGATCCAGGCTCTGAGCTGTCAGCACAAAGCCCGACGTGGGGCTCGAACTCACAGACCGCGAGATCATGACCTGAGCCGAAGTCGGACGCTCAACTGACTGAGCCACCCAGGCGCCCCTCAAACCTCTCATTTTCTATTCTTTGTTCTTGTCACCAGCTCTCTGTGTGATCTGGGGCCATTTCTTATCAAGATCCCCATACTTGGTTCCCCTGCAAGACAAGGGGACACACAGGATGTACTGCATGTAGAAGTATAGTGGGGGCATGGTGAGTTCTTGGATGTGAAACGGATTTAAAGAAGAAAACCTTACCAAATATATGGAATTCTTGCTACTAGAAAATTAATTGTTCTGTCTCAGAAGTTCTCTGCCGCGAGCTACGGTATCGCCCCACAGAGGTACAGAACAACGGGGACCTTAGGGAAGGATTGGGTCGGGGAATGACAGAAAGGTTCATATTAAAAGAGAGACAGGGGCAGAGATGGAGGACCACAGCTGTCATTCTTGGGTTTACCTCTCTATATATACATGCTGTTATCTCCACAAGGGTCTGTGGGGAACACAAGGACCTCAGTGTGTCTGCTGCGTATTTGTGTGTATGTGTGTTGATGCTTATGTGTTCCTATGTTACCAGTAGTACCCCTCCAGGGACAGGGAGGGTGGCTTTCCATTTTTACCACTGCCGAGGGGGTTCTCAAGAGAGCCCTTGCCTGCTCCCTCGAGTAGTCTCCAAACAGCATTCTGGCCAGAGATAATGGTGGCCTATTTCCTGCCCATGATCAGCAAACCACAACCATCTGTCTATGCAAGAGTCTGAGATTAACCTGATCACCACACCTTGACTGCAAGTCACCTGCACACAAAATTTTCAGAAATGCAAGTATCCTGTCCCCAAAAAGAGAAATACACAGGAGAAAGACAGCCCCACCCTGCCCTCTACCTCCTTGGTTTTAGCCTTTTCCTATGCTAGGCTGTGCATCACCACATATTACTGCCATCTTGGCCTACGTTTTTTTCCCCACAATAAGATATTAAGAAAGACAGTAGAAAAAGGTGCTTTTGTTTGCGATGACATGAAGGAGGAGCTGGAGGGAGAAGGCAAACTACCAGGTCATTGTCAAGGTTGACAGAGTCAGCCTGTCAGAGAAACTGGAAATCCAAGATGGAGGTTTTTGCTCTGGTCCCAACTTCATGTGGTCACAACCAAACTAGAATGTCACTCTCCCGAGCTTCATAAAAGGATTGGTGGACTTACCTGTGGCTGAAATCCTTTGAGGTCACTGACTGCAAGGTCACTGGCTGTGAGGAGCTGGAAAAGAACAAAGCAGTTTTTCTGAGTTTGCACACAATATCCTCAGGACAACTTATCAGTGATGGACTATCTAGGTGATGGACACTACCCAGATCTGGAGCTAAACATGATATTTCTGGGACAGGAACCTGGACCCAACAAACTTCTCACCTGGTGTCCACCACACCTCTGACTTCGTCAATCACCTCCCTCTGCTGCCCCCTCTCTATGTACCTCCAATTCCACAAAGGGTCTTACATTACAGATGGGATTATGTAAGGACTTTAGCAGGTCCACAGTTTCCTGAAATTGTAAGTGCAATTACGCATGAATTTATAGTTGTATAACACTTCCTTAGGGAGAGGATCCCTGACTTTCTTCCTACTATCAAAGTAGTGTGTGATACACAAGCTAAAGAGACAGTTAACGACCCTCTCCTCTAAGGAGGGTTGCTTCTTCCTCTTCCTCTTCCTTTCCCCCTCCTTCTTCCTCTTCTACTTCTTCTTCAGTCAGAACAATAAAAAATAACCCTTTTATTTACCCACCTACATGTAACTCAGTTTCCCTTCATCATGTTACCTTTGACCTTACATACTATATAGGTGTTCACAGCTTATGCCTCAAACTGCCATGCACAGTATCAGAAGATAAGAGTCAGGTTTATATGGTTTCTGTGTTTAATCAATATTAAAGGGTCAAGTTCATGTTTTGATATTTTTGCATCCTCTCCAGAAAGCACTAAATAGAAGCATACGATTAATTGCTAAAATAATCACATTCTTTATTGTTGCACAAAAATGCTGGGAAATTGTAGGATAAAGAGAAAAAGGGCAGATGCTTATTTTGATTCAAGGAGTGTGACTGCTAGCTTTGTTAGGCCTGGAGAGTGTCTGTGAAAAAGAGGAAAGATTTCATGTTTGCTGTAACAATATTTTGTTTGGTTCAAGAGAGGGAGTCATGCTGGGCTCCAATGCCTCTAGCCTTCAGGAAAGCTCAACTGCGCTGCTTAGCTTCTCTAAATCACTTTGCCAAAAGTGATACGTAAAGTGGTGTTAACTCCAGAATAGAGCAGAAAGGAGGTAGACAATGTACACGCTGTACCTTTTTCCCCACTCCCAGTCCTGAGGGCTGGATTCCTCACACTGAAAGTGCCTGGAGAAGGTGGCATCGGTCCTGACAGACAGCCAGTTTGGCCCCTCTGTTTGTTATGAAACAACCAAGCAACAAGCCATTAGGGTACCTGAGTAGACACCGAGGGCCAAACCGAATCATAAGACTTGTTAGTCCCTGCCTTTAAGGAATCTACAGTTTGGTCAAAGGATGAGATAGGTTTATGTCAGCGGGAGCAGAGGGTAGTAGAGTGCAAGCATCAAACTGTGTGCATAAAGCAAGAGAGGTCAGGGTGGGGTTGCTTTAAGAAGACAGAGCTGGACCTGAGCCTTGCAAATGCAAAGGTGGCAGGGCAAGGTGGCTCAGGTGGGGCAGGTGGAAGAAGAAAGACACGGACGAGGCATTTGCCGATCTCAGCCCAGCTCCCTTTCCGTCTGTTCGTTGCGAGCCGTGGTGTACAATAAGGAGAAAGGAGGGAACTAGACACCAAGGGTAGAGGATCGCCTAGGTAGCCAACAGTGTGGTCGCTGCCTCACATACTTTTTCGTTTTTAATCTTCACGACTGCCACATGAGATAGAAAGTATCTCTACTTTATGGATGGGAAAACTGAGACTCAATGGAGGTTAAATAACATTTTCTAGGTCACGCAGGTAGTACATGTATGTACCCAAAACTATATTCTCCCGAAGCTCGTCCTCTCCCTTCAATATTCTGATGCCTCTGGATTATAGCACATTGGAGATCATTTGTGGAGGTGCCATGGTGTAGGAAAGAAAACTGAGTGCTACTTTATTAGTAATGAACCATGGGCAGTAACATAAAGGATATCCCTATGAACGACCCTTCACTGACTCTTCTTCCAGACACTCTGTCATTTAATTGGTAACGACCATCTACTCTTCAGAGCTTATCAGTGCAGTCTAAGCCTCTAACTTGAACTGAGCAAAGGTTAGGGTGGAGCTGGGGAGGAGAGACAGAAAGGCTGGAGTGAGGTATGGGCATGGGGGTAACCTTTGCAAGACAGAGCCACCAACATGTGTTAGCACATAGAATCAAATCTCTGAATTCTCCAGGCCTTGGGAATCCAACAGGTAGAGATCTTTCTTTCCCTCCTTTAACAGGGCTTGCCAGATAGAAAGCATGAGACAAAACATCCACTTCCTCCTAGTACTGAAATGCTTCATCTAGAATCAACCACAAGGATATTTACAGCATCGTAACATATGCACTATTCCCTCGTGTCAATGGCTTTGGGATTGAGAGGTTACCAATTCCATTTGTTTGGTTGGATATAGAGATATGGCATCTTTGGTTACTTATTATGTCCCTAGCTCAACAAAATTAGGATCTATCCCACCTTCCTAGAAGTCTTATATCTTTCTTCCTTCTCTTCAGAGGAAATCAGATGCATATAATTTAGTTCTTAATTATTTAAGGCTCTGTTTTGGGTTGCTGTGTGTATTTTTTGTTTTATTTTTTCACCTAACAAGACCAGGCCCACGAAGCCCGTGATTTACATCTTAGGTAACTTCTGCATTCCTCAAAGTGATGAGAGGAGTCTAGACAGGTTATTAGTCAATAAATACCTGTTGGTCAAATGACTTAAAAGGAAAGTGGGGAATATCGTCAACCTAGAGGTGAAGGCTAGAATGGCTAAGTTGCTAAGCCTGGAGAAAAGAAGTGTGAGAGACAGCTTATGACACCCTTCAAGTCGACAAGAGGAAATGCCACTCAGCATCTAGGGCATTTCCTGCATGAAGTAGGCACTCAGATATTTGAATGAATTAATTAACTTACAGGATGAGAGCAAGCTCTTCTCTTCCTGCTATAAGTTTTATGAGTGAACACTTCAGTGTAGGAGTCAAAGTTAAATTGAAGGAAAGCCAGTATGGAAAAGAAAGTGGTTGAACAGTGAATGAACACACTACCAGACAGAGAGGGCGAGCTCCTTGCCTATGGATGAAAGAACACAGTGGGCCCATTGCCATTCAGATGTGTTCGCTTATCTGAGCTGGGTTTGGGGGAGGCAGTGAGGAGGAGTCAGGTATGGTTGCCAAGTACTTCTAGAACTCTGAATGCCTTACCTTGGAGATTCTGAACTATTTCCATCATAATCCAGCATGCTGATAATTTAGGTGTTATCTGACCTGGACAGAGCCAAAGGCAAGCTTTGCGACTTCCTCCCTCAATGGTTCCTGAATGAATGGTGTGCAGAAGTCTGCTTTTCCCCAACACATCCAGCTAGGACTCCCTGCCTGCCTGGTGCCTGGGTTCTACCCTTGCTCTAACCAAACAGACGGACCCTGCTCCTTGGCCACCCCCATTTACAAAGCTGATTATTAAAATGTCTACACATTCCTCAGGCAGGAAAGGAGAAAGGGCTGGTTCTCAGCACTGAAGCCTAGTGCTCAGACATAGATTAGAAATATGGGATAGGAAGTCCTCCTCTATTTTGAAATTGCAGGGCACCCAGATCTGGACCCCAAAAGAGTTCCAGTGTTATAGACTATCAGAACCTGAAGGAGACAGTTGAAGCTCTCTGGATCAAGAAGAAAAATTACCATATCTCCATAGGGGTCGGGAGCCACTTCTGTTAGGGAATTGGAGCAAGGGAAGCCCTACTGTGTCCACCTCTCCCTCCCTTCAACCAGAGTTATTCCGAGTTTTTCTCTTTCTTGTACACAAATTAAATTAGAGTCAAATGTTCTGCCACTGAAATGAATTTAAATCTTCCAGACTAAGTCACTATTTTGCAGAAGAAGTTGATAAATGACTTCTTCAAGATCCCATGGCTAGTTAACAGCAAGCCCCGGTGAGTCCTGTAATCCTCGGTTCCTCTGCAGAAACCCCGACTAGTGACCATCTCAGTCCAGTCCAACCCTCAGCCGAGACACAGCTGGCTGCCTGTCTCTGTGCTGAAAGAGAGGTACGTATGCTTAGAACACAGGAGACACTGAGGCCTGGGCAAGAAGAAATTCGCATGTCCCTCCACAAAGCCACTGCCCTGAAAAGCATTGATCTAGACCCTCTCCACACCATCCCCCTACTCAGCAACTGGCCTCATTCTGTCCCACTGGAAAACCGTTCACTATCCAGAGCAGCCTGGCTGTGCAGGGAGGGATCCAAGACAGGGAGGCAGAGAGGGAGGAAAATGCAATCTGCTATGGCTCTGGGGACTTCAATCAGGCTGAAGTTAATGAAAAGGATCCTGCCTTTTCCCAGGACTGCTAAATGTCTGCACTGCTCCCAGTGAGAGGGTTGAGCGGGTGTTGGGGGAGAAGGGCAGACAGAATTACATTTAAAAGGCAAAGGAAGGAGAAAATTCTTTCATCTCCCTGGTGGAGTGGGCAGTGTTCCTGGGGCCCTGTCTCAGACCATTCTCATTCCTGACACATCTTGCTGTTCTCTGGAACAGTCCACATTCAAAATATTAGGATGGTGATCCTGCTTTCCATTTTTGAGGAGCTGCAATTTCTCTCTTGGCACGAGTTCTTCCTTTTTTTTTTTTTTTTTTTTTTTTGTCTCTCCAAGCCTGAGGGGTAGGTTAGGGAGCAGGGAGGAGGATGAAGGAAGTTGTGAGGCTCTGAGTGGCTGAGAGAAGAGTCTCTTCACCTTCGGGAGCAGAAGCGTTGTGCTCTCTGCTCTCCTGCCAGCCAGCTCTCTGCACAGGGTCTCCCTCTGCTTCCCTCACTGAAAGTCACCTCCATCCAGCTACAGCCAGCCTCACCTTGTGCCCTCTAGGATTGTCCCTCAAGTAGCCACCCTCCCATCCACTAACTAAAGCTTCCCTCAGAAGACGAAAGGAGGCTATTCCCTTTTCGTCCCTATGCCCTCCTGCGCCAGGAACAGCATTTCCCTTCTGCTGGCCCCTTACCAAAAGGACACACCTCATTTGGGAAGGGTGGGGCATAATATATCCCTACTGATCCCCCAGGCTGACCTGGGATACATGCACCTGGGAAGGCGGTCACTAACACAAAAGAGGGGATGTGGGGTCACCCTAGACATCTGTCCAGAGGATCTCAACCTCACAGACATGCAGCTGGACACAGAAGCCTCATTGTACTGAGGATCTTCTAGGTCTTTCTCTTCCCAGATATTCCTTCCCTTGTGGACCTGGGAAATAAGTGGTGGCATGGGAGATGGATGGATGGATGGATGGATGGATGGATGGATGGGTGGATGGGTGATAGGCAGATAGATAAAAGAACAGAGCAAAGATGGCTTTGGGGTAATAAAAGCTCCATTTTTAAACTGTCCTTAAATATACCATCCTCTCATTAAATAAAACTTCTAATTAACCCCTTCACACACACACACACACACACACACACACACACACACACACACACACAAACACACAGTTCAATCTGTTCCCCTTTCTCTTTCTTATTTTGTAGGAAATGGATCATTTTCTCCCTCTTTACTCGCTTCTTCCTTTGGCTCCAGGATGGAAACTGAACCCCATCCCAATCCAGTTCCTCAACCCACAAAGTAGTTCAGGACAGCCGTTATGGAAGGCAATGTCCAGGCAAGCCGAGACAAAAACAAAACTGAACGTGACTGGGGGTTGTTGGAAACTGACTAGCCCCACTCTCTAACTTGGCAGAAAGGAAACTGAGACTCAGAAAGATTGTGAGTCACCCAATGGATAATCTGGAACAAAGCCAACCATATATATGCAACTGAAAGAAAGTTTTAGATGCCCTAACACCAAGGACTGGAAGATTCTGAAAAGGCCAGGGAGACTCACTGCAGGGTGAGTCAGGGGTTAAGACAGAGAAAACAGAAGAAGGTGAAGTTGATTTCTACCAAGCAGCAGGCTCTGGAAGCACCCACCAAGAGTGAGCCCAATACTTTACCAGGACCACAAAAAGCAAGGTGGAAATTGGAATAGGAAGGTGAAATGGAACCATTAGTTTGCTGCTCCTAACAGGGCTGATCAATGGCCATTGCTATACAAAAGGGCATTATTTAGACTTGGAGGGAGAAAACTCATGTCCTAGCCCTGGTTCCAGCTCAACTCACTATAGGATCTGTCATGAGCTCACTTCACCTGTCCAGGTCTTCTTTTACCACCCATAGAATGACTTCTATGTTCTCTCTGGCCCTACATTTCTAGCACCCCAAAGTGTCCTTCTCACCTCAGGGACGAAAAAGAGATGGAGCAGACCCTTTCTAGTTTTCTTCCTTCTTCTCTTTTCCAGCAACTCTTCTCCCAAATACATACCTTTAAGAGACTGTCTACACTGTCTAAAAGAATCCCTGATCAGAAAGACAAAAGGGAGGACAGTGGGATGGTCTTGTACTGTGTCTCCATTACTGGACGGGTGCAAACAGGAACTGAGACAGATGGTCACTCAGACGCTACACGGGTTCATCATCCCAGTGAGCCTGCAGTCACATCCACATTTGAGCTCAAGGTAAACAACCTTACCACTCCAAAAGCATTAGTCTAGCTGCCAAGACATTTGGGGTGTGTGGTATAGAAGCCAAGCACCTGGCTTCCCACCAGCCAAAGAAGCAAGTTACACACTTAAAGCTGCCATCGTGGTCGAGCTGAGTGTCCTTTTGCTAAATCCCCTCAGGCTCCATGGAATTTTAAAGGTTGAATCTGAAACCACTGACAACTCCAGTCTTAGCTGTGGAATCCCTTCCAAAGAGCAACAAGGATGACTAATAATAACTGAATATAACTCCAAGCAAGCCTAGTCTTGATTTTATATATATATATATTATATATACATACACACATATTTTTAATGGTGGGGTTCTAATATTTACAGGTGTGATCTCTAACAAAATCCCCTAGGTATGCAGCCCAAAGAACTTTTTCTTTAAGCTTCCATAGGTAATCTCGCACATATAACCTATGCTCTAATGGTGGTATGCATATTTGTTGTCCACATCACAACTATTTCCACTTCTGAGGGGGAATGTCTTTAATCCTTCTTCTTGTAGATTAGAGCTATTACCGCAGAGACTTAATGACAGAAAAGGACTCTTATGCCCTAATCTGGAACTCATTGAGACAACGAGTTTTGTTTTACATTACTTCACATTGGTGAACTTGTAGAAGCTTGTCCCACCCTTTTTGAAATTCCCATTAGAATTATTTTTAAATGCCTTGCTCCTTACCAAGAAAAATGGATTTCATGGTACTGGGTGGGAAGTTTACAAAGGTAAATCTGGTACACACTGGTGACATGGATACTCACATTCCCATTTATTAAGTATTTTGGTAAAAAGTAGCTCAAGGAGGTTAAGTCATTTCTGAAGGTCCATGACAAGCACGTGGTAGAATGGTATCAGGGCCTCGTTTGGCTGACTCATGTTCTTTTTTCGCTACGTCGTAATATTCTGAGCCCTGCTATTTTTGGAAAGTGTGTTATCAGAGGTTCTATCACATCCTCTATGATGCTTCTGACACTTCAGAATGAACCATGTCTAACAAACTTAGAGAACAGAGGTTTTCAAACCATGCCCTATGGAGCCCTGGATTCTATGGGAGAGTCCTGGGGACTGTGAGTAGGTGAGAGGAGGGAGCTGAGTTCCAACCCCAACCCCCTTTATCCAGGGCAGCACAACTTCTATTGTTATTTCATACTGGACTTCCATGTTATGATGAGTTAAAGCTTTATAAAAAAGAAATTTTGAAAAGTCATATCTTAAAGGAGAAGACCCTTAGACAGGTGAACATTCCATTCACAGTGCTAACAGAATATACCTGGGGAAAGGAGAATTAACCTTTAGAACTCATTTTAGGAACACATTAGACCTCATTTTAGGAACACAGCCTTTAATACTTGCTATGAGTTGCTCATCAGGAAAATGCTTTCTCTTTCCCTCTTTACACTTTCTGCAGGCAGTGATGTCTGCTGTCTTCATCTGAAGTTCAGCAAGCTACACGCTTAAGAAAGCATAACTAATTTACCAGGAAAGGAAGGAGCTAAAGATACGTTGCTTCTCAGGAGCACGATCTGAGCTGTAGGTCTTTTCCTTTGAACCAAATGAAGAAATCACATCGCAAGCATCTGTGGGCTGTTTCCAAAGTCCGTAAAAGGCCAATAAAGGAGCTTCCCCTCACTGAACGTGTGCCAAGCAAGGTGGGATGCTGGGGGCAGGGGAGGAATCCAACCTTGTCTCTCTCTTCTCATCATTTGCTGAGTTTCTGCTTAGAACTGACCAGATGATCTGTTCGCGTGGCTCTAAAACTCATATTAAAGCTTTCTAATGCATCCCCTTGGTGAATCCCAGGAGATTGATTTACACCCCTAGGCTCACTCTTGGCAGAAAATGGAAAAGTCAGAAGGTACTTGCTTCAGAGAGGGTCTGAGCAATAGAGTCAAAAGCTCTGCTCCTCAGCTCAGTGAAGCCATTTGGCTGATAATTTGGGTCCCCCAGGCTAAATCTGGAGCAATTAATCACAATTACAGGTGAATATCTAAAAGGGATAAAGTCGATCTGGACCCAATGATAGCCGGACCTTGCAGATGCCAGCAGCCATAGCTTTTGTAAGCCTCAGGGAAAACGGAAGGCTCTCCTCCAGAAAGCCTACCCTAAACTCTTGGAAATTATAATATGAAAAATAATTTATTTTTCAGGACCCACTTTTGCCTGTCATTGTACCAGGTAGATGCTTTAACTTTATTATCCCTCTGAATGTTCACATTACCAATGCAGGGTGGTATTATTTTCAGCAATTTATAGTTGAGCAAACTGAGGCTCCAATTGGTGAAATAATTCAGGATTACAGAGGCAAAAAGTGACAGGACTGGAATGTGACCAAGACTCTGAATCATGACAAGTCCAGGCTTCTGTCTAAGACATCCATGACCCCCTCAGGCATCCCTGACTGGATTGGTGCTTTCTCCCTTCCTACTGTGCCAGGGAGTTGGCCCTGGCGCCAGGGACATTTTTAGCACTGCCAGCTGTTCCCCAAATGACTTGCCATGCAGGTAGGAGCCAGGCTTCTCATTAGCCCCGGGCGGTCTCACAGTGCAGGTATCTAAGGTAATGTCCTACTCTCTTGATCTTCTTCTCAAATTTCTCTGAACTCAGGATAACTTTTTTTCGAGGAACTTTGTTCATGAATTCTGGCCGACTAAGGACTCACTAGAGTCTGTACTGTACACTTACACTGTCACAAACATGTATCTTCTCTTCCTCACCAAGTTTATACTCTCTCCCCACCTCCCACCTTTCTCTCCTCCCTTCCTTTTCCCTTCCCAGCTAATCAGGGCATGCTAAGTTCCAGGTACCATCACAGATGCTAGGAATCCCCATGAACTGCTAAATGCTTTCCAGGGATCGGCTCATATCATTACACTTTCTCAAGAACCTCATGAAGCAGTACCATGAGAACACCCATTCCACAAATGAGAAAGCAGAAACTCAGCTACATGAAATTACTTATTCGAAGTCGCAAGACAGCACTTGACAAATCCAGAGAATAGGCTCAATTCCATCCGAAACCAAGGCCTATGTTCATTCTTAACTACTCTGCATGTGTGGTGCTGGCAGGCAATCTAAATGCTGTCATGGGTCACCTCATCCCGCTTAGAAAAGATCTCTGTCTTTTAGAGATGCTAACGAAGACACAATGAGGCAGGCATTTATTAAAAAATAAATAAATAAAAGGTAACCAAAAATGGGAAGGGGGTAGTAGCATCTCAAAAATGAATAATATCATTATGGCCATGAAAGTGGGCACTTTCATTAATACACAAAAATGGGAAATCCCATGTTCTCCAACTCTGTTACAACGGGCATGAAATATGGTTTATGTCCTCCTTGAATTCAACATAGGATGAGGACTAGGAGGAATAAGCAATAAAGACAGTTTTGCACCTGATGGAGTGATGAAGCTAGACAGCAGTAGGTAGGTACAGTCTTCAGGGGAGACAGAACAGCCATCTTTATTAATGATAAGAGAAATGAAACTGGAGTTCTTCCTCTCATTTGCAAGAAACAACCTTTACAAACTAAAATTTGAAAGATAGTCTTTGTTTACCAAATACCTCTGCTTACAGTTTTCATCAGAAAGATTAGATAAGTATTTTTAAGGACATAAGATCTGGTTATTTGCTTATTCATTTTATTTAATTAACCAAGTAGAACTTGCTCGTTTATATACTTGGCTTTTGGTCGAAATGAAAGTCTCTTTGAACTGCTATTTGAAAACTGTTTGCACAACCAATGTGCAATCTCTTTCACAAATGGCCCTGCTTTTGCATTAGTGTTATCGCCCTTGCAAAAGTGCTGAGTACTCACTTTATCCTGCCACTCTCTGGGATGGGACCACTCTCTTGGAGGACCAAGACATCTGGCTGTTTCCAGAGTGGTTCTTCACCATTAAAGATATTCTACAGAGTCTATAACAGCTTCTAAAGATGTCCCCCAATATATTAAGGTAGCAAAACACCTTCAGAAAATAGGACTAGACTCCTAGCATGACAATTTTGAAGGATGCATGGTTGCTTGACATATATACACCTGGGTATTTTGTTAAAAATCTGTCCCTCTTATATTTTATACAGGATTTCTGGAAACAATTGGTTCAGCTGTTTCCTGGGGTGTGTATATACTTATTTATGTTTCATGCAGTTCTGCCTTGACTACAGTTCACTAAAAAAATGGTCTCTTGTGATTTCACTCTCAAGAACAAGATCATCTCACAGGAGTATCTGGAAAATGGAGGTTGCCTCTTCATCAATGTGGCTCAGTCAAATGCAGATTACCTCTCCCTGGACCTCTTCTCCGAATAAAATGTCCTTAAATTATTCTCCCTGAAATCTCCTATGTGTCTGACTCACAGTCCACCCATTTTTGGACAAACTTGCCCATGATTTCTGCCTGGCTCAGTTGGAGATGCCTCTCTATATACTGCCCACTGAGACTGAACAAAACGAATGAACAACACAGATGCTACATCAGCAGGACTGGATGTAGCTGCTAACTAAGTCTGAGACCCCTTTAGTAATCATATGCCCAAGCCATTTATTTATAGCACAGACACAAAGGGCCCACCACAGGGACTGGCGATGTTCACTTTTGCAGCCATATTTGGCAATTCACTGGTAGTGCGACCTCGTGCAAGTCACATCACTACCTGGCTCTTGGTATTCCCCACCTCTGATATGCGGAACTCTGCGAGATCATCACATGATCTGACAGTCTGTGAATCTGGAAAAGGCTATGCATAGCCCCAGCACTCACCCAGAGCATTATCAGGCTTCATACAAACTATTACTAAAGATAACAGGGGTGGGATATCATAGAAAATGATGGAGTCGTATGTAGGATGATAAGGAGAAGTAGGGCCCCTGGCACAACTGAGGAGTTAGTGAAACCTAAGTTTGTCTTCAGAATAATCCATGCCCTCCATCTCTCACTCACCGTGTGACTATTCTCTGGAAAGCTATCTGCTGTGTTTCACTTCTAACCAGACAAGAAAAATGAGAGCCTCCATGTCTTTTGATAGATAGAAATTCCAGATCTAAGGAATTCTCATTAAGAACAGAGATGAGAGAGGCCCGTAATTTGGGGGGCAGAGGACCCACAGCTACATGGCTATGTGAAGTAAGCCTGACTCCGGGCTAGAAGATGGGCAAGAGGGCAGGGAGGCCACAGCTAGCTGTGCTCAGCTGCTCACCTTTGCCATAGCTATGGGAAAGGTGTGTCAGGTCAACGGCAGGGCCTGATCTCTCCAGTCACCCTATGGCTTTCCTTGACTTCATGCTACATTAACAAGAATCTTAATTCTAAGACACAGCTTATTTCCACATAAAATTTAAGAGTTTGACAATAGTGCTGTCTTTTACTTATTTACTCTATAGTTGACTAGATGAAAAACGGTGGGCATTCTTCATAGCCAAGTCATAGGGAATGTTACCCTATTTCAAGTTATAAAGTGTTTCTATTATAACAACAAGGAAGTATGGGATGACAAAATACCTTTACTCCCTAGACCTAAAAAATTTCAAATGATGATCTCACTTAATCATCCTGACAGCAATACAAAACAGAAAGGGACAGACACTATCCTGCTTGTTTGACAGATGGAGGAAATGAGGCAAAAAAATCGGTCAGTGACTTGCCCAGGGACATGTCCTTGGCTGCAGAAGTCTTAGCATGGGAAGGGTCTTGGGGAGTGATTATCCAGACTATCCTCCCTCCAATGCAGGAATCCCCTTCTCTAACTTCTCTGACAGATGGACACCCGGCTTGAACACTTTGGAGGAAGTGGTACTTGCTATTTTAGGGCCACAGCAGTAGTCTTTAGCAACTTCTACCTTTAGTCAGTCGAAATATGCCTCACTGAAACTCGTCCCTTGAGTCCTGAGAACAGAAACTAACTGCTTGCTTTTTTAAAGTATCATGACTTTCCTGTTAAATAGGGAATGTGAAACCCATTTTACAGATGAGGAAACAGATGGACTAATCAACCCACTGTAGACTCCACATCTCAAGTTAGAGCCAGACACCAAACCCAAAGGATTTTAGACTCCTCTCTTCCCCCATGCATTCTCCAGCTCTGCCCCTGTGCACAGGCTACGTTATGCTCAGTCTTCTGCCATGGGCCACCCTTGTTACTTTCAGTGACAGGTATCAGATCTGTACATTTCCAGGTGGGATATCCCACGTGCTTTCAATTCTTCTTCTCTGTATATGGTTCCCAATCTCATCACCATGCAGCTTATAAATGCCTCCCTCTAACTGGCTTTCAGATCCTAGCACACAGGGTCAGTGGGAGGAGAAATTGTTACTAATCAGTCTTGTGCTGACAAATCTTTAATACCTAACTCTCCGAGGGAGGGTAGTAAAGCCCCATTGTAAGGCATTTGGCAACTAATTCCCATAGTGTAAGCACTCCTGCTGCTTCAAGCTACCACGCTGAAGATGCTGATTTCAGAGTTGGGAATAGACATGCCTACCTGACTCATGCTACCATAATCTGGCTCCATCCAACACACTGCTGGGGTGCCCATGAACCTATCTACTAAAGACCACTGACAGGTGGACTGGACCTCAGGGCAGGCAACTGGTGTGGCATGGCACATTCCAACAAGCTCAGGAGTTAATATGTTCTCTGTGCAAATTTCAGTGTGCAATGAGCCAGGCTACCGAATGGAATAAATGTGAAAGGTGCTGATACTCATCCAATGAATTCATGCAATAAATATTTATTTTTCTAGGAAATGAGGATATAATAATGACAATAAAAAACAAGTCCTTGTTTTCAGTGAGATAGACAATAAGGTAAAATGACAATAATAAGAATACTAATAATGAGGATTGTAATAAAAGACAAAACTAAAAAAAAGAAAGGGGATGGGGAATGAAAGAGTAGGCATGTACTGCTTTAAATAAGCAGTCAGAGAAGGCTTTCCTAACCAGAGGATATTTGAATAGATACCCACATGAAGTAAGAAAGTGAGCCATTGGGTATTTGGGAGAAGAGAATTCCGAACAGAAGAAACACGATGGGCACAGCTACAGACATGAGTGTATGCTCACCATGTTGGCAGAACAGCAAGGAGACTCGTATAGCTGGAGCAGAGTAAGCCAGGGGGACAAGTGGCTAGAAGTTAGCATGGAGTCAGGCCATGTCACATAGAGCCATTAAATATTAGTCTCGAGGTTTAGGTCACAGTAGGCTGCTATGTGGAAAACAGCCTCTGGTATTTGCTGATGGGTTAGCCATGGGGTGAGAGGGAATGGCACAAGTAAAGGATGATGCCAAGGGTTTTGGCCTAAGAAGTTGGAAGGATGGAGCTATCGTTTGTGAAGACTGGAATGCATGGGGTGGATGGTGGTGTAGGTGTGTTCAGAAACCCAGGATCGTCTTGGTGGGGCTGGGAACTGAGAGCTTCAATGGGGAACAGGAGGCACACAGTAGATTTGTGGGCTAATGTGCAGCTTGTCCTGCAACAGAAGGTATGCTGAGAGTGTCCTGGGCAAGGAGATTTGAGAGGCGTTTGGGGTTTATCCATGTATAGGCCACATTGAGAAATCTCCACTAAGCAGAACTCCAGATGTACCTGAAGAAATCCTAGATAAATGCAGTAAATCTGCTTGCTATCGACTGAATACTTGTGTCTACCAAAATTCGTATGCTAATTCCTAATCCCCAATGGGTCAGGATTTGGAGATGGGCCTTCGGAAGGTAATTAGGCCATAAGGCTGCAGCCCTCATGAATGTGATGAGTGCCCTTATCAAAGAGACCTCAGAATACTCCTTCGACCCTTTCTCCATGAGAAGACACAGTAAGAAGACAGCCATCTATAAACCAGGTAGCAGACCCTCACCAGGCACTGAGTTAGCCAGTGCCTTGACCTTGGACTTTTCAGCCTCCAGAATTGTGAGAAACAAATTTGTATTGTTTATAAACCACCTAGTCTATGATATTTTGTTAGAGCAGCTGAACAGAGAAGGCAATGTTGAACCTGGACTTATTTCATCTCTTAATTTTGTTAGGTATAAGTTTGCTCAGACCTGTAGACTTCTTGTCTGCTCATTCTACTCATGTCTAAATTTTAATTTTGTCTTATTGAGCCCACATGAAGGCTGAATACCCTGCATTCTACAGATACTGCAATAAACAAATAAGATAAAGTCCTTGCCTTCATGGAACTCGAGAGTCTAATTGGGGAAGGCAGCATTATTGTCGAACGACAAAAAATAAATGTAATTTTGAGTCATGATACATTCAAGGAAAAAGAAATCTGAGAAAAAAAGTATGGGTATGACAAGAGAGTTAACAGAGACCAGATTTAGGAGGTGGAGCTAGTCAAGGAAGGCTTTCTTGAGGAGGCAACTGTAAGCTGAGCCCTGAAGGATAAGCAGACATTGCGAAACAGAGAGCTGTAGAAATGGCACTTTATGGAGACAGAACATCAGACTCAAGGCCTCAAGCAGGAAAATGGCTTGGAAATCAGAATGGCCCCTACAATCTATAATGTGAAAAGAACGACTGAGGCTAGGACTCCTGAATTCGAAGCCGAAGCCTGGCATTACTAGTGCTAAGAGCTTGTTCCAGTCACACATCATCCCTAGAGCTCAGTTTACTCATCTGTGAAGTGGGAATGTAGATGAGGCAGTGTCTGCTGCAAAGTAACACATGCCTGATGGTCAGCCAGGGTCAAGTTCAGTTATTAACTCTTCCATGCAATTTACTCCTGAGCCTCTGTTTTCTTACCCATAAAAAGTGGATAAAATTAGCCACCTGCCAGGGATGTTTAGATGATGAAACGAACGCCTGTCAGGAGCCCAGGAAGGCAGTGCTTCAGAAAGACGAGTTGCCTCCCACTTCCTTAGATCTTTCAGGGGCATGGGGAGGCTCGACTGGGACTACGTAAGTGGGAGAATGGGGACAGCGTCCTGTGCCACATCAACAGACAGGATAGCTGGCATCAAACTTTGCACCCCTTCCTCTCCCTTCCCTCCCCTCAAGCCCAAGACCCTCCAGAATCCTTTCACACGAGAGGGTTGTGGGCCATGTGGAGGGATTTGGGTGTGGCTCTGCTGTGGCCAGGTTTTAAGTAGCCTCCTCAGCATGAGATTGACACTGTGCCTTCCTGGGCTGAGGGCAAGGGTGGGCAAGAGGTGGTTAGAAACGCTGCCTCTTCTCTGGAAGCTTTTATTAGAAACCAGGGATTCCCCACTACTATTTCAAACTCTTTTGGCCAAACATGAAATGCCCCAAGGTCAAATTTATTAGTGCATCTTATAGCCCCGAGAACTCTTGGCTTCGGTGCCGAATCTCTCTTATCTCCCTTCCCTCCCTTGAGCCTCATAATTTAGCCAAAGCAGCTGTTCATACCCCACCGACCCCAGAGCGGTTCAATCTGTATACAAAAATAGACACACACAGGCGGTCACTGCTGTCATGGGGCCATCATCAGAAACTAGATATACCCAGAACATTCTCCAGTGAGGGGAAAGAGGAGCTGGTAGATGATTATGTGGCAAAATGACAGAGCTTGGGCTGGTCCCCAAAGATCCAGAATGGGTACATGAGAGCACCTGAGAAAAGGTCTGAATTTCGCCTGTCTGAAATTTCAGCTTCCTTATTTCTGAAAGAGGTCCAAAACATCCTGGCTAGCTCGCAGGACCTGTGGGAAAATAAAATGGGATAGGGGGCTTTGAATGTCCAACCCCATCCGTCCTATTGTACATGCAAAGGGTACTACTGAGGACACCATTATTTCTGATAATAGAAATGATTCTCTTTCATTCAGCCCTCAGCAGAAACTTGTTACTGGTCTCTATCTGAGGGCTGTGCTGGTCCCTGATAAACCAGTGGCCACATATGGGGCAGAAGGGGAGGAGCCACTAGACCCTTTGTGGATCTGGCTGTTCCTGAATTGGACTTGGGATTCTTCTCAGTTGAGTGGCTATTGTGTAACCCGTGGTTCCACACCTTGACCCGTGGGAATGCGGAGGGAACAGGCCGGGCTTCCTGCAGGCGAGGAACGTGGCTGAACAAGTGGTGAGGAGCAGTGCCTGCCGGAAAGCTACAAGGGACAGCTTGAATGAAGCTGAAGGCACCACTGGCTAGTGGAGTTGCCTTGGTTTCCCCTGTGTCTATGAACAGTGCCTCCTGCCCAGAAGTGGCCCTGAAGGATGCAGAATGGGGGTTGGGCAGGGCCCGTGGCCACAGCCTCCCAGCCTGTGTCTGTGCATCTCATTATTGAACGGGTCTGAATCAAAGCAGCTCTGTGCAGCTGCTGTCCTGTTTAATCCATTTGTAATCAAAAGTGATTAGCATGGATGCCTCGGTGCTGAGGTTATTGTGTGTGTGATCAAAGCCATGGCTCCTGCCCGCTTCTCAGAGCTGCCTGCACCTGGGAGGGCATGGCAGGCCATGAGCCTGGGCCACGGAGCAGGCAGCCCCTGGCAGTCTGAAGGAGGGTGGGCGCCCTGAGTAGAACCAGGAGAGCAAGTGCAGCCTCGCCTGTGTGAGGCTCGGCAGCCTTGGGGAAGGCTGGCATTCCCAGTCCAGAGGCTTGGGGGAGCAGGTGGACCCAGGGGTGGACTTAGGACAAGCAGGGCTCATTCAGCATTAGTTAGACTCCTAAAAGAGTCTTAAACTCTGTCATTTTATAGGAGAGGACATCAAGGCCCAGAACAAGGAATGGAGAACATGCCTGGCAGGCACTTGCATGTGTGTGTGGAGGGAAGGAATTAGACGGGGAAGAGGGAAGGAGCCAGAAGAGAGGATGAGACAAAGAACGTTGCCCCAAGTGATGCACAGCTGGGAAGGAGACACAGATGCCAACAGAAGAAAGAATGCAACTGCTAAAGACGCAAAGCGGGAACAGCTAAGGAGTCAAGATGTTCTGGGCCCTTCATAGTTTATGTATTCCTTCCCACATGCCAGCTCTAGTAACTTTCTGAGCCACAACTCCCTAAAAACAGTGAAATCCCAGTCCCACTTTTCCCTCTATTTATAAACCCTGCCTGAGTAAAGCTTGATATCCACTTCTCTCTGGAAGTCCAGATTAGGAATGTCATTAAGATTCAAATGGAGACTCAGCTCCTTCAAGAAGCTTTCCCAGACCCCCCGACTCTGAAGACTTCTACCACATTCTCTGTACTACTCATGTGACAGTAGCATGCATTGTCCTGATAGCTCCTGGGCTGACAGGAGACATAATTCCTTCGAGTGTTGGAAGAGGATGAGTGTATGAGTCCTGCTCCATCATCCAGATTGAAGTTCCCAAGTTCTATCGTGTGGTGCACTCCAGGACACCCCTTCACACCTGCTTGGGTGGAACAGCTCCTGAATCTTTGACAGGAGACTGGACGCTCCATGAAGGTAGAGGTGGACCTTCGGACTTTGCATCTGTGTCCAGACCAAGCACAGTCCTTGGATCAAGACCAGTTACAAATGCCTGCCGAAGGCTGAATGAAAGACACAACGAGTATTGCATAAACATGTGATTTCATTTTGACCTGGTCAGTGAGGCTGTCTCTGTTTCCACCTAAACCATTCTCAAGGGGCAGAAGAGAGGAAAAGACCCGGAGTTGAGGGTGAGTGGGCCACATTGGGAGAACAAACCAGAAGCTTGTTTTCAAAAAAAAAGTTTTCCTAGAGAATCTGAGGGTTCTTTACTTCCACTGGGGATACAAGGAATTAATGGTTTGCACATATGGCCATCTGCACGGCAATGCTGGATGGGACTGGCCTCTTGAGTCAGGGCAGATTCTAATCTCCCAGTGTGGAGAAAAGTCTTTGGGAGTTACATGCATTTTTAAAGATCCCAATGGGTGCCCAGGATACAAATTCCATGGTATGTCATGAGTTAATGCCACAGTTTTAGGGGATAAAGGAACACTCCAGATCCAACTCATGTCCAACATTGTGGGGTCCTTCACACCAAGAACAACCAAATTTGGGAGGTGAGTGCTAAGTGGGAAGATTCAGAGGCAATTTGAAAACATTTACAATAGACCCAAATACTAAGAGAATGGATCTTTCTATTGCTGAGTTCTTCGTCATTGTGGGAAGATAACCTCATTCTCCAGAAGGATAAATAATTAATAATTACCCAGTACAGAATAGGTGACCAATGGTAATAGTCAGTCTTTCTGGGATAGGCTCTTGTGTGTGACTGGTGCTCCATACAAATCTCGTTTGTTTCTCAACAATTTTCCTGAGTAGGCAACAGTTATCCTACGTTGAAGGTAAAGAATCCAAGTTTAAGTCATTTGCCCGAGACCACATGTTGGAAAGTGGCTGAGCCGAGGCCTGACTTCCCGCTCAATTCCACTCTCTGTGCCTCCGAGCCTGTGCACTTCCCCAAGGCCTTCTGCACGGCTGGCTCAGCCCCGCTCCAGGGAGGCCGCGGCTGAGGTCCCGCAGCTGTGTAACAGGCAGAGGCGAGGCGCCACCGCACCCACCTCACCTCTTTGCCCACTCACACTTCAGTGCCTCGCCAGATAGGCAAACCATCCCAGATTCATGCCGTCGGGAGATTCAAATAGAATCCTCTCATTTTACAGATTAGTGAATTGAAGCTCTAAAAGGTTAATCACCTGCTCAACACCACTACGCTAGCTTGTGATAGGCCCAGGCTCAAAAACCAGCTCTCTGGTTCCCAGTTCAGTGCCATTTTAGTTGAATTGCAGTATCTTAGAATAGAACAATGGCTGGGGAACGGGGGCATGGGGACACGGGGGCGGCTGTCTTTCTGGCACTGGCATTGCAAAGGGGCAAAGCTCTACTTAAAATGCCCAGAGGTATTTTACTAATATGTTGCCGACAGGGGCACACGGGCTCCGTGCCAATCTCCTTGCCCAATGGCAGATCAGGGTGGCTCTGGCACAGGCATCCAGTCAGGTCACAGCGTGCTGCATCCGTGGGGCCTTTACAAAGCTGCAGAGGCCTCAATGAATGCAGGAGACTGAGGAGAGCAGGTGGAGATTTTGTTCCCTGATTTTTGAGAATCCACAATTTCAGCTTAATTTGTAATAGATAGTGAGCGTAAAGAAAGTGACAACAGGGCCATCAGCTATTCTATGAGCAACACTTGAGGCCATGGCGCTTCAATGTGACTGGAGCCAGCTGTCCAATGCACAGAACGACCTTTGGCCCCATCCTTGGAGAAATGTAATTCTCTTCATGTCTCTTTCTGTCCATGGGGAGTTAGGAACCAGAGCTGCCAGAATAATCAGAAGGCTTCCTAATGACAACGCTCAAACAAGCAGAGATTACGCATTGTCAGAAATGTAATCTGCAACTCTTCTCATCTTGTTTCATTGTGTTTGCATTTTTCAAACCACCTCTTCAGGAAGAAATGAGACAGTTGGAGGCCCTCCCTGTTCGTGCACCTAGAGATGTATTTATCTTCTTCATCTTATGTGCCAGGGGAAAAATTAGAACGTGGTGAGTTCAGAGGCCTTCTAGTTTTGTGACATCTAGCCTATAATGTGGGTAATACATGTCTTTTCTAGACATATAACCAAACATGGATTAACTGCGTGTACAGTCTCTATGAGCAAAGCCAGCTTCTCTGCGTGCTACTCCCCAGCCTTTGTTGAGACCTCCATACAGAAAACACTGTCCCACATGCACTGATCTGCCACAGAGCAGGGGTGATGTTCACTGCTCCCTCTGCTCCAACACTGTCTGGTGGCTTTCCATCATTTATAATAACACCTACAATCCTTACCATACCTCAAGGCTCTTCACAAAGTGGCTGAGCTCTGCCTACCTCTTCACACTATACCCCCCAAACCCTGCACTGCTGGCCCACTCGGCTCTAAGCCACAATGGCTTCTGACACTTCTTTTATATAGTTGCTCACAGTTCCAGTTGTACTACAGAATCGCCTGGTGAGTTTTACACAGACACACACACAGAGACACACACACACACACACTAGAGATTTTAATTTAATCTCTCCAAGGTAAGGTATGGCTCTAGAGAATATTTTAGAGTTGCCAAAGTGATCATGTTGAGCCATGGTTGAGGACTAAGGCTTTAGTACTCTTGAAATTCTCTTTCCTGGGATGCCTGCCTGTTCTCCTTCTAACTTCATGCGGGTCATGATGTGTATCGGAGGCCTTCTCTGGCTCACCTCTCTGCATCATCAGCACCTCTTTCTCTCCTCCGTCACTCTCCATCCTCTGGACCTGTTATCTTTCTTTGTGCATTTATCTCTGACATTTTATTATGCATGTTAACTCATTTACTGTCTATCTTCTCCTAACCCCTATCCCATCCTCCTTCAGTGTAAAACCCCCAAAGTGCAGAGACTGGTCTCGTTTTAGTCACCACTTTCTTCCAACTTTGCCCGGCACACTGCCAGAACTCAACAAGAAGCTGCTGACCAGAGCGCTGCATGGATCTCTCTCGATGCCACTACTAGAAGGGCTCTGCTTTATGTTTCCAGCACTGGAGATGGGTTTGCAGTAAATCCTTCCTACTTTGTCACATAACTACAGGCCAAATTTGGACTTTTGGCCAATGGCCCTATATCCCCCACTGAGAGGTAACCCTGAACTACTTAGTTCAGTGTTCTCATCCCAGAAGGCACAGAGCTGAGCATGGAGATGAGTGATAAATGACCATGCAGGCGCCATAACAGAACTGAGTAAGGCACTAGGCAAACAAGGAGTGGCCTGAGTGGCCTCTGGCTAAGGCAGGCTCCTCTGGAAAACAGGACTTGGAAGTGAGGAAGCAGGACTCTGATTGCTAAATAGTCCCTACAAACATCATTTAGACTGGAACCCTAACTGTGTTGTAACCACGGTGGTGTTATGCCTGTTCTTAACCTCCCTCCCCACAGTGCTGCCAACTTAGTATCTGTTACAGGCTGTGTTTCATCTCCTCTGTCTAATATCCATCTAGCTTTCTTCTGAGGCATTCATGAGAACCCGGGATGGCCATTTCGGTTAAGTTCTTTTGAGTGACCAGGACTACCCTGTTATTACAGAGTTCTCTGGAAAGGACAGCACCTTTCATGAGCTCCCAGCCACAGCCCCCAGGAAGGAAAGTTCTACATGAGTTGGGGAGATGGTAGCAGTCATTCAGACCTATTCTACTTATTGATTTGGGTGAGTAGAGATGAGAGTGGATTCTGGTTGAGATTTCTAAGCAGTAACACAAGTGCTAACCAGAGAAGTTAGGACTAACCAGTGACTTTGGGGAAAGACATCCTAATCACACTGGGTTGTGAGAGATTCCTCTAGAATGTGGGCTTGGTCATTCAACAACCATTTCCAGAGCAGTTACTGTTAGAGCCAGTGGGGTGCTCTTGGTCAGTTTACTTAACCATTTCTTGGCCAGGGTACTCAACCCTGGTTGTGCCACATCATCTGAGGTTTTTTGTTTGTTGGTTTGTTTGTTTGTTCTTTTTCTTTTTTTACAGGTAAGGCTCACATATTTCCACTCACAAGGTCCAGAATGAGGCGGGGCACAGATTATATTCCATTTACAGGAAATGTTTGGAATAGGAAAGTCCATACACACAGAAAATCAGTTAGTGGTATCTTAGTGCTAGACCTGGTGGTGATGGTTAGTGGGCAGAGAGTGACTGCTAATAGGTATGAATTTCTTTTTGGAGGTGATGAAAATATTTTGGGATTTGATAGTGGTGATGGTTTCACAACTCTGTAATATACTGAAAAAATCACTAAACTGTACACTTTGAAAGGGTGAATTTGGGGCACCTGGTTGACTCAGCTGGCTACGTATCTGACTCTTGATTTTGGCTTGGGTCATGATCTCATGGTTTGTGAGTTCGAGCCCTGTGTCAGGCTTTGTGCTAACAGTGCGGAGCCTGCTTAGGATTCTCTGTCTCCCCTTCTCTCTCTGTCCCACCCTTGCACTCTCTCTCTTTCGAAAATAAATAAACTTAAAAAAATAAAAATAAAATGGTGAATTTTGAAGTACACGAATTATATCTCAATTATTAAAAAGATGCAATGGGAACATTATGTTTTTAGAAAATGAAGAAACAGGACTGGGCATCTGAATTCCATAAGCGATTGGGAAGCACAGGTAGGGTTGAGAATCACTGTACTTACTCCCTGATCCATCTCAAAAGATACTGAAGCAAACTAAGGGTTAAGCTCTCCCAGGGTCACAGGCAAGACTGTCTTTCTGTAAATCCTGAACCTGTCCCTGTGTTTCTAGGGGGAGGCTCCAAGAGGCTCATGCTCTCAGGCACCTCCAGGGGATCCCTCTGCGAGGCACTGGGACAAAAGGAAAGCCAAATTCAGATGCAGCTTTGCACAGAACTAGATGCCATCTTCTCATTTAGCCTGGGAAGAAGTGTTGCTGCCAACAACAGGCTGGGCTAGCTGAAGATCTTGATTGAATTTCTACATGTATTCCCCCCATCCTCCCCCAAGCCCGCTTCCCTTGAGTGTAGAGGGTAGATGGTAATTAATTAGAGCTGGGTTCCCTGGTGAATATAGATAAATGAGAAAGCAACGGTTGGGGGACTGGCCTTGCCTGGAACGAGCCTAAAAGGGAGCAATGAGCCAGCTGCCCGCGGGGAAGGTCCCCAGAGCATACCACACCCCACACAGTGCTGGGTGTGTGAAATGGGCCATCCCTGAGGGGGCCTATGGTTCTGGAGACCCCCAGCTACAGTCTTCCTCCTCCATATTCACTGTGCACTGTGCGAACCAACAAGGGAATTAATCACCCAGAGACCAGAGCCTATCTGCTGGAGAACATCACACAGAACATCTTGGGGCCTTGAATGGGAATTCAGCTCACGGGTGCCCATGTAGGTTAATGAGATGAAGTGTGAAGCCTCCTGCTTCCTGGAAAGTTCTGTGTGTGTAAATGACTGCAATCAGGCAGCTCTGAGGGGCCAAGGGTAATGAGGACAGTAAAAGAGGCTGGATGGCTGCCTGAGACTCCTGGAGGTGTCCCAGGCCTCTGAAAAACCATGGTCCAGAGAGGCTATTTAACTGTGGGTGGGAAAACCAACATAGTTAGAAGCAGCACCATGTAGCACAATAACCACACTCAATCAAACATCCTTAGTTCTGAGTTTAAGAGAGAATGGGGTATTTGTCTTTTTTCTAATCACTACAGCTGAAGTCTCTGGCAATTGCCCTATAGTAAAAGAAAACAGCCAGGTATAACTCTTTTTACCAGTCAAAGAACACTCTCCCTCACATGATCAAATCTTATCTGTCACAGATTCATATCAAGACTCTTCTTCCCACAAAGCCAATCTCCTTCCTGGCCCCAGGCATAACTGCGAATGTTACATAATGTTAGAAAGCAAACTTTTCCTAGGCCATATCCATCAGCCCCTCTGACAACCTTCACCCTCCACATCACCATTCCTGATCGTCTGGTTCTGGGTGCTTCCATGTGCCTTGTAACACTTCCCTAGCCATCAAGACCCTCCAGCAATCGCCTCTTCTGAACATCTCAACAGCCATTAGTGAGCAGCCTTATGGGAATACTCAGTGCCTGCTGCCTTGTTGAGTTGGTCAGCTGAGCCGTGTTTTTACCTGCCCCCCAGCTGGAGGATAAGAGCCTACGGGACAAAGCCCATGGTTTCTCTCCCCTTGCTGTGTGATGAGTGGAGCAGAGCTACCTCGCTTCAAATCTCAGTTATGGCCTTATTAACTGTGCACACTTGAGCAAGTTGGAAAACTTCTGTCAGTTTACCCTCTCCCACACAGACTGAGGTTCCACACATCTCATGGCTGCCAGAAGCACAGACTACTGCATGAGAAAGTAAGAAGCAGAAAGAGTGTTCCTCTAACTGAAGTCAGAGCAATGCAGCAGTGGCTTAAGAGTTTTTAGTGTGTGTGTGTGTGTGTGTGTGTGTGTGTGTGTGAGAGAGAGAGAGAGAGAGAGAGAGACAGAGACAGAGACAGAGAGACAGAGAGAGACAGAGAGAGAGAGTAGGGGGAAGGAGAAATCCACCAAAGAGAGAGAGAGAACTATATTTGGGTGGGGGAGGCTGATGTTCCTGACAGAACTTAGACAAACTATAAATCAAACAGCACATAGCTGCTGGTGTCAAATATACTCTCTGCACTACATCAAAAAGCTTTAATTAACAACTCATTTATCTGAGTGAGAAATTCCCTTATCACAAATAAGTGTATTATAAGTCAAAGAATAGAACCCCCTTCGCACACACATGGGCGCAAAAAAAAAAAAAAAAAAAAAAAGAGTGAAAATTGAACCTTTGTTAAATGGATAAATAAGAATCTGGATCAAAGACGAAACGCATTTGTGGACTTGGGAGGTCAGCAGGGCCAAAATGGAGACTTAATTTGGGGAAAATAACATCCTATCTCTGTCTGCTATGGGGACACTCTGATAAAGGTGCTCGTGAAGATGAATTGCTCCTGAATTTATGCTGGACGGCCAACGAGGATGCACTGAGCCTCTCCATGTACAACCCGGCTGCTCATTTCTGAAGTCCCACTGTGCACCCAGACTCACATGAAGCACCATGATGGATAAACAATCGATCCTCCTCCTTGTCCCCATGACAATACCCTTGAAGGGTATTGCCCTCTGGCTGAAGAGGTATGTGACCTTTAGTAAAGCACCAAGGAGAGACACACGCCCTAGAAGTGTGTGGATGCTGGGGACTGCGGCTGGCTCAAGTAGGCAGGGTTTTCAAGCAGGATCTTGAAGAATCGCTATCAGAAGAATTCTGCTCTGGTCCCCGCTCTGCCGCTAACCTCATTTATGCCTTCATGGATAAGCCACGTCATCCCTCTGAGACTCAGTTTTCCCATCTGTAAAAGGAGAGGGGCTACAAATTCAAACAAATTCTGTGAGTGTAGCGGGTTATCCGAGGAGCTAGGGGTGAACCAGAGGACCAGAGCCAGCACTACTTCATACCAGAAGCCAAAATTCTAACCCTGATGTGGTATGCGTGGATATGCATGTATGTGTGCATGAGAAATGTCCATACTTTCAAATGTTGGCAAATTTTGGTCAAAATTTGTCCCACCCACCCCCTGCGCCACCCCCCTACGGTGTGAAGCCTCTGGACAAGATGTTATCAGAAGCCCTTTCCATTTCTAACACCATGTGACCTAGTGAGATGCCCTCCCCTCCCATCTCTCTCCTTCTCAAATTCCTGATACACATATACCACTTCTGAATAAGAGAAGTGAACCAGCAAATGAAGGGTGGGCTCACCAAGGATTCCATGTGTTTGGAAACAGCTCTGGCCTGAGTGACCTGGCTGCTGTGAGTCTCCTTGGTAAACCAGTTGGTGGCCCCTGGTTCCTCATGTATAGAATGAAGGGGCTGTCCTAGGAGGTCTCCAGGGTCCCCACCAGCTCAAAGGTTATGGCTGGTGACTTCAGCATCTTCAGGTGGTTTTGAATAAATAGCCAATGGGAATCCACATGAGAGATCGGGGTCTACCCTACCTATACTGGTTCCTTGATTCAGATGGGAAATGAGGACAACAGATGAGCAGGGCAGCCAGACCAAAGCACACTCACAGAATGGGGAAATGTTTATTTTGTGGTCTTTCCTTTCAGCTTCTTTCTCTACTTCAACGGCCTACCTCACCCTTGGAGGCCTAACCTCCACAATCCACGTGATAACTTGGTAAACTGAAGACAATTTCCTTTTGGGAATTCATAGTCCGTGTGGTCTTCCCAATAAAAAAAGTTGGCTCTCAAACGATATTTCAGGCACCCAGAGGGTGATTGTGAGATATTGTTAGGGGAGGGCTCCATGCCGGTGCCCTTCAGATCCTACGACTGAGGTAGTCACCTGCTCCACCTGGTAGTAAACCTGTCCCCAGAGAGCAGTGTTGTGAGGAGTGAAGCTATAGGGCTTTCCTGTTCCAATAAAAATCGACAATTTACTGTAATTTGGTTGTGATTTAACAATGCTTTTAAAAGAGGAAGTAAATGGCTCATAAAGTCTGGTGACCTATTCACTCCTGTGTGCTTCATCAGGCCCTCCCTCTGAGCTGGTGCCCTTCATACCCCAGCCCTCCCAGAGAAAGAACAGGGATGAGTGAGCTCCAAGTGCAGGGAGCCTGATTTCCACAGTCCAGGTGGCGACCTGCAACGTTCTTCATCCCTCCCTCTGTCTTTCTGTCCCTCTCTTTCTTTCCTTTCCTTTCTCCCACTCCCTTGCTCTTTTCTTTCCTTTTCTCTTTTCTGAACAATGAAAGTTGAATGTCAATGCAAATCTCAGTCTCTCCTTAAAAACCCCGGTCAGGGAGGCAGCGTGTCACCCATATTTATGAGCTTTAAATGGCTTTTATCAAAGTGAGGTCGCACTAAATCACGCCCGAGCTGTCATAAATACAAATGAGTCGACATAGGCTGCAACAAGCCTTCGGGGAAAATTATATGATGTGCTGTTGCAGTTATGGTATATCACACAGGGAGCTCATATATTTCCACTGGCAAGGTAATCCGATCCTCCAGAGGACTCTAATGGGTGAAAAGAGGCAGCAAGTAGGAGTGAATCTCACAAGAGATGGGATGGTCACACGCCTGACAAGTGAGGGACCTTTCTCTGGATGCTGATGTTTCAAAGAACCAGCCTATTCACAGGAAGGAGGTAATGGATGGAATCTTAAATATTTTATGGGAATTTCCTTATTTAGAATCAACCAATTAATTATAAGACTAGTGGAGGGGGGCCATGGACTAGCAGTCAAGAGACTTGTAACTCTGGCACTAACTGTAGTTACCTCGCTTTGGCCATGGGTGGTTTTTAAAATACACCCACAAATTCTTTGATATTCTTCCTTTCAAAAGATGGAACCCAATCCCACTTTCCTTCAGGGTGCTCCGAGTTTAATGACTCATTTCTAAAGAACGGACTGTAGCAGAAGTGAGATGTGTGATTGCCAAGGCTAGGCCATAGAAGGTATTGTGTCTTCCTCCTTGAATCACTTACTCTAAGAAAAGTCAGCTGCCATGTTGTGAGGACACTCAAGCAGCTCAATGGAGAATCCACATGGTGAAGAACTGAGGCCTCCTGCCAAGAGCCAGTGTTATCTTGCCAAGCATGTAAATGAGCCACCTTGGAAGAAGATCCAACAGCCCCATCAAGCCATCAGATGACTACGGTCATGGCCAACATCTTTCTTGACTGCAATCTCATGAGACTGTGACCTGGAATGATGTAGCTAGGCTGCTGCTCCTAGAGTCCTGACCCACAGAAAATCTGAGAGGTAATAAATGTTTATTATTTTAAGCTATTAAACATTGGGGTAATTTTTATATAGCAATTGATAACTAACACAAGGGAATAAACTAACTCTCTAGGTGTCAGTTTCCCTATTTTTATATAAAAGATGGACTAAACCAGAGGTTCTAAAACTTGGCTACATATCATCTGTTTAAAAGCATTTGATGCTCAGGTCCTGTACAGACCAACTGGAACTAAGTCCCTCAGCCTAGTGAGGCCCCAGCACTGGCATTTTATAAAGCTCTCCAGGTGATTCTAAATGTACTGCCAGGATTGAGTACCACTGAACTAGACGCATTTTATGTTCTAAAACACTTTTTACAATTTTACAAAAATCTCTTGGCAGGTCTGGGAACTGGGAATGTGAGAGTTGGGCTATTTCTTCATTCCCAACTCCCTCCCATTACTCCAGATGCCTGGACACTGTCCAGGAGAGCCAAAGACAATTCCCTTACTCCAGCTGGTGAAGCCTGGCCCGAGACAAAGAAGTATATTTTAAGATGTAAATGTCATTACAATAAGAATGAATCCTGGGGCCCAGGATGCATCTTGGGGAATATGAAAGAGCCGGCATCTGAGGAGAGCTGGCATTGATCAATTCCCGCAGCCCACTGCATGAAGAGAGTTAAAGGTGGGCCATGCTTGGCTTAGCAGAGTCCTTCTGAAAGAGAGGAGTGCTGTGAAGCATGAATCCCTCTTGGAGGAGCACCATGTCACTGCTGGTCTAGCAGGGCAGCTGTAGTGCTGAGCAGCAGTAACGCACTGCAATTCGAGCCAAAGACTTATTGCTGATTGGCCGTGAGACCTCGGACAGGTCAGTTCATGTATGTGACTCGGAGTCTGCATCTGTAAAAATGGAAATTATATACCTGCCATATGAACCTTGTCCCATGGAGTAATGAGACAATGGAGGTGAAAAGCCTTCCTGATAGTAGCGTATAGGTGTCAGAGTGCTACATTCCTGAATCATGGAAATCCATGGGCAGAATTCCACTACCAGCCTAGATCTCCTTCTCTGAGGAAAAATAAACACTAAATCCATTAATAAAGAACAATATGGATCCAGAGGATAATTTGCCCTCAAATGGTCAGAGACCTTCTCGTGGTCTATTAAAAGTCATATGTTATCATGATTGTTCTTTACCTGTTCTTCCTAAGGACGGTTCAACACAATCCTCTATGCCATTCCTGGGTATCCAGCAAAATGTCAAGTCTGAGTTCCTCCTTCATTCATCCACCCATTCATTTAGTAAGTGCTTACAGGTACCTTAAAAGCCATACAGGCAAGGAATGCTTATCACATCTACTTATATCTCGGATCTCCACTAATCTGGACGCTCCACTTCGGTCTTCAACCCCTCACGATGGCCTCAGACAGCCTGGCCATTAATGCCGCACATTTGCCTCAGCCTTGGTGTTATGTCTAGTGCTGGTGACTATTTTGCAAATATAGGGCTGGGCTCCCATGAGAATGGATGATCCTTATGGGCAGGACCACCCCCCCACATTCTCTGTACCACCTGTAATAGTAGCTGAGAGCTGGTAGGTGCTCAAAAAGCCAGTGTAGGCTGATAAGCAGTGCCATAGTGGCAGTGCCGGGTTTTGCCAGGCATCTGAGTGAACCTCCTCCTTCCATATCTGCACAGCAGTCTGCCCATCCCCTGAGGAGAGAGGGGATTAGACCTTCTGGGTGGGTGGAATGTCTCCCACCTTGCTGGTAGCCTCTTTACCCTGGCTTCCCACTTCTGGAGCATTACTGCTGTGGCTCATTCACATGCCCAAAGGAAGGTGCTGCCAGATGAGAATTTCAGGCTCCCTGGAAGTCCTTCCCAGGTCTCTCATCTGTCTACTCTGTAATACTTAATTCTTTGGAAAGAAGCAAAGAGAAGGCTGGGTTTTTTTAAGATATTAAGAAAATCATTCATTGCTGGGAAGTCACATCAGGGTCTCATCCTTCAAACCGACAGTTGAGTGTGTATCAGCCTGAGAGAGAGAGCTTGATTATTAGTTTTAAAGAGCTTATTTCATTCTCTTAAAAATGGGATCAGTTCATCTTCGTCACATCTGTCTGTGCGTGGCTCCTGCATGCCACAACAACTGTCAGCTCCAGGCATTATGTTATTAAGGTGTGGGGGGTGGGGTCTGCCCGGTATGTGTCTGTGTGTTTTCCAAAGGAGCAAACAATGAGATTTGAGTAGGAGTAATTAATGGGGTTGATTTGCTCATTTGCATTCAGGAAGGGGCTGGAAAGACAATTACCATCCAGCCCACCCCATACCCCAGTAGCCAAAGATAGAAGAAGAACCATAGACAACAGCTAGGGCTTGCTTATCGAAGCAGCAAGAGTAAGACCTTGTAGTAAATCACGTTATTAAGGGACTGGCAAAGGCAGTGCAACTGTATAAGCGTGTTTTCCTCACACCCCAAGGGCCACCTAATTTCAGCCAGGTTACCCATCACAACTGCAGCAAAGGTTCCAGATATCCCCAATGCCTGTTCAAAACTATTTTGTGGTGCCCAGACTCCTTCCCATTTTGTTAGAAATGAAGGCAAGAGCTAAGTGAAAATATCGGAAGAAAGAAAGGGTAGAATCTTCCAGTGTTGCACTCTATATTGAAGTCTACCATTCTTATCAATGGGAAGAAACTGCAGAGTGTCTGCAGTGAGGGTAGCACAGTCCTAAATGTCAGTACAAAAGGAAGAGATAAGCAGGGAGAGACTTGTATGTTGAAATACGTGGTGGATAACATGGGGCAGATAATGAAATGCTAAACTGAATACAGCTGAGTGTTAAACATGGCTCACAAAATATGCTTCACGGATGACTAAGAGAGCCAAAGGGCATGGCCAGGCACGGGTTGCTTCTAGCAGAGGGGACCTGAAAGAACCCTCCAGACTGGGAGCATCTTCATTACAGAAGGGAGGAGTGAGGGCCCACCAGGCACAAGCCAGCAAGAGAAAATAAGTACAGGCAGCAAAGAGACTGGAGGATTCTGGAAACATGAGGCACACAGCCTATAACAGGGAATGGTGAGCAATTCAGCGGAACCGATACTAACTGGGTGTGCCTTGAGAAAGAAGTGTGTTTGCATATGTCTCTGCCCTGAGGACTCTAGGGCAGATAATCAGAAACGACAGATAATCAAAACATCATTTAGCATGTATCTGTGTCCTGGAGTTGATATGGATGTGTGAGGAGATACAGGGCTTGCAACGCTTTCCATGAAACAGTAAAATGCCTCAAAAGATGCGGGTCAGAAAGAGCTAAGCAGCTGTCACCTAGTCCTATGAATGCATCTGTCCCTCCTAGTTCCTGCCTCCAGCAAACAGACAGCATCACCTTTCAGGCTGAGGCAAAATATCCATCTGCATTGTCCAGTGTGCTAAGGCCAGGCCTTCCCTCTGCCTCCCCAGCTTAAGTCAAAGAAGCCAGTTAAGTGATGATTATATACAAAAGGCACATTTTCTTAAGTTTCTGCAGAACTGAATATGTAACAACCCCCCCTATTCATTATCAAGTGAAAGATATGCTATACTGAATAAAATATATACTGCGTTAATAAGTGACTAACGATGAAATAAACTTGCTATGGATCACAATGCTGATAATTTGCCTACAGATAATTGAGTTCCCATGCAGATGAAAGACCTGTCTCCTCCAAGAAGCCTGGTTGACACTTTTCCAGCCAGTATGAAGCACTGCTGCTCTCTCCTCAGATCATAATTTCTAGTTCCCTTGTGTAGTCGGCGTTGGTTGAAGGAAGAAGTGCATATCAAAGACTGCCCTAGTTGAACAGGGACCTATATCCAGGGCACTTGCACGGTGACCTGCAAGTACTGCTGGTTTCCAAGACATCAAACAAGGTTCTTAGCCTGTGGAGGAGAGCGTGTCATGCCCTCTGGCAATCCTTTGTGGGGGATAGGGGCTGGAAAGTATAAACAACTCAAAAATTAACATGGAAAGATCCTTAAAGGAGAAATGGAGATGGACAGTGAGAAAATCCTGGCCACATATAGTCAGTGGAGAATAGGGATATAAGTGACATGGTTGAACAACTGCAAGTGGCTCGTTATATATAGAGGCACAATAAGAATTCCATGGCCCTCACAGGCTGGGTGTGACTAGAAAACCTCCCAGAGACAGATCACAGTGAAAACTTAACTGAGCAGGAGTTGGAAGAGCCAAGGACAGTGGGGTCTGTCCCATACTGCCCTTCCCTTGGGAAGTTCATAAATCTGGTCTTTCTTTTTCTCATCTGCCAAATAGACAATTATAAATCTGTACTAGCCTAGAACTTCCCAGACTAATATTGAGAAGCAAGAAAAACTATGACAAAGAAAGAGTGGGAAAGCCATGGCTATCAAAGCATTGTTTTAGAGCAGGGAAGAGGGACTAAGAATACTAAAGAAAGAACGGAGTGGGGTGGACAGGGGTGGAGTAGTGTTGGATACAGTGAAATGGTGCAGAGTGGAGTGGAGTGGAATGGAATGGAGTGGGTGGAGTAGAATGGATTGGATAGGAGTAGAGTGGAATGGAATAGAGTAGAGTGGAGTGGAACAGAATAGAGTGAAATGGAGTGGAGTGGGGTGGGATGGAATGCAGTGGAATGGAATGAAAGGAGGGAAAGTAGAATAGAATGGAGTAGAGTGGAATGGAATGGAATGGAATGGAAGGAATGATTGGAGCAGAGTGGGGTGGAGTGGAATGGAGTGGAGTAGAATGGAATGGAATGGAATGGAAGGAATGATTGGAGCAGAGTGGGGTGGAGTGGAATGGAGTGGAGTAGAATGGAATGGAATGGAATGGAAGGAATGATTGGAGCAGAGTGGGGTGGAGTGGAATGGAGTGGAGTAGAATGGAATGGAGTTGAGTAGGGTCAAGTAGAGTGGGGTGGAATGAAGTGGAGTGGACTAGAACGGGATGGAGTAGGCTGGAGTAGGATGAAGTAGAGTAGAATGAAATGGAGTAGAATGTGGAGTGGAATGGCATGGAGTTGAGTGGAGTTAGGAAGAGTGGGGTGGAATGGAGTAGAGTGGAGTGGAATGAAACGAAGTAGGATGGGGTGGAGTGGAATGAAGTGGAGAGAAGGGAATGGAGTAGAATGGAGTGAAGTGGGGTGGAATGGGGTGGAGTGGAATGGAGGGGAGTGGAGTAGAATAGAATGGAGTGGAGGGGAGTAGAGAGGAAATGGAATGGAGTGGAGTAGAATGGAGTGGAGTGGGTGGGAATGAAATGGAGTCGAGTGGAGCAGAATGGAGTGGAACGGAGTGAAATGGTGTATGGTGGAATGGAGTGGAATGGAGTTAAATGGAGTAGAGTAGAGTGGAGTTGAAGGGAATGGAGTAGAACGGAGTGGAGTGGAGTGGGGTCAGGTACAGTGAGGTGGGGCGGGATGGAGTGTGGCGGAGAAGCCCGTGGACTCCACGCCTATGAGCCCCAACACTAACATGACCTGGTTGGGCCTAAGCACACGTCCAGCTCTTCCATTTTCTGGATTTGACAATTCAACATCCTTTCTTGAATAACAGAAATACTGAAGCTGAAGTGTGCCGTTAAACAGGGCCAAATGGAGAAGAAGCTAAGGCATTCTTAAAAAATAAAGTTGGGTGGGGGGCGGCAGAGGGAAGAAAAGAATGAAAATTTGACTGGAGTGTGTTTATAAAAAGCTGATATGTAATTCAGTGTTTGTGGAAACTTTTCTTTGGAAGCTTTGTTTGGTGGCAGAAACCAAATTGGAAACGTAAAATATATGATAACATAAATATCATTTACAATTAAAAAAAAAAACAAAACTTGTAAAGATTAAGCAAAATGATGCCGGTGATTGTGCTCTGAAAAATGTGGGGTATTATTCCAATAGAAGGGATTGTTGTCCATGGCCAAATACTTCACGTGGTTATTTGTTGGATCGGAGGCCAGAGGGCTCCACACGGGCTCCCCTGACTACCAGAGCAGACAGTGCGAGGCACTCACTGAATTCCAAGAAGGACCCAGGACCAGAATGCCTTCCCACACATCTATTGTTTAAGACCTGCATTTAGATTCTTAAAGATTCGCACTCTTGGAGTTTTTGCCCTAGGCCTTCTTTTAAAATGCAAATACCTCTGGGAAGGCTGACGCTTTTAACTAATTCATTCCTAGGTGTGGAGAAGAGGTTGGGAAGTGGACAGCTGGCTGGTCTGAAGTCACGAACAATCTGGGGGAGCCTAAGGGTGGTATGAACTGGATTAATAAGCCACTTGACCTTTCGAGACCTCAGCACCTTCACAGGAGAAAGGGACACTGGGCAGGTAAATAAGATGGACCCCCCCCAAACCCTAAAATGAGATTACTTGATGCATGAGATGCCGTGCTGCCAGATAAAAGCCAGGGCAAGCAGTTACATTTGAATTTTGGATACGTGACAAATACTTATTAGCGTAAGTATGTCCCATGTATACTTATGCTAAAAGAGATATTTGTGGGAGTCCTGTATTTTTATCTGCTAAATCTGGCAACCTTAATTAGATAGGCTTTTCTCTTCAGAGAGGAGAATTTGAGAGAGAGCAGGGCAGAGAATGGAAAGGCAGGGAACAAGGAGACATGGGAAGTAGGGAACCAGTTGCAAACATAATGCTGTCCCCGTCACAGTTCTTTGAAGGCTGACCTAGCATGATGACATCTGCAAAATGCACCTCACCCAAGGGCTTCAGCGAGAGGCTAGGACTGTCATCCCTTGGAAGGCAGTGGGCCCCAGGGAGAGCTGTCCTGAGCAATGAGTGGCCACTTCTCTGCCTGTGCCCTGAGCCTCCACTGCTCCTCCCAACACAGTGATCTTGCTAAAACACAACTTTCCTCACCTCCCTCCTCCACCGATACTCTTTCATGGCTCCCTTTAGTTGCTCAGTGAAATCCAAGCTCCCTAGAAGCTCCCAGATGGCCCCCATCTGGCCTGCAATAGGTTTCCCACCCTCAACCCTGCCTGGTCTCTTGTCTCTACTGCCTTCGACTTTCTAAGCCAGCCATACCCCTTCCTCAATCACTTGCCTGCAAAAATGCTTGTCTCTCCAGAGACTGTACCCTTGGCTCCCAGCTCTCTCCTTTGGATTTAGCTCATCACCTTCCAGCCTCCAGTCTCCTGTGGGGGGGTGGGGTTGGGGGGATAGGCGGGGCATACTCCAGTAAGCAGGGAACTGCATGGTATTCCCACTGTGCTTTCCCACTGTGGATCGCTTCCCACACAATTCCTTGAAGGCAAGCGCTGCTGTCTTAATTCATCTCTGAAACTCTAGTCCCTGCCACAGCACTTGGCATTTGATGAGTACAGCAACACATTAGGACAGTTGCTGAAGAAATGATAAGTCCCTTTGTCTTCACCTCTGTGCCTCTCCTCTAACTCCTGGGGGTCACGAATCATTTCTGGAACTAGCCACTCTCTACTCATCCCCATATACCCCACCTGCACTCTGGTGAGAGCACTGAGCAAGCCTTCTTTTGAACTCACAGCTTTGAACTAGCATTTCCCATTTTATAACCTATGCTCTCAGTCTAGCTTGTATTTACACAGCAATTAACCATCCTATCTCCTCGCGCCCCTTCTTGAACTATTTTCTGTGTTGTCACTCCATCAACAAGTATGTCATCAGAGCTCTCTCTAAGCAAGGTCTAGTAAGTATCATGTTCTTGGTGAGGAAGGAAGCCAGGATATTAGGTCCTAGCCCCATGGGAGCTTCTATGTATAAGGTAAAACGGAAGGAGACCCACAGGTCAGCTGAATCATCCTAGAAGACCTACAGACAATGGATGCACTCCCGTTACTTTATGTTAAATGAGAAGTCTGATGCCTGCCCCAAGTTCCTACAGATTCCTGGAGTACAATCTGTATTCTTATTTTTTATTTCCTATTCTGATATGAATCAAGATCTTCCCCCCGCACAGCCCTGTCTTTTCACTTCCTACTCTGGTCTCCTTTACAAATTTTCATTCTTTTTTTTTTTTTGGCAGAACAATTAGTTTCCTTTCATGCCAAGCCTTGGAGACCTCACCTTTCATACCCCAAAGCAAATATTTGTCAAACAAAAAACCCACTCACTGTCTCAGAGACGGAATCAAAGGCAAATCTCATAATTTGAAAGATTCTTTTTCTTCCCTGCTTCCTAACTAAAGCAAGTATTACACAGACTGTAAGCTATAAGCCAGGGGAGCTTGGAGTAAAAGCTGACCATTTGCAATATAGATAATGCAACCTTGGTTAAACCATGCTCTCGTGATGGAACGAGACTAACCCATGCCTGCATGTCACCCTCATGGGCAGGAACGCGGGGCTCATTTCTATCCTTCCTTCCTGGGAGCTGCCCTGTGACCTGGGTTCCGAATGCTCGGCCCTATTTTCATGCCACTGCCCAACCAGTTCCCAGGCGGACGTGACCCCCAGGAAGGCCATGGCACACATGGGCTCTGGTGCCCATGCCTGCTCTCCTAGTCTTCCAGACTCTTGTCTAGCTCACTCATCACCCTGCCAGCTCTCTGGCCACAGCAAACTGCCATGCTGTCATTTCTTGGAACACGGAAGGAAAACTAACCTCGGCTAGGCTCTCAGCAGTTTTCCTCTCTCCAGAAAGATGTGTCTAGCCCAAACTCAATTGCTGCTTAACTTCAAAGACTCTAGAAGCAAAGGTTCTCAAACTGGAATATGTATCAGAAACATCTAGGTTGCTGAGCCCGTGTTCTGAGCTGAGGCCCAAGATTTCGTATTTCTCACAAGCTCCCAGGTGCTGGTGGTGCCTAAGTATCGGCCTGTACCCTGACTTCCAGCATGCTCAGCTTGCGTGCTCTTAGACATAAGGCCCAGCATCATGGGCCCCTGATCAGAGCAGACGCTTCCCTTCAATCCTAAGGGCCCCCAGGAACACAGGGCAGTGATGAGTCGGGAAGGAGACTGTGCTCTAAGGGGCGGCCCTAGCCTGCTGCAGCCATTTGTCCGATGTGATTAAAAAACAAATATGACATGCTTCAGAGGCCAGAGAACTGGGAGAGCTGGGACCTGGCTTGCAGAACAGCGTGCATTTTGTGCAACCAGCCTAAACAGAGAGGGGGGCGGGGCGGGGCTGACAGCTGTTTCTCATTCAGGGACCAGCAGGGCCCAGGGAGTGGGAAGCCAAGCACAGCACTGCCTGACCAGGCCCTTGTAATCAGAAGCCAGAGGGCACACGAGCGGTTCCTCAGAGGAGCAGGGTGAGGGGAGGGAGGCCTAGGAGGACAACCCAGGGGACATTGAGTTTGGGGACACGGGCTGAATCCAGCAAATGTCCCGATGTTTAAGGGAATGGGCGACTATTGCTATCTAGTTCTGTCATGACTCATTTGCATCCTGGGATTCTGAGGAAATTCAGCCTTACCAGAGAAAGGGATGGAGGGGGCCTTTGTGATGGGGCTTTTTGTCTGATGAGGTGTTTCTCAGACAGTGGTCAGGAAACAGGGGGCATTAGGATCCCCTGAGCACTTAGGGAATGTCTAGATTCCCAGACCCCCAAGATCTGCAGACTCAGTATCCCTGGGGGTAGCCTCGGGTCTGGCCTGGGAATCTGCATGCTACACGACCTCCCCAGGTGACTATTGTGTTCGCTGGTGTTCAAGCAGAACAAGAACAGCTTGGGCTACAAGTGCGCCGGAAGCCAGGGGCCTCTCCAGTTCTTTGGTGTCAAAGCCGTAAGGGGTGTCGAACTTCACCTGAAACGTCTGGCAGTCGGGGAGCCCCTGGACCAGAAGGAGAGCTCCCTTCTATACACTGTCCCCTAAAGACCATATTTCTCCAGAGCCAAGGGGAGTACTTGGTTTCTAGTTCTTAGCATTTTCTAAACCAATCTATTTAGTAATCAATAAATACTTATTAAATACCAATTTTGTTCTTATTACCCCACCAGGGAAATACAAAGACGTATGAGGCACGGTCCCTGACAGCCTGAAAGGAAGTTCAGACAGATCAAAACAGCAACTCAGCTCCAACAGACACCCTGAGGCAGAGAGCACAACACAGTGACTGGAAGGGATGGGGGGGGGGGCGGTTATTTTAAAACCTGTTACAACCAGTACCACAATCACCTAGATGTTATTAGTTTTAATTCAGAAAATCTCTATGCCTGTGTAATCTAAAACCAACGATAACAAAACCCTCCATTTATGGAATACCTACATAGTACCAGGCGCAGTGCAAACTTAATCCTCTCTGAAACCTGATGAGGGAGGTACAATTATTTTTCAATTATAAATGAGGATTCGGAGCCCTGTGGTTATTAGCTACTTGCCCAAGTTCACGTAGCCAGCAAGAGGTAGAGTTAGAATGTAGTGTCAGGTCCGCCTGACTCCAACAACCCGTGTCAGGTTCTGGCGTGGCCGTTGTGAATAATCTAGGTATAAGGTAAGTAAGTGTCAGAAATGGACAGGATAATTAAAAGACATAATGACGCTGAAAGAAAGAAAAGGTCACAGAAGTTGGTAAATGTTAGGAGTAAACGTCATGGAAGAGACAGACCTTTGGAAGGGAGATTCTGAAACTTTGTGAACTAAGAGATTTCCCCTGACCACATGCTTTTCTGCAGAGAGGAGAGAGGCAGTAAAGCCTTGGGCATTGCTGCAGGACAGGTGAGGTCTAAGATGATCCACCGAAACAAGTCACACTGAGCTGGCTTTCCTCTGCGTACCATTCTGCACCAGGTGAGGCCAGGATCACAGGAGCGCATCACTGACAATGTTCACAAACAGCCCCCTGCTGCATTCAGAAAATGTGCAACTAGCCTCGCTCTTCATTTTCTTTCTTTTTTTTTTTTTAAAGGAGGCTTGGGAATAAAAACAAAAAAGGAAAGACGACTCTATACAAGGCCTTACCAAATAAGCACTCTGGAAAGTCACTGAGCAGAAAATTGAATTTAAGTTACTCCAAACGATACATATTCCCTATCCTCCCAATGCTTTGTGGAACGATCCACTCCCTCTATAAGAAACTCGTGAAACCAAGGAAACATTTCGAACTGGAAAAAAACACAATGTACTGTTTTGTGAATCCAGACTTTTGGAATCAATTCAAATTCTCAGTGTATAGGGTTTCTTCTCCTCCCCTCCCCTCAAAAGTACACAGTAACCTCCAATCTTTTTGCAACAGTATGTTTGCCTGTATTCACTGCTTACGGAGCATAGGAATAAAACTGTAGTGGGGTCAGTAAAGCAGAGGAGTATCCCCAGGAACTGCTCTCCGACCATTGCTCCACCCAACGCCCATCCGATCACATCTCCAAAGATGGCAACCCACAAGACGGTAAGCAGAAACACCCTCTGTATAAGCAAAATGGAGGTGGGGAACTTCAGCGTGATTGAAGAAGCGCTAAACATCTTTACACGACTTCCCTTCGTCTGAAATTCTCCCCTTAGAGATGCCTCTAAGGGTTGTTTTTTGTTTTTTGTTTTGTTTTGTTTTGTTTTATAATAAGTGAGGTATAAAATTGCAATCTGGAAAAAGCCTTTACATCAGTTAGTCCAGTCCCCAAATTTTACAGTGGGGTGAAAGAGTACCTACATAAGGTTACTGCCTTGCATAAAAATGCAGGTTTTAGGGGGTACCTGGGTGGCTCAGTTGGTTAAATAAACCGCAGACTTCGGCTCAGGTCATGATCTCACGGAACATGGTTTGAGCCCCACATTGGGCTCTGTGCTGATGGCTCAGAGCCTGGAGTCTGCTTCAGATTCTGTCTCCCTCTCTCTCTGTCCCTCCCCCTCTTGTGCTCTCTCTCTGTCTCTCAAAAATAAATAAACATTAAAAAAAAGGGATTCAGGTTTTAAATCACAGCAGCATTTCCTAAATGTGAATTTGTTTTGTATAATGTTGATCCATTCTGACCCTTGGGTCAAAATAAATGTCCCACGGTCCAATCAGTTTGGGAAATGCTGCCCATGTTACATCACCTCTTCTGTCCTCCCTTCTGTAGATTCGCAATGTGGACTTAAGTGCTGTATTCAAGATTCCAAGAGGTTCTACCATTAAGCACCCAGCTGTTTCTCCCCCAAACTGATTGATCTATCTAAAATTTTTACCATATGATTTCTACTAACATGCAGGCGAATGAGTGCCCCGGTGTGAGCCATATGGGGAATATTGCGTGATTTCATAGTATGTTCTCTTCTTTAAAAGGAAAACAACTCAGAGGTAATATTTCATTATAATTTATAGTCAGTTATTTAGGGCATATCCAGTCTCAATTCTGTTTTGACAAGATGGGCTCAGCAGTCGTTAGGAATCTGGATATGCAGAAGAAGGATCTGAGATGTTCTAAACTTTGACCCAAAAAATGATGTTGGGCATGTCCAAATTTTACAGGTGGGACTATGCTAAGCCACAGGGATCAAAGCCAAGGACAAAACCAACTGACCACCTTACTCTTCTGTCATAGAAATTCACTCTGGTTGAATCTTTAGAACTCTCGTTTGCGCAAGACAACTACTTTCTACTACAAGGCAGTGTTCCCACAATTCTGGAACTCTCTTGCCGTAACAATGGCAGACACACGGTAGTCGTCTTCATGATGGTGTGAGATCTAAAATGGCATGTTGCCAAAACAGAAATCTGACGGTGGTGATTCTTCTTTCAGCAGAATGGAAATCGGGGTACGAATAGCCGCAGAATTTTGCTTTCTTAATTATTTCTCCTAAGCAGTTAAAAAAAAAGGTAAAATATTTTCACTTGATTGACTTAACAAGTTTAAATAAACTCGGTTTAGATCCATATTTTCAGCAGAATTCATTCTGATCAGTAGAATGATACTTGACCAAAAAGAAAGAAAAATCATTAAGAGGTGCCAGTGCAGTAGAGCAGATCAGAAACGTTTATAAGACGTGCTGAAGCAGCGAGCACGAGCAATGGGACGGTGCGCTGGCAACCCAGTTTGCAATACCACCTTAAAGTCTCACCCACAGCTTCCAAAATCCCACATGGACCCAAACAGGCCTTGGAGTGGGAGCCACTTCCATTCACTCCCTAGGTGAAGTTAAATGAAGATTCAGCCCTCTTCAAGGAGTTAGGAAAGAAACTTCCACTATCGGTCATTCTTTTTTTCACTTATCTGATAGATGTCACTGGATAAAGGGTTTGTCCCAGGCAGCTCCAGCTGCCTTACAAGATACCCTTACACCCATACACTGGGTGACTTAAATGGCAGACATTTCCTTTCCCATACCAACACCCAGGTTCTAAGAGAGTTCTACTTCTGGTTCAAGTTCCCTTCCTGGCTTGCACAAAGCCTCCTTCTCAAGGTGACCTCACATGATGGAGAGAGCGAGCCAGCAAGCTCTCTGGTGTCTCTTCATAGAAGAGAACTAATCTTATTGGCTCGGAGACTCACCCTTGTGACCATTTTCAACCTTATATACTTCCTTTCTCCCAATATAGTTACATTGTGGGCTAGTTTTAATATATGAATTTTGAGGGGACACAATTCAATCCAGAGCAGGTCCAAAGATGCAAAGCATAAGTTGATGGAGGCCTACCCCCTTTCTTTCTCTCACCGTCTTCTCTCTCCTTCCGTTACCTCCTTTCTGTCAAACCCTTCCAATTACACAGACTAGGAAAAACACTCAATGCTCAAGAGGTAATTTTCAAAGTAACTGAAAACAAATCAGAATGAATCCAAAACATCTCATTTCCTCGGCGGCTGCTGCTGGAATCCCCATACTCAGGGATGAGCCCTGTTCAGTGGTCTCTGAGTGCCATCCGCTACATCAATGATGACTTACGATTCAAGAGCCAGCATTGACAAGTCAGGACTTGGGGTAGCTCACAGACATTGAGCCCCACTGTTTTCACTGCTACGTTACAAGGCCATGCTCTACCACATTTCAGCATAACGGAACTTCCTAACTGTAGATCCCTCGGGCCCTGTTGGGAAAAGTCAGCTCTATAAGTTACAAACTGCTGCGATGCTCTCTTTTTTTAAAACCAGTGACTTGACGACAACAAAGAGACATTTCAAACGTATTGTGAACAATGGCAATATTTAGTGCAGAGCCTCTTTAGAAGAATACTTTGAGAGGTGACTACACTTACTTGGAAGTATAATAAGGTCCAGTTTGTGTTTTGAAAAGTTACTCTCTTACCGTTTCATGCTCTGGATGGCAGTCTGCCCATCCTCCTTCATTTGGGGCCGTTGACAAAAAGGGCTGAAGCTTAACTAGGGCTGAATTTGCACAGCTTTGTTGAATTCCCACTGTTCTTCCTGCTCTCCGTCTCCCACCTATTAAACCACAGACGAAGTGGGTGCACTCATGGAGGAGCCAATTGGAGGCCTAGGAGTCTCACAAATACGGTGTAGAATGCTCAACTCCAGGATGTGCCATTCACATGAACTATGTTGTGATGATAATGTTTGGTTCTCCCAAGGGCTCTATAAACTGTGCAGTTACTCTTTGTGGTATGAACTTAGTTGCCCAGGAGAGGAACAGTTTGTTATGTCCTGCTGAAAATGCTGGCCATCCATGGTTTGATGGGCTAGGCTAAGGCCCAATAAACCTGTATCTTCCCAAACCCTTGCATGAGACTGGGCCACAGGGGACTTCAGTGGATAGTTGAGATATATATGTTGCAACAAGGAAATGTGTGAATGAGCCATCACGGAGATTTCTGGCTGCTCAGCCCTCACTGATTCATCTATTCCAAAGTCTGATTTGATCAATCATAGAATTATAAAGTCCTACCATAAAATCCAGGTAAGATTTTCACAAATTTCTTCTCTTTAAAAAAAAACAACAACAACAACAACAAAAACCAAAACGGACATTTGTTACCAAACAGAAGATGCTATCACCTCCAGTGAGCCCCATGCTTATGTCGTCATACTACTGTATCACAAACTGTAGCTTATCAATAAGTATCTCCAGGGCCAATGAAGTAAGAGAGAGAAGCTCTCCCAAAAGCATTCTCACCACTGCACCGGATATAAAGAAGAAAGCTCAATAAATTGTAGTTTCTCTCCTTGGCCCTTTCGTGAGTCCAAAGCAGCTATTAGGGAGCATTGGTGTTCCTGGATTCTGTGCTAAACAAACCAATATTTAAGCCACAGAAGGGCCAGGCTGGGGCTGGTCTGGTCTACAGGGGCCTCCTTTGTCTGGGGTTTGGAATCATTCCTCAGTTCCTTTTCACTAGTCCTCCCCACCCCCAGCTCCTGCCCCTCTCCCAATTCACTCTTTAAGAATTTATCCTGCTGCTTCTTTAACTCAGCATGTGTCTGGGCAGATGTCCAAGAACGCTGGCTTCAACAACGACAACAACAAGACCAGGAAAAAAAAAATCCTCTACTTCAATTCAGTCCTCCCTGCTCTCCTCGCCCTCCCGCTCTCTCCTGGTTTTTCACAGCTCATGATTGATAATGTCCTCCTCTCTCTCACCCTGGGACTCCACATGCCTCTGTGAGGCGACCTGGGAGTCCAGCCACTGGGCCCTGGGACCCCCTTGGGGTCTTTTGAGAGAGGAAAAAAGAAAGGCCAAAAGGGGCCCTGGGTGGGGGCAGGCCCAACAGGTACAAAGCAACTGGAGAGCTTAATGCAGTGAAAGTTTGTGCCAGGGCCAGGGACTGGCAGCTCAGACAGAGGGTGGCAAGGGGGTCTCTCTGTACCTCCTCGCCATCCTTTTCTTTGCCCTTGTAAGAAAGGCAACAACACTGAGATTTCAAAGGACCAGCATATTTGGAACCAGTGAAATCCCTCTACCAGAACTTTCCTTTCAGACTCTTACTGGCTTTCCTTGAAATTCCTTAAGAGAAGATATCCATTATTGGATTGTTTTTTGCTACAAAATGTTTCAACTAACAATTATTGAGCACCTACAAAATTCCAGGTACTATGCTAGTTGTTTGCTTATGCTTAATTCCATTTAATCCTTGAAACAAGGTAATAGTGACTCCTTATTAACAGGTGAAGCAAGCGAGGCACGAAGAGATTAATTCCCTTGGCCTGGGTCGCACACCTAATACGCAGCAGTGTTGTAAGTTAGGCTCAGATCTTGTGATCCTGAGGGCCATACTTTTCCTATTCTATTCTGCTGTTCCAGTAACCTTTGAGAAATGAAAGAATGACTGAATATGACTGAATAAAAAGCTCCTAGAAAAGGCAGGGGCATTATTATTATTATTTGTATTATTATGATTACTATTATTATTATTATTTGTAACCTCCAGTAAATCTGCATCAAGAAATCTCCACCAGCCAGGAAATTATTTTACTCCTAATGACTGTCTCGGGATAAATGGGTCAGATGAGGGTTACCCCAAAGTTGATGAACCGTATCATCTTATTCTACTTTGGAAATGTTTTCATGGATTTCCAATTGAACTTTATATCCTCTACATTTCAAGAAGGTCAGTTTGAAAGCCAGCTCCTTGAATAATGTTTGTCTTTTCTAAAACTAGACTTGAAAATACTGTCTACTATATAAGAAACAATTCTTGTTTTAAAATACTTTCAGAAATATTCTGCAGGTAAACTTGTGCCTTTTGTTAAATGGAAGTGGTCATATAAAAAAGGAGAGAGAGGAGATAGCCCAAAGCTAGAACTTCCTCATAGCTTCCAGCAAATCTACAGCCCAAGTCAGTCCCCAAGGTAGATGATCAGAACCTTGAAGGAACCAGATAGCTATCACTCTGTTTAGATGATTTCTGCTTTGCCCTTCCCGTAATAGCTGAATTTTGTATCATGCTTGCAAACCTCTGAAATTCCTTTAGAAACAGACACGGTATAACTTCTTGATAAGTAAACAATCAGTATACATTCTTATCCCACCATAATATGCAAACATCTTACCTAATGTCCACACCTAGAGAAGAGTGCCATCCCCATGTCTCCAGCAAGACTAAGACTCTTCTTTGTTACTTTCTCTCCTAGCACTAGGGTCAGGACCTTTACCTACTGCCCATAGTGACCCACCCCGTTCTCCATCGGATTCCCTAGCCACTATCTCCCTTTCTCACTGCCCCCTCCCCCTACTTCTCCCTGCTTCTTCTCTCCCCTCTTCGTTTTCCAAATGCCTTAAAATGGCAATGCCCTGGGGAGAAAAAAAAAGGAGAGAGAGGAGATAGCTCAAAGCTATAACTTCTCACTTAGAAAAATATTTTGCTACTATGAAATATTTAGTGTGTTCTTTACAATAAAAGCTACGGGCATACCCATGGAAATGTTTTGTTAAACCTTCAGCAATACAGAAGAGCAATCAAGAAATCCATCAACAAGTACCTATGAGCATTGACTTTAGGCAGGCACTGGGTCAGCAGGGTATTACAATAAAAAACAAATGTGAATGGAGAAACTTCCCTTAGAAAGGATATAATCTAGTATACCTGCCACATTAAAAAGCCATACAAGTGAATCACACAAATCATACAAAACCCTTTACATGATGTGTGAAGCGGATGAGCAGGTGTCAGGCAGAGTGTGCCAGAGATGAGACATGTACCGGCTCTTGGAGGCAGGATGCACTGTGAGGGACTCAGCAGAGGGGAGCCTTGAGATGGACACTAAAGGATGGATGGGCTCCAAGAGCAGCCCAGAGGCAGAGGGGGCTGCAGACTTAAGATCCATATGCCCCACCCCTCCCCACCATCCCCCACCTTCCAAGGCACCACAACTAGTCTTAGGAACCTGGGTAGAGTTGGGATAATAAGGACATTGTCAGGACACTGGAGAGTCATCACCTCAGTCACTTGGAATTATTGCCATGGTTGCTCTTAACCAAAGTGCTTTTGCACTGAAGATTCATCACGTATTGTCTTCTTTTGCATTCAACTAACTCCACTACTCACCTCAAGAACGTGTAACAACCAAGCAGAACAATGAAGAGAAAAGTCAAATTGCTTCTTACTTGTGAATCCAGGGCACTGGCCTCCAAAATCGTTTCGGTTCTCATGCTTAGGTTATCTGCACTTCTACTTCTCTGGCACTTGGCTATAAAGATCATTCCTATTTCCCTTTTGCACAAAAGCCCAAAACCAATGAACCTGTGTTTTTGCAAGTTTTTAACTTCCTTGACCTGAGAATGACCTCTCAGGCCCTGCTGTATTGCTGCTGCATGTTCTAAAATGCCTTCTTGTCAGCATATGGGACTGACACCCCCAACTCATAAGCCTTAGTGGATGCAAGTCCTGACCACAAAGCAAATGCTTTCAGCACCAAATAATAAGGGTGAGGCAAAAAAAAATAATAATAAATGCCATCTATGTCCTGCTAAATAAAAGATGTGTTCCTCGGTTATTTATTTTCTGAAAATAGAACCACAATTACTAGAACAGGGAGGGAGAACCTAGCATTGGTTTTTGTTTTGTTAGGTATTCTCCCCCAGATGGATGGAAGCATGTATCTTTTTCATTAATATCACCTGCAAGAAAACAAAGCCAGGAATGTTTATTTCTTTTTAGGCTATTAAATGCTAACAGCTTTCAGGTAACCAATATCTACTCTAGGATTTGGAGTCTGCTTGATATTTTGTGTAGGCAGCCATATATTATAATGAATAACTCATAAGGAGCTAAGCAAAGGTAAAGTCTCTTTTATTTCTATAGTCAAACTGGAAACAATTGCACAGTCGGTGACTATGGGCCGTAGCCATGGGTGTACCTGGGGGAAGAGCGCTGGGGGGCCTCATTCAGAGACCTAGGTTTTCAATGGTGGACCAGCCATTTTCATGCACCACCTCTGTTACAGTAGGGGGCGAGCTATAGTCCCGTTCTCCAGGCTGACACCTAGAATATCTTCAGTGGGGGCAGCTGGAGGGTGAGGCTAGTTGGACAGGAGGGTTATTAGTAAATGAGGTTGCAAAGATTTGCGGTCTAGCAGCCCAAATGTAATCTAGTCGCTTTTTTCCACAGCAGGAAGTGGATTCTACAAGGAATTAGGGGATTGATACCTAAAGAATTGAAACACCCATGACATTTTGATTCGGACCTGTTTGCTAATCAGTGGTTTAGCATCAACTATCAATTATTTTAGAATGCAAATTGAAGTTGATAAGTATTCGTATGAAAGACACCTGGAGAAGCTATGAAAACATGATAGAAGATAAAGAAGGGAGTACAACATGATTGTTTTTCTCAAGAAGTTATAATTTCCCAGATTATAGTCCATCACCTGGACTGTCTGGTGATGAAGGAGTTGGGGATAGGTAGTCTTGAACTTAAATAACTCTTCTCACACTCCCTATAAGACAGGGATACTAGGTCAAACTAAAGGCCCACAAAAGCAAACTTTCTCCCAAAATCAGTCATGTTCCAACCTGTATCACTCCATTCTGCAGAGCATAAGTCACTGTCATACTAATAAATGCAATTACTCAGTCAGCAAATAGTGATTGAACAGTTACAAGGAAATCGAAGAAAGAAAGGGAGACAGTGGGAATTTAATCAGTAGAGGTATATTCTTTGGATAGTGGCTCCGAAGAACCACAGTCCATTCTGTCTTGCTGCTCTACACAGAGCCACACCAGAACGAGCTGTGCTGCCACAGATGTGGGGTGCAGCTCTCTGAGGCAGGTGTCCCTAGGTAGGGACACCGCACAAGTCCCCAGAAATGCCAATGGGATCCATATCCCTGATGATCAGCCCCAATTCTGAGGACACTCTTTTGAATGCTCAACTGAAATATGCTTCTTTGTATTTCCACCCACTGCTGTGAAAGACCAGGAGCCAGTCTATTCTGATATATTCAACAAGGCTACAAGCACTTACTTAACGCAGCCATTTGTCAGGAACAGGGGATTAGGAGGGGAGTCCAAAGCCTTTGAGAAACCAAAGGAGAAGAAAGACAGGTGCATAAACAGGAAAAGGGAAACAGGACAAATGCTTTCTTTGTGAGAAGGATGGCTGAAGGAAGGAGCATGGGAACAGCTCTAGGTGAGGATGCAAATCTTCTTCTGGAGAAAACAGGGACAGTTGAACTTGGAAAGTCTCTGAATTTCAAAATTGTTTGAAAGATCCTTCTAGACAGAGGGAGCACTGCATACAAATGCATAGGGGTAGAGAAAGACAAAGAATGTTTGAGGAAATTCACGATAATGTTAGGTGCAAAGGAAGGAGAGGTCAGACTGTAAAGAGCTTGGATTCTGTTTGGCAGAGTTTGGGTTTTATTCTGTAGGTGATGGGGAGCCAGTAGAGGCTTTAAAGGAACACCTTTCTGGAGGAAGGCAGAGAAGGAGTAAATGTCCTGATTTTATATATGAAAACAATTGTAGCACAAAGTGATCATGCCTAAGGGCAGTCAGCCAGTGAGGATTGGGACACAGGTCTCCCTACTCCTAACCCAGCCTGCTTTCCACCAACACATGCTGTTTCCAGAGTCAATGTATCTTTGTGGGAAGCAATGTATCTCTTCGGACATCCTATGGGAAGCAGAATCCTTACCTGCCAATAAGAAATTGTAATCCTCTTACTTCTGTGAAAGGAAATGTTACTTTGATGGCTCCCAAGTTATCAGGTATACATTTCTATCAAGTCACTTACCAGAATGTCACTCTGACTATATATCCATCTGCCTCCCTGTACTAAACTGTGAGCTCCTTGAAATCGGAGACTGTGTCTTCAGTCAGGCTGTGAGACAAGGGTTAATTGAGCAATTACCATGTCCCAGGCTCTGTGCTAGACATGGAGTATTTCCCTGTAAGTGAACTAGACATGGCTTCTGTCCACCATGGAGTCCAGAGCCATTCCAGCCCAGTATTTCCAGTGCTTGGGCACGGGGGTCGACACTCTGAAAAAGGCATGCGAATGACGGAGTGAGTAAAGCGGGTAGTGCGATTTTCCCCCAACATCACAGAGGTTTCCTGAAGTTGTGCCTTGTGTGTGCACAGTTTGCAAAAAGGACGAAAAGCCTGAGTGTAAACCCCTGCCGGCATCCCCGCCCCCCACCACCATTCAGAAATACTGGGCCGAGGACAGAGGCACAGACCAGGCTCGACTTCACAGGCCCAGGCCAGATAGAGGAGAAGAAGCAGGTGCCAGGACTCTTTCTGTCTGGTGGCCAGGAAAGCACCGCATCAGAAGCTCCGAGTTAGAAAATTAAAGGAGCGGATGCCTTCACTGCCTTCTAGGGTCTTCTCCTGGTCCATTTATGATTCTTAACCACCCTGTGTGGTTGAAGAAGGAACTAAAGCCCTGAAACAGGGAAACCACTAGGCTGTAGGTTCAGCACCGGGCTCCGGAACCCAAGTTCCAGTCATGGTACTGCCCACGTGCCACGTGGCGCTCAGCTGGGTGGCTCTAAGCCCAGCCGGGTTGGCCTGGTGAGGAATGTTCTCCTGCTGAGCATGCCAGAAAGAGCCGCCAGCGCCTGCTGCCACTCCCCCAGGAACCAGCCAGCCTCCTTAAGCCCCATGGACTAGCAGGCCTGGTACAGCTTCCAGCTGCCAGCCCATTCCACCACTAGCAGTGACGGATAAGTACAACGGGGCACCCCTTTTTGTGAAATAGTGAGCCTGCCTGCCTGGACCTGGCCGTGGTCTTTACCTTGTGCTGTTGCTTGGGATCATTCCAATTTTCCCTGTCCTCAGGGGTACACGCGGGATACATGCAAACCTACTTCATTCTGGAACAATCTTTCTCAATGGAAATTCTTAGTGGCCACTTCCTACCTGCTGGCTGTATTTTAGCCAGAGGGCAACATTACCACTGAGGTAGTTTTCCCTTTCTTTTTCTTTTTTTGTATCCATATGAGACGATAGATGTTAACTAAACTCATTGCGAAAATCATTTCATGGTATACATAGGTCAAATCATTACACCGTACACCTTAAATTTAAACAGTGCTTATATCCCAATTATTTCTCAGTAAAACTTGGGAATGAAGACACCGGATGCCCACTACAAGATTCTGGATGTGAGTCTCGCTTCTGCAGCCTGCTCAGTACCTTGAGTGGGCTACCAACCTCTGGGGTATGGTGTCCTCCTGCAATACAAGGGTGCCCTCTGTTACCACTCAGGAGGCTGTAAAGATTGAGAGAAAGAGTTTCCATTTCTGTTTGCACCTCCACCTACTTCCAAAAGTGTTTGTGCGACTGTCTGCAAAGAAGGAAACATAATCTAGTAAGACTTACTATAAAAAGAAAAGCTCCGATGCGATGCAGAGGAAGGATGAGAAGGGAAAATTATACCCACGCTCTCAGATGACGGAGCGGCGGGGAAGGATTCAGCAGTTCTCGCGGGAGAGGGCGTGAGCTCCGGCGTATCTGGTGCTTGATGCTGCTGATCAAAGGAACCCAGGCGATCGCCTGCCCCCAACTAAAGGTGGCGTTTCTATTCATCTTCGGAAAACTCACATGACACAAATATGAAGAGGAAAAAGGGACGTCTATTTCTCACTCTCGAGTATCTGTCCTAATGAAACAATCCCAGAGAATAAAAAGCTACCTACAAAATTATTCGATTGCTTTCAAAAGTCCAATAGGAACAGACTAGTAAAACAAACGTGGGACATGTGTGTGTGTGTGTGTGTATGTGTGCGTGTACTCAGTGAACCATTATCTAGTCACTAAAACCACTAACAACACATGGGGAAGTATTCGTGACAATATGAAGTGAAGGCAAAGGCACAAGGATATAAACAACGGCTGGGGCCTGTTTTCACAGACAGAGATGGTTAGAAGGGCCCCGTAACAACGGAACATAATCCCATTAGATGTGTGTGTGCGCGTGTGCGTTTCCTTTCTTTTCATGAAAAGAACTCTCAGAATGTTTTTATAAATGCTTTTGTGAAAATAACAAACATCAAAGAAATAATCTTTCATGCCCCCGGGGCTCTTTGTAGGCCACCTTTAACTTTGCAAGAGGTAGACAGGTATGATTTCAGTCTTCTCCAAAGTGAGTCACATCAGTTGGACGGGAGCAGGGGTGAAGACACTACATGACACCCGCTAAGGACACTTGTCACCGTGGCAACCTTTGGTCACTACCCCAATGGCCGTGGACGCCAGCTGTACACCAAAGGAGTCCGCGCCTCAGAGCTGGGAAGCACGCTGTTCTGAGGGTCTTGGGCTCCCTACTGCCTGGCCAAAGTCATTTAACAGCTCCAGCCTCATTTCCTCATCTGCAAAACAAGAAGGCTGAGCTCAAGGAAGTCTGAAGTCCTTCTTTTTTTAAGGTTCAGTGATTTTATGATCCTCTGCAACTCTACTAGAATAAATTTCTTTTTTTATGTGAAACAGTTTGTGATGAAATATCTCTATAATTAAAAAACAAACAAACACCTACCTCTCAAAAGACAACATAGACTAACAAAAGAGTGTGTAACAGGGTGTTAGACGAGGTTTCAAATCCTGGGCTGCCACTTCCTGTTGAGGAGATCACTCAGCGCTGGGGTAAAAGAGGATTAAATGTGACAGTTTACAAAGCTTGACATGGCGTGGATGCAGAGTGATGGCAACACCTGCTCGAGACAGGTAGGCCATGCAGCAAATAAACAGCAAGATAGAGAAGCCCTACGCAATCATCTGTCTATTCTTGGAAGATCTGAAGACACTCTGAAAGGTGACAGATTTCCAAGAACCATAAAGGTTATAGAATTCCAAGAACCATAAGAAAGGTTATAGAGTTTTCAAGACTGTTCAGATTTCTCAGTTCACACAATCTGACTGCCCATTGTCCCCAGGACACACACATCCTAATTTCAGTTTGGAGAGTGTGGCTGTCCACAGTGCACCTCCTGGCTCCACGGAGACCCACAGTCATCCCAGACCAAGACGACTCTGATTTTAAAGTGTCACTTTCCCCACGCAGGCCTAACGCTCACCAGCTTCTTGCCTGGGTTCTGCATTAGGGTGGTCAAAAGGACAACGACAGAGACTGGACGTTATATTTTTGAGGCCCCAATACTTAACCATGTGAGCCTAGGAACGTCACTTGCCCGGCCTGGTGAGGAGGCTGCTTTGCAACATGGTTAAGCCTCCGGCTTTCAAACGCAACCTCCTCTCTTACCAGCCTGCAGTCCCAGCAAAGTCTCTTGGAACACGCTCTTGGCTCCACCCTTACCCCTACGTTAAGTCATTTGGATCCACGACCTCTTGGGTTTACCCTCAAGGATCCAGCCAGGCTGGTGCCATGTGCAGATGCACTATTTGTCAACTGAGGGAATGCGCAAGATGAGCCTGTGGGTCCCTCTATGCTGTCTGGATTTAATCCAGGGGGAAATATCACCATCCGACCCCAAACAGAACAAGCCCTGGAAGATGGTCAATTTCCTTAAATCGGTGGCTGGATCCATGTTTAATGCGCTCTCGTCAGCTCAAAGCAAGACACACAGAATTCTGGGTCAGAAAGAGGGGAAAGGACCCACTGGGGAAGAAGGGAGTGTGGAGCGTGATCAATTTAAAAGATATTTTTAAAACATCTTAAGCGCTTTTCTGTTAAAACTGAGTCTAGAAGAATTAAAAACTTAAAGGGCAGGGGGGCCGATGTGGGGTGATGAGCTGAGGTGTCCGATTCCCCTGAACACAGGCCCCTGACAGATTATAAAAGCAGGCAGCTGAGGACTCATCCGGAGAAAGGCTGTACTTCTCTCTGCCACTCGCTAGTGTCCACAGAGGGGCTGTGTCCTGTCTTGATAACTGGGAACATTCCCGTCTAGAAAAGCTAGGCATAGAGGTATCGCTGAAGTACAAAACTCACCACTGGCCTTTTCTAGAATTTAGCCAGCCCCTCCGCAGAGGGCTCCCTCCTTCCTCCTCCTCTGCCTTCTCCCCTCAGCCAGCTGCAGGCCTCTCTCTGCGTTTTCCCAAGATACATTTTCACAACTGCCCCTGCAGCTTGGCCCCTGGGTCCTTCCTGCACCTGCCACACAGCCCCCTCCCCCTCGCCCCCTTCAGGGGTCTGCCCTAACCCCTCTCCCACCTATTGGCGGATTCCCAGACAGACAAGGCCGGTGGAGGCTGCAATCTCCTGGCCTGCCCGGCCTGCCCCGCCTGCCCCCGCCTGCCCTGCTCTGGCTGTTGTGGAAGCTCCCTGGGACCCCCTCCCACCTCCCCTCTCTCCAGGCCAGGCCTTCCCTCATCTGTTGTCCCTTGGTTCCCAGGCTCGCTCTCTACTGTTTCTCTAATTTGTTTATTGATTCGGGGAATCAAATCACTTTTGTTCGGCCAAAGAAACAGCCCGGTGTTACGGAGAGAGCATTTGCTTGGAATCGAGAAAGCTGTATTAGACATGGACTCAGGCCACTGGGCTGGAGGGTCCTCCCAGATCATGTCTTTCAAGCCTGTCACTTCGCAGATGAAGAAACAGAAGGCCCAGAGGGGCTACAGCCCCGTCGCTAAGCATGTGTGTGTCCTAAGGCTGTCATTTTGCCTGTCTGGGTCTCAGTGTCCTCACCTGCCCGGCAACAGAAACATATGTTTCAACTTCAAAGAAATTCTGGAAGACTGTAATTGTATTGGTTGACCAAAGCAGTAAATGTGTAATCTGGGCTCCATCTTCATCCTGAACACCAAGGTTCTATCTGTCACCCTGCTGACTCCGCAAGCTTGTAAGACAAGGATACAAGAGACAGACACAGACCGGAAGGTACTACACACGCAAATCACACAGGGATATTAAACATGGGTATTAGTAGCAAAACGCAGCATCAACCGTAACATCAGCAACCAAAAAATGGTGATTATGGGAGGCGAGTGTGTGTTAACTCTCCTTATCATGCTAAACATTTCAGAATATATATGTGCATCGAATTATCACATTGTACACCTTAAATGACACATTGTGTATACGTCAATTGCATCTCAATAAAATAGGGGCGGGGGAGCACTATCAAAAAACCTCAAATTTCTGGAATCCCAGCCCCAAGAAAATGACCAAAGTAAACAGTGGCAGTAAGTCTTAATTGGATAATTTGAATTTCTATTGCCCACTTCTCCCTTCTTTGACCCTAGGAAGCAGGCATGGACCCTCCCTTAGAGCACTCCTTCAAATCTGACTCACAGTGTCAAGTTCAATTCAAACCGCTGCTAACAGCTCCCAACTCTGAATTCTGAAGCCCCTGAGTGTTAGACTGTATGGTCTAAAGCCTTCAGGACAGAACTACATACTCCCCTGTCATTCCTCAGTACCTGACACACCATGGGCACATGGTAAGATCTTAGGAAGTATCTGTTAGCTGGCTGACTTCCAAACCAAGGAGAGAACAGGAATCCATGACTACACTGAGCTCCTGGCACAGTACACGTCAAATCCAAGAGCTCCACATCTTCCCACCCAGTCCTCCCTAGCCAAAAATATATTTCTGATACCAGCAGCAGAATAAATAGTCCAATTTCTGAGATTTCAATTGACATTCAGTGCAGCTAAACAGGATTCAAGGTCCCTGAATTCCATATATTTCTTGTTCGCAAGCCACCTTCACACACCTGTGATCCTGCTATTTCACCAAACAGCTGAGCCTCTTCCACAAATATGACTGTCAAATGCAATCTGATTAAAAAAATTCTGCTCATATTTTGACCTCCTGGAATCCCATGCACAGCTGCACAAGTTGTACACTATACAACCCCAGGGGCAATAGTTCACAGTGCAGCAAGCTTGAATCTATCTCCTGCCTGAAGCTTTAAGTACTTCTGCTCACAGAGACTGACTCTAAAGAACTCAGCACGTGGGTCCACTAATCAAACATTCAGTTAAATAGGAAGGAAATTTTATTTAGTCTCTGCTTGCCCCTGGAAGTTCCTACTTCCTAGGCCACCTAAAAATTTGCCATCATTTAAGATAGTATTTCTGTTTTGCCAATTCTGGGTGTGTAAGAAGCCACAGATAGCTTTTACCCTATTTATTGTAATAGATTAACCTTTACGGAACCAGAGGCATTTGACTTCGCCCTTGGGCTTGGCTTTCTATTAAATTTTCTTCTGATTCCTTACAGCCAAAAGTCCTCGCAACTGTACACAGCAACCTCCACTTCCACCTGCACTACCTTGAGCCTATGGAGAAAGGAAATCTTAGCCTCTTCCTCCATCCTCTGCCTCCTGTGCTCCCTACATCAATCCGGCAAGAGGGCAAATGCAAGGCTTATGGCTGAATAAAAAACAAGAAGCCTTGGGGCTCCTGGGTGGCTCAGTCCATTGAGTATGTGACTTTTGACTTCGGCTCAGGTCATGATCCCACAATTTGTGGGTTCGAGCCCCACATCGGGCTTCTTGCTGACAGTGAGAAATCTGCTTAGAACTCTCTCTCCCCCTCTCTCTGCCCCTCCTTTGCTCATGCCAATGCACACATGTTCTCCCTCTCTCTCTCTCTCTCTGTCTGTCTGTCTCTCTCTCTCAAAATAAACATTAAAAAAAAGAGCCTTACAGCAGGTGTCTCAAGAGAACCCCTAGAACCCAGCCACAGAAGGAGTGTTGATCCGGACCCTCGCCAATGAGGGTGAGCAGAGTGCACTGAAGGAGCGAGGGGGAAGGAAGGGAGGACAGAGACTGGGTGGCCTTCATGCCCAGGGAAAGGCGCTAGACCCAGAGGGGGATCATTCTATCTTAAGTCCAGCATATCGTCCAGAAAAAATTTTCTCCCATGTTCTGAGGATGAAGGACTCATTCATGGTGTGTGGAATCGAACCATTATCTAACCTGGAGAACGAGCTGCTCTGAGGAGCCCCTCCACCCCCACATCACGAGAACTCAAGCCTCATACCAACTTCAAGAGGCAAGAGTGCCCTCCCTTACTTTACATGTAAGGAAATGGAAGTTTGAAAACTTTCTGTTCTCAGCCAGAGACCTCGGAGCAGAACTAAACTCGAGTCTCGGTGGCTCTAAAGTCATTTCCTTTTACCTCATTCTGTGCTCAAATGCTTTATTTTCCTGACTGTCTGAAGAATCTACTCTCAAAGCCATCACTTTTTTCTTTGACTACCCTTCACTCTTGTGCATGTCCTCCATTTTGGACGAAGAACCTGCCAGTCCAACGAATGGGCATGAGTCCTGAGGGCACAAAACAGGCCACTACAGGCTACGGGGTCAGTCTGATCTCTTTGAATCTGATCTCCCCTGCCCACATGGAAACCTCTATTTCCACGACAACCATCTTGCATCTGATGCAGGTTTAACACGAGGCAGGTTCTGGACATATTTTTATAGAACTCTGCCCAAACCAAATAAGGCAGAGGTAGCTTCTGGAAGATGCTATCCTCTGTTTCTGGGTGGGTTTCTCTGGCGATCTGCTCTGTCCCCACTGTCCCCACTACCCCTGCACTCGCATTGTACCCTTCTCTGCTCCTTCAGCCTTTGCCTCAACTGTAGACTGCATCCTCAGGTCACTTTCTGCCTTGATCTCCTGCTAAGCGGAGAGTTCCTGGAGGACAAGGAAACTTGACCTTACCCATCATTGTACTTCCAGCCTACGGGACTTGGAAACTTTAGCACCTGATCGGAGTGTCTGTAAACTCAATAAGGGAACCTGACCAAAGGACTTACAGATCTGACTGGCAGACAGGGCCACCAGCGCTATTGTAACACCCCAGCAGATCTTGGGGGCCCAAGGTTATCTGGGAGCTGAAAACGCACCAGCATCCCCACGTCCAGAAACAGAGGCAGACTATTTGGGTGTAAGTTCTCAGATGACCCTGAGTTGATGACTCAAGTCTTATATCCACAGAACTCAGAAGAGAGTGTCTGGCACACTTCAGAATTACTATGTGTTTATGGGATAAATTAATTACTAAATACAAGTTGGATCAATCCCCACATAGTCTCTTTCCTCAGAAGGTAAAGCTGCGTAGGTTCCCTTTTTAATGATTGGCAACATCATAGACATGTAGAGCCTGCTAGAGCTGGGGGCTGATTCCAGTTTCTCACCTACAGATGGGACCACCGAGGTCCGAGGTCTCACAGAAGGCTTTCTGCTCTCCATCGAGTACACATTCAATGAGGCCACACTGTCCTGCTCTGCAGGAAGTCCGAGAGCCTGTGAGGCCTATGGCTGAGATATGAAGCTCTTGGCTTCTTTCTTTGCATCTCCATCCAACATTTGTCTTTGGATAGAGAAGGAGAGCTTCCTCTAGGAAAGAGAAGAAAAGCCTTTCCCCCGCCGAGAGAGCAGCCAGAATTTTTTACATCCTCTGACATTCTAGGAGAGAAGCCACCTTCGTAGGGTATCTTCCATTGGTAACGCCTCAATTTCAAAGACAGTCCGAAAGGACACAGCCACACAATGGACTGTTCGACTTGAGTTTTGTTTGACTGTAGAGAACATCAGTGGGAGAGGATTCTCGGAGACGCAGTTCAGTGCCTTCCTCCCCTTGTACGGCATGTCCCCTCTCTGTTCTCTGGGTATCTGATGCTCAAAATGAACACATCATTGATATGGGCCCAAAGAGACCTCCTGGAGTCGCCCATTGTTAATGCCACAGAAGTGACAGTCTGAGCACCACCCCTGGCCAGTGGGGTTTTCACATTAAAGAAAACAGTCTCGAAACGAGGGAAAGCCCACGCCTGCCGAGTGTGGCATCCGTACATGCTAAGGCACTCCTCCAGCTATAAATGGTTAGAAACACTGCACCCCGACTTGTCACTTTCCAGTTCATGTGTAGGATTCATTGCAACTCATCTCTAGAAACTTGATTTTCAAGGTGTTGGCAAGAGGCAATTCAAAGTGCAGCTGGGAACAAGCATCAGTGTTGTCAAGGAAGAGGCAACTGCCCTCAGTCCAAATGAGTCCAAGAGTCCAAAGGGAGTCCAAGCAAAGGTGCTCGGCCAGGCACCAACAGACCCCTCTGGGCACCGTGCAAGGGGATGGTATACCAGGCCAGGTTGATGTGAAAAGCCAAATACAGTGATGGGCAGAATAAAAAGTAGTGCTCATTTAATAAAACAATTCACCCCACAGGGGCTTTACAGACCATTTCTTCTTGCTCAGCTGTTTTCTAGAGAAACCAAAGACTAAAAATCAATCAGAATTCTAACCAAATCATAGATGTCCAAAGGGACCCTGTGTATCAATACAAAATGATTGGATTTAGGGAAAAAATGAACTTATTCAAGCATTTTTAGAAATGAGACCAGTATCACTGTGGAACACGGCACAACCTCTGCAGGTGTATGTGTGTGTGTGTCTGTCTGTCTCCCTGTCTGTGCGTTAGTATGTTAGGGAAGGAGGAGTTTGGGAATAAGGTAACGTGTGATGTCTGCAAAGGCTCACACAGGGGCTTCCTCTCATGATTCCCATGACAACGCTGCCCTCCATCTTGTGCCTTCCACAGTCCTTAACTCTGCAAGCCCCGGGTACACTGATGGGGCAGCGGTCAGGCTGCCTCTTGAGCTCATTTCTATGGGGACCAAGATCAAGTTGTTTTTCGCTGCTGAGCTGGCCAGCTATCCTGCTCAGAAAAGTCACCACACCAGCCTTAAGGAGCATGAGAAACCAATGGTCCCTATCTGTGTCAGCTCTTGGACCAGCTATCCCAAGAATGCCCATTCTCGTTGGTTGGGACCCCCACCAACAGACAGTGACTAGAGGCCTCTTGCAGACTCCAAGCCATGACAGGTTTGTACCACCATATGGGGACGTGAACTGCTGTGTTGCTTTAACCCTCCTCATGCCAGAGAGAAGAAAGACAAAGCCTGACATTCAGTGTCAATGCAAAGGTTTAACTGCAACTTAAAAAAAAAATTACTTTCTGTCCCAGATCTATTGGTATCTTCGGCAGTCATGGTAAACATTAAATTTCAAAAATAGGAACTCTACTCAGTAAGGTGCGCTCCAAACCCAGTGGGTAGAAGTTTCTGTCACAGTCACGTGACCACGCTGCAGAAGGAGGGTAGAACATGGTCAGGCTCACAGGAAACCTGTAACCTTTTTTTTTGTTGTTGTTAGCCAGCTAAAATAACTCACCATTTTCACTGGTGTCTCTCTCTTTTCACAAAGCATGTGGGCCACTGCCACAGGGACATACATGCAATACTGCGTCCGTGCACGTATTTATTTAAACCTCTGGATGAACGTCCAGAGAGACCTGGAGTTGCAGCCTGGAAAATCTCTTGCTAGATGGCTTTTGTCTCTTTGTAAGCAAACAAAGTATGTTATGTTCTCGAAGAATTTAAAATTTAAGGTCCGGTCTAAAATGCTGATAGCAAGTTGCCTGCAAAAGACCCAAACGAAATAAGCAGAAAGTAGAAATCTACGTTTAAGTCCTGGCTCTGACACGGACCATGAGCTGTCGGCGACTTCTCCTTGGGGGTCTCAGCTTTTTAACACTTCTCCTTGGGGTCTCAGCTTTCTACCCTAAAAAATGAGAAAGGCGGGTCTTTGCTGGGCTAGGACCCCTGCTCAGATTTTTTTTTTTTAATTTCACATGGCTGTCTCCAGAACATACACATACTCACATTTGAATACAATTCTGTACAACATTCCAAGAGATTTATTACTTGAAATCTCTCCCCGAATTAGGTGATAACCCCGTATCATTTCCGGCTTTAAAAAATTATTCCTTATTTTTCTGAGAAAAAAAAATATTGGGCCTGTAGGCTTCCATTCCAATTTTTCTTTTCTTCAATCCCTCAACACAATGATCTACATGTAAAGTTACATCAAATGTTCTGAAGCTCCATAAAAGCCCTTCCCAAATCCAAACGGACAGGACATGTTAGGAAGCAAAAGATACTACAATTAAGGTTTCCAATCCCTAAATCAAACTTTATTCACTCAGCTGTGAAAGTGATTGTCTGGAAAGCCTTGGGAAGTGACACCTCTTACATGACTCGGTTCAGGGGAGTCTCCTACCTGAAATGTTGCTTGAATCTGATTGTGAATGGACACCAGGAAACCGTGAAGACAGGGGCGCATTTCTTTCAGCCCGGTATTGTAAAGTTAGTCTCCCTCCATCTTTATAAAGGGGTTCTACTATACTTTTCATTTCCAACCTTCGCATAATTTTAGAAGTTGGAAGGCACCTTGCGTATTATCTAGCTCAGTATCTACATTTCAGATGAATGCTCAGAAAGGCCACTCGCCAGAGTGAGCCGGACTCAAACTCAATTCTATTGACCCTCAAATCTTTATTTTTTCCTTCTCTCGTCCCTTGCTGCCTGTTTCAGAGGCCTCACACAGGAAAGTGAAGCAGGTGGAATATGTGTTGGGAGGAGAGGAAAGGTGGAGATATTTTGTGAAATGAAGAAAAGGGTACCCAGGATAAGAGCTCTCCCGCTGTCTTCCTTTCCAACAAATGCAGTGATAAAATCCATTAAATCCATGGGGACCTGTACAAATGGGGGAGAAAATAACCCTTGCAGGGAGGCTCTAAGGGCAATTTCCCTTTTGCACAGCAGATGGGAGCCTGGAGGACTGTGTCAGTCCCAACACTGGCTGTTCTAACAGAGCGTAGGGACTCTTGCTTTCTGCATTAGATTCTTTCCTGAAAAGGGTTATTCTGAGTGTTTCTATTTTATAACCTGCTTATTATCCACCGACCCACAGGCTCCAGAGATTCTCTTGTCCATTTTGGCCAGATCGTTCATGAATCATGCCTCCTAACACTTGGGTTTGAGTTTCCTCTGCTCTCCCCACCCCTCAGCTTTTCCCCCAACTTTCGGACACCAGGGTAATGAGCTGTGGCCAATGAGAGACAAAGCTCTTGTTTAAAGGAACACTATTATCTGTATGTGAGACTTCATTAAGGACAAATTGCTTGACGGAGCCTCTTCCCTAGATCCAGCAAAATGCTGGAGGCCATGGGTAACCCCTTGACCCACTTTTATGGGCCGGTTCCCTTTATATCCATTTCCCTCCTAGATGCAAGGAGGCTTTCAGGATGGCGGATTAATTTTCCTTTTAAAGTCTGAGATTAGGCATCACACATACACATCACTCTTCCCTGAAACATGTGAAGTCCAGACTGGGAACGCCAAGGTAATGTGTATTTACGGAATTCATTTTTTGAACTTTTGGTTTTTCCTGGAGCTGCCTTTGTAGGAGAACGAAGAGAAGCCTCATGTTTCCAAGGTCATCTAATCGCAGTTTTGAAAGTCAGATTACCCAGAGTCATCCAAACCTTTCTTGCACACTCCTTCAATCTGGCTCCCCAAACTCCTGCTACATCCTCCCGAATGTCCCCATCTGAACCTTCCAGTGCCTCAAAAGAAAAGCACCATATTCTCACTGGGGCAAGTGGAAACTTTCATGCCGAAAATTGCTTCTCAGGATTCTGCTGCCAGCAATTAAAACACAGAAGCAGCCAGCACCACAGTTCCATACCACCGCAGGGCACCTAATCCTCCTTGGCCTAGGATTTGCATCCCACTGGTGTTTAGGATGGGGAAATAAAGGATTTGTATGGATTCACAGTCACTCACAAAAAGCTGGCTAATGACAATTTATTTCTTTTGTTTTGTTCCGTTTTGAAAATGTTTCTCCTTTGGTCAGTTTCGGAAACTTCTTTCCCAGTCTTCATGCAGCAGACGATCAGGGGCCAGCAAGATCATGTGAAGATTAGCTTGGGTCAAATGGAATCAGAAAGGGAAATAACTTGGGAAAGGAAACAAAGTTTTTCAAATGCAATTCCTGCTGATTCTCCACACAGCCCACCAGAGTGTTCTAGGAAAGTCGATCTCTGTGGCTCCCGTACGGATCTTCCCTGCTTTCCTGTTAATACACATGCTCACGTTCTTCTTAGAACTGCCCTCAGTTTCTCTCCTTGCATCCCACCCAGCAGACCCATCCGTATTGGTTCACTTCAAGTCTTCCCTTCGAAAGCTTCCTGAGCTAACCTGTTTGACCCTGACCTTTTCTGCCTCTGAAGTCCTGGTTTCAAATAAAACTTAGTTGGCAAAAGGCATATTTCAATTGAAACGGTGAAAACTTCAAAATGAATGACACAAGGTCGCCCTCTGCATTTCAGATGCTCACAGGCTAGTGGGGAGACAAACATAGAAACAAATAATTATAAGGAAGTGTGAAGAAGGGTGTATCGGCCAGAGTCTTCACAGGAAACAGATGGTGTACCCAAACCAGGACAGTTAAGGGGAATTAATTTACAATGATGTAGATGGAAGTGAGGGGAGCACAAAGAGTAATTAATGGAGAAGCCGTTACCACCTCTAAACTTAAGTTACACAAAGGGAATGATTTTACTGGAACCATAAGAGCTTCCAGAGGGTCGGTGGGTTTTCAATGTCTTCTACCTACTTTCTATCTCCATTCTGTCGCTGGAAAGGAATGTAATTTCTAAGTGGCAGATCTGAAGATCCAACTGCCTTATTCCTTAGCTCTGATGGCTTCTGTTTGCCCTGAGGGTGAAGTCCAAACTCCTTGGCTTGTTTCTTTAGGCTATTCGGCAGCAAGACCCAGCCGCCATTGTGCAGCTCACTGCTTCCAGAGCTGCCATGCTCCAGAGTGCCAGGCACCAACTGGAATGCCATCTCCAATGAGCCAAGGCCTGCTTGTCCTTCTTCCCCTTACACCTTGCCTAACCCTGCTGAGTGAAATTACTGTTCTTCAGCCTCCAAGTCATGATCCCCTGTATTTCTGATGAGTGCCAAAACAGTGAATGCCGAAGAGAGTCTGAGTTGAGGCAGAGACAGAGAGACAGGGCCAACTAGACATGTATTCTGTGTCTTAATCTTGGACTTCTTCCACATTACCATGTGGTCACATCCCAAAGGACCCATTTCTTCCTTTTGTGATCAGAGGGTCAAGCAAGATAATTCAGGAAAGATTCAGAAATAACATTTGTTCCTGCCAAAATTGGTTGCATCCATACACAAAACATATGGAAAGCAACTTAACTATCATAAAGCTAGCTCAATGAGAAGAAATAATTGTAACAATGATAATGATTTTGAGTCCCCTTCTGAGGGGCTGCCCTGACCTCATGCCCTTTGGTACCAGGAGCCCCTTGTGGATGCAGAGAGTGCTAGGTTCCAGCAGGTACAGAACACCCTAAATCAGCAATATAAATCTTTTAGAAATGAGTGATACCGTTAGTTCCCCAACATCAAGAATCATTGGCATATTAAGCAAGAAGGTATAAAGGGCTTTCAGCAAATAAATTCACAATGATAAAATGTTGACTCGCCCAGGGGATTCTATGTTATTACCATTTGGGGGTTTTTTTGGCTCTCAAAGTTAAAGTGAAACTGCCAAGTACTCTTGGCTTGAGGCGTCTCAAAGGAAAAAAAAAAGCCACCAAATATGAATGGAAATGTCTCTATGATGGTGCATGGATAATTTAAGATAGGATGGAAAAGGTTCCATGATTCTAAATTGAGTAAAACAAATTTAAAATGCTTCTTGGTAGAGTAACTACTAAGATCTTAACAGAAAACAACAAAAAATAAACTCGTAAGATGGAAAGATGAAATCCGTGGACATAAACTTAAGATCTACGACGTTAAGTATGCAATCAAGAAACAAACTATAAGTAGAAGCTATAAAATGTGATTTTAATACATACTGTTCCTGTGTCCTGAGCCTCGATCTCTCAGCTCACCTTACACTGCCAAGACCATTCTATGCAAAGTTGTCGTCACAGAAAACATACAAGATTCCTATCTTTGCCTTGCAGAGCACACAGTGTAATTAGGGAGTAAAAACTAACACACTTGCAATGGTTTTGTGCCCAGTTCTGCACTGGCTGCTGAAAGCCTACTGGAAGTGACAGTGGAATCCGTAGATGGAAGCTGTCCGTCTGGGTGGGTAAAGCTGCAGGTAGGAGTTAAGATATAAAAAGATGGGAAGACACCGCCAAGGTGGCAAGGAGGAGGGAAACTGAGTCCTTCCACTTTTAGATCTCTGCCTTAAAGCACCACTCCCAGAACGGAAAGCTTCCTGTCATGAACACGGTGGAAACACAAAACTTACTGGAAAGATGTAGGCTTGTTTTCAGCACGTTTAGAGTTTAGGTGTTACTAGTAGTCACATAGGTGGGAAAACCCAAACAAACTGGAATATAAATATGTTTAGAAAGATATACAGAGATCATTGTGATATCAGAGAGAAAGACCCTTGACACACGGACACACACACACACACACACACACACACACACACAGAGTTACAGAGCTCAGAAGTAATTTTTCCCCAAAAGGGAGCAGAAGAAGACAGTGTTGCATGGAAGTCTCAGACATGATGCAAGAGGCAAGCTTTTGTGATCATTTCTGCTGCTAGGGTACGTCAGTGCCGGAAGACAGATTTGCAGTTAAAAAAAAAAAAGTAGCATTTGAAAGGTATCCATAAGGAAAACAATTTTAAAAAATTAATGAAGCTCTCTTGCTTTTCTCACAGGTACATCAGTATTCCTTCCACATTTTTATTTTTCTTCGGTTCCCTAATGTGGCATTTTTCTCATTTGACATTCTGCATGCATTTATGTGTGGAAAGACATGACACCTCAGAATAATGGAGATATCTAGAAGCATGTAACAGGGACAAAGAAGAAAGGAAAGTTTGAGGCATGATTTCAAGGCCGCCTTCTACATTCTTCGGACGAGCATGGGGGACCTGCCAGCCTTCTGCTTGGATACCTGGTTCAGACACTCGCGTTTGAGTGCAGAGAGATGAGACCGGATGAGCTGGCTCTCCTCCCAGCCCTGTCACTGCCTCATCTGGTTGACCTTGGTGAGTGGAGTAAATGTTCGGGCAACTTACGTGTTGAATGAGCAAGCTGGGCCAGTCAATTTCTTTTTGGATTCCCAAACCCAAGATGTTCTAACCCTACAATCTTAGAGCCGAGCTCAGGGTCTTGCTGAGGCTATGGGGAAATCCAGGAGAAGGACAACTCATACCTTCAAAGAGCAGGCGATCTTGTCCCCAACGTGAAGAAAAGTAAATGCCCAATGTGAAGACAGAACGGTTCAACAGAGCACGCAAATGCATAAAAAACAAGGACAGCAGAACAGTATAAAAGAAGTGCCCCGATCCTGTCCAGGGTGATTAAGAAGACCATGATGGAGTAGTTTAAGATGACTTTATGAAGGGGGGTAGATTTGAGTAAGAAATTAAAGAACTGGCAGGCTGTGAGATAGTGAAGGAAGAGGAGTATGCACACACATGTGCATACACACACTCTTATACACGTGCACACACATGGACCCACAATCAACCCCACAAGTGCCTGGCAGCTGTTAGACACACAAAGCCTTAGGATCACGGCTTTTAGGTAAAAAGCAGGTTTTCCATCTAAGTTTCCAGTCCCAACTGATAGTATCCTGAAAATACTTCTATTATCTTTTATCTATTATTTCATTCTTCAAGGTCTTGAGGGATGTTGATGTCCAAATCATTCTATACATTAAAATCCCTGGAGAGAAGAAATGTCCTATATTAGTTGTCCCCAAACTTTAGTTCTGTGGGCAGAGCATTGGGCCCGCAAACAGCTGGGGTAATGGGGAAATACCACGTCCAAGATTCAAAGTACACGCAGCATGACCTCCAGGGAAGGCCAGGATTCCAGAGCAGCCTTGTATCAAATGCCTATCAAAGGGATATCCAGTCTTTAATTAATGTCTCACTCTATTTTCCTAGGAAAAGCAAGTCATACGAACCAGTAAGCAACAAAGTCTGAAGAAGCTCAGGCTGGACCACAAAGGAATATCCCATAACAGGACTCCAATGAGGGTATACTGGATGAGGCTCACTGTGTCAGAGATCACTGTTCCATGTTTAGCTCAGTTATAAAGAAGGCTGAATTTCAAGGTCTCCAAGGTCTTTTCTATACTCAAGTTTTGTGTCTGTATGCTTGGGGCAAGTTGAATCACAATTATAGGCTCTTGCTTTCCTCGCAATGGATAGAACTGAAGATTCTCTCACGGACCATGAGAATTGCAAAAATATTTTGAGATCCATTAGTAAAAGCATTGAGTTTTTTAAGATACTCATTAAAAGGGGAAAAGATATCACACACAAAAATCAGTCCTTACAAAATAAGTTTGCCACAGGATTGCTTTCAAGTAGCTGTCCTACCCTGTTTTACCTGTGATGGTCTTTCACAATGCTGACTCTGTAGTTCAGTTAACAAAAATGCACTCTATATATCTCTTCAGGAAAGTACCTGCTGCTTGAAATGAGCTCCACCAGATTTTGAAGCCTAGTACAATATCCTGTGATGAGGAACCTAGAACATTTTGATTGATATCATCCACTGGCCCAAGCCGACTTATTTATTCTTTTCTTTCTTAGAAACATGCTGCTTCTTAGAATCACACAAACATGTGCACAGTACACTCTTCACTTTAAGGCATATGAAGTTTAGCCACTGAATTCTATACCAGCCTGGTCCGTTTTCTTGCTTCAAGTGTCTCTATTCCTTCAAAATGGTGCATATCTGGGCAACTCGTTCCCCAAGAGATACAAATTGCAGAAGACAATCTACCTATCCCAAATTTTATCTCTTTTCTTTTCCAGAGCAAGTGATTAGCCAAAGGAGTGTGCATGGAAAAGGAAAAGGAGAAAAAAAATCATTCCAAAAACACGACACTATTTTTTCCCACATTCTCCACTGTCGTTTTCTAACAAACCGTGAGAAGATATCATGACTTAAGGAAACCATGAATAATTGTCTAAATCTGTGAAGAGTTTTCTCTCTGAAAACATTAAACCATATCTAGGATATAAGGAGGCTTCTTTTAATGAATTATCCTGTTTAGACATGGATAAGGTGAAGGAGTTCTGGAGAAGAAGACAGGAATGTAAAGAATGAGAAGAAGTAGAGGGCAAAAGAGGTGAAGAAGAAAGACTAAGTAAGACACAGACGAGAAGGAAGCAGAGGGGATTTAAGACGGTTAGGGAAAAGTCGTCCTACTCCTTGTTCTCACTGTGGAGGAAAGTGAGCCCTAAAGGGAAGGGCAGGAATCGGAAAGTCACAAGAAGAAAGACGGAAAGAAGGAGAAGAGATGGAGGAGGGGAGGGAGCACACGCGTCTGGAAGCAGCCCCTGTGGGGACAGGGTCTAAGAAGTCCACAGCCCCGAGGAGCATATTCCTCTCTGCCTGTCACATGTGATCTTGCGTACATGACAGCACCAGCTATATTTAGTTCCAGCGTAACTCAAGTCACTAGTGTTCCATTGGGGCAGCTGCCACGCAGTCCCGAAGAGACATTCTACTACTTACTCTGGGATAGCGGTGCCAAGGGCCTGGGCCTTCACAGCTCCAGAACTCCACTGTGCTTATTTACAAAAGAGCAGCATTTTGAACATAACCAATACGACTATTAACACAGTCTGCTGTAGAACAGGACACCATTTTCAGAAGACCAAGGTCATTAATTCCAGTTCCCAAAGATGCCCCTTACCCCTGACCCCCGCAAGAAAATCGTGTCCCTTATCTTTTATGGTGTGTTCTCTCCTGAGAATTTCCCTCATTTTCTAGTCTTTACTTCAGCTCCTCCTAGGGCTCTGTGCTTTGGAAGAACACCTCTGGTATCTACTTAAGCATGCCCAGACTTAGCTGACCCATCAAAATCCTATAGATTTCCTCTGATGCCAGGGGAACATTGGCTCACTTCTACTGAAAAAAAAAATGCATTAGAGGGTTGGCAGGTTACCAGCTTGTATACCTTATGGCCAAGAAATGAAAACCCTGACTCTACACAGGAGAAGTGCTAAGTCTCGGAGTAGTTTAGAAAGTCAATAGTGCTTGACCTGAGTAATTATGAATTACTGTTATGAATTACGAATAGTAATTATGAATCATTGTTCTGGGTAGGGCATCCTGGTTAGATTGTATGGGACAAAATCACACATAGCTATTGCCCTCCCTCTCAAGGAGATTTGGTTTGATTTGTGCATACCACCAAACACACAAAGTAATACAGGGAATAGATGAATGGGTTTGAGAAAAATGCTGAGGGAAAGAAGATGCAGTTGGAATCTGGGAAGCTCGGGAAGAGTTTTCAGAGGGGGAGACTCCTTTCCTGAAGAATGACTGACATATTGATATGCAGAGAAGACAGAGGAGAGCATTCCAGTTGGAAGAGAAAAAAATCAGCAAAGATGTCCCTTATTCTTCGGTTGTGCATAGTTCGACGCTGTTGCAAAACCAAAGCTCCCAATCCTGCACCTTGACAAAAATCGGTAGATTCCCCATGATTAATTCTTGGAACAAAAGCCATGTGCACAAAGGTTTCTGCCAAGAAGCAACTTCCTTATCTACAAACCAGAAGTTAAATGCCCCTCTTCCATGAAACATGATTAGGAAAGGTAAGCAGAAAGTAGCTTAGAGAAAATCTGGGTCCTTGAAAGAATGCTGGTCTCTGCTGCAAAAACAAATTCAGGCCCAGTGACGCTGATGGGGGAAAATGATGGAAGTGCCTGCCTCGGTCTGAACTTTGACAAGAAGAAACCGTGGAGAATGGCGCACACCAGTCATTCCCGCCTGGCCAAGCGGCGGAAGTGAGGAGGCAAGTGCCAGGTGGGCGAAGGTGCTCATTTTAGCCAGAATCACCTCCTAGCTGTCTAATTCCTTTAACCTGGACTGGACTGAAGGGCCGAGAGAAGGGTATGAAATGGATCATCTCCACCTCTTTAGGGTATGAAATGGATCATTTCCAGTGGCCAGATGGTTCCCACAAACACATTAATAACTTTATATGCATGTCTGCCTGGAAAGGTAACAGTTTAACAACTACACTGTGGGAAATGCTCCTTTTGGATTCTGTGTAAACTGAATAAAAGACCAAAGAACTATAAAAAAAGTATGTGTTAAATTGTCCCCTTTCTACACCTCATTCTTTTTAGATGGTGAGCTCAATAAATAAGGCTAATATTTGGTTTTTAAAAAAAAGAAAAGAATACGTCCATACCTTCAGGACTATTTGAATATGGATGGTCCCAATGTTGAGAAATTCTGGTATACACGTGCATGTACATGCACACATGCGCGCGCACACACACACACACACACTCTCCTGAGTGGCAACGAAGTCAAGACTCCTGCAGAATATGGCTATGCAGTGACAGGGCTCATGTCATACTTCAACTGGATAAACCCCCAAATGCAGTCATACATCTGCAAGAAGTCCTTTTCTTCGAACTCCTCCAAAACAGCTTCCAAACACGTGTGATACTTTCTGTCTCATCTCCCATCCCCATCCCTCACCCAAACTACCACAAGAGCCTTATAATTCATTTCTGGTTTCCCTTCTATCCCTTCTCCATAGAGCTTCCAGAAAGACCCTTCACAAGCGACGGCAGGTGAATCTTGTTAATGGCAGGTGCAGGTGCCCCCTCCCTTTCCAGTCTCATCTCCTCCCACCGGATAACATTAGCTTACGTTATCACGTCATTGCGACGTGACATGACATCACGTCCTCTGCTCTGCACAGCTGCACGACGCTGACTTTCTAGTTCGGCAGCTTTGCCCAAGCCACCTTCACTCCCTCTCAGGGTCTTGGCACAGAACCTTCCCCTTGCCTTCCAGGCCTTAATGGCACCTTTGTTTCATAGTCCTCGTCAGGTTTGAAATTGTTTATTTACATTCTGAAGGTTTGATCGATGCCTCTCACCACTAGGGTTGCTCTAAAGATCCAGTCAGAGAATAGGGATGGAAATCCGTGAAGAATTGTTAAGCAGGATCTCCGTGGAAATCATTGCTTTTCCATAGCTATCTTTAAAGAATGCCCTGCCCTCAAAACAGAATATAAATGAAAGAGCAGTGTATCACTTTCCCCAAACGTCAAAAGGAAATGACTTCCAAAGCAGACACTTTTTTTTTTTTATGTTGGACCAAGACAGTAGCAGGCGGGACAAGGTGAATGATTAACCTTGGGATCTCCTGGCATTAAATAAAAACCCACTTCCCTCAGGCCAAGGGAGTCGCTGACAACAGCCAGCTAGAGTCTTGACCATGTCCCTGGTGCTGGAGCCTGTCCCCCGGACCCGACACACTTGGTTCCTACGGTGCCAGGGGCCAAAGGAGAGTAAATATTAACTGTGGAAGGGAATGATTAGTCGGTCGTGGACAGCTTTCCACGGTTTCAAAGGTGCTGACCTGGACAGGAGCTGAAAGGAAAGAAGATTGAGGGAGCTTGCCTGCAGGGCCGGCCATCTCCCACCTGCGTCTCCGGGCCTGCTCCACATCTCCTCTAACCTTGCTTTTTGCTGGGGATTCAGACCTCTGTGGGCGGCACAGTCTTGCTCCTTTACCCGGGCTCAGCCAAGGAGGAGCACCAGCAGGAGATGCAGGTGGGAAGGTGAGGAAAGCCGGGAGCATTACTTTCCTGGCTTCCTCCCTGCTGGGTGATCCCCAGACCAGCCGCACCCTTGACCCAAAGGCTCCTGTCAAGTATTCCCCCAGCACAGGCTGCTTATCTAGCTTATGCCCCTTCCCCAACAACCCTACATTCTCAGAACTGGTCCTTTCCATCCCAAGTCCAGAGCGATCCTAGCTCCCCTGAGCTATTACTACCCCTGGGACACTGCAGCCATTGTCGGTGGTTTCCCTACACCCAGCTCACATCTGGAGGCACAGATACACCATTGCAATGAGTGTCAGAGCACAACCGAGTAGAATCTGAGGAACTCAGGGATGTGCTTTTATGAGTGCCTGCATTTCTGTGATCTGAGGTGGCTGAGGGACGACAGTCAGGAAAGGCTTCCCTGAGAACCACGCCTAAGCTGACATCACATCTAAGCAAGTTTGGGTAGGATGTGGGCAGGAGATTAGTGGTGGGAGCACGGGAATCCCAGGAAGAGGGAACCACCTGTGCGAAGGCCCTGTCACACGTTGTTTCCCTCACACTCAACTGGCTCTCACACAGAGTCTTAAGGCTTGTTTCCACATTCGATTATTTAAGCATTTGTGGGGAACACACTTTGTCATTTTAATGGCTACACAGATATAAGATGTTAGTGGTAATAATAATCATGTTCATAAAATTCCTGGAGTGTCAATTTTACTTCTTGAATGTATCAATGCTTATCAGCCCAGACTTTGTCCACAGCACCCAGCACAAGGGCAACTATATATCAGAAGTCCAATAAGCATATTGCAATGGGCTAAATAAATGTTTACATTCATTGCCAATTCATACATGAAATTCCTAACCCGCAATGTGATGGTGCTAAGAGGTGGGGCTTCTGGGAGGTGATTCCCAGGTCACAAGGGTGGAGCCATCATGAATGGGATTAGTGCCATGCTAAAAGGTACTTCAGAGAGCTCTCTTGACCCTCCCGCCAAACAACGAAATGGCCACCCAGAAGAGGGGCTTCCCAGAGTCCAGCCGTCTGATGTCAGACCTCCAGACTCCAGAATTGAGAAATACATTTCTGCTGTTTTACGCTACCCACTCTATGGTGTTTTATTGTAGCAGCCCAAAGTAAGACACATACGCAACTGGTGGACTGGCTGCGGAGGGCAAAGCCTGGCAGCGACTGAGCCCGCCGCAGAGGGACCTCCCCTGTGCTCCGAGGAGGGTGCTTACGGTGTGCAGGTGAGCTGAGTTCCAGCTAAGTCTGAGGTTGACCTTGGACAGATCACACTTATCACCAGATAATGTTTGCTCAGGTCTCAGGCCCCAGGATAGGAGATAAGCGAGGGTTATTTTGGTCTGAACGCCTGGAGAAGAGCTGGGACACACATGGGGACCTCCGTTCCCAGGGTGACAGGTTAAATTCAGCCTGGCTGTGGGGTTTCATGCTGCCCAGTCCCCGTGAATATGCAACTCATCAAAGAAGGCCGGAGGTACCTTTGTTGAGAGTCCCAGATGCCTGATAAAATATGCCTTTTTCTGAAAGAGGAAGTGATAGTTTAGATTAACCTCTTTTTCTTTTTTTTTTTTTTAATGTCTTTTCACTTCAGCCTGTAAGTTAAATTCCTGGCTACCTCCCTATACCTCAGAGTGATAAAGAATCCAAAAAGGAGTCAAAGAGTCAACTTTCACTTTACCAGAAGGCCTTTTATTGTGCCAGTTAAAAAAAGTGAACTTTGGGACAGGAAGCCCAATGCAATCCATTTCTGTAACAAACCGCGACTCGGTCCCAGGGAGACACCACCCCTCTCTCAGGCTCGATTTTCTAATCTGTAAAATGAACGGCTTATGTTAAATGATTTATGAGATCCTTGGATTTTATGATTTTGAACTACATTTTTTTTTCCCAGAAAAATGTGTCTTCAAAGTCAATATGTTCTCACTGTTGTTACTTCTTGGGGGATAACATACCATCTATGCCCCCCAGAGGATTCTTATTGTGTGGTTAATGGGCCTCCTAAGAGGGTCTATGAATCTCTTGATAAAGCACGTATCATTTTGTGCCAATGTATATCTTTCCTGGAAAAAAGGTCCATGGCTTTTAGGCCCCATATATGGAGCCTATATATGGACACAGGTGTGAATACCCAGATGTTAGGGGAAGCATTCAGGGGAGACCAACCCCAGGTGCTGACACCTGGTGCCCATCCAACCATTGTGTGCTATGGATTCAGAGGAAGAAAAACCCCTGGGACCTCACAGTTGGGAAGATTTCAGGAAAAGGAAGGCTACTGATTTGGGATGGGATCAGGGGACCTAGAACACGGAAGGCAGACAGAGGCTGGGAACCCGGCACAAAAGTATAATTGTAGGTAAAATATGCTGTGTTCTTAATTAAAACAAATGACCAACACTGGCTGTGTTAATATAGCTCTCTCTCTCATGCGCGGGAGAGCAACACACTTTCTCCCACCAGCCTTCCGTTGCCCCAGCTCCCAGAGTTCGGGGTTCGAGGGAAGAACAGGGCTTGCTTTTGCAGCTGGGTGTTGGCCCCAGATTTTGCTGCTCCTCCTGCCAGGAGAACACTGGGAAATCCCGAGTCTCTATCAGCAACTCAGCCTGGATGGGGAGGCCCCACACCAGGCCGCTCAGTGGGTAGGGACAGGGGAATGCCGGGGACGTTTTCTCAGGGTAACAGGGAAAAATCCACGACAGCTCGGAGATTATGCGAAAGGGATCTCACTCATTGATTTCAAGGAAAATTTGAAACATATAATGGCAGAGTGGAAGTCACGCCATATACAGTTAGTAATATACCCACGTGAGAAAACATGAGCATGGGTCACGTAGAAATTGAGTCTTTGGACTTACGACTTACAGAGTATACGCTATTACTCAAAAGTTGAAACATACATGAGGCAACTCAGAGCAAATATGCTGACATATGGCATTGAAACCAATATGTCAACACTCATAAGAAAACATCTATAAAAATAAAGTCAACCACATCTCTCTTTACATTTAGGCCACAACTAAGACCACTGCTGAGCATCCCTGGTTAAGTATTAACGCACACCAGGATCTGCCTGTAACCTGTTTGTTAAGGTGCACTGCACCAGCTAATTAATACATCACTGGCAGATCAAGTTCAGGGAACAATATTGAGCAAGTGCATTCCTGAGGCCTTATTTACCCTCTTTCAGCGGGAGGAAGTTCAGAAGAAAAGTCCAGAGAAGGAGAAAGAGAGGAAATGAAAGAGGTGATCATTTTGCCATTGTAGAACATCCCAGAGTGTACCGAAGTGGAGTGTGTGTGTGTGTGTGGAGTGGGTATGCATATGTGTCGGCCAAGTCCTGAAATCATGCCATTTGAGGAACAGTTGAAGGAGTCTAGACAGGGAAAGGCTGCATGTAAAAAAGGCTACCATAACAGCCCTCTGTCATTCGTCGGACTGTTGGCTGACCGTGGGCAGAGACAATGCTGTCGTGCCTGCCACCCCACTGTCTGGGACTTATATTCTTCATCTATAATAGGAGATGCCTGGTTCTCAACTCCTGCTGCAATTGGAATCGCAGGAAGAGCTTTTAACCAATACAGATCCTGGGCCCACCCCAGATAAGAATCTCTCCAGGTGGGAAACTAGCGTTGGTGTTTTAATAGCTCCCGGTCACCCTAAGGCACACTCAGAAGTGGACGAGACTTCCTCTTGATTATCGCCAGGTGTCCTCCAGTGTGACATTCATGAACTCTTCCAGCTCTGAAACTGCACTTAACTCCGTCATATATAATGATCATCCATGTCCTCCGTGGCCCTGGGAGGAATCAGAACCCTGGGGGAAACTCGATCCATAAACTATTGATGTTTGCTTTTCAAATACTCAATAAGTGAGTTCACCGGAGCCGGCTAGCTACTAAAGCCTGTGGAAGGTGAGTTCTACTGTAGAGGAGCTGCTCGGGTCTTGAAACAGGACATGTTTGCTCGGACTTTTAGTACATTTTTTACCAGCTTGGTTACGCTGTTTTCCACTGACAGCGAATTAGAAGCGCAAATTGGAAGGTGGGTTTGGTGAAAAAACTGCTTATGTTTATTAACAGCTGAAAAAGGAAGAACCAGCATCCTGACAGTGAGATGGAAAGCTAAAACACTGTCAACCACAGCACAGGGCTCGCTGAAAATTAGACTGGGAACATTTGTTATAAAGGCAAATGTTCCGCTTATCTTATCTGCATTACTAACAATTTGGAAGAGAATTGTTCAGAGTTCAGAGAACTCTATTGAACAGGGCAAGGGGTTGTGTGTGTGTGTGTGTGTGTGTGTGTGTGTGTGTGTGTGTGTATTTGGTGGTTTTCTAACCAATGATATCAATCTTTCAAAACGTGTGGGTCAGTACAGAGTGTGGTGTATTTGTCTCGGGCATTTCATTGTATTTATTTTTTAAATTTTATTTTTTTTTGAGCAAAAGAGTGCACGTGAGCAGGGGAGAGACACAGAGAAGAGGAGAGAGAATCTCAAGCAGACCCCATGCTGTCAGCACAGAGCCCGATGCGGAGCTCCATCTCAAGAAGTGTGAGATCATGACCTGAGCAGAAATCAAGAGTTGGACGCTCAACCAACTGAGCCACCCAGGTGCCCCTAGGCATTTAAAAAATAGACCTGCTACCTACAGCCTGCTCCACATCAAAATCGCTCCCCAGTTTCCCACCGGGTCGTGTCATCCCGGGGTATAACCAATAAACAACTTCAGAAAAGCCCAGAGTCTGCAGGTGGGCAGACTGAGACACAGAAAGGGGACACCATTTCCCCTGCCACTTGGAGTCAGCGACTCTCTATTTCTAATAAAATCTGTAGTGAATAAAAGGAACCCAGGCCAGGCCATGAGGAAAACCTGGTTTTAAGTGTACTTAAGGAGCAGTGCATGAAGCACAGAACTTTAGGGACCGCTGACATCATGGGGCTCAAGGATGAACCTGCGGCTGACCATCCAAGAGACCGCACATGGTCTTTTAATAATCACGGTTAGTGGTGGCGCTTTCATAAGCCGTGGCATTCCAAGAAGGGAAAGAGAGTGGGTGGGAAAACAGCAAGGGGACTGTGAGAAGATTCACTGGCATACCAGTAAAAGACCATGGCAAGCGGTGACATTATTCGCAGTAACATCTCCTGATACGACACACTCTTACTCTAGATGTATTGCACCTAAGTAAAAGTGACTTGCTTCCTGCAGCAGGGGAATCATGTGTATTTTTTGAAACCAGAGGGTCGGGCCTCTGCTAAATCCGGAAAAGCCATGATCCTCCAGGGGAGCTGATTTCTGCCTATCATATGAGTTAGAAGACCTTGTACAAGTTCATCTACGTTTCCTTGATTTACAACCCAAGGAATGTATGACGCGTAAATCTTGGATCCTAAGAAACATTTTGCCTCCCGTGGTACATCCCTAAAAAACTGAATCAGGATCCCAAGACACATCCTTCCTCAACATTGTCTACTTGAGAACAACGCCCGAAGTGGATATGAAGGTAGGGGGACCAGAAAATGCTCTATTTTGGTGACTTTAAAAACTAATGTGGCGTGCCAGACGGAAGGAGCACTGGATATGAACGGCCTCGCAAGGAGGGGGATATGTTTTGGCACCTGTCACCTTCAGCAAGTGACTTTCCCCCATCCGGGCTCCCATCTCCCCTCTAGAAGATGAGCAATTTACTGGAAAGTCTCTAAGGCTCCTTCCCTTCACCCTGGTAGCCTGTGGTTTTCCATCTCATTGCCTCCAGGATCCTCCCCAATTGTGCGCAAGTTCAAACCTTCCCGGAAGCCCCCTTATTTTTCCTAACCCCTAACACTTCGGCCTGGGTGTTGGGAAGCCGAGGTTCTAATCCCAGAACTGCCTCTTGTTGTTGAATGCTGTGAGCAAGTTCTTCGTTAATCTAGAGGACAGACAAAGCTGTTTCTTAACACATCTCAAATTCAGTCCTAAAACTCACTCCAGACCCTGCTAAAGAACATCTTTTTTTAAAACTGTTGTACCCGCTACAGGGGAGTGCGTTTTAGAAAACGCGGTGCAATGACTGCAGTCGTAGATATTTTTGCAGAAGAGCTCAAAGGAATTGCAGCTGTGTCCTGAGAGAAAGGCGCTGTGCCTTGGCCACTCCCCCTCCTGTTCACTGCTCCCCTCTTCACACTCTGCAGGCTGTACTGTGATCTTGATACTCACCTGCCAACCAGCTCCAACACAAACCGCCTGGTCGCAGTGGTTGCAGAAACCAATAAAGTGGCCAATAATTCACAAATAGGTCACCCCTTGCTACCTGCCTAAGAATTAAACAATAATTTCTCTTTACAATAGACACTCTGCTCTGCAGGTACCCCCTGAGCTAAAAATAACATCTTTCTCCACAATCCTGTGGCCCACAGGATTTAGAAGCTAAATCCAGAGAGAGGGAGAGAGAAACAGAGAACAGAGAGAGGGAAACATGCCATGAATCCTAAACATTTTCCTAATTGGATAATTAAAGGAGCTACGGATGGTAGTTGAAAGCCGAGATTCCAGTAAGCACGCCACCACCTATTTTGCGAGCTGTGTGGCCTTGGCTTGATCTCGCACCCTACCTAGGCTGTTTGTAAGATTATAGATTTTGAAACCTAGTAGGAACCCTTAAAAAGTTACCCAATCTACTGCTTCTTCAAACTTTTTCATGCATAAGAACTACCTGGAGAGTTCGACAGAACACATTGCTGGTCCCAACCATCCGTCTCTAATTCAGTAGGTAGAGGGTGGGGTCCAACGATATGCATTTCTAATGAGCTCCCAGATGCTGCTGCTGCTCTCTGGGCCACACTTTGAGAAGCCCTTGGCAGTGACGGTCGACCAGAGCTAGAAACGTGAATTACCTGAGGCGGAGCACTGAGAACACGCCAAGGCCCAACGTGTTCTTGTAAATCGGACCAATCAGACCGTGTAAATCAGAATCTCTGGGCCCGCAGCAGTGGTGCCTAGATTCTTAACAAACTCTGCAAATGATCTCCACGTGCAGCGTAGGTTCAGAGCATTAAGTCCAGTCCCCTCCTTTTACAGATAACCAAACAGGTCCAGAGGATCAAGCGGTATCCGCTTTCACACCTGCGTGTACAGAATGGGAAGCCTGGGACACTAAACAATTTGGAGATCCCAGTCTTTAATTTTATGGTCCTAATAGTATAGAGCTGCTGGTCTGCTTATCTCCAATCCCATCACACCCAAATAACGATGGCCCGACAGACACTGCAAGCTAAGGGGGCTTTCTTTGTTTGGCCGCCCCAAGGAAGCAGAAGGACTCAAAGAGGACCACTCATTGTTGGAAAGGCTCTGAGCATTCTTCAAGCTGGCCTCTGCGTAGTTTCTAAATATAACAGGCAGTCAGACACTCTGAATAACTCTTGGCTGACTTGGCTTCCCTGGGATAAACTTTTTTTTTTTTTCCTCTCTCTCCTTAGATTATGCTACACCAGGAATAGAGCCCTAAGGGGAGAAATTCCTCTTCAAAGTCAGAGCAAGATAACACTGTGTGTGGTATTCAGGTTGTTCTCCTTTGGAAGGAGAAAAAAAAAAGGTGGGAGGCAAACTTCTAACATCAGCCAACATCAAAACGATATTCATACTCGATACGAGTGGTGTCCATGGAGAGGAGGCAGTGCGTGAGGGGGAAGTAGTCAGGCAAAGACAATTAACACATCCCGGTGCCAGGCTGGTAGGGGGGAGGAACACGGGCCGCAGGTTCCGGCGCTCCAGGTAGCAGTGGGCAGCACAAAAGTCCGTGTGCCAGCAGGCACTGGCAGCTGTCCCCGTGTCGGCTCGGCCGTAAAACACTCAGAGCGCAAGTCGGGTGCACAGCTTGCTCCCTGGGTGGTGGCTCAGGTACAGCTCTGGCCATTTCTCAGCCAGACGGCAGAAAATGTACCTTGTCCTCCGGCTCTTGCTGCTCCTTCTAGCTGGGGAGGAGGGGGGGAAGATTCGATGTGACCTAAAAATTGCCTGGAACACATGCAGACATTCGTATCTTCTCTTTCGCACAAATATAAAACATTTCCTCCTTATTTCAGTGCAAGCCAAGCCTCTCTATTTTACAACATGGCAATATATTTAAGTATTGGAGTTGGATGGGATACTGGTATCACCCAGTCCCGACCTTTCCCTTTACAGAAAATAACATTGTAAAAGGTACCATTTATTAAGCACCTTCTATGTATCAGGCACATTATACCCATTAAATCTAATGCTCCCCAAATAAACAGTGCCTTACAGAAGATGGAGCAGAGTCAGAGATGAAATGATTCCCCCCAATCTGCAGGGCTACAAGTGTCAGAGCCAGGTTGCATATGCAGGTTTCTGACTCCAAATGGATGTCCTTGTCCACAGTTGGGGAGAGGAGGAAGAAGCAAGAGCGAATGGTTTCCTGTCTCCCCCACCCATCACATTAGAGCAACTGACACACCCACCTCAGTTGACGTCACCCCATGCTTTTAGAGACTGGAGTCAAACTTTATTTAGAAATTCTAAATTTCTCAGTGTCCACAGAAGAGTTTGTTAGCTATCTCTTGCCCCCAGAGGAAAAAAAATAAATAAAACAATGTTTCAGTTTCAACCCTAGCCAGGGAGAAGCCCAGGTGCTAGCAAAACAGAACCCAGGAAAACATATGGGCAACCAGAGGGCACTTCTTCTCCGTGGGAATTTCTCCAACAGGCTGAAAGCGCAAGGGAACAATGCTGCAGGGGAGGCGCGGAGACCCTGGCTACGGCCCCCGCCCCTGGAAGATGCAAGTCTCCCCCAGGGCTGGTGGGGGTGCCGCGAGCAAAGCACTGATGTGCACGTGCACAACTATGCACAGAGGTATGGGGGGGGGGGCTCCCCACAGGATGTCCTTCTCCCATCTTTCTTCCTTATCTCTAAAATACGGTTTCTCAACCGCTGCCATTGTGACATTTAGGACTGAATCATTCTGTGCACTCTCGGATAGTTAGCAGCATCCCTGGCCTCTACCCACCCAGTCGTGACAACCCAGAACCTCTACAGACACTGCTGAAACATCTCCTACTGAGCAGGGAGCAAAACCACCCTGAATGTCTTAAGCTGCCAACAGATATAATAGGAAAAAAAGTTCACTCAAAGGGGTGTGTCTGAGGTCCTCTTGAAGAAGCTGAAGATTCATAATCTTCATATTCTCATCAGAATTCACGTATTTTCTACTGTGAAACATAAAAAAGCAAAGTCGCATACTGAGCATCTCAGTGGTCTGATGTCTGATGGCCGAGTCTCCTATCTTCTTGGTAGCTCCAGGAAAGGCCCCCTCTCTATCCTGTCTTTCTCCACCAATCCCGCCAGGCCTGCCTCCAGGGCAACCAGTTCCTCAGAATCTCTGTAGCCCATTGGCAACCTTGAACTAACTCCACAACAGGCAGGTTCCTCACCAGCTCTGCTCCCTTGGTGCCCTCCGCGTCTGCAGTGGTACTTGGCACATACTAGGTATTCAGTCTTTCTGAAAAAAATACACTACTGAATAAGCAAATATTATGTTTGAGGAAACAAATGCTCTTACAGCTTGTCTAGGCCATACACTTCTTCAGAGTACTTACTCTCCTTCAAGGGATGTTCATTTTATCTCACCCTAGAAATTGTAAATTTCTCTGAGGCAAGAAGTTCTAGGCAAGCAATTCTCAACACCGGCTGCATACCTCTTGAAAACCTCAGTATCCAGCTAGCACCCCCACACCAACTAAACAGACTCTCGGGGGGTCAGATCCAGGCATCCTAGGTCGTAAACCACCCCCCTCCTCCCCGGGGATTCTGCTAAGCAGCCAGTGTGGAGAGCCTACACCCTACTGCTCTGTGAATGAATCGTGGGAATCGACTTCAAAAAGCACAGAGGAGGCTTACATGCACTGGGGATGAGGCTGCCCATGTTAACTAAAACAGCAAAGTTCTCAGCTTGTATGTGGCTTTATAGCGTCTTATATGATCACACTGGCTATTATGGATCAGAAATTCTGCTTGGCTTCGATTAATCAAAATGAAAAAATTAATGAATGATTATCTAATAAATACCTTCTGCTCAGGAAACTAAATCTTTGTAAACATGAGTTCATGTGGGACTAATAAGTTGGATGCTGTAGTACTTAGACTTGCCTTTTATCTTTCCAAATGCCTGGTAGAGGGAAAGAACTGAATAGCACTTGCTGATGAGCACACGGATTCAGTTGAGGATTCGTTAATATTACTATCACCGTGTTGTTGTTTAGGTTGAGCCCAAAGTACTCAAATTCCCCCTTCTGGAGCAAAAATAATCAAAGAAAAAATGACAGTGGGATACGTGGCTATTTCTTCCACATAAAACACAGGCTGTTCTTCCTGCAGGGATCCTAGAACTGTCATCCGGGCAGCAGCTACCAGGACTCAAAGGAGAAGGGAGAAAAATCTCCTAATGGGTGGAGATTTGGTCTGAAGAATAGATCTTGGTAAATTACATCATTCCTGGGTTTGTCCAGCGAACTGGATCACACAGCTTGCCACACAATAACTTCTGCCTCTCCCGGGGCCAGCAGAGCAGCCCCTGGCAGGCCTTATCAGTAGGAATCAGTGTGGAAAAGTACTTTCTGAAATAAAACTAACATAAACCAGGCGTGTCAGAGTTGGTTTTGCTAAATTTCAGGAATGTGGGAGGAGTTAGTTTACTATGCATACAGGTTGGGACAGACTCAGGCTGCTAAAATCCCACTGTCCATCCTACTTCCTTCTTCTCTGTTAACAGATAAGGATGGAGAATCACCAGAAAATCAAATCTTCTGTTTGTTTCTGAAGGAGACAAGCAGAGAAAAACAGGAGCAAGAGAGCAAGGAGGTGACGGGCTGCTGCCTGAACATGAGCCTCGGGGTGGACAGAGAGAGTGAAATGGACACAGTCCATGGCAGACAGACTCTGCTGAGCGGCTCCCGACTTTACTTTCTGGAACGACACTAGACCCTGCCCTTTTCTCCCTACATCCTCCAATACACTGAATGAAGTCAGACCTAAGAGAGCATGCTTGTACTTGCTGAAACACACAGGAAGGAAACATCATTTCGAGAACTGGATTTAACACAGCTTTACATTTTTGAGCCTTAGAAACGTTGAGTTGGAAAGCATATCTCGATCATTTTGTCCTTCATTTTACAGAGGGAAAATGAAGCAATGGGGTGTTAAATGATTCCTTTCAAGTCCCAGAGCTATTTTTGGTAAAGCAGGGAAAACTCCATGCTTCCTTTTCTCCTCTTATCCACGGTCACTTAAAAAAATATGTATATCTGTATCTATATCTATATATGACTGATCACTTTAGAGCCAATGGACAGAGACTTGCTTAGCCAGCGATTGGCTTTAAACCACAAGGAAAATAAGTTTCTTGAGCTGAGAGTTGTTCATATGTTTAAATGATCACTTTTCTGACTGGTAATTTTCCTAATTAAGTTAGTGTGGAGTGCTTGTCTTTTCCATAAACAATTCCACTCCCTTCTTAGGAGTGTTTCTAGCAGAACTAATAACAACGTAAGGGAGCCCACATATTGCAAAGAGGAGGTCTTAAAGCTCCACAGAACACTGTGGCTTCTGGGCACTTGTTCCCTTCACTCTGCTAATGGCTCAGCCATCTAAAGTCGTACCTTGAGACCTTCCATAGGATCCTCCTCAAGAGGAAACACAGAGGCCCGGCTTGAGTAGCTCTGCCAGTGAACACGCCAGCTGCTATACGGTGACATCATGACTTGAAAATGCATCGAAAATTCTATGCTGTCCCCTAAAGTCCGTGGGTAAGTCCCCAAGGATATATCTTTCCCCTACCTCTATCTTTGCTGCTGGGGGAAGATACTGCAAAAGGAGGCAGCTTCCGTCCCCTCTGCGAAAGAGGAGGGGTACCATTTCCACCAACACGACTGGCTTTTCCGAGAACCAGCCAGAAACTAAGATTCTACGTTCCCGAGGGCGAACTACTTTCCGTAGCTGGAGGGTTTCTGTCCACCCAGCATCATCTGGGAAGTTATCCTCTGGGGCTGCATTTTATCTTTGATCTTTAAAGCATAACTCAGACCCTGTCTTGAAAACAAACTAAACAAACAAACAAACAAACAAAAAACCCAAATGTATACAAGTCCAAATGAGTGAAACAAACAAATCAGAAGAAATGTTCGTGTCTTTTTTCCTTTCCATTCTTTTCTTAAAGAAGGATTTTCCCTCACTATCTTTAAATGGCCAATACCTAAAGCGTTAGTGTTTATTTTTGAAGAACTGACTTCCAGAAAAACTCAGTTTCTACATATATTTTCAGTAATTCACCTGTTTCATAAAATGAGGGGTACCCATCCTCAGGTTGTCTACCACAAAAGTCCACTTAGTTATGTATTTGTTGGAGTGTTCTGGGGCTGGTCTCAGTTCCATCTTCAACTCCATGGCATGTTTTTGAGAGGGAAAGCAGTGCCTGTTTGTGGAGATTCTGAAAGCACTTCAGGCTGACAGGTGCTATATAAATGAAATATCCTTCCAATTATTGCTACTGTACTATATCGAATTAAGCTATATCACCATAACTAAGGAAACAAGCCTGCCTACACAGCAGTGCCCTTTCTCGTCCTGGCACTATTCATGTTCATCTCCTCATAAATAAAATCATTCCTAAAGAGAAATCTAAATTACCTTCAAAAGCATTATTGTTCCGTATACATTACTACACAGCATCATGATTAAATTGACAGGCCTTCAAAGTCTGTAAAGGATTCCCAGGTAACAGCTCAAAACGCTCTCCCTTATTGGTACCCAAAGTACCTTTCATCTGCTCCCCTAGCGGATAGACAGCAAATTTGAGAGAAGAATCAAAAACTGAAAGCTATTGACAGCATGACAGGAGCATCAGCATGACAGCTGATGGAGAAGATCACATTTCCCCAGACAAACTCAATTGCTTGAGTAAATCAAGTGAAAGTCAATACATCTTCTCACTCCCCTGGTCCCATGTGGTCCTCCAACTCTGTGCCACTAAACTTCTTATTGGTAGGAGGGGGGAAGAAGGAAGTCCCACACCTTCAAGGGACAACTGACTGATGCCAAAGGAAGTCTGCTTTCTCCCATGGATAGCTTCTCTTTGCCAAACAGAGTTGATATGGTCTTAGAGCTGGAAACACATGCTCTTCTCCCTGTAGGTCCTACATGGGGTCTTACACTTGCCTGCTTCTGTTGGTCTTTACCATGAAGGCTTATTTGTAAAAAACTCTGATATCCAAGTTCCATATGGTGTATCTGTCTTTTTGCTTTGGCCAATGACTTCCGCTTATAACTGTATAAACAGCACAGTAGTGCCATAAATAAGGGGTATGGAAAAGTATGTAATTCTAGGGGGAAAAAAAATCAAAGAGCCCTAAAATCACATGTTTACATTTCTATATGTGCTAGAACTTGGGTCTAAATCTGGGCTGATATCAATATTAACCCAACAAGTCTGGGAGACACATGTTCTTATGAGTCAATAAGCATGTATACAGGGAAAATCAAGGAGGTCAACTCTGTAGCTTTTAAAATCTTTGGAAGAGACATTGAGTAAGAACTTTTCAAATACTGCATTTCTAAGGAAAAGGAGGTGCTCTGTCCCAGACAGGAAGGTATCTTAGAGACCGGAAATGGGATGAATGGGCATATCTCTGCAAGATCAATAGTGGGACTGATAGACAACAATGCTCCAGGGAAATAAGTACTCCACGGAATATAGAGCTATACAAGGTCATTTGTAAAAAGAGGGGAAAACTCTTGGGGGGGCGGTGAGAAAAAAGAAAGAACTAAGAAGTGTTTAATTTGCACAAAGAGAGGTAATATTTTGATTTAGGGTGAGAGTTATTGGACAATACTTCTAGGAGAATGACAATGTTCTTTCAGTTAGGAGTAGGTCAAGCTCACAAAATCCAAGGTGGCAAAACTCTGGCATGTCACTAAAGACATAAGAGAAAAGAGAAAAGACTTGTCCTTTTACAAAATCATACTCAGCCTTAACTGGAAATGTCATTGCTGTTGGGGACGTTCTATCTCAATAAAGAGATAACAAAGGGGAAAAACCACAACTAAAATCAACGAGGAGGAGAGGGGACAATGGTCTTAAAATGATAGATCAGTAACATTTGGTCTCTACAGGGAAGTTGAAGGCTGAGTGAAGATTCAACAAAGTCCAGAGACTGGGAAGTCAAGAAACATGGCCTTGCTCACCAACTCTCAAAAATTTGCATCCATAGGGAATCTCCTTAATGCCCAAAAAGAGAAGACATAGGGCAAACAAAAGGCCATTTGCTTCCCACAGCAGTGAATAAAATATACAATTAAGAAAGAGGTAACCTAATCAGTACTCAACTCTGTCCGATCCCCAAAAAAAGTTCCAACAAACTGACAGATTCACGGTGGATGCCCAAGGAAAACTAGGCCATCAAGGAAATATGTGTAGTGGTGACTGGGTGGCTCAGTCTGTTGAGCATCCCGCTCCTGATTTCTGCCAGGTCATGACCTCACAGTCCCAGGAATAAGTCCCGCGTCTGGCTCCGCACTATGTGGATGCTTGGGATTCTCTCTCACGTTCTCTCTCTGCCCGTCTCCCACTTGTTCTCCCCCACCCCCAAAAAATAAATAAACTAAAAAAAAAAAAAAAAAGGAAATATATATACTGTAACCTCTGAGTCTGACTTTAGAGGGAACAGCCATGCCCTGGCAACTTCATGTGTTTAATATCTTACACATAAAGCCCTCTGAGCTTCTGTCAGAGAGAAAATCTCTGCAGTTTGACCGGGAATCTAACCCATATGTCACTGTTTATGTTCTCTCGCAAGTGTGTGTGCATGATGGTGTGTATATATTTTAAAATCCAAACGTCATCAATAAAAACTATTGAAAGTGCTCCTAAAATAAGCTTCCTTTAAAAATGAGTTAAAACAAATATGGGATGATTGATGTTGAATATACAAAGCACATAGATTATAAAGTTCTGTTATCATAAGCTAAACGGTAGAAGCCTCAGGGATTTCCTCATTTCCCTTAAGAAATGCATTCAGTTTCACATAAATGCCTCACGATCATTCTAAATTTTATCGGTAGTCATCAAGAACTCCCAGGTATAATATGCATATATCTTGGCTGCATAATATCAAGTGGAAAGAATTGTACAGGAGCAAAGAGTTGGAATTCTGGTCCTAGGTCATTCACACCTTGACTATGTAATCTTCAGCAAGTTGCTGAATTTCCCATAAGGTGTTTATTTTCGTCAACAAATATTAAGCTCCTATCATGTGCTAAGCACTGTTCTATAATACAGACCAGGAAAAAAACTCTACCAAAGCATGGAAAGCCAGATAATGTAAACAAATAATCTTCACAATTCAGGCGGCAATAAATACTCTGAAGGAAATAAAGCAGGTCAGTATGACAAGGAATGACTGGGCCATAGGGACTCTAAGTGGGAGAATATGCAAAGGCCCCTCTGAGGAAGTGGCATGGGAGCCCAACTCTATGACAAGAAGGAGCAGGTCATGTAATGGCAGAGAACAGTATTCCAAACAGAGATAATAACAAGTACAAGGCCCCTGATGAAGGTCTAGGCTAGGTCTATTTAAGGAATAGAATGGTCAGAAGAAGTCATAAAAATCATTCATTGGCCAACCTCTCTAAAGAATATTGTGAGAATGAATGAAACAAGATGGGTAAGCCCTTGAAAAAATTTAAAGCACTCTACCAAATAAAATGAATTATTAGAACCAGCATACTATGAAGAATAACTCCTTTCCTCCATATTATATCTTTAGGAAAGGTTAGAATTATAGTTCCTTTCATCCATGTCTCTCAAAACATAGTATTTAGATCTAGAGGGAAGAGTCCGACCCATTTATCTTCCAGATCAGAGAACAAAGACGCTAACTTAGCCAAGACCATGTCAGTGGCTTTCTAGGAAGCAGCCCATCAGGCCAGGGTGCCCCACCCTCACCCCTACATCGGACTGCTTGAACAAAACTGCCCACTTCTTTTCTAGGAGTGATTAATTTTACTACAAGAAATCTGCAATATAAGCAAAATAAACCAATTGCCCAAGGTTTAATGTAAACAACTGGTGGCATTAGCACCATGGAGATAAGAATTTGAAGTCGCAATAAGACTTGACTCTAGACTCACCACTTACAGGTTTTATGACCTTGGACAAATAATTTTAAACTCTCCAAGGCTTTAGGTTCTGCATTTCAAGTTGAAGGATAATGGAGATGTCTTTCTTCCCTATATTATGGAATTCTGAAAGGACCAAATACTCTACTTTACATGAAAGTCTAAAGAAACTTTAAAGTACAACAGAATATCATTACCCTTGTCATTTTTTTCCTTTTTTCTTTTTTTTCCTTTTTTATTTTTTTGGACTTAGCCTCTCCTTAGGTCACTGTCCAGCACTGCCGCTGACATCCAACCATGTAGCACAATCACCACTACCTTGGACCGATCTTGGGAATACCCTTCTATTTTGTGAGTTTAAAAAAATGCCTCCGAGGAGCTCTGTGAACACTTGATGGTTTATGAAATCTGCCTCATGGTTAACTTTTCACTGATTTCCGCTTCATTTGAATCCCACTGTGAGAGAAGCAACCACAGATTACCCTGGAAATACGCCTTCCTGGGTGAAGACCCAGGATTCTGCTGAAGACAAGCCATAAGACCCTGGGCAAGTGTCCGAACTTTAGGCTACCATTCACATAGTGTGTTTTCATTCTTGGAATGTGCAGAACACTTATTATCTGCCCACCACAATGTGCAAGATATCTCCTATTTGTTGAGTTTCCCAGAGTGTATGGAACAATTTCAAATCCATTATTTATTTGATCCTTTGAATAACCCTGGGAAGAGTGAGAACAGAGATGAGGAAAGCAAATTTACAGAGGAGAAAATGGAGGCTTTTTGTGCTTATGCGACTCGTGGAAAATCCCAGAAGTCTGACTAGTCTGACTCTAAGTCTAGTGCTCTTTCAAGTTTACTGAGACTCTTTCAGGTAAGGATCTAGTGAGGATCAGATGGAGTCATGTATATGAAAGCCTTTAGGGCTTCCAAGATATAATTATCCTGAGGACAAGGTGGTTATGACATGCCATCTTCCTTTGTCTGTTGTGGTGTCTGCCTATCTAGAGCATAACCAAGTGGAAGAGGAGGGACTGGTCCCAGGCATTTCTGCTTCTCCCAGGACATCTGGAAAAGCACACAGTATTCCTTTACCCATCCTGGTGGATTGGCTGTCTGAGCTTAGCCCAAAAGATTATCGAGCTTTCTCCACTGGAATAATACCAGTCCTTTAAGAAAGGAGCCCCCTCTGGAGTCCCAATAGGAGGGAAAACAACACACCCAAACTAGGCGATTTCCATACAGTGATGAAACTTTATTTGAGTTAGCACTCTTGACAGGGCCTTCCTTTCTGTTTCTTCCTTACTTTTCTCTCCTTCCCCTATGAGGTAGATAAATATTTTAAAAAGAAAGAAAGTTGTGTGCTCTTTTGTTCTGTCTGATCTACATATTGGAACCAAAAGGCTGTATTTTTTCCCCCAAAGCAGTCATGTTGGCCAAGGAGCAAAAATGCATTTCTTTAAAAAAAATAAAAGGTTATTTTACATGTTGTAAATACCAGGAAATTCTTAACAGGATGTGAAAGTTCAGGTCTTGTTTTTCTTTTATCCCCTTTCTTTCTCTTTAAGGGAGAGAAAGAAGAAAACAAATCTCCCTATAATGGAATCCCTTCTTTCTGCCTATGCCCTGCTGGAAGCAGCCTGCCCGTCTAAGTGGCTTCTAATGTTCTGGTTGAGGTCGTCCTGCATTCCTAAAAGCTACTTCATTTTCCCTAATCCCTTAGACCAGAAGGAAATAATGCAATACCCCATGATAAAGTGGTCCTGGTTTTCTGACATCCCTCTAGCAAAGGACATTTTATGACAAACTCAAAATGCGGAGGGTTGCCAATAGTAAGGGATGTGTCTGATTTAAACAGTATTACAGTGCCTTAAGTCACAGAATTACCCAAACTGGGTATTTAGTAGGCTTTCTCCAGTCCAACTTCTTCATTTTACACTTGAAGAACCAGAGTATCAAGAAGCCACGGTGTGGCCTCACTTGCTCACTTCTCAGAGGCAGAGGTGGGGTGAGAACCCAGGCTTCAGGTTCAGTTTTCGGCATTGTTTCCTTCTCCCTTGCATTCTGTCATGTACCTCATTTGGATATCAAAGGAAACAATAATGGGAAAATTCTTTCAAAAAGATGTCTAATGAGGAATTCCGCATTTCTTGATTCATTCATCAATTTGGCAAACATTCACCGGGCACCTTTTATGCCAGAAATTATGCTAGGCAATGGGGGATGCATGAGTGAAAGTGATGTGGCCCCTTCCTGCAGCGTGTGGGTGTGTGCGTGCGTGTGCACACATGCGCAATTGTCTCAAGAAGTACACCTTACCATTGTGGCTTTAGTGATTTAAAAAGGGAGCACATGAAAAACTATCAGAGTGGGAGTGGTGCCAATTAGAACAATGTGGGCCAATTCTTTTGTGTCTCTAAGAATTTTCAGTTAGGTGAGCATATCTCTCATAGCTACCTTTATTAGCTCCAACCCATTCTCCACATAACAGACAAAACAATCATTGAAATAATTAACTGAGGTCATGGCGTTTCTATGCTTAAAATCTTCAGTGATTGTCCATTGTCCAAGAAGTCCAGGAATACCCCTACCCATCTCCCCACCCCACCCCAACTCCCTCACTAGTCCTTCTGGCTGTATATTTGCCTTGCTTGGCCCAGGCTTACCATACTGGTGCTTATCAGTTCCTCCAAACCACCAGATGTATTCTTGCCTCAGGTCATTTGAACAAACTGCCACTCTTTCTCTTGACCCAGCCAGACTTGTCACCATCCCACCCAATCCACTGTTCATCCAGCTGACTCGTTAGCCTTCAGCTCTCACCTTGGACTCCACTTCTTTAAGGGAGACTTTTGTGACCCTCAGTACTAAGTGAGAGCCTTTTCTGGGCCGCCATAGCATATTGCTTCTTCTGCTCTACATTCAACAGCTTTATCACATTTCCTTATTAAAGTCCTTCCTCTCCAGCAGACTCTAACTCTAAGATGAGGGCCAGTAGGTTTGTCTTGTTCACTGGTCTAGAGCCAGTGAACACATAGCCAGTTTTATATAAATATCCATTGTTGAGACAGAAGGATGGATGAATGGACGAGTCGATGAATGAATAGGTGGATAAATGTATCTATGAAGGTGCGAATATGGACATTTCAAACGACAAATGCCACAAAATCATGATTGGGATGAAAAGTTCCAGTCTGGACTTAATCAGCCAATTCTGGAACTTAAGAACAAATGGATTTGTTCTAAAATATAAAAAAGGGACCATTGGAAAAAACAAACATTTGAGATGCATGAGCCTAATGAGCAATGGGGATCATTTAAAATCCTAAGTACCCAAAGGATCAAAGCAAGAGAGAAATGACAGCTCTAAAATGAGAAACACAATTCAGAGAGGCAAGGATGGGATGAGTCGTCAGGGACCTGGGGCCCCTCACCCCTCAACTATGTGTCTTCTTCCTCTGTAGGAAATTAGGAAGGTAACTGAAGGAAGGAGGAGGAACGGATGCCTATTTTCTGGAGCCTTTTGGAGGTCATCATCATGGACCACGGCTGGGTCTCCTGCAATGTGTGCCTCCCCAGGAGAGTGGAGCCCAGCTTGCCTGAGTGTTTCCTGTTTCTGAATAACAAGACGACTGCACTCTTGGGCACAGTTCATGCAGGGAGCAGACAGGCTGTGAGTCCCCCACTCCCAAGCAAGGAGTGAGCTCTCTTCTGTAGTCCCAGAGTGGTGGTGGGAAAGCGTGGTGTCCCACGCAAGCGTGTCTGCGCGTGAGAGACAGTGGTGCTTGGTAGAATCTGTAGATGCTATGATTTAAATTTTACTGTGTTAGACCATTGGACAAGAAGAGAAGAAAATATAACCAGAGAGAAAAATAAAAGGCAGCAGGAGGGAAATGTAGTAACTTAGGAGCGGATGCAGAAGAGCGGAGAAGTGAGGTGTTGGTAAAGGCAGGTAATTAGGTGACCACCCTTAGAGAGGGCTGGATAAGCTCACACACAGACTCCAAGCATGTTTTCAGATTTTCCCTCAAAGCCTGCCTCTTTACAAAGTCTCCCTGCAGCTAGCAGTGGGCAGCCTGGACAAGCGATCTTTCTCTCTTTCCCTCCCTCCTTTTCTCTCTCCCTCCCTTTCCCTGTCTGTTCTCTCCTGTCAACTTTGTCCCCAAAGTAACCACTGGCAGGCTGTTATTGTTGTGGAAGAAGAAAGGAACTGCAAGACTCACCTCAGTCACAAACGGAAACTAATACACACCTAGGCAGTTTATGTATTTTGACATCTGTGATGCATGAGGTATTTCTAGAACTCCGGGAACTGATACTCCTGGTTTCGGGGGTGTGCTATGCTATGCTCCATCTGAGGCGAGCCTCCCCAGCTCGAAGCACTTTGTGGGAGCTCCACGTTTGCCCTCAAGCCTTTCAACATCCCCACCAAGTGCGAGGCTCTGATGACGATGACATTGTGCACATTATCAGAGAACAGAAGCTTTACACATCCCCCCCACTCTGACAGGGCTGTGCTTTTCTCCTGGTGGAATTCTGGAAACCCAGCCTCTTCTAACTTGTCTAGTGACTCTCTGAAATCACAAAAGCAACATTGTCCAGCCCTGTCTTAAGGAAGATTAAACTGCATTTAACAACCCAGGAAAGGTAATGATCTCACTACAAAATCAACACACGGTGATGGCCAGGAGGCTGCTCCAGCCACTGCGCAGTGGCCACCCAACACCTCAGGCCTCAACCAGCCATTCATCCTTCTTCTTCCACTCCGCTGCCCGGCTCCAAGGCTCTGACCCAGTGACATCACCCCACACTGAACAGGATTAAACGCTCTGGGGCTAAGTAAATAGACCTCAGCAGGCAGCTCAGTCCCTGCAGGGGCTCCAGTGGAGAGATCCCAGGTCTGGCCCAGGCTCTGGGCAGGAATGACAAATTCCACCATCCGCCCTCCATGGGAGCCCTCCACGGGCTCCCAGCCCTTCTCTGTGGCACCCAGACAGCAATGGTAAGCAGTGGGCATGGAAACTACGATAGACCTTTGGAGAATTAAAGTAAAGGAGTTACTTAATGGAAAATAGAATGTCTCACCACTGGACTTGCTAACTGAAAATAATTACATTTTTGACCTCAGAAACAATAAAACATAGGCCTTTTTTTTGAGGGGGGGTTGCATTCTTAGTAAAATTCCTGAGATGAGGTCGAGAAAATCAAGTGATAACAATAGCGGACATTTAGGATTCAGTACCTGAGATTTCTGCACAGATATGCCAACCAAGTGACCCCACATTCTCACTGGTAAGCTTCTAATGAACATTTCAACACTAAGCCCATTTACAAAATGCCCAGAATACAACCCGAGGCGGGGGAGGGGCCCCCTGCCGGCTCGGACAGTCTGCTGTGCAGGTCTCCAGGTCTTGGGGCGTCAGCACCCCAAGGCTGAATGACAGAGGGGTGGAGAGAAGGGATGCCTCTCTGTCCTCCAGAGGCTGTCGCACTTTTCAATTTCAGACGAAAGGAATCAGCAAGTGGATTTTATACAAGGCCAGCTCAGTATCAATGCCTCCACACTCAGCCAAACTAAACAGCTCAAGTCTTGGCACCGTCTCCTTCAGGGAGAAGGGAAGGAGGGGGTCCGGCAGATAAAGGCACTTTAGGGCACGCCAGCCCGCCCCTCAGCCCATGCACACACAAGAAACTTGATTTCCATGCCCCAGGGAATCTGTCGGTGAAATTCCAGAAATTTGCTTAGAGATTGTAAATATAACAGTCAAGTTCAGAAATGGGAAGGCTTTTCCCCAACTTCTATTTTTCCATGGAAAGCACTAATCAGTGCCATTCTGAACCAGCAGATGAATAAAGTGCTTGAGAAATCAGATTTTTTATCACTGGCCCCAAAATGTGCCTATTTCAGCTTGTCACAAGCCCCTGCTTTCTTCCTGACTGGTGTCCGGGAGCCTCCTGTGTCCTTGGTTTACCTGCTCAGAAGCCTGGGAGAGGGGAGGTGGTGCCTGCTCTGAGGGAGAGAATAGACCTGCAGGAGGCAAAGAGGTAGAACACTCCCCACCCAACAAGGACAGGCTAGATGGTACCAGTGCGGGGAGCAAAGTCAGGTTCGCAAGAAAACACAGCATAACCATGAGGATGACACTAACAGCCACAACATAATGGTCCCTGCTGATGGGACGACTCCTAAGTGCCAAGCACTGAGCTGAGTGTGTAAACCAGTTCTGTCACTTAAAAGTGGGAAATTGGGGGCAACTTATTCACATTTTGATCTCTGATTTCTCCTCCCGTATTTGGGAGGAAAGGAAAGGCAGTACTCCCTGCTAAAAGAATACCAAATCGCACATGGGAGTAATGCTGGCACTGAGACACCAAACTTCCATCTGACCTTCATTGCCCACTTTGACCTCTAAAGCACTCCCTCCCTCCTTATCTAATATTTATTCTCTGGGCCTCCTGGGAGGCAGCCTAAGGAGAAACTTTTCTCCCCACTTCACAAGTGGAAACTGAGGCACAAGCAGACAAAGTGGAAACAGACTGTTCAGGACTAGCCCCCAAGCCCTGCTGATCTCACATCTAGTAGCCTCCTCTACGAAACAGGCCAGCAGCAGAGACGAGCGTCTGTGCTCACATTCATGCCGTCAGGGGCATCTGAGGGCTAAACGTCCCCCCAGGATATTATCTCTCTGTGGCATTATTTCGGGTATTTTATATTTCTTTACAATTTTTTTCCCCTGGCTAACAGATTAAAAGGCAAGACTTCTTTAGGCAAAAAGGATAAACCCAAATGGCACAGCTCAAGTGATGAATACGGGGAATTAAAGGGAAAGAGGAAAGCTTCTTAACACGTACTTTCCAACTGCCCTAGAGCCCAGGAGCTTAAATATTTACCATGAAATTTCCTGTCCCTCTGGCTTTGGGAGTTTCTAACTTGCTAGATAGAGTCTTATCCTGACAGTTCCACCTCACAGTGCTGCTAAATAAAATGAGAGTAGATTCTGTCTGGTTTGGAAATCATATTTTCTTTGGCCTTTTAGGAAAAATCAATCGAGCTGGGTCTGAATGGCCACCCTCATGGAAAGCATGGGCTGTGCCGTAGAGCGAATCAGGAACAGCTAAATGTGAGCACTAGCCGCGCGAACAACCGAGCCGTGGAAAGAGATGGGGGGTGGGCAAGGAGAAAACGCCGACGGCAAAAGTGCTTAACTTAAGGTCCAGGCCTAGACCGCCCATCCACACAGCACCCTCAGGAGGGGATGGCTATTCGTTACCGCCTCCTTACGGCCAGGGCCGCTCCTCAGAGATGACCATACCTTACTTACCACTTCCGAAGACATGTAAGAGATACAAGTAAATACCAATTAAGTTAAAATGTCCTTGTTTATTGAATGTTGAAGGGCTACTAAGAGGCAGAAGCAGGATGGGGCCATCCTGGGGATGATTTGGATTGAGCAGTGTAGGCAGAGATCAAAGTTCAAAGAAAGATGTCTATGCTGAGATCTGTCCAAGCCTTCCTGGCTGGATGGCTGAGACAGGCATCGCCCTAACCGGGTTACAGGTGCAAGAGGGACAACACGCCAGCAGTCAGTGAGGTGACTTTTAACATCCCTTCCAAACTGGATCATCTTTATTGCCATCATTCTAAACCCAGTCTTTATGACTCGCTATTTTTCAGTCTAAGATAGTGAAAGAAATGACCAAAAATGGTGCCTTCCGAGCTTGGGAATTCCTAAAATGACCTAAATTTAAAATTATGCTCCATCTTAATTACTTGGGTTGAGTGAAAGGCATTATGAGGTAAAATAAAACTACAGGCATACCTCAGAGATATTGTAGGTTCGGTTCCAGACCACTGCAAAAAAGCCAATATTGCAATAAAGTGAGCCAAGTAAATCTGTTGATTTCCCAATGCACATGAAAGTCAGGTTCGCACTATAATGCAGTCTATTTTTTTTAAGTTTTTATGTATTTATTTTGGGAGAGAGAGAGAGCAGGCAGAGAGGGAGCATCCCAAGCAGGCTCTGCAACATCAGTTCAGAGCCCAATGTGGAGCTTGAGCTCACAAGCTGTGAGATCATGACCTGAGCCAAAATCAAGAGTCGGGCTCTAAACCAACTGAGACACACAGGCGCCCCTATACTGCAGTCTATTAAGTGTGCAATAGCTTTAGGTCTAAAAACCAAAAACAGTGTATGCACCTTAATTAAAAAATATTTTATTGCAAAAAATGCCAAACATCATCCAAACTTCCAGCAAGCCATAATCACTGATCACAGATCACCGTAACAAACATAATCATAATGAAAAAGTTTGAAATACTGTGAGAATTACCAAAATGTGACACAGAGACATGAAGCGAGCAAATACTGTTGGAAAAATGGTGCTGGCAGACTTGCTCGATGCAGGGTTACCGCAAACCTGGACTTTGTAAAAAACCAAACCAAACCAAACCAAACCAAAAAAAAAAAAAACACAATCTCTGCAAAGCGCAATAAAGTGCAGCACAATAAAACAAGGTATGCCTCTACCAGCAAAAAAGAGGTCAGAAACTAGGGTGGACAACAGTTATATTTAATTCATTTGTTGGAAACAAGACTGTGGAGGAAGTCATGGCAGAAAAAAAAAATGTAAGCAAAACTTAAGAACTGAATTCTTGTAAACGCACGGTGAGAAAAACAGAGGAGTCCAGACATCATAACCTTATATTACCTCTTCTGGAAACCTTCCTGACTTCCCCAGCTATGTTACCATAGCATCTTCTGCATCCTGCTAACGGCATCTGTCACACAGAAATATCCACATGTTGATTTAGTCATCTGTGTCTCCCAGAAGAGGGTGAGTTCTTTGAGGCTATGGAGAGCATCTTATTCAAACATGTATGCCTTGGATACATGTACAGAGCCGTTATAAAATAATGGTCAAAAAATATATTGAATGAATAAGCGCTGAACTTTTTTCCCCAATAGCAGTTAAAAGAAAAACAAAACGACAGCAACAACAACAAAAAAAGAAATAAATAAAAAGAAAAAGAAAAGAAAAGATCGAGGCCACTGACTAAAGGTTTTCATTTCTGGCGAGAAGGCATGGGGCGCCGAATTGAAAGTATCAGCATTCTTAAGACTTTCGTTAGCATTTTCAGGAAGTTAAAAAAAAATCTAAATTTACCTCGAGGGACCTTGTCATTATCCTTTCTGCAAAGCATTATGCCAACTTGGAAGTGATATGACTTAGAATAAAATCCAAGTAAAAATGTAGAATCCCATGAATCTATTGTTAAGTATCTAGAGACTCGCGACTCACTCAAATTGCGAGGTTACTGTCATTTGTCTGCATGCCTAAGTGTCAAGGGTGTGTGCTCTGGGATCAGACGACACACGTTCAGATTCTAGCTTCCAGACTGCATGACATTTTCAAGCTGGGTGAAGAGTATCTTCCAGAGTGTCTGTAAAGGGGTTAGGCTAGATGACCCTCAATTTACCCTCAACTCAGTGTTCCCAAAACCCTAAGTATTCACACCCTCTCCACAAATAAGCTACTGCCAAGTCGCATTCTGCATGACAGCTCTTGCTAATCTCCAATACATGTCACAGCTAGTGACAATCATCAGTAACAGGGGTTGGGTTGTCTAATCCTCGGGTTGGTATGGGGTGAAGAGCAAGGCACACACATACACACATACTCCTGAAGGACCCTTCCACTGATATAGGCCAGGAATGTATAGGTTTTTGAAAAATTTTTTAATGTATTTATTTTTGAGAGAGACAGAGACAGAGCACGAGTGGGGGAGGGACAGAAAGAGAGAGGCACAGAATCTGAAACGGGCTCCAGGCTCTGAGCTGTCAGCACAGAGTCTGATGCGGGGTTTGAACCCACGAACTGTAAGATCATGATCTGAGCCAAAGTTGACACCTAACCACCCAGGTGCCCCAGGCACCCCAGGAATCTATGTTTCAATAAAGTTCTGCAGATAGAACAATTTCTCCTCTCACCCCCACTCTAGTTGAGACTGACTCCACCTGATTATGCTGAGACCCGTGCCTACATCTAAAGAGGGAGTAAAGACTATCATCCATTTAAGAAGAACATCTTCAAAACCACAGCAAATCAGGAATTAGCACAAAAGTCTTGGGTTTTCCTTCCTCCGTCTCACATTACCCTTCAATAACTATGATCTACCTCTGGCTCGAACTTCTGTTTTTAATCTGATTTGACGGCCATGTTGTCCCGAGATACTCTAAGTGGTCGTGGCAGTAGTAGCTAGTAGCTACACGCTGCCATCCCAGGCCATGCCAAAAAAGAAATGAATACACCCCCTCAGAGAAGGGGGAGTGGGGAGCAGGGGAGAAAGAGGGAAATTAGTACTGTACTTACTTGGAATCTGACCACATGCTCTTCAGCTGCACTGAGATACTCCATAGAGCCCTAAGTGTTGGATTGGGCATTTATTTACTTGTTTATTTGTTTAGGTTTTGGCTTTGGTTTCCATTAATCAGGAATAAGCACTTAAAGAGTGAGGTTCCAAACATCCGAACTACTACTTCTCTACATTCTGGGAGCAAGAAGGCAAATTTCTGTTGGCGTGGCAAAGGTGTACTCAAGCAAAACCTCAGTGTGCTGCCTGCCGTGAAGGAGTGGGCAGGTGAGCCGCAGACCCCAGTCCTGCCAAGCTGGCACTGCGGTGTCTGCTGGAGTTTCCTCCTTACCCCTGTCTTTGTGTCTGGCTGTGAGCTGACCTTGCCATGAGGTCTTTGGGGGCATATCTGCAACTAAGACTCGCTGCTTAGAAACATGGCCATTGAGGATCCCTTCCATGGACATCCTCTCTCTAAAATACAGTGGTGAAGGGAAGTTACTCACAGTGCATGTAACACCTGCAGGGAAAAGCTTTGCACGTCTACCCCATGGGTGGGAGGTCTAGGGGCACCCTTAGCGAGCATGCTTCCTCTACAGACCAACTCTACATTTATTTTTTGTAATTCGCCATAGGTCATAGCTAGATAATTATGGACCCTTATCCATTAGGAGTAGGTATGGAAGGAAGATGAGGGACAGTAACAATCCATTCCATGGACCTGCATAAAGAAAATGTCCTGGTCTTTAACAAACACCAAGAGAGTGAAAGGAACAAAGAACAAATGAACCTCTCCTAGATGTTTCCACACAAAAGGGCATAGTTCACCTTCAAAAGTCCAATTTCCGAAAATACCAATGGAATTAAAGATTCTTTCAGATAGGAGATACTTAAGAAGTTGTAACATAAGGTCTAACATCTTTTGGGTGTCCATGTAATGCTGGGTATTATTTTAGGCATTTTTATATGTTCCATCATATTTAATTCTCAATATGCCCCCATAAAGTCCATTAAACGGATGAGAAAACCGAGGTGAAGAAACGTGAAATTAACTAAGGTTGTCCAGTGGTATTCCATGGAGCTGGATTCAAACCCAGTCTGAGGGCGAAGTCTGAAAACTTAAGTACAACACTTAGCAGCTGGGGAGGATGACCAAGAACAGAAATACCAGGCTGCCCAGGAGTGGAATTTTCCTTTAGCCCTGGGGTTACACTCTTATGAAAATACCCCCAGGACCTGAAGAAGCCTCTGAGCCAAGAATGTTCGTTTCCCTGACAAGCACCAGTATTCCCAGGGATGGGCTCCCCATCCCCGCTGGGCCTGAGGCCGGACCCTAGAGGAGGGGCAGGCCTTCTCCAGCCAATGCAGGAGGCCCGGCCCTGCACTCCCCGGGCAGATGTGGATCCGGAGGTGTTTTCTTTTCCTTTTCTTATTTAAAGAAAAAACAAAACTCTCCACACTCCCCACATGTGAAATGCCTCCCGTGCTGCCGCCAGACAGTAATTTTACAGTCACACAATGACCCTTGCACAGAGAAAAGAGGAAAAGGCTGCACCCCACCCAACCCCAGCCTGGGAGAGTCAACCTCTGGAAAAGCCCAGGTCGCAGAAGATCAAACTCACTCACTGAGGAACAACAGGAGGTGGGAAGGCAGGCGGGGGTGGGGGGAAAGGATGGCGAAGGAGGAAGCATAAAGTTTAAAGGTCAAAACAAATGTCAACCTAACACCAGTACTGTATGAACAGCACACAGCCTCACTGCTAGACAAATAAATGTTGCCGGGGAGGCAAGGTATCAAGAGGTTTTATTAACTCTCTTCCTGGAATCGTACACATAGGAAGTCTGTTCCATCATATAAGCTGCAAAGCACAATATTTATCCCTTGGGGGGGAAATCACAGAGCTGATATTGAATCCACAATACAGAGTTTCTCCCCCATTCCCTTCCCAGCCGGCCTCTGTGCTTGCTGCACCTCCAGGGGCCTGTCAGCAGGAAATACCCACGCAGATTTTGATAAGACTGGAAAGGGTCACATGCTGATGAAAACACAGGGCGCAACCCTGCTCCGCCTTCTGCTGACTTTCCTGGGCGTGACTTGGTCCCACCGGGCCGGAGAGAGGCCCGAGATGGACGGTGTCCCTAGCATCTGCCGCACCCGTGGGGGTCTCTGTGCCATCCCTGTGTCAGTTCTCTGAGGATCCCACCTCTGTCGGGAACTCCACCATGAAAAACGTCCCTTCACAGAGCCCAAGGCAGAGATGGCTGGACTTGGCTTGGTTCAGCTGTGAACAGTCAGCTCTCTGTTTATTCTGTCTGTGCTTCCCATGCAGACTGCTCACCTGGGTCACCCGGGAAACTTAAAAATGTGTGTGTGCGAGTGTGAGCCTGTCCGTGTGCCTGTGTCTGTTCCCCAGAACAGAAGTTCTGATTCATTTGGTCTGGAGTGGATCCTAAGAATCTGTTTACTTAAAAAGTTCCAGGCAAGGCTGATGCAGTCGGCGACCCCCAAAGCAGTGTTCAAGTCAGTGTCAGAGGAAATCAGAGATCACAGTATCGCCCTCCTTGCAAGCGGTCCAGGCCAGGCAGCCCAGTTTGTAGCGGGCCACTGCGATACTCACCGTGAGCCAAGGCCGACTCAGAACTCCCTTCAACGTGCCACGCGGTTCTCTTCATTGCGTTCAAGTGACAGTTGTGCACCTGGAGGCACGCCTCCATCCTCAGGCCTTCCCTGAGTGCCAGGAACACCTTCTCCAATCCATCTTTTCCTGTCACCACTCTCCTGTTATATAAATATGTGACTGCCTACGTTCTGTCCTCTAGCATCTCCCTTACCTTCTGATAAGATTTGGGGGGCGCCTGGGTGGCTCAGTTGGTTAAGTGGCTGACTTCAGCCCAGGTCATGATCTCACGGTCTGTGAGTTCGAGCCCTGCGTCGGGCTCTGTGCTGACGGCTCAGAGCCTGGAGACTGCTTTAGATTCTGTATCTCCCTCTCTCTCTGCCCTTCCCCTGCTCACGCTCTGTCTCTAAAAAATAAATAAATGTTAAACAAAATTAATAAAAAATATATTTATAAAAAAAAAAGATTTGGTTTACTGAGCTCCCTGACATCTGTATAGTTATCACCTGTAAGTTCACAGAAACCTTTTGAAGGAATGACTCAAAGTATTTTCTGAGCTGTTTGTGAACAATTGAGGCTGGGGAATGTTTTGTTCTGGCAAGTGCTAAAAACAAAAGCAAAAATAGTAAGCTACTTTGCATGTATCATCCAAGCACAAAAGATAAAATGATGAATCCACTGGCAATCCCAAGGACACTGCAAAAAATACCAAATTCTAGGATAAAAGGGTAAGCCAAAGGCAAGTACCAGATGAAAAATAGGTAAATGCAAACAAATGAAACAAAATAGGTAAACTCAGAACACGCTGGATGCCAAGCTGATCAAGAGCCAAGGGAAGTGAGGATGTTGTTGCCTCACCATCTCACGGCCAGGCTCAGGCAAACCGAGGAGACGCTCTGTCTTCCAGGCTCTCGGGCTTCACTCAGTATCCTTTACTTCCGGTTGTGTGCTGTCTCTCATCTAAACAGGCTGGACACCGGGCCCTCCTACTCTCTTCTTCCTCAATTACTTCTGCAGAAACTCTTCTCCGGCGCTCATCAGTTACCAGTCACGGATGCCTCAGTTTGAATACCAGTGGTCTCTCTCCCATAGACTTTGCATTTTTTGTGTTTTATTTCTTCACTGGGCTGAGAGTAGGGGAAAGAGGAAGTGGGAAGAACATTTTCCTTTTTCTTTTGAAAACATTTCCAGATCCACTAGCAGTAAGGAACGGTCTGGGGCTTCCTTTCAATGGTGGGGTTGAGGGTGAAGAATCTGAAATTTCCGCAATTAAACGCCCATAGTGAGCCCACAGAGAGGATGGTGTGCCTTCACTTACACTGTCTAGAAGGTATACAGGGTACAGAGGTGGTGTCAGGTCCCACTGCTGAAAGAGGATCCTCACGGCTGCTGCATATAGAGTGTCTAAAAGGCTGCCAGTCAGCCCTCAGTTGTTTCCATTCCACGACGACAGAAAAACGCCCTCTCTGAACGTCTGTGACATAATGGTGGGAAGGAAATTGGTTTCTTTTGGGGTTGCTTGTACTAGATTTCTTCATGAGAATAATCATGAGGAAAAATAAAAATTTTAATTTTTACTCCCCATTTTCACTTTTATCCCAACACCTACTTCCAGACACTGACTTCCACATAAGGTAGGAAAAAAGGAGGAAGCATTGAGAAAGTGAGTGTCTCCAGAATAACTTGACTTGAGCCAAGGTCATCTAGGTGGGTCTCTTCCAATTAACATATGTCTAAGAAATCTCCGCCCACTAAGAGCAGAGATAAAGAACGGACTTGAAAAAGACCTTCTTACACAGTTTGAAGAGCATATCAGGACTTCTTTCTTTTTTGGGGGGGCCCAAGGGACTTGTGGTTTTCAGAAACTGTACCAAATAGTAAAGATCAGTTTTAGGGTAAGCGAAAAGTATTTAGAAGTTGAGCTACCATGGAAAGAAAGACAAAAATGGTAAACACCGCGCGCACACACACACACACACACACACACACACGAGAGAGAGAGAGAGAGAGAGAGAGAGAGAGAGAGAGAGAGAGAGAGAGAGAGAGAGAGAGGGAGGAGGGGGGGAGAGGGAGAAAGGGAGTTGGAGATGTGTTAAGTAGAAGGGATCTATCCACATTCCCATGGGAAGTGTCCAACTGTAGGGCCCCTGAACTCTTCATGGGTAAGAATTCCTTTTCTGGACTAGCCCCCCTCATCAAATCCTAGGCTCAGCACCCTCAGGCTCGCCGGCACAGTTCTGACCATTCGGCTGCCCTTCAGGCTTGTTTCTTCTCCTTTTCCCCATTTCTCATGAACCTCCTTCTTCTGTCACTTAAAGAAAGAAAGTCAGCAGCAGGTATATCATACCCTACAGGTCACACTGCGCATCTCTCTTCATACAGCCCCTTGCAGACATAAAAGAGTCTATCGGCCCACCACTGTATCACTCCTGTGGGTATAGGGAACGACTACACAGATGGGGATTTTCTTGAACAACCAGAAGCAACTGTCAAAGTAACAGTCTTTGGTAAAATACATTTCTCTATATACTTGATAGGGTTTGGAACAATTTGGAAACTTTAGGTGTCTTGTGTAATTCATTGTCTAATATGGTTAAACAGTGATCGCTATAAATCCACTAATGGGAAGTTCAAATCTCTTTAGAAGGAAAAGAACAAAACATCTGGTAATCACCAAAAATGAACAAAATCCTTAGCTAGTCTTGACTGATCCCTAATGGAACCATTTGTATTGTAAGCAGCCCAATTCCTTCAGACTAGAGGAGCATTTAATGGAGAGTTAAACTGACTAAAGAAACCTGAAAACATTATACCTTACTCCAAGCTCTGCAACAAAGAACACACCACAAAAGCGTATACCATGAAAGCATTTGCTAATGTTTTAAGTGTTTGCTCACATGCGTTATTCAGAATATTCTTAGAGAAAACTTTGCATGGGATCCAATGCACAAAACAGATAAAGAGAAAAGCTTCTATAGTTAGCTTTCTCACCTCTTTGCCCCCAACATTGGCCCCCAGTGCACTAAGGGTTCCTGAAATCACATCTTAAAGACCACTATCCCAGTTACAAACAACAGGCATGGGTTCTCTTCATAGGAAATGATTATAGACTTTCACCATTCATTCTGAAGTTCATTTACTAAATACCCACTGTACTTATAGACAGAGATACTGAGGTAAAAGAGACATGAATCCTAATCTGAAGGAGCTCAGAGAAATCACCTGAATATTTCAAAACATTAGGCTAAGTAATATGATAAAGGTAGTGACAGTATGCTATGAAATTCCAGTTTCATCTCACGAAAAGTTTTCAGGGCACTGAGCCGGTTTCAGAATGAGCTGACTCTGACTTTAATAATCAGCTCATTAACTTTGGGCCAGAAGACTGGCCTGCTCAAGAAATGAGTATATTAAAGGCTTATGTGAGACAGACTTTATGCAAGGAAGTTATTTCATTGTATTCCCAAGAATTATATAAAAAGCACCTGTTATCGCCCCTGTAAGTAAGTGATGATGCCAAAATTTAAAAGGTATAAGGATAACAAAATTTTCACACTGTCTAAAAAAATCATACCTCTAGCTCAGAATTACGATGCTGCAGCTGATATGGTGGCCTCTGTTGGCACTAATCACAAAGATTAATGTTGTAAGTATGTTTAACACTGAACACAGTTTAGTAGCTAATTAAATCTTTTTCTTAGAGGCATTTGATATGGCCATTTTAAGGAGGTAAAGTGTTCCTAAGCTTAAATCCAATTCGGTGAGTTGAGTTTGCTGATTTCCTTCCCTTTGGTGTACTGGAAACCCTTAAGTTTGAGGTCCAAGTCACAGTTGGTGACTCCTCTGAGAACAAAACAGTTTCTTACAAGCGGATTTGATCTGTCTCTAGATAATTCAATTTACTCCCACGGAACCTGTGGAGTCCTTAATAACTCCAGGGTTGTTTTTCTCTTTTGTAGAAATAGATGCCGTTATTTAGGGGAATGAAAGGAAACACTCATGCCAGTGACAAGGGGGAGAAGAGAGCTACAGAATGTTGGAAAGGAAAACCATTTAGAGTTATGTCATCCAGCATCCCACGAGAGTAGGAAGGACTCTGCACATGACCACGGCATTCGCTCAGACACCCCCGTGAGATGGAGCTGACGACTTCCTGGGGAAGCTCATCTCTCTTACACAGCCTTTTTATTTATTTTTAAAAGAAAAATTTTCCTACATTAATATGAATTTCTGCCTCCCTGTCACTCCTACTTATTGGTTCTAAATCTGCTCTGGGAAGCATATGCAACTCCCTCTCACAGACAGGCCTGCAAATACACATCCTGGTGGAAGTGTGGGGCTCATTTCCAAATCTGTTTGGACCCTGTAGGTTGGCCTCCAATGCTTTCTTCATTTTATGCACCCCTCACCACTCTGAAGCGCCATACTAGATAACAAACTCAAAAACATGATTTTTAAAGATGATTATTATTCCGTTTTTAATCTTCAAAAAAATTCTTGGCAAAATACACATAATATCAAACTTACCTTCTTAATCATTCATAAGTGTGGCATTAAGTACATCCCCATGGTCCACCACTACCACCACCATCCAGTCACAGAGCTTTTCGTCTTGTAAAACTGTCCCCGCTAAACACTGGTTTCCCATTCCCTCCTGCCCCCCACTTCCTGGCAGCTACCATTCTACCTTCTGTCTCTGTGAATCTGACCACTCTAGGTACCTCATATGAGTGGAATCCCATAGCATCTGTCCTTCTATGACTGGCTTATTCCACTTAGAATAATGTCTGCAAGTTTCATCCATGTTGTATCATGTGGCAGAACCTCCTTCCTTCTTATGGCTAAATAATGTTCTGCATTATTATTCCATTTTACAGATGCAAAAGTAAAGGCTCCAGGAAGTTAAGAGCTTTCCTAAAATCTTACAACCAGAACTGAAGCCAGATCCCCTGACTCGCCGTCCACTCCCTGCCCACCGTGTCCTTCCCTATTTTCCATATGTTCTATATTTCCATTTGGACTGACGCTGAAGAGGAGGCTTCTTTGTCAACATTCCCCCAATAAACTTGCCTTCTTCTTGGAAGCCAAACCACACACACCCCAGAGTGGGAAGTACCTTTCAGATGGTAAGCAGCTTAGAGGTTTGGCGACTGCCAGCCCCAATGCAAGCCCTGGCAAGGGTACCAGGATAGAAAACCTGGGGATTTAGTCCCACTCTAATGAACACCACTTATACTGCAAAGACTCTTTTCCTTTTCATATTGGAAGTTGAATTCCTGTGGGAGGCGCTAGTAGCAGGGAGAGAGACACCTCATGGGAGCTTCTGTTTGTTTATTTATTTGTTTGTTTGTTTTAAATCTGGATTTAATCTCTCTTGCCAAGATATGGGGAAAGCCCCATACACTGAGTGTAGCCAGAGTGGGGCTCAGATATCCCTCACAGCTATTTCTTCTTAATAAAGAGAAGCCATTCTGCAAGGGATGAGGTTACTGTCAGAGAAAGCATGACTAATCATGATTAATTTGATCTGTGCCAACATAAACTGGATCCACCATTCACTAAATAATTATTCTGTAGCCTGGATACCATTTCCACAGGGTTCAGGGAAGTTGCTGGCCATTTATCACATTAAAACAAAACAAAACAAAAAAAAACCCTACATAAACAAGAGGATAAAATAAGAAACCATCCCCCGAATAAAGCCAAATGTCTTCACATCCACCCACAAAATGCCTGCTTGAAGCTAGAAACAACAACAATAACAACAACAAACCCGACATTGCTTTCTTGTGCCAAAGGAAGACAAACAGAATTGACTGGACATGTACGCTTCTCCAAGAGAAGAAGAGGAGTCAAGTCTGATTCCTTTTTCAGGGCAGAAAAATGGCAGAAGTACATCCATGCCCCTCTACTGATCTTTACTCCTATCTTGTTGGTAAGATATCAGCACTCATTCAACACAGGAAGAAACTGTGGTTTGGCAGATTTATTCCCAAACTGACTAAAACCACAGAGCATGTTTGCAGCAAAACCTGGTCTCAACCCAAGACTTCCACCTTAAGGACTATCCTTGGCTGTGACCTTTGACCGAGTTCATCCTGGGCCAGATCCTAACCCAGACTGTCTCTTCAGAGTTCTCTATCTAGAGGAGATGATTTCATGAATCATTTTACAAATATTTATTGAACATACTCCTATGTACCAAATACTGTTTTAGGTACAAGGACACACCAGGGAGCAGAGCAAAGTCTCTGCCCTCAAGGAGTTTTCATCCTGGCAGAGAAAGGCAGCTAATGAACAAGCAAGAAAATACATAAGACATCAGGTAGACATAAGTGCGAGGTATAAAAATAAAGTAGGTTAAGAGAAACAGGGAAAGTCAGAAGGGATTGAGTCTGTTATTTTATATAGAGTGGTCAAGAAAGGCATCACAGATAACTGATATTTAAGCAGAGAGATCAAGAGCAAGTATTGCAGATGTTTGGGGAAGGAAACAGCAAAAATCAAGTACCTGAAGTTGATTGGTGCTTAGAGCATTCTGTAAGGTGGGGCACAGTGAGTGGAGGCCAGGCAGGTAACAGGGCCCAGCTCACTTACAACTCTGCAAGCCACTGCAAAGAGTTGAGTTTTGCACAGAATGAAATGGGGAGCCATTGCAGGTTTAGGGCAGAGGAGAATCTATGGTGGGAAATGGAATGGATATTCGAGTTTGGAGTTTCAGCTGGTACGTCCAGGCTAGAGAGAAACAACTGAGTGTTTTATGTGTATAGATGATAATGATGTCCTGTGAGCATATAACAGAGAGAAGAGAATGGAAGACTGAGTCACGGGGCACTCCAACGTTTACAGGTCAGGGAGATGAGGAGGACCAGCAAGAGATTCAGAAAAGGAACAGGCAGAACAGAGAGGAAAACAGAGAGTGTGGTCCCAGAAGCCAAGGGAACAGTGGTTCAAGGAGGAAAGGATCAAATATGACAAATGTGGCCCAGAGAGTAGACAGCAATTAATGTTATCGGAAGCTTAGGAGCCATCTTTCCAAAGATTATTTAAATTCTGGTTTTCAGCATGCCTCAGAAGAAAACTGGAGAAAGGCTTTGTCACTTACCATCCCTCTTGGGTTTGCAAATTTTTCACAGAGAGAGTTCAGAGAGTCAGTGCAATAACTATCACCTCAATAACCAAGCTCCGTGCTGTACGTAGCTGGTGATGTTTGCTTCCCCCTAAGGGATACAGATGTCTTGATGCCAGTTGCCTCCCTGTTCCTCACACAAGCAGGGGGCTTAGAGGGAGCAATCTGTTTACCTGGCCTCATTTTAGATGGGAAGACACTGGAACATTAATTTGGATGCTATGCCATAGTAAAATGTGCCTTCTGTCCAGGAAAATTTGATTTCCATGACCTGGCATTCAATGTCCTTGACGACTCAGTGTTTCAAAACCCCAACTATTTACTCCAACCCATGTAGCTACTCACTGTTCCCTCAACGCCTGGAATATTTCTCTACTTTTGGACTGCGATGCTTCCCTCCCTACCTCTGCCTATTCAAGAGAGTTTTCAGGCCCAGTTAAATTCATCAGGGAATATTTCTGTAAATGAGGCTACTTGCAGGTCCAGAATAATTTCTCCCTTCTCTTTGTCCTACCCATAAGTATGTCTTACCCATACTTATTATATACATGTTAGCATTTTTACCCTGCTAACTTGATATATTTTTGGTTACAGGCGCCATATCTTCATTATCTCTGTGTATCACTTAACACTTGAGCCTTGTCGCAAATAAGTACTCAACAAGTAGTCAGAGAATGAGTGAATGACTCTTAACAAGGAATGATGCGACTTAAGAGCTAAAAGCAAGTCAATGGTTGAGTTCAATTCAAGATCTTTAAATTCTGACACCCAGATCCACTCTTCAGAAATATTGGTTCCTGGTTCTGCTCAAGCCAATTGTCGATCGTGACAGAACTGTTCAATAATATGCTCTGAAGACCTTGGCTCAGCCACTCCAGAAATGGGTTTGCATATTCTTTCCTTCTCTGGGGACCACTCCCACACTCCCAACCTCAGTGGGAAATGCTTGATCCATTCTGATTCTAAAAATAATTACTTCTTTCCTTTCTTTTTCACAGAATACCCTTGTAGCCATTGAGATAATACTATATAGTACACCAGAGAAAAGCACATGGTCAGTGTGTATCAATTCAGGTCCACTAGGTCCATGGAGCCACACTAAGACTCCCCACCCCCACGTCCTTCTCTGTACTTAGCATATAGAAAAGAATAGACAGGAGCACCTGGATGGCAAAGTTGGTTAAGCATCTGACTCTTGATCTTGGCTCAGGTAGTGATGTCATGGCTTGTGAGTTCGAGCCACACATTGGGCTCTGGTGCTTATGGCGTGGAGCCTGCTTGGGATTCTATCTCTTCTTCTCTCTGCCCCTCCCCCACTTGTGTATGCACACTCTTTCTTTAAATAAATAAATTAAAAAATTAAAAAAAATAGACAAAAATATCTCTAGCTTTACATATATTTGAGGATCGAACAAAACTCAGACCTCTATGTGCTAAGAGCTAAATGAGTTGTACTGTCTGGATAACGTCTTAGGAACTCAGGGCCTGGAAAGATACCAAGAACTGGCTATAATCATGGAAGAGATCCTGAGGAGGGGGCGTTCCGGAACTGGAAAGGTTTATCAGAGGGTCACAGGACAGGAGAGCATGTCGAGAGTGAGAAAGAAGTTAGCAGACCTTGAAGCAGGCAAAAAAAGTGTTTAGAAATTTGGTAGAGGGGCGCCTGGATAGCTCAGTTGGTGAAGCATCTGACTCTTGATTTTGGCTCAGGTCATGATCTCACAGTCATAAGATCGAACCCCAAGTCAGGCTCTGACCTGGGTGTGGAGTCGGCTTGGGATTCTCTCTGTCTCCTTCTCCCTCTGCCCCTCCCTTGCTTTGCTTTCTCTCTCTCTCTCTTTCCTGATCTCTGTCTCTCAAAACAAAATTAAAATTAAAAAAAGTAAAAGAAATAGAAAATTATTTAAAAGAAGAAGAAGCAGCAGCAGCAGCAGTAGCAGCTGCTTGGTAGAACTGTGAATTGGCCAGGGTGAAAGATGAAGCTGGAAAGACCAGTCTGGCTAGCTAGTCCAGTTTGCCACCTAATGGTCCTAATATAGCTGCTCTGTGCCTTTGAGGACCTGGCTCAGCCAGGGCACAACAATGAGGCCAGGCAGTGGACAGGTCTACCATCAGTCACAAGTGATGGAAAGAGCACTGTACCAGGAGTCAGAAGGACCACGTCCCAGCCCCAGCTCTGCCACTGAAAAAGCTTCTAAATATAAACAAGGCAATCAATTTCTCTTTGCCTTGGTCTTCTTCCTTAGGTGAATAAAAGGGTAAGCACTGTCCGCCTCATATCATTATCATGTGGCTCATTTGCAATAATGATTATCAAAGCTCTATTCAAAATCGAGATACGCATATGAAATAAATCTCTAACAAAATATGGTGGGTCGTCTTAAGAAATACATTGGTAGAACTTAACACAGGCCCAAGGAGAGCACTGTAACCCATCACTGCCCCTCATTCAAAGACTGTATTCTCTTGAGGAGGAACCATGTCGTCAGTTCTGCAGAATCAGCGGGGTGCTGGGAGAACACTAGGATCAGGACCAAGTTGGACTGATTCCTGGCTCTTATTTGCTATCTTGTGTGACCTTGGGCAAGTTTTGTAAACTTGCTAAGCCTCGGTTTTTGTTTTGTTTTATTTATCAGTAAAATTAAAACATTGCCTACTTTGTGGTGAAGATTAGAGACGATTCCATGTGAAGTTTCTAAATCGTTTCCTGGCACATGGCAGATGCTCACAAATGTTGTGGCCATTTTCATAATTAGCTTCAATATCAAAGACCCCATGCATGATAGATATCATATCAAATTCATCAGCCATTTGCAAAGGATTGAAATGTTTCTAATATCATAAACATAATTTAAATCTTATTTGAGACTCCCTGTTTCTTTTTCCATGTCCTTTATTTGTGAAACTGAAAATGATATGGTGGAAATCAGCATATGATGTTATTTAAACACACTGCGTATTAGAAATGTTCTAAAGACCTCTCCCTACCTCCTCACTCACCTTCAAAAACAAAAACACAAACAAAAAAAGTTCACATCTACTGACTGCAGAACAACTGAAAAATATATTGGTATTGCCTACCACACTTATAATTTGGATTAGATTCTGTGCTTTTCTCACACTTGGGTAGGCAAGAGGCTAGAGAGGATGAAGGGAGGGGAAAGAGGAGGTGTGTAAACCAGAATGGCTCAGAATACGCGTTTAGGCATTGAAAGTTAATGAAATCCACTGGGTTTCAGTCAGAGCCTCCCTCCATTCTTAGATGTTAGAAATGAGGTCAGTTGACTGAGATTTAGAATTTAGCTTTGCGGGCCATTACTGTGTTGCCAACTTTGGTTACCAAGGAGAGGCAGACTTCCGGACAGGCCCTGGGTGATCATTTAGAGGCTGTGCGGAGAGCCTCTAAATGCGGATGGCTCAGAGATTCAGTGCTCTGCAGAGACCCCCTCACACACACACCAGCTTCCTTCCCTCCCATCCTGGGAGAGCTCTGTGAAGCCTGATGAGAGAGAGCCTTCCTTCCTCTATCGCACCAATGAATATGATTGGATGATCACCTTTAAAACAAACACTATTTCAGAAACAGAATTTACCAGTCCAGAAGAGGGGACTGACAGGAGACACATTACACCTGTTCTCTTGCCACTGCTACAACAAAGGTGCCACTAGCATGATAATCCTTTCAAGTGCTCAGCTAAGAAGGCACCACGGTCCTCAGCAAGCACCCAGGCCTGTGGTTCCCTGGCTCAGCATCCACATCACCTGGGAAACTTGACATGCCAGTGCCTGGAACCCGTTTCTAGATTTCCTATTAACCGGTATGGGATAAAGCACAGACATCAGGGTTTTTTCTTTCTTACAAAAATTCCCAGTGATTTCAACATGCATCCAGAGTTAAAAAGCATGGGAACCGTGATCTACTTCAATACCATTAGGTATAGATGAGTAATAGGAAGGTCAAAGATTTCCAAGAGCGATTTGTTCTTAAATCAAATTGTTTTCCAGTTATTATCCAATGTTTTGGTCATATTTCAGGGATATCTTCTTATTTTAGACTTAATTATGAAGCCCACCGCCCCCCTTGCTGCCCAGTGTGCACTCTATATGGGGAAATGAAACTCTACAAGGCTGAGGTGGAAGAAGGGAACCGAAAGGTGAAACTGACTTTAAATAGGAACGAAACTGACAAGAGTCAGCTCAAAGGCCAAGAGTAGAGAAACGAAGCAAATGAAAACAAACCACCTCACTGAGAAAAGCTAGTTAAACCCTGAAAGTTCTTTCAGTTTGGATAATTTAAGGTTTTAGTGAGGGATTATGTTCTACATGCTGAAAGCATTCCCCCCACGCGGTAAAGCTTAGCAGACCCGGCATTTCTTGGGGGCAGCTGCAGAGCTGTAAACAGTCTGCTGATTGAAAACAGTCTCCTGAGATAAAACAGAAGAAGGCACTGATCACTGCCCTTGGACCACCACAGATAAGACCAAGGGGCTGCCACCTTCCCATGCCCTATGAACAGCACCCCTGTGCCTAATCCCAACATGGGTTCCATTTGATAATTAAAACAAATATTACCCCCCTTCCATATCACAAAAAAAGCCCAAAAGGACTTACTTCACTGATTATAAACTAAATCGAAGAAAGATGATGTTCTCCAGTTTGGAAATGCCTAAACGATTTGTGATGGAGGTTGTTACTTTGAGAACCTGGTTATAAAGGGAGTTTGAGTTTGGACCATGAGCCAACATCACACAAATATAGCACCTATGATGGTCCCTGTAGGCATCTCAGAAACCCAAAGGGTACCTTTCATCAGTGGACAATGGAAGAAAGGCCCCTTAGCCCAAGTCCCTATGTTCTTACATGGAAAACATAGATGGGAGCTCAGGTCCATAGTTTCCCAAAAAACATGATAATGATCAAATTGGAGACAGGACCGAGGCAATCAGAAAGACAAGAGTTGTCAAGGATATGCAATGGCTCATTGATGCAAGTTATAAAATAAACAGCAAGATCTTTAAAAATATCTATTTTAGCCCTACTATTTTTAGAGATTCAAGATTTAGGGCCTGAGATCTATTCCCTTCCCTTAGCCCCAAGGAAAGTGCTGTTAAGTCAAGAGAATGACCTGAGGACTGACTTATTTGATCATCTCCTTAACCTGGCTGAAGCTGAGGAGTGCACCCTATCCTGTCCCTGTGCTCTGTGGTGTCCTGACAGCATCCTCTACCTTAGTAGTCTCTGTCCCCAGACTACCCTCCCCTGGCTCAGAGACCAAATTCAAACAGGACTCTATGTGGATGACAGATAGGAGAGGAGGGGGGCTGGAACTTCCCAGCTCTTTCTTAATAAAGTGGAGAGTCATACAGAAGTTCCCCTACTCCTCAATCTTAGGACCCTCAGAAACCATCTCCAACCAGAAATGGGGGGGTGAGAAACACATTCCCCTAGCAAACATCAGTGGTGTGGTTGCAGCACCTTGGGACTTTGATTTCCTCATTATCCTTTGGCACATTTTGAATTGTGAGAGAGTTACCAGGCATAGGAATGGTCCCTGATCTGCAGAGCACTTTATGATTTATGAATTGCTTCCCTTACTTTATAACAGAGTGGAGAGCTTGGACTCGGGAGTCAGGGTTTAAATCCCAGTGGCATGGCCTCAGACACCCTGTTTAACCTCTCTAAGTCTCTATTCCATCACCTGCTAAATATTTCCTTCAGAATTGTAGGAAAGACTATATGAGGTAGAGCGAATGAGGCACATAGTGGAGAGAAGCACAAAGTAAATGCTGAATAGACATCAGCTATTATTATTAGCAGAATGTTATTTAAACCTCGTAACAACAACCCATCAACCACAGTGGAGCCTGGCAGGGGAGCTAGAGCATGCGGACTCACGTATTGCTGCGTGCATGTGTGCATGCATGTACCCACGGCAGGTTGGGGGGCAATGAGTCAAGATAACTGGCAGCAGCAGTAAAGCAAGCTCCAGATAATGCCATGCTCGATGTGTTCCGGTAGGACTGTAGCTATATTATAGATCACAGATGGCAGAAAAACTACTAACAGAGACCGAAGGTATTTAATTCAGATCATACTTCATTGACAGAAATAATCAGAGACCAAGTTTCTTATCCAGGATCACCCAACTAAGTGGCATGACTGAGATGTCAATCCAAGCTATCCGGCCCTAAAGTCAAACTCAGTGCAGAGGGGAGAGGGCCATGGATTTCAGAAATGAACCCAAGTCCCCTACTCAACTGCCCTGTATCACCTGGTACTTCTGAACAAAATCAAAGGGGCTTATCCTAATAATTGTTTCTTATCTCGGATGGTTCAGGACTCAGATGTGTGACTCCCCCACCCCCCGCCCCAAATGAATTCTAAAAAATGTGATATCTGCCTGTTGTCAAATGGATTTGGCACTGAATCAATCTTCAGAGCACCAAAATGTCACATCTGTGCATCAGTGAAGTCATTCTGAAAATTCAGGAAATCCACCAAAGTGTCCCCCGGTGCTGTCCTAAGCATGTCCCCATGCCAGAGATAGAAAAGCCATGAGCGAAATCTCTCCTTCTGGAAAGCACGGAGAGTGGCCAATTTTCAGGACCGAGGTTTATATGGAAAAAGGATATTGCATCATTAAAGAGGTTAATGAGCTTCACAAGGCAGATGCCCTGAGTGCTGGGGAGGGGACAGCACAAGAGGGGAGGGGTGGTGGGAGAGACACGTACAGGGAATTGCTCCATTCTTCAATGTCAGGCATGGTCAGGAGGTGCCCTCCTCATGGTAATAATTGCAACAGAAGGACAAGCTCCCCTGGTGGGCACTGGAGCCTGGCTGATGGCTGGGCAGTGACCTGCCCTTCACATCCAGCCCTGCGCTCTCTGAATGAAGAATGCACTTGTCAGCACAGAGATCCCTAAAGATTCTGCCAAAGCCAGCTAGTTCAATGTTTTTCAAAAGGGTTACCCACAGAATATCTGTCCCAACTGAAAGTGTTCCATGATCCAATCGTGTTTGGGGGAAACTGCATATGATGCATCATTCTTGGAGCTTCATAAGACACACGAACGTGTGAAAGGTTCTGAGAAATGGTTTATAAAGAAACTTGTTTAATTTGTTTGTTAATCAAACTTTTAGAGAACTTAATCACTAAAGTTTCCATCTCTCCTCATTTTTTAGCCTAACCCCTAGCAACAACTTGGAAAACATTCTCAGAAAAGCTGTTCTAGTCCAAGATCCCTCATTTTATAAAATATGAAACTGGTACACTGAAGTTGTAGTGACCTACTAAAGGTCACAAACAAGTTAAGGTTCTTCTTTCTCCTAGTGAGCTAAGGTCATGTGACATTTTGTGGATAGGTCCAAGAAAATCACAAAAGGTGCCAGAAAGAATATTGATTAACAGATTAATATCAACCCTTTGATCACATTCTCCAGTCAACAGCAGGCTAAAGAAGAAGTATCTTTTACTCTTTATGATGAGATTTGAGACATCATACACCAGAATCATACCTGAGGGATGACTTGAGTTTGGACAGGAAAAACTTATCTGAAATTGGTCACGAAGGCCAGCGATTACTGTGTGAAGTTGACATGTAAGATCCAACATGAAACGGGAGAGCCAAGTAGAACCACAGTGACAAAGTTAGCACTAGTGTGGCTGACTGGGTCTAGATAAATTCTTGAGATGGAGTTCTTTGTCCTGGGCTGGTTATTTATATGTTCCAATTACTGTGAGTATGTTACTCATTTTAAAAGGTCAAGACCACAGGGGTGCTTGGGTGGCTCAGTCAGTTAAACATCCAACTTTAGCTCAGATTATGATCTCATGGTTCGTGGGTTTGAGCCCTGCATTGGGCTCTGTGCTGACATCTCAGAGCCTGGAGCCTGCTTCAAATTCTGTGTCTCCCTCTCTCTATGCCCCTCCTGTGCTCACATTCTGTCTCTCTCAAAAATAAATAAACATCATTAAAAAAAAAAAAAAGGTCAAGACTACAGACATAAAGGGACTTCTCTATGCCTAGACTTCTTAGCTAAACCTTACTCTACTCAATTTCTCTATCCACTTAAATAAAGTCATAGAACTTTTTTTTATGTCAATTCCACTGAGGACATAAAATGGAAAAGAATAACCAAAGTAATGGACAACAGAGAACACATTTGAAATCATCTTCAGAGATGATTTGGACGCTGATCCAAAATTGACTTAAGCTAGTTAGGTTTACATTACAGGTACAGTATAAGGAGTCAAAGGGCTTACTGAAGTACCTTCACAAATCCCACTGTGTTCTGCACTCATCAGACTGCATATGGAGGAATGGATTCCACTTTATTCACACTTGAATTCTATTTGAAAAAGGCATTCACGGAGGGAATGTCTCCCACTCAAGAAGCATTACAAAGAATGCCCTGCAGAGTGAGTGGAAACTGGAGAAACTAAGGTCATCTAACATCTAGAAGACTAGAGCTCTGCATGACAGGTCTCCTGTGAAAGAAAGGAAAGACCTAGTTTATAAGGGTTTTAAGAAACTGCACAGAGGCAATCTATAAGGAATGCAAGAAGACAATATTTCAGTGTAATATAAGCACTAATTTTGTAAGAGTTTGAGCTGCCCATGAACGGTGGGTAGCCAGATACCTGGCATCCTTCAAACGGCCACCTCTAACCAGACTTCATCTGCCGTAACTGAGTGGGAAGGCCTCAAATTGCTCCCAGAGTTTGGCCATGCTTCTCCCCCATCTACTCCACAGTCCTGACTTCCTCCCCATTCATGACTACTATTCGGGTCTCTTCTCTTCCTCCCTCGCCTCCCTGGTCCACCACACACCATCTTCAGTGTTCCACTACTCTTTCCCAGACACTTGACCCCAACTTCCACTTGGGACATGCGCCTCACCATACCACATGCCTTGCCTCCAACAAAAAGCTCATGTGCACCTAAAACATTACCGCCGTGGTCACACCGGTTGTTGCGTAGAAAGCCAATGTCCATGTGTTGAGAAAAAGATTTCCTTAGGTGTGAGAGCCTTGAAGCACTTTGCACTAGTTCTAATACACAAGATGCTCATAGGCTAGGCAAAGGCATTTCTGTGACTTTAGGTAAGTCAGACTAAGTTTCTATTCCCTATTCTTAGGTCCACAACCCTGGGTATAAGCCTCCTTAAAACAATGTTCAGCAAGGGTGGAGGAGCATTTTCCCACCTGCTTTCTAGGATCTGTCTAGATCATCCTGCCAGGGTTCTGTGATTCACTGCACAAAATCCCTGTTCTGTGGTGAGCTCGTGGTGGGTTTGCATTGGTTCTAACACAACAGTCGCCTTGGTGGATTAGAGGCCCTGGCAGGAAATCAATCTCTAATCTCTTTTTAGTGGCTCATCCTCCTCAGTAGGATTTTGAAAATAATCCACAAGCAAAGGTGACTTCTTGAACTGTCAGGGAAGAATAGTGGAGAGAATGCTTTGCTGTCAGACTAAAAGCCTGCACAACTGTCCCAGCTCTGATGGATGCTGAGAAAGTCAATAACCCTCTTCAAGCCTTGGTTTCCTCATCTGTAGATCTGAGGAGTTTGAATCTACAGTAGCTCCTAACATTTCTGGGTCACCGATGGTCTTCAGAATCCGATGAAAGCTGTAGATTCCTTTCATAGAAAGTGCTTAAATTCCCATACTGACAAATCTGTGCATCCAATTCCAGAAGGCTAAGAGAAAACCTCAAAACCACTTACAGGACTATAGCAACCTTGGACCCTAGATTAAAAACTCCATGGACCAGTCAGTCATAACGCTCTCTGATGCTTCTCTTTCTAGCTTTCCATCATATCTTCCCTGTAAATATTAATTTTATTAAGTATATTTCTGCTTTGGGGTGCCTGGGTGGCTCAGTCAGTTCAGCATCTGACCCTTGATTCCAGCTCAGGTCATGATCTCAGGGTTCGTTAATTTGAGCTCCATATCGGGCTCTGTGCTGACAGCATGGAACCTGTTTAGGATTCTCTCACTCCCTCTCTCTCTCTACCCCTCTCCCGCTCACTCTCTAGGTTTCTCTCTCAAAATAAATAAATAACTTTTGAAAAGGTATTAAAAAATTTAAAAAGTATATTTCTGCTTTTTAGCCCCCAGTTACATGGAGTTCTCCCGACCATATAACCTTAGAGTAATATACAAAATGTGTCACGTGTGCTCATTTTAAGAGACAACATAGAAACAGCAACAAATAACCAGTGAAGTCTGCAGTTGTCACTACTGGAGTACAATCTCTCTACTCAACTGAAAACTGAAGTACCCACCTACACTCCATTTAAATCATTTCCCAAGGGTTGCCACATTTTTCAGAAGCTTGCCTGTTGCTTGTCTATGTCTCTCATCATGACATGCACTTTGCATCTTATGATTCCAGAGATTGCTCTCCAGGCTCTTTGTCCATGAAAAAGACGGCGGGCCCACTCAAGCACTGACTACCAGCCCTCATTCCAATGATCCTGGCATTCAAGTGCCACTGGGGTCCTGAAGTGTCTCATACTGTGACTGGTAAATCAGCTGGATTGGGAGAGTAACTTATCAAATAAATACAAATCACATAAAGAGGCATGCATTGTATATATATCTTTGTCTTTTTTCTTTTATTTAAAAACTGTATCCTATCTATTTCCCAAAAGTATTGAAGTCAATATTATTGAGTATTCACTAAGAAGGAGAAAACATAACCCAACACTTTGAGAAATACAAAAAGACAGTTTCTGCTTTCAAGGACCTGGCATTGTAATTGGAGAGAGAAGAAATGAGTCAGATAACAATAAATTTTTAAAAAGCAAGGAAGAGATAGGTCGAATAACAATACAACCTGCAAATGACTATAAACTGCTGTAAAACAGAGGACGCAGTCCTATGCGGTGAATTACCAAATAACGGAAGAGAGGAGGAAGGGGCACAGAAAGCAAAGAATGGGCACTAATCCGAGTATGAATGCCCTCCCCTTTTCATTCCGATAGGCTCTCTCATTTACTGTCTCTCCTCCAGCTCTCTGTTCCTTTCTTTGAAACTCTCTCAAAATCTTGCTGCCAGGTAAGCAGGAAAGTTTTTCCAGCTTGAAAGTGGAAGTTGTGAACTTCCCTCTGTCTCTCTCTCCATAGACTGTGGGGAACAGCAGGCTGATGCGGAAGGTGCTTTCCCTTATCTTTCTGCCCTTCCCCCTCCTCTTCTAGCCCTTTCATTGGCTATACCCTGGACAAATAAACATAATCAGCAACAAACTCTGCCTTGCTATGTGCCCCATGATACAGGTCAATGCTGTGGGACACTCATATGGCTACACCTCCTAAAGACCCCCAAATACCTGACTCCTCCACATTCACGTATACTTACCCATGCTTTTCTCCACCCCACCAGCCCCATTCCATAAGCCCTGCCACCTTCAAGGTTCAGCACAAATCCCACCTGCCCCCAGGAAACCCTGTCCTACTTAACTAGCCCCTGGTGATCTCCTATCTGTTCACAATTTATAACAGATTGTCAGTACCTACACACCTTCCATCTTACCTGCCCTTATCCTTAACGTCTTTCATAACTTGAAATTTTGCATGCCCTAAATTTCATAGCTAAGCCTCCTGAGAGCAGAGGCCATGTGTTCCCTTCACCTTATATCCTCCATAGAACAGAACTCTGTGACAGCTGTATGGAACAGAGATGTGAAACCCAGAAGAATCCCAGTGGCATTTGGTTTGATTAAAGCAGATGTCCACAGTTCCTCAAAACATAGACCTGATAATGCCACCTTGCTCAGGCTCTCAAAATTCATATGTTAAAGTCCTAACTCCTGGAGCGCCTGGGTGGCTCAATCAGTTAAGCGTCCTACACTTGACTTCAGCTCAGGTCATGATCTCATGGTTCATGGGTTTGGGACCCACATCGTGCACTGTGCTGATGGTGCAGAGCCTGCTTGGGATTTTCTCTCTCTCCCTCTCTCTGCTTCTCCTCTGTGCATGCTCTCGTGCTCTCTCCCTCCCTCTCTCTCTCCCTCTCTCTCTCCCTCTCTCTCTCTCTCAAAATAAAAGAAAATAGCCTTAACTCCCAACATGAAGGCATTTGGAGATGGGGCCTATGGAGGTAATTAGGTTCCGTGGAGATCATAGAGTACCCACGATGGGATTAGTCCCTTATAAGAACAGGAAGAGACACCAGAGAGTTTCACGTGAGGACACAGCGAGAAGAGAAGCATCTGCAACCATGAAGAGGTTTCTCACCAGGAGCCAAACCTGCCAACACCTTGATCTTAGACTTCTCAGCCTCCAAAACTGTGGGAGATAAACGCCTATTGCCTAAGCCAGCCAGTCTGTGGTATTTCGCTATAGCAGCCTGAGCTAAGACACAATACTTTAATGCACCCATGACTGAATTAGTGTCTCCGTGCTCTTCTTTGGCAACTTACCCCCTAGAGGTGAACATCCCCCACTACACTTTCTTCCTCTCATTCGAAATCTCCCCTGTTCTTCAAGGCCCCATCCAGTGTCACATCTTCCACAAGTCCTTCCTTTAGTCCCAAGCCCTACTGTCATCCCAGGCAGCCTTCCTCACTGTGAACTCACAGCAATGACTGTCCATACTGTTCCTCGGCTACTTCCTCATGCACTGGCGTACCAGCCAGAAACAACCGGTGAGGGAACACAAACGGACTCTGGATAATGAACTTTTATTTTTATTGACCTTTCATATTACTACCATATCCCATTGATTCTGGGATGCACATTTTTTTCTTTCTAATGCCTCTGAAGTTGTCTTACTGTTTGTGGCATCTTAGACTTAATGATATACGGTATCTTAGTTTTCATATGTTATGTCCTTATTCATCAACAGACTGCAAGCTCTTTCAGGAAAGGCCTCACACAATACGTATCAGTTTTCCTCCACTTGCCCAGAAAAAACACTGTGGACAGCATAGGTCCTCCATGTTTTTTTCCTTAGGGAAGGAAACTACTTCCCTGAAATCCAATAAGAAGCTCAACCTCCTGGGGTCTGCGTTCTCCAATTATTCCTTCTCTCCTGAAAAAGGATAAAAGCAACCAGAAATATGGCTATGTTGGGCGGCAAAGGGGCTTAATCCTTAGTCATTTCTTTCCCACAACAGTATAGAATTTTGGAATCGGGAACGCACTCTGACTCCACTGTGGTTTCCCTCTCTGGATCCCAGAGTAACGCTTGTTTCTTTGTGCCTCATTTTCTCCTTTGTAAAATGGGTTCGATTATGCTTACCCACTCAGAAAGGGGTAATGACTGAAACAGAACTAAATGATCATATCTGCTGCGGAGGAGGTCACGAATATTATTAGATGCCTCCTCTGGGGGCCTGCTGCTTCCAAGGATGGAAAGGGGAAGGATACTTGGAGATCTCAAGGTTGCTGCTCTGTATATACACAGCATATTACCACGAAAACTCCCTGTAAGCTTGCCGCCTTTCTCTCCATAATATCTACCCCAAGAAATATTCTGCTGATGAACAGAGAAGACTCAGTAATCATGGAGAGAATGAGGGGATATGGATGGTGAAAAGAGCTGGCAGAGGGTTCCATACCAGCCCCTGGGAGACACTTGCTCACCACCTTTCTTCGTCAGTCTGTGTCTACTTGTGTGTCCTCCCACATGCCCAGGCAGAAAGTGCAAATATGTCTTGTTACGTGATCCATCCTGTGTTGCCCAATAAATAACAGACACAATCTAAGTTGCCAAGAGCATCTTATCAGAGGCTGATCTTTATGTCTGGATGCAAAGTCCTGGAATACCAACCCAATTAGGTGGAAGTTAAATGTGCTCTGGACACAATTCCCTCTACCCACAGTGCTTCTTCGAGCTGCATGCGTGAACATGTATATGATGCCAGCACGCAGACAATCTTCCTTCTGAGAGACATGCTATCAATCGACATTTGGCAGAGCCATGGACTCTCCAGCTACTTGAGGTATGACCAAGACCAGGAATCACCCTGATGTTTCCTTAATAAAAGCAATGAGACCAAAGTTGCTAAAACTAGCATGCTCTGCTATCCCCCTTGTCTTTTCCTCCTCTAGAAATGCAAACCAAGGTTCATGTTTGTTCCCTCTTTCCCTTTGCTTTTCCAGGCCTACATTTCTAAACTGTGTTCTCCCTGATTAATGAAGAGACAAAGAAATCATCTTTTGTCCTAACTCAGAGAAAGACATCCATGCCTCTCTTCTTCATGTTAGAGGTCTGGCCCTCTCTTCCTTGTTTCCTTCCTCTCTCTTTTGGTGATGAGGGCCAGAGGTGGGGGCAATAGTGACAATTAATGGGATTGGTGTTCCACAAAGCTTCCTTCTCTAGAATCTTTTCCTGGTATCTCCCAAACCCATCTAGCCTCCCAAGGCAGAAAAATCAGTGTAACATCTTTACAATGACCCACTGACCCAAAGATCTATGTGTCTCTGCCAGGAAGGCTGTCTCTACGCAAGAATCAAAGTTGGGAGTGGTCCAGGGATAGCTGGTCTGGTAGGCGTCAGTTTGTGATCTGAAGAGTTTGTGAAATACTATAAACTCAACTACACTTAAAGATCCATGATTCTCATTAACATATTAAAGGCTTTGAGACATCCTACTGCAAAGACATCTGTTTAGCTTCCTTCCTTCAGCCAGGTGTTTCCCAATCTTTTTTGCTCATAGAATCTTTGTCACCCTCTAATACCTCTTTATGTTCTGAATAGGTGTGTTCCACAGACTACACACTGTAAAGTGCTGACCTAGTCTGATAACTTATTTTTCTCATGGTACTAGGAAGAAAGAGAGAGGGGCATTAACTTACTTAATCTCACACATGAATAGCAACATGAAGCAGTACATAAAAGGTAGAGCAAGTTCGCAAGTGGGAGGTCAGGATGTCTGTGTAGAATCCTCTCCCAGCCATCCCCCGGCTATGTGGCTTGGGCCAGCACCTCTCCTTCCTAGAGTTATTTTTGTTCTCAGTAAAAGGAGGATCATTTTTTCCTTCCAAGGATTTCTAAGGCTCTTTTCATTTCCCTTTTCTGGGATACCGAAAGAGTCTAGTACTTGCTGTAACACCTTCTGGAGCAGGTCCCAGAAGTGTGAGCCTAGAGTTGTTCTAAATTTAAACTTTAAAAAGCTCATGAGGATGTCAAGAAGAAGTGAAGAAGAAACCAACAGCAAACCCCCTGTGGGTCATGAAGGTACATCTGAAAGTAAGCACGGGGAGATGCAGGCCTTTGGTGTACGAGTCATCACCTGTATGTGAAGGCAGCCATGGTTGTTGATACAGTTGATGCCGGAGTCCTCGGGAACCGGGGAGCCCCACCCACCTGCTGCTTCTCTCAGCACTAGGAGTACAGCTTTAGACAGTGGCCACGCCTGGGGCCGGCTTGTGACAAGCCAGCTTGCCAAGATCTGGCTCTGACCAGCAAGCACTAGACAAAAGCATGGGGGTATTTCAGCATAACTTAGATGCCTCCTGCATCTGTGGCATGCTGCTGCACCTGTCCCCCACCCCTACCCCAAGGTAATGCCTAGACAGCCAGGAACAACGCTGATAGTGCTCTCCAGTCACGTGAGCATGTAGCTTTTCTGTCATCCTTATAGCCACATTAAACTACAATCTCCGTGTTGGAACATACCCACCTGCTTCTTCCTCGCGGTGTCCATAATGCAACGCACTGACTGGTGCTCTTTAATATCCGCAGAGCAAGTGAGTATCTCTAAGCTGATAGCTCCTGATTGTTAAGACTCAGAATATACCTTATTCTATAAATTCGTCAAATAGTTTTAATGTGCCTTGCATATTGTGAGCACTAAGCTACCCATTATGAGGGAACCAAGAGGTAATTCCAACCCAGACTCTGCTCCCCCCAAAATTACATCAGATAACACCCGTGAAGGCTTAACTATGCCAAAAACTTATCATCCTAGTCGTCCAAGTATTCCCATTCCTCCTCCAAATCTGTTTCTTTTCCAGTATTTCCTATTCGGGGACATGGTCTGGAAGCAACCACTCACTCAGTCACCTAAAAAAAGCAATAATAATCATCATCATTAGAAATGACATTTACTGAGTGTTTATTATGTGCCAGGCTAACAATGCTGAGTTTTGTACTATTATTTGTCCTAGTTTACAGAGAAGTGGGTACCATCGCAGACGCACGCTTTTCTCTCCAACCCTGGACATCTAACCAGTCTTGAGGTCAGCTGCGCAGCATAAATATCTCCTCCCCTCACCTTGGTCATCACTCCTGTGATTAGCAAACCTTAACTGCTATTTTTGCTTGAACTCTTAGAGTCACCTTCTAAATAGACTTCTGGCTGACTGACAACCTACCCACTGTCAAATCAACCAAAACAGAAATGGCAGAGCGACCTCCCTACCCTGCACAACTGATCATGTCCCCCACCCCATTCAAACACGCTCCAGGTTCCTTGCTGCTCGGGAGCCTCCGAGGTCAGGAAAGGCTGCCCAGAGGTGAACAGCCACTGAGGCTTCACAGAATAACTTTCCCAACCCCTTCTCATACAGACTACCTTGAACTTCAAAATAATCCTTCATCACCTCCTCCACGAGCCTTCCCTGAGCACCACCTCCCACCCAAGGCTTCCTCTTGTGTCCCCCTTTGATGTCCACTTAGCACTTCCAACAGAACGCGGCCCTAGTCATAAGAGGTCCATGTCATGAGACTCTGAGATCTTGGGGCAGCTGAGTCCGGATGCTGCCTCCTCAGCCCCTGGCATGTCACCTGGCAAGGTTGAGAGACCTTGGTCGTTTAGTAAGATTCCCTGCTCCCATTACCTGGTGGTTTTATTTTTCACTGAATAATGCTTTACAAAAATGTCACAGTAATAGGATACCCTCTTTTCTTTTTCCCCATGGCTTTAAAATACATTAATATTCCAAGAAATAAATTCATACTTTCTTCGTGCTGAAAGAATGTTCTCATTTTTTTTTCTGATGAAGAAACCAAGGCTCTGACAGATCAAGTGACTTGCCCAAGGTCATACAGCTAATGAGGGCCAGAGCTCCCAGTCTGGCAGCTTTTTTACTGCCTCAGCCTCCAGTCCCCGATTAAAAAACAGACCCGAAAAAGAATGTTACGTATCTATGTGCATACACATATGTATTTATGCACATACACAAATCTGTAATATGAATAGATACACACATAGAATGTGAATATAGCCCAAGTGTTTAAAGAAAGGGGTGGGGGCTCTGAGAGCTTCAGAAGGGGATGAGGTCCCCCAGGAGGGGGCCGGCAGAGGCAGCCGCACAACAGACAGCTGGTGTTTGGGTGGTAGTAAATCACCCTGAAATGAGCCTCTTCCGTGGACTCAATGAGGCCCCCACAACAAAGGGAGGCCCAGCTTGCAGCCGGACAGCCTGCCCGCCAGCCCCAGACGCATATAACAGCTTCATTCAGGAGCCCCACGTCCACACAAAGGCCCCGAAATCAATCCGACATCCCGCCACCCTGGACAATGCCCTGAATCTTCTGAGAATCGAAGGCTCAAACGAGGGGACAGCATTCAGGGGAGATCAAACCGCCGGCCTGCCACTGAGAGCAAGCACGACAGAGACCTTTTTTAAGAGGAGGCCCGGGTGAGGCAGGAGGGTGCCCGCTTGTGCTCTGGCTCACACAGCCGGGCACACTCAGGCAAAGGCTGCGTCTGGCTCAGCTTTGAGCAACCGTGGCACCCGTGCTGCTTCGAGGGTCCGAGTGTGCGACACTCGCCAGCGAGGGCCACTGCGCTGCTTGGCCTTGGGGCTTTGTGCAGCAGTGGCCCGTGTGAACCTCCACCGCAGGCATTTCCCACTGGCGGCGGCGTGTACAGTAGGGCACACACATGCAAATGCCCTGCCTGCGGCGGCAGCTCAGGGTGTTGACAGTGGCAGCCCCACACCAGGCCGAGGGAGCCCTGTTCCCAGGCAGGGCCCCTCGGGGTACTCATCTGCCCCATTCTGCTGCCTAATCCGGTTATCAGCTGCTGAACGAATGGGTTGCCTGGTGGAGCTGGGGAGGCTCCTGCAGGGAAGGGGGGCAGGCTGATGAGCCTGGATTGTATTCTTCTTTCCTCGGGTCATTGTTAAGGCTTCTAGTTCTCTCCCAGTCCCTGAGATCCCTGCTTCCCTGGATGGTAGGACTTAATCTGCTACTGCGAGAAAGATCATCCAGCAATGGCAGAGTGGAACTAGGCTGGGAACTACAGAGTAATTGGTGGCGGGGGGGAACCAAGGAATGGGCCAGACTCTCTCCAGAAACACCAGGTAAAGGAGTCTGACATTCTAGGCAGCCACCATGAAGGTTAAACAAATTCTGATGAAAAACAAAGGATGTCTGTTGAAGGGCCATTTGTGGTGGCCCCTATACCCCGTTCTCCGAGGGCCCGACTGGACTTTGCCATGCAAGTACAGGGAGTGGACAGGGTCCGCAGGATGAGGTGTGGTTCTGTGGGCAGCTGCCCATGAAAAGCTGAATCAAACCGAGAAGGCACATTAAAGCAGGCAAGAAGGCGCAGAGCAGAAGAAAGAACCAGGTTAACTGAGGGCCAGTCTTCCCTCGACCCCTATTGTCGGCACGGACACATCTATTTTCTTCTCTCCCTCAACTGCTGGCCAGACTTCTGCCTGGAATGAACATACAAACAGCCATTTACTACGTCATATAAGAAATCCTGCCCAGGGCCCACTGCCCCAGGCCGACGAGCCCCCCAGAACTGGAGCTCTGGGGAACAGGGAGACAGGGTGCCAGGGGGTGCTAACTGGAGGAGGGGACTGAACCTAGGAGAGGCACAAAGGGTACTTTCTGCTTTAGATTCACTTCATTCTCAACTGCCTTCACTAGCCAACAATAGTAAATTGAATCCAATTTCCCCCTTGGAAGGGTCAGTTGTTGTGGTGGTGGTTTTTTTTGTTTTTTTTTTTTACCCTCTCCTTTCCATTTTCTGCTTTTTAGCTCACCTCCTCCAATCTACTTCCCTACAGGAGCCGAAATTAAACAAGCTCCCCATATGCCATGCCTCACTTGTTGTCTGTTCCCCTCACCGCCATCTGGCCTATTTGCTCAGCCAAAAAGAGAAAGAGAGAGAGAGAGAGAGAGAGAGAGAGAGACAGAGAGAGAGAGCAAAAGAGAGAGTAAGAGAGAGCAAATAGAGGGAGGAGGAGGGGAAGAGGGGAAGGGAAAGCAGGGAATGGGGGAGGGGAGGGAGGGGAAAGGAGGGAGAGGAGGGAGGAAAATAAGGGAGGGAGGGAGACAGAGAGAGAAGGAGGGAGAGCCAGACACAATGAGGAGGCAGGGGTGAGCCTCTCCCATCTGCTCCTTGGCCAGAGTCCCGGATGGAGCAGTAATGGAGAGCAACAGAACCAGTGATAATTAACCCAAACACAGACCTGTTTATTTAACCTGCTCAGATAGATCAACTCCGAGGCAGCGCTCGAGCAGAGGGCCCTGGGACACACTTAGGGAGACACCCTGGAGGCTGCTAAGGACACAGAGGTAGGCTGGCCCTCCCCACAGACATCCTGGGGGCCGAGTGTGAGCTCAGTGAGCAGGAAAGAAGAGGAGAAAGGGGCTGCTGAAAGAATCACTCACACCCACCCAAATCTTCTGGTAAGAAATCCTTTTGTTATCTTGCCTTTACCTCTGCCCATTATGCTCTTTGATGGCAGTAGCTGCTTCTGGATGACCAAATGTTGCCAAGCAAAGCTAGCCAGTAAGATACACTCATTTCCTGCATCTTCCCACCCCAGTGTTCCCTCTGGACCACTCCCCATGTTGGCATAAGGACTCGGGGCTAGGAGACGAAAAACTAACTAGAGAGCACAGAGGCTGGATGGAGCATAATCACCTGAACCTCCAACTGAGATGGTCAGTAGCCAAGGACAAAAGCCAGTGGCACTGACGGAGGCATAGGGTGAAAGGAGCCTGAGGTTCAAGGCCTAGAACAGCCACTTTTGCTCCATCAATGTATCTGATTACTTTCTTCTCCTTGGGCTTCAATTTACCTATTTTTAATGGGGGCAGCAAAGCTGACCTCTTGAGATGTTTCAGTCTTCAAAAATTAAAATAGAAAAAAGGTTATTGTCAGTGGTCCCTATTTCCTTCCTCAAGTTAGACTTGTTCACCATGGACGATGAGCAGTGCCCAGATACGGGGGTGCACGGGCACACTCCTGTGTGCTGCGACCCCCTCCAGCTTCACCCTTGCAGCCCCCAGAAATCAAGGGCAAGAACATTTCCAGGGCTGAATAGCAGCAGACAGGAGTTGCCAGTCTGGGAACTGGAACCCCAGGAAGCTCTTGGCTGAGCACGAAGGGTTAGTGAAAGAGTGCACTAGCTGGGTTGAAAATAGGAAGCGTCAGGGGTGGGTGAGGAGTTGGCAGGCACCGGATTCCAAGTGGCTTCACGCTCCTCAGTGGAAGAAATGCAGAGATAATTTGAACATGGCTATTTTCAAGCTCCACAGCTGAGCTCCCTTGCTCTCCCACCCCACACCTCCCACCCAGCCCTGCAATTTGGCAAACCCTTTCTGCTGGCTGCTCTTATACCCAATATGTTGGGTTGCCTTAGCAACTAAGGCAATTATCTCCTTGGAGCAGTTAAAACAATGACCGTCATAAATAATAACAATAAGAAGGATGATGGCAAAAAATAGATCTTAGGCTTCCAGGGTCAGAGGTTGCCAAAGAACTGAGAAGGCAAAGAGGTCCTGATGGGGCAGGCAGTGAAAACTAGTCCCTCATGGACCCAGTCTTATTTATCTAGAGAAAGAGATGGGAAATACTTAGCCTTTCCTTTCCACCCCACCCCCACCCCCAGGCACTCTTCGAGACAGGTCCTATTTGTTGTCAGTTTATCCTGCATAGCCTCCTATCAGCCAGACCGAGCACGAGCACTGAACACTAATTGTTTAACGCCCAGCGCCTCTCTGGACCAAGGACTCCTTACAAGCAGGCACTGAGTCTGTCATCTCGGTACATTTAGCACTTAGCTCACGGCCTGGCACAGAACAGGTACTCGAAAACATTCATTGATCGAATGAAAATATTATATTACAGCAAAAGAATGCCCAACTTTTGCCATAATGGTTTTTCTTTTTTAAAAACCCTCTGGGCCAGATCATCTTGAAGCCACTTTTAGTTCTAACATGCCATGCTCCTAGAATCTACTGGCCTCTAGTCCACATTCACAAGAATATAGACAAATCAAGATGTAAAGTTAGTTATCCAAGTACAGGCTTCTTTTTCTTAGAGAGCCACCCAATAACGTTTTGTGAATGTAGAGTGTCATTTGAGACAAAACACTAAAATAAAAACAATTAAAACTGAGAAATAAACTGATAATGGATCCCACAGCTTGTGCTCACTCGCCCCCAAACATGTATGCCTTCCATTTAAAACTCCACGAACTCTATCCCATGAATGTTGTTCCACTAACTAATGAAACATCAATTAAAGTGCAGGGTTTGTGGCTCAAAACAAAAGACAACCTGCCTTTTCCCATTGTCCATGGAGATGTGGTTAAAAAATAACAACAACAAAACGACGCAGCACAGACTCGAATCGGATTTCACAGACTCGAATCGGATAGACTCACCTTACCCTTCCCTTTTTGTTCCAGTGTCTTTTGAAGTGTCGGAAACTCAATACTTGACAATTTCAAAGTACATCCACATCGTATGTAGTCTTTATAATAACTTTTGAGATAAATTGGGCAGGAATTACTATTTCCATGCCAAACATGAGGGAATGAAGTAATCGATCTCAAGTGTTAAAGAGCGGCAGTCCTCAGCTCTCCTGATACCAGCTTTCTTGCTATTACCTTTCCTGGTGTAGTGGCCACAGTGTGTAATATGTAACGTTGCCATTAGTGTAAAGGTGAAATGTAAAATCTTTCTAAGCCGTCGGCAAAACACTAAGCATGTGCCTATTCTCACTTCAAAATGCCAGAAGGAGTTGATGTAACTTTACCATCAAGTCCTTGGAGCCCCATCAGCCAGACCCCCCTCTCTAGAATAATAACCAAAACTTCAGCACCTCCGGACTCAAGACCAGGAAAACCTGTAAATGCTTAACCTTGGCAAGTTTCTTGGGAGGGTTCCCTGTTAGGGACTGGGGAGACGAAGTCCAGGGAATTGGGACGACTCTCAATAGATGGGAATACGTCTTCCTCTGGCATTCCAGAGCAACTCCAGACAGACTGTCTGTTTTTCTGACCAAAACTACTCTTCAGACTCCCTATTCTCTGGATCATTGTGGAAGATCACAAGGCCACCCCTTCACTCCCCATGTGCGCACCTGCAACTCAATGACTGTCAAGTCTTTTCCCAGTACCCAGAATGGCTCCTATCTGGGCTTCAGACACCTGGCAAGATCTGGCAGGCACTCACTGGACTATAACCTAGTATGTTGATTTTGTGAATTTAATAAACACGCTACCAATCTCTTCTATATCCTTTGTCCATCTGATTAAAGTAGTACAGCCAAATTATCCTTTTCAGAGTACTTCAAACGTGAAGGACCTGAATCCAAATTCAGATATCGCTAACAGTGAGAAGCAGATTTTCCAGAACCTGTGGTGAATGGAAATATTTAGTCAGGCTCTTTTACAAATATATAGATGTCTTAGTATTAAAATATATCTTAAAGGTGTTATGATGCCAATAGTTCTACAAATTATAGCACATTTGAGTAAACAAAAAGCAATTATTTTCATTTCCAAGTATCAAGGATTGTTTTTTAATGTTTTCTTAATCCAAATTATCGTCGCTACTAAAAGAAGGTGTGGTAAGCAGAATAAGGAATGACCCCCCCAAAGATGTCCCAGGTCCTAATCCCGGGAGCCTGTGAATACATCTTGGTGCGCTGCAAAGGGCAATTAACATCGAAGATGGAATTAAGGTTGCTATTCAGCTGACCCTCAAATAGGGAGGGTCCTGGATTAGGCAGGTGGGCTCAATAGAGTCACAAATCTCCTTAAAAGTGGAAGAGAAAGCAGAAAAGGTAGAACCAGAAAGACAGAAGTGTGAAGAAGAATAAGCCTAAGTCCCTGGCTTTACATAGAAGAACGGAGCCATTAGTCAAAGACTGCAGGCAGCTCCTGGAAGCTGGAATAGAAAAGGAAACAGAGTCTCCCCTAGACCTCTGCCAACACTTTGAGTTTAGTCCAGTGAGACCCATTTCAGATTTCTGACCTCTAGAACTAAAAGATCAAAAATTTAATGTTGTTTTAAGCCACCAAGTTTGTCGTAATTTGTTACAGCCGCAACAGGAGGCTGATACAGAAATTGTGACTCTGTGTGTGTGTGTATGTGTGTGTGTGTGTGTGTGTGTGTCTATCCTCCATAAAACACAAATAGTTCTAAAAAATGTGAAAATACTTCCTCTTATGGTTTCAGGAAAATGACATCAGGTAAAATGGAGGTGACATAATTCCCCTCTCAAGACTGTGAAGCTTCAGAAGCATTTTGACATTGATAAAGATCTCTAGCAGCATAGACACTGGGACAGGATTGCACAAAGTGAGTGGAAAGAGACAGTGACAACAGGACACACATGACCACAGAGTGGAAGTCATTCTCCAAACAACGGCAATTAGACCATTAGGGGCTGCAGAACCCCCTGCAGAGAAGACACGGCCAGCACAGGGCATCCTGAGCCCCCGGCTACAATAGCAGCTTACATGGCAAGTTCTAAGGGACTCCAGGTGCCAGTTTCTCAAAAGAGGAAGAGAAAGAGCATGATCCTGTAAGCAGATGCCCAACAAATAACAGGCCTGAACAAAGAGGATTCAAAATGGCGAGCAATGAGGATAACTTTGTTACCATTAAAATAGCCATGGCGGGTAATTAATTCACTTGTGGCTTGTACACAAAGAGTGTAATCCCTCTCTCTCCTCTGATGTCAGTTTGGCTCATGCTGATGTGATTTCAAATCAGCTGAAAGTTGCCCCATCAGAGTCTCAGACTGGAAAGACACTCATGGTCATCTAACAAACCACACCTCCAAGGCACAGAATTCCTGCTACGGAATGCTCACTGCCATAGAGGCAACTCACTCTACCTCCAAAAAGTCCTAGTTTTGGACTCTGGGACAATGAAGCTCGGTGCATGCATCCTACAGACAGAAGTTGGGAATGGTCAAGTGACTTTCCTAAGGTTACAAGCTCAGGGAAGACCAGAGTTAGAAGCAGATCTGTGTCTTCCTATTTCGGATACAGTGGACTTTACACTGCATCACGTGGCCTCTCACAAATAATCACAACGTACCCCCAGGGCAAATCAGTAGCATGCGCACGTGTGTGTGTGTGTGTGTGTGTGGGTGTGGGTGTGTGCGCGTGCACATGTGCACACAGCCTATGAGTCTACACGTGAAGAAACCATGCTACCAGTGTTTCTCCTCACAGAGCAGGTAACCAAGTACCAATCATTTGTGTCCAAGTGGGCGATATTTACCCACCTCAGCCACCAACCCACTCACACTTCTGGTGACTAACACATCATTTTTCTGGCAGTAAGCCAAGAAGGGTGGGCCCTACAGAGTAATGAAAGTTGTTTCTGCTGGGTCACAAAAGTGACCTAGAAGGCCTGACCCAGACAAATTCAGTGCAGGATTCCAGTAAGCCAGGCTGCTGGCCAGTACCCACCGAGCAACTTGACAGACTTGCAACTGCATTTGTCTCCCCCCCTCAACTGGATCTATCACACCTGAGCTCCTAGCGCTCAATACTCATTCATTACTTCTAAGCATTCATTCACTTACAAAGATTTATTAAGTGTCTACTGTGTGCCAGGCCCTGCCTCCTGAACTGGACATATAATTAGGGAGACAAACCCCTGCAGAGGGAGGGCAACCAAGGGTGTAGGGACTAGAGAGAATACAGTGGCCGCATCTGCCTAGGGCACAGTGGAGGTCAGAGAGGCTTTACGAAACAGTTTCAGGTAAATCTCTCGGTCACACCAGGCCCGCCTGCCCCAGCAATGTCACTCCCTTCGAAGAACTGCAATCCATGCAAACTCCATGAGAAACAAACTCATGGTGGCAATGAATCAATCAACAAACAAATTCCTGGTCAGCACTTGTGTGTCTGCATATTATAAATGTGGTATGGGTTACGAGAGGAATAGAAGTCAAGACCTCTGCTTTGATACATTTCCAGAGTTACTGAAGTGATAAAATGTATACATAACCTTGCCTATAATGGGAATACGTGCTGATTTGAGAGAAGCATGAAAAATAGAAAAAGTGACATATGATAGAATCTGTATTACCAATGATAGAATATAGGCAATATGGAATCAGAAAAGGGAAATAGGCAATGACTTGATGTTATCAGGGAAGGTTTCCAAGACAAGATGGCAGAATACCCCCAACTTAGGGTAATGACACCCTCAGGTCTATAAGCCTGGTCTTTCCAACAGTAGTGTCAATTCTGGGCTATTGAGGACCACATCTTGTGTTCTTTTGTATAGTTTATAGGGCCTAGGCAAAGACAAGGGAGACAATTCATACTCAAGAAGAAGTTGTTCCTGACTCTCTTAAGGAATGGCATTTTCTTTACCATCCCCAAAGACCAGTTGAGTGATCTGCCTTTGGAGGTAAAAGTGTTCTTCTTTATTCCAAGGCAGCACCAGCTGACAGCTACTAAAACAGGATCCAGGAAATATGATCTTTCCTCCCAGCCAAAGTGCCTGAGGATGGCAGTATACATTCTTCAGACTGAATTCAGCCCAGATGTCTTATGGGAAAGGGCCCCATGAAGAGCCAACCAAAACATCTCTCTGGAGGCTCCTTGAACCCAAGAGCAGCAAGCATGGAATACCTCATGGCATTCTGCTCTCTGAGGAGCTTGGGTACACGGGTGAGGCTTTGATGAGAAAGGAAGAACCATGCTACCTTACAGGTCTCATCCAGAATCTCTTCTAAAGGTGTTCACGATCCTTCTGTTATCATCCCAGGAAAATGGAACCACTCCAGTATTTGACCCTCACTGTGCCCATTACAACCTGTCATAGAGTGTCTATCTCGGCCATTGTGGATCTGCCTTCTTGCAGATATTTGGCACTGGTTTCTGCAGTGTCAGTTCAGTTGAATTTTTATTTGCTAAAATGTATTGTGCGATGGCAAGCAAAGTTAATCTTATTAAATAATGGAATCAAAAAATTTAGATATATAAAGGAAATTTAATAGATTTTAATAGAGGTTCTGACCTCTAACCTCAGGCAGTTAATAGAACCTTAATTGTAAGGAAAGAGCAAGTGAGCTATGAAATAACATGACTTGCCCGAGGCTGAGCTGCTAGCAGGTGGAAGAGCAAGAACTAGAATTCAGGTCTCCTGCCTCCTAATGCAGAGCCTCTTCTCTACATCCTTGCTATGCACCAATGCACCATTCAGATTCAGCCGATCCCTGTTACAAAAAATTCCATAATTCCATATTTCAGAGATAATTTTTCAGAAATACATTAAACTGTATATTGTGTCCAAATGAAAACTTACATTCAGCAAACCCCAGATTGTGTGCCTAGAACAAGTATTATTAATCTGGTTCTCTGGCTCAAGGCTTGGTAAAGAGTTTGATCCTATTACATATGGAGGCGTAAAGCACTTTTAAAGGTCTTAAATCTAACCCCCTGCTGCTAGGAAGCCATCCACCTGAACCCATATAAAAGACTGTCATGTCGCCTTAGCTCATAGCTTGACATGCAACATGCGATTCTGATTCCACTAGGACCACACCTGTTCTTTGGTTGGCACCGATGATGTCACCAAAAGGCCTCCCTGCACCCCGCCACCACCACCCCACCCCAGTTCTCTGCAGCCTGTCCCAGCACCTTCCAGGTAGCTGCTGAAATCACTTTTTCTTCTAGTGGAACATCAGTGTATCTGAGAGTTGTCCCCACTGGGTCCTGTTCCTGAATTTCAACATTTCCTTTTTCCAATTAACTAAATGCTTCCTTTTCTACAAAGGGAGCATGTTCTCCTAAGGAAACAACAGAATGCTTGGGGAGGGTGCTGTTGAATTCAACTCCCCAGTAAATCAGACCATCTTGTGGCCAAATTCAACTTGTAATCTCTCTTGAGTGCTCACAACCACAAGTAAATCTACAGGCACATTTTCAACAGGATTCAGAAACGTATACTAAATCCTTTGCACTTATGCCAAATTCCCTTTTTCTGGTGCTCTTCTCTAGTGAATATTGAGAATTTAGCTTGGGTGTCCCAACGCTACAATGTTTAACTGATGAAGATCTCTATGTGAGATATCTATGTAGACTGATTGGTAACCCCATCTCCTCTCACTTAATGGGCAGCAAAATACCTCTGGAGAGCAGAAATCGCATAGAATATATTTATATATTGTCTAGAGATTAATCATATAAAGTCAATTAGTATTTACTGAGTACTTGCTATATGCAAGTGGCAAAGTGCTGTGGAGAATGCCAATAAATTAAATCCTTTATAACCAAAAGCGACTTTCTAATCTAAATGGGAGAGATCGTGAAAAGCAAACAAATAAATAAAATTTAAGTCCAAAAGAAGAAATGTGACAATGGGGACATATTTGCTACTAAGTAATTGGTGATAGAAGATCAGGGGAGACCAGGAAGGGAGAGGATTGTTCATGGAGAGGTGACTATTGGCTAGATGAGGGACAAGGAGGAAGGCATTTAAGGTCGCAGCAATGTGAACAGAAGAAAGGAAGTGGGAAAATGGAAGCTTGGTCAGGCAGTGAACAGGCCACTCAGAAAGTCGTGAGAGAGGAGTCTTTACATAGCAGTTTGGGTGAAATTGGAAGCACATTTCACTGTCTTTTTATGTCTCGTAAGAGTCTTGGCATTTACAAGGGCCTAAGTCGATCCATATACACTCCCAAAGTATATAAGAGAGCTCACATAGCAGACAGCTAGTAGGATATACATGGAGTCTTTGGCAAGACCAGGGAGGAAGCTAAAACCAGCGCGGAGTAGGTATTTAATTAATAGTTTATAAATGACACGTCGAGATGCACAAAAGGGGAAAGAAACTCTCTCAAGCAATAAGCATGACATCCTGCCCTCACATCACGTTTACAGTTTTAAAATTCTTACACAGCTTGTGTCCAATTTTGTTATGTTTACTCCTTCTAGAAATGATCTCAATTTAGTGTGCCAGAAAGCCCCCTGGACTAGGCTTCAAGAGGTCCTCTGGTGTTCGGTCCCGGCTTTTGTGCCCATTTGCCGCAATCTGGGATTTGCAGCCTCAACATCACTCACTCCCGCCCCCAGCTCCAGGGAGGCCTCGGATTGTGGTGGGGGTGAGGGAACTCTCTGACCCAGCTGGTGCTGTGGTGGATGCCTTGAGGGCCTCTCAGCCGCACATCTGTGGATTCGCAAAGCATTCGTAGGCCAATCAATTTCCTCATCTACACATGAAGTTGGCAGTGATGTCGAAAGGAACAGAAGTGGAGACCAGTCATTCCCCAGTGGACAGGGAAGGGGGCTATCCCAGCCACTCCATCCGAAAGCCGATTAATCTTTAAAATTTCCAAGGACACCATGTAATTCAAAGGCCACAGTCCCATTGATGAGGCGCTGAAAGAGGGTTTTGTTTTCCACAAAAAGGGAAATTGAGGTTTTTGCGGTGAAAGAGAAGGATGTAGAATCAGCCACGTAATGGTTTATTCACGGCCTGACCCCTCCCCAAACCCACAGAGATATTGGAACTGAGACTCATCTCTCTCATGAGTCATGCAGACTTGCATGGGCCTGGTGGACTTAGGAAAGAAAACACCAGTCTACCCAGTGTGCACAAGCATTTGGGGACAAAGATGTGACTCAAAGATGGACAGATATAGTTAGTTCCCTGACTTTAACGCGGAGAGACAGGCCGGAAGACAAGGTTGTCCTGGCCTAATAGAACCGGCAGGTCTTCTCTCAGAGTGCCAGAGAGTGGCTATCACATTTGGGGCTTGTTATTTGAGCCCATCGCAGCTGACTTTTCCACTGACATCCCCAACTTCCAAATTAATTATTTATTGACCCAAGTTTCAGCTTGGCTATGTCAGACGGAAATAGTAGGGGGTGTTGTGTAGCTCACGTGGGCTGGCATCGAAATGGTGAGACAGGATGCTGTTCGGCGCACATGCCCATCTCTGGGAGAGAGGGAAGCTCCTTGTGAGTCCTAAATGTCTCTGCGACCCCCACATTTTTTCTTCTCACCAAGGTCTGGAAACAGAAACAGAGGGATGTGCTGATCCTAGGACCTCCCCTGGGAGTTGTTTTTCTAATTAAATATTTTCTTGGCCTAAAATCAGAATCCTGGGGGGGAGCATGTATTCTCTGGTTCTGGTTTGTCAGGATTTGAAATCATAGGTGAAAGGGTGCAGAGCTGCTGCAGGGCTGGGGCAGGAGGGGGTAGGCCATCACTGTGAGCTCTGTTTGCAGGCAGAAGGACAGGTGTTAAGTTACATGCTTGGGGAATGTGAGCGCCAGGGAGGGACCTGGTGGGTGCCGGCCAAAGTAGCCAGGTCAATACCTCCTTCTGTCCCAGCTCTTCCTGGAGACCAAAAAAACAAACCATCCCTTGGCTTCAGGTTCCTGAAAAGACCTGAACTGTTCTTGTTTACTGTTCTGAGAGGCTGCACAGCACTTCTTTTTAAAGTAATTTATTTCATTGAGTTAAAGACCTCAGAAAAAGCAGCAGTATATGCAACGAGGGCTAAATAGGGCATGTTTGCAGAGCACTTACCCTTAGCAGTAAGGGTCTAAATAAATGCAACATACAATATGCTTGCTCCTGTCAAAAGCGCAAGGGTGAGAAATAGCACTCTATGCATTTTGACAAACATCTTTACTTATTTATCCTTTGGGACACAGGCTTTGGGTTTCCTCCTTCACTGGATGCCTGCTCAGCACTCCAAGTTCCTGTAGCTAGGAGTTTGTGATTGTGCATGCAGAAGACAGCAGGGGCTTCAGGGCGGGCAGCCCCCATGGTCAAGTTGCAGCACGTTGAAGAAAATAGAATCTCACAGCCCTGTTCATCTTGAGGAGCAGTAAGATAAACTCCTAGAATATCATATTTAGATATAAATTTCAACCAATTCAAGACTCACAATGAGGATATGTGATCATCTACTTGAGGGGTAATTAAGTTTCTTAGGTCAGCTTTGATTGTAAATCCTTCACGCAGAGTCCAACACAGTGGTACATTTGCATGGGCACATCTTTCATCAAATAAGTCTAGACAGCCCCGACATAAAACCTGAGAACTCACACCACACCACACCACACCACACACACACACAGAGGTATTTCATAATAAAGAGTCCAGCCAGGCGTTATGGGAATTCTGACTCTTATCAGGGCAAGTAATCAGAATGATTATGATGATTCTTACAGAGAATCTACTCCAAACAGACATGGAACGTATTATTTCATATTAGCTACACACTGACCAGATGGTAAGTAATATTATCCCCATTGGACAGATATGAAAAATGAGGCTGAAAGATCATGTGTCTGTTTGTTAAGTGGCAGAAACAGGAACTGACCAAAGTCTGCGTGAGTAGTCAGTCATTCAACCCTTTGTCCAGTTTAGAGAGAATATAAGAATTTGTGTGTGCCTGATGTGTGTATCTGGCATATGTGTCTGCCTGGTGTGTAAGTGTGCTTGGTGTGTGTGTGTGTGTGTTTGCTTGGTGCACGTGTGTGCATGTGAGAGAGAGAAAGAAGGAGAGGAGGAGGGGGGAGTGAGAAAGAAAGAGAGAGAGAGAATTATTCCCTAACTTCTACACTCAATATCACTCCATTCAATCCAGGGTCTTGGTCTAGTAGTGTAAAATATAAAATCAATACAACCAGGATCTTAATTCACAAGTCAAATCTATTCTAGTGTTGGTTAGATGGAGATAAAGCCAAAACTAGAACCCATGACTCAAAGCTCCTAGTTCAGGGCTCTTTAAACTACTAGACAAACACCTTCTCAACTCAGATTGTGACAGTCTTATGAACTTCTCTGTGGACACCAGTTTATTGTCAGGGGTACACCGATTAAACAAGTGGTGTCTTTCTCTCCTATGGCCATGTAGAAAAAGCATGGCTTTTGTAGAATCTAATCATCTGGACTAGCCTTAGTGACTTGCTTGACCAATTTGTATATGTGGAAGAAAGTTATGTTTGGAAATTCTGAGGCTGCTATGGAAGCCACATAGCTCTCACCTGATTCTTTTGGAAGGATATCATGGAAGAAGTCCAACTACCCTGAGACTGCCATGCTGTGAAGAAACAAGTCAGCCATATTGGGAGGTGGTGTGGAGAGAGAGACCCAGGCAGCCCCAGCTGTTCCAAGTACCCCAGACACCAGATATGCCCGGCAGACACAACATGAAAAAGAGTAGAGACCCCACCAACAGCTAGGGCTAAGGCCTCGGTCACATATCCAGGAAATTCATGCTGTCCCAGCCACTCCAACTGAGTTCCTGGTCCTCAGGGAGCAGAGATGAGCCATCCCCACTGTGCTCATCCACAAATTTGACAGCATAATAAAATGGCTGTAGTTTTAATGTCACTAAGTTTGGGGTAGTTTGTTACATGGCAGTAGCTAATTAAAATGATGTCTGCCTCCTTCGTAAAGGGCTGCCAACATGATCCAATCATATAACTCCTCTGTCTCCCACTCTTACCACAGCTTTTCTCACTGTTCCCCCTTCATATCCCTCTTGGACCACTGATAAGTGCTGAAATTAAGAAAGATCTGGGGACGCCTGGATGGCCTAGTTGCTCGAGCATCTAACTTCGGCCCTGGTCATGATCTTCCAGTTTGTGAGTTCAAGCCCCACGTCAGTTTCGCTGCTGTCAGTGCAGAGCCTGCTTCAGATCCTCTGTCCCCCTCTCTTTGCCCCTACCCCACTTGCACTCTCTCAAAAATAAATAAAACATTAAAAAAAGAGAAAAATCTGTTAAGGGACTAAGAAAAGTGCAAGCCTAACAGCAGATGTCAAAATGCCTCCCCCTTAGTAGGCAGAAGTGACATGAGAGCGCCTCTTAGATGGAGAGACCATGCAACACAGCTTTGGAGCACATGGAAAGTTCCTGAAAAAGGAGTCTGGACAAAGGTATACAGTTAAGGAGACTACTGTAGAAAAGAAAAGCCCTAGATCTGAGAGGCGAGAGCTGGGCTCCTTACCACCTCCCTCCCCAGCCCACACATACCATCTCACGCATCTCTGCGTCAAAGCTCACGCCATGTGCCCTGATTCTTCCTCGCTCCGTTCTTTAGGATAGAGTTCACTCCTGTATCCCCAAGGACTCCAGCAAACTCTGATCTCTCCTTTCTATTGACTGGCAGCTTAGCAAGTTTTTTCTCTTACTTTCCCATGTTTGTCTTATCCCTACAGTGAGAATAAAAATTATTTGAGGGCAGAAATAATATTCCTTCATATACCATCATACCAAGCTCACACCCGGACACAACAAAACAGGTCCTATTCAATATGTGTTTACGGGTGGAAATTCAATACCACATACACCACGGGCAGATGGCCCCAGCCTCTCTATTCCAGGTATCTGCAAATGGTCCATGATGTATGTTTAAGAAGCTGACTCACATTGGTGCAGGGCTACATTGCACTTCACAGGCAAGCTTCTGGGAGGATTGTTCTACACTATACTTTCTGCATCCCCTTCTTCACTGGTTTCTGATCCCATCACAATTCCACTGAAAACACTCTCCCGAAAATCACAGTGACCAGTCTTGCCAAAGCCCATGCTACGTAAACCATACACTCCTAGGGACTTCTTGGGGTTTGTCTTGCTCTGGCAAAATCAGCCTTTGAAAACATTTCATTTTTTGAAATGTTTTGAAAACATTTTCATTTTTCCCTCCACTTATCTTTTAAATGCCTGTGATACCCCAAGGCTCTCTCTCTCCAAAGTCCTCAGACTCTACATGTTACACCAGACAAATTAAGCCACACCCATGCTTTCAACTATTCATGGATGCCAAGCCCACAACATTTTGCAGAACTCAAATATTTTCAGCTGCCTATTGGGCTTGCCCCATGGGTATCCCATGGGCCATTGAAACAACAGGAATCACACTGAATTGCCTTAGCATCCTTTCGCCAAGCCTTCCTTTCTTTGTGAATGGTGGTATCCATTTACCTAGGGGATAACTTAAATTCCAACTTCTCACTCAACAACCAAATCCCATTAGCCACTGAGTCTTGCAGATCCTACCTGCTTAATGCCTTTTGAATCAATTCGCTTCTGATGATGTCTCCTGTCACCAGTGTGTTTCAGGTTTTTATCACTTCTCACCTGGATTACGTCAAAGGCCTCCAACTGGCCTCCTTTCCTCCAGCCTTTCTTCCCTATGATCTTCTGTCCATGTGGCTCCCCATGTGACCTTCCCAGAATATAATTCTGTCCATGTCATTCCTAGGTCTAAAATAAACCCAAGTTTTTGAGATCATGTCCAATCCTCTCATACACAAGGCCCAAAAAACAGTGATTCATAGTGAACTTTAGAGCTAGTCTTCAAAGGTTCAAATCCAAACTCCACCTCTTTTTAGCTCAGTGACAAATGGCTTCATATTTCTGTGCCTTGGTTCCCTCATCTGTATTGTGGGGAGAATAATGCTAGCTATCTCCTAGTGTTTTATGGGAACTGGATGATATATACATGTAAAGGGCTTAGAATTCTCTCTGGCACATAGCAAAGATCCAATAAATACCAGTTAGTTCTTATCTGCATTCTTCCCATAGCTTGCCCTCATCTGTGCTCCCAACACACTCTCTGCATCACTAACTTGAGCAGAACTACTTGTGTTTCCTATAATCCAATCAATCTATTGTTTCACCACCCTTTCTCTATACAGGCCATCCCTATTTTCTGGAATGATCATTCTCCTTCTTATTCTAGCTAATTTCTCTTGCTCCTGAAAATTTTCAAGGGTTACCTCGCTTCCATCCCTGCAGCTTTCTCTCCCCACCCCAATGCCATTTAGAGGAGCATCCGCATCCTTCTGTTCACTACTCTTAATATACTATTTTCTAATTTCAACCTTGTTTGCCTATCTCACTCAAGTTTGCTTGATTCTTCAAGGAAGACCACATGTCCTATTTGATTTTATATTCTTAAAATGAAATACAATGATTACCTCAGAATACAAACTCATCAAACGTTAGTGGAACAAACAAATGATCACCATGGGACATTAATAACAGGTACCCAGATGCACCTTAAATTTGATTACTTGCACTTGGAGCAAAACATCAACTTTTTCCCCAAACATGCATGCCTTCTGTGATTTTTTAATAGACTGTAAATAAATGTAGTAGAGAGATGTGATGATACCCAGGGAGATGGCCAGTTCTGAGAACCACCAGTTTCTAACAGTGCACAGTCACTAAATATGAAGGCTTCTACGTCTCCCTATTTCCTGTCTGCCCTGCTATCTGGAATAAATCAGACAGTACAACACCGGAATTTGGATAAAGTAGCCAAGCTGTGCTAAAGTGATCGCCATAGAGAAGAAGTGCATTATTCAGTCTTTCAGAATTAGAATATTTCTAAGTAATGAGTCTTAAATGAGGGAAGACTTTGCTTTTTCTTCCTGAGAGACCCTTCATTAATTCTTTAGAGAGAACCAAGTAAGTGACAGCAGAACAAACAAAGGAACGCACGAATGGTACTTGTAAGGGTTTCCCCTCAAATCGAGTCTCTTTTTTATGATGCAATCTGGGTTTTAGTTTGGGATCTTAGAAAACTGTCACCAACTCTCTCGCATAGCTTCTATGTTCTAGGGTTGGATACGACTAAAAGGTAGGGTTACAAGGATTACTTTGACCCGATATGGAAAGCAGCATCTAAGCCCAGAACTATCCAACAATGGAAAGGCCACTCACAAACCATAGATGAGCTGGCTAAGTGTCTGCTGGGAATACCAGCATGGGTCCCTTTCACAGGAAGAATCTAATTTTATGAAAGTGTTTGAGATTTCACATTTAAGGCATTTGAGGATCTTGGTGAAGACACAATAGAGGTTGCTTAAATGACTCCTGTTGTTGTTGAGGCTGGAGGGAACATTCTGGATACCTTAAAATCACACAGCTGGAAACCTCCAACAGCGTTCATGCAAAGAGATTGTCTCCCTGCTCCCCACTCTCCTGGACTGCAAGGTGACGCTGGCCATTCGGCACAGGCTGCCTCTAGAACAGCAAGCTTAGAATGGCATCTGCACGCATCTTCAGGAACCTCACAAGATATTTGACAACAAATCCTCAAAATGCTTTCAAATGAAAAGGGAAGGATGCAAAGGTCTTGAAAACAGAAACCTCCACAGATACCATTTATCATAATCTCTTACCCCAAAGTGGGTGACAGGAATAAGTGGGTGACAGGACACTGACAGTAAAACCAGAAAATATGGTTCTGTTTGGGTGTCAAAATATGCACACACAAACACACACATTCCTACGCACATCCTGACCAAATATTTGAGTCAAATATATATAACTGTTCCTGAGAACCAGAACACCGAGCTACCCAAACATTCCAACTAAATAGGCTTCATTCTAGTTACCCAAGTGGAAAGTTCTGGAAAGGGATCTCAGAGAGAAGTATCTGGAAAGTGAGACTGAAGTTTGTTTAGAGTGTTAACCAAAAACTAAACTAAAATAAAAGCTGTTAGCATGTTCTCTTCTGGCATTTGGCTAACACTTTAAACTTCCCAAGCCCCTCTGATGGCCATCATTTCCACGGTGCTCCCTCCTGCCCACTGAGACCCATGGCAAAGGGATCTGTGTCTTCCTGTCGACCCCAGAATGTGAAAGGAGGAGCCAGAGTGAGAATATAGCTGATACAAAACAATTTAGCCACATTCTTTCATCTTGGGCTCTTCTCCACGTATTATTCTAAAAACAAATAATGTAACAGAGCACACAGTTTGTGACTTAAGGCATTTGTTAAAACAGGGTCTTCATGAAGTCTTTGTGTGCCTTACAAATTTAATAAACTTTAAGTACATGCCATTTGGACTCAAACACTTAATGAAATTTAAAGGCTATATTATTACAGCGTGTGCCCTCCAAACTGCAAATGGGAGGTCTTATATAGCTTCATGATTAAGAGTATGAATGTTAAAATCATATTGACCTGACTTCAAGTACTAACTTTCTTACGCACTTGCTATATGCCATTTGGCAAGCTAGCTGAGTTCCCAGGGCCACAGTTTTACTCATCAGCAAAATAAGAATAAGATGACTTACTTCTTAGGGTTGTTGTATACATTTGTAACTAAAGGGCTTGGTTTGGAATCGAATATACAAAATGTTAGAGACGGCAATTATTAGATTATTTATAATCTCTTTAAGTGATTTCCAAATTCAGGCCCTGACCTAAAGCAAAATTTCTACCTTCTTGAAAAAGAAAGTAATATGTACCTAGGACTAATGGAACTAAAATACGGAAGCCTAGAATGTCACTTATCAATTACTTGTAACTGCTCACATGAGTTAGCTGTTAAAGTTTTAAACTTACGTTAAGAATTTTATTTAGTTTTAGGAATGGGCCCTGAATTGGCAAGCAGGGCAGACTCCCTTCTGAACTTAAAAGCCAAAGGACTTCAGATGGAAGGGCTCTTTCAGAGACCAGCTCAAGGTTCCGTGAAGGTTCTGATTTCCTCCAGGTTACCTGACAACCAGGAATAGCCCATTCCTTCTGAAGTTTATGCCTGCTTCCCCCAGTCACCATCACCCCACACTAACCATAGATTTCTAAGTAAAAAAGGAAATTGCCTAAAATTGAAACTGCTTTGGTCTATTATTGGCTTTGGTGGCTGTGGGAAGAAAATGGAGGGGGGGGGGGTAGGGGTGAGAGATGTTGATGAAAAAAATCTGAGTCATCACTTCCTGAAAGAGGCAGTAGTGTACCCAGACCTGGCTGGGGAATCAGGGGCCTGGGGGCAGGGTCCTGGCTCTGCCACAGTCTCACAAGGCACGGTGGTGACCTCATTTAACTCCTGTGGGCTCCTCTCCGCAAGGGGACCCTCCCAGCCTTTCCAGCCCTATGCTCTTGCAATTCATAAATACCTGAGAAGAGACCACCGGAGCTTCTGACCACCAGCAGGGAAACTCAAACACACTTGCTCTCCGGAACACCGCAGCCATTTCTTACAAGAAAGAGCAGGCAGGACAGAGAAGGAGGAGGAGCAGCTGGCTCTGGTGAAGTCGAGAAACAACTGCTTTACTTCCTAACTAACTACTTCCCTACACCCAGACTCACCCATCCGCACACACTGTGGCCCTGCTACACAATCCCTTGGGCCTTGCCTTGCAGGCAACTCCACTAAGCACCAACTTTATATCATCTCTTAGATGCAAGATTATCTCAGACTATTCGCTAAACTGTGCATAGAACCTGGTGATATAAAATTTGGGTTTTAAATTACAAACAATAGTAACAACAGCATCGAATCAAGTGTCACCGACTGTGTTGGAATTGCGTGCTCACATACCTGCCTAGCCTTGAAAGGGGGGACTGGTCTCTATTTTGTTTATCCGATTCTAGTGCCTATGGGCAGCCACCAGCCCCTCCATCTGAAGGAGGGCCTCTGTGACCATGTGCTAAACAACTGGGTGAAGAAATGAAGGCTGAGCTGGCCAATGAGGAGCCAAGGGAGGATGGCCTGTTTGCACAACTCCTTGAACTCTGTAGTCACTTCGGTTTCTGTGATAATTTAGTAATATTCTCTCTCATTCATATTCTCTCTCTCCATCTCCAGCCCCCACCCCCACTCATTATGCAGTCTGACTGAATACCACTCAAAATATTTTCTCAATTAGAAGAGAAAATAGGAATTTGCCACTTGTCTGCCTCTATTCTGTTGCCTGTCAGCCTTCAGCAAATATTTCAATCCTGGGTCTTCGCCTGCTGCTAACCTTTCTCCTTTAACCTTTGGCCTTGCCCCCTCCAAACCCTGCAGGCTTTACCTTCTCATCTTCCCAGCTCCACACTCCATTCCACAGGCGACTTCTCTGGCCACTATGTTTAACTGAGGGGAGATATGGTGACACCCCTAACACAGTTACAGTCAGAGGAAGGCTGTTGGGATTTGCTGCCCAATTAAAAGATGATTCGAAAACTGCCCGTCATGGTGGACAGGACACTTCCCAAAACTGGCCCCCATTCTCATGGGCCTCTCTACCTTCCTAGCCTTCTTTCTACTCTAGTTCCCCACCCCCACATCTTAACGACTGCAAGTGGGCATGTCGTTGAGGGTAGAGGGCCCCGTGGACTATCAGATGTACACACAGGATGGAAATCATGTCTACCAGAGCAGTGAAAATATAGAGCTCCTGGCTGACTTTTCATGTTCAGTCAAATCACAAGACGATTCCCTTCCAAATCCCTGACCCTGTCCCCTGTCACTGCAACCTCTCTGGTTCCAGGTGATCACCCATCCTGCCTACATCCTACACCCGGACCACTTGCCTTCATCATTTCCCCATCCTTGCCTGTGTCCACCAGTATGTGAGCTGTGCTATTTCTGTGTCTTTCTGCCAGTTTTTGAGGAAGGTAGGGAATATTTAAGAACCTTTTCTTTTGCAACGACTAGCTTGCTGTCTGATAGCATTCCTTCCCATGTAATTAATTGTGCTGTCTCTTGGCTCGTTAGAAACAAGACCCCCAGGTCCAGCCAGTATAATGCAGGGTAAATCATGTTTAAGTAACCGCATAACTAGTGGGTCAGTTTTATCTTTTGTCTTGGTGGTGGCCATTATTTAGCTGGGTTCTCAGAGTGCCCGTCAGTGAGGCTTTCATGTCAGGCCAGTATTGAAAGACAAATGTTTTCTTCCCCACCCCACTCCCACTGCCAGGCCCTCTTCTCTGAACGCTGCAAGCACATGGAAGCTGGGAAATAAAAGACTCTTTTATCTGATTCTTCTGGGCGAAGCCATGGTGGGTTCAGGAGGGTTCAAGAGAGAAGGGCCAAACTGTCAGAAGATGGGCCACACAAACATGGAAGAATCTCATGCATTGGCAATAAGTGGCCATAGCAATCAAGCGTCCTGTCTCATTTTTAGAAACAAGCATTATGATAACCAGAAAGACTAGTTTTTTTCAGACCATCACTGACTGACCATATGATCTGGGACAAATCATGAAACATCACTCATCTGGGCTGTTTCCTCATCTGTAAAGGGGAGAGTGCTCTGATGGTCTTCAAGGTTTCCTTCATCTTTACCATTCTTTGTGTGTAGCCATCAAGCAATGGGAGGCGGTGTGACCCTCTCAGATAGCTATGAAGAATACCACCCTAAAAGGCAGAAGTATAAAAAGAGGTCTTCCACAGAGATGAAAGCACCAACTTTCTTTTTTGTCAGAGTTGCCTAGTATAAAGGGAAGTGAGAGGAAGGAAAGGAGAAGGAAAGAGCATGATACCCTCTATTCAAGGGAGACATTAAGGTGCAGTGTGACCAAGTAAGCTGCTAATAAGATGGAGAGAATAAATTACTGGTGTTGCTAGAAACAAATACTGAAGAACTCCGACTCTTATCCCAGAGTCTTCTATGATATTATCCTTCCCATAGGATGGTGTGATGATAAGCAGAAGGAACATTTTTGTTTAATTTTCACAGATTTGCATTTGCCAATTTCTTTGGCCAGCCTGAGCATCTCAGAAGTCTAGCATGGCCAGCCTCCTGACCATGCACTCACCACAATCATCAGTCTCGCACAGGCTCTTAAACGCAAAGCCTTCAGTGGCCACTGGACCACAATCGCCAATCCCTCCACGCGAGACGTCCAGAACCGTGTTCATCCCATCCACAGGGCACAAGCTGCTTATCACACATCACTTTTACTCCATGGAAACTCTCCAAAGGCAGGGGTAATAAAGGTCATGCATCCATTAGTCCCCTACAGCATCTGGAATACCACTCGTCTATAGGAGATCCACTGTAAACACGTCTAGAATGAATGGAGATAAAACAGCAGTATCTTTGACACAGAATGACTTGGTCAGGCTGGTCGCATACACTATGCGAAGACATCTCTCCTAGCTTATAACTCAGACAATAAGCTGCCCTAAACATGTTCTGCTTCTTGCAGAATACACACCACTAATTAGGAACTTAGAAATTAAGGCAAAGATGGGAGAGGAATCAGGACAACAAGGGACTCAGAAGAGGAATGAGGGATGGAAGCACGTGAAGGCAGTTGAAGATGTTGACTAGAAATGTCTAAAAATAATATGAACAGGCTCCCCCAAGGCTCTTTCCTCTCCTCCTAAGCCCAGAGCTCAGTCAAGGCCAGCCCCCCCACCCCCAAGCATCTATTTCAACAGCAGCATACCAACACTCCGGTTCTTTTCGGCACACACATACATGTCCACACAGATGCCCCCTCATATACACATGTCCAGACACCCTCCAGTTGGCAAACAAGTGACAGTATGCAAATTATCAGAAGCCACAAAGATTTGCTTCGGTGGGGAGCCTGAACAAACAAGGAACAATTTTGCAAGTGGCCACAGATGGCTTAGCTTCTCTGCTTACAATGGACACTAACGAGATTTGCCATAACTAATTCATTCTTTCACACCATTGCCCTGTTCCCCCATCTTCTGAGGGTGGGAGAAATTCCCCATCATGGCCATATGCATTTTCATTCCTTTCTAACACAGAAAAAGTGCAATTTGTTCATCCACATTGCGTATGGATGGGTCGCATTTAAAGTTTGGTTGAAGGGGCTAGAGAAGGGATGATAGTGGAAGCAAACATATGCTGGCTTTTCCTCCCGTTTCTCTGCAAGCTTCGTGGGAAGGAAAAGATGTACTGAGCCCCATGCCGAGCTGGGGAACTCTGCAGTAGCAGACAAATGAGTGGCAAGGCAGAGCAGAAAACAGAACAGACCAGAAACAGTGAACCTTCCAGATGAAATCCAAACTCCCCACACCATGAGCGATGACCCTGAAGTACAGGAAACCTTGTGTTTATAAGGGGACAAGAAGATAGATCTGATGACTGTCCTCCTTTTGGCATTCCTGCGCTGGCCATTGCGAGTGGAGACAAAACCCACAAGGAGGCTGCATCTGGAGCCTGTGCTCATGCCTTAAGCTCTTCTCTCAAGGCACTTTCCAATCAACTCTTCCTAAGTGTCAGTAAGACACTTACAAATTCTTTAGAAAACAAATCAATGAATTCTTAAGAAAATGACCAAGCTTCTCAAAGTCCCAGGAATCAAAATGTGAGAGGCGGCACCTTTTCACCTGCCTGATGGCTCTTTGGGCCTCTTCAGTGTAATACCAAGGGCCCTTCCTCGACTCATCGGGTGCTACAGTTCACTTCTATTTCTTTTCTGCCTCTGGGCTTGCTTTCCTCCCATGCAGGCTGTAGTATGATCTCCTAAAGCAGCCCCCACTCCCCACACACACTGCGCCATCCTCTTCTCCCCAGCGCCAGAGTGGACAACTCTATTTCTTTTCTCTTTGCCCTCAGAAAAAAGTCAGATCTCCCTAATCTGACCCTTCAAGCCTTCTCTGTATTCCAGACTTTCCAAGTAAACCCTGCCAACCAGCCAATCAGCCTGAGGTACTCTGTCCTCCGTCAATGGCTCAAGAAATGCCCTGGGTTACTTTTCCCTCCTGCCTCAGTCCTTTGCTTTCTTCAAGGTCCATTCAAGCATCCCATCTTCTTCCAACCTTACTTCGGCATCTGGGAGAACACGGGCATCACACTCGGATCGCCCCAACAAGATAGGAAGCTCAGAGGTTTCCTTGGGAGTAAGGGCTCTGTACCCTTTCGCTTGTCTGGATGCCCACATGACTTCTCTCCTTTTTCATTCCTAGTCATCTTTCATATTAGGTGTGACTGAATGTCTACTTTTTCTCAAAGAAATATATATTTGATACTTATAGACAGCTGTTTAAAAAAAAAAAAAAACTATGCACGCCATTATACTGCTGATGAAGGAAAATCCCGTCCATATATTAGCATGTCTCCCAGTTATATGTGCAAATGCCCAGTTATATGAATCAGTATTTATATGGGGATTTCTTGGAAGAGCAGGGGTGAGAAAGACTTTAGTGTCTTCTGCTTCATTGCCTTCATTTCAAGATGGGACCCCGAGGAATAAGAGGCACATGAGGAAACCCAGGTTTAGGGTTTAGGTTAAGTTCAGAGACCTAATCTCTTGCTTCTGGGGCCACGGCTCTATCGCATCATTGGCAATATCTATCTTCCCAGAAGCTGCACACACACACATGTATGTGCACATACCACTGAATTCTCTCTAGTAGACACGAGACCGCACTACTTTCTTAGACACAGCTCCTCAGAGAAGTATGATGACAGAAGGACACTTGTGCCTATGGGTCCCTCTCTGATATATATAGATTTGACCTGGACCATCACCTTGAATATCTGTCCTCCCTTCAAGCCCTGCCTCCAGTGCCTGCAGACTGCAGCCCCACAGCGGAGCTGCCCTCTTTCGCAGAATGAGAAGCTGTAAGGACCGACAATTATCTTCCTGCATTAAATGAGATGAGCAGAGGCAGCCACAGGCCCTCCTCAGTCAGGCCCAGACAGAGAAGAATCTGCTACAGGCCTAAAATTGGGAGCAAAGGTCAGCTGTCATTCAGGAATGAGGCCAGAAGGAAAGCCAGGCATCCAGAGGTTCAGCACCTGCTCCTCTCCAGAGGCAGAGGGGGTACAGCTGGTCTGGCCCGCAGCTGTCCCTCTCCAGATCCAACTGTACTGCTGCCCCTTGAAGGCTATCGGCACTGGCTTCTGTGCCAGTACCAACCTGCCAGTACCCGGGGTGAAGCACTCAACAATTGTGAGACAGTCCAGGACCACAAGCCAGGCTTCTCCAGGAGTACCCAGTGTCTCCCCTGCTCCATCACTCCTCTGCAAAGGTCACCTGGACCGATAGAGCCTTTCGGAGGCAGCCCATCCCCCCAGACCTTAAACTGCACATGTGATTTCCTGCCCTTCATCCCCTCGCACGCCTCTTCTCCCAGATGTTGTCCTTTCCGTCCTCCCCTGGGAGTGGCCAGCTCTCCGGTGGCCTCTACCCTTGCACCAGATTGGCCCCAATACACCAGCCTTTCCCACTTCTATCCCCTCTGCTACTTTTCCTGGATTCTGTTCCCTGTACCAAAATGTGTGACAGGCGATTTTTCAGATTTCCGGCCAACCTTGCCATTCTTTCCTCCTCTTTCTCTACTGACAATCCTAAGGACATCCCATAGATTAAATACATCGATACCATAAAGCCACATGTGTCTACCAGAATGGACACCTTCAGCCTACATCTCATCTCACAAGGTGCTTCTGTGAATCTTTTTAATTTGCCACAGACTCTTCCTAACAATCAAAGAACCAGTTAACTACAAGGTATCTTCTGAGAATTTTGGCATCCTTCTTCCTGTGGTGATACTATGGAGAAGCTTTTCGGTCTCATTTTCTATGTAGACAGAGCTTACAAGTAAGGTAGACACATTACCCTACTCTGGATATTTGAGAAATAATGCTATGCTACATTTCCACAATAGTGCTTAGCATGCAACAAATAGTTACTGAAGAAAATATCTTTGATTAAAAGAACGCATACAGTAGTTGAATGGCTTGGCGGTGCTGAAGGAAGAGAGCATGCTCAGTGGGATGGTCACCATTAACAGAGGCACTCAAGTTCTGCTCATCTTCACGCTATGACTCTTTGTTAGGGTATCTTTCTCACGTCCAGCAGAGCCCACTGTTCTGAAGTCAATGTTTTCACTTTCCTATGTCTCCCTGCCTCCCCTGCTCTCACAACTCTGGGATCTGCAGCCTTGGGTGAAATCAAGCTAGAAAGAGACCCTGGTTAACCTAGCATGCAGCCCACGTCAGCTGGCAGAGCTGAGCAAGAGGACAATTCCTCTTGACGCCGGGCCCACCGTTTGCCCAGTCTGTGGGCTTACAACCTCCCTCACCTGGTCCTCTATCTCTCTCTAATTCCTTCAGGTGAGATTTGTGTTCAGACCTGGACTGTATTAGAAAGTAAAGGAGAGAACATTTAATAAAAATTACCTCATTTCATAGAGTAAGCTGCTGAGCAAGAGTCTATTAGGAGCCCAGATGAGTATATTGCTCAGTTAACTTGCTATGTTCCTTATAATCTACATTAATATGAGCCTACAATATATTTTATGATATTAAAATCAATACAGACACATGCACATATTTTAAGTATCTAGGAAAATTCTACATCCTTAGGAGAAAGCAAAAGAGGAAAAAATTAACCTTCCTCTCTCCCTCCCTCCCTCCCTCTCTCTCTCTCATTTGTTTTATTTTATAATCCATGCTAGGGGAAGCCAGAGGGCTCCCCCCCCAACCACCACCCTGCCCCCCGGTGCTCTGGATCATAGCCCTGGCCTAACAGTGAGAAGAAGGAGGAGACGGCATGTTTCAAAGCTGCTTTATGGATTTTATGGATTTTCACCAATTTATGGAATTCATCGTGTGTTCACTTGCTGACCCCTCTTCTTATCATCATAAAAGAGCAAAACACCCTTTTGTTTGTAAAGGGCCAACATCTAGCGAAGGCCCTTGACTAATGATGGGAGCGTGTACACAGAGGGCAGTCCCCAAAGTTGCAGGATAACTCGAGAGGATAGGTCAGAGCATCTCCTAAATCTGCCAAGAGTTTTACACATTTCGTGAAATGTGATAGAAAAAGAGGATAAAAGCAAGCTCTAGCTTCAGAGACTGAAGTGCTCACAAAGCTTTCATAAGACTTGCCCAATGCTCTCTGGCTCCCTGGCATCTAGCTATTGTGGTTCCGGTTTTATAGGCAGACACATGGAAGCACTGAGAAAGCACCTCACCCGCAGGTGTTCTAGAAGACAGGCTCTGAAGGTGAGGACCTCTGACGTCCACGCTAAGTTCAGTCTGCCTGAGCACCGTGTGAGCAGCCATGGGCCCGCTGGCTCGGAGCTCAGAGGGTGGGCATGCTGGGATCACAGCTTCCTAACTCTGAGACCTGAGGCAAGTAACTGGAGGTCTCTGAGCCTCGTCTTCTACACCTGGAAAATGGGGATAATAACATCTCCATTGTGACTGTGGGGAGGATTTAGTAAACAATATGTGTCAACACTTGGCAAAGTTCCCAGCTACTCTAAGCACCAAAACAGTAGATGTCGTTATGACCAGGAAAGCAGCCTGCACAGCCTTTCTCTGTGATTCAGGTTTTCCATAAAAGAAGGACTCTCCTATGCCTTTAACAGGCAGTTCATATTCTTCAGCAAGAAATCAGAAAACATACGAAGGCTAGACACCAAAAGACTCTTCAAGAAAACCTCAGGGACAGCAAGTTCTCGTGAGGTTAAGCAACTAGTAGGATCTTGTGTGCCTTAGAGGATGAGACAGAAACAGGAAGAAAGACATTTGTTAGCGTTGGTTTAATGTTTTTCTCTGTTTTGTTATTGTTTTTTGTTTTTTTTTTCCTCTCCCTGCCAAAAGGATTAACGTGTAGGTTCTTAAACAAGGGGGTTCCCTATTTACAGCTGACAGCGGCAGCTGCAACCCCTGATTCTCCTGCAGAATGGCAGGGAATCGAATCAAAAAGAAAAGCAAGTGGACAACCTTTCCTCCGGGAGCACGAAACACAATACCAGCCTTTCGCCAAACCCAGCAGACCCCAGCTCTGATTGGAGGTTGCCTCGGAACAAAGGGAAATTGGTATTTTAAAAAAAATCTTCTGAAAGCCAACTCAGCAGATGGTTTTTTCCTGGGCTCCAGGAGAAGGAGGGGGGAGGAGGGGGTAGGGAAAGGATACTGGGATAACACAACTGCCACCAGGATACAGATGACTGAGAAGTGACAAAGATGGGCAAAGAGGGCTGACCTCTCACCCCGGAATTTCACAAAGGGCAATTACACCATGTGGCGGGTATCTGGACTAGGCTGCTGACCGCTTCCAACCCGCAGCTGCTGTTCATCACAGCCACGTCTGGGGTCTTTATTCAAAGCAGGGGAAGAAAGAGGCCAGGCGCTGAGGGGATATTGGAGGAAGCCCATGGAAAAAGTTTAATTAGAGACTATAGTTTGTTAGAAATCGACTACAGGGCGGTTGCACAGACGAGCACCTCATATTTCCACTGTACTTTTTTAACATTTCAGAACCATTTGTTCAGATTATCTTCAAAGTGGTGTGGAAGGAAGAGAGACAGTATTAATCCCTTTTTAAATATGAGGAAACAAGGATTCATTCATTAAAGGCGGAACAGGGGTTCGGACCCAGAATCCCTGGTGTGGGGCAGCCACCCTCCCTTTGTTTCTCAGACCAGACGGTGCTCCCGGAGTCCTGTCTTGGAGGGGCCCTTTGTGAATCCCACATTTTCGGTCTGAACTGGGACACTATTAGAGTACACTGTAAATAGCTTCTAGATTAAGTCACAGCGAACCTATCATCCCACAGCCCTATGCTGTGTCGCCAGCCACCACTGTCTACCACACCTCACGGCTGGGGTGCCCTGCTGAGTGTCTTTCAGTGGGGAGACGACTGCGGGCAGTGGAGAAAGGGGCTGTGAGTCTCTGGGAAGACGCCACAATGCCCAGGTTCACCCATAGCATAGTCCACGGGTGTGCAGCAGGAGCAAGCTGGTGGATGGCACAAGACTCAGTGATTCTCTCCTGGAGGACGTCTCGGCAGGACCCGCTAGAGCGCATCTTTCAATGATCACTTCTTGCTGCTGGAAACCATGAGACCTGAGGGTCTGAGGACGGTGTGAGGCTCCCCTCGTCCCCCCACCCCACGATTACCTGTAACTTCAGGGCAAGTCATTTAAAAGCTCCCCAAGTCCCTTCCTAAGTCTCTGAAACAGGGAAGAACAAGAGCTACTTCACTGAACTATCCTAAGGAACAAACTGGAAAGAAGCAACAGTTGGGCAGATGTGAACGCTTTGTGAAGGTGCTGGACAGGTGTGATGGTTACTACCAATTTTTCATACTTTGCACTATCTGGAACATGTATTTTGACAGTTGGTTATACACCGCTGCCCTGGGTTTTTCCCTAAATGCCCTGAGATCGATTCTTTCTAATAAAGGTCTTTCTATACCCCACACGGCACTTAGGCTGAGCACACCATACAATTCTGTAGATTTGTGTAGAATTTAGACGTCTCAGCTCTGCTATGGTGTATCTGGATGAGTGCGCCCCCCCCCAAAAAAAAAAGGCAGGATGATGAAAGATTTAAGATGTTTCTAAGGAACCAATGCAAAATACACAGGGCTAACTAGGGAGAAGGTGTTTTGATAGAAAAGAGTGCCTTCCATAGAATTCTCTTCACTGGCACAGAGCTAACATGAACTTGTTTAACATCCAGGCTGAGGAAAAAAAATAAGGGGGATATTATATTAAAAGATGTAACACCTGTCCTCAGAGAGCTTCTGCAGTAACTGAGGAGAAAATACCCTGCTCTTGACAGCACACTTTTAACAACCCTTTCCGTTAGAACCAAGCAGGCCATTATGTAAATGACAAAGCATGTTCACAGACGGTGGAGCCATCTAGAGATATCCCACCAGAGAAATCATGGAGGAGGGATTCTGAGTAAGATGGCTGTCTACATGTCCAAGTTGCCTTATTTCTGTGTCTTCTGTGTAGTCCACAGACCCAGACGAGACTGACTAACAGTTGATTCGCATCTCTGCCTAGAACTCTGCACAAAGGGATGAGCATAAGGATAACGCAAACACCTGAGTTTTGGTCCAAAAAATCCACTGAATGTAGGATGTGATCATTTAGACCAGCAAGAGTAGCATAAGGCAAAATTAAATTGGAGCGTTTCCTTGACCTTGAGTTCAGGGTACACCAACAATTCTGAAGCTGCCAAAAAGCTGAGACAGCCCAGGATCCTGTTAATAGGGGCGCCTGAGTGGCTCAGTTGGTTAAGCAGCCGACTTCGGCTCAGGTCGTGATCTCACGGTCTGTGAGTTCGAGCCCCACGTCGGGCTCTGTGCTGATGGCTCGGAGCCTGGAGCCTGCTTCAGATTCTGTATCTCCCTTTCTCTCTACCCCTCCCCGACTCATGCTCTGTCTCTATGTCTCTCAAAAATAAATTTAAAAAACGTTAATTTAATAGAAGTGGTGTGCTTGGAGCAGAGGAGGTCACAATCCCCTAGTGTTGTGTGAGGCCAGACCAGCACCTTCCGGTCCTGGGTCCTGTACTCTGCTCTGTGAGTACCCACCTCCTCATCTTTGCCTTTTAGGAGAAACAATGGCAAACCAGCATCTGTAGCATAAGAACCAAGGTGGCTTGGCACCAGGAAACCATGGGCTCCAAGGAAAAGTTTCAAGAACTGGAAATATTTGATCTTTAAAAGGATGAATTTAGTGCAACATAAAAAAAGAGTGCTCCTAAACCCAAGCTGCCTCAAGAGGTACGAACTCTCTTCCCTCAGGGCCACTGAGCAGCTCCCAAATAATGGGTAACTGTCCATGAGGGATTTTGGAAGATATCTTTTGTTTGTTTAGTAGGGGTGAATGGAAATATTCAGACTCTCAGTGATGATTCTGGAAGTGTGACCCAACTGTGGACCTCTTCTTTTCTTTGACCTACAACTGCTGTGGGCAGCCTTCTCCTGTTCCCTGAGCGGGTGCCAAATTCTAGCCTCTGTCCTTGATGGATTTAACCCCTAGTCTCAGACCCTTTCTGGATCTCCCAATCTTTGTTTCCTCCATGACCCACCAGTATCCAAATCTCAGCATGATGCTAACCTGCCACCCATTCAGTGTCAGCAATCAGATGGGGAGACAGGGACGTTAGGAGCCTAATGGTACAAGGAAGAGCCACACACCCAAATACATTGGTTTTCACCTCCTTGCTCCCTAAAAAAGGCAGGGGTGGAAAAATGGAAATTCCTACTATATGTTAAAAATAGATTCCCTTCAGCTCTACTGCCATAAGAAGCCGTAAGAAGCCACTCCCTTAGGGTGGTTCTCTGGGGGTCCAGTCTGTCGGGCAAAACACTGCAACTCCTGAGCTGTGTTCTCACAACACTAAGCTAATGAACCAACTGGCCCAGTATAAAAAGCTGCCCACACTCTCGGGCACATTCATATTTGCAAATGAATACTTCTTATTGGCAAGGCATGGCTGCACAACTTGAGGTCAGTCTGTCGGGTTGTCTCCCTTCAAGAATCTTCTCCTCCTTCCCTACTTCTGATTCCCCACTGTGAGGCTGGCTAGAAAGTTGTGGGAGGCAAAGAAGAAGGTCTGGGGAAAAACACAAGAAACAAGGTCTAGAAAATACACTGAAGCAACCTGCATTTGATACTAATGATGATTATCAAATGGCCTCGCAGGCCAGGTAGCAAGATGGGAACTGCCTGGACTTTTCAGAGTAAATAAAGGCCTCCATTGTTTCCCCTGGTGAGGTCACAGGCTGGTGGGGAGGTGAGGGAAGTTGGCCCGGGGAGGGAGGGGTAGGCAGGAAGGGGAAAAAAAAAACACAAAACCTGGGACTTCAGAGAGAAACACACACTCAAAGTATACAGGGAGGCCCCTTGCCTTCATAGGGCCAGATCCCCTGGAATACCATGGAAAGCTAGAAGGAGCCCTCGAAGTTCTGTAGTCCGAACCTGCCCACACTGCAGAGCTCTGATTGCCACATTCTGACACGCTCACACAGTAGCCTCAGCTTGCACAGAGGGCTCGCTGCTTCACCAGCCAGGACATATAATCCAGACTCTTGCACATGCTGGGTGCAACTGTGAGTCCGTGTGGGTGTTTGCATGCTGTGTCTGTCTGTATGTCCCCCGGAGACCTGGCTCCACTGAATTTTTGCCCTCCCCCCGGCAGCCTATCCCTCTGGCCACTAGCTCCTCTTTGGGGGAGGGGGTGTGATTCCCAGAGCCTCCATGGCCACCTTCCAAGTCAGGTCACCCCGAAGACCATCCAAGTTGAAACCCCTTCCTCGAAGCAGTTAGGCCATGTGCAAATTATAACACTGAATTTTTAGCTTATTGTCAATAAACAACCCTCCCCCCACCCACACACACACAACACAAGACTTCATTGGCTCATGCTGTTTTCTGTAAATAATGCAGTCAAGAGCCTGAAGCAAGGCCTGGGACCCAGGCCCTGGGAACCTCCCTGCCACATCCTTTGCTTTCGGCCTATGCCCTCACCCAGGCCCAATGACTTCCTGACTAAAGCCACTCCTGTCTCACGCACAAGCAAGGCAGGTGGGGGTCATCCTTGGATGTCCTGGGACATCCCGCATGGGAGTGCTTTGAGGCAGACGTTTGAACGTAAAGTTGCAGGAATCAGAAGAATCAAAGGAGGGGGCAGAGCAGAGCAAAAAGGGATTGTTTCTCTCACCTTCTATTAAAAATAAAAAACGCCATGTCACCGAAGATCAATGGAAATGCAGCTCTGAGAGAATTTTCTGAGGATGTGAGATTGCAATGATGGAGAAGAGGGAGACTCTGCAAATGCTGACAACGTGGCCAGGGGAGAAGGCAGCACCCACCGAGCCCCAATTGGTCGTTCTTATGACACTGCTTTAACACTTTCGTTTTGAGTCAAGCTTTGAGCTCAGCAGCAATCCTGGTTTGGCAGATAAATGACCACAGAGATAAAAGACCTTTGAACCATCTCTAAATAAATCCCCATAGCAATCCTCACCACCACCAAAAAAAAAAAAGAAAGAAAGAAAGAAAGAAAGAAAAGAAAGAAACCAATCCACCAGCGATGCTAGTTGATGCTTGTGTAGGCACCAGAAATGAGACAGTGGCACTGCCGGCTGTTAACACAATTCAGCACAGCCTATAACAACAGGAAAGCAGAATCGGCCTAGAGAAACAGAGGCTTCTGAGACAACCCACACCCCCCAGGATCCCAGCACCACTGCAAGTCACTGTGGGTCAGCTGTGCCCGCACGGAGGATGGTCCTGTGGGTGGCCCAAAAGTGCTGGATGCTAGCACAGTAATCAGAGTAATGCACACTGAGTGACAGGCTGTGCTAAGTGCCCACAGGCCCTTCCATCCCCTCAAGACACTAACAAGGAGGTGCTGCTATCATCCCTGATTTTCACACAATCAGGACACAGTCTCAAGAGGTTAAGTAACGTGCCTTAGGTGATACAGAGCCCTGGTTCTCTTTCTCCAAAGACAGTAAGAACCGAGTCCAGAATACAGGGGATCCGACTTCCAACCCACTTTCAGGGCATGGACTCTTGCTAACAGATCCCTTACTCCTCACTTCAGGGAAGGAAGGGCTCTCCATCAGAACAGAACAGTTTCTCTTCTTCGTTACTCTGCCAGGTTATCTTCAATAGTGTGGAGTTACTCAAGGAATGTTCCTTGGAGAAGTCCAAAGTCAAACTGACTACCAAGGGAATATCAAAACCAAGAGGAAAAGAGCCAGCATGGTGCTTTAAACCCCTAGAGAATCCCAGATACATAAGAAAAACAATACAAGAAGGGAAGAAAGAACCAAACTTTCCCAGAATATCGTCATGGAACACAAGTTTGATAAATCTCACCACTTTTTAAACTCAACTCTGACGCTTGCTCCCACATTTGTGGGCCTTTTGACACTGGGACAGAAAGGAAATAATCTGATGATGGAACAGTGGGTCCAAAGAGAGGTCAAAATTTTTGTTTATAGTAACTAATTTTGTTAAAGAGAAAGACTTGCCCCATCTAGCAGAATGGCTCTTAAAGTTTCCAGTTTTTAGAACAGACATAAGGCTGCAGAGGTCAAAAGCTGTTTTTAGTTCATTCTTTTTTTTTTTTTTTTTTTTTTAACATGCAGAAGCTGAGACCCAAGAAGGTGAAGCAATCTTGCTGAAATTGTTAGTGACAGAGACAGAGCTAGTGCCCAGGGCTCCCGTCCCCAAGTCCGGTGTTCTGCCCCCCACCCCTTCAGCTCCAGACGTCAAACGTTTCTTGTTGTCCCATGAAGACAAATACTTTGTGGAGAATGTTACTTACCACCCTTCCTGCAGCTTTAGCTATAAAATAACAAGGGAGAAATAAACCTATCAGGAAACAAAATTTTCAGGCACACTGAAGAATAAATAGTGAGAAAACATAAAATCAAACGAGGGGAAATTTGGTCTCTTGCAAAGAAAAGCCGGCGAGAGCTGCTCTCCTATCAGGTTGAGGGTGCTGTGCAGGGAAGATGATCATACTCTCAGGAGTTGAAAACACCACATTCTCACCCCCAGAAGAAGGGAGGGCAAACCCACAGTTAAGTGATACATGTAGGAGTGACTGGAGAGGCCGCTGGGGAAAATGGTGCCCAGGGCCACCACCAGAGTGAAGCAGATGAGGGTGACAGCAGCCAGATATTAGGCATTCTGAGCTACCTTTTTCCCCTGCCCAACACCCCCTCCCAACTATCTGATAATACCAAACTGCTACAACCACAGAGGGTCAAGAGAGAAACGTGCCCCTTAGCACCCTATGGAAGAATGGAGAACCCTAGTACAGGACTCATCACTGACAGCTGTATCACCTAAAGGCTCTCTTTTTAAGTTTCTCTGCCCTGCATCACTTTGATTTTATTCCCTCGACCATCAAACTTTCCCTTTCCCCAGTTTAAAGCCCACTGAGCATTCCCATTACTTACAGAATTAAATGCAAACCCATTTATTTATTTGACATTCATCATTCCCTCCAATCTGACGCTAACCTTGCTTCCCATCTACATCCATACTTTGTGTGTTTGGCACAAAGAAGGTGCTATTTAAAGAATGAGTAAATGAATACATGACTCGTTGAATTTCCTAAGAGAGGGTCAGGAGCGTTCAGAGCAGAACACTAGAGTCTTTCCGTAGACACATGAAGACGGCGTAAGTGGGATTGTCAAAAACAAATCCTGAGCGTGGTTCCAGGACCACGGCAGGCACGTGATGAAGGTGCGGCTGAAGTCCTTGCTATTGGAGGAAACAGGTTCTCTTGATGAAGCTGGGAAAAAGGAAAACTAAATCCAAAGAAATGAAATAGAAGTTGTATTTTGGTCAAAGGCAAATAAAAATTCATAAGCACAACAAAGGAAAGAATAAGACTTTAACTCATGAGGCTTTGACTTCTCCCTCAAACAACCTGGAACACTTAGAACTAAGGGCAATATACCAGATTATGATCTTGTCACCCTGACTGATGTTGGAAGGTGTGGAGGAAATGCCCCAGTGCTTAGAATCTTTGTCTTCCAGCAGTCTTTCAGAGTAAGGCCACTTCGGGACTGGAGTGCAGCATTAGCTTTGGAGTATAGAAGAACTGGCTTCAAAGCCAGCCCTGCCCATATCTGTTCTTGCTTTTCTGAAGCCTCAACTTCCTCATCTGGGAATAAGTAATATCTGCCTGGCAGGACTGCTATAAGGACTAATAGGGAAGGCAAATACATGTAAAACTGCTAGCAGAGGGCCTGCCACAAATCCAAACTGTGTATCATGATGTATGTTCTGTAAATTACCCATTTTTTCCTAAAATCTTCCATTGAGTTATATCATGTGGAAATTATCATCTCTATTTGGTGGATGAAGAAACTGGGGCTTCGGCAAGGTTATAATCCAGATCCAAAGCCATCAAGGCACAGATTGCCACCCCACATCGCCCAGTCTAGATCGCTGAACGGAGCTTGGGTAGAAGTTCCCTGGCCTTTTCACCCTGTTGAACCTGGATAGGAGTCCCTGATTCTCATGAAAAGTCTTCAGGAAAGACGAAAGCTGCTAAGTTCGGCCCAGCTGTGAGCCTCTCAAAGACAGGTCACTGTTGGAACATTCCGTGCTCATGTACTGTACTTGAATTTGCTTCTAGAAACTCTGTCTCATGTTCTCTATTGTTTTGACTGAGTGACCTAGAAGGGAACTACACGAAGTTAATGTTATTTCATCACTTGCCTGAGTAAGTCTAATATGCAACAATGCCGGTACCATGGTAAAGAGCAAGTTGCCTTTATTGAGATCATCTACAAAGCAGGTTTATCCACAGGCCGTATTCTGAGGCCCTGAAATACGTTCAGAATTCTCTTCGCAGCCTCTGCTTCTCACCAAATGCTACCTTTACACCTCACATAAATTCATTAATTAGAAACCCACTGCCATATAGCATTTCAGTTGCCATTCTAATTTCATATGGAAGAGAGGTGACCTGTACCCTGGTTAGCAAAAGTCCACGCATCCTTGAGCCAGTGAGGGAGCATCTTCAGGGGCCCCTCCTACCATCCTACCACTTTAGAGGCCATGTTGACGCAGCATCCATAATGCCTCTCCGGTTTGGAGGGTTGGTGTTAGGTTTGAGTCTTGGAATAAAGCCCTTGAGGATGCCACACATACATGCCTTCACCCCAAAGTAGGAGAATATGCTGAAATACAGTTAGCCTGGCAAAAACCCAGCTCTGATATGTAAGGAAAGCTATCATTATCCTAAGGAGTATTCTTTTTACAAAAACCAATGAAAAAGAAAATCATTTGGGATCCAATATAAGTTGTCTTTGCCTAAGGCTGCCAAACAATGACTTGAACAAAATTAATTGGTCTTCAAAAAAAAAAAAAAGGCAGCACATAATGATGTAACACCCAATTTCTCCCAGCCTCCAAGTTTGGAGGCTGAATCCTTAATAACAAAACAAAACAAAATCCTTGTTATCCTGAAACTCTGTGTCCTTTCCCTAAAACAAGTCTTGGCCAAAAGAAATAAAAATAAAAATAAATAATAATTATATATATATATATATATATATATATATATACACACACATACATATGCACATATATGTATATATACATAATTTTTTCCCTTTTGGAAAGGGCCAGATAGTACATAGTTTAAGCTTTGTGGGACATACAGTCTCTGTCACAACCACTCCACTCTGCCGTCTTCGTGCAAAAGCAGTCACAGACAAAATGTAAACAAATGGATGTGGCTCCGTTCCAATAAAACTGTATTTATGGACACTGAAATTTGAATTTCATATAATTTTCACATGTTACAAAATATTATTCTTTGTTTGATTTTTTTCCAACCATTCTTTGCTTGTGGGCTGTGTAAAAACAGGGAAGGAACAAGATTTGGCCCACAGACTACAGTTTGCCGACCCCTGCTCTAAGCCAGCACATTTATTCAGGTGACCCCCAAATAGGCATCTCTACTAACTTAAGGATCAGCTCAACAGAGCCTCCCTCCTAGCTCCCAGTCTAGGACCTGAGTCCCAGGGGCCACTCCATGCACACTTCTCCAATGAGTGGCTTGCCTCATTAAAAAAAAAAAAAAAAAAAAAAAAAAAGGAGGAGCAGGGCATTTGGATGCTCAGTCAAGTAGAGCATGCAACTCTTGATCTCAGGGTCATAAGTTTGAGCCCAACATTGGGGGAAGAGTTTGCTTTTTTTTAATTTAATTTTTTTTTTTTTTTTAGTGTTTATTTATTTTTGAGACAGAGAAAGACAGAGCATGAGCAGGGAGGGCAGAGAAAAAGGGAGACACAAAATCTGATGCAGGTTCTGGACTCTGAGCTGTCATCACAGAGCCCGACGTGGAGCTCAAACTCATGAACCGTGAGATCCTGACCGGAGTGAAGTTGGATGCTTAACTGACTGAGCCACCCAGGCGCCCCTAGAGTCTGCTTTTTAAAAAAGATCCAGAAGACTGGATTTTAGAGTCAGACACTGACCTGTTGCTTACCAAATGCCATCCTCATCCTTTCCCCCATCCCAAGTTACTGATCACATTTCACATTCGTACAAATAAGTAAATTCTGTAACTTCATAGCCCTGAAACGGCAAGCAAGGTTTCTACCTCTCCACCTCAACTTCAGCTTTTATTAACTCCCTCTTTTCAAAAAACAAGAACTCTGGAGAGTAACAGAGTTAACATTCTAATCCAAGAGAGATCATAGAATGTTTTCATTATCTACCAAGTGATTAAGACTCAGTACTGATAAAGAAGATGTGGTTTATATATACAATGGAATACTATTTGGCAAGGAGAAAGAATGAAATCTGGCCATTTGCAGCAATGTGGAAGGAACTGGAGGGTATTACGTTAAGTGAAATAAGTCAGTCAGAGAAAGACAGATACCATATGTCTTCACTCATTTCTGGATCTTGAGAAACTTAACAGAAGACCATGGGGAAGGGGAAGGGGAAAAAAAAGTTACCGAGAGGGAAGGAGGCAAACCATAAGAGACTCTTAAACACTGAGAACAAACCAAGGTTGATGGGGGGTGGGGGAGAGGAGAAAGTAGGTGATGGACATTGAGGAGGGTACTTGTCGGGACGAGCATGGGTGTTGTATGGAAACCAGTTTGACAATAAATTATATTTTTTAAAAAAAGACTCAGTACTGATAACTTTATTCATTCGTTTCTGGAAAGTAACTGCTCAAGGCATAAGGTAAGATGGATGGAGAAGTAGAGTATGAAGCAAGCTCCTAACAATTAAAAATGTTTTAGATCCTCCCATTACAGTGTCAGCATAACGCAACACCGTAAGCTGAGTTTTAGTCCTTCACTTTCCTTTCCCTCCCTTCCAATTTCTGACTTAGAAACACCCACATGGGATGTCACACATTGGGAGAAGTGATTTCACCTCTCTTTCCAATAAAGAGCACAAAGGGCATCCTCTGTTTCGGTTGAGGATGACCAGCCTGAGAATTCCAGATATGAGAACGGAGGTGCGCTGTACACGGCAGCTTCTAAATCATCCCCATGTCACAAATTCCAGAGTTTTATTCTGGGGCATTCCAAGAGGCAGAGGGCTATCTTTGGGAATACTCGTGTGGCTTTATGGAAAGTTGTAACTGATCAGGACAACGTAGCTCTTTCTAGCGTAACGAACTTGAGTTTGCACACCCCAAACCGTGGGCTGTTGTTCAAATCTTGGCAGTGATGAGGATGGAGGGAACACAGTTACCACAGTTTTTGAGACTGCCCACCCACACAAAAATCCAATAATGCACAAAGAACTGGCCATCTCAATGGCCACAGACAAAGATACTCATTTTCAAAGCTGAAGAGAGCCAACTCCAAAGCAAAGCCTCACTTTCTAAGGGAGCTTAATTTGAACTGTTCCATTTTCTGGCAAGAATTTCAAAAGTTTCCAAAAGCACCTAGGTAATCTTTGGTTTTATGACAGAGACCCCAGAAATCACTGCAACTTGTAATGAGGAGAGGGGAGGGAAAGTACGACCTCTGTGCTCTGTGAAAACAAGCTAATCTCTAAAAATTATTTTGTATTCCAAATGTCAAAATAAAATGACCAGTTGTACTGGCTTGCCTAACATTGAAGGGGTACCTGGCCACAGGATTTCTAGTTTTAAAACTGGGATAGTCTGAACAAACAAGAAGGCACTGGTCACCCCAGAAAAATCCCCCCTCATCCAGGTCTTTGGATTTCAAATTCAACATATCAGATAAACACTCAGCATGAGGGAGGACACAGGCCCTACACCAAAGAAAGAACATGATTCCTAGCAGTTCTACCGAAAAGCTCAAAAACCACTGGTAACAGAAATGCTATAGACTATCTCTGTGCCCTAATGGAAACAGGGTCATTCATTTGTGCTATTTTTAGCTAATCCATCATGTTTAGAGCGCAAGTAAATAAGATGTGGGGGAAAGTTACAAAGACTCCAATGAACTCCTACCACCCTGAACCCAAAACCTCTGTCAACAAGAAGGCTCCTTTCAGAGGCATTTACAAGCCCCCAGGAGTTTTGGAGACAAGCACTTTCAAGACTAGAGCAGTTCTCTGCTATCAGAGCTGAGTGCCAGACCCCTCCCAAGAAGGGAAGTCACTCTAACCCCCTGTGATATAATTACAATGAAACCTGGACCCGCTCATTCTCAACCAAATAACACCAACAATCACCTAGAGAGCTGCTTTCCACCTGTTAGACCTTTTAGGAGGAAAATGACAACCCACCAAGTTCAGTCAGTACCCAATCTTAAAAAAAACTGCGATGTGTTAGATAAAGATTCAGATCAGTCATCCACCTCTTCTTCTTTCTCCAGTTTGAGCTCCAGGGCTCACCACTGGCTTTCAGAGCAAAGATCTCTCACCTTCTAACGGCCTAAATTACTATGAAGACAGCTTCCTTAGTCCAATGAGTGACTTGACTCTTTTAGAAAGACTTAACAATGGTGATTGAAACCAAAAGAAGGTTATAAAGTTTCTATTGACCAAAATTCTCCATATCCTACTCTTAACTATAACAGATGCAAATATTAAAGCCAAAAAAGCCCCTCTATTTTTGCCACAGCTTAGCCAGGTCTGACCCACCCAAGTGGCTGCTATGCAATAAAAAGAAATGCTCCAGAATTGTAATTCTAGTAGCTATTGATTTTCATGTGGGTAGAAGATATAATAATAAATTAGACACTATACCAAGATATCAGAGGCATTTCTTCTGGAAGGTTTTAAGGATTCCAGCAAAGAGATTGGTAATTCCAAAATAAATAAGTAATAATCAAACAGAATTTTAACAGTTGGGAGTAGGGGGAGATGGCAAAAATGAACTAACAAAAAACCCTACAAAAGAGGGCTCCCTACCTTCTTTTTGGAGTGGCTTCTTTCCTCCTCCTTTGTGGCTTTGCTATTTTTCCCAGCACGGGACACCTTCTGGTCGCCAGACTGCTTAATGGTGATCTTGATCTCAGGTGGGCATATATAGTTCTCCAGATTTTTGGGGGGTTTCTTAGCCCGCTTGGTAGTCTGAATCTTCAGCTTCAGACTCCCCTCTGTAAAGTTTGCCTCCTTGATAGAAAACTCCTGTTCTTCCAGGCCATCTCCTGCAACCCATTTCTCACTGTCTGCATTTGAGTTGGAATCCACATCCTGCCCTGAGCCCAGTTCATCCTCCTCCTCTGGCTCCATGCGTTCTCCGCCCACTGGGATCCCCTTCCCAGGTCCTGGAGTGGAGAGCAAAGATTCTCCTGCACAGCCGGGAGCAGTCGGGGGCTTGGCCGAGGAGACAGGTAGGAATTCCGACTCGTCCCCCCTTTGCCGGGAGCTGCTTAAAATTTCCCTGGACTCCATGACAATCCTACAGTCTTCAGGAGTTCTCAGGAGGTGGGAGGGAAGAGGGGAACAGGGAAAGGTGAGAAGCGAGGACACCCCAAATCCCAAGGACAAAGTGGTCCAGCGGCTGGGTTCAGAGTCCCAGGGATGGAGACACGGCCAACTGTTCAGAAGAGGTCAGATCTGCAACTGAAAAGCAGAGAGATAATTAGTCGTGGTGGGAAGGAAAATGGCCTCAAAAGTAACTCAATCTCAGTTCTAGAAGCCCCTTCCCCCTAATCTATGGCATCAGAAAAAAAAATGATGAGAAAAAAACCAAAACCAGAACATGCACATCCCCGAATTGGATTATATTGGATAACATTACACACACACACACACACACACACACACACACAGCCCTTCACTGAATGGTTAATTTTTCTGGCTATGGGCCCAATAATAAAGATACAAGCAGCCGGTCCTCTAGTTCAATACAAAGCTACAAGTTTCTTATACTGAAGCCACAGCTAGCTGAGTCACCATCAAAACCAACCATGACGAAAGGGAAGTCTAAAGTGTTGAGGCAGGTCTGTGGGAACCGCGTTTGGCTGCCTTCTTGCACCACTTCCCTCTGACATGTGAAGCACAGTTTGCAAAGCTCAAGACAACCCCCGAGCTGCCCTCCATCGTCTGGTTGGAAGGACATTTAGCTAACCTCCTGACCATTCTTTCTTTATCATCTTCCATGGTAAATTATTTCAATTACACAAAATTAGCTTTATTTCTTAAAACAAATGCAAAGCTCAGATGCAGGCTTGAAAGAGGAAAACATAAAGAGTTCAGTGGAAAATCACTTCTAATGCTGTGATTAATGCAAAACAATCACTAAAAATGTTTCTGTCCGCGCAAAAGATATTCAATCATTATCAATTATTTAGATAAAAACAGCCATTCGAGAGAGTTTTAATTCCCTTTCTGGCCCTTAAATAAAGCGGCATTCTGTCTACATGACAACAAAAAAGGGAAAAAGAGAGAGGGAGCATTTCACGGGCCTTTGGAAGTGTCAGGAATGGCTCTCCCCGCCCCACCCCCAGGGTCTTTGCTTCCGCCTTCCTTCCAGAGGAAACCAGAAACATCAGTCAGGTTCTCTTCAGACCATCATCGGACCAGCTAAACTATTGCTCACCCTTATTTATTGCATATCCCATTCATTATTCCCAGTTTCAGACTCATCATTTTCAAGACCCCAAAGGAAACGCAGTGCTCATCCTCAAGAGAAAACAGAGAGCCCCAGGTCTGCACAAAATTTCAAGACATTATCTTCTTCCATCCCTAGGGTGTAGGTGAGATCACACTCAAGCCTGAAATAGCTCAATGGGCTGAGGTTTCCCAGTAGAAAACATGACTGCACGCCCTCCACCCTGGAGCCCAGCAATTCAAGGTATTAACCAGCAAATGCGCCTGCCAGATAATGCCCAACAACGACTGCAAAGACACATTGAGAACAGCCAGAAATGAAGCCTGGAGACCGGGCATGTCTCTGCTCCCTCTGGAATCAGTACATTTTCGGCTGACATTGTGAGAGGAAGCTGGCCGGCAAGGCGGCCACTCTGCTCCCCAGAGAAGGCCAGGCGCAGACTCGGCTCCTGGAAACCGCTCAGCCCTGCAGAAAGACACATTTACAGCTGCTTCCTCTGAGGGGAAAACCCAAGAAACACAGCATTTCTGGAAGAGAAGAGGCTGCCCTAGTGAGAGCGAGAGCATCTTCACTGAATCTGTCACACGAAACTGAGCAGCCACCACAAAAGGGGCAAAGTCCGTAATTAGGAACAGGGGAGGGCAGTTAGACCAGGTGACACTTGAAGTTTCTTTTATTTGTGCCATCTAGACTGATCTGCCTACCTCCCTAAAACTTTATATAATTTTTAAAAAGTCATATTCAAGTCAACATTCATTGAGGCCTCTCTTACTGGTGTCGGGTACCACACTAGCTGTTGAGGAGGCATCACAATGCCTTAGAATATGTCCCTGCGTGTGAAGCAACAACTGTCCGGTAGATCTTTCTCAGCTTGTACTCCGGGTCCCAAACTGCAAGTCATGTTTTTGTAGGGCCGTAGTGTTCAGTGGTTTGCTTCCTCTGGCAGGAATCTTCAATGTGACATTTAATTCCCTGGTACATACCTATGAAGTTATTCTTGTGTCAGGGCAAAAAGTGAGCCATGTTCTCCATTAAACATTCCTAAACTAAACTAAATCCATCTGGACCTTTGACCGTCTGTTGCAGGTTCTGTGCTGTGATAAAAGAAGATGAAATCTAACTTTAGAGGAATGGATAGTAGTATGAAATGGTATATTATTAAGAAAATCTCTCCCATTAAAAAAAAAATCCCTTCAGAGTTCCTTACATTTAATGGTATAAATCATGAATTAATTGATGTCGAAGACAACATTCCAAAACTTAACACTCAAGTTGTGAGAGGGCCACAAAAAAATGAAAATTCAACAATTTCAGGGCTCCTCCTCCAGTCAAGATCCAAAGTTAACAACTGAAATACAATCTCTTTCTTCAAAGAGTTTACATTCTTGAAGAGAGATTAGGAAAAGGACTAAAACAGAGTGGATATTTATATGTCTTCTAGTAAAGGAGAGAAACAAAGGGAAGAGAAAATGTTTCCCACTTTGGTGAGGTTCAGAGAAACAGGTGCGAAACTATACAGGAGGCTTCAAGGAGAGCGCAGAATGTGGCTTTGACTTTTAGGGGCTTCAAAGAAGAAGGAAAGAAGGAAAACTTGGTAGACAGAGGGGACAGCTTGAAGGGAGACCTGGGGCAGGAGCTTGCAAGAGGGCCATGCTCAGGAAAGAGAAAGTTGATGCTTGGCCAGAAGAGGTTGCACAAAATGGGGACCGGTGAGAGGTAAAGCTAGAGATAAAAGGTTACAACCAGATCACAGGGCACCCTTAAATGCTATGCTAATGAGCTGGATTTTATCTTACAGGTAATGGAAAGCCATTTAGGGAATGTCAGTAGGAAAGGGGCACTATCAAAGCTGTGAGTTAGGAAGATAATTCTGGCATGTAGCATAAGGGGTGAATTAATGGAACCTGATATTAGAGGCAGGGGGATCATAAGAAGTCTCAGCTGAAATTCAATTCTTGTTGCATGAGGACCCGAACCAGGGCAGTCTGAGCATGACATGATAAATAACAGAGATCAAACAGTAATGCAGTTTCTAATCATCCCAATGTTCAGGAACATATCACTTCTAGACTTTCTGTACCAGTCTCACTTCAAGAATCCAGTCTTAGGGCTCATTAGCCACCAACTTGCATTTCCCTATTCAAGTCAAACCAGTCTCCACTGTGCCATTACAAACACAGAGTTCTCGTCACCTGGGGATTTTTACAGAATCTCTTCTTATATCCCCTTCCACCGACCCATGCAATGACTGGCATACAGTTGGTCCTCTCCAAATGTTTGTTGCGTGAAGGAAGGAACAAACAAACATAAAGATCCCAAACCTTCCCAGAGTTCAAGGTCATGCCCAAGCTTTCACTTCTCCATGGCAACATTTTATAAACTCTGGGCCACAGCATTCACTCCCTGGCCTGACTTAGACTGCACCCAGCTGTATAGGCTGCCACTAAATACTAGTCTTGCATTGTCTTCTTGCTGTTTCAAGCACACAAATCTTATTTTCCTTACTCAATCGCAATTCAGTCTAGGGCTAAGACCAACTGTGGTTGTACAACCCTTACATTCTCTTCAGCACCCAGAGCAGGGTTGGGCACCTGAAAGGCTTCAAGTTCTTTCTGAATGAAAATTAATCAACCCCCTGACAACTATCCAAAGTCCTGTGGCTCCAACTACTCTGACTGTACTTCCGCCGGACCAAGTACCCTCTGCAAAATTCACTGCCTGTGCTGAGGATCATAATCTAGCCCCCAATGTCCACATGCGCCCCTAACCTTAAAAAAAATAAAGAAGCTTTCAAAAGTGAAGAGCAAAGAAACCTAACCTGTCTGTTTACTTCTCCAGCACACAAAGCTGTTGTTCTCCTTTTCCCTTCTCCCAGCACGTACCTGCCACCCCATTTCACTGTTCATTTTTTTGGTGAGCCTAGGAGACAACTGAGAGTTCTCTTGTGGTGTACCCCTGCCAACATGTGAGCGTGAGCACACGCACCCACTCGTGCACTCACAGAGGAGAGGAGCCAATGCAAGGTGAAAACCTTTTGCCTTGTCACATTCCAGCAGTCAGCGACTCCTCCAGAGGGGGCGGGTACACAATGGACACTCTGTACTTGGCTCGGGCTCCTAGTCCAAATAAAGTTAACCCTTTGGTGGCTTCCTGCAGGACCTGGTGGCAGGACATAGGAGTAATAAGACTTGCTTAGGAAATAACTGCCCGGCAGGTCCCACAGAAATAGAGGGGCAAGAAGAGTGATGATGTACTCAGAAAGAACACTGGGGGAGAAGTCCGGGAACTTGCCCTCTACTTATGGCTCTGTCTTTTACAGTGACTGTTTGACAGCCCACTTTGAGTCCTTTACTCCACACTTCTCTCAGCAATGATTGGAACAAGGTCTCTTCCAGACTCATGATTCTAATTTTACCCTGCACAGCCACAGACCTGTGGGGACACTCCACATTAGATAGTGTGGACCTTCAGAATTATTTCACCACGGGACCAGGGGAATCCTGGTTGGCTAGATGTGTCTCTGAACTCAAATGAGTCTCAAGGAACACATCCTCTCTACCCTTCAAATCTGCAAGATGGAAGAGTTTTTCCTAATCCTGAAGCCTTGGGGAACTCTTACTAATCCCGGAGTTTAGCAGCATAAAATTCTTGAGCCCTACCTACTGAATCAGGGCTCCAGGAGTGAGGTCCAGCCCTCTGGCTTTTCCCAAGCCCTCCAGATGATCCTGATGGGCTTAGGCCTTGCCTAATGTAATGTGCCTCCTGCCTTGACCAATGAGCACCATTACTCTGGGTTTAAAGGTATTTCTCCCTTACATCTGTATTCCGAGTCTCTGAATACACAAAGGTTGCATTTTTATTCATGCATACAGTCCCAATGCCTAGCACAGTGCCCAGCACATAATGGACACTCAAGAAATGCTGGTTGACTGAATCAATAAATGAACAACCCAACACGGCCTGGGTTTCCCAACATCATCCACCTTTCCCATCTGCTCTGCTCCCACGGCACCAGCCACATGTAGGCCATCAGCAGCTGGACTATTGCCTTCCAAAGAGACAATATGGTGGAGCTGGTAGAGCCCTTGGCATATTTAACAGAAGTCAAAATGCATGGATTCCGGACCTAGTTCTGTCAAGTAGGAGCCCTCATAAGCCCTCTTTCAGCCTCAATGTCTCATCAGCAAGATGGAACAAAGGCCTTCCTGACTTATCTTATTAGGTTATGACTATTATCTTTTTTTTAATAGAACCACACATGCTTTTTATGAAAAAAAATTTAAAACATGCATGTTAAACATGGAAACATCCATATCGTCTTAAAGGTAAACAATCACAATATAGTAAGAGTCCTCTGCCTCATTCCTGACCTTCCCCACTCTTACAGAGCTCCTCCTCATCCCCCACCCAGTCCCACCTCCGCTCTGTGTCCTGCAAATCCCCGTAAGTCACTTCTCCCATCTTTACCTGTAAAAGCATAATCCTCAGACCAGAAACCTTTCCCCCTCAAAATTCTGTAGACTCTCTTCTAACATTTGAAGTAACAGAAGACAAAATGGAGGTCAGTCTGGTCTGTTTCCTTTGTAGGCAACTTGTTTTATGCTGTTACAGTTGAAGACTTTTCCTTCATTGTACTAGAATTTTATGAATTATAAAATGAGTATAGTGCAGATCCCTCTCCTTTTATTTTTCCTACAACACGATGAGCCTTTTGGATCTACAGAGGCAGGAATATCCCTTGTGACCATACCTCTTTAACTATTTCTTCTACTCAATGGTTCTGGCTTCTTTCTCGGTTTTTCCCATAATCCTCATTTTAGCACTCCCATCTCTGTCCTCCATTTCCCTCATTTTCTCTCTCGTTGTTTTTATTTCTTGATTTTTACATTGTGGGAGAGCAAACCCCAAACTATCCTCCATGATACCAACTGAATTCTACTTTCTGTGTTCCCTTTGTCTCTATTGTGGATTTTTAATTCTGCTATTACACAACTTGGATCCCTGCAGGCTTTCTTTACTTCACGCATTTTCCTTTCAGCTGATTCTGATGTTTTTCATCTCTACACACTCCCTTCTCTGTGACTTTGTGTTCCTATCCCACTGGCAGTCATGCTTCTTCCTGTTGCAGATATCTTGCAGCTTCCTGAAATTCTTACTTTGCAGTCATAGTAAATAATTTTCATGATACTGTTCCTTTTACCTTACTTGGGTGTTTTTCCCTCTAAGGCCTCCCGTTGGTTCTTTCTCTTTGCTCATGCTGTAAAGGAGGAGAGTGTCATACCGGGTAGTGTTGACCTAAAGAAAAAGCACCAGGCAGCTTTTGAATCTACCTTCAGTCCACCTGGAAGGCAGTCAAATCCTCGTCTGCTGTTATCAGTGATCTCATCATCTCAGTTTCTCTTGAACAGTAATTGTGGTGTGCTGACACCAGCCTCAAGGGGCTCCTGAGAGCCTATCCTGTGTCTCTCTTCCCAACTCCACATTCAATGGGGTCAGGCTGGTAGTTTGAAAATTGGCTATGGCAGGAGTGTTTACACCACAGGAATTAGCAAACTTCACAAATAATGGCTTAAAAACAAATCTGGAGAATAGGGTGTTAAGCATTTACTAGAACATCACAGATGGATGACATCTACCTACTACTGTTTTGCTGGACTATGGAGGCTTCTTCTACCAGATTCTTTGAAATTCTGAAGAGGTGAAATCGCCAATAAGCACTGTGACAAAGGTTCTTTATGTCTACCTCAGAGATGGACTTGAGGAGCCATCTCTGTCCAGAAGTCAATGCTTTGCTTCCACCCCTCCCAAACCTCCCTCCTCAGACTTTTACATTTGGTTTCTGAAAACTGTGGACTTTGAGAATATATATAATGGTGATAGGGAGGAAACCATCTTCAACTGTCTTATTAAAGTTGCCCATGCCATAGACCTGATGACTGCCAATTTTTCTAGTTGACAGAAATTAGGAGTTTCTGATCTTAGAAGGCAAAGGGTGTAAAAGGACCTACCTAACTACAGATAGGGAAGCTAATACGTGTTAACCTAGGTTTACTGGCCTAATGTTATAAGAATCTCTTCTCAAATTCTTTTAAGAGAATTTAAACCAGTCATGGTCCAACTGGTTTTGGAGGTGATTGAGTGTTCATCTTTCTTTATGTCACCTAAGGTATTTAGGTGGAGAGTCAGAAGTGGCATGTCCCATTTGTGAGACTTGGCATGAACCTAGAATCCTCCTCTAGTCCCCTTGAGTTACTGCCCTTCATTACTCAGGCCCAGGTCTAATGGCACTTCCCTGAGCTTCAGAACCAGATCAGGACTCCCTATTTTGTGCCCTAATAGCACAGAGGTTTTCTTTACTAGCATTTATTATATTTTATAAACACATGTGCCACTCTTGGGTACAACTCTGCACACCGCCTCCTCCTGCACTAGACAGTAAGCCCCTGAGGGTAAAAGCTAGTCTATTTGGCTCACCATGGAATCCCCAGAGCCTGGCACAACTCCTGATCCATGGAGCAACACTCCAAATCATTCGCTGAGGAAATGCTGAATAAGAGACCGTGTCAAAGGCCACCAAGCGCCATTTGACTCAGGTGCCCATGACTCTGAGTGATCTGTCCCTGAAATCCTTCCTGGTGCAGAAACATCTAGAGTGAACGCACCATAAACTCTGATAAATTGATCAAGTGACCCAACCCTTACCCAGCTCTCAATCAGTGAGGGCAAACATAGCCTGCTCCCATGGCTCTCTAACCCTGAAAACACACCAGTGGTCTACAGTGAAGAATGAAGGTCAGACTCAGTGGCTTTTTTATACCACATACCTGGATGGTACCTTTCTATTCACAGATCACCTCTTCCAAGCATTGTTCCCTGGGAGCTGCACCCACCAATTTCCCCAACAGTGTATGCTGAGCTGCAGCTTCCCCAAAGTCCCCTGATTTGCACTAATTCATGGGATTCCCTACGAATTCCTCCACTGCCTTTTCTCCTTTCTCCACACTGTGACCTCTAAGTCATTCTTCAGGATTTGGGTCAAATTTCACATCCTTCATGAAGGCTGGCCGAACCTTCCTTTTCCATCCCTTTTCCCTTGTGTGTACACACACACACACACACACACACACACACACACACACACACACACTCACAGATGGTCTTGCTCTCACTTCCCTGGGCATTCTGCTACAAAGCATTTGGCAAACTGTATTGCAATGTTCCATGTACTTATTTCCCTCTCCCACCAGACCAGGCACTCCACAAAGGTCAGGACTGAGCGTTACGTAGATCTCTGACACAGTTCAGAGCACAATGAGCACACACAGTAAGGATCCAACAGCAAGTGTCCAAGCCATGTTTCCCCTTGAAAAGAAGAATGGAAGCAGCACCAATCTGATGTCATGTGTTTAGATTACTTAGCCTCTCTTTCCCACTTAGTAACTGTTCCTAGAAAATATGTTTACACTGTTCAAGTCTCATTTGGAAATTGCGTTATAATTCTACCTCAAGGGTTGTTTTGAGAAGTAATTGAAGATTAAATAAGATATTTATGAAAGAATGTGTTGGGATCACCTTAGTGGACGCTCAAATATTTTGGTAAATTTGATTTACGTCCATAGTCTGTGTCATCTAAGCTAGTATTTGGCTAATTGCCTCTCTTCACAGATCCCAAGTAAAGCCTGAGGGGACAGGGGTTGGAGGCCAACCTCCCCAATCTCCCTATACAATAGGAGGAATATACAAATAGTTTAATTTGCACCTGCTAACTTGAATGTTTGCTGTTGTTTTGAGTATTGTGTTTTTTCCCTCTTCCCATTTTGTCTTACGGAGGAAACTGACTTAGTTTAGTCACAAATTACAGGCTCATATCCCTGCTCTGCCATCTAAAGCTAGGTGGCCTTGGGCAAGTTCCTTTTTCTCCCATCTGCATTTGCAGAATGAAGGGGTGCAGTAACGGAAACTGTGGCCCCTTCAGCTCTGACATTCTTAGGTGCTAAGCCTTATCTCCTGAACTTGACAACCAGAGTCTTTCAAAAGCTGGGCTGGTTCCTTCCACCTCCTTCTAGATCCTACTGGTTCTGTGGTTCCATCTGGCTGAACCTCATGCAAAACTAGGGATTAGTCCCTGTGTTTAGGGATCTCCATGATAGGGAGAGAAGCAGAATCATACTTCTGAGGCCTGAGGCCGGTGCATTATCCATTAACCAATAGTTCCAGCTCTAGATTCAAAAACAGTGCCTCCTCTGGGAACCAATAGCACAACACAACAGCATGAGCCTTAGGGCCCCTGGGGAGAGATCGCTAAAGCTCTGGCTGGGCCAATCCCCAAGTTCATAGGGCGAGCTCTACCTCCAGCATATCACCTGTTGCCTGTGTTTCTCCAAGCAGTTGAGGAAGCACACACTTGTACTGAGACAGGAGGTAAATATAACCGATGATCTCAACAGGTATTACGAGTTAAATCAAGACAGCAGCTCTGTGATACAGAAGACCTATTTTCATTTTCCAGATGTGGATGTAATGGTCCAAAGAGGTTAATAATTTGCTCAAGGGCCCATACTACCTACACCAGATCCACAATCAAATCCAAGGTTTATACAATTCCAAAGTCTGTACTCTTACTTTTACATGATAATGTCTCTAAGACACAAAGTGATATCCCTAACTACTTCTACAGATAAGAGCTCCAAAACCAGTCTGCTACCTGACACACCACATTACTTCCAAATCCTAGGTATCAGTTTTCTCACCTGCCCTCTAAGTCTTTTCACCAAACTTTACAAGGACAACAGTGAATAACATATGCAGTATAGCACCTAAAAGGTGAAATATGGCAGAACTGTAAGAAGTAACTGTGGTCATAGTATTTCCTGTCCAAATAGAGTAAAGAGAGCCACCTGGCAAAGAAAATCATCTACATTTTCACATGCACCTAGTATACAAGTGGTTTAAGTTTTTTATTTAACCCCGAGATGTGCCCATTTTAAAGAAAACTGAAGTTGAAAAATTAATTAAAGTCACCGAGATGGTGCTCTTTTGACTCCAAATGTCATTTGCTTTCCACTGACTCATCATGTCACCCATCTTCAAATACCCAGCATTAGCGGTCACTTAAACTCAGGTCCTCCACCATGCCATTTGCACACTGGGGGTGAAAATGACAGACCTACGTGAAGGCAATGAAGATAAACTAAACAATCCAACAAGTAATAAACTCCACAGTCTTCCTCTCAAGGGCTTCTAATTTTTGACCCCACTCTGTTCAGTCTTAATTCAAATTCCTGGACTTTTCAACCATCTGATTCCGCAATTGCTTTGCTTACTGTCATTTGAATATAAAGTATAATCTGACACCTACATGCTCATACTTCTTCCACAAAGGGGATGCTAGGCAAACTAAAGCTAACCAAATATTAGCTTCATTTCCCTTCGCTTATGATACTTCTCCTTCAGCAGTCTTGAACTGCCATTTAAATACCGCATTGTTACCAAAACTCGTATGTCTTTCTCCAATTATACATTAGACTCCTGTTGATAAATACCAGTATCAGAGCATTTTTGTTCTCCAGAGTGGCTGATTCCCATCCCAAATACTCATATAGAGTTTTATTTTTTTGTTCAGAAGATGCCTCTATTGAACACCAAACACCATCTATTGTCAGTTGGTGGCTGACAATACCAGTGGTAGATAGGACAGTCAGATGTCTGTCTTGTGCCGTATGTGTGGAAGTTCTCTGACTGGCACATCCTTTTGCTCCTCACAGCTACTTCCCTGGCATTCTGGAAACTCTGGTCATGGGGCTCTCATCTCAACATGCAGCCTTGGCCTTTTTCTCACAGGACCCAATTTCATCTGTCTGGCCATGTGACATTCCACAGAACTCTGGTCTCTGAGAAGTGCTCTTCATTCTGCCTCTATATTCCCAAGTTGAGCATCTTCTCTGCAGCTCTGAACCTATGCAAGACTGTCCCATTATTCAGGACTCAGCCCAAGCCCCACTTAGCCCGTGAAGCTTTCTGGGATGTGTCCAATGCCAGAGGTTATGGCCTTCCCTGCACTCCCAATACAGTTCAGTTAGCCCTAGACAACTGTTTTTCATGAGTTCTTATGAAGCCTTCCACCAGACTGAGGGCTGAGACGACATCCTCTCCATCTGTTGGTGTCCTCCCCACCCCTCTTCCCAGCACCATCAGAGTCTCCTCACATTCGTGGTTAAATGTCTATGAGCAAACAAAGTCGGCTGAAAACTTGATGAGTTTGAATGACAACTCTAGACAGCTAGGTTGGGTCCAACTTAGAGACCCTGTCCTTCCCACCAAGAAGTCCTCAGACCAGCAAGATGCCTCCTATGGGTGATCAGACCCTTGATATCAGCCAGGTGGACCTTGTCAGCAGGGCTGCCCTGCTCCTGCCAGCTGCAGTACTTGTTCATGATCGGAATTCATGCTTGTGTGTGCGTACAGTAATTCCAAATTCACATTTGAACTTTGTCCCACCTCTATTCCTGTGCCAAAGCTCTTTTATCCACTAAGAATGTCCCCTTGTTCCAATGCTACTGTCAAACCCGACACCACATCCTCCTCAAAGCCTTCCCTGACTGCTCCTAATCGCAGAAATAGCATAATTCCATTATGTTATGCTCTCACTTTGGTTGCAGACTGAAGCTTTCCATTTGAGTTATGCTTGTCTCTACAGATATACTGTCCACTCTCCAAGGGCAAAAGCCATGTCTCATACCAGACCTTTTCCACCTGAGAGTGTCAGGAACAATGGCTCACACGGCAGCAATGTTAAGATTTTTATAAATATGTGTAGATCAAAAAACTCACTGTAGGTGAGCTCTTGAGAACAAAATAATGAGCAGAAAGAAGGCCCACACGGCTCTCACAACAAATTATTCTTTTCAGCCACCATTATTAACCTATTATTAACATTATTAACTTAAAAAAAAATCAAAGTTCTCATGGCTCAAATGACAATAGGTCACAGAAAGAGCCACCAACAACTGCAAGGGACTTGCCATCCAGATTTCATTATTCTGCTATAAACACAACAATGGTGCCCCAACTGCTTCTGATGAGCATTCTCAGGCTACTATGTTGGATCCATCAAATTCAGCATCTCCAGTCTTCCCATCTCTCCAGCTCCAGCCCCAAGTTCAAACCCAAGCAGCTTTTTCTACTGACAGAATGCAAATCTTTGGCAGAGAGAAGGAACAATGAAAAAATTGTTTTTCACCAAGTTAGGCTAATAGTGTTGCCTGTTTGTTTGTTTGTTTGTTTGTTTCCTCCTATCCCAAGTAGTCCTCAGATAAAAGTAGCTGCTCTGTCTTGGTAGCTTGCAGAACCTCCCTCTTCCTGAATATTCAACCAGGTGTTCCTCGGTGAGTAGTAAGAATTTTCACTGGACTTTCACGGGGCCTCAGACTGAACCCCAATTTTCCTGATCCCATCCTACCCCAAATCCCAGAGGCTCCTGGCTTTGGACAAACTGAGGATTGCTCCCTTTGACCTCAAAATGCACAGAAACCAACCACCAGCTGTTATGGAACGCAGGCCAGAGCAGGGCAGACTCTGCTGCAGGGATGAAGGGGACACCCCAGAAGCACAGGCAGAGCCTGTGCCTCTGCCTACATGCCCAACAGAATCTACACCAAACAATAATGCCCAGCCCCCCAGATCCATGAGGTCTGCGGAGTAGCCACAGCAGAGATTCCAGATGCCTACTTGGCACAGGAGGCAGTAGCAAAGCCCAGAGACGGAATATCCCCCAGATTTCCTAAGCTGTCTGCACCAGTTCCTTCATCTCCACTCAGTTACCTCACCAAAAGGGGCCAGTATTCAAAAAAGATATAGAGAATCAATCCTTTTCTTCCTTCCACATGATTCTCTATCTTATTCTTCATGGTATCTCTTCACACTTAGCTCACCGTCTATCTTAGTTTCTCCCTGTCCCTGTCCTCCAAGTCTGGCCCTATTTCCCTTTCTAGAACTCTTCCACCACAGCAAGCACTTAGCAAAGGGCACAACTCCTCAGTGGGATTGGTTTGGATGGTTGCTGGGGTGCCATTAAATGAGTCTGAGAAGCTCTGAGCTTTGGAAAAAAAAAAAGAGAGAGCTTCAAAATTCCTGGGACACTTCTAGTTGCAGAATCACAAAATTTCAGAATGGCCCCCTCCCTCCATAGCAACCAAACTCATTCACTTAGAGGCGCCCCAAGCTAAGAAGGTGTCCCCCATCATATGCTAACGGGTGGCCAGCCCAGCAGGCAGCCTGCCTCTCGGGAGCCTTTCCCATAACTGAGGGCATTTCTCTGCTCCCGCTTCCTTTCCAGTGCGGCCAGGCTCACTGTCACCGAGGAGTGGAGAAGCACTTGGATTAAAGTAACAAAGAAGATTGCGTGGTTAAGTGCCAAAAGGAGTGTGGTGGACAAAAATGCAATTGGAATTTTCAGAGAAAGTCAAGAGCGGTATGTGCTAGAGTGGCAATGAGGGTCTCGTAGGCACTTAATAAATATTTGATGATTGAATGAATGAGTGAATCAGTGACTGTTAGGATGTGCGTGTGGTAAAACATCATTACCTCTTAGGCTTTGAGGGAGAAACAGAGTGGGTGACTGCCCCTGAAAGATAGCCAAAAGTATAAAAAGCCATTAACGTAAGTGGTTATTATTCACTTTGTTTAAGAGGCCCTCATTGTGTTGCTTCACAGTGCAGAGCTTTGGTACACCTTAAACAACATTTACTTTTAATATCCTATCTTTGCATACATTCCGTGATTCATTCATGCAACAGAAATCACTCCTAAGTAGGGACAGAGCTTTGCGGGGCAAACCTGGCCCCTTTCTTTAAGGACTCACAGCCAAGGGTGGTAGTGACAACAAACAGCAAAGCAGCACGAGCCGGTTGCCAAGCAAGTGCTTGATACCTGAAGTGCTCTAGAGACCAGGGTGCAGAGCTGAGAGCCGGTCTGATGTCCTAAGAGGTAAATGCTCTCCCTAAAAGGGACCAGTCAAGACACCTTCCAGAGAGAAGGCAGAAACACAGAGTGAACTCAGGTGCAGAGGTGGACTCAATGTACAAAGGGTTCAAGGTGAGTGAAGAAACCAGTCTGATGGGAGCAGAGGCCAGCAAGTATTGTGTAAACGGGGATCGCTGGAGAATACTGCCAGGTGCTTAGTGCAGGTTGCCGGACAGGGTAAGCCAGGAATCATGGGAGAGAGAAAGAGGAGCAATCTAAAAAAGGCAGGGAGCAAATGGACTGTGAAAAACTTTCCTGAATCTAGACAACCTAAGGGTTTGCTGGGACAGAGGCAATTCCGCTATAAGTTACCTTCTTGAGAGAGGCTAAACACTGTCCTGGATGTCACTGCTCAGTCACTAGGACTCCCTACAGAGAACCGCCCCCCCCCCCACTTGCCCTGACTCTGTGCATCTCCATGTCTTTTTCCTTTTCTTCTTCTCATTCCTAATGCTAAAAGCATTTCCTGAGCGCCAACACACCTTCGAGTCCAAACTGCATCTTTTTTAAGACTTTGAGTCTTAGATATGCATGGCATATACAAGGCATCCAATAATTCGACTGATTTATGTATATATATACACGTATGTATGAATATACACACACACACACACACACACACATTTTTCTTATGAGTCAACTCAAGAACAGAAAACAAGTATTCCCTGACTGCCTTAGAACACAAGGGCCCCTGTTGGCATTTCTGGTCACACCACAGGGTTATTAATCTCTGGGCTATGGTGACAATAATCCCAGGCACCAGTTTCCAGGAGGCAGCATGCAAATCCTCTCAGAGTTCAATTACAGAAATTAGCTGGTATTATTTAATCCTTACAATGCCTGTGAAGTAGGCAAGTTAAGCATCTTTATCCCTATTTTACTGATTAGGTTACTGAGGCTCAAAGAGGTTAAATAACTTGCCAGGGGCCATTTAGCTGGGAAGAAGCAAGGACAGGATCCAAAGCACATCTTGTCACTTCAGGTGTGATGCTCTTCACACTTTAACACACGCATCTGGTCCCAGGTGGGCCACCACCTTGTGTCATTTCAGCAAGTCATTGTGTCAGCTGCCTCATCTTCTGAATGGGGATAAACTGCTTATCTGGCCTCCCCCCTTAGAAGAATCAAAGGGGCTGATGTGATATGAAGCTATCTTGAAAAGAACAAAGACCCATGCGTATGAAAGGGAGTACATTTGATGAGAGAAGTTGGGTAAGGGAAACATTTTTCCAAGCTGGCAAAGTACTGAAACTCTCATCTGCTCACCATCCATCCTTATCCCTCCCCAACACTTGAAAAGGTAGAAGCCTCAGTTTGCCTGGGGTCCGTTCAGCTGGCTTTGCCTCCGATTACTGCTCATGGGTCTGCTGATCACAGTTCATCATCTTCCTGGGAGGGCTGCCTGCTTCCTCCCCAGGTGTCCTGTGGACTTCAAGGCTGCTCACACTCTGCTTCACCCTGGCATCATTTGTTCTGAACAGGACAGGAAGACAACTAGGAGTTCCTAAGCCAAAGGCCACTGGAAAAAATGTTCCCTCAATCTTGGAAGGTACCCTCTATGGATAAGAAAAAATAAATAAAAACTCTCAAAGGGACACTGCTCTGATCTGAAACTTTGAAAAACAGTTGAAACTTGCATTTGAGAACTCTAAGGGCCCACTAACTTGCACCCAGCCATCTGAGGTTACCAGTTCCCCCCAAACTTCATATTGCCCCAACTTGATATGTCTAGGTGGGCATCAGAATCTAGTTGAAGGCTAAGTGAAAACGGAAATGAAAACCGGAGTGGAAAAATAGACTGTTGGTTGGCATCTCTCCCCCATATTCATTCTGTGGACATCTTTGCCATTTCCTTTTCTGCGTTTATCAAGTGTTAGGTTGATGAAAGTGTCTGCAGCTTGATGAAAAGTTTGTGAAATACCAGGGTTGCCTTTAGAAATAGTTCTAGAAGAATCTTAAACCTATGTGTATATGTATGACGGCAGTGTTCCTTCCTTAATCTTGGCCTAAACCATTTTAAAAAGCTCACCAGGTTTCACAATAGACCACAGAACAGGAGTGAAGTTGGATACTTGTTCCTTTCATTGCAGGCACCCAAGGACCAAGCACAGTACATGCAGCAAAGATTCTGTGAGGCTTCCTTTTTTCCATGGAAGGGCTGCTCCACTTCAGGGCAAGAGCAGCCCCCATCTCCCCTCCCGCCCCCCACCTATATGCCTCTTCCACACAGTGGGTCCCTGAGTAAACTCAATAACATCATCCCAGTTTTCTGGGTACTGCTACTCCTGACATTACTAATGTGTTAATAATAATTTACCCCACTCTCCTGGCAAGGGCAGAACTGAAGCAACTTGAAATGCCATCAGCAAAAAATTATTTATTTCCCATTCCTGAGCAGCAGAGAAAACAAGGTTTCATTGGCTGGGCCTGCCTTCAATAGCTTTCTGGTTTCAATTAAAACTTCAAGTCTCCAAGGGAAAAACTGGCATTCTGGGAGGCTGAGGCCCAGCCAAGTTTCAGTGTCTCTGCGCGAATGGAGAAAGGACGTCCCATCCATCTAGCCACTTCTTGTCTTCCTCTTTTTGCATATTACAGAGAAGTTTCGAAGCAGAGATTGAAGTACAACTAAAAATAATGACCGGCTTGAGAGAACTCTCCTAGAGGTACATTTTTGTGCCAGAGAAGTATTGATTCAGCCCCTAATGGGATTGCAAGTCAAGATAACAGCAGAAAGGGAATCGGGAATCCACGGGAAATGCCTACCTATTTATTTCTTCTTCGGCAAACTCCTGCCTCCTGCCTCTCCCCACCTACCGTTCTCAACTAAACTCAACAAAGATTCCACGCACTGTTTTTCTCTCTTCCACCCCTCACCGAGGTCAGGCGATTTACAAAGTAGCTTGCTGTGAATAATGTGAGTACATGACCAGAAGCCCTGATGGCACCGAAGAGGCTCCTTGGTTCACTCAGGGATACCCCTAGGATTCCCCCGTGTGCAGACCAGAGCTGGGCCTGCCCAGCAGCGCCTTCCTATGTAACATTATGATGTTAACGTACAAAAGATCGGATTACAGCCCTTCACTTGACTAGCCCATTTATGAACATATAAGGCAGTCGATATTTTCTCCCAAGCCAGAAGTGGCCCTTTCCTACCATACCGCCACTTCTCAGCCACTGCCCCTTACGCTCACTACAAGCCCTCCCCTCCCCCACCTCCAGTTTGTTTATTCCAGGGACACCGTCTATTTTCCCGGCTCTGGGAGACAAGTCCGTTTCCCTCCTCTGGCTCCCGATCACATTCCCTCACCACCTCCTCCCCCAGCCCAGCTCAGGTTACTAGAGTGGCTAGCAGCGCCCACAGCCCAGCTTTTGCACCAATTCAACTTCTCAAGACTAAGAATTTTTTTTTTCTTACTGGGGGAGGGGAGATAAAGTGCAAAGCAGCACGTTCAGAGTACCTGGTCTCCCTATCTTCTTAGGCTACCTAAGTTTGCAAATACTCTGTCCTCAACCACACTCTTCTCCGTATCTGTCCTAACACCCGTCTCTGCCGGGAGGCAATCCCATTAAGTACAGAGGGAAGCAGAACATCTTCAACTTCACTCTGAAACCTTGGACGACCCTGTCAGGGCAGGAGATCAAGCCTCCCTGCAGGAGTCTTGGGAGTCTCGGGATGGTGGAAGCCACAGAAAGGAGAAAGGGGAGGGAATGACCAGGGATTGTAAACTGGCTACATTTTAAAGAGCTACAAACTTTCTCCTCCCTCCCACACCCCTGGCCAGTTTGGCCCCGCCTCCCCATCCCAGCCAGACAACACCTAACTGGGGTGAGCAAAGGAAACTCTCCCAGACAGTCCAGGTCTGGCTCCAGTGCTGCAGATGTGGCCTGCACAGAACAACACCCTTCCTCTCCACTCCCTCTTCTCTGCTGCACTCCTGTCTCCACCTCCCGAGGCACACACGACGCACGCGTTTGCAAATGAAGATGAGTGTGAATGGGGCAAATCAGATTTACCTGAGTGAACTAATGGAGGGTAAGAGGTGGGGCTCCAACAGCAAGATAGTTTTAGTGACAGCTACTTTATAAAACTAGTTTTTGTATGAATCTACACGAAAAGAAGAAAAACAGGAAACAGAGTCAAGGAATGAAAAGGAAGAGAACAAAAAAATAATGTTAGTGAAAAACAAGAAGTATTAGATTTCCTTAAAGACCACAGACTCCGACCAAACTTTAGGGGAAAAGGTGTGGATAGTGGAGGGTAGAGGGTGGGGGGTTGGAAAGAAAAGTAGCTGTAGTAGAATTACAGAATAAACTGCCCTTTTGGAAGAGTTTCTGAGGCGATAAAGAGACACACAAATTGGCCTTTTAGCATTAGACGCCAACCATGAGATTATCAGGACAGTTTATTCGAAGCGGAAACGAATCGGAAATCCTTCCCTCAACAGTCCTTTCAAATGGATATACACACCCTCAGAACCCACACAGACACACATAAAGAATAAACGCAGCATCAGGGGGCAATAAGAACCCCCTCCCCACAACTCCCCCAGTACCTCTAGCCTCATCTTCTACTTCCAATTGCACAACTTTCCGATCTCCAAAGAAAATATTCCTAGTTGGATCCGATTTCAGAATTGTTGTAAGCGTGTGGGTCAAGGGAGGAGGGGTGTTCACAGTGTGGGGGGGGGGGACTGGAGGACAGCATTTAGGCAGTCACTTATTTTTTTTAGAACCAGCATGCTCTACCGATCAGAAATTGCTATTACCCAGCAATGCTTCCATCACAGACACCCAAAACAACATCACCGTTATCACCATCTTGCTAAAAATCTGCCCAGTCCAGTTTACCTGACTTTGTCTCTGTGGAACTTCTCAGACAGTATTTTAGCCAAAGAGATAATGGTTCGAAAGACAAAAACAATAAATCGATACTGAAGGGCTCCCTTTCCGGAGTGATTTCCCACTGGAAACCACCGAACGGGGAAGCCTGCCGTTAATTCTCAAGCCCAGGGCTCCTCTAGAAACACACACAATGCGTGCTTTCAAAAAAAAAAAAAAAAAAAAAGGCATTCGTCTGCTTTTAAGGGAATTCCTGTCTTTTCAGAGTCCCAAAACCGGAGAGCACGAGACAGAGACTCAGATCCATTGATTAAGATTTTAAGAGAAAGATTAACACAGAGCCACAACACAAGCACACACCACACACCAACCTTCGCCGGCTGGACCACTTCTTCCCTGTTCTTCTTTCTATTAACGACACGTTAGATTCTGATACATCCCCCCACCTCCAAATATCCAACTAGGTTACAATGTAGCTCTCTAGCTCCACTTAACCTGCAAGTTACAAAGAGACCCCCCAAAATAATATATATATCTACCTATCCTGCTGCCTTCCCACCTCTTTCCCTGCCCCCTCCCCCTCTCGAGTCCACTCCACCAACGCCAAACCCGCCAGCCCAGGCAGCCGGCGGCAGGACCGAGGGAGGGTGCAAAAGGCGGGGGTGGGGGGGTGGGGGGGGAATCAGATTAGGCGAAACTCAATAAGCTCCCAGCCCTCCAGCCCGACGCTTCTACTATCGCCGCGGCCAACGGGCCACTCCAAATGAGCCAGCATCGCTGCCCACCCGCGGGCGGGCCGGAATCGCGCCCAGCCTCCGCAGCCTGGCGGGGACCGGCATCCCGCCCCCTCGGCCCCGTCTCCCCCTTCCCGCCCGGTGCAAAGTCAAAGCCCCAGCGAGGCGACGTTAACTTTTGCATACAGGGCATACACACCGCCCCCGGCCCCGGGCGTGCGGGGGCCCCCGGCGCCGCGGGAGGCTGGGCGCCCGTGCTCCCGGGCCAAGGTCGCCGCGCGTGCTCACCCATGTCCCGGCGGCTCCGGCTCCGCTGGCCCCGGTGCTCGCTCAGATCCCGGCTCCCGTCGCTCGCCCGAGCCCCCAAAGGTGCTGCTGCGGCAACTCCATGGCGATGAGCATCTGTCAAACCGCGAGCCGCGGGCGGGCCGCCCTCGCTCGGGGGGCGCCGGGGCCCCCGGGCGCGCGGAGGCGGCGGCGAGCGGCGGGCGCCCCGGCCGGCCCCGCGCTTCCCGCCCGGCGCGGCCGCCTCCGCCGCGCCACCGATTTATGGAGAGAGATATCAAGGGGGAAAATGGCGTCTCCGGAGCCCGAGGAGTCCTGGAGTAATCACATTCACACACACACACGCCCGCACGCACACACACTCGCACACACTCGCACACAGGCGCGCGGCGAGCCCGGCTAATTTTAGCAGGAGCCAAAAAAAAAAAAAAATTATATATATATATATATATATATCTCCCAGTCTCTCCGATCAATGCTATTTTTTTTTTTTCCTTTTCTTCAAAGGATGGATTGGAGCTTTAAAAAATGTTGCCGGGTTTGGGCTCGCAGGAGGCGGCGCGAGGAGGGCGAGGGCGCTTTTGCTGAGCTGTGCAGTTCGGTCCGCGGCGCCGGGCGGCCCTGCCCGCCCGCTCGTCCGCCCGCGGTCGCTAGTGCTGCCGCCGCCGCCGCCGCCGCCGCTCCATGGCCGCGCCCGCCCCGCGCCCCCGCCGCGTCCCCTCGCCGCCCGCCCGCGTCCCCCGCGAGCGCTGGAGTGGGGTCGGGCCCGTGTGCCTGCCTCCCGCGCCCTCTCCCGAGTCCCGGAGTCCTAGTGAAAGGAAGGGGGAGGGTGCGGGCGGGGGAGGGGGGAGAATAGGAGCGGCCGCGCGGCGAGCGGAGCGGGGACCGCCACCCCGCGATCTGCCTCGGAGGGGGCGCGGGCGCCCACACAGCTCGCCCCACGGGCCGGGGGCCGCTTCCCCGGCTCGAGCCGGGGGAGGCGCAGCCAGTAACCAGCGAGCGACCTCTCCCTACACCCTCCCTCTCTCGGTGAATTTCGGTGAATTTCGATCAATTGCAGGGAGTGGGATCTTGCTGGGGGAGGAGGAAAACTGTTCGTGGAGGCGGACCGGTGACCCCTAGCCGCCCCTCGCGCCCCTCCCGCTCCCCAGCGCCCTCGCGGCCCAGTGGCTCCTGCGCGCTGGAGACAGACGCGGGGACTGGGCGGCCGCGGGGACCACCGCGGGCTCGGAGCGGGTTCCCGGGCTCAACACTGCCACTATCTGACACAACAGGAGCAGTGTTGGGGGGAGCAGCGCGACGAGGCGCGAGATGTGATAGGCTCTGGAAACTGGGTGCATTTTTTTTAACCTGGCAATTATATTTCACTTTCAAGGCTTTATTTTATTATTTTTATTTTATTTTACTTTATTTTATTTTACTTTATTATTTTGTTAAGCACATATATGCACTCAGTTGCTTATGTGCATGTTTTTGGTATTCACAAAAATTGGACACTTGATGAAGAGAAAGACGCAGAGAGATGGCAAATGAACGTTTGCGTGCAAAGTTCCGTCTTTAGGGTGGTGGAAAGAATAAGATGAACTCTCTTCAGTTCATACAAAATATGGGGGGTTGCAAAAACAGAGCTTTTCCAGCAACTCACTTGCAACTCAGGAATGGAACTCCCCAGGGTCATCTATATTATAGGACACATAGATTCAGGAAGATTTGCAGGAGGTTTTTCTTAAAGACCTCCAGGGAGAGTGTACTCAGAACTCAAATTCTGGGAGGATTCTGACTACTCCCTTCTATACAAAAGTTTTTGAATATTTGGATTGAGGAATTGATTCGGGAGTGACTGGAGATGTCCACCTACAAGCCGCACCAGCCACTGAGTACCCCAGTCAGCTGCTCTTTTGCATTTTGCTACAGAGGGTCTTCATTCTTATCTTCACACTGCAGTGAAGTGGGACAAGGGTGACTGGGTCTGGGTGTGAGGATAACCCTAAGTCCTATCCTGGTCCATGTCCTTGGATGAGGTTCAGTCTGGTTCTGAAAAGATAATTCACCTGCCTCTGACCCAAGTGCACTTGCTGTCTTCTTTGTTTCAGAGGAAGGTTCTGATTGGCCCCAAACTTGTCCTTTGCTACTCCTCACTGCAAGAGCTCTATTGTGACAACATTTCAATAGGTCTTCGGCTACCCCTTATATTGGAATATTGTTATTGTTGGGCAAGTAATGCTTAATTAGAAAAAAAAATCAGAGAAAAATGAGCTGTCGATAGAAGTAGAGATCAAGGCACAAATTACAATGTCAAATCAACCATTCTCTGTAATCATATGACCTTTGCCCATTTCCTTGTGCACACAGATTTCTGAAATCCTATACCAAAGCCCACAGAAGACTAAGATAGCATGTGGGCTGTTTCCTACACTTTCCAAATGGAGGAAGTGAGCCCCAGAAATCAGAAGGGTTTTGCCCATGAGCATATGGCTGGCTGGTATCCTCTGATCCAGAACTAAAGCTTGTGGCCCAAGTCCCTGCTCTTCTCCAACCCAGGCATATTTTCGGGGTCTTCCTTCCTTTACTGTGTTTCTTGGAAGAGCAGTTGAAAGAAGCACATGCCTTATTAAAAATTCACTATAATAGATGCTAAGTAAATCTACAGAATTATAGTGCAGTCAAAGTTTGCCTGAGTTCTTACCTAGGCATTTACCTGGGAGATCACCTAGTCAAATCTTCTTATCTTAAAGCTGCGAAAACAAGGATAGAGATACAATGGACTATCCAGAGTCACTAAGTTAAGGCAAAGCCATGCATAGACTCTAGGTCCCTTGACTTCTAGTCCAATGTTCCTTGCATGTAGCTCGTCTTTTCAATCCTGCAAGGTGAGAAGAAGGGAAAGGGAACCCTCTTACTTTTTGTTTTATATATCAATATATATAAAATACACATACATATACACATGTATACAAACAAGTTGAGATCAGAAAGTATAATCACATGCTTAGAGCCAGTCACCTCTACTTTTGAGGTTCATATAGAGTATTGAGTCTCACCTTTTTTGGAAGGTTTTGTCCTCTAGTGTTTTGCTTCTCAACACTTACTGTGAATCAAAATTACTTAGAAGAATTACTGCTGCTTGGGACACATGTTGATTTAACTGCTCTTGATAATAAATGAACCAGTTGCTTCTAATATGCAACCAGCTTTGAGAATTACTAATGTCCCAAGATATGATCAGGATACTCTTAAGTTAAGTACATGAATAGAAGGTGCACCTAACCAAAGGAGGTGATGGTCATGATGAACTGCAGAGTGAATGGGCCATATTTGGACTTTGGGGGCAATTCTGGTAATGTGGAGGTTGGAAGTATTTTGAGAATCAAGCCAGCAATAGAATTTTCTCCATATTTGATTTCCAGACATAAGAGAGTCCCAGCAGGACAGTGAGAACATATTGGGAGCAATTGAAGTAGAACATGAAAGCTGTCCTTAAATGTAAGGACGGTTCAGGAAAAATAGGAATTAGTTTGCTTGACTCTGCTCAGGAGGGTATAAGAGCCCCAATCAGTTCATGTAATGAGGTGGCAGATCTCAGCTCAATACAATGGAAAACTCTGTGATTGGATCTAAGATGAGAATAGATTGTCTTAAACAGTGATGAGCTCCCTGTCATGAGCAGTATTCTAGAAGACATTGTGTGCCCTTATTTTTCACTTCCCTCCAGCCACAATCTTTGAACTCTTTGAGGTCAAGGGCTTTGCAATACCCCTCCATATCTTCACTGGATACATTTGTTCTTGGAGCCCATTGTATGCCTGGTAAGAGTTAGCGGAATGCCAAACAATACTAAACAATTGATATGACATAGGGCTAATTGCTCAGAATGAACACAGACACATATTTGTTTATATAATATCTCTTTAGTTTTTGGATCATATGGAGGTTCAGGAGAAACAGGGTGATAGAGTGAAGGGCATGAGGGTGAGTTTGGAGCAGGGATTAAAAATTCTAATATTTTAATATCATCATGCTGATCTATGCATATTGGATGAACATCAGTCTTATATCATGAATGAATGAATGAATCAATCAATCAATCAATCAATCAATCAATAGATCAATAAAAGCTACAGTGGAGAGATAGAAAATGGTAGATTTGGATTCTAGTCCTGTTCTACCATTAACTGGGTACGTGAAGCTAAGCACATTATTTCAGCACCCTCTACCTGAGTTTCCTCATGCATAAGGGGAGAATTATAACCTTGCCCTAAGTTTTCAATCATCATGAGCCTTACAGGAAATATCAGATATGAAGTTACATTACAAAGTTAGATAATTCTGTTCAAATACTGGCTTTGATTATTCAACATGATGTGGATATTTAAATGACTCTTTCCAGATGCAGCCTAATTCACCCCCTCTGAAGTCCACATCATGTCTTTCTCTCTTTAGGAAATGAGAAGTTAATTTCCACTCCTGATTACTCCCAACCCAGCCCCACTTTGGAAAGGGATCTCTCCAGTGGCTTCCCTGATGCTACTGCAGTTGCTAAGCAACAAGGAGCTAAGCAAGAGCATAATGTAATTGTCCCAGGAAGGGAATTCCAGGTCCGACAACAACTGGATTGTAGTTTAGTCAACTTTGCCTTCCTGGCTGCAAGAAATTCAGTAAAAGACGCATTCTTGGCATGTGGTTTCTTGTGGATGCTCCAAGAGAGCAGTTTTCACTACTTGAAAGGCAACAAGGTAGGGGGAGGGGCATTCTTCTGAGTTTTCATTTTCTGGCTCCCTGGCAGATTTTTTATCGCTGTGACTTCAGAGTGCCCCAAATCTGCAACAAGATTTGGAATGTCCCCAATTCCTAACTAAGCCTTAGGAGCCCAGCTATAAAGAGTTTATACCAGTGTGTATGACACAGGAGCCAAAGGAGATCCCAGAGAAATACCACGGGGAGATACTGGCTCTTCAGTCCCCTCCCCTCCTTGGGCTATAACAGGTAGAGGTATGCACAGAAACATGTTATAGAGACATCTTGTTTAAACTGAGGGGAATTTATTGAAAGGATACAGGGGAACCTCATGGAAGACAGATATAGGAAGTATAGCCAGGCCTCCTGGGAACTGGGAAGTTGCCAGGCAGCTCCTCTCTCTCTCCTTCTCCAGGGTCACATTGACTTTTTCCTGTATCTACCTATTCTATCTTACAGGAACAAATTTTCTGTGTAAGATGCTTGGCTTTGCTCCTTCACAACTTTGGCACTTTCATACTCCATGAAAGCACTCAACTGCAACCTGTGCATGTGTGTGTGTGTGTGTGTGTGTGTGTGTGTGTGTGTGTGATTCCATTTTATCATAGAAAAATACCTGATCACCTCCCATGCATCTAAGGTGCATTCTTGGTATCTACGACTGAGGCCAAGGGGCTGGCACACACATGACTCTCCAGCCTTAAGCATTTCTTCAGGAGGACCACAGGGAATGTGGCTACAATGGGGAATGGGCTGGGCTGGCACTCCAGGTGTGTTTAGAATTAAGAGCTAAAACTCTCAGGAAATGTACGTATTTCCAACACTAAGGTCATCTTGTCACATGGGAAGACCTTGAGCTTTGAAGTCACGCAGACCTGGGTTTAACTCATCCTGAGAAAAATCTCTCTGAGCTTCAGCTTCTTCATCTGAAAAACAGACCTAGTGATAGTAACTTCAACTCTTCAGAGCATTTGTGAGGATTAAGTGCAGTTAAATGAAATAATGTATGATAAGCACCTATACCACCAAGATTTCATAGATGCTGTAGGAGTATAGGAGATACACCACATACTTGTAAGTAAACTTTCATTGAGAACCTGACATATTTGACCTGTACTTAGTATTATGCATATAGAAACCATTAAGAATGTCCTTTGCCTTGGGAACTTTCAATCTAGTAAAAGAGATCCATGCAATGTTAGAATCAGGATGGTAATTCTCCATTTATTTCTTAGTGGTTGAACCTGAGAACAGAGAAATTATGGCTTTTTCTTAACCTATTACCGAAGACCAGCTGTAGCTCTTAATAGCAGAAGAGTCCTCTGTACACAGCTTTGTCCTCCCGTCAGCACTTGCAATCAATTTGGACAGATAAGATTATATGTGAACCAGTACATTCAAAATCTAAAAGATAATACAAAACCATACCTGCTACCCACAAATATGAAGATGTGGAAAGGGTTCCCTCAGGGGAAAGAGATTCAGTGAGATGATCTTGGATGTGCTGTCTGTCCATACGATGCTATGAAACTAAGAGCTGAGAAGAGAAATCTATGTGAGCTACAGTTAAAATAGAAGCTTTTATGATCAGCTTGAACTGCCTAAAAAGAAACATGGGACATAGAAAGAAATCTGGGACATCCAACCTGGGTAGCTCAATTTTGCCATGGAGTACTTTATAAACATGTGGAATTATCAGCCTATTACTGCTGACTGGAGTTGGGTCTTGGCTTGACCATTGTCATATGAGTATTAGAAAGACCTAATGGTCACAGGGGGAGGATAGATTTCAGAATGAGAGGAGGATGGCCTTGAGCAAACATTAATTTGAGGCCTGGTTCTTGGCTAATGGGCTTATTCCAGACTCCCGGATTGGAATCCAGAGAGTCACTCTTGGTTTCTTGATAGTTAAGCTATTCCTAGCAAAATAAAGTACTATGGATGTGGAAACTAGATAGATATTCATACATGGTTTTGTATCAAACCCGGTTGCAAATGATTGTATACAAGGGCCGTGAAACTGAACAAGCTGAGGAAGCTGAGACAAATTGCTCAAAATTACAGAGTCAGTAGTTTGTGGACCTGGGCTTCGAAGCCCAGTAGTCTGACTCCAAAGCCTGCATTTCTATCCATGGTTCTACACAAACTGTTCTATTGTAGTATTGCCTAGCTAGTAAATAGCACAGAGACACCTGGATGCTCCTTATATCACCTCTTTAGAATGTACTGAATGAGTTTGTTGATTTCAGTCTTCTAAACTAAATGAATCACACTACCATTGAAACTTCAAATTATAGAGCTGGCAGGTTTGTTAGAAATAATTTGGACCAAGCAATTCATTTTAAAGATGATAAAAAACCGAGAACCAGAAAGATAAACTGACTTTCTAAAAATTTTCATGCAGGTGACAAAGCCAGGTTTAGAAACCATTTTGGACTCCAGTTCCAGAGCCCTTCTCATTACATACAGCTGCCAGGGCTTGCTTGGTTGTGCCCTCTACAGACCAGCTCAGATTAGAAAAAAGAGAACCAAGAACTAGGAGGTTCAGCAACTTAGCATCCCTATAGCCCTTCAAAACAGGGAAACTTGGGGATGTTTTGTTTGAGACAATAATTTGGCCCACATTTTTGTGATTGTCCATTTTTATTCTGAATTGTGGCACAAAGGAAAGAAAATAAGGTTTAATGCTTCACGATTAGATCAATACTCTCCCAGCAACTACTCTAATTTTTATTTTGTAATAACTAGTGGTAAGAAGGTGTATTGGAGGGGTGCCCGAGTGGCTCATTCAGTTAAGCGCCCGACTTCGGCCTCGGGTCATGATCTCACGGGCTGTGCGTTCGAGCCCTGCGTCGGGCTCTGTGCTGACATCTCAGAGCCTGGAGCCTGCTTCAGATTCTGTGTCTCCCTCTCTCTCTGCCCCTCTCCTGCTCATACTTTATCTCTTCTGCTCTCAAAAATAAATAAAACATAAAAAAGATGATGTATTGTAATAAAAAGTAAAAGAAAAACCATTTTGAGAACTTAGAAATACATTGGAAGTATGAACTTGTATATGGAGTATTTCTAAAAATAGTTGATAATTTTTTTGTAAAGCAAAATCAATTATTGTAATGTCATATATTCATAGTGAAAGATGTATGATTGTTTATCCATCCATCCATCCATCCATTCATCCATCTATCCATCTTGCAAGCCACTTGGTATAAGGTGTAATGATAGGCACTGTGAGAAGTATAAAAAAAGGTAAGATATCATCCTAGACTCTGCAACACTCTTAATCCACACAAGTCCTCATAACCTTTAGTTTCAGGTCTGCCGAGAAGTCAAATGAAGATCATTCTAAGTTCAGTCAGAAATGATGACATGGGACAAGTCACGGGTTTGCTTATGCAGACCTCTAGTTAATTTTACCAAGGTCACTGACTTCTGGACATCCCACATAGCATTATAAGTAAATGAATTCCTTTATATACAATATTATGGGTACCCAAGTATTGATTATATTGTCTGTTATCAATCTGTATCATCTGCACTTAAAATTAGGGGAAACTGGTATTCAGAAAGGATGTCTACCAGGCCCTAAAACTTACTTCAGTCAATTAAACTATGTGTATATACATGTATTTCTCTCCTTGTCCTCAGTTTCTCAACTGTCAATTCCTTCTCTCAATGAGATAATGTATGTAAGATAGTGAACACAGTGGTTGATACATAGGATGGTGAGTAGGCAAATGGAAGAAGCTTCCACATTATCTTACCCATCTAGATTTTCTTTTTTCCCTCTTCTTTAGGAAGATCATTTCTTCAGGTCACTTAAAATTCCACTCATTGTGACGCATCATCGTTTGGAGATTAATACTATCTATGCCCAATGCTTTAACATTGGAACAACCTCTATATGGTGGCAGAGTGGCAACACATAATGCAATTATCTCAAGCCAATATACCCAAGTTTGAAAGAACTAAGGAGAAAAGAAATGAGTAAATTAATAAAATTTAATTTTATTTAACCTTAGTGCATAAGATAAAACACTGGCTTATTCGCATAATACTATTCTTTAAGTAAGGGTGCCTCCCTATGAAAGTGGTAACTAAATCTTTACATTCATGTGAAACATAAGACTGATAAAAAGCAATTATATTTATGATCTAAAGACTTATATATTTATTAGTTATGCCAGGGTAGGTGTGAAGAGGGCCAGAGTTTAGTGCTATATCTGTTCTGAAGGTATGGCAGAGTTTGTAGGGAAAGCACCCTAAAAGTAGTGAACCAACCACACAAGGAAGGGTAAGCTTCCAGCAGTGATATCAATATCTAGTCACCATTTCAATAAAGGGTCAAAAATTAGGTTTTGGGTGTGCCCATAAGTAGGCAGAGAATGGTAATAGCGAAGCCAGGGTAGCAAAATTCTGCAGGTAGCGTCTGCAAGATCTGTTCACGGCCCGGAAGAAAGAGGTGATTGTTGGAGTAAGAAACCCAGATCTGGGAACGGGATACAGTGCAAGTCTGGCCATTAGAAATGGTGGTCATAATAGAGATTGAGCAAAAGTGGAGTCTTTTGAACTTCTTAAAGAGTGGTGATGTCCAAGAAAGTCTGAAACTCAAGTGGAATGACCCTGGTGGTCAGAATGGAGCTCGGTGAGTCATGTCCAGTGATCAGTACAGGAAATAAAATATTTAGCAGCAGGGCATGTTAAGCTGCTCTAACGTTACTTACACAATGACCAGCCTCTAAGCATCACCCTACTGGCTCAAGGGGAGAATAAAGAGACTACTTAAGTCCGTCCTTAAATCAGATTGCTTTGATGCCTGGAGCAGGATTGAATTTTTATGTGGAAATCAATGTGCCTTTTGTAGAAAGGTGAGGAAGACACCAACAGAAGAATTGAGGTGGCAGGATGAGGGGAGTTGTTTAAAAAGTCATTATACATTATAAAGACAATTTCATTTGTGTTAGGAAACAGCTTCTACTTAAGGCCCACCTTTTAGTTGGTTTAAAGAGTAAATAATGGAAAATTGTTCACTTAAAAAAATCAGAATTATTATGTCACTTGTAAAAATACAAGTGCTCCTTGTCCAGTGGATTTTAAGTGAATCAGGAAGAGGAACAATCATTTCGCTTCAGAAATTTCAAACTATTTGTTGGATACCAACTACTGCTAGAGATTTTGCTTACCATAGATTTCTGTCTTGCTACAACTCTTCCCTAAGCAAATGATACCTCCTTCTACAAACTTCTGTCTACACCATTTTCTGTATTTTTCACCAGTTCCTTTCTACAGTACCTACGTAAGATATACTTGTCTGCCTAGCACTTACTGCCCTAAAGAAGGGTTGCCAGAAACATGAGGTCCTCCTAGCTTCACACACTAAGAGTAAGGATACTCTGCCCTTGGTGAAAAGAGGAATCCAAGAAAAAGTGATCAGGCCAATCCAGGACATTCAAGAATTTTGGCCAGAGGAGGCAACAACTGGTTTACTCACTGTCTGCAGTGGTAGATATCAGATTATTTGCAACCTACAGCCAGGTGCCTCCCCACCTGTATTCCTGTCTACTTAGTTATTGATATTCCCAAACTCTCTCTACCCTTCTACATGTCTACTGACTAAACAGAACTTAAGGTTAATATTTAGGATGTCTTACAGTAGGCTTTTAGTTACACAGCAGGATAAATTGACTTCCACTTCTGGCTATAATGAAATGGCTTGTATCTTACCTACCTAACCAATAAGAACAAAGAAAATTTGTTTGAAGGCATTTAAAAGCAACCAAAGAAGCCCAAACATGAAGTGCCAGGATCCCCCAAAGAAGGAAAATGCACTGGGGAAAGACTGCTATTCTGCCCTGTTTCCTCCTTCAAGACATTTGCTGATTCAGAAGCCCTGCACAGAGCAAGAGTCTGAGAAACCAAATAGAAAGAGGTAACTAAAAAATAGAAAAGTTGAGTAGGGTCTGAAGATATCATGAGGCTAGGAAAACAAAAAATGTAGGTTAGGACTTCCAAGACATCTGGGACTTGAATGGCCAGGATCACAAAGAGAAATACAACACAGAGAAGTAACTCTTGTACTGCTTTTCCTCTTAAGAAATGTGATGATCCTTAGGCAGCATGTAGTCAAGAAGAAAACACACTAAGGCACTAAGAAGCTGAACAGAGCTTTCTGAAGCCAAACTTATGAGAAAAAATATTATGGCTCAGGCTCTACCAAGAATGAAGGGTCTGGTAGATATTCCCAGGCTTTCATTTGGAATCCTTGAAAGCCCTCACCTTAGGAGGAGTAAGGGTAAATTAAAAACAGACTATGCCTTATAATAATAGAAGCCCAACTCCAAATGAATTCACTATTTGATTAAATAAAGGTGAATTGCATATAAGAATCAAAAGTATATTCTACCTGGAGAAAAGTAACATCAGTCAGAACTTCTGTAGTTTGGGGTGCCAGGGTGGCTCAGGTGATTGAGACTCCAACTCTTGATTTTGGCTCAGGTCATGATCTTATGGTTCATGGGACTGAGCCCTGAGTTGGGTTCTGTGTTGTTGATAGCACAGAGCCTACTTGGAATTCTCTCCCTCCTCTCTCTCTACCCCTCCCTTACTCAAACACTTTCTCTCTCTCTCTATCTCTATCTCTCTCTCAAAATAAATAAATAAACATTAAAAAAATAACTTCTGTAGTTTTTATATACAATGTCTAGTGCCCGATCAAAAGTTACTATGCGTCTGAGGTGATAAATAAAAGAAAAAAGAAACAATAAGACTGAGTAAAATTTAATCCAGATTTTGGAGTTGTCAGACATGACCTATAAAAAATTGCAATTAAAATGTTTAAGAAAAGAAAAGTTTCAGAATTTTACCAGATCCATATATTTCATTTTTTTAAAAAAAAATAAAGAAATAGAAGTGTTAGAAGAAAGAAACCTCAGTGACAGGGAGCTAGGTCTCTAGGTTTAATGGCAGATTAGATACAATTGAAGAAAGAACTGGTAAACTGGAAGTGAGGTCAATAAAAGATATCCAGACTAAAGCACAGATCGGTAATAAATACAGAAAAGATATGTGTGTAAGCATTATTTAACATATTTCAAAAGATTAAAACACTTTAAAGGTCAGAAAATGATCTATGACAAAATATAATTAACTTGAAATTTATAACAAAGAGATAACCAGAAATAACATAGACTACCAAATGTTGAAAATTAAACAATATACCTCGAAATAACTCATGAGTCAAAAAAGAAATCACAATGATAGATTAGAGCTAAATAATAACAAAAATACAATATATTGAGACTTTTGGAATGCAGCTAAAGTCAAGCTTATAGTGAAATTTATAGCCCTAAATATAATAGAGAAGAATAGAACCTGAAAGGTTACTGATCTCATCATTCATCTATATAAAGTTAGAAAAAAGAACAGCAAAATAAACCTATACAAGTAGAATGAAGAAAGGAAATAATAAAGAAAAATCATGGCAGAAATTAATTAAAAAAAAGACAACAAATATATAGTAAGTAAACAAATCCGAAGATGGTATTTTGAAAAGGGTTGAGTAGCCTCTCATACACTTACATGTAGCCTCATGATTCATAAATTTGAAATAGTTTTACCAGGTAAAATATACTAGGTCTTCTTACAACTGACCTGCATGGATACATGCATTTTTGAGATGCTTTGCATCATTGTTTAAAAGAGGGTGCCTGGGTGGCTCAGTTGGTTAAGCATCTGACTCTTGATTTTGGCTCAGGTCATAATCTCACGGTTCATGAGTTTGAGTCTCGCATGGGGTTCCACACTGACAGAGCAGGGCCTGTTTGGGATTCTCTCTCTCTCTCTCTCTCTCTCTCTCTCTCTCTGTCTCCAAAAAATAAGTAAATAAATTAAAAAAAAACGGGGGAAATAGTACGGGGTTTTGCAAAATAATTTTGTTGATGAGCTTATTTTTAATTATATATGTTCGGTTTGTATATATGTGTGTTATATAAACAATATTTTAAAATCTATATATACATATTAGTAAGTAAAATTTCAGTTCAACTCAACAAATATTTTTTGCATTTTTAATGTGTTGAGACCTGGAAGTAGAGCAGCAAGGAATATTGGTATAATTATGGCTTCTTTCAAATTTAAAGTCTAATGATGACGCTTATGTAGAGAAAGACAAAAAAGGAACAAAAGAAGGGAGGGAGGAACGCAAGAAGGGTATCGTTTTTTCATACTTTAGAGACAAAGGCAAGAGGGAATAGTTATCTAAATTAATCAGACTTTCATTATTTGTTTTTAACCTCAGAACCCTTTTCTCTTATCTGATTAATTCAGAGGAGTTACCAAGTTTGATTTTGTTTGGACTACACTTCTCAACTCTTTCCTATCTTTATTTTAATTATATAACCTAAACATTTTATAATTTTATATATGTCCCTAACATCCTCATTTGACTAGTTTCCATGATTCTCAGAAGAAGGGTTCTGAATGGAGTTGTGGCTTTTAACATGGTGTTAGATGCAGATTGAGCATTAAATAAATATTTGATAATTTTGTATCACCTTATATGCTACACAAACAGCAGAAAACTTAAGGCTTTAGGAGTTAAAATAAAAATTTTTAACTGAAACAAACAAACAAACAAATAAATGAATATTTGAAAAGACAGGAAGTGAAAATGGAAAATGCTTATCCTCCACAGCATAGTAGGGGATATTGGAGCCTGACTAGACCTACCCTCTCTTCTATGCCATTGTTTATCTTATGTTGTTTCCAATGGGATATCTTGCTTCTCAAGTCTTTTCCCACTCTTCTCTGCCTATCTATGAATGTCAGCAGTCTTCTGGGTCTTGCTCAAATCTCATCTCTTCCCAGAAGTCTACCATTGAAGCCATTAGTTTCTGCAAAACCATTATCTTTTCCAATTTACAGTTTAATGGCCCTTCTAATTTCCTACCTGTTTCTCTAGGTATCTTTCTTCACATATATGTTTAGTCCCTAACCGAAAGCTTCTTCAGTGAAGAAGCATGTATATTAGATGCATACCCTCCCACCCGCCCCCACATATGCACATGAAACTCTGATGGCTTCTAATCCAGTATTGCCTAATTCTTAATAGGACTTGTGGTAGATACTGCTAGTTGTGTCCTGATACCACTTCACTCATTAGTCTCCAACATAATAGTATCCTTACATTTTTATAAATACTGGGAATAAAGATGGTACTTCCAGCTTACTTTGCAGCCACATATGGTCAGGTGATTCTAGGTGATTCCGACAGTGGAATATGAAATTTCAGGAAATGTCTTTACTGACATTCCCTTTCTCTATTCTAGTGCCTAGAATGCAGATGCTGCCATCTTGGACCTTGAGGTTGAGATTGCCCACTGTAAAGCAATAAGGTAGGAGGAGCCTGACACTTTGGAATACTATATCATTCCAGAACCATCTACTGGGATTTTATATGAGAAACTACTGTCTTGAAGTTTCTGTTAGTTCAGAGTTTCCTTAACTCACTGCTTAACCTACTCCTAACTAATCAGCGCTCTTCAGGATGTCATGCTATTATTTCTGTACCTCAATAAGCTCATAGTAATACTAATAACAACTTCTTAGTATTTTAATGACCACATTAGACAGAGGTAAAATTTCATTGTGCTTGAATTCCAAAGTCCCTATACATTTCTTACTTTTGATCAGTTCTTTAACAAGGAAGAATTTAATATTATTAAAGGATCCTTCTTAGCCCAAATTATGTGCCTCATGAAATGAAATGACTATCCATAGACTGACTTAATTGTATTAAGATGTTGTCACCAAAAGTTTCTTGTTAAAACATTAGTTTGTGCCTGAATGAATATCTAACACTTACACATTAATTTGATGTCACACAGGATCTAATATTGCCAAATAGGGAATATCACTTTTAGTTTTACTTCTAGAATAAAGTTTTAGTTCTAGAGTAAAGATATCCAATAGTTAGCTAAAGACTTATTTCTCGTGACAAAGTTTTATGGTGCAAATCATGAGTTATTCTCTGGGGTTCTGGCCAGAATTGAAAATAAGATTTTTAAGCCACATGAGACCCACTCCATACCCATTCCCAGGCTCTTCTTTTAGTTATTATTTTCTCACTTTCTTTTATATTCCCCAAATTCAAAGTTTTTCAAGGAAAAACTGGTAATTGTATTAATTAATTCATTTTATTCCGTTAATGACTGCCCTTTGATTCACATGATGGTGTTAATTTCCTCTCTTCATTGCATACCTCTTACGGTAGGAGTGACAGCACCATCTGGCCCTACTGTAGTTCAGTAGGGAATTGTGTGAGAGTTTTCTTGGAACAGTCTCTGGGCTCCCAACTCAGAGCATTTCTCTTGTGTCTTGATAGCATTCTTTTTAGGGCGACTCTGGGAAAACCAACATTGGGAGGGAAAGGGAAGGGGTAAAACTGGGGTCAGATAAAGCCAAGGCATTTGGCCTTGCTGTTCAGGAAACACATTGATTTTCATCAACGGTAGGAAGGGAAACAATAATTGGAAGTGATCCAGGCTTAGTTCTGTATAGGGTAAAGAAAGGGCCTCTGGAGCTGCCTGGCTGACATGGGTTTGTCATTTAACGAAAAACGCAAAAGTCTTGGGTGGAGGTTAGTTATTGGAAGTAATGGGGAACTGGAAGTTTGTGCTCAATCACCTTTAACATTTATGCTTTATGCTTTTAACTCACAGATAGTTTAAAGAGTGAATAAAATAAAAGGTGGGAGAAATTCTGGGAGCGAATTGAAGAATTGAAGACAATGATGAATTGCCATTCCATCCATATGTTGTCTTTATGCTTTGGGTGAGTATCGTTATGTATGTTATGATCTTCATAGAGACTGACCCAAAGAAAAATGTCTGTGAATTTCCTGGATTTATTTGCATCAGTGATAACTTAGTGTAATAGAAAGTTCTTCAGGGCTGTGTAAGTCCAAATTTCAACTTTGTCTCTAATCCTTTACTGGTTGCATGACCATGAGCCTATTATTTGACATTTTTGAAATTCAGTTTCCTTTTCTATAAACAATATCTTCATCATACTTATGAAATTTATATAATAAAGTATTGGCAAAACATGTCTAGTACATTGTTCATTTCCAACCCTGTTAAAATGTCTGAATCTCAACCAGAAGCCATTTAGAGCAGGTGTTGAGCTATCCCTTTATTCTATCACCAACTCAGCAGCCAGGAACATGCAGAAGCACCAGGGATGATGTCAGGAGTTTTCGCCACAGTTCTGAGGCTGGAACATCCAAGAACATCATCTTTAAACCTAGCATTGTGGGAAAGGCAGACGTCTCTCTGGGCACATCTAAGCCTTGGGTTGGCAAGGGATGGAGTAGATGGTCTCATGAGGTTTCATGTGTCCTATAATTCTTTACATAGCAAGCTTTGCCTTTGTTATTTTGTTCAAGCCACTGCAGCAGATCTGACCTAATTTAGCTGTTACCATTTCCTTCTTGCAAAAAAAAAAAAAATGAAGCTCAGAGAAGGCCAAGGCTGTTGTGTTACGTCCATAACTTGCTTAATGTTTGCCTACCTTCTCCCACCTCCTATGCATCTTAGACCCAGCCCTATGTAGGCCCTCTCCATAGATACTTTGGTTGGATGTTAGAGCTCTTTAATCTCTGCTTGTCACTGTCTGACCAAACTGATTCAGTGTTAGTTTCGACAAGTGATTGCCTACTCTGTGTGAAATGTAGGTCCTGCCCCTTACCCTGAGAGTTGTCAGGGTAACCTATGAGGTAACCTATATTCCCATTCAAGTCAAGTCTCAGAGCTTGCAGAAGGCAAGTACACTGAGGTGTACAGATCACACAGACTAAAGGGTGGGACCATTTGGACAGTTGCATCCATTAATCAGCACATTAATTGGCAAAATGGGTTATCAGATTAACTGTCTGTATCTTTGGAAATCTTGATGTCAAGCATAGAGAGGAAGGAGTAGAGTACAGAACTGGCATGGTTAGAAGATGGGGAGATGGAAGGAAGACATCTGGATTTTGAAGTTCAGTCCTAGGTGTGTCTGGGACTGACACATGCAGAGGGTCATGGAGAAAGAACAGCCAGGATCAGCATAAGCCAACTAGTTTCTAGAGGAAAGGACCCTAAGATATCATGTTAGTGATTGATTATGGGTGATAGGAATATGGACAAATGCTTCATCTTTCTTTGTTCTTTTCTTTTCTTTAGTTTATTTATTTATTTTTGAGACACAGAAAGATAGGGAGAGCTAGCAAGCAAGTGTAACAGGGGAGGGGTAGAGAGAGAGAGAGAATCCCAAGCAGACTCAGTGCTGTCAGCACAGAGCTCAACATGGGGCTTGATTTTACTAAGCATGAAATCACGACTTGAGCTGAAATCAAAAGCCAGATGTTTAACCTGAGCTATTCATGTGTCCCTCTCTTCTTTGTACTTTTCAAATTCTCAAAATATATGATGTGAGAAATACCACAAGAAAGATAATAACTACACTCTGTAGGAGTTTTAAAGGTTGAATTTATATGATTCCATGCTTAATCTTTTGTGTTAAAAGGAGGAACAGCGTGATTGTTGCAGGTATGGTCGTAGCCTATGGAGACTTTACTGCCTTCTTTCTGGTTTCCGTATACTAGAGTCACCTTTATTTGTTTGCCTCTATATACATGTATGTCTATAATTCCACTTTCACCCCTTGAACCCACTTTTTACTCCTTGAGATGTCCCCACGTAGCATGACACCTTCATTTCACCCTCTATAGTATCATTCCTAATGCAATGGTTATTTAATTAAATAAATGGTTATTTAATTAAAAGACTGTTCGTAGAACATTTCTAGTTAACTGATTCAGTTCCTCACTCTCTTTTGGCTATAAAAAGACACATTGCCTGAACCACTTTGATCAAATAATTCCGATAATAAATACACATGATTAGACATGACTAGTATTAACTATGTACTAGGATCCAAAGCTCCTGGTCCTTTCTGCAGCAATTGCCTGAAGCCATGAGTGTCTGACTGGCAGTGATTGGGTCAAGCATGTTATTTCAATCAGCTTCAGGCTGAATCTAGGCAGCTGAAGCCAAAATAATCAATTACCAGGAGGCCCAAGACATAAGCTGGAGTTCTACCTTGGATGCCAAATGTCTAGACCCCTCCTATCCACAGTTACCAAAAAAATAAGTATGAATATAAGTACCAACTAGTAAGTACCTACTCAATTACTCAACTTACTGTCAGGGTAAAATTAGGTTGTGAATGTTGCAGTCTTCTGAAATTTAAAGAGTAGAGTATGTGGATAAGGCAATTATCAACAGATTGTCCTTTTCATAGTCTCATCAGATCAGTTAATATCAATCAGATCAACCAAGCCTCAGAAGGAGAGAGCTGGTTACCATGTAAAAACAGTCTGCCTAAGGGCCATCCCTGGTGTCCAATTTACCACTTTTCCCCATTTTTACTCCTGTTTAGCCTTGGAAACATTGCAAGTGATTTCCATCTGATTTAGGAAAGTAATGGAGCAAAGAGACTATCTGTAAACATAAAGAATACAATGGGAAACATTATGCGTGTATATAAAGAAAGAGATATAAAACCAGGCGAAAAAACTTTATAGCTTGTCTCAAAAGAATTATAAAATTAGTGGATGAAGGGTATGTTGTTACATTTTTATTTTTGCATTTTGCCAATGGAAGGCCTCATAATATTTTTACTGTACTTGTAGATTTGGCTCTTCTGCCTGTCACATGGATTGAAAGCTGAGTCTCCTGAACTGGGGGCTGCTGGGAGGTGAGCCGATTCAAGGGATGGGAGAAAGTCTGGAGTGGTGATAGGCCAGTCTCCTTCAGCATCTTCGCTTGGTACATGGCATCAGGTCTGATGATGCTGTTCATGGCAAAGCTTTAATCAGACTCTTTTAAAGATGCTTTTCCTGGGAACACAGTCTCCACTCTCCATCCTACTCATTTGCTCACCATCTCAAGAAACAAAACCAAACCAAAACAAAGCAAAAGTTGATTAAGATAGGGCCTTATGATTCCAAGCTTAGTGCTTATGCTTTATTGCTCTGATATTGCCATTGTAATTCTTTTGAATGATTGATTTCTCAATGTGTGGTTTATATTTGAAGAAATTTTGTTTCTGCATTGAAAAGTTAGTTAATTTGTTCATTCAGTTCGCAATGGACTGGGTCGTTTACCCTCAGTTTTCATACATTGAAGCCCTAATGCCTAATGGGACTGTTTTTTGGAGATAGGGCTTTTAGGAGGTAACTAAGGTTAAATGAGATCATAAATGCAGGGCCCTAATCTGATCAGATTGTGGCAACCCAAGCTGACTGACACACAGTTAAATTGCTTAGGCTTATTTGTTCTTAATCAATTAACAAGAATCAACTTAGTTATTCAACTATGAAGCCATTTCTGTGTCTCAGATAAGCTGCTTATTCCTTCAGAAAACAAGAGGGTAGTTTTTAGTTGATTCTGTAGCTTTGTACCCTAAGGGGCTGCATAACTTGACAATGTTTGCCCAGTGATATCAAGGTAGGCCTAGTGCCTGAACCTTCAGAGTCTTATTCTAGTGTGCTTCACTCTACACCACAAACTCAGACATCATCAAATCCAGAGCCTGGTCTAAAGTGCCAACATAATCCATCATTATGACTCAAAATCCACAAAATATGCATAGTGGATTAATGATTTTTTTACCAAGCTAGAAAAAAGGAAAAAAAAAAAGATTTCTACACAACAAAAACAAAGCAAAACACAACTCTACCACAGGCAAAGTCATAAGACAAATGGCAGACTAGAAAAAAGCACTGAGCAACTCATCATAGATCAATAACTTGATAGGAAAATGGCCAAAGCAAATGAGAAGACAATTCACAGTTAAAGAAATGTAAAAGTCTTTTACATATATGAAAATGTTTTTCCTACATCCCTCAAAGGAAGAGAAATGTAAATATAAATGTCACTGAGATGTTATTTTTCACCTATTAGATTGGCAAAAATCCAAAACTTTAACATTAAAGTATTGCAAGTCTATGGAGAAACAGGCACTCTCATTCATGGTGGGAAGGCAAACGAGTACAAGCCTTTTGGAGAGCAAGTGAAAATATCTAAAATGACAAGTGTATGTCCTTTTTTGATCCAGGTTTTCATTTCTGAGAATGGATCCTATAACTTGCATAAGTGCAAAATGACATTTGTCCAGTTATTCATTTCAGGATTGTTTGTAAGAATAAACAAATGGAAAGAACTTAATGGTCCATCAATGGGAGACTGCTTGAATGAAATGTGGTGTAATCATACAATAGAATACACTGAGAGTAGAGAAGAAAAAGGGCCCTCCCTATGTAGTGATATGGAAAGATTTCCAGGGTATATCGTTAGCTGGAAAAAAACAACAACAAAGAATGAATATTATGCTAACTTTCAAAATTGAAATATGTATACAGAGCTAAATAAAAACTAGAAGATACATAAGCTTGTCAATGGCCTGTTGGGTTGGGGGGAGATGGGACCAAAGAAGGATAAGGAAGGCGGCGAGACATTTGATTCCATGTATCTTCTTAGTATGATTTTTGTTTTTCGAACCATGTGAGTTCATTACCTACTCATAATTAAATTTAAAAATAAATTAAAGAGAGAGAGAGAGAGATTGAGAGAGAGAAGAGGAAAAATGCATGTGAATTGCGAATTCTCCTCCGTAACCTGCACCATTTTGTTCTATTTCCTGATGTGAAGAAATTCTTTATTACAGATATTTTCAGTACTTTCTGAATAGTAACTTTACACGTAGAATGGTTAGTCACCATAGGTTATAAAATTATAATATTTTAAAAAACTTTCGTAAAGAAAGAGGAAAATACAATCCCAGGATAATCTTGCCACGGTTTAAAATGTTTTCAATTACTGACTATTTGTGGCAAGGTCATTGGAAATAGCCCAGGCCTTAGAGACAGGCCACAATTAGGATCAAATCTGCAACTAACAAACTCTGTGTTGTTGGAACAATACCTTCACTTCGAAAACTTCACTTAGTTCTCTTATGATTGTCATAGTAACATTCCTAGTCATAGTAGTGAGAATCCAGTGGGATCATTCAGTTTAAAGATCTAGCATTGCTCGGTGTGTCATAGATGGTAGATATTAGTAGATGATTTCTGTCTTGTCATTGTGGAAATTCCATAAAGCCAGTAGGTATTTGCAAAATAAAGACAGTTTAGAGAGGTCAGAAACATCTCACCTATCTAGGATTTCACTACCTTTAATCTCACTCACCATCAGAATACAGAACACAGAAACGGAAAGAAGCAAACAGTGGTTCTCAGTAACAACATAGATTCCACAAATATGGAATGTACATTTGAGCATTTACCTCTTAGAAGAGAGCCCCTTTGAAGGCTCCCTGTAGAGCCAATTTGGCTTGGATTTCATGACAGTGTTAAGAATAGAAATAGAGAGGGGACTGACATAGTTGAATATGTTGCCCAATGAAAGTGACAGACCATGGACTGAGATAAGCGCTGTATAAACCAAACCAAACACAAGAATCTCAGAGCACAGCAGTTGAGAGCTTTTTATCTGGAAACACATCTACATACCCCAACAAGTTGTGAAGGCTCTGCTTTCTCATGCCAGGTCTGTAGCAGGTATTTATACAATTGGTTTGAAAGGGTTGGAAAGAATCCTTTCATTAAAAATAGTTAAAATAAGAATGAATGTTGATGCTTAAATACCTACTTGTGTAGATAACTCAACTCCCTTGAATTACTTGTTCCCTGCATTTATTTTATTTTTTTTTACAAATAGTTAAAATTTCACTTCTTTCAGTACCTAAAGGCTCATTAGAAATAGAAACTCTGAGGCACCTGGGTGGCTCAGGCAGTTAAGCATCTGACTTTAGCTCAGGTCATGATCTTGTGGTCCGGTCCGTTAACTCAAGTCCCATGTTGGGCTCTGTGCTGACAGCTCAGAGCCCAGAGCCTGCTTCAGATTCTGTGTCTCCCTCTCTCTCTCTCTGCCCTTCCCTCAAAAATAAACATTAAAAAAAATTAAAAAAAAAAAGAAATAGAAATTCTGATGGAAAAGCCTGAGCTGAGATGAATAAAAACATTAAAAAAAAAAACTTTAAACAAGAAAGCTGCATAACAAATGGGATATTGTCCTCATGCGCTCATGGAAACCCCAGTAAACAAACAGAACCAAGTTACCTGTCCTGCCTTTGATTTAAGGCTTATGCATGCATAGAACGTAGCCTGTAATATTTTCCACCAGGCTCTCTACTTGAGTTATTCCTACTTGTTCAGATTTGGGGAAATCCAAGAGCTAACCAATAACTTTTGCAAGTTGCAAATTGCTTTAAGGGGAAACACTTCAGCCGTTGTGTGTGTACTTGGTAAATGATACCCTCTTTTAGAGCCATGAAACAGAGATCTTAATTCCTTTTGAGCTTTTGTTTATAGAGACATATGCATGATGGGGAGGCTTGCCCCCAAAAGTTTGCTGACACCCACTTGGGATAACTACAACTCTCCTCAACAACAGAACCACAAGAAATCCTGCCACATTTTCCAAACAGGCAGCAATCAAACTGCCAGTGGACCCTCTGCCTCACATATTTTGTGGATGACATATGCTGCTATGTTCTTTTGGGTCAACATTCCTCCTTTATTATGTGGAGTCCCCCAGTAACTCCGCAGGCATGCCACTGCTGTGGCTACTAACCAGAGAAATTATAGGACCAAGTCCAAAAAGTGTGTTGGTAATGGAAAGTGACAAGTCACTTTTATTATTTTATCATCATCATATGAAAAAAACAGTAACAAAAAATCAGTTCATGCTTGTTAATTGGATTCTACTTCACAAACACAGTACTGACCATATTGTCTGGGTTCCTTGAATTGATGGTAGGAGTTGTGTGTGTGTGTGTGTGTGTGTGTAGGGGGGGAGGTTTGTAGGGGATGAGCAGGGGAGATGTACCAGAATTATCTGAGACTTGTTCCAAGTGTTACTGTGTATCTCTATGCCTCTTGTCTCCTCCTTCTCAATTTGTTTGAGCATGTCTTTGAAAGGACGTTTTGTGAATTTAGGGGAGAAATAGCTTCCTACATGATTCTGATATAATAATAATAATAGTAATAATAATAATAATAGAGCACACTGTCAATATCAAAGCCAATGAGGTTTATCTGAGGTGTGATTATTGCTAATAATAATAAATAGGCATCATAATAATAATACATATGTAATAACAAATATTTATTGAATTCATTCTATGTGCTAGACATTCTCCTAAATTCTACCTTTTCCTATGATTGAGACCTTTTCTCTGCAATTAACACACTGAGTTGTTATAACAGTTCGGAAATTAACTGTGTGAGGTCATCCATATTCTTTTCCTTATCCCCTCATTTTACATTTTTGTGAGGAAAAAAATGTGCTCTAAGAGAACACTTTTGTGTGTGCTGTAAGTGACTTTAGATAAGTAGACAACCTGAAACTTATTTGTGGCACATGGGGATAATAAAAGATTCTTTGTCTGTATTGATACATACTAATAGTTATTATAGTGAGATGGTTAATTAGGTTCAGAGTGTGGTTAAGAAAGCAGGAAATTTAAGACTCTCACCAGAAATCAAATTTTTATATGCCAAGAGGTTTTAGCTATACCTAATCTAAATTGAGTACCATGAAGTACAAAGAAATATACAGTATGTTCTTCCTTCTAGTTTTCAGGGATAAACTGCATGAAACAATCAGTCAAAAGTACACTTTTGTGTTACTAATATGGTGCAAAACTTCTGGGTCAAAAATTCAAGAATAGAGTATGCTAGAACAATAGGAGCCCAAAGTGTTAAAAACAGCAGAAGGTGACATGCACTAGATCCATGAAAGAGGTATGATTGAGTCAGGTCTAGAGGGCAACCAGGTGGAGAGGAAAGGGATGTATTTTCAGGACAGCACTGGTGGAGGTAGCAGGGTGAACCAGTAGTCCTAAGTAACCCTCATATTATACTATAGCTCCAACAGTGAACCCTTTAAACAAACAAACAAACAAACAAAGAAAAAAAAAAGAGAGAGAAAATAAAGTCATAGCTACTTTATACAGCGAATATCTTTGTGCAAGTTTACAGTGTGAGTAAATTATGTGCTTCTGTAAAATTTGTGTCTCCAGGGAATTATCTGAGGGAAAGGATGAGTGTTTGGTGTTATAATTCCTGTGTCCTTATAACGTCCAACATCATTCCTGGTATATTGGGAAGAACTCAGTTCACATTTACAGGTGGATTGGACACATAAAGAACTTTGATATGCTTGGCAGGTGAGATAAGGTGATAGACTAAGAACTCCAGGCTTTGCTGGTACTGGCCAGAGGCAGACCTACGGGTCAAAGCGGTAGGAGGAACAGAGCTATGGGGAAGGGAAGTGGGGATTATCACAGAAAATCAGCACTGCTAAGCTATCTTCCCAAAGCACGGGCTCATCAAGCTTGCATTCCCATGATCTACCCACCTTGAAACCTAGGAAGTCTGCATGTTTCCTACGCACCCCTTCCCCAACCCCAAATATCTCTCCTTAAAAGTAGACAAAAGTTGAGGCTGGGGTGTTGTGATTAATGCCAACCTGTCTAGAGTGTACCTCCATCAACCCACGGTCTTCCCATTTTTCTTAGATGCTGAGAAAATGCTTTTCACAGCTATGATGACACAGCCAGAAATATCACCTTTTGAAGACATCATAACTGTGAGATATGACACTCTTTCGGCCGTTAGAAGGTTATTTGCTGTAGCCATTAAATACAGCCCTGTCACTCCCACTCACCTGAGCCATATTTCCTCTCTCAATAGATTATCCATAAATATAGGCTCAGGTACAAATAGAAATAATGAACATACACAGCTAAAGAAGACATGCACAGTCAAATCCTGCCGAAGGATAAGGTTTTCCCCTAGGAAAGGAGCAATTCTTCCCTAGAGCAGGCTCAGCAGAGCCCAAAGGCCAGGTCTCTTGGAGGGCTCTCACAGGCTCAGTGACTTCTCCAATATCCCAGTAATGCAAAGCCTGATCCTAGATGGCAAGGATGTGCCTGACTGCCAACTTGGTGGCCCAACCTACTTTGCTAACATTTACTAATTAGAATGAGTTATTAGTATTAGCCTGGGTAGTTTGTCTAGTACTTACCTCCATTTGATATTAACATAGGTAAAAATGCATTACACTTGTATACATTCCACAATTTCCAAAGCACATCACAGGCAGGTAGTATATTCATTTAATCAAATACATATAGTAATATTAATATATGTAATCTAACATATGTATGTATTTGTTTTTGCTACTGTTTTTCTAATCCAGATCCTTTATTATCTTACGCGTAATTAGCACTTCACTAGGAACCTGGTAAAATACAGGAAAATGTAGAAATATGTAGCAATTTTGCATCAAACTAGTGTCAAAACTTTTACCCTGTGCAAGAGAGAACAATATTGTATAATTAAATGTGAGGTTGCATAGCACAGGTGACCATTTCGGAGGCACTGGAGAGAAGCATGACCAACAGTCCCTTAGGGTTGGTAGGACTTTAGTTGGGTTCAGAATAGGAGGTCTGCAAAATGCCTTTATCTGTGTTCTAAAATATGGGATCCCTGCAAAGAATTCAGCTGGCCATCCAAAGGAGGGAGTAGAAATTTGATGAGGTAGGAATATTCTTGACACATATGGGAGTTTGTGCTGCAGGATAGTATAACATCTGAATTGCTCATGAGATTTTTCCACATTGAAGGAAATAACCCTGAAGAATTAAGCCTTAGAAATAATTTGTAGGGTTGTCTGGCTAGTTAATTTGGGAGAGCATGTGACTCTCGATCTCGGGGTATTGAGTTTGAGCCCCACGTCAGATATAGAGGTTACTTAAGTAAATAAAAATTTAAAAAAGAATTTGTAGATTTGTGTAATAGTGATTTAACTGTAACCTATTTGTGATGTAGTGATTCTCAAGAATAATCTGCAGATCCAGAAACTTTCGTTGTTTACAAGGGCTTGTGTCCCATATCTTTAAATATAGTCTTGGCCAAGTAAGGTAAAACCCAAGGGAAAAGCCTTGAGTGACACAGACTTAGTGTCATTTCATGACTCAAGATAGATCTGTCTGCTACAAAGAAAAAGTATTAGTCTATCTATGAGTTGTGTTTTTGTCTGCATGTCTCTTCACAAAGTTGATGTTGTACTCGATTAGCCAAGGGGACACACCTCATATGGAGGCTCATAGTCAATAAAAGAGAATTGCATTTCACAAATGTATTAATTTCACAAGTTCATACCTTTCATTGGTCAAATATTTTCATGTAGCAATAGCTCTGTTTGTAGAATAAAGTATTTTTAAATTCCTTTTGACACTAGAGGTACATAATATCACATATGTAGGCTAAATATTTTATACACTTTATTAGCTTCCAGATCTTTAGTGTATTATCTATTGAAGCTATAATATACGACTATAAATATGCTTCTGTTATACATATATATGTGTATATATATATATATATACATATATATATATGGAGAGAGAGATTTGTTTTTGCACACATACAAGCAAGCAATTTTATCTTGAGATCTGGCCATTAGCATGTCAGTATTGGAAGAGAAATACATACAGTGTGAAGAGATTTGGACTTGCTCAGTTCAGACCCTCATCAGTCTGTTCACCACACAGTGGGCAGGAAGATCCTTTTGAAAGGTAAAGCAGTTCTTGTCAATTCCCTGCTCAGAGCCTTCCAGTGGATTCCCACTACAGCTAAAATAAGGTGCAAAATCCTTACCACGGCCTAGAGGACCCCTCCTGACTGGGCCTTGCTCCTCTTACTTAATTCCTGTCATTTTTGTTCATCCCACCTACATTGCCATTTCACTATTCTTTAAGGATGACTAGCACATGTCTGACTCAGAGCTTTCCCCTTGATGCTTTCTATGCCTGGAGCATACTTCCCTCAGGCCCTCACATGGCTTGCTCCCTCATGTTATCTGGGTCTCTCCTTAATGGCCACCTCTTCAGGGAGGCCTTCCCTGATCACCCCACCTGAGATTGCCCCCGTATCCCTCTCTGGCCCACTGTCTTGCTTTATTTTGCTCCATAAGAGTTAGCACAACTGACATTTTATAATACATCCGTTTTGTTTTTTTTCCTCTGGCACATAGCAGAAATCCATTAAATGCTTGCTGAATAAATAAAAATCATGGGATGCTATTAGTAATAGGCTTATTTATTTGCTGATTTAATTATTAACTGAATTATGATTACCACCATAAATCTAGTATCCAATCTGATAACTAGAACATTAACAGAAACTTTCATCTGCCTCTCGGCCCCTCCCTCCCTTACACACACTTGTCCTCCCACCTGAGGTAATGGGTATCCTGAATTGTATGTTATAATTTCCTTCCTTTTGAAATATAGTTTTACTATATATATATATGTTTGTATCTAAAACTATATATATATATATATATGTTTGTATCTAAAATTTCATATACTGTGAATATATTCTATATTCAATAGAATATACTGTTTCTTTTCATCTGAAACTGAATTTCATTTAAAAAAATATTCTTAAATGGGAAAAAAGTATCATTCTACATATAATTACTTGGACTTTCTTTTTCGTTCAATTTTATATTGTTTAGATTCATCAATATTATTCCATTATGATCTTCTTTTGATTTTATATTATTTTGATAGATGTCTGTGGTTCATCCATTTTCACAGTTGTATAACAGTATTCCATTCTTCGAGTATATCACAATTTATTTTCACATTGTTCTCTAATGAGTCTTTCTAGTACTATCTTCTTTCTCAACATTTCAGAGATTTGACACAGTGCTTACGCAGTTTGTACAAGGCCCAAGAAATAGTGAGGATCTGGGCTCAGACTCTCTATAACCGGCCCTTTGCAATGCATAGAGACATTGTAGGAGGCATCTTGAGTGTGATGCCCTATATTCAGTTGCAAACAGTGTGTTCTGCCTTCTTTGGCCTGTTTTCCTCTGAGGCTGTCTCTGGCTCTTAAAAGCTGGGCTCACATCTGCTTTCTCACTTGTAGGCCCAGTTCTATTTAGGTTTCCAAAGTAAATATGGTAGAAGAAAGAAGTTTATTAGCGACTTCAGCTGATGATATTTTATATGAAGTCTTCTCAGGACCCAGGAGAAGAGTCTTTGTTGCCAGATAGCTGTAGAAGTTAGTGCCCCACCCCCTAGTTCCAGCAGTGCTCTTGCCAGCTTCCCCTTCTCCCATATTGGCCTGAGTCCATAGTAATGGTTCTTTCTTTGAGTGCTGTATGGTCCTTCTGCCCAGGATTCTTTTTTTTTCCTCTAGAAATTGTCTTTTTTTATGATGCAGCCCAATCCTGTAGCCTTGCCTTAACCTTCCCTGTCTTGTTTCCAAAATTCTGGAAGACAACACAATCTTCCCCCAATATAACTGATAAGATCTGACAGCATTTGGATCCATTACTAGGGAGTGTTGCTTTCTTGGTCAAAACTCCAAAGCAGATCATTCTTGGATTTATGACAGAAATCATTGTATTTACAGACATAAAATTTTCATTTAAGCTATACATCAGGAATTTATCTATACAGCTAGAACAGATTTGGTGAATTTGCTGGTGGGTGGGGGGGAGACTGAAAATAAAGGGGATTTGTGACCAAAAACCAAAGAAGTTATAAGCTATTCATGGATTTTGGCCCTATACAGTCACTTTTGGAAACATATGCTAAGAATATAATTTTAAACATAGAAAATTTTTATGCACAAAGATGTTCATAGCAGCATTACATAGCTACAAAAAGAAAGGTGACAAACAAAATGTCCATTAGGATAATAATTAAATTAATTAAATTAACTATTATTTACATTAGAAGAATAGCATAGATCTTAAACTTTCTATGCTAACTGAAAAATATTGGCATTATAATATTTAATGTTATATGAAAAATTAAAATCATATATAATCACAAGTGTACAAAACAATCCCTTACCCCCACCAACTATACTAGGAAACAAGACTAGTGGAAATGTTCCAAAATACTGAAAGTGGTAGAATGATAGCTGTCTTTTAGTTTTCTAGGTTTTCTGTATCTTCTTTAGATATATGTATCACTTTTATAGAGAGAAAAAATAACCAAACTAAAATAAATCAAACACGACACCTTGTCAATTATGAACACAAATAAAAGATACACAGTAGACAGTGAAAAAAAAAGTAGCCCAAAAGAGCTTTAAACTGCATCCTTCCCTGCATAGATCCCTCACCCTGTTGAGATCAGAGGAGGTAAGCCCTTTCTAGCTGCCTGTGTAACACCTGCTTTAGAGATCAAATTCCAGAGAAGAAATAGAGCCAAGACATAAAATAATTTACTTGATGGTGAAAAAAGGCTTTCAAATCAGACAAAATCAGAGGAATCAGTTAATGTGTCTAAGTATTTAGAACAATATCTGGTATATTGTAAATACTGTGGGAAAAGGAAAGCTATTATTATTGTTGTCTTTATTTTGTACATGACATTGAAAATATTGATAAAACTTTAAGCATTAGATTTTATATAAAAATAATTTTCAGGTAGATTAGAAATTCAAATGCTAAAAAGATGACTTCATTAGAAAACTAAAGGAAAATTCAAGATAAAAAGTTTTTTTTCTCAGTGTAACACCAAAGGGAGAGCCAATTGTGGATTAGAAGAAAAATTACTCTAACCATTAGCAATAAATTTTTTGAGTGTGGGAGTAGAAGTTAAGGGAAATAACAGAGGCAAATATTTACAAAATATTTGTTTTATTCAATTTCATCATATTTAAGATATGCTTATTTTCATTTTTTCTCATTACAAAAGAGTTATATTTGTTATGAAAAAGCCTTTCAAATCTATAAGAAAAGAAGCAGTTACTTCAGTAAAGAAAATAGAGCAAAGACGCCCATGACGTTAGTTACATGGCTGGGTAAGGTGCCCCTCATATGTAGCCTTCCCTCAACAGCAATAATTTGACATCCATCCCGGGACAAAAGTGCCTTCCTTGGAACTTTGGGATCCAGGAAGGAGATTGTGAAATTCCAGTGTAGTCTAAGACTAAGGAGGGCTGTTTTTAGAAGGCAGGCTTGCAACCAGGCAGCTGACTCATTGAATGTGGTCTTGGCTACAGACACAGAAACAGCTCTGTATCACTGAGGATTCAGTTACAGGCCTGTTTGGCTTTGAGTCTAAAGTAGATACACAAAAGATAAAGGGAAAGGAATTAAAGTATGCTACCACAAAAATAAGTCACAAAAGAAGATGATCAGAAAGGAAGAAAGGACAAAAAATAAAAAATAAAAAAAGAGAACAATGAATGCAATGAGATTAGTTAAGTCCTTACCTGTCAATAATTACTTTAAATGTAAATGGACAAAATTCTCTAATCAAAAGACACAGTAACTTGATGTATAAAAAAGTAAGATGTAACCATATACCGTCTACAAGAGGCTGAATTTAGCTTAAGGAAACAAATAAGTTGGGGCACCTGGGTGGCTCAGTCTGTTAATCATCCAACTTCAGCTCAGGTCATGACTCACAGTTTGTGGGTTCAAGCCCCTACATCAGGCTCTGTGCTGACAGCTCAGAGCTTGGAGCCTGCTTCAAATTCATTGAAGTCTCCCTCTCTCTCTGCCCCTCCCTGGCTTGTGCTCTATCTCTCTCTCAACAATAAATAAACATTAAAAAAATTTTTTTAAGAAAATAAAAGGAAACATATAAGTTGAAAGCAAAGAGATAAGGAAAGATATTTCATGCAAATGATAGCCAAAAGAGAGTAGGAGTGGTTATATGTGTATCAGATAAAATAGACTTTTAGTCAAAATTAGTCACAAGAAACAAGGAAGGTCTCTTTACAGTGATAAAGGGGTCAATTCATCCAAAGGATATGATAATTACAAATATATATGTACCCAACATTGGAGCAGGTAAACATTTAAAGCAAATATTAACAGAACTGAAGGGAAAAATAAACACCAATAAAATAATAGTTGGGAACTTCAATACTTCACTTTAAACGTTGGACAGATCATCCAGGCAGAAAATTCATAGAGAAACAGCAAACTTAATTAACACCATAAACCAAATGGACCTAACATAAATAGAGTATCCCATCCAATAGCAGCAGAATACACATTCTTTGTTGTTGTTGTTTTAGTTTTTATTTGAGACAGACAGAGAGAGATCAGTGCAGGGAAGGATGAAGTTTAAAGCTCTTTAAGGCTACTGTTTTTCACTCTCTACCATGTATCTTTTATTTGTGTTCATAAGTTTACACACTCACATAAATACAGAGAGAGAAAGAGAGAGAGAGTATCTTAAGCAGCCTCCATGCTCAGTGTGGAGCCTGACTGAGATTGTGACCTGAGCCAAAATCAAGAGTCAGCTGTTCAACTGACTGAGCCAACCGGGGGCCCCTGGAGTATACATTCTTCTTAAGTACACGCACATGAAATAGCCTCCAGGATAGATCATAAGTTCGGCCACAAAGCAAACTTTAACAAATTTGAAAAGAATGAAATAATATCTGGTATATTTTCTGATCATGATGGTGTAAACTAGAAATCAATAACAGAAGGAAAACTGAAAAATTCACAGTGGAAAACATAGGTGGAAATTAAACTGGTCACCCCAAACAACCAATGAGTAAAAGAAGAAATCAAAAGGGAAATCAGAAAGTATCTTGAGAGAAACAAAAACACAACCACAATAAACCAAATCTTACGGGAGGCAGCAAAAGCAATTTTAAGGTGGAAGTTTATAGTGATAAATGTCTACATTAAGAAAAAAAAAAGCTTTCAATAAAAAACCTAACTTTACACCTCAGGGAATTAGAAGAAGAAGAATAAACTAAGCCCAAAGTTAGCAAAAGGATAGAAATAACAAAGTTTATAGTAGAAATATAGGAAATTGAGACTAGAAAGTCAACAACAAAAATCAATGAAACTAAGTTAGTTTTTTTGAAAAGGTAAACAAAATAGAGACACCTTTAGCTAGGTTAACCAAGAAAAAAAGAGAGAAAAAATCAAATTAAAAAAATTATAAAAGAAAGAGGAGATATTACAACTGACACAATAGAAATACAAAGGATCCTGAGTCTACTATGAACAATTATATGCCAACAAATTGGATAACTTAGAAGATATGGATAATTTCTTAGAAACACACAACCTACTAAGACTGACATCAAAAATAGAAGATCTTAACAGACCAATAATCACTAAAGAGTTTAAATCAGTAATCAAAAAATGCCCAATAAAGAAAAGCCCAGAACCAGATGGTTTCACCGGGTGAATTCTACCAAACATTTAAAGAATTAATACCAATCCTTCTCAAACTCCTCCCCAAATAGAAGAAGAGGATACACTCCCAAACTCATTCTATAAGGCCAGCATTACCTTGATACCAAAGCCAGATAATGACACTACAAGAAAACTACAGACCAATACCCCTGATAAATATAGATGCAAAAATTCTCAACAAAAGTCTAGCAAACTAAATTCAAAAGCACATTAAAACGATTATACACTATGATCAAGTGGGATTAGTCTCTGGGATGCAAGGATGATTCAACATATGCAAATCAATACATGTGATACACCATAGTAATAGAATAAAGCATAAAAATCATATGAATTTCTTAACAGATTCAGAGAAAACATTTGATGATATTCAACACCTTTTATAATAAAAGATGTAGAAGAAACATATCTCAACATAATAAAGGCCATATGTGACAAGGCCCACAGCTAACATCATACTCAACAGTGAAAAGCCAAAAGCTTTTCCTCTAAAATTAGGAACAAGAAAAGGGTGTCCATGTTCACCACTCCTATTCAACATAGTACTGTAAGTCCTAGCAAGAACAATGAGACAAGAAAAAGAAATAAAAGTCACCAAAATAGAAAGGAAGAAATAAAATTGTCTGTTTTCAGTTGACATGATTGTGTATAGAGAAAACCCTAAACACTCTATCCAAAATTGTTAGAACTAGCAAACAAATTTGGTGAAGATGCAGGACACAAAATTAACATGCAAAAATAAGTTTCATTTCTATACACTAACAACAAAATATCTGAAAGAGAAATAAAGAAGACAATTCTGCTTACAATAGCATCAAAAACAATAAAATACGTAGGAATAAATTTAACCAAAGAGATAAAAGATTTGTATACTTAAAACTATAACATATGGATGAAAGATACTGAAGACACAAATAAATAGAAAGATATTCTATGTTCATGGATAGAATTAATATTTTAAAGTATCCATAATGCCCAAAGTCATCTATAAATTTAATGCAGTCTCTATCAAAATTTCAAAGCCATTTTTAAATAGAAATAGAAAAAATAATCCATAGAATTGTTATGGATCCTGAAAAGCCAAAGCAAATATGAGAAAAAAGAATAAAGTTGCAGACATCATATTACCTGATTTCAAAATATACTAAAAGTGATAGTAATCAAAAGCGTATGGTACTGGCATAAAAACAGACACATATACCAATAAAATAGCCCAGAAATAAACCGATGAATATATGGTTAATTATATTTGATAAGGGAGCCAAAAAGACTCAGTGGGGAAAGGATAGTCTTTTCAATAAATGGTATTGGGAAAACTACATGCAAAAGAATGAAATCGGTCATTCTTACACTATTCACAAAAGTTGACTCAAAGTGAATTGAAGGCTTAAGTATAAGACCTGAAATTGTAAAACTTGTAGAAGAAAACTTAGGAAAAAAACCCTTGATGTTGGTCTTGGCAATAATCTTTTGGATAGGATACCAAAACTACAAAAAGCAAACGCAAAACTAAATAACTAGGACTACATCAACTCAAAAGGATTTGCACAGGAAAAGAAACAATTAGAAAAAATAAAAAAGCAACTTACAAATGGGATAAAATATTTGCAAACCATATATTATATCTGAAATTTATAAGGAGTTCATACAGCTCAATAACAAAAATAATCCATTAAAATAGAACCTAAAAATATAAATAAATAATCCAGTTAAAAATGGGCCAAGGAACCAAAGTGATCGTCATCATCACTAATCATCAGGGATATGCAAATGAAAAACACAAGGAGATACCACATCACATCGAAAAGACAAAAAATAACAAGTGTTGGTGAGGATGTGGAAAAAAGGATCATTACTACACAGCTGGTAGAAATCGATGCAACCACTATGGAAAATAGTAGGGAAGCTCCTCAAAATATTAAAAATAGAGTTATCATATGAACCTGTAATCCCACTTCTAGGTATATACCTGAAGGAAATGCAATCATTATCTTAAGGAGATATCTCTACCCTCATAGTCACTGCAGTATTATTTACAATAGTTAAGACATGGAAATGACCTAAGTGTCCATCAACCTATGAATGGTGAAAAAAAAATGTGGAAACATTCATTGATTTATGAATGGATAAAAGAAATTTATATGTGTGTATATATGCATATACAATGAAATGCTATTCAGCCATTAAAAGGAAGAAAATCCTGCAATTTGCGAAAACATGGATGGACTTTCTGTTGGATCCTTGGATAGTCCCCCAAAGAGCACGAGACACGTATGCAAAAGGCAAGAGCGTTTATTGAGATTCCAGCATGCTGGGGTCAGCCACTCCGTAAAATGGTGACCCCGAGAGGAGGGCGCAGGCTCCTTTTAAGCACATGTCTAAGGCGGGAAACAGGTGTCTCTCGTTTCAAAGGCAGGAAACAGGTGTCTCTATTTGGCGGGGTACGGGTGCTCTAAGGATTGGTTCAAGCTGGTCTTGTGAGGGGTGGAACCTGATTGGTCCATCTTCTACTTCCTAGTCTTTTGGAGCAGGAAGTGTTTTAGGGCTGCCCCTTGTCCCTTAGGTCCGGGACCTTTCACTTTCAGGGTATCATGGTAAGTGAAATACGTCAGACAGAGAAAGATTAAAAACTGTATGATATCACTTATATATGGGAATACAAAAAGAAAAAAAAATAGCCCAAACACATAGAAACAGAGTAGAATGGAAGTTGCCAGGGGCTGGTGATGGGGGGATGTTAGTTGAAGCGTACAAACTTCTAGTTATAAGATAAATAAGTTCTGGATATCTAATATTCAGCATGTGACTACAGTTTACAATGTTATATACTTAAACTTGTTAAGACAGTAGATCTTAAATAATCTTACCACACATGTAAAAAATTGTAATTATTTGAGGAGATGGAGTTGTTTCACAAATATATGTGTATCAAATCATCATGTTACATACCTTAAACCTACACAGTGTTCCATGTCAATTATCTCTCAATAAAGTTGGGGGGAAATGAAACTTAAAACAGTAAAACAAAGTGTGTGTGTGTGTGTTTACACATATAATTTACATATGTTTTATAGTCATTAACAATTAGAGAAATATGAATTAAAACAATATGGAATACCAGGTATGTTTTTTTTTTCTCAAAGGATGGCAAAAACAAAAACAAAGATAATGCTATTATTTTCAATATCGGAGTTTGTTAATTGTGTGAATTTAATAGATTACTCTTCTGGAAAATTTTTGTTGTTGCTCAGAATTATGGAAACCACTTTGGCCTTTTTCATGCCTAGGAGAAACCTATTATTTCTTTTATAAAAGGATACGGGGAGCCAGAACATGGATTCTAATGAGAAAATGGTGAGTTTTTGTTGGATATTATTTTTGTTTTATTTTCTAAGAAAAATGATTCTTTAAAAAATAGTTTGTATTTTAGAATGTTCATAAATCACCACAGAATCTTTCAATTAATTAAATATTACTAAATCAATAGATTCTAAAAATTAAGTGTCAAATAAAATGAAAACTAACTAATTAATAGAAACAGATTTCGGTATACTCCAGAATCAATCTCTCTTTCTCTCTCTCTTCCTCCATCTAATCACGGTATTGCCCTTGATTAAACAGAAACACACTCTCATAGCAATGTAAATTAGTAAAAGCTTGTGGCAGAATTTGGCAATATGCAAAGTACTTGAAATTATAAACATGCTTTAACCAAGAAGTCTTAGTTTTAGAATTTATCCTAAAGAAATAATCACATAAACGTTCAGAGATGCTTGTACAATGATGTTCATTGAAGTGTTGTTAATAGTATTGAGAACTTGGAAATAAACAAAATATTCAACAGTGGGGAATTATTTTAAAATTTACATATGTTTACATATGTTTACTCTACATACTCTACTATGTAGAGTAACCTTTAAGTATTTGAATTTATAAACATATTCACTGAGTTTTCTGAAAAATAATGTTTGTAATATATTAAGTGAGAAATCAGCTAAAATTTTTGCATAAAATGTATACATACACATGTACCAACATATCTAAGCAGACTCAACTGTTAGCAATAATATGTATCAAAAGGCTAACAATATTTATTTCTAAATGGAATTACAAATAACTATTTTTCTCTTTGTTCTTTATTTTTCTACAACACATTCAACTTCAAACTTCAAAATAGTCTGACAGCTTCTCACCTGAATTATCACCGTTCTGTCACCTTTTGCACTTGGATACCCAGAAAGTAGTGTTGAAAGAGCTGGAGGGAAAGTAACTAGGTTTGGAAATGATATGGGAAGCAGAAAAGGCCAGAAAGAAGAAAAAAACCATAAAGTGTGTGTTAGCAAACTGTGTGCAAATGCGGCTCAATCTCACTGTGGTCTGTATGAATGAGCCTCAGAGCTGTCCACTGAAGGACAGAAAACCCAGGCATCTATCCATCAAGGTACATCTCTCCTTAGTAGACGGTTGCCCAGAGTGTCAAATTTCTTTCCCTCTCTTTTTTTTTTCATATTTTTTTTATTGTCAGATTGGTTTCCATACAAGAACACCCAGTGCTCATCCCAACCTGTGCCCTGCTCAGTGCCCGTCACCCACTCTCCCCTCTCCCATACCCACCTCATCCCTTGGTTCAGAGTGTCAAATTTCTGATCGCTGGTACTTTCAAGCAGCCCTGTGTTTGAGTTAAACATACTTCCCTGGCTCCAGAGGGAAATCCTCAGGCAGAGAAACAGAGCTGAAGTGTCTTAACCTAAGTAAAATAGCAACTCTTAGATTCTATTGAATTCTATCCTAATTTTATTTTTCTCCATTTTCTCTGACAAACCACATCCTTTTCTTTACTTTTAAAAAATTTATCTCTGCTTGTCTTCCCACTAACAGTGGACTGTAAGCTCTACTAGGACAGAGCTGTGCCGGTTTTTCCTTTGTTTTTATTGTTATTTCCCCAGTGTCTAGACTATTACAGGCGTATAATAGGTGCTTAATATTGAATAATGAATGAATGAACGAATGAATGAATAAGTCAGGGACTAATCAGCTTTCAGGGAAGGACGGAACCAGAACATTTCTCCAAGATCAGATTCCTTCCTTGGTATTTTCTGCTTAGTAGGGTCACTTTTGCTAACCCTCCATGACCTTGACAATTCTGCTTAGTCCTACCAGTTGCTTTGGAGCTGACATTCTGAAATGCAGCCTTCTGCCTGCCCAAGTATGTAATATCTGCCAGTGTTCACCTGGTTAATCAGATCCTCCATTCTGCAGTCTGTCTGCTCCCAGGACTGTCCACACCCTGGGCTTTCGGGTGAACTCCTGTCTTGATGACCTGCCCTGGGCAATCGGTTCTCAGACGACAGAGTCAGTGTTCTCAGTGCATTCCTGGAGCAAGTTTTGATCAACTCTGTGCTTGTCTCCTTGTTAGGCCAAGAGAAAAAACCTGGAATGCTGGCACTTAGCCTTGGAGCCCAGACTTTCTTGACAACACACCCTTACATAAGCCAAGGCAGAATCATCTCTCCATCACCACCTTTCCCAGCCTTGCTGGTCCTGGATCCCTGCCTGACCTCCACCCTCACTCCCTGCTGTGGCTGCTCAAGAAACATGAGGCCCACCCACAACTCTCTTCTCCCATGATTCACTGAATTAATAACAAGGCTCTACACTGAGAAGTGATAATATCTTCTCCCCAAAGAATGTGGAGTGTTTGGAAATCTGCCTGGGCAACCCATCTCCAACATCTAGAGACACCTAATATCATTCATTTATCCAGGAGAGCAAAATGAGGTTCTTTTGAAAATTCCCACTATCCCTCGTGGTAGAGAGTTGCAGAATTGAAATTGTTGCTTAAGTCAGTAATATTTAAATTCTTTTCATGACATGCACTACTATTTAGATCTGTTCTATTGCATCTCATCCCATTCCATAGGTAGTAAATGCACATGTAAGTATATACAGGACTAAATATACGTGGCATTTTCTGATTTATTGTAATATACTTTTATTTTGAAGGCTTGAGACTGAATTTTTAAGAGATTGCCAGCATAATTTGCTTTTTCCTTTCACTTTGTAACTAAATTATTTGTAACATGCATTATATGGAAATACTAGAAAATATAAATATTTTTATTCTTGTTACTTAACTATACTTAAATACCCATAAAAGTCTCCTAAGGCCCTGAAATGGGTGTTGAGATGCGTTCCTAATACTCCCAAGTAGGAAATGTTCAATGACTATCTACATAGGTTTATCCTCAAATAACTTGAGGTTTGAATGGAGTAGTTCCCTGGTTTTTATTCTATCTTGGACCTTAACGAGATTTCATTACAGCAATATTCTGATTTTTTGCAATTTTATGCTCAGTTTTTGATAGTTAACAATAAAATTAACAATAAACATTTTCTTAATGTTGATTCAAAACCACAACACTATATTTCACAGAAATAATAAATCAGTAGAATCATTTATTAGCATTATCTACGTTCTCACTTTTGTATTTCTTTTTAATATAATTCAAATAATATATCTTCCTTGCTCTTTCTGTAGAAGGCAATTCACCCTTACCTACAACTCTCTGTGTAAGATTGTGCTTGAGCCTTTGGAATAATACAACATGAATGAGATGCAGAATTTAATTTCAGGAGACCAACTTTCCCTCTCTTCTCAGAGACATGGTTTGTTGTATCTAAGAAGCCACTTTATGTAGAGTTCACAGTGTACAATGTAACAGCGCACTAAATGCTCATTTTGGGCTCAGCATTGTGCTAAGTACTTTGCATCTATCATATAATTTCATTCTCAGAACATCCCTATGAAGGAGGTATTAGCCCTCTTGAGCAGACGAAGCAACTAAAGAGTCTTTCCTGTTTGATTTGATTGGGAGAATCCCCATCCTGTCCTTGTAAAGGATCCTTATGGGAAAAGGGTGGGAACATTCTGGATGAGACCTTAATTAGGCCTCTGGGAGAGATTCCTTTGTGCCCTGTTTTTGGTGACCCTCTTTTGAATATTTTCTCTATGACCACATCTGATCAGGTTAGTGTTGGGGAGTTTGCCTCCTTGAGGGCTGCCCATCATTTGTTGCCTACTATCTACTGGAGCCAATTTGAGAACTCAAAAGTTGCTTTAAGTTTGAAGTAGTCAGTTTTATTTCACAATACATTTCCCTCAAAAACGTGGTAATCTTCTGGTCTATTCACTTCTAGTCACTTCCACGTGTTAGTAGCCAATCCTTGATCTCTTTTCTAGGGACGATTCTCAAACCCAAATTCTTTCTTCCTCCTCTCATATGACTTTCTTTGTAAAGTAAATGGACAAAAGCTTTCTTTGTAAAGCTTTAGGGTAAGGTGGGGGGAGGACCTACATCCTTAATGTGATTATTAGGAATTGTCTGAGATTCTTTGAGTTACAAATAAAAAACACACTGGACTTTGTTGATCAGCAAGCTTTCCTTTAAAAAACAAAACACAAGGGCACCTGGATGGCTCAGTCAATTAAGTGTCCAACTTCAGCTCAGGTCATGATCTCCTGGTTTGTGAGTTTGAGCCCTGCATTGGGCTTTGTGCTGACAGCTCAGAGCCTAGAGACTACTTCAGTTTCTGTGTTTCCCTCTCTCTCTGCCCCTCCCCTGCTTGTACTCAGTCTCTCTCAAAAATAAATAAACATTAAAAAAATAAAAAATAAAAAACAAAACACAACAGAGAAGAGCAAAACTCAAACCAAAAACAACAAAAAAGAGACACTGGCAAAGTTTAGAACAGAGGCATCCTCCAGTGCATGAAGTGACCGCTCTAGCACCCAAGTCTCTTACCTTCAGTGGGAAGGGTAAGACCCACCTTGTCTCCATTAAAAAAAAAGCCATATGAAATAAATGAACTTGTGGAAAACAGGAAGACATTAACTGAATAATTCTAGAAGCCATTCATTGTCATTCATTACCATATTGCAGCATCCTGCAAGCCCGTAAGTAAAAAGTTACCTAGTCCACTTTGCAGGAAAGAGTGAGTGAACTAATTCTTACTGAAAGCTTCTGGAAAATTCATTCCTTTGGGTTAGTAATTCACAAATAGGAGCCTACCATTTCTCAACCTTGCCTTCATGTACCTTAAATTGCTTTCCCTGCTAAATTCCCTAAATCTGCCATATTTTTATATAATTTTGCATTTTGGCATACAACAGACTTTTCGAAGATGACACTTGAAGACACTGTCATCTAAAAATGCATTTTGAAAGAAAAAGGATTTTACCAGATGACCTCTAAATCACATATACACGCTTTGGAAGTGAATGCGGTCAAGTTCATGGGCTGCATATTACCAGTTGCTTACTGGGTTTCCTTTAGGCCGTGTTCAGAAAGCTGGAAAAGCCTGAGTGGTTGGTAGTATGATGACTCAAGGAGATATAGGCAGAAGTGATGGAGGTTATGGAGAATTTTACATTTCTCTGGAAAGCATCCCAGAAATGACTCTCCTATTTTCGGAAGACAGTATCGTGCAATAGAAGGAACACTGATTTCAAAGTTTGTAGGTTTTGTTTGCAGACCAGACCTGCTATTTACGAGCTATATAATCCTGAGAAGGTTACCTAACCTCCCTCCAGCTCATTTTCCTCATCTGTAAAATGTGGAATAAAGATGATACATTCTTCATAGCATTTATGAAGGAACAAATGGACTAATGGATGGGAAAGTGCTTTCCAAATGGCAAAACAGTTTCAAATGTGAGTAGCTATTATAATTGGCCCTCAATAAATGCTCTCTGATAATAATGGTCAGTTTCTAATCCCATTCTTCCTTGAGGGATTGTGGATAAAGGGTATCTATCCTACACGAACGGGGCTTGTTGGCAACTTCTCCTACCCAGTTCAGAAGAGTTTTGAACAAGTGGGAGCAGGACTCACCTTATCCTGGCACTCTCTCTCCAGGTGCTATATTACCAGGTTAGAACTGATACAGAATATGGTATCAGTATGATGAAGTGTAAAGAGCATTGGGCTGAGAGCTCCAACACATGCTTTCATTTCCTCATTATTTCTTTCATTCATGGATTGATTCCGCTAATATTATTGAGGGTCTATGATTTAACAGGCACTGTACTAATCTGCCATAACTGTGGAGCTGAGTATTTTAGCCCCCTTTCATATTTATGGGAACTTGAGGGTCATTAAACTATTTACATATTGGTTGACTCAGCTGCCCATAGTGATCAGCCCTGCCCCTGTCTTTCTCATATAGTTTTTATGAGAATAGCTTGGAGACTGCTTTATAGAAATACAAAGACTAGACAGTTATGAGGTGTTAGTGTCTTACTGGCATTTCTTGAATAGCCATTGGCATATAGCCTGGCTCCTTTGCTTAGGTAGGACAGCTACAAAAAAAAAAAAAAGTTGATCATAAAGAAAGAGGGAACCTGGTTATGGTTTAATGATATTTTGTGGAATACTGATGACTGAACCAAACATTCCTTCATAATTGAATATGGTGTGAAGCTAAGACCATGAAAAACTATGAAAAAGTGAATTCAAGGAGAGCAGGAATAGGTGTGGGAAAATGGATGTGGTGAAGACTTAAGAGTTTTTAACATGCTGCTTCACAGAGGTGGGCAGGCAGGCAAGGCGTGTCTGATAAACACTGTGACAGCCTTGACATGGAATAGCAACATGAAGCTGGCTTTGGTGGTAATATTAGTGAGCATTTATACCACATTTTGTTTTCAAAGTACTTTACAACACTTACTTGGGTAATTGCGTTCCCACGAATTGGCATTGGTATTTCTCTCCTCTCCCCCCAATCCCCTTTTTTTCTTAGCTCGCTGAGGCCCTTAGTCACCAAGTCAAGCATTCATCCCTCAGTTCTATGTGTCACCGTGAAACAATACATTGGCCTTAAAGGGCAGACATAAGGAATGGGCCAGCGATGCTCTAACATACTCTCCTTTTCAATGTTAGATACCGTTTTACTTATCAAACCTTAACCTGTGGAAATCTAGTTATAATAGCTTTAAAGAGTCATTTTCATTTCTCCTCTTTGCTTCTTTTTATTTTTAATTCTTTTAATGTTTTTATTTTATTTTTGAGAGAGACAGAGACAGAGTGCGAGCCAGGAAAGGGCAGAGAGAGAGGCAGACACAGAATCTGAAGCAGGCTCCAGGCTCTGAGCTGTCGGCACAGAGCCTGATGTGGGGCTTGAACTCACAGACTGGGAGATCATGACCTGAGCTGAAGTTGGACACTTACCTGAGTAAGCCACCCAGGCACCCCCTCCTCTTTGCTTCTAAAAAGAGGTAAATCAGTTATCCTCATACTACGTGGACTGTTAGAAAAACCTTTGGATGCATGACCCAGAGAGGCGTGTTTTGGTGTTGGGTCCTGCCACATATTAGTTTACTAGAAGTGATCGTTTCAACAAGTTACCCACAATTCAACAAACTTTGAAGATTTCTAAGCTTCACAGTTTGCCTTTGTAAACTGTGAATAATAATACATGGACTGCTTTCCTTCCTGGTGATTTTTGAGAATGACATAAAAGTCATAATTTAGAGAAGATTGTATGGACAAATGTGCTAACTTTTATTGGTTAGCAAGGTTTTTACAACTAGTCAAAAGATGGCAACCATATAGTGTTACCATCTCTCCTCCTGGCTCGTGGTCTGACAGTACTAATTGATCATGGCACTTTTTTCCCCCTTAGCTAGGTCTTAACCTCAGAATCCTTTTTAACACAGCTCTCTTCACTACCACTACTGACTAATAGGAATTGGTACAGACAGGGAAAACATTGGCCTAACCCAGATCTAAATTTCTTCTGCCATTTGTATTTATTTTATGTTATCTTGAATAGGTTATATATCCACATGGTTCTAAAAGTATTTTTTAAAAAGTGAGCAGTCTTCCCTAGTTTTCTTGGTTTCTGCTATTATCTCAGGAAAATGAGAAAAGTACAGTTGGATAGATAAGGAGGTGTGAAGTTGTGAATCAAGACAATTCGTTTCATTGTAATTCTTGGTAACACCTTGCCTGGGAAATCTAATTTGTTAAAATCTAATTGTTTAGCCTATATCCCATCCTAGGTAAACTCTATGTAAATAAAAAATGCCCTTGAGTCCAGTTAAATTGAATCTAGGTTCTCATGTGACTCGGCCGTGTTCCAAATATTAGCTTCTGTTTTCAACTTCTGGATGTCTTTCTAGTTTGAAATGTACAATGAAAATTTATAGAATAGTATTAACATCACTCACACCTGGGATGACTAAAACACTAACGAATTTTTTTTTACAGATTTTTAACAGACTTTTTTTTACAATGCTGGACTGGAAAGGCAAGTAGCCAAGGTGAGTGGCTGAGAAAAATTCCCATGTTCAATGGGGATGCTTTGGTAAAATTTAGACAAATGAAGCAGAGTCACTGAAAATCCTGGTATACAGAGATCTGTTTTCTAACTCTCAATTTAAAGGTACACACGTGAAAGTGATAGAACACTGTGTCGCACTGCCTGTTGCAAACTTGATATTATTGCTATCCCCTTCTATGGTGTCTTCTGCATTGTAGAGGGGAAGTGAGAGACCTCTGTGGTTTCAAGTTAGAGTTTGTCAATGAGAGATGTTCACATGTTATTTGGAAACAGGAAAAGAATGGGAAGTCACTATTCTTTGGAGGTTGTTACAGCCAGCTTCAGGGGCAGATGAATGATTCAAGGTTAGGTCGTGGTGAGGTGTAGAGAACTCACGTGGTTTACCTCTGAGAACTGAGGGATTTGGTACAAACTTCTGAGGGATTTTTGAAAATTGAAACAGTTCTCCAGAGAGCTCTTGAAACTCTCTGCTTCGGTGCTTCAGGTAAGATCTTTAGCATCAGCTTCCCAAACCTGTGCTTCTAAGTCCTTCTGATAAGCCCCTATTTCCTGACTTAACATTCTTTATACATGGAATAGTCAGAATGGCTTGTATTTCTTGATTGAATTCTAACGAATAGCGTTTTTCGTTTTAAATTGGTTCTGGCATAATTAAACATTAAGGATGAAACCGTCATATTGATTCTCCATAGGATTATAATTGAAGGCAGTAACAACTTCAGTGCCAGTGCAAGATGGGTCATAGTCCATAATTTGCAGTAGCAAAACAGTTATTTACATTATCACTTCTAATTTCCTGGAGTTATGTATCCTCAGGAGGCAAGACTCTGGGAGGCTATGTAGCGATAGTAGTAATAACTTCATGGTGAAATAAATAGTATAAGAAAACTGGAGTGGAACCAGCTTCTTTTGAGTGCAATGTAAAGCTTGGAGAAAGAGACACAATGACATTGTTTTAAATTAGTTTATTCAAGGAATGGGATAAGAGACAAAGACTATGACTTTAGTTACAGTCTTGAAGGAATTCCTTATTTCTTATAGCCACTGGCCAATATAATCCTGAGAGTGAGTAATTTGAAATTCAAAATGAACATAGAGACTTATCAGGTCTCTTATATTAAACTTAGACCATTTAGCAAGAAGGAGTGGAAACTTGAAAATCACAAGGAGAAATTTGGGAAGATTTCAATGAATGTAAGCATCAACACCCCAAACCTCCTGGGCCTCCCTTGCCAGTAGAAGCAAGCAATCTTTTTTCCTACCTGAGCACACCATAATGATTTTAATTCAGGCACTCATCTTGTAAGAAATGCAGATTCTCTTCTGGACCCACAGACTACCTTTCTTTACTTCCGGAACCATAATTAGACTTAAATCCTAGTAAAAAAACAGGAGGATAAGAATAAAGCAAACCTGATGATTGGGAATGAAGTTTCATACATCCAAGAAGAATTTCAATATTTTGTCAATTTATAGTGGTTTTGTATGTAGAACTAGATTACAGGAGTTAGACCAGGGAATAGAGAGTTTAATGTTGAATTGGCATAATCAGAGTAGAAAGTCATAGCCCCTGACCCAATTTGCAGGCTTATCTCCACAGATCCTGTGATTCTTAAGTAAAGGAAAAGTTGTGACCATAATGAAGAAGAACTCTTCTCCGCCAGCAACGTTTATATCATGTATCCTCCTCCTGCTCTTCCTCAGATTGAGTTGTGGTCATTGATAAAGGTGATGATCCCCAGAGAAATACCTAGAATTCTGAGTGATTATTGGACCTCTAAATTGATGCCAATTCTAGAGAATTCAAAATGTCCTTTTAGTCTACAAATGTAGAGTAGAAGCTTATAAAGGTAAAATAATGAATGGCGTTTTGGCTTAGGTTCTATTTCAAAATAGGTTCAGTGATACCCCAAACACCACTAGTTAGTTGTTTTCCTAGTTTCTGAATGCAAAGTTGGAATAAGCCACTTAGAAAGTGGCAAAATCTTCTATGTTGGCTTCTTGAGCAATGGTTCAATGCTAAGAACCAAAAGGTGGTTTGGTAGAAAACCATAATCAATATAACACACTAGGAGAAATTTCAGAGATTAGTGATACGTTCAAAGATTTGGAATATACATTCCTGCCTTGCCAAAAAGAGATAGGACTTGGAGAATAAAGGTTAAATTTTGTAAACTTAAATCAAGTGGCTTCTCCAGAAATAGCTTCTCTTTCAGTTGTAGTTTTTATTGTTATGGTTTTGCACTTGAACAAGCCAATTAAATTCCTGATATCTGACATTCTTCTCTTGCTGCTCTGGTGATTATTTTTATCTTCTATACCTGTTAGCAAAAAAAAAAAAATCCTATGGACAGTTTGCTTTTGCTTGGCATGGATAGCAGTATAGCTTCACTGTCTTACCTCAAACTGTATCAACTCTTTGTCACAATCTAGGATGCAGGGACCTTGATTCTCTCACCATTACACAGGGAACGATGCTAATCTGTAATATGAATGACATTACAGTGCTTGGAAATGGTGAACACAATGCAGCAAATACCCTAGATGCCTTAATAAATCATATGGAAGCCACGAAGGTGGAAAACAAAGACCATAAAAATTCAAATATCTCCCATTTTGAGGAAGTTTTTAGGTATTGAGTGATCTGGGGCATACTGAGATTTCCCTGCAAGGTTAAGAACAGATTTCTGCACCTCGTACCCATCATCTCTAAGAAAGGGGCACAGCATCTCTGGGCCTCTGAAATCTAGAAATGACAGATACACATGAGTGCATGCTAATCTCATCCATTTATCTGTTACCAGTTTTAAGTTGGGCTCAGAGAATGTTAAAGCATGAGGTACTCTGCTTCTTGAGTCATAGGACCAAGTAGGTCCAGTAGTGCTCAAAGTGCTTTAGGAGATAGGGGGTACTGTGTAATATCAACAGGAGAATCATAGTCCAAATCCTTCGGAAACTCTACAAGGTTATGCTGGGATTTTTTTGAGGGGGGCGGGGGCATATACTATGATTCTCTCGGAAAACAATTTCTGTTTTGTAAAGGACTCTAGCAGAGATAGACACTTAATCATGGGACATCAAATTGCTGTGTGACATGAACTATCCACCTTTAATTGGTTACCGTGTGACTTTCAAAGTCATTAATCTGGGCATACTCAGAAGTGTGGAAATAAAATATACATGTTCAGGCTTGATGAGACTCTGAATGCATAATTGAGGTATATGAGCATATGACCAAGACTCTCAGTTCATTTATTTTTTTAATTTTTTTAAATGTTTATTTATTTTCAAGAGAGAGAGCACGAGCTGGGGAGGGGCAGAGAGAGAGGGAGACACAGAATCTGAAGTAGTCTCTAGGCCCTGGGCTGTCAGCACAGAACCCAAAGTGGGGCTTGAACCCATGAGCTGTGAGATTGTGACCTGAGCCAAAGTTGGATGCTTAACAGACTGAGTTACTCAGACGTCCCTATCTCCATTAATTTTTGCTGCATAGCAAGCAACCCCCAAATTTACTGGTTTAAAATACAACCATTTATTTGTCTTACATCTCTCATAAATATGTATCACTTAGATCTTTTTATCTCTGGGCCAACTTCACTGATCTTTCTGCTGTTTCCTCATATATCTTAGAACTTTTGTCACCTGGCAGATCAGTTGAGCGCTGCATGATCTAGGTTGGCCTCAGTCACCTGTGTGGCTGTTCACAGGTTATCAGCTGGAACGTCTGAGATGACTGTATTATATATCTCTTATCATTCAGGCTAGCCCAGGATTTTTCACATGGAAATTACAGAATTCCAAGAAATACAAGTAGAAACTGTGAGATTTCTGGAGGCCTATTTTTCAGAATCCAAACAAAATTATTTCTGCCACATTGTATTTGATAGCAAAGATATTAGGTATAGCCCAGATTCAAGAGAATGGGAAAATAGATTCCACTTCTTGGTATTAGGAGCTTCAATGTGTCCTTGCAACTTTAACAATGTACCTAGCTAGACTTTCATGGCACTTCTTTTTGCTACATTAATAACTCTTCCTCAAACCACATGTATGGCTTCATGGGAAGTTCTCTATTTCCAGCTGACTGGGACGAAAAAATAGACCTGTTTTATAAGTAATTCTGCACAATATGGTAGCACCACCCAAAAAGTGGTGAATACAATGGCCTGTCTCAGAAAAGTAGTTGAGGATAGTGGTGAAGAGAAATTCTACAAGGGGGCAGAACTTTGAGCATTGCATGTCTTTGTTCACTTTTTTTAGAGGAAAGATGATTAAAGATACACATTTATTCAGGCTTGATTAAGCTAGGTGGTCATGGACTTAGTAGGAAGAAGATCAGAATGTTGGTCTTGGGAGAAGTTTGTAGACGGGTCTCACAGAATGCACAGAAAATACAGGTATATTTATGTCCCAATAAATGCTCCCCAAATAGTAACTCCTGGTAAGAGGTTCCCTAAGTTCAGTTGGCTGAGAAGACCTATGCTGCTGTGTCAGTTTGTCTCCTTCCTGACACCTCAGCTGTTGCTCAATGATTTCATGAACAATGGACCCACAGTGGCAGGGGTGGAGTTATATATGAGCTCAACAATATGCCCTTTATTCATGAAGCCTGATATGGCTGCTACATAGCTGACTGCCAAACCTGCCTTTAGAAAAATCAACAATGAAATCCTTATGAGATTTCGAACAGGTGATTAGATTGAACCTTCCCCCCACCCTCCCCACCCCCGCCAGCAAAAGAGCAACAATGTATCTTCACTACAATAGATGTAGCCTAGATTTGTATTTAGTTTCCCTGCCCTCAATGGAATTTTTTTAACCACTATTTTTTGGACAGCCTGTCACGGAGTATCCTGCCAGGTAAAGATTCATACAACTGAGGTGCTGATGAGGACAAAGGAAATATGGAAAGTGTAGTGTAAGAAGGAAATTATTAAGTCAACTCTGGCTATGTGATCAGTGGTGAAAATGAGAACTTTGGAGTTGTGCATATTTTCTTCCTTGCTTTTAGTACTTTTCATGTTTACCTAGTCTTTCCTTTCACTTTCCCAATCCCTTATTTCTAATATATGTTCATTGTAGGTTACCCTATAATTCAGGGCTTAAATTACAAGATACTAATGGAAATTTTGTCTGAGCTTTAAAACGAAGGGCGTTATTGAAAGATGAAATGACATATAGGGCTTTGTGTCTACTTTTTGGGCAAAAAGTGAGCAAAAGTCTATGGTTGTGTGATGTATAACTGCACCATGGTATGTCAAAATGATGCCAATATCCTTCCTGAGGGTTAAAATGGGCAAAACGGGCATGTAGGGATGCTGAGATGGCAAAGGGTGCCGTCTGTCTGTAGCACTGGAATGTCTATTGTCAACTTGGCGCCACTATCACACCCTTCTAAGGTCTCTTTTGCAGAGGAAAATCCAATGTCTACATTTCCCAAGATCTTCCTTCATATATAATTTTAGTTTAGCATTTTCCACTTACATAGATTTGGGACACAAAAGAGGAGAAGTCACTATTCTCTGGAGGTCATTGCTACCAGATCTGTGAATAAATGTGAGATCTGCAGTTTTTCTGGTGAGCTCTTAAGAACCACTGTTTACTGCTGCAGACTGAGATTGTTGGTGGGAGCTTCAAGGAGACTCTTGTGGATTTAATGGAGTTTCTGGCAAACTCTTATAAATTGTTGAATTTGTCGGATTCAGGCTGGAATCTTCAGCTTTGGCTTCAAGGAACTTTGTTATCCAAGCTCTTACAAAAGCTGTGGAATCTCATAAATATTATAAAACCCTATATTTCCACAATAGTTTCTATTTTCTTCCCTGAAATGATTGGAAGGATCTTTGACTCTTCAGACTGGTGATTCCCAGTATTGATGGAAAGGAATCTGTGAGTATATTTTGTATCCTGTGAGGGAGAACATGCATAACAGCAAACCTTCTACATTCAGGAAGGTTTTCTAAAAATGAATTTGTATTTAATAAATCATAATAGAATCTCTATACATTAAAATACATTGTTGAGACAATCTCAACTCATTCAATTCACTGGGAAATGAGTCCTTGTAGTTAATCCTTGTCTCTCTTAGATGCCCCATGGAACACCCCATCCCAGGGAAGAGAAATGGAAGATTGTGTATTTGAAAACTAATGTCGTGGCTCAATACTGTCACCTTTTCAATAAGTTTGAAATTTAGAGAAAGTGATAGCCTTTGATTATCCAGTTAGGACAAAAACAAGGGCATTCTCAGTCATAATAGAAGACAGTTTCCAACAAAAAGTATCTCTAGCCAAAAATGTCATAAGTCCACAATTCTTTACGACTATTTTTCCCATCTCTGGAGATTTCTTTTGGGCTAAAAAATATTTTTGAAAATGCAGACACCTTGTGAATTAGAGTAGAAGTCTGTTAGTTACGCATGCTTCTATGTAATTATTTTCTTTCCAAAACTTGACTGAGCTGAGCCCATGCAAGTGGTAGACCTCCCTGAGCTGAAAGGTAAAAGGTATCTTTCTGGAGTAGCGATCTCTCACTCAAAGTGATACTCTGTAGGGTAAGGCCAGCCTCCTGTGTGGAATGAGTTTACGTAGCCAGTTTTAATTCCAAGAATATAGATACTGGGTTGTTAAGGAAAGAGTATAGGAAACTTGGGAGAAACTTCCTAATGGTATATTCAGCCTAAATTGGAGGTTTGTCCATGATTGGCTTTGAAAAGAGATACGAATCAGTATAAATTATCAAGTCAAAACAATTATAAACATTGAAGAGTAAAACCACATCCGCATGTTACTACCTTCATATACAACAAATGTTCATTTGCTGTCTATCACATTTCAGGAAGTATTTTATGTGCTAAAAGAAACCTAAGAAGACCATGCAGTGAATAAAATAGCCAGCCTCTTGTCTCATCGAGTTTACATTCCAGTTTCTATGCTGGATGTATGAGAAGCAAAAGACAGGGTGCTTATAATTTTCGGGGGAGACAAAAATAATATGACCAAAAGAAAATACAAGATTAGATAGTCACTAAATGCAATGACTCAGATGACATGAGAAAGACAAGAGCTAATATTTTTCCATGAAGAAGGTTGTGGAATAGTGCAGAAGGAAAGCCTGCATGAGTACATGAAGCAGTTGTACAATTGCTATGAATGCCTTGGTTTTCATATTTGCCATAGCAGCCCTCAGTATATTGGGGCAACTGTTTTGAAGTGGAAATTTAAGTACCTTGTCTATGAAATAAGTATACAGATGCTCAAGACAGTTATTTCTCTGGGGCATGAGAGGCACCTTGGGGGCTCTGCAAGGTATAGAGACCATGCCTAGAGTCTAACTTGGCAGCCCAGTCAAGGTCTGCAGGTAAGAGTTGCTTCCAGAGAAACTGGCAGGGTTGAGAATTCTCTCCACACTCCATCGGCTAACAGAGGAGAGAGCTGAAGCACAACGTGAACAGTAAAGACATTAGAGGCCAAGAAGGTATCATACGGCTCTCCAGGCCAGCTCTAGAGTCCGGGATGTCAGAGAATTCATGAGAATGAATTCTCCAGAATGCAAGAGATATTGAAACCGGGTTCAATATCTCTGACTGACTTTATTTCTTTATTTCTTTCATTTGTTCATTTGTTCTTCCAGCTATTCAAAATGCACTGGGCACTGTGCATACTACTGCACCATCTGTTGGGGAGGAAATGAAGAGGAACAAATACACTGCCCTACACCTTGATAAGCACCTGCAGTGTGTGCATGTGCAGGCTTCTGGAGGAGCGCACCGGAGGAGCTTTCATTCTTACTGCTGCGTGGGTGGGCAAGGAAGAACAGGTGTGAGCATTTGCCAACAGAGGAGCCCGTAGAGCCCCCAGGTGTTCATGCTCCTGCTTAATGTCAGGGCCAAGGAGAGGCCTTTTGGGATTTTCTTTTGGTAAGTAATTAATATATGTTTCAAGTTAAATGCCAAGATCATGAAAAGACCTCGCAGGTGCTAAGTGTTATTATAACATATTAAAATAATGAGAGCCTTGCTCATCTTGCTTTGCCTAGCTTAGTGGTTATTCTCAACACCGCCTGCAGATTAGAATCACCTAGGGAACTTTGAAAAAAAATGCCAGTGCCCAGGCCTCATCTCTAGAGATTGGATTTAATGGATTTTCAGTGATGCCTAAGCAGGGGTGATGGGGGTGGGTAGTGAAAAAACTTTCCAGGTGATTCTAATACACGGAATTGTGATCATTGCAAGCAGCTCAAAGTACTCTTTTCATTTTATCCTTATCCTCATAGTCTTCTGAGACTCAGCCTAACTCTCATCTCCTCTGTGAAGTCTTCCCTCCTTTGTTCATCTGTTTGTGAACTACTGAACCTCCTCGTCTGTAATACTCAAGAACTTCCTGACCACTAAACTGAGTTACTTAAAAGATCAGGGGCTATAACTTTTATTGCTAACAATTTGACTCCCATATTTGGTTAAATTATCCAGACTGTGGATCAGAAGTATAATTGTTTTTAATGTCTGTTGATGTTTTACACAGAAATTGGAACATTTCATAGAGTATTAGTGCTGCAAGGGACCTTAATGAGCCCTAATCAGATCCTCTTCATTTTATAAATGAAAATATTCAAGGGCAAATCATTCCTCTAAGTTCATAGCATTACTGTGTCCCTGGTTATAAATTCTCTGAGCACATTCTTTCTGATGCCTCAGAGGTTCTCAGGTTGCATTCTGTGGCATTAGAAGAAGACTGGCACAATATCATACTTTTCCTAGAGTCCTAACGATGATAAAAACAGAACAGAAATCAGGCTATCTAAAGCTCAAGATTTAAGATGAATGAGTGCTTGAGGCTGTAGAAATGCAGGTAAAATGAGGAAGCTGATGTTTAGGTTAAATAGTTCAAAACCATGGGCAGTTTCATCCCCAAAGGGGCATTTGGCAATGCCTACAGACATTTTTTTGTTCTCACAACTAGAAGGGGTGCTATCTGCATCCAGTGAGTAGAGGTCAGAGGGTCTGCTAAATATCCCACAATATGTAGGATAGCCACTCCCAACAAAGAATTGTCCAACTCTTAATTTAATACTGCCAAGGCTGAGAAACCCCGCAGTAGATATTTTTGTCAGTTTAGGAGAGAGGGCAAGGGCAAGGATGAAGGACAGAGAGCTACTGTTACCTCCAAACAGAATGGCCTGCCAGGAGGATAAGGTGGGGTGATGCCTGAGAGAAGCATTCTGTGATAAGATGGATGTCTTGACGGAGGCAGTGATACATGCATCATGTTAAGAAGAATTCTTTTTTAAAATTTTTTTATTGTTTATTTAGTTTTGAGAGAGAGAGAGAGAGACAGAGTGTGAGTGGGGGAGGGGCAGAGAGAGAGGGAGACACAGAATCAGAAGCAGGCTCCACGCTCTGAGCTGTCAGCACAGAGCCTGATGTAGGGCTGGAACTCACAATCCGTGACATCATGACCTGAGCCGAAGTCAGATGCTTAACCCACTGAGCCACCCAGGCGCCCCAGAAGATTTGTTACAAGGAGGCTCTGAGAAGTCATCCGGAAGAACCCATTGTCTTATGCCCAAAGTCCTCTGCAGATAACTTGTGATTCTTTTGCATCTGAAAGCCATCCAGCTGGTCTGGAGCTCCAACATTAAGCTCAGTGTTATGGACTGAACGTTTGGCTCTCCCCCAAATTCATATGTTGAAACCTTAACGCCCAATATGACTGCATTTGGAGAAGAGGTTTTAACAGAAGTAATTAAGTTTAAGTGAGGGCATAAGGGTGGGGCCCTGATCCATAGAATTACTGCTCTTGCAAGAGGAGACACTTTAGGGGTGCCTGGGTGGCTCAGTTGGTTAAGCATCTGACTTTGGCTCAGGTCATGATCTCCCAGTTTGTGAGTTCGAGCCCTGTGTTGGGCCCTGTGCTGACAGCTCAGAGCCTGGAGACTGCTTCAGATTCTGTGTCTCCCTCTCTCTCTGCCCCTCCCTTGCCCCTCCCCTGCTTGCAGTTTGTCTCTCTGTCTCTCAGAAATAAATAATGCGAGGGGTCTGGGGCAACATGGCGGAGGAGTAGGGGGCTCCAGTATTTCGCTTGCCCTTTAAAGGGGGACGACTGAAACCACTGTCTCTCTCTCAACTCCAAAAATCGGGGGGAAAAGGTGCTAGAGCTGACAAGAAACTAAGGCGGAAACAGACACGGCCCAACTAAACCGTGAGTTTAATCTGGGTCGGATAAAACGAACTCGAACTTGGGAAGTTGAGCTGAGGGGAGGGTGAGTGTCTTCGGAGATAGCTGGGAAAGTGCCCATCGAACAACATCTGAACGAGAGGGCCAGAGCGGGTGAGACTGCGACCATCCAGCCCCTAAATGCAGGGCTTTTGAAGAGAAGTTCAGTGGCAAACAGCAGCAATCCCCGCGCGCTGCTGGGACCGCACCAACCCCGTCCTGAGCCACTGGGACGCGCGCGGGAGGGACTGGCAGCGGGGACGCAGGCGGCGCCGCCTGCGGAGCACCTCTAACCCCGGCACAATTATAACGAAATCGGGGGGTGGCAGACGGCCGCACCACCGCGCCACCCTCGCCCAGCGCCTCCGGGGCGCGCGCGCTGCCGGGACAGGCAGGGGGGACCCAGGTGGCGGCTCCTGCGGAGCACCTCTAACCCCCGCACAGTTACAGCCAAATCGGGGGGTAGCAGACGGCCGCGCCACCGCGCCACCCTCGCCCAGCGCCTCTGGGCACGCACGCCGCAGGGACCCAGGCAGCCCCAGGCGCGGCTCCAGTAAACCACACTAGGCTGGCGTGGGCGGTGGAGAGAGAACAGAAATAAAGGGGCGAATAAAGCCTCCAGGACTGGTGGCGCGGGTCTGGAGAGACGCCATTGTTGTCTCACAAGCCAGGAAGTCACCCCAGAAGCCATCCCTGCAGCAGTGGAGGCCGGACCCGCCTACACTAAACCACGCCCCTCCCAAACTATCAGCAGGAGCGACTGATCCAAGTGGAGATTGCTGCCTGGAGTAACGCCAGTCATTTCTTCTTTTTAAATTTATCCCTCCCTTTCTCACTCCTACCGATCCCCATCCCTGAGCTGGTCATCCAGGGTACTGACTGGCTTAATCATTTTTTTCGTTCTTTTTGTTTTTTGTTTTTTTGTTTTTTGTTTGTTTGTTTGTTTGTTTTGTTTGGGTTTTTTTTTGTTTTGTTTTTTGTTTTTTGTTTTTTATTTTTGTTTTGTTTTTTAACCCACTCTTCGAGGACATGTCCTACAACCTCTTCTTTACTTCCCTAGCCCTTTTTCTGGAATAACCAGGCCGTATAAGTTCATCTAGACGACATCGATCTTTATTCCTTTTCCCTCGCACCTGTCCTTATTCTGATTTCTATCAGTCTGGATTAAACCCTTTAGTCGCTCTACCTGGGCAAAGTCCATTTCCTTCTTCTCCCTGCACCAGTCATTATTCTGTCTATATATGCTCTACCACCAGCACACTACATACCCTGTCCTTAACGTGTAGCGGTTACTTCAGGACATTGCCCTCAGAGGGTCACTTGTTATTTTTTTCTGTTGTGAACTGCTTGTCTGGACCATTTGTCGGTACGTTTGAGTATTTCTGTGTTCTGTGTGTCTGTCAGTTTTCCTTTCCAGGGCAACTTCAAGAAACAACCCATAACACATCCAGCCAAAATGACGAGACGGAAGAATTCTCCTCAAAAGAGTCTACAAGAAGTAGTGACAGCTCAAGAGTTAATGAAAACAGATATAAGCAACATAACAGAACTTGAATATAGAATGTTAATCATAAAACTAATTGCTGGCCTTGAAAAAAGCTTAGATGAATGCAAGGAGTCCCACGAGGCAAAGTTCAAAGACCTTAAAAACGGTCAAGAAGAATTAAAGAAGACATTGGAAGAAATACAGGGGAAACTGGAAGCAGCCACAGCACGGATTGAAGAGGTAGAGGAAAGAGTTAGTGCCTTAGAAGACAAAATCATTGAAAAAGAGGAAGCAGATAAAAAGAGAGAGAAGCTGATCCAGGAACAGGAAAGGAGAATTCGAGAGCTGAGCGATGCACTCAAAAGAAACAATATCCGTATCATAGGAGTTCCAGAGGAAGAAGAGAGAGAGAAAGGAGTCGAAGGGGTTCTGGAACAAATCATTGCTGAGAACTTCCTCAACATGAGAAAGGAAACGGGCATGGAAATCCAAGAGGCACAGAGAACTCCCCTCAGACGTAACATGAATAGACCTTCTGCACGGCACATCATAGTGAAGCTGGCAAAATACAAAGATAGGGAGAGAATCCTGAAAGCAGCTAGGGACAAAAGAACCCTAACATACAAAGGGAGACCTATAAGGGTAGTAGCAGACTTATCTACGGAAACTTGGCAAGCCAGAAAGGAATGGCAGGATATCTTCAATGTGATGAGCAAGAAGGACATGCAACCAAGAATTCTGTATCCGGCTAGCCTGTCATTCAGAATAGAAGGAGAGATCAAGGTTTTTCCCAACAAACAAAAACTGAAAGAATTTATCACAAATAAGCCAGCACTGCAAGAGATCCTGAGGGGCATTCTATGAAAATAAGGAGGCAAAGAACACAAACTACCAGAGACAGCCTTACAAACATGAAACTTACAGATAATACAGTGACTGTAAGCCCATATTTTTCAATATTAACACTGAATGTAAATGGACTAAATGCGCCAATCAAAAGACACAGGATAACAGAATGGATTAAAAAACAAGACCCATCTATTTGCTGTCTTCAAGAAACTCATCTTAAACCTGAAGACTCCTTCAGATTGAAAGTGAGGGGATGGAGAACTATCTACCATGCTACTGGAAGTCAGAAGAAAGCCGGAGTAGCCACACTTATATCAGACAAATTAGACTTTAAAATGAACGATGTAATAAGAGATGAGGAAGGACATTATATAATAGTCTCAGGAACCATCCAGCAGGAAGAGCTAACAATTGTAAATATCTACGCACCGAATTCAGGGGCACCCAAATTTGTAAAACAACTAATTACAAACATTAGCAACCTCATCGATAAAAATGTCCTAATAGTAGGGGATCTCAACACTCCACTCTCAGCATTGGATAGATCAACAAAACAGAAAATCTCCGCAGAAACAATAGCCCTGAATGACACATTAGGACAGATGGGCCTCACAGACATCTTTAGGGTCCTTCATCCAGAAGCAAAGGAATTTACGTTCTTCTCATCTGCACACGGCACATTTTCCAAGATAGACCACATTCTGGGGCACAGGGAAGCTCTGAATAAATATAAAAGAATTGAGATCATACCGTGTACAGTGTCAGACCACAATGCTTTGAAACTTGAAATCAACCACAGGAGAAAGCCTGGAAAATATTCAAGAACATGGCGGCTAAGAAATAACCTACTAAAAGATGACTGGGTCAACCAAGCCATCAGAGAAGAAATTAAAAAATATATGGAAACAAATGAAAATGAAAATACAACAATCCAAACGCTCTGGGATGCAGCAAAGGCAGTCCTGAGAGGGAAATATATTGCAATCCAGGCCCATCTCAAGAAACAAGAAAAATCAATAACACAAATTCTAACAGCACGCCTAAAGGAACTAGAAGCAGATCAACTAAAACAACCCAAGCCCAGCAGAAAGAGAGAAATAACAAAGATCAGAGCTCAAATTAACCATATGGAGACAGAAAAGGTAGTGGAACAGATCAATGAAACCAAAAGCTGGTTCTTTGAAAAAATAAACAAAATAGACAAACCTCTAGCCAGGCTTCTCAAAAAGAAAAGAGAGAGAACTCAAATAAATAAAATCGTGAATGAAAAGGGAGAAATTACAACCAATCCCTCAGAGATACAAGCAATCATCAGAGAATACTATGAAAAATTATATGCCACCAAACTTGGCAATCTGGAAGAAATGGACAGCTTCCTAAATAGCCACACGCTACCAAAACTCAAACGGGAAGAAATAGAAAATTTGAACAGACCCATAACTAGTGAAGAAATAGAATCCGTTATTAAAAACCTCCCAGCAAATAAAAGCCCTGGACCAGATGGCTTTCCTGCGGAATTTTACCAGACATTTAAAACAGAGTTAATTCCTATCCTCCTCAAGCTGTTCCAAAAAATTGAAACGGAAGGAAAACTCCCGGACTCATTCTATGAAGCCAGCATCACTTTGATTCCCAAACCAGATAGAGACCCAGCAAAGAAAGAAAATTACAGGCCAATATCCCTGATGAATATGGATGCAAAAATTCTCAACAAGATACTAGCAAATCGAATCCAACAGCATATAAAGAGAATTATCCACCATGATCAAGTAGGATTCATCCCTGGGTTGCAGGGCTGGTTCAATATTCGCAAATCAATCAACGTGATACATCACATCAACAAAAGAAAAGATAAGAACCATATGATCCTGTCAATAGATGCAGAAAAAGCATTTGACAAAATACAGCATCCTTTCTTAATAAAAACTCTCGAGAAAGTCGGGATAGAGGGAACATACTTAAACATCATAAAAGCCATATATGAAAAGCCCACAGCTCATATCATCCTCAATGGGGAAAAACTGAAAGACTTCCCCCTGAGATCAGGAACACGACAGGGGTGTCCACTCTCGCCACTGCTATTTAACATAGTGCTGGAAGTCTTAGCATCAGCAATCAGACAACAAAACAAAATAAAAGGCATCAAGATTGGCAAGGAGGAAGTCAAACTTTCACTTTTTGCAGATGACATGATACTTTACATGGAAAACCCGACAGAATCCACCAAAAGCCTACTAGAACTGATTCATGATTTCAGCAAAGTTGCAGGATACAAAATCAATGTACAGAAATCGGTGGCATTTCTATACACCAACAATGAAGCAGCAGAAAGAGAAATAAAGAAGCTAATCCCTTTCACAATTGCACCAAAAACCATAAAATACTTAGGAATAAACCTAACCAAAGATGTGAAAGACCTCTACACTGAAAACTATAAAAAACTTATGAAGGAAATTGAGGAAGACACAAGGAAATGGAAAAACATCCCATGCTCATGGATTGGAAGAATAAATATTGTCAAAATGGCAATACTACCCAAAGCAATCTACACATTCAATGCAATCCCAATCAAAATTGCACCAGCATTCTTCTCAAAGCTAGAGCAAACAATCCTAAAATTTGTATGGAACCACAAAAGACCTCGAATAGCCAAAGTAATACTGAAGAATAAAACCAAGGTGGGAGGCATCACAATCCCAGACTTTAACCTCTACTACAAAGCGGTGGTCATCAAGACTGTATGGTATTGGCACAAAAACAGACACATAGACCAATGGAATAGAATAGAAAACTCAGAAATGGACCCGCAAGTATATGGCCAACTAATCTTTGACAAAGCGGGAAAATGTATCCAATGGAAAAAAGACAGCCTTTTTAACAAATGGTGCTGGGAGAATTGGACAGCAACATGCAAAAGAATGAAACTAGACCACTTTCTTACACCACTCACAAAAATAAATTCTAAATGGATAAAAGATCTGAATGTGAGACAGGAAACCGTCAAAATCCTAGAGGAGAAAACAGGAAAAAGCCTCTTTGACCTAAGATGCACAAATTTCTTACTCGACACGTCTCCAAAGGCAAGAGAATTAAAAGCAAAGATGAACTATTGGGACCTCATCAAGATAAAAAGCTTCTGCACGGCAAAAGAAACAACTAACAAAACGAATAGGCAACCAACGGAATGGGAAAAGATCATCGCAAATGACATATCGGATAAAGGACTAATATCTAAAATTTATAAAGAACTTACCAAACTCCAAACCCGAAAAACAAACAACCCAGTGAAGAAATGGGCGGAAGATATGAATAGACACTTCTCCAAAGGGGACATTCAGATGGCCAACAGACACATGAAACAATGCTCAATGTCACTCATCATCAGGGAAATACAAATCAAAACTACACTGAGATACCACCTCACACCAGTCAGAGTGGCTAAAATGAACAAATCAGGAAACTATAGATGCTGGCGAGGATGTGGAGAAGTAGGCACCCTCCTACACTGTTGGTGGGAATGCAAACTGGTGCAGCCACTCTGGAAAACGGTGTGGAGGTTCCTCAAAAAAATGAAAATAGAGCTACCCTATGATCCAGCAATAGCCCTGCTAGGAATCTACCCAAGAGACACAGGAATGCTGATGCATAGGAGCACGTGTACCCCAATGTTCATAGCAGCACTTTCGACAATAGCCAAATCATGGAAAGAGACCAAGTGCCCATCAACTGACGAATGGATAAAGAAGTTATGGTACTTATATACAATGGACTACTACGTGGCAATGAGAAAAAATGAAATCTGGCCATGTGTAGCAACATGGATGGAACTGGAGGGTATTATGTTAAGTGAAATAAGTCAGTCAGAAAAAGACAGATACCATATGTTTCCACGAATAGGTGGACTTTGTGAAACTAAGCAAAAACCAGGGGGAGGGGAAGAGGGGAAAGAAAAAAAAGACACAGAGAGGGAGGGAGATAAAACATAAGAGACTCTCAAAGACTAAGAAAAAACTGAGGGTGAGGGGGATGAGGGAGGGGGGAGAGGGGGTGATGGGCATTAAAAAGGGCACATGTTGGGATGAACACTGGGTGTTATATGTAAACCAATTTGAAAATAAACTATTATAATAAAAAAAAAAAAAGGAATTTTAAATATACAAAGAAGGATAAGCTAAAAAAAAAAAAAAAAAAAAAAAAGAAATAAATAATGCTAAAAAAAACTAAATAAAAAAAGAAGAGACACTGGAGCTGCATCTCTCTCTGTGCACTCAGAGGAAATGCCATGTGAAGGTGATGTCTACAAGCCAGGAAGAGAAGAGAGGCCTCGTTAGAGGCAGTACCCTTCCACATTCAGAAGTGGGACTTGCAGCCTCCAGGACTTTGAGGAATAAATTTCTGTTGTAAGCCCGTCTCCACCCTCCTGGCTGTGGTATTTGGTTACAGCAGCCTGAGTAGACTAAGATATTCAGGAAGCTTGAGCGATTAGAAAAAGAACAGAACATTATTATCATCTCCAAAGTCGCAGAAAATGTCTTATGGGGAAAAACCACAGGAGCAAAGTCCAGGCCTTCTCCCAGTGAATACCAGTAGTGTGGGATCTCTACCCCAAACCCCTCACCCAGCACTGTCTCCTAATGACCCGTTTCCAGTAACACCCAGTTCCAACTGACTGTGGTCTTTTGCTAGTCCTCTTGTACGCTCAGGCCTATTTTCAACAGAAGCACAACGTATTGACTAATACAATTAGGAGATATTTAAACAAAAGGAGGGTAAACTACTGTCATGGCCTAAGGATAAGGTATCAGGAACCAACCATTAATAATCTTAATTTTTTTCTTAAAGCCTTTAGTGCAGTGTTTTTAAAAACTGGGTTTATATAACGATGATTTAGAATGCATGTTAGAGATTCAGATTCATGGACCCATCACCTGGTTCTGGTTTAGTGGGTTTAAAACGGGGGTCTGGAATTTGTTTATAAAATCATGGGAATTTCAAAACAGGTGATCCACCTATCACACCAAGAAACACTGTATTCAATATCTTGAGGGATTTTTCAAGGGCTGTGGATTTGGGAAATGGAGAAGAAAAAAATTAGGAGGTGGAAGAAAAGGAAAGGAACTGGGAAAGACTGGGAAATAAAATGGGAAGTGAGATATAGTTTAGATATAAATAAAAAGTGAAGGCAGCCGTGGGGAAGAATTGCATTTTAGGGCAAGTCACAGTGAGAAGGGATGGAGCCTGCTAGGACCTTAGAGCAAGAAGGTCCAGTTTATTTGGTCTTCTTATAACTTGCTCCTAAATTCTGGCCTCGGCATTTGCAATTGTTGGCAGGGACAGCATTAGTTCACTCTGTCTTTCAGTTTAAAACTTGGAACAAGCGAAGAGCCCTCTAGAGATCCTCTCTTTGGTTCACTAGGAGAATTCAGGAGAAAAATTTCAGGAAATTTAAGTGCAAATGAGAGGATGGGAATCAGGCCAGATGAAGATATGTTGGCAGACATATTCCATAGACATATCCCATAGACATATTCCATAGGATATCCTACGGGCATATCCCATAGACATCTGCAACCAGACTGTGCCAAGAGAATGAAACTCTCAAGGAAAACTACACCATATATCCACACATTCTGTGTTCCTTAATGTTTGTTTAACTTAGGTGAAATCAGGTTTAAACAAACGTCAATCACTAAAGGGAGGTGGTGTATTTAGATCTGGGAGAGCTGTGGATATCTTGGGGAAACCCATTTCCTGCCTCAGTGATGGTGGTGATGGGACAGTGGAGAGGGACTACAGAGTAGATACAAGTATACTGGATTTCTATTGCCATTTTTGTTACTCTAGAAACTAGATTTCCCAGAATCTCAGGGAATGCCTGAGATTTTCCTGGGTTGGGTTTAAAAGTGAAGTTGCGTGAGATTTGGGAGGTGGATCTGAAACAGAAGATGAAGATAGTTGTCAATAAGTGACGAAAGATAGACACAGAGGTGCAGGTGGGTTTCAATTTGTTCTTGATTTCAACTGGTAGACTTGCTGACCAATATCTTACCCTTTCTGCAAACTCATAGAGGTAGTATTACGCAGAGCCAAATGCCTTCTGCAGACTTCTACAGCCTTCTTCACAGTTGGACTCCTGCAGCCAGGCACTCTTAGCTTCCAGATGTTCCTGTAAGCTCTAATTCATTCAGGGACAGAATGCCAGTTAATGACCTTTCTCTGACCTTTCCACTCTAAATCTTTACTTCTCCATTGACTTCCTCAATCACATAGGGTCCACACACATAGGGTCCAATCTTTTTTGGAAATTCCTTATTCCATGACACTTATCATGATACTAAACCATTAATACAACCCATATCACCTCCCTCCACTAACCCTCCGGATATGCACATGCCTAATGGGCCTTCAAAGCACAGAGACCATTGGGGAAGGGAAAATTCTCCAAGTATCCTAAAGAGAGCTCTTCCTATAAGTAATAGTGTCTGAATATGAGAACCATCTCTTAGCGACTGCTAGAGAAAAGAACTTGGATTGAGACACAGCCTTCGGAGATAATTGGAAAAGCTGCTGAGCCCACATGACTGTCAGTGACCCTAATCCTGGATATAAGCTTGGAACACGAGGTGAAAAAGCCTCATGACAGACAGGTGGATGTGCTCCAGACAAGACATCCAGACAGAGAAAATTGCTTTAGAGGTGTGATTGCAAATGCAGGTGTCAAAGAGACTACCAGAGGGTGTGAAAGTGGCAACTTAAAAGATAATTCAAGGGGCCCCTGGGTGGCTCAGTTTGTTAAACATCTGACTTCCGCTCAGGTCATGATCTTATGGTCCGTGTGTTTAAGCCCCATATTGGGCTCTGTGCTGACAGCTCAGAGCCTGGAGCCTGCCTTGGATTCTGTGTCTCCCTCTTTCTCTGCCCCTCCCCCACTTGCACTCTGTCTCTCTCAAAAATAAATAAACATTTAAAAAAATTAAAAAAGAAAAGATAATTTAAGATGCTCGAAAGACAGAGACCTTCTGCAGGGCAGAGAACACGTTACTTTCCTTTTTCAAGGGACTAGAGATTTTAATCGCAGCATGCCCACAGCCAAAGCAAAGAGAGTAGACAGCCACATCTATGACTGAGCTCTTTCTATTCTTTTCCTTTTCCATTTGTTTTATAGAAAATGCTCTATGTGATGACTTTGAACTGTACTGAGGCTGGGCTGATGAGGAAGTGTATTTTTCCAGCTGCAGACCAATGGGTAGACAAGGATCTGTTTCTTTCTTGAAGTTCTGTGGCAATAGCATCATGCGCCCCTCCCATCATGGTGGGCATCATGACTGCAGGACATGTACATAAAGGGATGGATATTCAAAGTCAGCAAAGAGCAGCTGAGAGTTCCTTCCCCTTCTCACCTGGTGAGAACCTCACAGCTTTTCTTTCTCCTTTCTCCTTTAGAGGCTTTCACAGGAAAATTCCTTCCCCTCTTTTTCCAGCAAGAGAAAAAAAAAACACTCAGTTTGAAGGATCTGAAGGATTAGTCTGAGGTCCAAACCTGTGTGCCGGGCCTGCCTTTAACTGCAATCATCTCCCATCCTGCTGCCTCACTCAGTTATCCCCAAACCTAAAAATGTCTTCTACCTTCACCCCAAATGTGACCGTCCTCTGAGCAGCTGGCTAGCTGAGGGGAACAGCTGGATGAGCCTAAGAGCTGCTCTGGAGGGATAATATTATCCTGTGATTATCATACCTTCCTCTTCCAGGGGCACTGCTACTTATAACTATTGTCCTTCTTTCTGCTTTACATGTAAATAAAGGGAGGGAAATGCCTTGATTCCCTTAAGCTGATACTTGAAATCTTGTTCCAACTGGGAGGTCGAAGCTTCCAGGTCTCCTTAAGATGCTAATGAGCTCTGAGATGTTCATTGGCAGGGGCTTCCAGATGGGTTCTGCTGGTGCCCATGGCTGCTGTGGATGGTACAGAGTTCTTTCCCTATGATCCCATGCCTTCCTGTTTAGCTCTTCCAATTTACCTGAAGACTGGAATTGTTTCTCTTTATCCGAGATTCTGGTGCCACCACCAACCCAGTCTTCTAGCCCGCCAGCTCCCTGGATAATCCTGTACAAGTCACAGTGGCATGAACATTTTGAGACAAGCAAAGCTGATCTCTAGTGCATTCTATCTGGGCTCATGGAGGCAAGATCTTTATAGGGGATAAGACTAGCAAAGGCAAAAATAGGAAGTGGCAAACACTGGATGGTAGACCCCGGGCAAGAAGCTAAAATTTAGCCCACAAAGAAAAAACAGGAGTAGGAACTCAGTCAAGGTCAGACCCTGCTTGTCACAATAGAAGACCCTGATTTCAATGAGGACTGGCATTTCTGGGATCACTGGGGCCAGAAGTAGACTGGAGCTTATGAGAAGAAAGTCATGGGAACTAGTGCTGATGGCCTTCTGAAACCATCCTTCCGCAACTCTTCCTGAGAGCAGGGCTTCTCTGGAGGGCCTGAGTTCTCTCTTACCTCAGCGATGGGTCTCTATCAATCTTAAAGGCCCAGTATTCAGAATTTTCACAGTTTTCCTCTTATAGACTTTTTTGTTGTTGCTGTCCATTACTCTGATTGTTTTCTCACCTAAAACCTGAAGTACTAAGACTAGAGTAGAAAGACTGGATGCTAAGCTTCTGCTGGGCTTCACACAGACCTGCTCTTCTTTGAAATGATTTTCACACTTTCTCTCTCTTTTCAACAGTAATGACCTTGGGTGGTCATTTAGTGTTGTGTGTGAGCTGACTGACTCACCAGAAGATGTTAAGAGCAGGTGAGGAGTCATTATGGTATTTTCATTTAATAGAGAATTCCCTTTCCTCAAAAACTACCTATGTGCCCCCCCCCCTCAAATCTTGTCCAATGGGTGTTATTGATTTCATCTACTAGCTCAAAGACAATGCAGAAGCGCAGAATAGAACTGCACTCAGCTGAAGAACTTTTCCCAGGCCAGTGGAATCAGGCAGTTGGCAATCCCCAAATCTGTTTGCAGACAGTGCTGAAAGTTGAGATTAGCCTAGCTGCAGGATTGGATACAGCTTTTGGATTGCTTTGCCAAATATGGGGTAAAATGACTTTGGCTGCTGTAAACTCCAGCTTCAATGAAGACAGAAGAAGTCTCTCTTTCTCACATCTTTTCCGAGCTCCTGGGGCCTAACAGTCAGTGTTTGGCTTAGAAATGGATTCAGTATCTTTATTATTATTATTATTATAGTCTTAATGTCGACCCCAATGCCATGTGTAAAGGCTTCTTGCATTCAAGGGGCAGCCACAAGCAAGGAAGAGCAAAATCTGTGTTTTCTTTTTTCTTTTTTTTGGTCCCTGAGATAATTTTGGAGGAGGCAATGTTTGTGTTTCCAACTTACCACTCCACTCTTCAGCTTCTATATCCCCTGTGTAAATGCCCCTATATCATTCTCATGGGTGTGGGATGTTAGGATGTCCTTCCTTCTAAAAGAAAGCAATCTAAGAATCACACCTACATTAAGTACTTAGAAATGAGTACATTAGGGGCGCCTGGGTGGCTCAGTCAGTTAAGTGGCCGACTTCAGCTCAGGTCATGATCTCACGGTCTGTGAGTTCGAGCCCCGTGTCGGGCTCTGGGCTGCCGGCTCGGAGCCTGGAGCCTGCTTCGGATTCTGTATCTCCCTCTCTCTCTGCCCTTCCCTTGCTCACTCTATGTCTCTCAAAAATAAAATAAAAACGCTAAAAAAAAAAAAAAAAGAAATGAGTACATTATTCCTTTAAAGGATATCTAGATTTTAAAAGAGGTTATAAGAAGAGAGCAATACATAAACCATATTTGTCTTACATGAAAAAGCATTCTTTGACCCAAACAGAATATAAGTATCCATTTCCATAAGCCAAGAAAACTTAGACCTCTGTAAAGATTCAGCCCTCTTTTGGCTGAAACATCAGTTCACCATAGCTTCCATTCATACTGTTGGAATTACTTGTAAGGCAATGGCTTCTGTCGATTATTATTATTAATTATTATTATTTGATAATACAGAGGATCATAGAATTTTTGTGGGAAGTTAGAATAGGAAGAGGAAAAGGGAAGAACAGTAAAGCAAAACAATGGGAGGCTCAGAAGATGGACATGCATGTGTTTATATGGTCATTGTTATCATTGCTGAATGGTGTTAAGATAGGATCATCTTTGATTTCCACTAATACCTTGAAGTCTTGGGCAATATTTAGGCAGCAATGCTGTTTAAAAGATAAACTCACAGAGATAACTACCATGACACTTTATAAAGGGTAATAATTTTGTTGGATGATTAATATTAGTGTGGACATTTGAGACACTATCATAGAATAGAACAGTTTTAGCTGTTTGTAGAATGGAACATTGATGGGACACACATGGACCCCAGATGAAAATATACTGTGTTCAATGTTAAAAACAAAACTATTTCCTCTGCAAACATTTATTCCTGGCACATAGAATTCTGTTAAGAAAATGTTTCTGTCAATAACACATATCATAATGGTGGTTGACGTTTTGAGCTGGAAGACAGAACGCCAAGGATGTGTGCAGCATGAGAGAGAAATACACAAATACTACGAATACTGCTTTTTTGCTCATTTGGCATTAAAAAAACTTGATTCATACATCTATAAATATTTAGATTTTTTTAGGTTATTGTGTGTGGAAGCATCAAAGTTGTAATAATATCTTGTGTTAAAATGAATCATTTAAAAATGTGAATTTACTTTTTTAACAATCAGTGTTCTTTTTCTGAACTTTGTGTGCCTGTTTAGCTGTAGCAGACCAGCTGACTGTTAATATTTCACACCCCCACTTTCAGTCTGTCTGAGAGTTCCAGTCATCATCATTAATTTTAGCCATTCTGTATTGTATCTTATTCTGGTTTTATTATTTATTTATTTAAGTTTATTTATTTATTTATTTTGAGAAAGAGAGAGAGAGAGAGTGCACATGCGTGTGTGAATGGGGGAGGGGCAGAGAGAGATGGAGAGAGAGAATCCCAAGCAGGCTCCTCACTGTCAGCACAGAGCTTGATGTGGGGCTTGAACCCACCAACCATGAGATCATGACCTGAGCCAAAATCAAGAGTCAAACACTCAACTGACTCAGCCACCCAGGTGCTCCTTATTTTGGTTTTAATTTCCAATACCCAGATTTCTAATAAACTTGAGCACCTTTTCATATGTCAATTTGTCATTTGGACATTTGGATTTTAAGAAGGTCCTCTTCAAATCTTTTGCTCATTTTCCTGCTGTCTTTCATATTGATTCAAAGAAATTCTTTATATATGCTGGGCATGAGTCTTTTTTAGATTGAGGTTATTACAGATTTCTTCTCACTCCATGGATTTCCTTTTAAATCTTACTGGATTCTTTAGGCAGAAATTTTTTAAAGTTTTTTTTTTAACATTTATTTATTTTCAAGAGATACAGAGACAGAGCGTGAGTAGGGAAAGGGCAGAGAGACAGGGAGACACAGAATCTGAAGCAGGCTCCAGGCTCCAAGCCGTCAGCACAGAGCCTGACGCGGGCCCGAACTCACAGACAGTGAAATCATGACCTGAGCCGAAGTCGGCCACTTAACCGACTGAGCCACCCAGGCGCCCCTAGAAATTTTTAAATTTAATAAAGTCTGATTTGTCAGCACTCTTTTGATTTTAGCTTTTTGTATCATTTTTGCCTGCTTCAAGTATTAAAGATATCTGCCTATGATTTCCTGTAAAATAATTACTGGTTTTATGTTCACATTGAGATATACAGTCCATCTGGCATTGATATTTTATATATGATATATTTTTGTGCACAAACACCATCTATTGAAAAGTCTATCTCTTTCCCAAGGTATTATAATGCTATCTTTGTCATAAATTAGATGATTTTTTAAGATATGGGTCAGTTTCTATATTCTCCATTCTGTTCTACTCTTTTTTGTCTGTTTTACTACATTTTTGCCAAAAGTTCACTTTCATAAGATATTATTATAATGTGTTTTGCCCTCTGGAAGTACAAATCCTACAGCTGAAGACCAAGAACAGGATTTATACATCTTCAAGATTACCAGAGCTATTCTTATCCTTTCCGTGACCATAAAGAATTAGAACGAACTTGTCAATTTACACACGAACATACGTGTTGTGATTTATTTTTGGATTGATGTGAATCTCTAAACAATTTTGGAGAATTAATATTTATAATATTGGTTCTCCCAATCCATGATCATGGTATATTCTTTGATTTATATGGTTTTCCTTTTATTTGTATAATGTAGTTGTCAGTGTTCACATCTTACACATGTTTTGTTAGGTTTATTGTTAGGTATTTGATGTTTTTGATACCATTACAATTTTAAGCGATATTTAAATTTTTTATTTGTTTGTTATAGAAGTACAGTGGAAATTCTTTCAAATATTGTTTTGCCCATTATTTTACTATTTTTCTTCTGAGTATACAATTCTATTTTTCTTACTATGTTCACATGCTTGATTACACTTTTCTGTATATTCCATTCTTATTTTCTGTATTTCAGTTTGATAATATCTATATTTTAATCTTTATCTATATCTACATATCTATATCTAATATATCTGATCCAGTCTGTGTCTTGCTGATTTTTAACTTATCTCTTGAATTCTTATTTTCAGGTACTTTATTGTTCTTGACAAGAATTTAATGGTAAATAGCTTTATTTCATATGAACCATGATTTACAATTAAAGGGAAAATACAGTGCAGAAATTACAAAGGGAATTCATTAGGAAAGAGGTAAAAAGGAATAAACACAAAGCTGTACTAGAAGGCACCTCAGCTGGCAATACAATTTTGAGTAACTACTAAGAGTGGGCAAAACCAGGCAGCCTACCAACAAAATGGTATGGAGGCTACTGGATAGGACCAGATGAGAATCTGTGACAGGACCTACCCCAGGCATGCTGGGCCCTGCTGCCCCACCAGACTACTCCAGGGCAGGTGCCTGCATCTGTGAGCCATCCCCCCATTTGCAGGGACAGGCACTGGAGCTCTAGACAGCTTCACAGGTCACCAGGGCCCAGGCTGTCTGGAGAGAACAAGGCCCTCCAGTCCAGGATCACAGCTCCCAGACCTCCTCAGGGACTTAATTTTTAAGTTCTGGAAATTCTATTGATTCCTTTTTTTAAAAAAATATAAGTTCTTGAGATTTTTTTTCTACTTTTAATCCCTTTTATGCATATCTTTAACTATTTAAAAAACATATTTATCATTTTAACATCAGTTCTTTTATTCTTCCAAAGGCATTGTTTGACCATCTGTCAGTTTATTATTATGTGTTTTTTTTCTCATTGTCCTCAATGATAGCATTCTGTCTTTAGCATCTTTAGTAATTTTTATTAATTTTTGAAAAATGTTAATTAAATAATGAATTTTTAGACTTTAAAATTGCATTTATTAATTCATTCAACAAATACTTATTGAAAACCTATTACATGACAGACCCTGAGAAAATAGTTATACACAAAATAGATAAAGCCTTTGCTCTCATAGCGTTTATATTCTAATTAGGAGAAATACATTATAAACAAAAATGATAAATATATATCACATGGTAGTGAATATTATGGAGAAAATGGAGTAATAGAGTTGGCCAGAGATGGATGCTCTGATCCAGTAATATTTGAGCAGAGATCCTGAAGAAGTGAGCCCCAGGAATATCTTTAACAACAGCATTCTGAGCAGGGGCAACAGGATGTGTAAAGGCACTGAGGCAGGAATGGGCTTGTATTTTTGAGAGAGAGAGTGTAAGCAGGGGTGGGGCAGAGAGAGAGGGGAAGAGAGAGGGAGACAGAAGATCTGAAGCAGAGAACCCAGTGTTGACTTGAACCCTCCAGCCATGAGATCATGACCTGGGCTGAAATCAGATACTTAAACAACTGAACCACCAGGCACTGCACATTTTTAGTAAGTTTTGATTGAATGCCTGATATTGAGTGTAAAAATTGTTAGGGACTCCATACGATCTCTTCTTTCTGAGAGGATTCAACATTTCCTCTGCTAGGCTGATTCAATCAGTGGTAGCCGATCATCTTTACTCCAATCAGAGACAGAGTTCAATTGAGGCTGGGTTGCAGTTTTTAGAAGGCATGGTCTGCTTCGTTTCACTCCTCTCCTGGAATGTATCCTTGAAGAACTTTCAGCTGAACTCTCATCTGTCTGTCTTTAGGACAGACATAAACTACCTACTACAGAGTTCTGCTCTGCTTTTCAGAGGCCCCTGATTATCTTCTAACTTCCCACCTTGTGTTGCCTCAGAATTTAGCAAATACTTTGAGGGAGAAGTCAGATATGTATGAATTTTCTCAAATCTCTAAGATGGTCTCTTCAATCCTGTGAGTTCACCAGACAGAGTAGTAACCTAGTCCCCTGTGGTGGTCTTCTGACCAAGTGAAGACTGGCCTGACCCTTCCCCGTCTTTTCCTGTCTCCAGAATCAGCCAGTCTTCCTAGAGAAAGAGTGGCTACAAATCACCAGCCAATTTCTCCGTAGTTCTCACTCTCTGCAGTCTTGATTCATCTAATTATTATTGAATCAGCAACTTCCTGATAGCTTTAAATATATGATTTTAATGTTTATAAGGCTTTTCTATTTATTCTTTGGGAAATCCCACAAGTTACTCCATCCTGCTTGGAAGAAGTCCCTCTACTTGTTCTTAAATGAATATATTTATTGGTATTGCTCACTCAGCAAGTATGACCATCGACCTTCTTTCATTCCTTACCTTCCTCTTCTACTAGCATATAACCCATGCTTCAAGGTATGCAGATCACAGTCTGTTTCATGGTTTTCTTTGCTGTATCTCAGCAGTCAGTGTGGGTTACTCTTATAAGCCTTTTCTGAACTTTATGATATATATGTATGTGCATGTGTGTAATTTCACTCTTGATTTACCTTACCTATTCTTCAAATTATGAATTAACTAATGTGAGAAAGCTTCTGACTTAAATGTCAGAATATGTTGGACACATTTGTGATACAGTTTTTACTATTTCACATCTATCCTGGCTCTAATAAGCAGTGCATCCTTGTTAATATGTAAAATAAAAAACAAAAAACAAAAATAAAACAAAAAACAAACAAAAAACTTTTGTAGTTGTATAATCTTCCATATCTGATTATCTTTCCTTCATCTGAAAGTAGAAAAGTGAGTTAATGATTATAAATTTTCTCCCTTAAAAGACTGAATTTATAATAAAAGATAGGATAAATGCAAGGGAATCTGAACTGTGTGTGTGTGTGTGTGTGTGTGTGTGTGTGTGTGTGTAATAAACGGAAGGAGGTTGTTTATTATTTATGACCTCTATGATTTTATGTCATACTCGTCATACTCGTTCTGTTCCTATTGAGCTCGTAATGCCCTATTTGCTTATCTTTGAACTACCATAGCAGTTTTTCTCTAAAATGAAATACAAGTTCAGGAAAGGGCCCTATAGACGATCTAGTATAGTTTACCACACAATTTACAGATGATGAAACTTAATCAGGAAATGTTACTTTCTCAAGGAACATAGTATATTAATAACAGTTGGGGTAAAATGCACTATTTTCTACACATTTTTCTTTTTTTTAAATTCTTTAATGTTTATTTTTTAAGAGAGAGCAGGGGAGGGGCAGGGAGAGAGGGAGACACAGAATCTGAAGCAGGCTCCAGGCTCTGAGCTGTTAGCTCAGAGCCCAACACAGAGCTCAAATTCATAAACCACTAGATCATGACCTGAGCTGGAGTCAGACGCTCAACCCACTGAGCCACCCAGGCACCCTTACACGTTTCTTTTATATTTTAGTGTTTTCAAAGTGAGTATTCTTGGTTTTATTTGAAGTGATTCCCAAAATCTGACGGGTGAAACTTAGTAGTGATGCAAAGTACAAACTTCAATCTTGCACATATACCTGTGCTGGGTGTGAAATTATCCCACTATAAAATATTGTTTCTCAGAGAGTATCCCTTGTTTTTGCTTATTCATTAGTTCTTTTTAGATATATAAATTAGTGTGTGTGTGTGTGTGTAAAATCTCTGCACGGTAGTAATTTTGCTAATTATATCAGAAAGGAAGAGAAAGCTATCCAGTAACATAATGATTTTTAGAAAAAACTAATTTGAATAAATTTAAGAATGGAATGTGGCACCATTAATGATTGAAAGGGTATAATTTGAAATTTCCAGTTACAGTTTACAACATATTAAAAAGGAAACTATGTGCTATTCTGGCATTCTAGTACTTGGGGGTTTCGTATTCCTTTTGGTTGTAAATGGTCTTCACTACTAATTAACTTTTGTTACTTTTCTGGATGTTCTGTTTCTCCCAAAAGATTGCTATCTCTTAGAGGCAAAGATAAGATTGTATTCTCCTCCAATCCCCCTGCCTTTGGGGTTAAGTTTAAGTTCATAATATGGCATTTGCTCATCTTTGCTGATTGAAGGAATTCTTAGTGATGTTAGCCTTATTTCTTTCTGCCTTAGAGGCACATGTGAAAATTAAACTTACTGACCCTCTCATGGTTGGATGGGGTCATGTGACTAATTCTGGTCAGTGAGTTGTAGGAGGACTTGTATGCTACTTCCAGGACAGATGAGACTCACTCTTTCCCAATGCCACAGAGGCTTTCAACATCCAGGTGATGGTTGTTTTGTCAGCCTAGGGCCTGAAGTGGATATGCAGTAGAGCAGAGCTTCAGACCATCCAAGATGGACATGTAATATGAACAAGAAATGAAACTTTGTTGCTCTGACACACTGAGGTTTTGGGGGATGTTTGTTATCATGGCACACAATCCATGATGACTGATACACTAATAGACTGATTACTTTTGAGGTTTCAGTTGCCAAATGGCTCTAAGAAAGAAACATACCTAAGGGGATAACCACATCTGTGGTTGATTTTCCTGGTCTGCTGATCAGCTAGAAAGGACATTTGGTCCCTTCCTCTCAAGGGAATGTGGTTCTACCAACATGTGGTAGACAGATGTGGGACCATGAACTCATGGAAAATAAGAAATCTCTTATTAGTGTCTCCAAGACTGCGTGCCTTAAGATACTTGAGTATCTTTACCATGGACTTAGAGACATATATTATTAATGATATAACTCCTGAGATCATATACAGGCATATATTTTAATGCATTTGCTAGGCATAACCCAGAGGCTATCTATAAGCTCATGTTTCTCCACTGCATTCTAAAAATACCTTTCCTAAATTCACTCGATGCTCTCACATCACCTGGAATGAGTACATTTTACAGGAAAGAAACAACCAATTTGCAGCCAGGATATCATGATCTTGAACGTCTTGATCACTTCCTCTCTTGCTATTTCTTCTCCTGTGTTTAACATTCCTGTACTTGGCAATGTCTTCACCTTTTCAGTTACTCTCAGCTTGGCACCAGTATGTCTCTAGGGCTCTGATCAAGCCCAAAGATTTCCTGGCTTTTATGTCTTTTTAGATTGAGGCCATGCAGTAGAGGCACTGTAGGAGGTTTTCCACATGGAAGTGCTGGTGATGCGTATGCGCAGGTCTAAGAGGTCTCCTCTAGAGTCATTCCTGGGAGTTCCCTGATGATCAAAAATATGTTGGTGGAATGCAGGAAACTCCATAGTGAAGATAGACAACACAGGCATCTAAAAATTGCACAGGAGAAGGGAGCATGTCATTTTTTAAGATTCCTGTTATCGGTTGTCATTTTTCTTGGTTAAAGTCATGAAAATTTGAGACCAACCAAAGAAAAAATATGCATTGACTGCTTGGCAGATATTGTGTGTGTGTGTGTGTGTGTGTGTGTGTGTGTGTGTGTGTGTGTGTGTGTGTATGATTTTTCCATATTTATCGAGAAGCAAAAAAAAATTGACAGCATTATAAGTCATTGTAGAAAAGACATACAAATTAGGAACAATCTTAATATTGTGGGCTTACATTATGTTTAAGGAAAGAAACTCACACTTCTAAAACAATTTTGATATAATAGATAAAATTCATCATTCGTTCATTCAACTATTTCTTCATTTAACCATTAAGCAAACAAATACGGAGAATAACATACGGTGTTTGAAGTTTTTGGAAAGTAGAAAATTTATAGTAATGATAATAATTCCTAATGCTAACACTTATTAGGTACTTTTATGTGAAAGATAGCTCTGTAAAAAGTATTTTATAAGAAGTAGCTCATTGAATTCTCAGTGCCTCAGTTTCCTTTTCATTCACCAGCAAGGAGAGGCCAGAAAGACCTTGTAGATTGTCCAAGGGCAACATAGCAGGTCAGTGGTAGCATTGTGAGGTGGATCCAGGCCATCTGGCCCCTAAACCTGTGTTACAAACCTCTACACTATACTATTTTTCCTTGACCTATATGGGATTATCATTGAAAAAAATGAGAAGATCCATGTAATGGGCCCATGCCTGGAAAGAATTTGGGGCTTTGAGGATATTGATGGAGGAAGTAAAAAGTCTGACTTCTTCTAAACTTTCCACTCTCATTTGAGAGTCTAACTTGTTCCACGTGAAGCTTGGAAGATAGCATCTTCCCCAAATTTTTGGATCCACAAAACTACAAAGAGGTAGCTAAGATGCTTGGTAGAAAGGAATTGGGAGTCTTACCACTTCCCTTTGAGTTCACTGTTACTAAAATAAGTCTGATGGTCTAGGGTGGTCTTGATCATAGTTAGAGGAAAAGTAAGAATATACAAGGTACTAAGAGATGAAATTTGTCAGGGCTAAGGAAGCGATGATGGCAAGATACTGGATTTTTGACATGATGAAGAACAGTACTAATCACTGGACAAAAGTTATGGTTCTAGGTTTTCTTTCTTTTTAAAATTTATTTATTTAAATTAAAGCTAGTTAACATACAGTGCAGTATTGGCTTCAGAAGTACAACTCAGTGATCCATCCCTTATGAGCCAATGTAGCAGCCTCTCCTCCAGAAGACCAGCACAGCTACCAAGTACCAAGTGCCCTGAAAACAGAAGGCTTCAAAAGGACACTGATAGTTCTTTTTTCTTTTTTTCCTTTCTTCTTCTTTTTTTCTTTTGGAATCAGGCTCCTATTTTTTTCCTTTCTTTTCTTTTTCCTTTTTGTTCTCTTCTTTTTCCTTTTCTTCTTTGTTTTTCTCTTTTTTTCCTTCCTTTTTCTTTGAAATCAGCCTTACAGTATTTTGATTTTCTGTTGTTTTTTTTCCTCTTTCCTTTTATCTTTTTTTTTTGGTATCAGGCTCCATCCTCCCTTTTTCCAGGGTTACTTCAACAAACAAACCAAAGCACGCCTAGTTAAAGGTCCAAACACTCCATCACTGCAAGCAAAGAGGAGCTGAGTAGTGCGGAAGAGCAGCCATAATGAAACAGCAGAGTGCACACAGCATACACAAGAAATACTCCCTGAAGTTCCAGGTCCTGGGCAGTGTATGACCCCTTTTTAATATACCAGGATTCTCAGGTGCAGGAAATATAACAAGCTTTTAAAACACTCAAAAGACAGAAACTTAGCCAAAATAACAAGATGGAGGAATGTCTCCCCAAAAGAAAGGTCAAGAAGAAATCACAGCCAGGGATTTGCTCAAAATGGATATAAGCTATATATCTGAACAATAATTTAGAACAACAGTCATTAGACTGCTAGCTGAGCTCAAAAAAAGCAGAGAAGACATCAGAGAAACCCTTGCTGCAGAGATCGAAGACCTAAGAACTAGTGAGGATGAAATAAAAAGTGCTATGACTGAGATGCAAAATAAACTGGGTACAGTGACAATGAGGATTGAAGAAGTAGGAGAGAGAATAGGTGAAATAGAAGATAAAATTATAGAAATAATGAAGCTGAAAAAAAGAAGGAAAGGAAATTATTAGATCACAAGGCGAGACCTAGAGAACTAAGTGATTCCACGAAATGATTCTAGGTTTTCTTGATGTTGTCTGACCTTGATGCTCTAGGGTCATGTGGAAAAAATATGGATGTCAACAGTAACATTTGAGGTCTGGCCGATTTCCTATAGGATGCTTGTGGCTGAGATCTGTGGCAGTGGTGGCACTGATGTTAAACACTAGATTTGAGCCTGTAGTGTTGGACTGCCCAATCAACTTGCATCTCTGTGGGACACTAGGGATTTAGTACTACCATCATCACCAGTACCTCTCTCCCAGTGCACTATCTAGAAGCCCATAGTTTGGGAATCAGTTCTCCAGGGCAGTGGTCTCCAAATTATGTAATTGTGCATCTCTATTCATTAAACAAAAAAGCACCCATATATATTAATATTCATTTATAAATTATAAAAGACATTATAGTTTTGGTAGATCATGAACATTAGAAATATACTTGAAATATAATTTTTAAATGATGTAAGATAGAATATATACTATAAAATGCCCCCCAATATGATGACATCATAACTACAATAGCTGTATCTCATGGTTCTATACATACTAGCATGCTGTTAAAAGTCTATATTGCCATGAGTCTAATTATATAATTCATTTTTTTCTCAAAAAAATTCCTGACAAAGAGCTTATTCTACATGTAGAGATTTCAGCTCTGCTGTTTTCTTATTGTGTTTGTATTACTGTTGTTAACTTTAACTTATTTCTTTCAAATAACTTTGAAAAATATTTTAAGCTAATTTGCTTCATTGTGAAGGTAATATAGGTAACAATAGACAACTTTACCCATAAATCCACTTGATTAAGCACAGTGAACTGCAACACCTGGCCTTAACTGGAAATCAAATGGAAGAATGAAGTCCCCACTGTTCACCTTTGAATTCAAGTAATATTTGCTCTTTTCTGAGAAATCCTGTGCATTGCATGGGGCATGAGACCTTTTCACACAAGTTTCAATGCAGGGAACTTGTATATCAAATATAGATAAAATTAATTTCCCAATTTTAAGATAGATTTAAATAGAAAATTTAATTTTTTTCTGCATCTCACTAGTTTACCTTGCACAACTCGCTTTAGAGATAACTCTCCTTAAATACTTATTTCATTTATGAAACTGAAGCATGGATATTTCAAAAAAGGCATTTCTATTGACATCACAGAGATCACTAGTTTCAGATACTTGGGTAACAATTAGAATTATAATAGATTTTAGAAGTTCAAAAGTGATTAAGATCATTTTTATTTGAAGAGATCATAAGTCAGTATCAAAATGATGGGATTCAAGTCAATCATTGAAAAATGGAAGAGGTATTGATAGAAATGGAGGTATTCTAGGTCAATGAGTAGAGTAAGTACTGTTAGAGGACCTAAGGAAAGAGAGTTTTGGGGACACAATGATGAATTTAATTTTAAATTTAATGAGTTTGCATAAGTGGTTAGATGTGCAGGTGGCAATGTTTCTCAATCAGATGGCTTTTAGGGGTAATGTTTGGGAGCAGTCTTGGGACTAAAGGAATTGATTTAGGAATCATCTTCATAAAGATATTTTCTAAAATCATGGAAGTGATTCATCAAGTGACAGTGGTTAGAAAATGAGAACTGCTTTTATGCATAATGAATTGAATACCCTGTGGAAAGTCTTTTTCATCTACTTTTTGGTTCTTTTCTCTTTCTGGAAAGTTGAGTTTGTCAGAAGAGTGACTACCAGATTTGTAAGTCTTTGGAGCAAAATAGAGGTTGTTAAAATTCCAGTGCTGGGCATGGACATCATAGGTGTTCCTTCTCATTGGAACTAGAGCTAGAACTGGATTGGAACTTGAACTTGAGAAGATGGGTTAAGTGAGGAATCATTTAAGCCATGCAGTCGTGAGAGGAATGGCTTATATATTGATATCAAAGTATGAGATCAAGAGGACATGCCTTGAAGCATTAAGGAAGTAATTTTAAAAATTAAAGTAAGTCCTACTTAATTGACAAATCAGATACTGACAGCATTCCCAACTTCAGCTAGAGTAGAGTAATAAGTGATGATGACAGTTCATTCCCTAGAAGATGCTATTTGTAGAGAGAGAAGAGAAGGAATCATTCTCAGTAAAATAACAAATATGGGATTGGATAATTAAGAGTCTTTGTGATGGTGGGGGCAATGATGACTACAGGTATTTTTGGAATGATTTGTTCTCAAATGCGATTTTCAACGTGTTGGGGAGGAATGTAGACTGAAATTTGATGATTTCTATTTTCTGTATCAAATTAAGTGTATATTATTCCACAATTACACTTTAATATCCACGCACAAGGTATCTTTATTGTTCCATTTTAATATTTAGAGTATTGAAATACATACTCTTGGGTTTTATTCATTCCATTTTTGAAAAATGTCCTTCAGGAAACTTAAAAATGTACACATGATGTAGAAATAACATGCACAGATAAATTCTTAGAGAAACAGCTTTATGATACACTAGAGTGAGTATGAACTTAGAATCAAACTTTTATTTATATTACTTTCTACACTTTGAACAAGTAACCTAACACCTTGGAAAAGAATCTTTATCATCAAAGTAGAGATCCTAATATCTGCCCTATGTCTCAAAGTTTTTAATAAGATCCAGTGAGATCTAGCATTTGCTACTATGAAAACTGAAAAATGCGCAACTAACACCAGGAAAGATATCAATTTATATACATCTTCCCCTGCATATAAGCTTTTATGCATATTTTTTCTCTTAAGAATTTTTTTTATTAAACTAAATATTGTTTCTAGCAAGAAAAGCCTTTCAAGTAAGGTTGATATTATTATTCCTTACAAGTTTCATCTTGATTCATAAACATTTTATGCCAAGAATAATGCTGTTTTAAAGACAATAAGTGCCTGGTTTTGCCTGGGGCCACTGGAAGCCCTGCAAAAGAGGCAGGAGGAATTAAAGGCCCTTAATCATATTTCCCCATTTTTAACTGTTAGTTTTTACACTCTTGAGCCATTTCTCTCCTCTTGCTGGGCCCTACTGAGGCCCATAAATCTTAATTAAAGATGCAATTTTTTTTCTTATGAAATCTGAACTGCAAGAAACCATTCTTATTTTTTATTTTTAAGACTAGCTCCATGTGTCGGCTCATAAAACAAGTAAGACTTTTGCACTCAAAGGATTTTGAAAGCTGTTATTGCTGCTGTCATGTGGCACTGGTCCCATAATTACTATTATTGTTATTTTATTTTATTTTTTTACACATGAGCTTCTGCTTTTCTTGCATAGAGCATGGTGTAAAAAAAAAAAGAACTTACAACAGGCTGGTTTCGGTTTAGAAAGCAGGGGTTATGGTTCATAAAACAGGAAAGAAACATGAATCCAAATTTCCAATGGGGACAAGAACTCTCTCTGAATGCTACTGGGTATAGAGACTTCCTGATGGGGTTCCCACTAAGGAACCATTATTTAAAGCAGATATTCTCTTGACCAGAATCTGATAGGTAAGACAAGCAGGATATCTATAATTGCATTCCTTATTCCCTTAGACTAGGGGAATGGGCTTAACACCTTTAGACCTCTAGACCTAATATACTGATGACAGACCCTAAAGCAGCTTAATCACAGATAACAGAGGTAGCCTGAAAGACCTAAACCTGCTTTAGATGATGATATTTCTTAAGAATAAAAATGATTCTGATAATATCACAAAAACACCTAATGAGGCATGAGGCAGTGCCAAGCACTATGCCCAGAGATCAGACTAATTTTCTATCAACTTGTCTGTCTTCTGCCATTCCTTCAGAACATCAATTGTCTCCCCTTGTCCACAAGATCATATTAAAGCTTTCAAGACCACTTGTAATGTGGTCTCAACCTATCTTTTGAACCACATCTCCAACTGTCATATCCCACTAACACTACTTCTATTTATACAGAAAAAGGAAAGACAGTACTTTTTCAAGCCTTATTCTTCTGTACCTCTGTGGCTGTGCATGTGTTGAGAGGTATGGTGGGGAAGGAGAAATTGCACAATGGACTTAAGGTAGGTTTTGAAATTAGGAGGTTTTAAACTTGAGAGCCAAGTAAACTATAATAAACTATAGGCAAATTGCTTAGTCTCTCTGAGACTCTTTTTCCTCATCTGTAAGATGGGGATCATAATTACTTTCTGGTGGTGGTGTGCAGTTTATAGGAGAGGTCTGCTATGCACCTAGCACAGTATCTGCAGCAAAAGAGGTGTTTCATCAAATAGATTCTTTCTGTACTTCCTTATGGTTGGAGTTCAATGACCCTATGCGTTTCTACTCATCTCTTAAGACTGCAAAATTATACCCCATTTACAAAGCCTTTTATAAGATCCCCCAGGCACAGGTGGGTGAATTAGGATGAATAATTTGGCAATGAATGCAAGATTGTTGGGAGGAAGGAGGAACCTAGAATAAGCAGGCCAGCCAAATCTTTTACTTCTTGTAGCCAAAGTACATTTTTTTTCCACAGAAGGGGCTTCCTGGCCCCTTGCCTGGTTCTGTCTCCTCAGGCAACTCAAATTTCTTTGAAGGTTTGCTCACCTTCATCTCTTTCTCCCACACTCCTCACCCTATTCCCTCTACCCAATCTATCCATCTCAACTAGGGCTCCTTCCCTTGCTTTCATTGGCTGGTTGACAAGTCTTTCAATCCCTGGTTCACACCTTGACAAATGACAGATGTCATTAACCCTTTTACCACCTTAGATTTCCCATGCCATTTTTGTTTCTTTCTTGGATTTTGTGTGATTTTGTTCTTTGACATCATTGGGCCAAAGACTGCAAGGCCCTTTTGCATCATAGACTCATAAGACTGTAAAGAACAATCTACTACATCTTAACATCTTTGTTCTGTACATGAAGAATAGGAATCTCAGAAAGGCTTTATTGAGTCAATGCCTAGATGTTGATTAAGCCTCTGATCCATGTCTCTCTCATCCTGGCCAGTGTTCATCTGCTATACCACACTGACTCCTCTGATCATATGGCACCTTGAAATCTCAGAAATGCCCAGCTGGGAATTAGAATGACAAAGTAATGTGCTATAGCTGTGTGGGGTCCAGCCCAAAGCCAAAGGATTCCTTGCATATAATGATAAGCCACAGGGTCTTTTAATCAAACCAATAAAGTGATGCATGCCAAGGGCACCCATGACTAGGTGGATAGAAGGAGGTCAATATTTTGAGATAGGTTGCCTTTGGAGAGATCTGCAGATGTAGCAAATTGTCTCATGGAGTTGGGGCAGGACAGAATTCAGAGAAATGTTGGAACTTCCTAGCAGACTGCCTCAACTTACTGAATTTTCTACCCAACATGGTTTCCCAACTTTATATCTTTTGAGTTACAGATAAATAATGATTGCTTTTTTGGAGATTAATCTTTAAAGGGACTGTGACAGTGTGACTGGGGCTTCCTGGAAGTAATAAAAGGAGGGGAAAATAATATTTATTAAGCACTTATACAAGGTCTGGTAATTTTACATACCTTAGTGAAGTTGCAAGAAATTTTCCTATTGTATAGAAGAGGAAATTGAGATTTAGGAGTGATGGTTTATTTGACCAGGTTACTCATGAAGTCAAAGCCAGACTCAAATTTTAACTCATTTGATTTAGAGAAGATGAGAAGTGTAAAGACCTCTACTGAAACTCTGTAGAACTGATTTCTAGACTCCAAGTTTCTATTTATGTTGATTTCACCAAGCCTTGTGACTCCTGCCTGTTGTTCTTTTCTTTCATTTTAAAACCAGGTGTTAATTCTGCTTTACTCTCTTATAGGGATATTGGAAAGTCCAGGCAAAACAATGGATTTGACAGTCTTTGAAAATTTTAAAGTGTTATGCAAATACAAGTCATTAGTATCATTGCATTACAAAGTAAATGTTGAGTAAAAGAAGAAAACCTAAGGAGTGTACAAATTTCTACATTGTTTTCCAAATTATTTTGGAAGCAAACCAAAATCCGGAAGTTCTCTTGCAATATATTCTATTCTAGATTCCTCTAATCTGTGTAGATTAAGTACACATCCCAATACCATTAACTGTTTCAACTATGAATTAGAATGACATTGCTAAATCCAATGCTCTATTACTTATCTTGGTATTCAAAATAATCTGACCTCTTAATATTCTATACTTAATGATTTGTGTGAGGTGAATGAAATTCTAATATTTTCCTGACAATTGTTTTAAGTGTATATTACATTAATAGTGACTGACATTTTCATACCATGTGCAAATATTTTCTTTCTGACATTGAAAAATAAAACTAAGAGTATCAGTAGTGTCAATTTGGCAATTGATCGTTTGTATGGACAAGGCAAAGTGTTGGTGGGTAAAATCCCGTAATATTGTAGATAAAGCTAATTTTCTACTTATCGATATGGAATAAACAATACACTCTTAACAACGAATAAACTTGGAAGAAAAACTTTCCATTCTGGCTTTTGTTATTCCTTGGATAATGCTTTCTTCTTCAGCATATGGAGGCTAAGTGATATTCTTAAACATTGGTACATACATAAATAAGTATGCATTATTTTTCTTGAGAATAAAAATATAAAGGACAATTAAAAAATAAAAGTAATATTTGTGAGTAACTTGCAGAAAGTCCTATTATCGTACAACCAGTTTATATCTATTTTTTGTTACTGTGTAATTGTGCAATGGAGTACTTAACACGTTATCTTAACTTCACCCATGCTAGGGCTTAGGTGCAGTCAAGATACTGAGAACAAAGTGACATTTCTCTCGTATGTGCTCATTTGCATCAACAAGTGGACAGTGGGATTGAGGAAACTCTTGAGAAAAAGTCTCTGGAAATGGAAGTTCTGAATACACCTGAAGCTAAAAGTTGATCTGACCCAGCTCCTCTGCAAAAAGGTGACTGGTTGTGTGTGTAAGCTGAGAGTTGTGTCAGTAAAGGTGTTTACTCTTTTGGGTTCATGACTCTTTTGTACCTACTCCTTCCCAGCTGGCAACTCCAGAAGTAGGAAGGGTCATCTTCTGTCAGAGGAGGTGCCACGTGGGTTTCTGGCTCAAAGATGCAGCAAGTCTGTTCTAGGTCCAGAAGCACCAGGTTGGGTACATTCTCATTTCTTCTGGCAGTGTCTGACATAGAAGCCTAATCAAGATAAGAGTGGCTATTCTAGGGAGCTATTGGGGACTAGAAGCTGTAGATGATCCTGATTTGGCTGACTGATTCTTGATATACAAGCCTCTCCACTGATTGTAAGAACTACTCGAAGGAGGGGAAATCTGAAGAAACTTGGGCTTCTAGCCACCATGATTTAGTTATAATTGTCAGTTGTGCCACATTGTGTTTGCTGGTTAAAAAAGCTACTCAGATTACCAGTAAATAATTAAAAATTCACGAACAAGCAGATATAGAAGTAATGAACATTTATTTCTACAAATCACTTATACGTTGGGAAAATTTAAAAACCACGTTCTGCAATTTTTTTTTAATGCAGCCAAATTATACAATTGATTTGAATGTTACTTTTAATGCCAGGTGCCATTGATTAACCTGGGGGAGCTAAAGGAAAAAGGGAAATGGAGATACAGATATTGATATAATATGAGTGAAGGAGAGGGTAGGGGGAGTGAAGTTAGGGGTGAGTATGGCTATGGTACCAAGGTGACACATGGCAATATTAATGTTGGGGTGTGGTTGCTTTTTAGTCACTCTCAGTATCAGGTACAACTTGGTAAACTTACCCAGATCTGGAGATATAAAAGAGAGACAGATAAAGAAACCATATTGGAAATGATGTTTTGTTGGCATGGTTGAAGCTAGAAAGTCTGTTCAGTTACACTCCATAGTTTATAGCTGTCCTCAGTCCCGGTGAGCCAATGCTATACCAAAAGTTCAGTCGGTTTCTCCCAGTGGAAAGGAGAAAGTTTATGCTTTGCTGGACTCCATGGATACCTTGGATAACTGCCTGCCACGTTTTATTCATCTGTCCTTCTGGGAATTATAGACCGAAAGAAAGAACTTGGATTTCAAAGTATTTGGGCCATGGTGAGAGGGAAACTACCAAATCAATCAAAGCTCAAATGAAAATATTCAAAATAGAGGTAGCGATGGTGGAAGAATTTTAAAGCACCACTGAGGAAAGGTAGGACCCTGTGTTGACACTGATCACTAGATGCTTCCCAACAAAGGTGTAATGGGGTCCTTAAAGGGCTCCTGAAATCTGAATCCCATCTTTGGTATGTATGGACATACTTGCACTGTTCTATGAGGAAGGAAAACGTCTTTCATCATATTTTCAAAGGGATCTGTATTAGTCAACTTTTCTAGCTGCTGTAGCAAACAATTCTAAAAATGTTTGTGGCTTCAATTTTTGTTTTTCAATTATGGCCTGCTCAGTTTGTTGGGAAAGTTGGGAAAGTGTGTTTTGTTCTACATGAATAATTAATGACTTTTTTTTAAACTGGGGTTATGAGTATTTGGGGGGAAGATCATAGAGGTAAAGTACCATTTTCATTGCATCATGTCAAGGATATAATTCATCAACATGACTTACCATTGTTGGTGATCACTTTAATCACTTGGCTGAAGTAATTCATGTTGAGATTCTCCGCTGTAAAGTCACGATTCCCTTGCCAATCCCCCTCCTATGCTTACTGTGCTCTTTGAAAGAAAGTTACTACATGCAGCTAAATACTTCTTTTGAGGATGCAGTATCTATGTAAATTATTTGTAATTCTTCTGCAAGGGAGATATATCTCTTTATCCCCATTTATTAATTTATTAATACTCCTTTGATTGTGCTCTTTTTTTTTTAGCACCTCCCTACTGGTACTATGAAATGCTCCAGGTTCATATTGTATATTTCCTTCCCCAGTCCTAGAAACGGCCACTTCTCCAAGAGACTCCGGGCCTTCTACTGGACAATGATAATAGAAAATAACATCTGGGTGCTGGGGATGCTGCTGCTACAGGATCATCTGACAGAACAAAGAAATATATGTATATATACATAAACATATGACTTTATTTTATGTCACCATATACATCTGTATTAAACTAAACATAAATTCTTACTGGTGCCTTCAACACTAATCCGTTACCACCTGAATCAGTCTAGTCTCTTGTTTATTTGTAATCTCCCACTTCAACATGAGAAACCTGGCTCCCTCAACTGCCATTCATTTTCTTAATTGTGCCGTTATGTATAGTGGTATCAGAATTGTTAATGTGTGTGTATGTGTGTGTGTGTGTGTGTGTATTCCCAAGGAAGTCAGCTTTATTAGCAAAAGTTCATTACTTATGTCAGTTTTCTTTTACCTTGTTCTTGCAGGTTCTATTCATTTGTAATTATTAGTTCAGTGCTTTTTGCCCCTATTCCCTTCTGTTGTTTCAGATATTTGTAATAGTTTAGTTTGCCACATTCCACATTCTATCCATCCAGTAATGTATGGAATAGTTTCAATGGCACAGGATGTCCTTGGAGCTTCACTTATTCAAAACTTTATCCTTCAATTACCACTGATCTTTCTACCATTCCACCAATTCTGTATTTCCAAACTGTGGTGCAATTGGAACCATAGAGTAAGCAGTGCCCGACCACCCCCATTGATTTCTTTCACCTAGAAACATGCATCCAAGACTAACACATGTCTCTTATGGTTCCATAGATCACATCTTTTTTTTTTTTTCCTAATCACCAAGTAACAGTCCATTCGATGAATGCATCATAGTTTACTCATCCATTCACCTGTTGGAGAATTTTCCAGAAGCCTCTAGTCTTTGGTGATTATGAATACAGCTGCTATAAACTTTCATGTGCAAGTTCTAGTGTGAACATACATTTTCAGTTAGGTAAATACCTAGGAGTTCAATTATTGAATTGTATGGTAAAATTAGATTTGGCTTTGTTAGAAGCTGCCAAAATGATTTCCAAAGTAGCTGTAATCACCAGCAATGAGTGAGAGTTTCTGTTGTTTTACATGTGTTGTTTACAATTGGTATTCTCAGTTTGTTTTTATTGTATATTTTTTATGCTTACAAAGGCTTTCTTCATAACTGCCCAAACACAGAAGCAACTGAGATGTCCTTCAGTAGACAAAAAGATACATAAAATAGGGTATATCCAGACAATGGAATGCCATTCAGTGACAAAAAGAAGTTACTGAGCCATGAGAAGACATGTAAGGATCCTCAAATGCATGTTACCAACTGAAATAAGCCATCCAAAAAGGTCATGCAACATATGACATCTCCATATAGGACATTATGGAGAAGACAAAACTATGGACATGGCAAAAAGATCGGTGTGTTCCCAGGAGTCCAGGTGGAGAGATGGAAGAACCCGTGTTTCTTATCCTGGGATTCCTCTGCTGGCCCTCATGAGATCCATGAGAGCTGGCTTCTTCTAAGAAAAGTAGTTTTAGCAGCAGCACTTCCAATCTGATTTCACCATTTTTGAGCCATCCCTGAATCTCTGCAAGTTTTTTGGATTTTAACCAAAAGTCCAAAAAATTTCCTAATTTCTAGCTATTAGAAAATAGCTAGGCAGAGGTATTTCCTTTTTGTCTTAATTCACGATTATCTAATGACAAATGATTTTGAGGATATTTTCATGTATTTATTTGCCATCTTTGGTGAGGTATCTGTCCAGATCTTTTGTCCTGTTTTTTTTTTTTTTTTTTTTAGTTTGGCTCCTTATTTTCTTATTATTGATTTTAAGGGTTCTTTGTCTATTTCAAATATAAGTCCTTTATCAGATATGTATCTTGCAAGAGTTTCTCCCAGCCTGTGGCTTGTTCATTTCATACTCTTGACAGTGACTTTCGTAGAACTGGAGTTCTTAATTTTAATCAAGCTCAATTTATTGTTCTTCCTTTCATGAGTTGTGACCCAGTTTCTTTTCTTTAGTGTTCTGCTCATTTCCATGGTCTTTTTAAAGTTCTCTGCTCGATGCTTTGCATATAGTCAGATAATGATAAGAGATAAAGAGTAAGGATGATTCTGTAGGACACTTTAGGTCCTGGCTTGGAACTGGCTTACATCACTTCTTTGCACATTCTGTTGAATAGAACTTGTCACATAGCTTCATTTAGATTTTAAAAAGTTGAGAAATGTAGTATTCCTGATGTCCAAAAGAAAAGCAAAATGTTTTGGTGATCATTCAGTTTATGATTCACAAATGGTTAGGAAACATTGCCTTGGACATTCATTAGTGGAAAGTTATGTTTTGCAGGGTACCATGTTTTAGGTTGCCAGACTTGCTTGGTCATAGGGAAATAGTTAGAATGGAATCAGGGTGGTAGTATATTTCTCTAAAGTAGTCTTGAAAGATTCTGATGTCTCAAGGTGTCTGCAGAGATCTGTGGGGATTACCTCACTATGCTCCCTTAGTCTATCTAGGGTACTATAACAAAAATATCATAGATTATGTGGCTTAAACAACAAATGTTTCTCACAGTCCTGGAGGCTGCGAAGTGCAAGATTAGGGCGCTGGCAGATTCGGGGTCTGATGAGAACCTGCTTCCTGTTCATGGATGGCCATCTTCCCACTGTGTCCTCACATGGAGGAAGAGGCAAGGAAGCTCTCTGGCCTCTCTTATAAGGGCACTGATCTCATTCAAGAGGACTGTACTTTCATGATCTAATCATTTTCAAAGGCCCACCTCTTTATATCATCACATTGGGGGTGAGGTTTCAACATATGAATTTGTGGGAAGATCACATTCAATCTGTAACTTTTCATCACTAAACTTCCAAAGGAGGAAAAAGAACTGCAATGGGGAAAAATTCTCTGAAGGGGCCCCAGATATCTTCCAATCCCTAGAAGTGATTAACTACCCTGAGGAACATGGAGAGTATATCTTTCACAGTTTCCTTTCTCACTTTTGGAGGGGAGATCATGCATCTAGAATCATCTCAGACTTGAAAGTGAGAATTGAACCATGCTTATGACTGCATTTCTTGAAGGAAGTGAGGTGTAACTTGGTTACCTGGCATTTGGTATTTGTCTCTGTTTGTACCATGAAAATTTATGAAAATATTGACTAAGACTTGGTCTACTGCTATAAAGGAAGGGTGTCATGATCTTTGCCGGCTTTGAGGTTTGCATCAGTTCTCAGGAATGTTTGCTTTGAATGTTGGTAGCATATTCCACCCATTTTCTATACAATGACTGTAATAAATATTAATTAGGTTTTATAAAGAATTAAAGAGTAGATATTTAGGCAACTGAACTAATTTCAAATTCATACTGAAAACAGTAAAATGACATTAGTTTAAAAGTGGGTATATCTCTTCTATTTTATTTTTATGGATAAGGGTGAAGATTTTGATATAGCAACTTTTTGAACACCTGCTAATCTCAGAATATTTGTAAACCGTTGAATTTAAAATCTGCTTGATTACATGTCTTATAAAAATTATGATCACAGACCCCAAATACATGTACATTTACTAAGAAATTCTGTACATGTGCAGCTACAGTCATATATTATGGACATGAAATACCCACTTTTACCCTAAAGGTAAAAATCAAAGAAGAGATTGCATTAATGCAGAATTTGAGATTCTAATAGTTTCTTTCTATATTCAAATGGATGGTCTTGCCCACATTCTGGGTAATGCTTGAAGGGTTTAACATAAATAGGACACTTCATATAGTATGCTTCAAATTAGAGTTAGTCGGCACTGTTTAAAACTTTATTTTACAAGAAATTCATCTACATTTTTAGGATGCTGGGTGCTACACAGTCATGCTATTGAAATGGCAAGTTGCCAAATAGGTTGCTTTCAGATTCTGGAAGAAAAAAATCTAGCTTTCTTGAAAGGCTTTGTCTTTGACTCAGCTGTTGTCAATTCATCACATGGCTAAGTCTCTGTGATACAGAGAGAGATTAAAACCAACAATTTCCATGCTACCAAGGATGATTTAGAGAATCATGAAAACAGATTTCCCCCTAATCACCTGAAACAGTGAAAGAATCTGAAACAAAAAGATGCAATTGGCTGGATAGAATCCAGAAAAAAACAAAAACAGAAACACAAGTAGACTAATGAAAATTATAGGGATAAAAGTAATAAGAACTCACATTTATTGAATACTTACTATGTTCCAGGAATTGTCCTTGCTAAGTACTTCATATGCATTATCTATTTTCATCATTATAAAAACCTAGGGAATACACGTTAATTATTATCTTTTATACAATGAGTACACTGGCGCCTGAGATGAAAGATTAATGGGAAAGCATTTTGTTTCTAAAAAATAAAAGGTGTTTAAGTGACTGATAATTTACTTGTACCTCTGTCAGACAGGTTTCCTTCAGGATGTAAAAAGTTGGAATTGTTTACTTTTTTGGACCCTTTCCAGCACTATATTTCTAGAATATATTTGAACTTGTGCTTAGCATTATTCTAGATATTTACCAAGTATATAATCTTGAGCAAGTCACTTATCTTCAGTGACTGTCAGTTTAACCATCTGTAAATTGGGGTGATCCTAACTGATTGGTCTTTCTGAAGTTCTCATAAAAATCCAAAGTGAGTATGTATTGAAAACTTTATGATGTTCTATCTGCTTAAGGCATCCTTATCATGATTATGAAAATGTGATATAATGTCTGCATTGCAGGAGTTTTTAGTTACTGAAGAAATCTTATAAAAGCATGTTCATAACCACAAACAGATGACTTTTTTTTTAAATTTGATCATAGAGTTTCAGAAGCATACATTGATGAGAGGAAGTAATCCTAATTCTTTCACAGTGGTGATAGAGACTTTAATAATTCTTTGCATTCACAGGACACTTTAAACTTTCAAAATACTTTTACATTAATGATCTCACCTGGTCCTCCTAAGACTTTCAGATGAGGATGCTGAAGCCTAGCATGTATTGTCTAGCCCTGCATTAGGCAGTTACCATGTGGTGGGGTCAAAAGTAGACCAAAGTCCTTTTGATTCTCCATTCTGGGGCTAGTTTTTCCTCCAACTGTATTTACCCTTCAGACACTGGATTCTACTATTAGTAATGCTTTTGGGGACTTTGGTCACCAGCTTGGTTGCATCATTTGATTCCCTTAGTTAATACATGGCTTATTTTCATCAGAAGAGTCACCTATGCCTCTTTCCTTCCATAAGCATTTAAGAAGTTAGTGGTATTTCATATGCTAGACACTACAGATTGATAATTAAATAGATACTCTCAAAGAGTCTTATCAAGGAGGTAAATAAGAAGCAGTTACCATAAGCTGTGAAGATGATATAATAGTAGAAAATGAGCAAAATTTTAAGGAGGTTCAGGATAGGGCCCAATAGAAAGAGGGGGCCAGGAAAAGTTTCCTGGAGAAGGCATATCCTGGGATAAGTACTAGCCAGTCCAGCCTAGATATGCAGAGGGGAGTATGTGAGCAACGCCCTCAAACCTTGCTCCCTAGCTGCTCTTGATTTGACTGAGAGTAAAAGAGTGCAGTGCTCTTAAGATAGGAATTTTCTTGATCCTAAAATTAGGGATTTTTTTTTGTAGAGTTTGAGCCTGAAAAATCGAGGCTTAGTTTCTGTGAATTCTCAGTGACCGACGCTCTGAGCTCTCTAGACCATCCTTCTTCAGGTAGACCTGGGGTGCTGATTGAGCCACTGACCCTCTTTACATCTCATGGTTTGCCAGTGATTAAGGACATTTTTGTTTGAGTGCCTAAGTACTGGGGCAAACTGCCCAGCTGAAATGAATCGATGGACTAAAAATTGTCTTCCCAGCAGGCACTGCCACGCGGGCTCCAGCCAACGCTCTAGGTAACTGAGAAAAGATCCATTGAGCTCAGCTGGAGGCTCCATTTCAGCTGACTCAGCATCCTGGAAGTACTTCTCAGTCATTTAGATGTCTACTCTTCTTCTCTGACCTCTGCTCTGGATCTCTACTCTTCATGAGGTCTGTGCCAAGGTGGGAGATGCTGAGGTTTCAAATGACGGCACCTTATCGACATCTCTGTGTGCTTCTGACATGCCCATAAAGAAGACCCAGCTCAATAGTCCATTTTTATTCTCTATTAGTTTAATTCATATTTGGGCTAGGCCCAAGTAATAAAGGTTTTCATTCAAGAGAAACATTTTAAACATGATTAATGAGATTAATCTTGCAGAGATCATGGAAAATAAAATATTTGCATTTGAATCTGGAGAGTTTAAGAAACTTGTAAAAGGTCATACAACTGGCTTGTGAAGGAAGTAGCCCTAGAACTCATGACTTTTGGCTAATTCCAATGTTCTAAAAAATCACTATTTTCCTTATTTTTAGAGAACATTAAAAAAATAGTATTCCATTCTGTTGTAAGTACAATGAAGTAAGTAGGGCACATGCCATTACTATAGCTGTATAGACAAGGGAAATTGGGCAGATTGGTCAAAAGTCAGCCACTCAAAGATAAGCAATAGCCCCAGAAATGGAATTATTCCTCTTTTAGGACTTTTCCTAGTGTGTAACATTGTACAATGTCCTAGTTTCATAAATCCCAAAGTAGGAGATGGGGTGGGGAGATTCTAAGTTGGGGCCATTACTGTCTCTAGTAAGTCATGGGTTTTTAGCAATTGTCTTTTCTTTTATTACCCTAGGTTCTAGGATATTCCTCATGCTTAAAATGTGCGGATTGCACTGTAGCAGCACTGCAAATCAGTGGTAGCCAAGGGTACCAATGAGCAATCACATCAGGTTGTCTCTTCCTCAGAGGGGTTAACTAAAATTCATCTGTAGATGACTGCTGCCATGTTGGCATGCTGGCCCACAACAGAGGCACCTTCTGATTGTTTAAAAGAAGTTAAAAAAAAGAATTTAATGTAAAATCTCTTCCTTTTTAATTATTGGTGGAAGGATCAAAACAAAAAACAAGAAACAATGTTGTACTAAAGAACAACAGCCATGGCCTAGAAATAGCTTATAAGCTATCAGTTTGCAATGTTTGGATGACAAAATCTTTGGAGAACTGGTGAGTGTCGACATTCCATGATTCCGTAAACCTTCTTATAACTCGATTATATAAATGTATGATTAGTTTCCATAGACTTCCTCATAATCAAAATACATATCTTAAATGCCTTGTAAATAGCTTCAAAGAAGCTCAAGTAATAGTCTTTAAAGTAATGTAAAAATAATAGAAAACTTAAATTCCACCTTTTTTTTTGTCTCTGCTGTTGGCCCCAATGAATAGATAGTTTCCCTTAAAGATGATATTGCTCCTGCATTACTCTTAAATTGCTTGTGGCTATGTTCTATCTTCAATGGGATGATAGCTTTTCTTCAGTCAAGAAATTATGTTTTTCTTTTCTCCTTGGCCACCATGATATATGATTACAGTTTGATACTTCAATCCTTTCCTTCCTTTGGTTTCTATGATCCTGAACTATAGGGGAGTTTTTTCTAGGTGACTGATTTTCTGTCTCTCCTGATGAGGTCACTATTTCTCATGCTGCTATAGGTATTCTGAGTTCTCTTCTTGACCTTCTCTTTTGCTGCCTCAAATATCACTTATATGGACATTATACCCATAACTTCCTCCTTTATTCCACTCCTATAAATACCTATATGTCCTTTGGTAAAGCCATCATTTTACTTGGCTAAATTAGCACCACATCCTTACTTCAGCTAGCTATATCACCATGCAAAGGAGTGAGAAGAGAGTGAGTGAAAGAGAGATTGTTCAGACAAAATGCATAGGATTTGGAGCCTGAAGTAGTCTAGGTGACTTGCAACTGTGGGGAAATAAGTTCTACTTATGTAAATGGGTTAGAAAAAAGCCTAGGGCAGAAAGTCACCACCACGGGGGCAAAAATGCCCAAGGTTAGCTAATGAGGTATTATTGTAATAGAATCACAAGTAACTTGTTACATCACCTGCAGGGAATGACTTTCCATCTGACGCAAATATACTGTTGTGCTTTGATCACTAACTCCACTTACCCCTGAGACCTTTTGCTTCTTACACACACAAGTTAATGATTATTACCTGATTGTTTTCTTCACGTTCATCACGTGTGTAAGATCTTGAGCACTCAATAAATACGAAGACGAAAGCCCTGTTTTGGGCTCTTGTCTTCTCCCGGATATTAGCGTCTCTAGTACTCATTTCCGTGTCTGCTCTTTTGCTGGAGGAGAGAGAACTCCAGACTCATAGTCTGCAACAGGAACAAGGTAATACCAGCAATAGAAATGAGTAATACATCAGGTTGTAGGTATATGAGGGCTAGTGGATTTGAATCTAAGTCATTTGTGTTTAGGATAAAACTAAAGATACTTTTCAACTTTGACTAAATTGTAAGTTGAGGCTAGGCCTGGGAAGGTTTCCACTGGAGCTACAATGGGCTGTTTTTAATGATCCCTCTAATGCTCCCTGGCGTTGTATTTTTAGCATCCTCTTCTTGAATCAGGAGTAAATTTATCATGCTTTACTCTAACATTTTTAATAAGAGGAATTTCTTCATCTCCTAATCTCGATTCAGTCTGTCTACCATATCTGTGGATTTTATCCATTTGTTCCCAGCTCCTCAACTTTTTCTCCAAATAAAAGGCTATGGGTATGTGCAAAGTGTTAAGCCGGGTAAATAAGAAGCTGCTTTGTTGAATTTCAGATGGGAGTCATCAAGGTCCCCCATCCCAAGTCCCAACGGCTCTGAAGAGGCACCATACTATAGAGTAGATTACCATTCTGACTGGAGAAGAAGGCAAAAGTTCCCCAAACTTTTTGTTTTTTGTATTCTGTGTCTCAGCAATCCACCTCCTAACAGTGTTCCTTGGCCAAAAGAAATAGCTAAACCTTCTGTTTATTAAGTAGTTAGGTCTAAGCAACTTAATACAATTTATGTCCTAATAATTTAATAGCCATTTGAGAAATATACACACGCACACATATATATAATATTTTAATTTCATTGTTAAATAACTAGAATCACTTGCTGATGTCATATGTATGATTACTGGGCCCTGCAAAATTATCAAACCTTGGAATCAGATTAGATGCTGTCACCTTTATTTCCCATTTCACATTGACAGTGTGGTACTTGCTATTAGTCACAGGAACAGATGAAAATTCAGCTTCGTTAAGATATAGTGCCATCAAAAAAAAGTGTAATACATGAAAGTGTGAACTACCTTGAGCCCAGTAGTTTGTGTGGTTTCTGACCGATGTCCTCTATTGCTGTTTCCCTTAAGAATTGGAAACGTCTGACAGCAACACTGTGAGGTCACTATGGCACTTTGAATCCCCTCAACTACGGTCAGAGAATCATGTGAGCAGGGCGAAGGGTCAATGAAGAGTCATGGTCCTAGTTCAATTAACCAGTTTTGTGACCTCGGGCAAGTCGCTTAAGCACTCTCCACCACAGTTCCCTTGTTGTAATAAGTGGAAGATGTCTGGATTTGTTGATCTCTCTCATGGTTCCTTCTAACTTTCAATACCTATAACTGAATGCATTCTTATTTTACAAGTGCCGCTAAGGAAGCTTGGAAAGAATTTGCTACCTTAAATAGCAAGTAGTCACTTTTTCCTGCATCCTTGTTTTGAAAATCAGGACAAAACAGGTCTTAAATTCAGCCCTCTCTCCCCTGCCAACATATTCCCAACCTCTGTCAGTTTTGCAAGCTCAGAATTCTTTTAGAGGAACTATCTAAGGAATTCCATGCATGCTTAGTATCAGACCGGAGACAGAAGAGGGAGAAATGAGTTTATATGTTTTGATGCTTTGAAACAGGTAAAATATCTCCATGCACACATTCTTGCTTAATATATCAGGAAAATCTCCAAGACTCTCTTTCCTCTTTTGGGGCTACTAGTTGGATTAGAATGAAAAGATAAGGTGTTTCTAGTCACTATCTTTAAAACCATGGAGAACTTAGAGAAAATGAAGAGTGATTTGTTGGCTAATTTTGAACAGAAAGGGTGAATGAGTATTATGTGGATTTTGGAGTAGGTCAAGTGAAAAGAAGCAATAAAAATTTCTTGCTACCCAATTGGTAAATTCAAAATGCGCTTTGTCACTTAAGGTTTTCATTGAACAGAATTTAATTTTTATATATCCTCACATTTTTTGGCCTTACATTTCCATTTTTGAGGTTTTCCTTAAAATTTTTATAATGCTTATTTATTTTTGAGAGAAAGAGTGCGAGCGAGGGAGGGACAGAGAGAGAGAGACACAGAATCTGAAGCAAGCTCCAGACTCCGAGCTGTAGGCATCTAGCCTCATGCAGGGCCCAAACCTATGAACTGTGAGATCATGACCTGAGCCGAAGTTGGACACTTAACTGACTGATCCACCCAAGGGCCCCTGAGGTTTTCTTTTGAAAGGGTTTTCCTAAATTATAAAATTACTCATATTTCGTATTATAACCTTATAGTTTTAACCTTTCTCGAGTACGATTTTAATCCACCTACAGCTAATTTTGAGTGTAGCCTTAAATACCTAGTTATTTCTACATATACAGTGAGCAAGTTTTCCCACCATCACCTGTTAAACAATCTCCCTTTACCCCATTGTTTACGGTGTGCTCCCTAAGGTATATTACACAACTCTATAAATGTAGGCATTTGTCTCTTGGCTTTCTATTTATCTGTTCTTGACTCCAAATGCACTATTATTATTATTATTATTATTATTATTTGTAGTGTGTCTTAATATATGATAGAGCAAATTACTATTCTTCAGTTTTCTTTTGAAAGATAGATTCAGTCATTTCTGAACTTAAGGGGCAGCATAGAATATTTGAGATATAAGAACTAGTAAAAGCAATAGATTACATGCATACAAAATGTCCTACATGGATCTTAAAAATACAGTAAGAAAAAAAGAGCAGAGCGAGATGTGTAATTTAATAACTTTTATAGAAAATTTAAAATACATGTACTTATATAAAATATGCCTAATATTAAGAACATATAAAAACTAAAAACAAGTTTATTAAACACATTAGACTAGTTACCCTTGTTGGGGAGAGTACTGGTTGCAGATATTGAGAATAGTATAAAATATGTATTTATAATGGAACAAGCCACATAATAATAATTTCTGAAGAAAAATGCCATCAATTATCTAACTCTTCAGATTAGAATCAGGGACAAAGCTGGTCCTTCCTCTAGCATGTTTTTCTGGTAGGCAGTGAAAACAAAAACTGAGGTCGAATGTGAGTTCAACTCTGAAAGTCAATTTCCATAAACCGGCACGTGGGAGGAAAAGTTAGAAATCCTCACCAGAAGGTGGAACCATTTGATCTTGCTCTTTATGAGTTATTGATTTTATTTGAAACTAGTTGGTAGGGAAATCTGTCCCAGAAAGCTCCCGTCCTTGACTCTGGTAGGCCCTAAGTGTAAACATGCACAGATCCTTGCCTGAGTCACTCAGCACTCCACCCTGCCTCAAAGAAAAGAGCACTTTGTCCAGGAGCGCGGTGCCCTGACCAAGAGCTAAAAGCGTCCTCTTTTCTAATTGTCAATTATGTCTACGCTCCAAGATAAACATTTCTCTTTTAACATCAGACCAGCCTGGAAGGTTCATTTAGGACAGAGCTATTTGAAGGACTGGAGGTGGGGGCGGTGGAGTGGAGGAGGGCAGAGAAAGCAAGGAGACAAAGTTTGAAAACAAGACCTATAGTCTGCTTTTTCTGATATATTCGTGCTTATTCTGAATTAGAGAATGGCCATGCATTAGCATGAGGCTTTAGAGAGGAAGGTGCAGGGCACAAGGAAGTTAAGTCTTCACTTTCAACAACAGCTGTGGGGAATATTTTTCTCTAACAAAGTCCCTTTTTATTTGTTGGGGACTGGAAGCATTTCATATCTCTATATTGTATACATACATGTATATACATAAGCAAATTATATATGTATATGTATGCATATATACGTATACACATTATATACATATGTATATATAGATACACCTATGTATACTTTAAAAATATGGTAGTGTTCTATTTTTGCTAGGAGTGGAAAACTTGGCTCCAAAACTTTCCAAAGACTTATTTTTTCTAGTTCATTTATATAATGGATAGGATTGCAATTGACTTGACTGCAGATGATAGCAAGGCCAGAGATCATTTAATTCAGTACCTACCCAACCCTGTTGTGTTTCATGATCCAGAAGAAGAGGAAAAGAGGATCTAATAAGAAAGGATGAGAATATTTATTCCCGTGTAACAGATAAGTAAGGATAATAGTGAAGGATTTTCCCTGAAGCTAATCCTCCCTTGGGTATCTGCTTTGGAGAATAAAATAACGTCACTTAAATTCCTTTTGCCCATGCTCCCTTCCTTCCATTTTCTCTCCTGAGTGACCCTTTTCTCTCCTTTCTCTCCACCTTACATCTCCCTATGCCCGGCATACTTAAAATCCAGAAATCTAGGTGCTAATTAGTGTGGTTATGATTTGCAACCTGTCCAACGATGCCAGGAAGTGAGACGCAACCTTTTCAAGTTCAGAAGCAACCGTCTAATGTGAGTCAAAACAGGGAGATGTGTTCAGCTAATTTGGGGGAGGGGATGGTTGGGATTTGTATATTCAAAGTTCAATGATGACAGGTCACATTGGATGGGGACAGCCTCTGTTAAAATGCACCAATAAAGTCAGAAACTTTCTAGGCCAAGCAGAGAGAAGGGAGATTGTTTTTGTGGAATGAGCTGTTAAACGTGGAAGCCCAAGAGAATCAGGAAACCTGTTTCCAATCAGACACAAAGATTATTTCTATTTCTTTCCAACTCTAGCAATGAGACTTTTAAAATGGGTTTGGGGGAGTAGTGAATACTTGGTTGTTCAATTATTAGCCTAGATAGACTGTTTGTTTTGGGATAGTTTTTTTTTTTTTGTTGGTAAAGGAAGAAAGAAAATATGTGGATTTTTGTTCTTGGAGCCACTGAGTGAATTTTGTCTCCAGTGTTCCAGCACTTTTGGCATGAGCCTTTGCCCACCAATGCCCAGCTAGCATTTCATATGACTCCTCGCAGTTTGGACTGTCATTTTACCCAACATGTGGGTGTAAATAAGGGGAAAGTTCTTTGCTTATTCTGGCTTAGTGAAGAGGGAAGAACAGATTCACGTGGCTGGCAAGAACTAATTCTAGGGTTAACACCCAAATGGCAATGGTATTTCAAGAATCAGAATCTTTGACCTAAAACTCCAGTTACCATTAAGTTTCTGGGCTGTCACAGAGAAACTCATCAGGCTTAATGATTCTTAATGAAATATTCCTTTGAGGAGTATGTGAAATATGATTATTCACTAGAAAGTGATGTTTAGAAATATCTTCTGTATAACACATGTTTCTGAACAGTCCATCTATTAATAAAGAGGTAGTTCAGCTTTCTTGATATTAGCTCTGAATATGGGTAAGCCATCGAACCCGTCTGATGATATCCACAATGCAGGATTGTTAAGAAGATTAAATAAGCTGTCATGTGTAATGCAAGTAGCACAGTGTGTGTCCTTAATTACCATTCTTTTTAGGTTTCTTTTTCTATAGATTGTAAGTTCTTCAAAGGGATGGACTATGTTTTCATATATTTTTATCAGTTTATCATAACATCTTGGACTCACAAAATGTTTATGGAATTTGCCATATAACTGCAGGCTTTGAGTTCAGATTTTTCCATAGGCTTTGAATCCGTTGCATGCCTCATTCAGTTTTTGTGTTTTCTGTTGTTTTATCTGATGCACACCCAACTTTATTTTTTCCTTTGTGAGTTTTGGTTCTATTCATGCTCTCTATTAAACTAATAACCAACCTCTGAACTGGCCTTGATTTTGTCTTTATTAACTCTCCTTTGTTCTGAGAGTCCATAATGACTACATCTTCTTGTGTTGACTTAACAGGAAAATGACCATTGGTCAACCTGCCAATGTGATATTGATATAATAATAACAGAAGGCTGAAGGTTCCTTTACTTTCTCTATGACTTAAGAACAGCCTTCTGTGGGCAGTTCACTGCTCAATCCTTCTGTGGTTCCATTATTGAGTGGTATAACTCATGCCAGTCAGCAAAGAAAGTGAGGAGGGTAAAAAATTTTGAGTACTTCTCCTTCCTCTGCCCTCAACCTGTAAATATGTATGCAAACACACATGCACACGTGTAGAACTGATCTTCATTGCCAAATATGGCATAGCTTTGGTGGAACAAAAAAATGCCATCCAGGTGAGTCATATTGTTATTTGTTGCATAAACATTTTCCATGTGAGAAGTAGAGAGAAAAATGAAACTATTGCCTGTTGAAGCTGGAAAAGGCTAGTGTTTCCCTGACACTGGACTGCAATTATGGGTTGGGATGGCTGCTGCAAGATCACCTGGGGAACTTTATAAAGAAAGAAACTGACTTCTAGGTCCACTCTTGGAGTTTTTCAGCCAAAGCTCTCTTGATGATGCTTGAGTTTGACCGGTTTGGAGAATCACTGCTTTATCTGAATCCCTTAATTTTACAGTAAAGAGCACTAGAAGAAGTGATTTGTCTAGGTTTCTTCAGGGTGTAAGAGGAAGAGCTGAGAGGGAAAGGGAAGAAATGAATATTTAGTGAATGTGAGAGTTTGGGAGTTGTATGCAGTTTTGTATACATGTGGTCTCATGGCCTTTGGAAAGGGACATTAGCTTCAGGGAATTCATGTGCAGAGAGGCTAAGAATCTTGCCCAAGTGGTAGATAAAAGCAATGTATCTAAATTTGCCTGACTCCAAAGCCTCCTAGTTTGGATCTTGTCTCCTTATTCCTAGTCCATGATAACACAGTAGGAACTTACTTATTGTAAGATAAGTAAGTACCGGGGGCGCCTGGGTGGCTCAGTCGGTTGAGCGTCCGACTTCGGCTCGGGTCACGATCTCGCAGTTTGCGAGTTCGAGCCCCCGCGTTGGACTCTGTGCTGACAGCTCAGAGCCTGGAGCCTGCTTCGGATTCTGCGTCTCCCCCTCTTTCTATCCCCTCCCCTCCTCATGCTCTGTCTCTCTCTGTCTCTCGATAATAAATTAAAAAAAAAAAGATAAGTAAGTACCTAATGTGTAGGTACCTAATGTGTAGGTACCTAATATGCATTGAGAACAGCTCAAACTCTGTTGGTTATTATGTTGACATGCCACTTTCAGTCTTCTGAACCTGAGTTCTTTTCTGTTCAGAACTTGTGCCGGTTCTGCTCGATTCCATGATTCAATGTTCTAAATCATTTAGCCTGAATGATGATACCAACCCAGCCCCCTGCAACTAGATTTGTTTAAAATATTTCAACATATATTTACTGAGAAACTACTAGGTACATGATGCTATGTCAGGAACTTAGAGATGAATGTGAAGGACAAAGTTTTTATATTTATAGATCACACAGTCTTGGGGGAGCCACGAGAAAAGTTATGCCAATAAAATGTGTTGGGAGTTATACCAGTGGAAGTGGAAGATGCTTTGGGGATATGTAGCAGGGACATTTAACACATGTTCAATGTCAAGGTAGGCCTTCCTGAAGCTGACGACTGAAAGATGAACAGGAGTTAGCTAAGGGGAAGGTGTGGAGCAAGAACATGGGGTAGAGTGGGAGGTGTTTCAGGTGAGGAACAATATGCATGAATTCCAGGAGTCTAGACATTGCGTGAAGAGTTTGCATTTGGCCAGTTCAGAGAACTGAAAGCTTATTTCTGGAAAGAGAGAGACAGACAGACAGACACGCTAGATGTTAAGAGGGGAAGTAAGAAGCCTCCAGATCGAGAAAAGCCATGAAAACCCAACTAAGGATTTTGGATTTTATTCTAAAGTGTGGCTAAGCTGCTGAAGTTTCTCAACCCTCTAAAAATAATCTGGGGATTAAAAACAATTTATTATAAACAGGTTTATACTTTGGAGGATATTTTGTTGGTAGTGTTAGTGATAGATTGGGGTGGATTGAACTTGGAGGCAAGGAGGCCGGATAGAGGGCTATTTCACTCGTATACCAAAGCTGTGTTTTATTTATGTCATAGTTTCAACATGTAGCACACTGCCAGGTACCTAATATGCATCAAGTAAATATTACTTGAATGAAGTGTAGTGAAAATAAATGTTCATAAAGGACAATACTCCCCTCTCCTCCAGCCCCCCACCAATATTTCTTGCTTGTTTTGGCTTTGTTGTCTAAGTTTTCCCCCCTACCCAGGTATGCATAGGTTTTTTTCTATCTGAACAAATATTTCAGGTTCACCTTAAGACTAGCTGCCTCTTGACGTCTTCCTTGAATATTCTTAGTTTCATTGGTTTTTCTGTCCCCTCAATTCCAATACTACTTAGTCTGTTTTAAGCTTTATGGCATTTTGCCATGAATGATATTGTTCTATGTGGATGAATCTTCAAGTTCTAAATTTAGTTTAAGTTTAAAATATAGAGATATTTGTTGACAAAATATTTATATCTGCCTACCTACCTATCGCAAAGCCTAGGAGGCTAGGAAAAGTTAGTTTCTCATATAGCTGAAGTATAAAATTCCTTCCTGAAAAAGAAGTATGGAATATATATCTTTAAAATACTTCTACTGTTTGACTCAAAAATTTTTTACTAGAAATCTATATTAAGCAAATAGGCAGAAATTACAATAAAGACTTAGGTTCAAATATATTTCTCTGCCTTTTGTGATTTTAAGACATTAGAAGCAATCTACTCATTCAAGCATGGGGAGCAGAGACTAAATAATGTTACAATCTTAGGTAAGATATAATTTAGAGAAATATTTGGGGAAAAGTAACCTGGAATGACAATTGAAAAACTGAAGTTACTCAAGAATACAAATATTTTTATTATGTATTCTAGATTTTTTTCACAATGAAATATGGTTAAACTGATAATATAAATACTATGTTGAAGTCCTGCAAAAATATTTCCTGTTGAAATTCTTTCCGACTGCAAAATCCCCAAGTTGGCCAGTTGGGGCTACCATTCAGCAGTCAGAGAACCCCTCACACACATTTTGGGCAGCAATGCAGAAAGAGAAGCAAGCTTCCAAGCTGGGGCTTTCAGAAGGAGGGGACATGCCTCTCCTTCCCCTCTCTCCCTCCCCAGGCCAGCCTTTGGTAGGTAGCCCTAATTACATTTGCATGAACCAAGTCTGCAACCCACCTATCCAAGTTGGACTGCTCACTTCTAGTTTGTCTCCTATGAATATTCTGAGAAATGAAATACTGACAGGCTGTGGCCACAGAGCTGGATGACAGAGCAACCTGGGAGTATCTCCTAGCAGGACTCCTAGCAGAGTCCAGACCTGCCATATACTCCATCTTTTCCAGCCCATGATTACTTAGGCTCTAGAAACTTATCACAGGTCAGACCCACATCATCTCATCTCTAGAGAATTAGATTGAGTTCTTGTCCTGTTTAGCAGTGGCAGGACATTCCCAAAAAGTTTTACCCAGGGATGGGATACCCTGTGTTGGTGAGGAACAAATGCTAGAAGAGTTGTCACCATATCCCGCAATGTCCCAGATGAAAGACCTTGACATGTAAAATATGTCATGTTATCTCTTGAGTGAGAAAAAAATCTCCAATGCAAAATGGAGCAGCACAACAGCAGCAGGAGTCTCTGTCAGGAACCAGTTCTTTACCTTAGAAGGAACTGATAGCTGATTCCTGATAGACCTCTTGACCTATTAAGAGCTGCGATGTTTGATGTTGGCTTATTTTTTAATGTTTATTTATTTTGTGAGAGACTGAGAAAGAGAGAGCAAGCAAGGAAGGGGCAGATAGAGAAGGAGACAGATAAATTCAAGCAGGCTCTGCCCTACTTGAACAGAGCTCAATTTCCCCAACCTGAGAACATGACCTGAGCTGAAACCAAGAGTCAGACACTTAACCAACTGAGCCACTCAGGTACCCTGATGTTGGCTTTTGTTACTTCCATCTGCAACATTCTTTAGATCCTGGGTGTACATTCTGGCTGGCCCCCCTGCAGTGAAAATAGCCTGCATGTGCTAAGCTTGCACTGTGTGCTGGACAGACCTAAGATCTAGGTATGTGCTACTTGCTTTAAGTCCCACAGCAACCTTGTGAGGTAGGTATGATTATGATCCTCACCTCACATATGTAACCACTGAGGCACAGAGTGGTGGTCTTCCCAAGATCACATGGGTAGTAATTGAAAAGAAAAGACCTGAGTTCTGGCAGTTTGACCCAGGCACCACATGAACCACCATGTTACACTAAATTAATACATGCAAAATGCTTACAGCAGTGCAAGGCACACTGAAAGTACAAAGTAAGTATCAATGACTATCAATTCTTTTGAGTAATTCTGGGCAGTGACCAATTTTCTATTTTAACTTCATATCTGTGGGGAATTGAAAAAATTCTAATAATTCAGAAAGAAATGCTTGTTAAGCATCCTTGGTCTGGAACCTTATGGGCTATATAACAAAAGGAAGTTGACACAGCCCTGTATTTCACAGACAGTGGGTATGTGAGATATGGCAAAGTGGAGTCACCATCCTCTACCCCATATTTTAGTGAACCTTAAAATGCATTTGGTTTGTCTCCAGTCACGGAGGTTATAGACAGGTGAGGACGCGGCCAGTGGTGAATGAATAGTGAGTAGTCTTTGAGGCTCTAAGCCTTCTCACACCCACACATACTCCATTCTTAGGTGGCAAATTTTTTACTTGTATTTTCATGAACTTTTTCAACAATTTCATTGGTATTAATTTAATCAAATTCCATCTGGATAAATGTATTGGGATTGGATGGGACTGGGGGAGAAGCACAGAGACCAACACTTTTTCCACCCTGAGACCTCCTAGGGAATATTCACATTGAAGAGTTTATGTGAGAGATAGTTATACACATACATTTATAGCTTAACAATGTGGGGCAGTCTGTAGATTTACATGCCAATTGAGTACAAATAATTATACATGTTTTTGTAATTCTATGGAGTGGCTAGTTAATATGCCACTGATATCATTCATTGAGAAGCGTTTTTCCTTGGCAGAAGTAGAGTACAGAGTACATAATAAAGTGGTTTAGTTTAAAAAAATCACCTTGTAAAGGATTTTATTTTAGTTTATCCTTGAAAAAAGATAGTGTATTGCTTAGGAAAGATCATAGCAACACAACACAATCTCAACATCTTAGTGGCTTAAGAGAACTAATGTTGAGTTCTCGCTCACTCTGCATTGCTGGAACAGCTGCTCAATCTTTCCCTCACTCTGCGACCCAGCATGCTGGAACAACCACTCTCTGGAGTATTAACCAGTTGCAGTACAAAGAGAAAGGCAGACTTTCAGAAGTCCCAGAACAGGCAATGAATGCTCTGTTCTGTAACTGACACAAGTAACTTACATATAAATGTTATTGATCAGAACTATACACATGATCCTCAGAAAAGCAATTCTGTATTGCATTGGAAGAGTAGAGAAATAGAAATTTATACTAATACCACTAATGAGTATCACAAATGGACATTATTTAGGTAAAAAACATGAGAGGGGCAAGGTGGAAAGACCTAAGGTCTAATGAGAGCATTAATCAGAAATCTCAACTTAAAGAGAAACAAAATTAGTTATAATTGTACAGTCTACACTGGGAGAATCTTAAATGCCAGGCTAAGGAGTGTTGTCTTTTACATATGAGCCATTTATTCCCAAACTTGTTTTTGCTAGTAGGTAAAATTTTAAAGCAAACTCATATAGATCCCAACATGTAAAATGGAAGAAAAAAATCATGTCTGGTGGAAGAAGGGATGAGGGAGTCCTGAAGTGTTTTTACTTGGCCTCCCACTCTGTCTATCTCTAAAGCACTGCACATAAGTACATTTAAGTACTAGGGAAATGGAAAGTTCAATATATTTAAGTAGTAGGGAAACAGAAAGTCCAGCATATTTAAGTATTAGGGAAATGGGAAGTCTGCTGTCAAACTCATGGTTGGCAACTATAGATTAAAAAGATTGATTAAAGAAAGTGTGGGGGAGAACTGAGAGTGGGGAGTTCAATAAAGAGGCATAAAATAATAAGATTTCTGAATTGGTGTTGACAAAAGTGGATGTGTTTCAAAGAAATATTTGACAAACAGATGACTGATTGAATTTGAGGGTTCATGGAAAGGGCAGAGTCAAAGAAAATGACTTGCATGAGGCTTGTGAACCGAGGGAATGATGAAGCAATAAATGCTAATATCAAGATAAACAGTTTTATGGATGTAGCCAACAAATATTTATATAGTGCCTATTGTAAGGAAAGAAGTGATTTGGAAAATAAAATAAAATAAAATTTAGTATTAAATATATCAGTTTTTGGTGACAACGGATTATCCTCAATGGCTTAATGCACAGTTGGAATAGGACATTGACACTCAAGACAACCCAAGACTGCAGATGCAATTTAGGAGACATTCACATAGAAATGAAGTGTGGTTCATTGGAATTGATCATTGTAAGCATAGGCTCATACAGGTCTAATTCAGAAAGAAATGCAATGAATGGTGTAAATCTTAATTTTAGAGTCACAGAAATAGATACGAATCTCTGTAACACTTGATATTAATGCCGACAGTGAGAGAGACTTCATTAACTCTCAAACCAAGGTATACGGAAAAACAGTATTTTTATCTTTGGGTGGTTTGTGTTGCAAGTTCATCTTTGTAGTGTTGCATAAGTAATTCAGAATTCAAATATCTTAATTTTACTTCCTGTTTAAGACCCAAGGTATTCCAATCTTGAAGTTTGAGGCAGAGGAGAGAGTCCTCATTATATAGAGTCAATATAGTTCTAGGACTTCCATGGGATAATAAGTTGGCAAACAACTGAGGTCAAAGAACTCACATGTTCCAAGGTATTAAATAGCAAAATTTCTTAGGACATTGAACCCTTCCCTCCTCTAAGAATGGAACTGTTCTCTTTCCTCTGCCTGCCTAGATCCTCAGCTTGGCTCAGAGCATAGAGTTCTTGACACTTCAGTCATCTGGTCCTGTGAAGATAGAAGGGACAGGTGTCCAATTTCCCATGGATCCCTCCCATTTAAAATTTCATATTCTTTGGACACTTACCCGGTGGGGCATAACCCACATGACATTTCCCAACCCATCTCTTATATCCCAATGAAAACAAATACACAAGAAAAAATTTTGTTAAATTTCATTTCTTTTATATTCTAACTCAAGAAGTCCTATTGACTCATCCAAGAACTTGTATTAACTGATCCATTGCTATACATCCTGGGTGCACGAGATGGAGTGCACAGGGCTATCTTCACATGATTCTATCATTCCGTGATCATAAACCTGATGGGTCTAGATATTAAAAGCATTCATAATTAATACTAGAAAAGATAATACAAATAGATAAATATGAAAAAGAATTCATCCAAACTTGTACTGAGTGACTGGTGTTTGTCTATAGGAAGTAAAGGAAAGCCTAAGCTAGAACACATACTTTTCATCTTAGGGGTCATGTGACAAAACAGATTAAAAGCCAGATCACAGGGTCTTGGAGAATTAGAACTTTCTTTTTTTGGCAATCTTATTTTATAGAGTGATGGCACAGTTAGGGAACTTGTCCCTTTAGGGAAAGAACAAGCTATGGGAGTAGATCAATAGGAAAATAAAGGATATTTAAGATGGGTGAGTAACCCCTGTATATGTGAGCATGGTGCCAAAAAAAAAAGAACACTGGTCTAAAATTAGAAGACTTATGGTCCTTTCTATGAGACTTCTTAGCTCTATCATTCTTTTAAATTTATTTTTTTATTGATGTATAATTGACATATTAGTTTCAGGTGTACAATACAATTCAATGTTTATATACATTGCAAAATGATAATATATCTAGTTAATATTCTTTACCTTACATAGTTACACATTTTTATATGAGAATTTTTAAGATATACTTTTAACAATTTTCAAATATAAATCTAGTATTAGCTGTAGTCACTATGCTGTACATCTTTATATTTATTTTGTAACTGAAAGTTTGTAACTCCTGTTTCCCTTCATTCATGTTGCTCAACCTTGACCACCACCCTCCCACCCCCTGACAGCCACCCATCTGTTCTCTGTATATATGAGGATGGTTTTGGGGGGTTTTGTTGGTTTTTTTGGTTCCACATATGAGAACATACAGTGTTTGTCTTTCTCTGTCCGACTTATTTCATTAGTATAATGCCCTTGAGTTCAATACATATAATAGCAAATGGCAAGATCTCATTCTTCTTTATGGTTAAATAATATTCCATTGCATATATATACCATATACTACTTTTTCTTTGTCCATTTATCCACTGATGGGCACCTATGTTGTTTCTGTGTATTCCCTTTTGTAAATAATGATGCAATAAACATAGGGGTACATAATGTCTTTTCAGTTAGTATTTTCATATTCTTTGGGTAAAGACCTAGAAGTGGAGTTGCTGGATCATACAATAATTCTATTTTAAATATTTTGAGGAACCTCTTTACTATTTTCCATAATGGCTGCACCAATTTACATTCCTACCAGTAGTATGTGAGGATTCCCTTTTCTCTACATCCTCACAATACTTGTTATCTCTTGTCTTTTTGATAACAGCCATTCTAACAGGTATGGGATGATATTTCATTATGGTTTTGATTTGCATTTACCTGATGAGTAGTGATGTTGAGCATTTTTTAATGTACATTTTGGCCATCTGTATGTCTTCTTTGGAAAAATGTCTATTGTAATCTTTTGCCCACTTTAAAATAAGATTTGTACGTGTGTATAACCATTGGGTTGTATGAGTTCTTTGCATCTTTTGGATATTAATTCCTTATCAGATATATGATTTACAAATATTTTCTCCTGTTCAGTAAGTTGTCTTTTCATATTCTTTCCTTTCCTGTGTTAGCAATGTTATCTTGAGTAAATTGTCCTCTCTTTTAATCATGGTTTATTCATTTATAAGATGTTTGAATTAAATAAAATTGTTTTCTATATTATTTCAAATTAATTTAAAATCCAGATATGGATTTATAATATTAAGTACCTAAATTTATGCTAGGAGTTCTGCACATGTTATTATCTCACTTAATCTTACAACAATTTTGTAAGAACAATTCTGAAGAATCTATTGATCTCTTAGAAAATTGAAAAAAAAAAGCCTCAGAGAGATTAAATGACAGAAGGTCACACAGCTAATATGGGATTATGCTGGGGATTTAGACTCAGTTTTGACTCCAGGTCTCATGTTCTTAATCTCCATGAACTATGAATTCCTGTAGGAAACTATGTATTGTTAAAAAAAATAGCTATAAAGAGCATATTTCTTGGTTCTTGTCCTGGTCAAAGATTAGCTGGAGAGGTTTTGTTCTTTTGAGCCAGAATGTCCTTAATGGTGGCAAATATGTCCTTTGAACCTGTGCCTATTTGGATCATAAAAATTTAGAATCCCTCTTAGCAACCAGGCTCTTAGATTTGCCATGCTACTATGCTTTTTTTTTTTTTTTTTTTAAGTTCCTCCAGTGAACATTCTAGTCACCTCTAAAATTGTTCCATGTTTTTATTTAGTCTCTGTCCGGGCTCAAAAGAGAAGGTCAGGGGAGGCCGTTGCTGTCTTTCCCTCTCTCATGCCCCTTATCTAAAGGAGTGGTGTTCCCTAAGGACCAAATCTTCTCTCAAGGGTTTATCATTAGCTTTCCTGTGGTAAATGCTTCTATATCTGTATTCTAGAATTTGAAGCTTAAAGGAATCTTTGTAGGTTTGGGTCAAATGGTTTGCTAACCTGTATATTTGTCCTATAAATTTTTCCCCTTAACTAAAAGATAAGAGAAAATGTGGACAGGCACGTGCAGGGCTATTTTCACACGGGTTCTATCGTTCCATGATCATGAGCCTGTTGGGTCTAGAGATTAAAAGCCTTCATTATTAATACTAGAAAAGATAATACAAATAGATAAATATGGAAAAGAAAAAAACCTCATCCAAGTTGTACTGAATGAGCAGTGTTTGTCTATAGCCGGTAAGGAAAGCTTACACTAGAACACACACATTTGATTCCTTGAGCTAAAGACCAGATCGACCATTGCCTGCTTTACAAAATCTCAAGTTGGAAATGAGAGCACCTGGCTTCTATTCACAGCCTAGCTAGGATGTCCATTGCATTTCATGAGCTAAAATCTCCAAGAATGATGGAATCTGGGATTGGAAGAGCATTATTGGTCATCTACTCCACCTTTATGTCTGTTGATTGAATACCTTGTACTACAGAGACTCTCTTTTTCAAGCTTGCTTTAATTAGAACCTAACCCAATCCACCTGGCCCTCCCCAGGGATGCTATTGGTTTGGAGTGGAGTGGCTATCGAGCAAGGATGGCAGTGCCCACTAGAATCTGATTTGGGAGGAAACAGATGTGATTCAGCTGTGACAATTACAAATTAGATTTTGGCTTTCAGACCACTATATATTTTTAGTACTAGAGTAGGATAAAATAAACATAATTTTAAGTCTAGTAAAGATTATTAATATGTTCAGGAGGAAAATGCCTTCTTAGTGATTGGTTGGAATAACTTCTAATATAAATTTTTCCAATAATCTGATTTTCTGCAAGATAATACTATACATCATTTTTATTAATGAACCACTCCTCGCTTTTACAAAAGATTTCTCAGAGATTAGGAGCAGGGAACTCCATGAGTTCACTTTATTATAGCTACAGGATCTAGTTTTGCTAACTGAAAGCTGTTTGAGAGTAGAACATTTATTTTTCAATGTTACATCACCCCTCTATAGCACAGTGCCGCTTAGTAGAAGCACAGAACATGATTGTAGAGTGAGTGGGTGATCAGAAAATAAGGGTCCTGATGATAGAAGGTAAAACAGCTGCCTTCCTGCTGGGTGCTCATATAGACTTTCCTTGGTGTGTATTTGAGAGAGCTCTGGTGTCTTTTCCTCTTCTTATGAGGGCACTAATTCTGCCATAAGAATTCTACTCTCATGACTTCACCTAAACCTAATTATCTCCCAAGGGCACCACCTTCATCACACTGGAAGTTAGGGCTTCAACACCTGGATTTTTGTAGGATAATAAACAGTCCATTATAAGACTAGCAAGGTTAAATAGCCCTTCCAAAGTCACCTGTTTAGTATTTAGAGCAGAGGCTAAGGATCTAAGACTTTCACTGCCCAAAAGCTCTTAGAAATGCATTCCAGGGCCTCTTGAGGGGGAAGTGGATTCCCCAGTGGTAACTTCTTTTCTGGCTAATGGATGTCCAGGCAAAGGGGAGGAAGATTCCCTTCCCCGTTTCTAGGAAAACTGCCATCTGTCCATGTTCTCTGATTGTCCCAGTTATTTCCCCATGTTCTGGGATTTCGGTGAGCAAAACAAATTTGGAATGACTCTCAAGTCACTAAGTTTTGTTTCCAGGAAATAGACTCCTTATTTTAAAAATTCCTCAATTGATCAGATAATTCCAAGAAGCCATTTTTCCTCTATAAAAATGCAGAGGGAGCTTGTTGAGAACTTATACTTGGTCAACAGTGTTTCCTTGAATATTTAATTATTGAGCTGGAGAAAGAGAATGGTACACCCCAAGACAGTCATTCTTATCAAATTGCCTGACCATTACCTGCCAGTAGGTTTGAACATGTTTTGCTTGCATCTTTTCTTGGAATCACCTCCTGAGTTTTACTTCATGTTATTCGATGTGCTTTGCTTCATACCCAGGCCTGGGTACTATGAATACTTTTTTTAAACTGAGAAATTCCTCCCCATATTCTCAGCTGAGAATAATTTGTGATGGGGGAGAATAACATAGCAAGAGTTGAGTTTGTTCAACATTTTTGCCTTGGTCTGATAAGCCATGCCATCTGAGTAATTTTAGCCAGAGCAAAATGGGAATTAGGGGAATGTTATTCTTTCTTTCCAAATCTCACATCTACTTTTCTCCTTGCTCCTATATGCTCATTTACGCCTTTCATTTTCCAGGAAACTTTACAAAACTTCCCTGTCCCATATCCTGTTCCCTCAGGACCTCACTGTATTAGGTGACAAAAACTTCTAATTAACAATTCAGTTTTACTTGTTTAAGGTTGAAGTATGTAAATTATTGTTGCCTATCCATCAGTGGATTCTTAGTATTTATTATTATTTGTACGGAACCGTGCCAGGGAATTGAGATGGAGGAGAGCGTTGGGCAAAAATATGAGAAAAATATTCTCTGTCTTCAGTTACCTTTAGCTGCAAAGACAAAGCATGCCTTTATGAAATTTAAAGTAATGGAAACAAGTATTTCATGCCAGGCTCATATACATCGAATGTATGGCTAACAGCCAGATGAGAGAAGAGTCATACTATGATGTTATCAAAAGAGCACAAAATCTTTACAAGTCCTTAAGAAGTAATGTTAAAGGTAGATGTGTCTGTTCCATGGCTGCTTCAGGACTTGCTGCAGGTATAAAAAGGTAGGAATGATTGTGGCCAGAGTGGCCTTTTGGTGACCCTCTAATCTCATCATGCAGACTGACAGCTAAATCACCATAGGTACACCATCTGCTGAGCTGAGAATGCTGGCGATATTGAGGTTTGTCAGAAAGTCCCCCACACTGTTGTCAACAAGAAGGCAGTGGGGAGAGAAGCAACAGGCAATGAAGAAAATGGCAGCAATTAACGTCAGCACACAAAGAGAACCCCTAGTGGGCTAAGCCAGTTAATGCATTTTCCTGACTTGCTATTAGTAAAACCTAATTAAATCAGATGCTACTAATTTGAAACTCTTGCTCATTTGGACCGGCCTGAGCTAAATGTTGCTTCTACTCTAACTATGAAAGAAAGGGTTTTCTTAGCAAATTACTGGGGTAAACAAGATTGCAGAGAATTAAAATGCTTAATAGAATAGCAGAGAATCAATTTGCAAGAAAACAATCATTGTGCTAATTTTAAACTGTTTTTACCTGTTCATTAAAACGGCCTATTAAGGACTTCTGCCTCTTAACACTTTGTTATGCTAGTTTGAGTTGTGATGTTCCTTGGTAGTAAAAAGAAAATTTAATTCGGACTCCTAGAATTCATACTGGCCTCTTCATAGCCCAGTTAGTTTGAATTAATGAAATTTGTTTATGGGTAAGGCATCCTCGTAGTCAGCTGTGGGGATCATCAAATTCCATTCCTCTTTCTTAAGGTTAAATTATGAGTTTGTAGAAATCATACAGCACTATTACATGTACACAGATTTGTACATTAAGTCAAAAGTTCAGGGACATGGTCTCCCTACTAGAGACAAGTACCTATGATTAAGCATCACCTTCGTGCATATTTTTCCTTTGTCCCTAGGAAGAGGATGAAGGCAAAGAGCAGAGTAGATCTCTGTTGAAGGAGTTTTAGTTGTTGGGAGAGGACCGCAAGCATCTACAGTTTGCACTTTTAAATTAGACTCTAAGGAATTAGATCTGAAAACAATCTCTGGGGTTTGCAAGTTTTTATTTGTTTACTATACTACATTTGTTTACTTACATACTATATTATGTATTTACTTTATGCATACTTACTTTATATTATGTATTTACAATATGCATATTGTATATAATACATAAATAATAGTATATATAGTAAACATATGCACATATATGTAGGTATACTTTCTATCATAGTCTAATGATAACTTAAAGAAAAGACAGACACTCTGGATCTTTTGAATGGCTACTTTATAACTGACCCACAGTTTTTTGGTTTCTTTTTTTTGACCCGCAGTTTTTATAGCTGTGTCTATTTGTGTTTATTATTGTGCTGATAAGAAGGAGATCTATCTAATGCTTACCAGTAATAAAAACAGAAATATAAGAAATATGTAAATGGTGTGATCCCACTATAAGAAGGTAAAAGACATTACTGGGAGCCATTTAAATAGAGCGTTCTGGAATTTGCCTAGCAAAAAAAGCAGGTGGGAAAATGAGGTCACCTGTAGCATGTTCTGATAGATCAGCTGAAGCACATTGGAACAGAACATACCATATATGCATTGTGAGCAGTGATGTAATTCCAGCAAAATAATATCATGTTAAATTAATGTTGTTAATTTTGCTTTTACTGGTTTTCTTTGACATTAGGTTCGCACATTTGTTTGGGTTTTATAGTTCTATAAGAATCAGAAGCATAAAGGATTTATAGGTAGTTTTATGTTTGTTCATATTTAAATAACATTATAATAAATGTAATTTAAACCAACACTGGTAGTCCAAAAGGAATTTATTCTTTAAAAGGAAATTGGAGGGGTGCCTGGGTGGCTCAGTGGGTTAAGTGGCCGACTTCGGCTCAGGTCATGATCTCGCGGTCTGTGTCTCCCTCTCTCTCTATCCTTCTCCTGCTCACGCTCTGTCTCTATGTCTCAAAAATAAATAAACGTTAAAAAAATTTTAAGAAAAAAGGAAATTGGAGAATAACGATTGGTAAAAACCATGGATTAGTGGAAAATAAAGACTCCTTGGAGATTATTGTCCAGTGTTTCTGAGACTGGGTTCCAGAGAAGTCTGGGTTGCATGATGTTCATAGATATGGAGAGAAAAACAAAGAGGAGTTTCTATGATCAAAGAAGCCCTGGAAAAGCAGAACCTGTGTCTCCCTTCTTGAAGACTCATGATACTCATTCATGAAACAATGAGTGACAGTGAAAAAGAAACCTGTCCAATTTTGTTCATAGCAGCATTTTCCAACCTTTGCTCCTTGCATGGAAGACCTGCCTCTGACCTGTAGGAGAACTCTCTGAACTGCAGTATGAGAAACTCTGCTCAGGGATCAGGCCCTCATTTCACAGACTGGGACAATGAAAGAGTATGGTGGGCTGAATAGTGTCCTCCCAAAATTCATGTCCATGTGGAATCTCAGCACGTGGTCTCCTTTGCAACCAGGGTATTTGCAGATGTAATTAGTTAAGATGAGGTTGTGAGGATTAATTTTATGTGTCAGCTTGGCTGGGCCATATGATGCACAGGTGCTTGGTCAAACATTATTGAGAGTGTTTCTAGATAAATTTAATGTTTAAATATGCCAAGTAGATTGTCCTGCTTAATGTGGGTGGACCTTATCCAATCAGTAGAAGGCCTAAATAGAACAAAAAGTCTGACCCTGCCCTGAATAAGGGGGAATTCCTTCTACCATATTACATTCTACCTGGGGGATTTTGTTTGTTTGTTTGTTGGTGGTGATGGTTTTTTGTTTTGTTTTTTTCTGCCTCAGACTTGAACTGAAACATTGATTTTCCTGAATCTGTAGCCTGCTCACCTTTGGACTAGAACTATAGCAAACCATTCTTGTAGGTCCCTGGCTTGCCAACTGCATATCTTGGAACTTGTGAATGTCCATAATCATGTCATTCAAGACCTTATAGTAAATATTTTTCTACATTTATATACAACCTACTGATTCTATTTTTCTGGAGAATCCTGACTAGTATGGAGGTTACAGTGGTTTAAAGTTGGCCTTAAATCTAACAACTGCTGTCCTTCGAAGACCAGAAAACAGACGCAGAGAAAACAAATAGGGAAAGGGGCAGAGATTGGAATGATGCATCAACAAGCCAAGGAGTGCAAGGGTCACTGTCAACAGCCAGAGGCTAGAAGAGGCAAGCAAGAGATTCCCCACCTCCCTCCTCCATCCCCACCCCACCCCCCTGCCAAGGCCCCAGAAGGAACTAATGTTGCTGGCACCTTGATTTTGGACTTCTGGTGCCCTGAGTTGTAAGAGAATTTCTATTGTTTGAAGCCACCAGTTTATGGCAGTGCTAGGAAATTAATGGGGGACGAGAGCGAAATGTGAAGTGATCTAGCAAAGGCAAAATTCTAGGGACCAAATGTCTGACTTTGAAGCCAATTATCTTTTCATGCATCTATTCATTCCCTTCCATCCTTGTCTTGTCCCAGAAAGAAACATAAGTATGTATTTTTTTCCATAAAAACATAAATACAACAGAAACTAGACGTAAAATAAAGACATAAACTCATTTCTAGAAGCAGCATAGCACTAATTATCTATGTAACCGGTAACTGTATTGCTACAAACACCAAACTTGGATTCTCCCAAGTGTAAGACAGTATCTATCTGCAAGATTTCAGAATTGAAAAGGATCTTGAGAACACTTAATTATTTATTTTAGAGATATAAACAGTTTTCTAAAGCCAGTATGTTTCCTATTGCACCATAACAAATTACCATACATGTAGTGGCTTAAAACCAATGAATTTATTTCCTTATAGTTTTGGAAGTCAGAAGTCCAAAATGAGGCTCGGTGAGGCAAAATCACGGTAGCAGCAGGACCAGCTGTGTTCCTTCTGGAGGCTCTATGGGAGAATGTTTCTTTGCCTTTTCTGGCTTCTAGAGGCTGTCCTCAGTCCTTGGCTCATTGCCTGTGGCTCTCTGACCTCTGCCTCGGTCATTATCTCCATCACACCTCAGAGTCTCCTGCCTTCCTCTTAATGATTACCTTAGGCCTACCTGGAAGTCCAGGATAATCTCCCTATTTCAAAATCCTTAATACAATTACATCTGCCAAAATTCCATTTTCATTGAAGGTAATATATTTATAGGTTCTGGAGATGAGGATGTGAACATATTCAGGGAGTCATTATTAACCTTACCATAGATAGTGTGATTAGAAGTCAGAGTGGCATGCCACCGATGTCATTGGGTTATCCATAATGCTACAATGCATAGTATCATAAAATTAATCTTGTAATTCAGGGTATTTCTCAGATTTCCAGGGCATGCAAAGAACATATAGGAAAAATATTAACAAATTACACTTCCAACTGTGCAGTGATTAAAAATATATAAAGCAGAGGTTTATGGAATATATTATTGCAAATTAGCAATTGCTTCAATTCATAAATGACTACTGATTTAGTTACTCAATGAAGCAATTGAGCATGATCCTACTGCTGTCTCTCTGTGATGCCCCTGGCCACTCAGTAGTCACAGAAGTAATTGTTTCTTTAGAGACCTTGTGGATTTGGGAAGGAACCCAATCTCAGGTTGCTCCTTGACAGCAGAATCAGAATATTTTTGTCTATGAAGTTGTTCAAGGATAATGATGCTTTATGCTTATTTAGAAATATTTATAGGGCACTAAGCATGTTAATGTAGGATATCTTGGATAATTCTGCAATAAATCCTCTGGACAGGGAGGCAAGAGTAACAGTTTTATCCCATTTTATATATGCAGAAATTGAGGCTCAGAGAAGGTGAGTGAATTGCCCTTGTCATACCTTCACATATTAGTGGGGACTCAAACCCAGATTTCCTGACTCCAGCTTTCAGGTTGTTCTTAGATCTGTAGCTAGGTATGGCAAACAGAAATCAATCAACCAATCAGGCTCATCAAAAAGGGATAGTAGATAAGAAGACCTGTTACCTTCCCAATTGAATTAAGAGACTGTTACAGAATGTTAATTTTGTATTTTGACTCTGTTAAAATTTTTAAAATGTTAACATAATGAAACTATTTTAAATGTAATAGAAAGTTCTAATTACACTTAGAACCATACCTAGTGAAAACTCAAAGCACAAATAAACTCAGCATCTTACTCAGCAAAGGTATATCAAATATTAGAAACTAAGAGGAATTTAAAGTTTAGCAAAAAGACAGATACCATATGTTTCCACGAATAGGTGGACTTTGTGAGACTAAGCAAAAACCAGGGGGAGGGGAAGAGGGGAAAGGAAAAAAAGACACAGAGAGGGAGGGAGATAAAACATAAGAGACTCTCAAAGACTGAGAACAATCTGAGGGTGAGGGAGGTGAGGGAGGGGGGAGAGGGGGTGACGGATATTAAAGAGGGCACATGTTGGGATGAACACTGGGTGTTATATGTAAACCAATTTGAAAATAAACTATTATAATGAAAAAAAAATAAATAAATAAAATGTGACTTCAGAAAAAAAAATAAAGTTTAGCAAAAAGAATGAAATATACATGAGAAATTTCAAACTTTTCTTTCGGTTAGGAAAATGAGCACTTTTGTGATGGTTTATTCTTTAGACATAGGATAAATTCTAAATGGAATTTGACTGTGAAAGAGTCTGTTTAAAACAGATATAGGCCAGGTGGAGATTGAGGAAATTTTCTGGAAAAAAAGGAAGATTATGTGGTTTTGAAAAGAAATCCTGATCCATTTAGAGTGGAAGAACCAACTCCCAACTGTCAGCTAAGACAACTAATGATTTCCTTCCTTCCTTCCTTCGGTCCTTCCTTCCTTCCTATATTCCACCACGTACCAAGAATAATACCAGACCTTAAACTTGTAGAAATGAGTCATTTCTTTGTGAAATCGTTTGTTCCATTTTTGTTCAGCTCTAATTGTTAGAGAGTTCTTTCTGACATACAGCACAATGGGCATGTCCACAGTTTCTAACAAGTAAACTCAGTTATGTCCTTTGGAGTCATAGACAACACAACACTCTTTCTTTTTTCTCTTAAAAGAGGTATTTTATTATCTGTGCCTTTTTTTTACATTGTCCTTCAGGATAGAAATCCCCGTTTATATCAGGTGGTCTCATTTGACACAACGTTTAGACCTTTCATTGTCTTGTTTGGGCAGGTAAGGCATCCTCAATTCTACTCTGACTCCAGATATGTCTACTTATCACAGCAGAGTCAGCTTAGATTGTCTCACATCATTGGCCTCATAGACGTATGAGTGTAACCCACCCAATATTGTTAGCATTTTAAATACCTCTCGCTTGTGGTCACATAACACTGTCACATCTTTTGCAAATGAATATTGCCAAAACAAGCAGCATCTTCTATCGGTAAAATTGGTTTTGAACCTAAGTGTAGGACTTTATGTTTGTTCTGCTGAAAAGTGTCTTACTGGCTTTAGCCTCAGGGACAAGGTCCTTCATTTAGTAACTTATGCAGAGGAAATTTTAAGGAATTTAGAGCTTTCAAACACTTTCAAATGCAAATGGTCTCTCTTACTGGCTTTCCAAGAGTCTAGATTTACCAATTTAATAATGTTTAAGGATATTGAGATTAAATATACTCTTAAGGGTAAGATACCCAGAACTTCTAGTTAAAAATAGAAATATTCCATCACAAAGGAGTGTTCTATCAAGACATTAGTCTGACAAGCTATCTTAGCCAAATGCTGGATCCTCAGAGGATGGTAAAGGAGAAAGTTACATAGTAATGGAAGAATAGGGTTAGAAAGGTTCAAGGCTAAAGGCTTTCTCCTGGAAGATAAGTCTGTTTCCTTTGGGGAAAATTCAGATGTTATTAGATTAATATCTATTAATATTTTAGGTTAAGATACATATATATGTATAGCCAAAAGTAATGTGCATTTTTGTTGCTACCACGGTGTACAGAAATGTAGGGTAGGCATGGTTGTTATAATTTTACAGATGAAGAAACAGACTTAGAAGCAATTTGTCCAAGCAAGGTCAGTAAGTGGCAGGGACAATGTCTAAGATCAGGACTGTTGACCAAGTCTTCTCTCTCCTTAACCCTGGTTACTCTTCTACAAAACTCAAATTCAGAATGTACATCTTCTGAAGGAAACATATTGATTTAACGATATTCTAGTCAGAAAAAAGGGACTGAAACATTAATAAACTGATTTGTCAGGAACTGGGTACATTTAAAAATTCTCCGATTATTAAGCTTTCCATTTCATTTCACATCCAAGAACATGACTCAGTCTTGGAAATTGGCTACCAGTGCAGCCAGAGTGGGGGTTTTGGAATAAGACTGGAGAGGTGAGATTGCTCTAATGATAAATACCCTCCGGAGGGGAAAGTTCATTAAATTTAACTTTGTAGTGTCCAAGTTGGAGAAATGTTCACATTGTCTTGGATCCTCTACTAGAGAGAGAGGCCAATATTGTGGCTAGAATGCCAGCAAGGTGCAAAAAATCAATTTGTCTCTGGAATGACTGAAGCAGAGAGTGGTTTATTCATTTGCTTATTTATTCTTCATACAATTAATGCACATACTGAGCTAAATAAACTGAGGCTATCAAGAAGAATAAGCTGAGAACTACACTCTTATATGACTTGCAGTTTAATAAGCCACAAAACATGTTAATGCTTTTCAGAATGTTATAAATGTTTCTGTAGCCAACTTCCAATCCTTATCCAGGCTTTGTAGGCTCTTCATAATCTGAGCCTAACACTGCTCATTTGTCTAATACCCACTGCTCAACACAGATGCAAATTGTTGTCATGAGCCTGGTCTCTTTACTGTTACACAAATATGTCTGGCCCACTTCTGCTTCCTTCCTTCCTTCCTTCCTTCCCTCCCTTGTTCTACCCATACCTGCTTTCCTCCCTCCTTCCTTCTTTTGATAAATGTTTTTGAGCATCTACAATGTGCCAGCAACCTCTGTGCTAACTGCTATGGTTCCATCAGATGATCAGATAACCATATTTCCTCCCCTCCTGGACTGGCAGCAAGTATTTGAGGTTGAGCCCAGACCACATTTTCCTTTCTGAAGTTTTGTCTTGATTATCCTTGCTCTGTGAGGACATAGACTCTTTGGCAATTGGATTACTCCTATTGTGTGTGCCTTGCAACCAGGAACGTGTTAATTGTCAGAGAAGAGGATGTGGCAGGAGTTGAAGGAGTGGGGAGTGTGAAGGGCTGAGACAGCCCAGAGAAGACTTGTGAAGAAGTCAGAGAAGACTTGTGAAGAAGGTGAAATTTGAGATTGCCCATGAGGAAGGGGCAGTTGAGTTTGGTAATCTTGAAGATTTCATATGGGGCATAGCATGATGGCTTTAAGAGAGAGCAAACTTGAGATGAATTCTTTTCTTCAAGGAATAAGAGTTAGTTTTGAGTCTAAGCTAAGTTTGAGGAAATTGGCTAGGTCACAGTTAACATGGAATTACCATGCAAAGCATGCTTGACAAAGGATGTTCTCACTTTATCCTTTACTCAGATCTTTTTCTTACAAAATCGTAAAATTTTAGAATAGCCATAACTTGAAGGGCTTCAGGACAGAAGGTCCCCTCCCCATGGCAGCAATACATGACAGATGGTCCCTGATAACCTCTCTTTGAACAATAATGTCTGCTTTCCATACTAACAAAATAGCTAGTTCCATTCATTTGACCACTCCAATGAATACGGAATTATTTCCCATGTTAAGCTGAAATCTGGCTCCTCATGTTTTCAGACTTTGAGCCTAGATTTTCCTTCCAAAGCCATAAAAGAGTAAGCTTGATCTCTCATCAACATGAGAGTTTCTTAAATATTTGTAAAAATAGTGTTGCTCACTTGGCAAGTAACTTGAAAGATTCATTACCTTGGACATGTGGCTTGATGCTGCAGTTTAAGACAATGAAACAACCTGCAAATATGATCTGGTGTTCAAAATGCAGACTCTAGTTCTGACTGTCTTGGTTTTGATCTTTGTGCCTAGACCTCAGGCTCTTCACCTAGTAAGTGAGGATTACGATAACATTTACTTCATCACGCTTTTGCAAAGGTTAAATAAGATAATACACAAAAAGCACTGGGTGTGCTCTCTGGTTGAGAATAAATTTTGATTGAAAGGTGAATGAAAATTTGCTGTACAGTAAATGAGAACATTTGTACAAAACATGCCATTACAGGATTTAAATTTGGCTAACTGAGCCATGAGGGATGACCAAGCCTTGTACAAACAATTGTGCACAATCTAAAAACCAAAGGCAAAGCCCACCTAGGACACCTTTGCTTGCTTCCCTTGCTAATGGTAGATTACCCTCTGTGGTGCGTTCCTGAGTGCTCAGTCTGGTGTGGGCTTGTGTGATGCAAGCAGTGAAGTAGTAAATCTACTCTTGAGAGAGACAATATTTTGTGTTTACCAAGTGACTTTCTAAAGTTTTTTCCCCCCACCAACTACTTAAAAGTTCCCAAACTTCCATTCAATCCTTCTTAATTCTTTTTTTTTTTTAAAACATTTATTTATCTTTGGGTACCTGGGTGACTCAGTCGGGTAAGTGTCCAACTTTAGCTCAGGTCAAGTTCTTGAGGTTCGTGGGTTTGAGCCACACATCAGGCTCTGTGCTGATAGCTCAGAGTCTGGAACCTGCTTCAGATTCTGTGTCTACCTCTCTCTCTGTCCTTCCCCTGCTCACACTCTGCCCCCCCATCTCTTTCAAAACTAAAATAAACATTAAAAAAAAACATTTATTTTTGAGAAAGGGAGAACACATGCTTGAGCATGAGCAGGGTAGGGGGAGTGGCAGAGGGAGAGAAAGAATCCCAAGCAGGCTCCACACTCAGCATGGATGCCCATGTGGGGCTCCATCTCATGACCTCAGCAGAAATCAAGAGTCAGTCACTTAACAGACTGAGCCACTCAGGTGCCCCAGTCCTTCTTAATTCTAATCTATTGATTGACCTTAAATGATATGTGTCTATCTTTAAACTCCAGATTTGTTTCAGGAGATCCTCAGAGTCCTCTTGCTGAAGAGTGTGGAAGTGGTGACCCAGTGAGAAAGAAAATGTTATATCCCAAAACTCTCAGAGAAGTAGTACTTCTTTCAAAACCACTTTCCTGCATGTTATTTCATTGATCTTGTTAAAACCTCTATAGAGGGTACTTAGAGAATCTGAGGTTATTTGCATTCTACAGGTAAGAAAATTTATAGAATGGTATAGGGCTTGCGTCTGCAATGGGGTGCGATATGGACAGCAGGGAAACCTAGGAATTCAGGACGGTACAGCTCTGGTTTGATGGTACTTCTTAAGGCCACCATATTCTCATCTGTAAAATCAGGAGTTTGAACCTGATGATTATTCCTTTAGTGCTAATATTCCATGATGATGACAAGAAATTCAATGCTGTACAGCAGTCCAGAGTGGGCCTAGAGCATGAGTGTTCCATATCTAAGCCAGTGGTGAGGCCATGATGCCAACCTGTTCTGAGATGCCCTGTCACCCCCAGCCTTCCCACCCACTCATCACCCTGTTTCTGCTTTGGCAATCATTATGAAGTAGTCTCCCAGAATGATTAGGGGTGTTGACAGAAAATTATTTCTCTTCTTCTCCCGTGTGCTCTGGCACAAGGATATGTTTGGGCAAGTTGTCCCTGTTGTGATCATTATGCACTTAGTTATTTTTGTTCTAGTGCCCAGAAGCCTGTGGGGCATGGATGCCTGGTAAAAGAATTTACAGTCAATTTAGTCCACCTGAGTTAAGTTACACAATCAGCCTAATTGCAGAAAGCTGGTTTCTGTTTCCCTGATATTGGTCATTCCTGAGGATTAGTTTGGGCCATTGTGAGATCACAGGGCAGACTTGGAAAAGAAAATCATTGATATTGAAACCAAGGTTCAAGGGGCTTCTTCTATGACCTAGTGGCATTCAAGTGCAGGTTTAAAACCCTGGACTGCTACTTAACTAGCTGTTGAAGCTTGGACAGGTTACTTACCTCTCTGTGTTTCAGTTGCATTATGGGTTTAATTATATGACCCATCTCGTAATAGGAGTGAATAAGATAATACATTTAATTGTTTAAAACAGTGTGATACCTTGTAGGTGTTACATATATACTAGCTATTATCGTTTAAATAATTTTATCATTCTCATTTTAAAATTACAAAAGATGAGATCCAAAGAGAAGTATCTTGCCTATACTAATTTTTTCCACTCAGGTCTCCTTATATCTTTTTCTAAATAACAAATTTCCACTTAGGACTCAGGAAGTATTTATAAACACTGTAAGATATAGACAAATCACTGCTAGTGTAAACTGTCTGTCAATTTCTCAAGAAAGTATGATTAATTAGTCATTCCCAAAGATCCTCCAGGAATTGTGTGCCACACTTGTGGTACAACTGTTTCTGTTACTCACTATGATAATTGTGCCCACTTTGTCTCAAGAGATTAAGAGCTGGTATGTAGACCCTGCCTTTCTGAGCTCCTATCATTCCAACTGAAAGAGAGACCATGTCATTGGCAACATGTCTACCATTATTCCTGACCTACGGAGGACAAACATTACAGAGATTTTCCAGGGTGGCAGGGTCCCCTCCCTTATGCATTCTTCTATGTCTGTTCTGGACCTACCTGGGCACACAGTTAGTAGAGGATGGGTGTTCAGGTAGTATATGATGTAAAACTTGTACTTCCTGGGTCTATAACTTGGGCTCTAATGATTTGTAGGCCTTATTTTCCAATAGAGGGATGTCTTTGCCAGAGGAAGCAACAATTCGATTGAACTGGAAGCTGAGGCTGACCCCTGGCATTGATGCCACAGAACCAATAGGCAAAGAAAGAGGGTTGTTTTACTGATTAATTTGATTCTAATTACCAATGAGGAAAATAATTGCTTCCCTATAGTAGGAGAGAGGGGATTATATCTGAAACTCAAGAGATTTCTGGGTTGTCTCTCAGTGTTTTCATGCCCAGATGTTAATGAAAACTTCAACCACTAAATATAGATAAGATTCAGACACTTCAAAAATGACTGTTGGTTTTCCTCAAATAAAGACTCTCAATTAACTGAGGTGCTAGTTGAGGTAAAACAGAAACAGGTAAAGAAGCATAAAATTGTAATACTAGTATGGCTGCCTAACTAGTTACAATTAAGCATGTTCTTGTCCTTGTTCTGTATGCAATAAATATTTTTTCTTCTCCTTTCCTACTCTTCTATATAGGAAGCATTGATTATGGTTAATTTCTAAATTTAGTCTTTAGACTACAGAGTAAGGTAGTACTATGACTTAACTATAAATAGAATTAACATCACTTGAAGATGAGAACAATGCCTTCTGGCACTTTGTGTCAACCTTTTTTTGAGGTGAGATTACTTTCGTTTGCATAAAGAATCCTTACATCTCATATGGTGTCAATGGGAAGTTGTTATTGTCACTATTTAGAAATTTAAATATGTGTAGAAGGGTATGAGTAACCAAAAGGATGGACTGTACTAGGTTTTAACTTTTGTTTCTCAGCCAAAACATACCCTTCGATATTCTACTCTGTACTATTAGGAATGAGAATCTGCAAACTCCACTTTCTAGTCTCCATGGCCTGCCGGACTCCTCTTAGGTTCTCCAGTAGAATATTCAAAGGTAGAGAAAGAGAGAAGTTGCACACAACAGTGTGGGCATTAAAATTTCTGTTTACTCATTTCCGTCTTGGAGCTTACTTTTGAATTAGCTGTTCCCTCTGTTTGGACTGTTATTCCTTTTGGTCTTTAGATGGTTGCTATCTTCTTATCATTCAGATCTCAGTTTCAGTATTATACCTCCAGAAAGCCTTTCCCTGACTCCTTAGTCTAAAGTAGCCATTGTCTCATTTTAATTCTCTGCATAGCAGTTATCATTCTCTCATCATTTCTTATATATGTTTCAATCTATTTAAATTTATTAGAATGAAAGTTTCATGATAACAGCTTTCTTTTCTGCTTAAGGATGCCTGGTACCATTTGGGTACTCAATGAAGATTTAGTGAATGTATTACAAAATTAATTAATAATTTTCCTTTCCTACTATTTTTCCTTTCTCCAGGTTAAATTAACTTCAGCTTTTCCCATGGGGAAGGCGAGGCAGAAATTATCATCTCCTTTGTTATAATAGTGAAACAATGACAATGAAAAGGAAACACTTCTGTTTCTGTCTATGATGTTATTAGTGGTATCAGACAAAACCTTCTACTAAGAAATTTATTAATTAGATTTGGGCATGGGGGTGTAGAAAGGAGCAAAGTAGCTCTTTGAAAGCATTAGAAAAGAACTAAGGCAACTAGGCATTAGGGTCCAAGATTATGAAGAAGAATGAATTGCATCGAAGTGAGCTTGGCATTTATGGCTGCTTTGCCCCCTCAGGGCCTTTGCTGATTCACCGATGATGGCACCAAAGCCAACAGCCTGCAGCTGTTGGCAGCCTCACAGGGTAAGGGAGACAAAACATGGAGTTCAGAGTTATCAAGACAGCTGTATTTTGAAATACAGAAAGGTGAACATGAATCTTTTTGAAAAATTTCCCCCGAAGATACTTGCTTAGTCCAAAGTAGTGAATGTGGGCTTAGTGTTTTTGAAAAGCATACAAAAAGCTCTCCTAAAAGTCCAAAAATTCAGCAGAAATTTGGCAGCTTTATGAGACTGGGGAGTCAGAGCCCATTAAGTAAGAGCCACTCTTGTGAACACTCCAATATTTATGATGAGATACCTGAAAAGACTATACTTAAGAAGTATAGGCTAATCTGAAATAAGTGAACCCCAAATAGATAAAGCCTCTAAAGTAGCAAGGCTTCTATTCTATCAAAAGAGAGATAACATCATATAGAGTAACCATAACTTTTTATGAGAAATACACAGCATTCAAACAAAAGTTACCAGGTAAGCCATGAAACAAGATACATGACTGAAAACCAAAAGCAAAAAAAGACAATAAAAAGAGAATCACAAGTTAGAATGATCAGATATGGACCAAAAATTAATTATGATTAATATGTTTAAGCTAAAAATATAGACAATGTAACCAAAGAACTGGCATATATGAAGCAGAATAAAATAGAAATACTTGAACTGAAAAATACATTCAATAAAATGAAGAATTTAATACGTTGATATATTGTGTTAGTAGACACAACAGACTAGAAAATTAGTGAACTAGAAATAGATATTAGAAAATATCCAGGTTGAAACACAGAAGAAAAATACAGAAAAAAGTATAAGTCTCATATACACTTGCATCTGAAAAGAGAAAAAAAGAGATGATAGAAGAAATAATGTGAAGAGAGGATGCCTTTAGCGAATTTGAGGAAATGTTTAGACATTAAGTCTTATATTCCAAAATGCTATAGTCCCCAGGTAAGATAATTAATCTGCAGTAATGATGCACTGACACTTTTGGCCAGTGTAATAGGCGAGAAAAATGTAATGAATCCCATATCTTGGCCTATTAGTTTCCAAGGGCTGCTGTAACAAAGTACCACAAACTGGATGACTATTAATGGATACTTGGGTTGCTTCCATATCATAGCTATTGTAAATAATGCTGCAATGAACATAGGGATGTATATATCATTTCAAACTAGTGTTTTCATTTTCTTTGGGTAAATACCCAGTAGTGGAATAGCTGGATCATAGGGTAATTCTATTTTTAATTTTTTGAGGAAATTTTGAGGAAATTCCATACTGTTTTCCACAGTGGCTGTAACAGTTTGCATTCCCACGAACAACAATCTGTGAGAATTCCTTTTCCTTCATATCCATATCCTTGTCAACCATTGTTATTTCTTGGCTTTTTGATACTAGCCAATCTAACAGGTGTGAGATGATGTCTTATTGTTTTGATTTGCATTTATCTGATGATCAGTGGTGGTGAACATCTTTTCATGTGTCTAGCCATATGCATGCCTTTGGAAAAATAACCATTTATGTTGTCTGCCATTTTTTATCTGGATTATTTGGGAAGTTCTCTTTTGGTGTTGAGTTGTATATTTTTAAAATACATTTTGGATATTAACTTTTTATTGGATGTAGCATTTGCAAATATCTTTTCACATTCACTAGGTTGCCTCTTTGTTTGTTGAAGGTTTCCCTCACTGTGCAAAAGTTTTTTATTTTGGCGTAGTCCTAATAGTTTATTTTTGCTTTTGTTTCAATTGCCACATCTAGAAATTGTTGCTAAAACTGATGTCAAAAAAATTACTGCCTATGTTTTCTTCCAGGAGTTTCATGGTTTGGGGTCTCACATTTAGATCTTTAATCCATTTTGAATTTATTTTTTGTGTATGGTGTAAGAACGTGATCCAGTTTCATTCTTGTACAATTTTTCCAGTACCATTTATTGAAGAGATTGTCTTTTCCCCATTGTATATGCTTGCGTCCTTTGTCATAGATTAATTGACCATATAAGTATGGGCTTATTTCTGGTCTCTCTATTCAGTTCTATTGATCTATGTGTCTGTTTTTATTCCAATATCATCCTCTTTTGATTACTACAGCTTTGTAGTATATTTTGAAATCTGAGATCGTATGGTAACTCCAGCTTTTTCTTTTTTCTCAAGATTGCTTTGGCTATTGGAGATCTTTTGTAGTTCCATACAAATGTTAGGATTATATGTTCTAGTTCTGTGAAAAATAAAATTGATATTTTGTTAGAGATTGCATTAAATCTTTAGATTGTTTTAGGTAGTATGAACATTTTAAGAATACCAGTTATTCTTGTCCATGAGAATGGGATATTTTTCCCTTTATTTCTTCATCAATGTTTTATAGCTTTTTGGAGTATAGGTCTTTCACTTCCTTTGTTAAATTAATTCCTAGGTATTTTATATTTTTGGTGCAATAGTCAGTGGAATTGTTTTTTAATTTTTCTGCAACTTTGTTATTGTATAGAAATACAAGAGATTTCTATATATTAAGATAAGGCTCTTTACAGTAGAAAGTTAATCTTTAAGTGAAATGAAACAACTTTCTAGTTTATTATAGAATCTATTATTTAAATTGTTTGTATTCAGATACTTCACCAAAATACTGCTTCTTCATGCTGAGAAAAAGATAGATTTAGAAAATCACTATTTGGCAGCTATTATCACAAAACTGACTGAGGTTAGAATTATGGATGACAATGGATGGCTAAAATAGTGGGTTAAATATTGAGAATTGACAGGATTTTTACATATTCTCAAATCTCATAAGACACTTATTACAAATGGAAAGATAACTTTACAGTGGAAGAATCTGGAAGACAACACCTTAATCAAGTGATTTAAATTGACATAATTTGTAGCATCTTCTACCTCTTTATATAATGTTGTGAAGAGAACTCAACATGATTTCCAGGGTTTTCTTGCCAAAAAGCATAGCCGAAATTTAATAAAAAAAATGCTCAGACAACCCAAATTGTTTTGTTCTGCAGTGTCAAAAATATTATGAGGGGGAAAAAAACCTAAGACTCATGAAATATCAAGAGATAAGGATATCTTCTATTAACATTTTGATTGGACATTTTGCTGACAGTCCTAGCCAGTGTGATAAGGAAAGAAAAAGAAATGAAAGACTGGAGAAGAAGATCTAAAACTGCCTTATTTGCAATTACTATGATGTGCATGAAGAAAACTCTATACCCTGCTCTTTTGGAACTCTGCTAGTGCTATAGCACTAGAATGAACTTAGGCCTAGAATGAAAATATGGAAGGCAGTATTGACAGACCACATAAGATGCTCAAACTTTGTTGAATTTGATAAAATCTATCTTCACTAATTGTTATGAACAGCATGAAGAAGCAGTATTTTAGTGAGGTAACTGAATACAATTTAAATAATAGATTCTATTATTAATTAGAAAGTTGTTTCATTCTATTTGAGTCTCATAGAAACCTTATAAAGCGAATATGAAATATACTGATATTCTTTTCAGGTGAAAAATTGTCACTCAGAGTTTGAGGTGTTTTTTCTAAATCACACGGTTGGTAAGTTGTGCAGTTGGGAACATAACCACGTATGATGGGTCAAGTGCTTTTTTTCTCAGATCTCCACTTATTTGCTTCATAAATCAGTACCACTTTCTATTTAACCCCTTCTGAAATATGAAAGTTAGCTAGATAATGAGTACAAAGGAAGACTTTTTTGCAGAATTTTTTAATGTCTAGTTAAATTACCCTATGCAGGGCCCAACAGAATGATATTTATGGAGACATGAAAGCCTAGAAATAAAATACAAAATGGTGAAAGTCACCCAAAGAATGTTTAGTCACTATATATATATATATAGTGTATATGTGTATAGTGTATGTATATATAATATCTTATTTGAGGTTGTATCTTGGTTATAGCATTTTTAATTTTGGCCTGACTAAATTTTAATTCTTTTATCTCTGCTGAAAGAGATTCTTTGGTGTCTTTTATGCTTTTTCAACCCAAGCTAGTATTCTTATAATCATGGTTTTAAAGTCTAGTTCAGACATCTTACTTATATCTGTGTTGAATAAATCCCTGGCCATCATTTATTCTTGTTCTTTATTTTGGGGTGAATTCCTCTGTCTTGTCATGTTGGAGGAAGAAAAAAATAAAATTAAAAATTAAAATTAAAAAATTAAAAACAAAGCAAATAAAAGGTCAAATAAAGGAAACTAGATCCTAGGTGTGTTTTGGTCTGTTTGTTAGGAGAAGGTTGATAGAAAACAGAAAAAAAGAGAAAAGAAAAAGGAAAAGTTGAAAAATAAATTTTAAATTAAAAAAATCAATAAAATATAATAAAATAAAACCAAAAAAATAAAAAGTTTGCTCTTTATGTATCCGAGAAAGAGAAGGAAAAGAAAGAAAACATAGCAGAAGCAAAGATAGGGAACAAATGAACAAGCCAACAGAATGAAACCTGAATGTAGTTACAGCCAGTTTCCCCTGGAACTGAAACTTTGTAGCACAGAATAGTGGCTAGACTAAGCAGGTGGAAGGGATTTGTGCTGGTCTTCTGGGGAATGTGCCAGGAGGGCACAGGTGGATGGGGCTTGGTGTAACAACTTGTCCTCCACTTGGTGGTGCTGCTTAGCTCACTGGGGTTGATCCACTCACAGGAGAGGTGAAAACAGCTTCACCAAGCTCTCTAGTATCTGGCTGGGGGAATTTTGTGCTCTCCCAGACACACGACCAAGCCCCCTTCCTTTGTCTCAGGCTTCTGTCCGCTCCCATCCTTTACCCTGTCCATGCCCAAGCTGTCCACTGCCTCCCTCCAGAGTTTTATCTCAGATAGGGTGGTGTTTCAAAACTCTACACTTCAGAGACTCCTGAGGCTTGTACCCACACTGACTCTTGGGGAGGATCTTGCTGAGAAATGGCCAGGTGTGTCAGCTTGTCCCAGAAAATGTTTGTATGATCACTGCAGTGGAAGCGGCTCAGAGTTTATGGTAAATCACAACACACAGCCAGCACCAGGTTTTGCTGCACTGTGGCATCTTTGTTTCAATATCCGCAAATGCGGCTGTTCTCTGGGTTCCCCTGGGACTTTTGCCCGTGGGGAGGCCATAGGGCTTCTACCAAATGCACTTCAGGGGAAGTGCTTCTCACACTGTGGCACATGGACCCCTCAAACCACACTGCCTGTGTCTGGGGACTGGTTCTGCTTCCTCACCAAAGCCCCTCCTGGCACTGAGCTCCAGAACTTCAGACTCTGTGCTCTACTGATTATAGAATCCTGGAGTATAATGAAACCTTCTCCTTTCTCCCCATCAGTTGGGGAACGGATTTCTTGTCCAGTTCCCTGTGTTTTCACTCTTTCTTTCCAGCTACTTTGGGAGGGGGAATGTTTTCTTGCACAATCCCCATGCACTGCCGTCTCCTCCTTTCTCTTTCTCTGTGAAAATGACTCCCTACACTCTGCAGCTTCACGCTTTTCTCTCCCCTAGTTCACCTATATGCACTGCGTACCTACCAAGTTCTCTGATTCAAATTATGTAGATTGTTGTATTAATCCTCAGAACAATTTCTAAGGTATTCAAAATGGTTTGATGTTGAGCTAGCTGTGTTTCAGGGACAAGACAAGCTCAGGGTTCCCATACTATTCTTCTATCTTAACTCTCTAGCACAACTTTCAACTTCTTAAATTTCATTTCTTCTATATCCTTGTAATTTTTAAAATTGTTATATATCTAGGCATATTTTGTATATAAGATGCTTAGCTACTGCTTGAATATGCTCTTTGATCAAAAGCTCAGCTGAGAGAATCTGGCTCATGAAGAAATACTATGATATATGTTATGAGGACATGGTGGTCCAACCAGGGACTAAGCCTCAACTCCCCTCAGAGTCTGTTGCGGTCAGACACAGATGTGAGGGTGCGGCTTGTTTGGGCACTGGGGGCAGTGAGGACCTTCCCCTGAGGAATGAGAATTAGGCTGCTGAAGGAACTTCTGAGCTTCCCCAAAGCAAACAGCCTAAGGCACCCAGGAGGGACCCCGAGGCTGCTACCTCCACTCTATCAGATTCTAATTTTGGTTTCTGACTAACTTTTGTCTTGGAGTTTGTATGATCTGACTTCTATTTTCCATGTATTTGAGTAATTTTCAACGAGGATTTTTCTATAGCAATGTCGACAAATATAAAAACACTTTTCATATTCTATCCCAAATGACTTAAATACTCTTGAAAATTTACACAAAAAGAATTGAGGTATTATCACAACATGTGGGCATTTAGTAAATCTTTGACCAGTCTTAAACCATAGAGACGATAGTTGTTATCGTAACTGTAGACAGCGCAGCTGGAGCTAGGAGGCTGACATTAAGTTAAGGAGAATATTTTTTTGTCTCTTATAACTCCTGGATAAAGGGCAAGATATTTTGAGAAATATCCTATTTGCACCTCAGCTGTGAAGATAAATGTTATATTTTCTGGCACCAATGCATACTGTTAAGGCTGGAACAGTAATGGAGAGATGAATTTAGTGGAAAAGGAAATACTAAATTGGAATATAGTGAATTTCTGGATTATTGTAAACTCTGGGGACACACATGAGTTCAATAAATAAGTGAAATAAAGAATGTTTGGCAATAGAGTAAGGAACTCACTTAACAGAGAGATTCCCACTCTCAATTACTTCAGGAAGGAAGGAAAGAAGGAGCCAAGAAGTAGAGACAAGGTAAATGAATGTGAAAGAAATTTTGGAAAATATCAAGAAGAGTTATGCTGCCAATGCGAACTGACAGAATGATATCTGATTATTATTTTGTGTTTCTGATGGAAATCTCTATAAACAAACACTTTAATTGTATACACAATTGGACTAGGGTAATGTTTAAGACTGAGATAAGGTTAAAATGTGAGCAGCTTAAGGAGACTAAATAGGTACTGTATCAGACTCTTGGAAGGACAAATATTTTGGAACAAAATATGTCAGGAGAAAATGTAAAGACCATCTAGAAGCTCCTTATTTCCTCTTCTTTCTTCAGATTTGTGGGTAAACTGGCTTTTAATGGAAAACATAAAATAACAGCTTGCCTTCTTTGATGTGTGAAGCTGATAATTTAGAAAAAATTAAAGAGAAGTCCTAAGTATGAGGTAACACCTTTATATGCAAAGAACAACGTTCACTGGGACCCCAGTTCATTCTTTTTTCAGTAATAGTATGACATGAACCCACCCCCTAGCAGACATTTTTTGGTTGACTGGGGTTAGGTGTTTAATCTCTAGCAAAATAGACTTTTCTACATGTAGTCACTGATCTTACGATTTTGCCTCATGCGGTCACTGCCTGTCACTCATGAATGACAAGGTGAGGAGAAATAAACAGTATATTTGTAATATTTGTCTTGGCTACTAAGACTTGTCTTGGCTACTAAGGGGAGTATAAGGCAAGATGTTGTGTTCAAGGATCTTAGAAAGAAGGATAAAATGATAAATACATCTGAAATGGGCAGTGCATATTAGTTATTAGTTAGTTAGCACTAATTTCAATAGTGCACCAAGGTTACAGATAAATTTCCCTCTGCCTAGAATCTGCCAGAGAATACAACCAAGAACCTGGAAATTCCTGGCGATATAGGGAGAAATATAAGCTTGGACTTTGGAATCAGACACACCTTGGGTTGACTCCTTGTTCTGCTGTTGGCCAAGGAATTACACCTTCTCTAGCCTCATTTATCTCACCTATAAACTTGAGCATGCATGTTTGAAAATCAAAGATGCGCCTCTAGAGTGCTTAAAAAAATGGCCAGCACAAAGTGGCTCCTCAAAAAATGGTAGCTCCGAGCCTAGGTGAGCTAAGATTTCAAGTATGTGTGACAACAATGCAGTGATGGGGATTGTGGAGGACTCTGCAGACCTCTTCCTTTAATGCATGTGATAGGTAGGATGTGAAGGAATGAGATGGCAGGGTGTTCGGGTCTCTGTAGTGTCCCAGATGTCCTCTTTTGACATGGGCTGTTAGGAAGGAAGCCTCATTTTTTAGGTTGAACAGAAACTGCCACTTAGAGAGAACCTCACAGGATGGAACTCAAGATTACTAGGCTCCGACAGAAGTGTAATGGAAACAGAAATGCCTCGTAAATGGCCCTGGAAGTGTGTATGTGGGAAAGAGACAGGAAGTCTGGCTCTGTGAGTTCCCTCAACAGGAAGGGTTCATCCCCCCAAAGCTGGTAAGAGCCCCACCAAAGAAAGAGAATGGAGAAGTAAAAAGGAATCTCTTCTCACAAATCTCAGTTGTCCTGAGCCTAAACACCATTAACAGTATTAGTAGAAATAATAATGATCAAATATAACTTTGAGTTGCTATCATTTTGTGCTTTAAAGTATTTTTTACTTTTTCGATTACTTTGGTTTATGACAGATTTCTGTCGAGAGAGGAAGGCAGCCCAGGGATCACTAATCCCATGTTACAGATGTAGATACTGAGGCTGCCTGCTGCAGTGGAAAAAGCACCAAACAGATTGAGAAGATCAGAGTGCTAAATTTCAATATGGGAATTAGATAATCTCCTAAAATTCTTCGATTGAAGATCCTGTGATCTTTGTAAATAGTTGCGAATACCTGCTGTTTAAATGACCTCAAGTGATCCCCATTTTTTTGTTGTTGTGTTGTTTCTCATGCTTCTCTGTAATCTCTTGCCTGTGTGTAAGTTGGACCTAGTGACTTGCTTCTGACAAACAGAATATGGCAAATGTAGTAGAACATCATTTCTGAGATTAGGTTATAACTACCATGATTTCCGTCTCGTTGTTTTCCCTTTGACTCTTCTCATCTGTCTGCCGCAATAAAGCAAGCTGCAGAGGCCCACATGGCAAAGGACCGGGGGCAGCTTTTGGCCAACAGCCAGTGAGAAGCTAAGGCCATCAGTCCAACAACCCAAAGGATCTTAACTAGGAAGAGATTTCTCCCCAGTCAAGCCTTGACATGACTATACCCCTGACTAACACCTTGATTGCAGCCTGTGAGAGACCCAGACCCATACCCTTAGGCTCCGGCTAAGGCACTCTTGGATTTCTGAGCCCTACAGAAACCAGGAGGTGAGAAATACTGTTTTAAGTCCCTACGTGTTGAGGTAACTTGTTACAGAGCAGTTGATAACTAAGGTCAAATATTGAATAAGTCCTGGACTCAGAACCAATTGCAGAATTTCCCTTTCTCTGATTTTTGTTTACGCATTTCCTGAAATATTCATAACACATTCGTGAAATAAATGCTCTGTGTGAGATGAATTCTATGGTCAAAATACATTTGAGAAGTGCTTCAGATCTTGAAAATACATAATGTAGATTATATATTTGTAAAGATTCAGTGATAAAGAAACATTTAATGTAGGTAAACTCAACACTTCCCCAGCTTGTTTGACCACATAGCACTATTACCCTGAAACCTTTTTAAATTAACATTCCATGGAAGTCATAAACCACAGAGTACTATGAACACATTTTAGGAAACACTGACCTGGCTGTTTTATTATCTTCTGACTATGGTTTTAAGATCTGCCTCTACCACCATGAAAATGGAGCAGAATGCAACAGTTTGTATGTGGTGTGTACAGTTCGTATACTTTTAAGAGAAAAATACATCTGGAAGACACTTCTGGTGGCATCATAAGGACACTTTTTATTCCCTTCTCTGTACCTTTCTATCTTTTCCCTAACAGGCGTATATTGCTTGTAAGATATGACAAATGTTATACAACGGACTTAGTAGCATTTTTTCTCTCCATCTTTCTTTGGTCATCTTTGAGACTGTGTGTTTATCTGTATTCATGTATATATATATATATGGAGGTGGAGGCATAAGGCCAAGATAAATGGGGCTGCAGGCATCACTTCTGCCTATATGGGTACATACCTGATTGCCTGTGTGGGATGAATTTTAAGCTCTTCTAGAGGTTACACTTGGCACCTACCCAGGGGACCCAATAAACAGGAATAAGCAAGGAAGTATTTCCTGTGCATGGCATGGCTTTATTGTGGCCATTTCTTCAGGGAAGGCTGGTCTTTAGGTCTGACTCAGTCCCCACTTGTCCTCTCCCTGCCAGAGCTAAGCTATTAGACCAGTGTGTTCAAGAGCTCTCTTAGGCCTGAATCAGATTCCTGCTATTCCTCCTCCATGCAGCTGTAGGAAAAGCTTTGCTGTACCCCAAATCATCAGGAGAAGAGAGAGAGAAAGGGGAAGGTGAGGAATGAAGTTGTTTCCCTGCCCAAGTATACAGAGCAGCTCTTTCATGACAGACTCTAAACTGTGGGGAAAGCAGTTAGGGAAGGTCCTGTGGCACGGGATCCCAAGAGCAGGGACCCTGATGTCTCTTCTGTGGTGGGAGTTCTGAGGGTACTTTAGGGAAGCATCTTTAAGGTCAAGACATGATCTGGATCACTGCTGAGCAGAGTCTGGATTACAAATCAGTCCAAACTGCAGCAGAGCTGTGACCACAGGACAATTAATCTCGAGGTCTTTCTGTTTTCCTGTTCAGATTTGTTCTCCTCCCTTCACCCGCCATTTGAGCCACTGCTGAACAACTTTGTATCTCTCATGCCATCCTCCATCATTTCAGCACTTTAAACTTTTTTTTTTTTAATCAAGGACCTGATAAGGAAAGTGATGAAAGGGGAAGCCTTTTCTCCAGAAAAGCATACCTGTGTGAGTTTAAATGTCTCCTCTCTGTCCCCACAGAGACAAAAAAAATGAGGAGTCTTGTGTAGACATGGAAGATTTGCTGCTATTTCCAGAGTCCATAGTCCCTGGAAGTTCTTCAGCTAATTAATGATTTAAAATCTTGTGCTATAGAACCCTGCTCCTAGCTGAAGGTTTGGATAGAACATGGTCTATTGAAGATATGGATCAGACATAGCTTCACATTTCACCTGATTCCTCTTAATAGAGAAATGGAGAACTTAAAAACTCAAGAGAATGAGTCTTGAGTGGTGGGGTTACAGACTTTGAGGTATGTGGTTGGGGGAAGAAGTCTTAAGTGAAGACTGCACAATCACTAAGCTCCTGTGGATAAGGCCTGTGGCTCTTAGAATCTTTAGCTTCTTTTCCGGAAAGCTAATATGTGCCCAAATCTATGGCAACAGATCCTGAGTCAGGCTTAAATGGTATGGTGCTGAATCTGAATTCAATAGCCCTCATACAGAGTATGGAAGGCTTTGGTTAGCAGAGTTTTCAGTATAAGGAAGTTGAATGATATCAATATTACACAAAATATTTTACAAGATACTTTTCTTGTGTGGCTACCACACACTTAAACCATGCGTTGAGGGTGAGGGAGATGTGGGGGGGAGGGGGGTGATGGGCATTAAAAAAGGGCACATGTTGGGATGAACACTGGGTGTTTTATGTAAACCAATTTGAAAATAAACTATTTTAAATTAAAAAAAAAAAAAGAAAAGAAATCCAGAACACAGGTAAAAAAAAAAAAAATTCCAAACCAAGGTTTACGATGTCTTCCTCCAAAATATCTCCAACCTAGCTGGAATGATGTCCCAATCTCTGTCCCTGCCATTCTTTAATTTAAAGCTTTGAAGATTGCTAAGTCAAAAACCAAATGCTATTGGAGGAGGCTAGCTTTCTACAGTTAGTATCATTTAGGAACTTCTTAATCTAGGTTAGTTTATTGGATTAGTTACAGCCAAGGGTAGGAGAAAACCTGAAAACTAGAAGGCCAGAAGAAAAAGGACAATAACATTCACACCATATCATTTTTCTGAGGTTTTGTAGTGTGGGAGGTTAGGCTTTCCAGAATATCTTGAAGTGCCTGCGTGTCTCAGTTGGTTAAGCGTCTGACTTCAGCTTAGGTCATGATCTTGCAGTTTGTGGTTTCAGACCGTCCCACATCAGGCTCACTGCTAACAGTTCAGACCCTGGAGCCTGCTTTGGATTCTGTGTCTCCTTCTCTCTCTGCCACTTCCCCATTCATGCAGTCCCTCTCTCTTTCTCTCTCTCCCTCAAAAATAAATACTAAAAAAACTTTTTTTTCTAATTTGAAAGGGCTTGCAGAAATATCTGAATTTAGTCCAGAATTCTCCATCAACAGTGGATGTGCTTGGGAGGGTAGGTGAAGAGGTGTAGAGGGATACCTTGGAAGTTTGCAGAGAATGCATGGAGTGTGCTCAGGGGAGATACAACTAATAATCCAAGCAGAGTTTGAGGAATCAGCTTAGCACTTGTTGTCTTATGGACATGTCAAGGATTCTCCTAGGGCTGGAGATCAGAAGGGGAAGTTTATTTTTGCTATTATCTAAAGATTTCTTCTTGACTTAAGACATTATTTTAATTTTTCTGGGTGAAACTTGAAGCTTGGGCAAGTTTGATGCCTTTGACTCTTATATTAATTTTTAGTAGTATCAGAAATGGAAATAAGGGTACAGGCCATTGTGTTACATGTTCTTTTCTATTTAAATTGCACTTTAAAAATTCCTAGGTGAGATGGAAAAAAAAATAATGCCAATCTAGGACTCCGGGATTTCTGGAAGAACTTATGGAGAGGATTTATAGTCTAGGCGTTCATAGGTCTTAAGAGTCATAAGAGGAAGCATAATATGAGGTTTTAGGTCTAGATCTTGATTGCCCCTGAGCCATATGTTTTGTCCTGGCCAGATCATGTTGTTACTTTTATCCTATGTGGTAGATTATTTCAAAGATGGCTGCAGCATCTTTTCTCATGCTCTTTTGCAACATGACTTTGCCATTCCTCCCATCAAGAGGTGGAATATATTTTCCCTCCCTTGTAAACCTGGGCTGACCTTGTGTTTTGCTTTGGCCAATAAATAGAATGTGGCATAATAATGTTGAATGACTTCTGAAGTGAAAACTTAAGAGACCTCACAGCTTCCAGTTTCCCTCTTGGAGCCCTAAGATCCCCATGTTCTGAAGAGGTCCAGTCTTTCCTACAGTAGGAAGGGAAATCTGATGAAAGAACCATGACAGATGGCAGCTGGCACCAACTTCCAGATACGCCATCAGATATTGTAGCCATATGACTGATCACAACGAGCAAAAATAAAACCACCTATATTGCCAGCCCACAGATTTGAGAGAGATACTAAATCTTTGTCGTATGTGTTAGCCTCTAAATTCTTCAGAAAGAGAGAACTAAAGCATCATGCAGCACTTATATAACAATACTACAAGTGGGCATGCATAGAATGTTTTATGGGTGGAACAGGGTTTTTGCATGCAATCTTATTTGCCCGGATCCACAAGACAACCTTATTTTCCATCTCTGTAGAAGAGCTGTGGGAGTTTCATCTATATTGTAGAAGAAGAACTTGAGGTGTAGAAAGATTCCAGGCTTCACCCACAATTATGGGGTTGGTAAGCGAGCAGGAGGGGCTCAAACAGAAGTTGCCTCCCTTCAGATCTGCTCTTTGTGTACATCCTGTGTTCTCTCTTGAGAACACACATGGACGGCTAGTAAAACCAGGGGAGCAGTTCTCAGAATGCACAGCTGAGATCCATGTCTGTGTTAACAAAGGAAGTAGCTTGCCATGGACATAAACCACTGAGGACTCCGCTGTGGGCCCAGAGGCCTCCCTTTGGCTGCCATGCTGACACATCTCCTATAGCGTCTAATAAAACCTCAGCCCAGCCTGCAGGGGTTCATTAATTGGTGTGCAGCTCTGACATGTTTTTGTAACTGCTAGTTTAAAAAAATAAATAATGTAAAATATACCCTAACTTACCACAATCCTAAATTAGCACAGGCGAACTGTGCCGCCCTGTGGAGATAGTGGTGGAGGATCTTGTCCATGATTTCTCAGGTAACAGCTATGCCAAGCAAAATAATTCCTTTTGGATACCTACCTACCACCTTTTAGTGTAGGCCGTCATCATTTCTCACCTAGATCTCTGTGACAGCTTCCCAACTGGTATTCCTGCTTTAGCACAAATCTGTTTTCCCCTCTAACCACATTGTACATCGCTGCCAGTCTGTGCCCTAGAGCCATAAGGAACTTCTGGGCTTGTGAATGTAAGGGTCTTTGTCATTACTTAAAACAGTCTTGAAAAATAGTAAAATATCATCTGTTGACTAAACACGAGAGCTACCACACCATGGGCACTGTCTAATTATCCAGTTTTTAGTATCGCCATATCTCCCGATTTATGCTCAAGGTAAACTGAGCAGCACCCACTTCTGCAGAAGCATTGCACTTTCTCTTATCTTTATGCCTTTGCTCGTAAATCTGTCTCTGTCGGAAACCTTCCCCTTTACTCTCTACTTCTTCACCAGTCTAACATCTGCCCAGAGTGTAATATAAAGCTTAAGGGTCAACTAATTGGGAAGTGCTGCCTGTCCTCCTCATTTCTCCTAGATAGAATCATCTCCTAATAGATTGAGCCTATGGTAGAGACAAGTTGCAAGTAGTTAGATACTCCAAGGCTATAAAAGCAAAGACTCTATGATGACGAAGGCCAATATGGATATATTATCAGAAGTTCATTAAATCCAAATGTAAAACCTACTGACTTAAGCTTTTATTCACAAATGATAAGATCGAGGCTAGAAGACTGAGGGGTGAGTTAGAGTATGGTGGTGAGCAGATGAGGTGAGGTGTGAGACTGGAGTGGGGGAGGGGGAGGGAGAGAATCCCAAGCAGGCTCCACACTGTCTGCACCAAGCCCAACACTGGGCTTGATCTCATAAACCATGAGATCGTGACCTCAGCCAACATCAAGAGTTGGATGCTCAGCTGACTGAGCCACCGAGGCACTCCTGAAATACATTTCTTAAAGTCAAACAGGTAATGGTAGATACAGGATAATGACAGTAGAGATGCCTTACCTGCTAAACCAATGTATTTTAATATCTGTCTGGGCCAATTATTTGTGTGAAAGTGAATAAAACTAATCATTAGTCTTTTAAATACAGAAATTCATATTTTCCATCCAAAATACTAAAAGAATCTGACTCCATAGCATTATTGGAACAACCAATCGAAGTTCATTAACCATTCCATTCCATTCCATTAGACAACCAGAAATTGAGTCGAGCAATTGATACTTGCCACTGAATCGATGAGTTGTTTGGCTACATAACCTAAATAGCTTAGTCGTGTGGGTGTTGTGTAGACAGACACAGCCTGGCTTTCTCTGAGGTGGTAATCCAGCAAACAAACAAACCCAAGGGAACTATGTACACACAGGCTGGTTCCCTCACATTGCCCACCAACTGAAGCAGATTAAATTAATAACTTTGCTCTGTTTATGGACATGCTGGTTATAAGCAATGTAGGCGTCTCGGCTGACAATCAGCCAGGCAGAGAAACCAATTAACTCATGGATCTAAATCACAAGAAAGAGAAGCCATTTCCTAAATGACCTGGATACATTCTTGGTATAAATTACCAAATTAATTAATGAATAAATCCTAAGTCTTTGCTGGTTTGCAACTTCATTCATTCATCAAATTTTATTAAACAGCACCTCTTTCTGTGTCAGACATTGAGAAACAATGATAATTAAAATGCATTTCTTATAGCATAGAAGAGATACAGTGTGGCTCCAAATAGACACTTTCAAGTTGACTCTTCTAAGCATTACTTAGATCCAAAATTCTGGAAGGTGGAAGAGAAAGGGGGAGAGAACCATCTTTTGTCGAGCCAGATTACACCTACTGGGTGATTTTGCATGCAGAAGCTTTGCCTTTGGGTGAGGGAGGGTTGAAAACAGGTGACTCACATGGATGTCACACACATATTCAGAGAGCTGTGTCCTCTTCCAATGCAGCAGCCAAATTAAAAAATAATCCCTTACATTTGCTTCATTGCTTTTCAGAGTATTTCACATGTATTACCTCATCTGACCTTCATCTTCAACTTCACCCTAAGAAAGACAGAAGAAGCATCATTATTTCGATTTTAAAGATGAGGAAATTGAGGCCTAGAAAGTTTAACTGATTTTCCAAAGCCACACAACTTAGTATTACTTTCAATATTGCTTTGAATGACCTGGGCATCCTTACTTCGAAACACTTTTACCAAATGGAGACCATTTCTTTTTTTATTATTATTATAGTTTATTTTCAAATTGGTTTACATATAACACCCAGTGTTCATCCCAACACGTGCCCTCTTTAATGCCCGTCACCCCTCTCCCGCCTCCCTCACCCCCCTCACCCTCAGTTTGTTCTTAGTCTTTGAGAGTCTCTTATGTTTTATCTCCCTCTCTGTCTGTGTCTTTTTTTCCTTTCCCCTCTTCCCCTCCCCCTGGTTTTTGCTTAGGGAGACCATTTCTTGACTGGACAATATTCATAGGCATTATCTGGATTTATTTAGAGTAGTGATGATAGAGTAGGCCTCAACCCCTTTGTTGACGCCTAACAGAGGTCAGGTCAGTATCTTTGCTTGGGCGTTCTTCTGTGATGTCTTCTTCCATCCTGTATCTTTTGCTTATCAAGTAAAGTGTATCACAAGTCCCTGCTGAGCCATGAAGCCTTGTATGGCTCCTCAAACCCACATTGTTCAGAACCCTTCCTGAATTCCTTTAGCATTGCAAATGGGAACAATTTTTGAGTAGCTAAGTGATTGATTTTTGGATTTATTAAGATACAGTACTAGGACTTCAGGCAAAGGAAGAAGAGTAATGAGTGTTTACTGCTTCACTAGAGCCCACTGCTGAGTCAGGGAGAGTCTGACACAGCTCACTGCTGAAAGGTGAGGGGGTGTTCTGTTGGAGTTACCCCAGTACAAGGGGAACTATAAAGGGAAAGACCCATTCTGCACAGGGAGTAAAGACTATAAAGACATTCAACAATTTGGCGATGTACTTTTTTGAGCTACTCTCTACTATTTCATTGGCCTCAACTTCATAATCCTGACTATAATGTTTCAAGCTACAAGAAGGATTTCCAACATAAGAGAGAACAGATTAAACAACAATGAATAAAGTAAGCATCAGTTATTTCCCCCTCAAAGAAACGCTTACCTGGGAGAGAAGCAATCATCAAAGGCAGCAATATGCTGAGCTTTCTAAGGGAACTGTCTTGAAGGGAAAGGCATTTGTTTGGATGGATAAGTCCTAAAACATAAAATTCATTCATGTTGTCGTTTTTCATACGACTTCAATCCTGTACCAGGTTCTCATATTGGTTGAGAATGGTGTAAGAAGGGGGGTGAGGGTTGGGTAGAAATACATTTAAAAAAGGCATAAACCCTGGCCTTTCATTTTAATTAGGATATATGTATATGCAAGGACATAAGTTGTAGTCAAAGGTAGGATACGAATTCAGGCTATAAAGTCATTCATAGTCTAAGGGATTCTATTAAAGTGGGAAGTTAACTTGGCATATTCAAGAAAATATTTCATGGAGAAGATGGAAAGTATAATCTTAAAGAACAGATTGAATGTGACCTGGTAGGAAATTAGGAAAAGATGTTAAGGAACATGCACACTTAGCCAGTAGCACTTGTAAACAAGAACCCTGGGGAGATTCCAGTAGAGCACAGGGATGGTTTCTTCTGCTTCTGTGACCCCAAATGACACTTTTGTGCTCATTGGCACCAAGTTAGCCAAGCAGTCTAGTTATGTGGGACATGGAAGACCCTGTCCCTGTCCTCACAGTATTTGCCATATAATTATTCAGAAAATGTGAGGGTAAGAGAAGGAAACAAATGCTTCTAAGGACAAAATGATTTGAGGGGTTTGGGGAGAGTTGCTATCTACAGGGATTAACATTATAGGTAATTACTCAATCCGCTCTTCTATTTGTCATGCAGATGCAGGCCTGGCCTCAAGTTGTAAATTGCCTGAAAGATGCTTCCTGTTGTCCTTCTCTGCGGTTGTGCTCTTGTTCCTCTTTAAGGTTAAGAACAGCTGCTCACTACCCCATCCACGTACTTGGAAAATAGCTGTAATTAATGTGGATAGCTTTAATTGAGAAAAATGCTAGTCTAGCCTCAGAGGTTGCCTGGTTTAGAAGAAAGAAGATGGATGGGCAGTATATCCAGAGACCTGACTTGCCAATACCCAATTGTGTGCTTTCAGGCAAGGCCCTTGAACTTGGAACTTATCAGTGCACAATGGGAATAGTAATACTTGCCCACTTATCTCCTGCGGCTACTATAAGGGCAAAATGTGGTCATAGATAAGAAAACATACAGGAACATATAAAACACTGTACATGCTTAAGGGAAATTTAAACTCTATTGGACAAAACATGAAACAACTATAAATATTTTCTTCTTTCGCCATGCATTTAAGGAAGAAGAATGGCTTAGAGGGTAGGTGGATAGGAGTAAATAACAAGATTTCTAGCTTCCATTCTTACATATTTGAGACTGTAACGTGTGTTTGTTTCCAACCATATGTTGATTATATTTTGTTTGTAAAGTGAGAATGGTTAAGAGGCTATAACCCTTCTTGAGGAAGAAGTAATATTGCATTTATAAACTGAATTAAAGATGCTCCAAAAGCAACAATGATGAGTATTTATTAAATATATGCTAGGTGCCCAGATTTATGTTACAAACTGAATTCACACAAAAAGAAAAAAAAATTTTTAATTTCAATGTTTATTTTTGAGAGAGAGAGAGAGAGATTGAGAGAGAATCTGAAGCAGGCTCCAAGCTCTGAGCTGTCAGTCCAGATCCTGATGCAGGGCTCGAACTTATGAACTGTGAGATCATGACTTGAGCTGAAGTCAGACACCTAACCAACTGAACCACCCAGGCATCCCAAAAAGAAAATTAAAAAAAAAAAAGATAAGCAATATTACAATTGCTTAATTGTAATTAAGCAATATGATTAATAATTACAAATTAATCTCTAAACTTTTAATCACTTTTGCAAAATAATAGAAACAGCAAACATAATCTTACAAACTCTGTGCAATGCCTATAATTCTTTTTGTTCCTTGTACTAAATAGTATATACTAAAATTCTGTAGCAAGTTTGCTAGCCAAACTCTCCATGAATATTCAAGTAGAAAAGAAAAAAAGACAATGACTTACTCTCAGTAGGGGCAGATTATTGTTTTTGGAGGTTACATTGGATATGCACAAGGTTATTTAGAGAAAAATATGGTAAAATTAAGTTTGTTGAGCAAAGAAGAACTATTAGAGTGGTGACTCTCCGGAAAATTAATCTATGATGTATAATAAATAAAAGGAGAGTAGACTTCACTTTACCAGCTTTAACTCTTAACCATAACTGGCAACTCCCCAATTTCTAGTATCACAAAATTAAAAGCTTGCAAGAATTTTTAGCTTCTCTTGTACCTTCATGTCCAAGTACTAATTCCTATACACTTGTCTTTGAAACATAACTAATAATATTTACCTTTCTGTTTTGACTTTCATGACTTTAGATTCCCTGAGCTTCAGGTTCTCTATGAGTAACATCAAGATAATAATTAGTCCTACTAGAATGAAAATTCATTAAAGTCAGGAACTCTTTCAACTTTCTCCCCACTTGGTTTTCTAGAACTTAAAAGATACCCTACCTCACAGTAAGTGATAGATGTTCAACAAATATTTTTGAACTCTTGTGGGCATGTTTATATTTATGAATCTGAGATCTGAGCAGAATGGAAAAAGTAAGTTATGGGGACAGAAAAAAAAAAGGAAGTTTGTTGGACAAGAAGATTATCAGATGATCAAACTTCTATATGGGATGTAAGGGAACAGAATTTATCTACATACCCATCCATCCATCCATCCATCCATCCAACCATCCATCTGTCTATCCAACTGCACTGAGACTAAAGTTTGATTGAAGTGGCTATTTAATGTGGCCAAAGAGATACCTATGGGGCATACTATAGGCAGGTTTGAATTTGGCTAAAGAATGATAATACCTTTCAACCTATAATAGAGAGTTCTTTTGAATTCCTTGAGATAGTAAAGGATGGACCTGAGAGAGAAGTTTTTACTTAAAAACCAACAAATGGATTAAGGGACTTACTATTATTCTAAAGTCACTATAATATAATCAAATTTTCAAGCTCTAAAGTCAGACAAGTCAGGGTTTTAATTTTGTCTCTACCACTGAAGACTACAATGAAAGATGAGTTACTTAATCTAAGTCTTAGTCTTGTATTTTTTATGCATAGAGGAAAATAACACATAGAGAGTGGTTGCAGGAATAAAATAATACATGTACAGTATTTAGCATAGGTTCCAATGCCTAGTGTTTAATAAAAGGCAACTATTCTTGTTCTTTTTATATGACACAACAATATTTTAGGCACCTGCTTTGGTAGGTGGGTTAGAGAGAAAAAGTATTTGAACCCACAGCAATTAGGAATATTTTTTCTTTCAGAATCTAGAAATGGAATTTTAAAAGTTTATCTGGGGTGTTGGGTATTGAAAATGGAAGATAAATTATGGAACTCAGAGATAGTGTGGACCTAGAAACAATTGGTCAAGATTCAAATTGAAAATTTAAACCTGATGGTGATGCCCATTGACTTAAATGGAAAATTTGAGAATGTTCTCTAGACTATGTGATATCATTATGTTGCCTGGTAAATTATAATTTTCTGGAAGGACCTGTTTATGGAATGCATTGCTCATTTTCACATAAGGGTATAAACTGAGAAAATATTCGCATAGTCTTATTTCAGGTACTCATGTTCTCTGAAGAAATAAGAAAAAATTATTTCTCCCTGTCTAAGTCTAGTGGCTATAGAGAATGGTGATGGTTTCTTGAAGCATCTGCACAAACTCTTTGATTAGATCTTTGAGGTCTAGTTCTTTCTTTGAGTCAGATTTACACTAGCCAATCAGAATAAAGACTGGAGGAATTGTTACATAATTCTGGCTTAAAATCTAATTTACTCATGAAATCATTATAAAAAAATTTTATATACCTTTTAGATATATTTAATGATATATTTTATATTTATTTAGAGACCTTTTAGATTTTTTAATGAAGTTTTTAATTTTAATTCCAGTATAGCCATCATAAGACCTTTTAGATGTTTTTAAAATTTTATTCTTTTGTATCAGTGTAAGGAGTTTTACAGTAATGTAAATATTAGAAATATGCTGGCATCCTTTTTTTCTTTTTGAAAATAATGCAAAGTCAGGGTAAGGGACAATTTATGTCTAATATTCACAAATTATTCCTATTTTATCTGTATCCTATTCTTATAATTTTCAAAGTAAATTTGTACTTCACATCAATTTTGTAACATGGGAATTATTTCTTATTGGTTAGGGTATAGTAACCTTCAGTAACAAATAGCCCCCTTAAAATTCAGTGGATTAAATAATAACTGTCTAAAGGCTAGTGTTTGGGTTGGCAGGGTGGTTCTTTTCTACACAGTCACTCAAGGACTCAGGTTTATGGCATCTCTGCCATCTTCAACCCAAAGCTTCTAAGATTGGTGTTACCATCAGTTGAAAGGAGGAAGAGTATAGAAGAGAATATGTAAAGCAGTTTGCAATGACTAGATTTTAAGTAAGAGGTAGCAAAGATTATTTCCATTCCCATTTTGCAGGTTTCAAACACAATCAAATGACCACAAGTAACTGCAGTGTAGATTCAGAAAAATAATTTATCTGCCTCTTCAGTGAGTAGAGGAAATGGATAGTGGTGAGTTGCCAATAGGCACAGTCACCATCTTTTCTGTATTTATCAGAAACATAATATTAACTAATGCTAAGATCATTATTAGGCTACCCATCCAACCAGTTTGTCAAGGAGCTAAGTTTAGGATTTTGGCACCCTGTCTTTCTATGTAACACTTTTTCCATAAGGATATGGACTGAAGAGGATAAGACCTTCTATGTTTCTTATGACACCTTCCTCCAGGGAAGGTAAGTTGGTAAGGTTTCATGGGAAGTAGAGTTTTTTGAACATTTTTTTTCTCATAGCATAAAATGGCACTCTCTTTTCCTTTCTCCCTTATTCCTGGTTATTCAAGTTTTTATTATAATGCTTCATTTACGTTTTGCAGAAGAATTGGTGAGTTGACATGATCTCTCAGGTCTCTGAGTGACTGTTGATTTTGACGTAGTTTGCAAGACCTATAATAGCTACCCAGATGTTTTTGTTGGTTTAAGATAAATCATCACAAATGTGAGGTGACTTCAATTTTTCAATGGATATGAAATAAAGACAAACTCAACAACTTTTTATGTTATCTAGGGTTGATCTCACACTGTTCTATTGTTTATAGCAATATACTTTTATGTTAGAGAACAAATATACCTTTTGACAACATTTATCATATAGTGAATAAAAATTATGCTGTGCCATGGAGGGGCATAAGCCTTCAAGGAATGATCGTCTCCTGGTAGAGATAAGACCAAATTAGGACAAAGTTGGGATTGTGCAAAAACCCATACCTGAATCCAGTCTTGGTTGTGATATATTATGTAAATTTGTATAAGTGATGCATTTTCTTGGACTTCAAATTTCTCATTTATAAATAAATGAAGTGTTGGTCTATGTAAACACTAAATTTCCAGGTCAAGAGTTAAACATGATTTTTGCAGCATAACTGGACTTTGATGAAAATAGGTCAACATAGTCCAGAATAACCTAGGATAATCTTTCAGGAGAGCTCAAAATTTGAGTAGGGTCTTGGGGACTAGGAAAATAAATACTGATAAGGAAAAGAACATTTATTTTAGAGAAAAAACTCACTAGCAAATTACTTATTGTCTCAATAAATATTAAATATGTACTAGATACCATGCTGGGTACTAGGTATATGAGAGTTAGCAAGACAAACTTGGCTCCTGCCTTTATGAAGATTATAGTACAGCAAATGAAGGGATAAGACAGTGAGCATAATGCATATTTAATAGTGAGACACTTTGCTTCTTTAGACAGTGTTTATATGGAGATAATAAGAGATGGTGTTGGATACATGAAAGGTGCCTAATGATGAAAGTCTTGAATCACAGGTAGAGGAAAGTTTTGGTCTTTTAGTAGAGCCTGCTATAGAAGATTTCTGAAATGAGATGAAATATAATAACAGGAATATTAAAGGAAAAGCATTATGTGGGATGAATCAGGACATCTTTTCCTTGAACTTTTATTTAACATAGTGACCTGTTCTGGAGTTTACATGTGCAGGGTTACTCAAAGATATATGCAGTGACTCCAATGGCCACAAACCTCCCCTTGTGTTCTCTCTTTACCCATCATCACTTAACCACCAAGCCATGACTGATAATTTACAACATGGTCAGTATGAGACCTGCTGTTTGCAATCTACAGACATGGCCCAGTAGGCTATTGCAATCAGCTAACACAAGCAGATTGATCTGTTTCACTGAGTGGGGCCACACGTGTTTCATGGCAAAGATTAGAGAGTGATTCAGCATTCATGAGAAAACGTAGCAACAAAAGGTTAGTGGAACAGTCCTAGGAGTGGAGCCATATTGGGAGCAATTGTGGAAGGAAATGGTCTGGATTTATTATCTACATTAAAGATATTGTGGGTCCCATGGATACCAGGAGTGTCATGGAGACCCAGCTAATAGGTTTTTTATTGGATTATTGTCAGGCTGCTGCACCTGCTTTGAAAGAGGGAACGTTTGCTTCGTTTCCTGGCAGAGGCTACAAGCTGTGAAGCTGAGAACAATCATTGGGGTTGGAAATGGAACTGATTATTTTTTAGAACTTGTGCAAGGATTGCAGGGCTGATCTTCCAACTGTGGAAGTATATGAGAAACTTAAAAATCCAGAAAATAGAAAATGCAGTTTAGAAGCTCACATTATGTTTTGAATTCATAATACGCACATTGAAGAAAATTGTCTGGACAAGACCCTGAAGCACTAAATTGAGTCAGCCAGCCAGTTAGTGAACTCATGTGATTCCACTCCAAGGGTTTTCTCCTAATCTGTCCAAACAGTGGCAGTTTTTATTTTACTCTGACTGAATTTGGTCATCCTTTTTATGTTTTATCTGTAGTCAAAGTGTGGCATAGAAAGAAGTCATCCTTGGAATTTTGGGGTTAATATAGATAAAGGTTCTGTACAACTGCACTGGAAGTCTGAAGCTTGTTTGTTCAGTAATTCTAGCCCTGGTCTAGAAATTTGTGAATACTAGCTTTTGGTTTAGGTTTGTAATTTCATGAGGTAATCCCGTAAGTCACCCAATCATCTAAATAAGATGATAGCTCACGTACTGTGGTTTTCTCTTTCCTCTTTACTAAATAACAAATGTGTTATTATAATCTGTTGGTTCAACTGATGGATGAATAAACAAACAAATAAGAAAGTTTGTGAAAGGACACAGTGCAACTGAGATTGGCAGCTCCAAGTCATTAAAATTTAATGTACACCTACACAGACAACAGGGACTGATGGTTTTTTAAATAATTTTGATGCCTGTCTACAAACCAATGACTAGTACCTTAAGAGGCTACTTTTGAAGGAGAGGCACTAATATAGTCCTCATCATGGCCACCACAGGTTGCCATGTAGCAGTAGGTAGTCTTTCTCTCTCTCAGATCTCTATCACCTGTGGGCTCCTTTTGCTCCTGGAGAAGGCTTCAGGGGATTCATGTAGGTTTGCACTCACAGAACTGCTATTTTTTGGACTGCTCTGTTTGTTGTTCAGGTAGGAGATTCTACCTAACTTTGTTCTTTGGGAACTTCCTCAGACATTCAGCATGATGGAGTTTTGGAACTATATCACAGTACCTTTCTCCACAGTAAAGTTTAGAAAACTGATTTCAGAAAGCCTTCCAGTAGTGGCAAAGTTAATTTTGATCTCAGTCAAGGCTTCTGGTTCCTGGTCAAGTGCTCCTGCAATTTGCTTTGTTACTTTTATCCCAATGTGAGCTTCCTCCTTCTCATGATCATCTGTTGGGCAACCATTTTATTTTGGCTTAGCGGGGACTTTCCTGGTTGTAGCACTAAAAGTTTCATGTTCCAAGATTTTACTCAGTCCAGGGAAACCAGTTTATTCAACATGCTAAAAATAGGTGTCTGTGATGCCATCATTATACTTATTCAGATTCGCTTGCTATACATGAAGACATAGTGTATAGTTTGACTCTGGGCCTTTCTGCAAGCTGCTCCTTTAGCCTCACATGTGCTTTTTGTCTAGTTTCATGGTGAGCTCCTCCTCATTTGTAAAAACAAAACAAAACAACAACAAACAACAACAACAATGAAAAAACCCAAATCATTGATTCAAGCATCGCTTCCTTAGCAGGTACAAATTGTTCTTTGGGCATCTTTAGGTGGCTGTTAACTGTTTTCTCAGAGTAGCACCATAAGCCTATAACCATTAAGTATTTATTACATAGTATTGTGATTGTTTACAACTTTTTCCTCTATTTATATATGAAATCTTTAGATTTGAAAACAGATACCATGCCTTAATCATCTTTGTTTTCCCTGCACCTAGCTTCGTATATATTAAGTGCTCAATAAAAGTAACAGTTGAAACCTATGAGTATGGTTTTGGTACTTACATATGTCTCTTTGCATTGTATCTGTCCTTTGCCCAATAGCTTCTGCTCCACTAGTTGCATCTTATTTCCCTTCTCTGAAGATTAATTGTTCATTAGGTGGTTCTTAAAAGACAAAGATCTTTTAAGAATCAAAGGAATCCTATTTCTTATTTGAAATTTTTGATACTTTGATTTGATACAAAGTGTGTGTGTGTGTGTGTGTGTGTGTGTGCTCGCGTGTGCGTGTGTGTGCGCGTGTTGGGCATTTATGTATATTCTTTGACCCACACTATTATAGGCAATTGCCTACTCAGATTTGTTCTAAGACAGGTACAGGTGAATAGAAGGGCTGTATTTATATATATGAATCAGTTGTGATTAGCAACTACTCTCTGAGGCCCCAGACAAGCTGACAGAGCAGACTTTCTGGTTTATGGTCTGTACTGAGTCTGTCTGTATGTTTATTTGGCAAGGCTCCTACAAATACAGCGAGATGCCCAGGAGGGTCAGCACTACAACTCAAGTTATTGGGATGACTTTGACTTAGAACTTGGGATCACAGTCCCTTGGACTCCTAGGCCAGGTTTCAAGTGGTGCCTTGAGGGTTATTTCCAATGTGTTATTTGTTAAACCCAAGTTTTCCTGCTGACTTGATTAGTGAGAAATGAATGTAGTGACTTGATTTATCCTTTATAGCCCTATGCCATACAATGTGAGGAAGAACTATTGGCCGGGGATTCAAAAGGCTTGCATTCTACTACCCAACCTGCCTCTGTTCAGCTCTGCAGTTTCATTTTCCTGAATCCAAATCTCCTTGCTTATAACTTGAAATGATTGGCTTTTTTACTCCCTTTCTTTCTATCTTCAATGCAAAGCCTCTCTAATTCCATCACTTGCTACATCTCTGGGTCTCAGATACTTCTAAAAGATGAGTATCTTAAACACAAAACTATAGTACTCTAGGAGGTCAACTCACACCCTTGAACGTGTTACCCTATTGAAACTGAAAAGTTCTCAAAGGGAAGAAAAAGCCTGCACCTGATTATTGCTCTGTAAAGCTCTCCAGCCACATGTCGACTACTGACCTTTGTAATCAGCACTGCCTGAGCAGCTCAGTATATTCTCTGGATGAGTGAGCAGGTGGATGTGAAGAGCGTCCTCATTGATTGTGCTGCCTGTTAGCAGGGTGTGCTCTGATGAGGATCTGTCCTTTAAGATGGAAAGGCTCCAACCAAACACATGGAAGAGAGTTTTGGGAAGGAGCACTGCTCTAAGATTCAAGTTCCCCAGTGTGTAGTTCCTTCTAACTTGTGCATTCATCCTATGTCCTTGGACAAATCACCAGCCTCTTTAGCACCCAGTTTCAAATGGAAAAGATAATGCTTGTGCCACAAGGTTATTAGGAGACTAAAGAAATGTAAAATTAGTCAGGAAAAAAAAGTTAGAACACAGGGAAACATCAGTTACTATTATAAGAAATCAGGAAATCTTTTAAGCAGGAAAAAAATTCCCTAGCTGAAATTTAAACGGGCAGATGTTGTATAATCTGAAACACACCATAAGTTAAAAAAAAAATCTACTCCTTGGGCTTAGTAACAGTTCCAATCTGGCTCCCCCTCCATTTTTTATGATTCATCACTGTGTGTCAAGTGCTGAGATTGGACATGGTTCTGCAGGCCCCAAAAGGATCCAGGCCCTCCTGACTAGTTTTAAGGGAGTTGGAAGTGAAAAGTATTTATATCCTAGAAACCCCACGTATTTAGGGGGAAATGCTTTCAAACATAAAAGATCTCTGAGTTTATTTGTTTTAATTTCCTCCTCTTCCTTTCCTTTTGGAAAGAGTTGATTTACTAGATGGGAGATTTCCACAAGCATTTAAATAAAGAGGTGACATGTCTTGGGAGTGCAGTTTAGTAAAAGGATTTGAGGATAGGGTTAAGCATGGTTTATATCAGATCAGGTCATATATAACTTGGTATGCTCATTGTCGGTTTGAAGCCCTGTGCCCTGTAAAATAGCCCCCACTCTGGCCATTCACCATCCATGAGCACTTGCAGCGGAGGTGAGGCCAGGGCCATGCAGGACCATTACCCATGGAAGTTCTCTGCCACCTGAAACCCAAAGCCAACACAGCTGACCCTCCAAATGCCAAAGCAAGCATGACTCCTTTCCTTCATAATGCCAGTATCTACTCAAGTCTTCTATCTCAGAGCCTTGGAGGGTCTTAGACTCCTTCCCTTCTCAGACCCTGTGTGAACCATTCACCTTAGTTCCTCATTCTCTTTGCTGCTTTCCATTCTCAGCACAATTGCCTTAGGTCACATAGCTATTTTCAATTATTTTGACTTAGATTACTGTAAGAATGGGGACGGAGACGGGGAACAAACTGGAAATATACCTGCTATATGCCATCTGCTTCACATCCCTAGCTCCCTGAGTTCTCAAGCAAACCTATGAAGAAAATACTGATCTATCCCATTTTATGGATGGTAATGACAATGGAACTAATACTCATTAAGTATTAATCCTGGGCTTGGTGCTGTGCATCATTTTATGCTTATTATCCCTCCTGCCTTATTTCTTGCCTGCCTTTTACATTGTTGACTCACTCTCTTATATTCAATTTTGTGTGGTTTTCTCTCCTCTTTTTTCATACACCGTGCATCATCAAAGGTAAGGGGTCCCTTCCACAATCCAGCTCCTGACTATACCTCCCCTCTTACTTTGTGGTCACTCTGCAAAGTATTCCAACTTATCCTCAGGGCTTGGCTTGTGCTTTGGTCCCTGCTGTTCAGATGCTCATAGCACTTTCCTTTCCTCTTTTCTCTTATACCTGCCACAGTAACTCTTACTTTTTTTTAAAACATTTTGCTCTTGTTCGTTTCCTCCCCTGGAGTCTTCTCCACCCATCCAGCCTTTTCTAGTTCCTCTTTTGGACATCTGTTATGTGCTCTGCCTGGCAGTGATTTCTTGTTTTAATGTCGGCATCTTGAGTTTTTGTTGTTGTTGTTGTTGTTGTTGTTGTTTTAGGAACTGCCTATCCCCTAATGGATACAGTCTGAACAAGATACTTATAAGGTGGTCTGGTCTCCATGGAAAGAGGTGGGCATAAAACTGGTGTTCATCAAATAAAACTCTCTCTTTGGAATCTGTGTCTTAAAGTGGAATGATTCAAAGACTGGGAATGACTGAGCAGTTATTCTGAGAACAACTTCTGCTCCTCAAACCCCGGGAACAAACTTTGCTTTCAGGTTTCTGAGGCCTGTTTTTGATCTCCAGAGGCTTCCCAAAGCCATTCCAATAATCCAACTCCTCCCTCCTGGGCTTAAGTAAGCCAGATTTCGCTTCAGCTGTTTTCAGAGAACTCTGATCAACACAAGGCCCTCCTTTGAGTGAAACCCACATGCTCTGCCTGTTCTCCTAGAGTCCATATCACTTTCTGGTTGGCTTGGCTTGGCTTGGTCTCACCCTCCCATTCCATTGTAATTCCTCCCCTAGAGAGTGAACTACTTGAGAACAGATAGTATTTTGTTTATCTTTGTGTCACTAGGGCTTGACCAGGGACTAGCCTAAGGAAAGTGCTCAATACTTGATTAGCGAATTAATGAGCCAACAGAATTGAGAGACCAAGTAGCTGTGGGATTGATGGGTAGTTTGACAGAAGGATACAAATCACAAACTCATACAGGGGTGGGGAAGAAGGACTTACTTACGAAGTCTGGGATATAAGAACTAGATCACTTTGAGATGGCAAGACAGAGTGGTCTAAAGAGCCAATTTTGGGATAAATCAGTAGTCATTATGCTTAACATAGTAAACAGTAAATGTGCTTTTCTTAAGAGAGGATATGCAATAAAACTGTAAAAGAGTTTTTGAAATATTAGATAAATGCCTGGATGAGTAACAAGAAAGGATTCCCAAGGAAGATAGGGCAGCAGCACGTGTCCTGATGTTTTCATGTTGTAGTGATGTGCCCGGTGCCCTTGCAGTCTTGAACTCTGGCCTGCTGTCATCAGGAGTCAGGATAGAGCCAGCCCTGTGTGAGAGGCATGCTACATATCCAGGAGCTCTGCCTGGGAGACCAAAGCCAGCAGGTCTGATGTAACCCTCTCTCTAGTTTATCCATGGAATACTAAAGCCAGAGGGCCCATAGGAAGCCTCTGTTCCAGTGCTTTTCAACCTGTGCAGTGAGTTATTCCATTATTGTCAGTGTTAGTTCACCTCCCATGTTTCCATTCGGCTCTGAGTTTATAGAATCCTTATCCTACAACATTTTCTTGTTGAGGATTAATAGCTAACCTTAAAAAGCAGACCTTGGAGGACAGTGTGTATCTGGGCATTGTATTCTTCCTCTCCCTGCCCTTCTTTCCCTCAACGTAGGTCAGGCTACCAGTGGTCACGGAACTTTAGAAAGTCAGTTTTGGAAACTCATAATTTTACTCTCCACTCTTCCATGACCTTTTGATGTAAGCTGGGGGAAAGTTCTGTCACTTCCATCAGTTTAGTTAAAACAAAAATCTGTCCTACCTCCTTCTTTGACTTGAAGATAAAACCTTCAAAAGGCTATACAATACATGTTAATGTTGTTAGATATTTATGGTTATAATTAACTTCTTTCTGGAATTGGTTGCCTACAGTTGTCATAACAAAGTTCCACAGACTGGGGGTTTAAACAACAAAACTTTATTGTGTTGCACTTCTGGAAGCTGGGAGTCTACTACGCAGGTGTTAGCTGAGTTGGTTCTTTCCGAAGTCTGTGAGAGAGAATCTGTTCCATTTTTATTTCCTAGCTTTGGCTGGCTTGCTGGTGATCTTTGGTATTCTTTGGCTTATAGATCTCCGTCTTCATATTTGTATTATGTTCTTTCTATTCTCTCTGTGTGTGTGTCAGTGTTCAAATATCCTTCTTTTATGTGGATATCCATTATATTAGATTAGGGGCCTTCTGTATTCCAGTATAACCTCATCTTTAATTGTATCTGCAACAATCCTATTTCCAAATAAGGTTACATTGTGAGGTACTAGAGGTTAGGGCTTTAACATAACATTTTTAGAGGAGGACACAATTCAACCTATAATATTGCCATCATTATTATCATCATCTTTGCAAGAAGTGAATTTTCAGAGATGCTTAAATTCCTAGAGTCTAGTTATGACAAGGCTTCTCTGGTTGTGAGGGAAGAGAATCACCAGCTCTTCATTGTGATTTGGACCAGCCCATTGTACTTCCTTTGTCATCACTGAATTATTTTGAAAGATAAAAGCTAGTTCATGGAAATGCTGATGGTGAGATGCACAAGTAGGAGGTGTGGACATCTGGATTGTTAACACCTTATCAAGCATTTATTGTCTCTTGCAGTCTAAACTTCTATGGTAAGGTGATTAGCACCCACATGGTATAGAATACTGTGATGCACAGTGTAGAAGGGTTCATGTGAAACTTACGGGCTTTGTGTCATAACCTCCAAACTGGAAATCTCACTAGAACTGTTGGAGTTTTATGCTGACATGCGTTGAAAAACTGTAAGAGTTCATTTCTCTCCCCCTTCCCCTTGATTTCTCAAGCATTGGAGTCTGCTTCGGATTCTGTATCTCCCTCTTTTTCTCTGCACCTTCCCCACTAGTACTCTGTTGCTGTCTCTCAAAAATAAATAAGTTATCCCCTACTTAGAAATCCCAGTAGCCTCAAGATGTCAGAGATAGCAATTTTAGAAAGGACAAGTGAAATCAACCCACCCAACAGATTCAGAACCTGACAGCAAATTGTAGCCTTTATATTGCCTGTGAATCACTGGAAGTGAGAACATTAAGAGTGTGTGTGTGTGTGTGTGTGTGTGTGTGTGTGTGTGTTCTCTTTTACAATACAGTTTATGGAGGTGATATGATGGCTACAATGAGCATGTTTGAATGTGTGATTTAAATAATTTTCCATAGGAGAATGTTGCCTGTGAGTGTTAATCATGTTGACATTTGCATATTTTGTTTACTTTTGTTAAAAGTTCTTTACAAATTCAGAGAGAGAATAGACAAGGATGCAGGATTGGAGATGCAGATTATATGTATTGTCAAGATAATGATTAACAACAATTACTTTTAAAAATAAAAGTATAGGGGCCCCTGGGTGCATCATTTGGTTAAGTGTCTGACTTCAGCTCAGGTCTGTGACTTTGAGCTCTGTACTGATAGCTCAGAGCCTGGAGTCTGCTTTGGATTTTGTATCTCCCTCTTTCTCTCTGCACTTTCCCCACTAGTACTCTGTTGCTGTCTCTCAAAAATAAATATTAAAAACAATTAAAAACAAATAAAAACAATTAAAAATAAAAGTATAAAAAGTACTGAATATGTCACATACAATTCTTCTTAAGTGCTTTGCAAAATGGGTAAAAAGCTTAGCAACAAAAGCATGGATAAATTAAAACAATGAAAAACCTTAAACACTTGTAAAGCACATTCAAAGATTCAGTTATGTCTGTCTCTGCCTTTCTTCTATTCCATACCCATCATATCCTTCCGTGTTGAATCCTTGGTCTAAAGTTGGCAAGAACAGTCTGGAAACCCAAGACATTCCTAAACCCATAAATCCATAACTCTGTAAGTCATTCTGATGTTCCACAATGAAAATCATTTCCAATAGCTCATTCTATGTGATTTTCCTAAACCATTCAAATTCTGTTGTGGAGGCATCTTTGTCCTCCTATTGTCTAACAGCAGCCTCTAGGATGACCTGTGTTTTGTTGGTACCTAGTGTGTATTTCTGTGCATCTCTGCTACGTTATGTTGGCACAGGCCCCTGAGGCCCTGGCTCACAAGCAAGGTGGGCACTTACCTAATGGCTCACTCCCATGTTGCCTCTTTGTAACAATGTTCAAAACATGTACACAGACTAGTTGAATTCATCTAAATAGTTATGGGAAGGTTTTCCAATGAATCTGTTTTCAGCAACCCTGGTGGAAGCTCTCGCCCCTTAGAAGGGTACTGACTGCCTTCAGAGCCCCTCTTTGACAGTGCAGGATGCTCAGAACATCTGTACTCAGTTCCCAGGATGTTTATTTGTAATACTTGCTTGTTACTTGTGGATATGCTCAAGTTTTTCTATCCTGTCATGACTCAGCTTCCCTCTTGCCGTACTGCCCATTTCCAGAGAGAATGTCTTCCTTTCCCTTTCTGTCTCTATCTGTTTCTCATCTTGCCAACTTTCCCTTTCTTGTGTACTGGGTTCATATCTAGAAATAGTTATTGTATCTCTGGCAGTTCAGTTACAGGAAACAATCCACTCTACCTGATTTAAGAAATAAGGATTTTATTATGAGAGTAGTAAATAACTTACAGAATCACACAGAGAGCTGAAGAAACAAATTATATGCCAAACTTTTAGGAATAGCCTCCAAGGTCATACTGTGTCTGCCCTCTGATGAAGCTGTTGATTTCTCACCGTAGCCAATACCACCATAATCTGATGCTGACATGACCTGGAAGTGGTCATCATTAACAAACTGTTATAATTCAGAGCTATTGCTCTTTCACCCCTAGGACCACAATTGAACCTGATATAATCTATATCAGCAGGATGGAAGTCTTATTCCCTGACTGACTCTACACACCCATGGAGCTATTGAATGGACTCTGAGACCTCTGCTAAATGTGGACACAGAGTCCCCAAATGCTTCCATGGCTGTGCTTGTCAACAAAATAGCAAAAGCAGACAGTGTAGCCTCTACTTCAATTCTGCATTCAGATATTATGCAAATACATCGAATTAGCCAAGTCTATATCACTAACTAGCTCTTGGGAAAGGTGGCTTTCAGTTTTCCTATCTCTGTATACAGGACAGCAAACTGGGCAGGGAGTGGAGCAGGGAGGTGTGGAATGGATATGACATGCTACTTTGCCATATCTGTCACAGTCTTCTGCAACCGCTTGTTCAATTTTATCCTTTATGATCAGTAGGTCACCACCATCTCTAAGTTCTGTTGATTCTTCTCAAAATACAGATTGTTTTCTTCTCCTCTACTCCATTTTTTTCTTTCTTTGTTTTTGTCCCTTAACCCTTCAAATCTATCTTATTGTAGCAATCTTTTTGCTTCATTCCAATATCTCTCTATTAAATTAATTTGTTACATTGAATACATAACATTCTATCATTTATTCATTCATTTGCATTTGTTAATCACTTATTGAGAGCCTACTATATGCTAATAACTCTGTGTTCAAAGTCAGATTAGCATGGTGTCTGCCTTCAAGGTGCTTATAGTTTTGTAGTGATGGTACAGATGGTGATGGGGTCCTGGAGAATAAGACAAAATTCCTCATGAAGTTTATGTTCTAGTAGAGGGAAACAGGTAGTAAACAAGAAAATAAATTATTACTCTACTATCACAGCAATTGTTTGGTCAGGAGCCTCAGTATTCTTCTTAAGGATTGAATTAATTCCAAAAGCTGCCATTCAAAATCTTCTATTTTGTGGTTACATCTTTTAGCAACTCATCACTGTCAAAATACAACTCAAGACCCTTTACTCTTTTGGCTGGTAAACTGTATTTATCTTCTGGTAGGTCTATCTACAGCTATCGTTTGTCCTTAAGGTCATTTTTCCATATAACTACCAGTGTGATCTTTTAAAAATACTGTTCATCAGTTTGCATTCCCACCAACAATGTAGGAGGGTGCCTACTTCTCCACATCCTCGCCAGCATCTATAGTTTCCTGATTTGTTTATTTTAGCCACTCTGACTGGTGTGAGGTGGTATCGCAGTGTGGTTTTGATTTGTATTTCCCTGATGATGAGTGACGTATCATAACACTTTCCTGCCTAAAGCACTGTAATGCCTATCCACTTAAAAAAGTAGGACAAAACTCAAATCCTTACTATTCCTTTAGATGCTGCTTGACCCTCCTCAGTGACCTCTCTGATCTCATCTCATAGCACTACTCTTCTCCCACCACCTTTCTTGAACACATTAAGCTCATTCCCTCCTTGCATCTGCTGTTCTTTGTTCCTGAGACGCTTTCGCCTGAGACATTTACCTGACTAGTTCCCTTGCATCGCTTAGGTCATAGATGCCCAAGAAGTGCCTAGATTTCAACACCATAGCAGTCCCCTCCTAAAGCCCTTTTTTATTGTCTTTGCAGCACTAATTATTTATTTGTCAACTTATTTACTGTTTTTTTTTTTTTTGCACTGGAATAGAAATTCCATGAGAACAGAACATTATCTTCTTTATTATATTTTCAATGTCTAGAGCCATAGCTAGTATTCTGTAAACCTGTAAACATTTATTAGATTAGTGAATCAATGAAGAATTTATCCATTCATTTTTAAATTCTGGTCGTTTTTTGGTTTTATTATATGTTTCAGATGAACAACATTATAACTTGACATCTGTATACACTACAATGTGATGGCCCCCAAAAGCCTAGTTGTCATCTATCACCCTATGATTGACCCCCTTTATCCCTTTCACCCACCTCCCAGCCCACTTCTCCTCTGGTAATTACCAATTGGTTCTCTTTGTCTATGAATTTGTTTTGGGTTTGTTTTGTTTGTTAATTTGTTTTTCTTTTTTAGATTCCACATATGAGGGAAATCATATGGTATTTGTCTTATCCTTTTGACATATTTCACTTAGCATAATATCCTCAAGCTCTCTCCGTGTTGTTGCAAATGACAAGATGTCATTATTTTTAATGGTTGAGTAATGTTCCTCTCTCTCTCTCTCTCTCTCTCTCTCTCTCTCTCTCTGTGTGTGTGTGTGTGTGTCTTTATCTATTCATCCATTGATGGACTGAGAGACCTATCAATACAGAGAACAAAATGATAATTGCCCAGAGAGAGGAGGGGTGGGGAAATGAGAAAAAATGGGTGAAAAGAAGTGGAAGATACATGCCACCAGTTAAAAAATGAATAAACCAAAGGAATAAAAGGCACAATAAGGGAATATAGTCAATGATATTATAATAGAGTTGTAGGGGGACAGATGGTAGCTACACTTGTAAGTGTAGCATATGTAAGCATAGCATAACATAAAGAGAAGTTGGGTCTTTATATTGTATACCTGAAACTAAAGTAACATTGTGTGTCAACTATACTGAACAAAAATTAAAAATAAAGAGATAATGAGTGTTTAAGAAGAGGTAGAGGATAGGGAACCCTCATATAATGTTGGTAGGATTGTAAATTGGTGCAGCCACTATGGAAAATAGTATGGAGGGTCCTCAAAAAGTAAGAATAGAATTACCATATGATCCAACTATTCCAACACTGGATATTTATCCACAGGTACAGAAATACAGATTTGTAAAGATGCATGCATCTCTATATTTTTTGTCCCATTATTTACAACAGCCAAAATAAGGAAATAATATATCAATCCATTTTTTTATCTCAAGTCCTGCCTCCTCTCTGAAGAGTTTTCTGATCATAACTGTTCTCCTCTCTGAGCTTCTGAACTTTACTAATTTTGACTAATCATATCTCTCATTTTTGGATTTGCTTTAGTTACTCATTGTTATTCTCTAAATGTATTAAGTACCCAGTTTTATCTTCCCAATGCTAGTGGTTCCTTTTTTGGACACCATTGCCAGGAAGTACATTTTTGTATCCCACTCAGTAAGGCCATATTCTCTGTGACCCATGTTTTCATTCAACCATATTCTTACCCATATATTCTATTCTGAGTGTTTGGCTAATAATTTGCCCTTAATCCTTCTGAGTTATTTTGCTTTTTCATATACGAATATTGAAGATGAAGTTGCTTGATCGTAGATGAGGCATGTTAAGTAGGAAGTAAAGGGCCTGGCAGGGCATTCTCACTAGTTTGGCATTTTGCTTTAGGAAGGTACTGAAAGAATGTATAGCTTCATGAGCTTCTCCTTGCTGCTGTGACATACTGTAGGTTCCACGAAGCTCTCCTGCCTTAATCGTTTATCCTCAGCCTTTGGTGTTACCCTATAGATTCCCCAGGTATAAATTTTGCCCTGTGACTTGGCTTTTCATTTTTCACAACACTGATTACATTTCCTACAATTTTAACCCTATTCCAGCAATTGTGAGATAAAGTTAATTGACAACAATTGTAGACTGGCTTAGGTCCTTCCCCAGAGGAGGCAAATTGGCAGCTAGCAGACAGTACCATCATGCAGATACATTTTGCTTGGCATAAACTATATTTTATAAATTTGATCCAACATTTCGAAATTAGATTTCACTTGAAAATGGAGATATCCAGTTTGTGTTGAAAAACTAGACATACTAGCAAATATGGGTTCACATTACCACATGCCAAAACATAGCTAGAGGTAAGGAGAAATAGTACTCTTTAAGGTCGTCACATGCACGCTAAATCTGAGAAGTTGGTTCAATCCCATAATACATGTTTAACACTTACAGTTTGGTCCCTCTTGGCTTTTGTGCTTGAGGTCCCTTTACAACAATAATCATAGAGCTATACCATGGGAGGCCACTCTGGAGTTTATACAGGAGATTAATGTGATCTGAGTTGCATTTAAAAAATACCACTCTGGATGTTTTGTGAATAATAGGATCTACTGTGGCAAGAATGGAAAACCAGAAATCGATTATTTAATACCCACTAACCAACATGAATTAAGAGAGTGCAGGATGATAGCCTGAAAGCCCCAGACTCACACTTGACCTGTAGTGATCGCCTACTCTACGCTGGGCCCTGGATGGTATTGAAGGCAGAAAATTGGTCTTCCTGCTTTTATAAATACTTTCTCCACTTATGCTTATGAGAAAGCTGTGAATGTTGTCACCTCTGCTTTTGTTACCTCCTCCTCCATAACTATTACCTTCTCTTTACTGCCATCCCACTATCTAACTTAGGTTTGCATTGGGGCTTGATGCTACCTCTTTTACACTAGAGTTTACTACTCTCCAAGCTTCTGCTGGTCTGAGTCATGACTGACTTACCTTTGCTCAGCTGAGGTGAGACTGGCCCTTTACAATCTGAGACAGTCTTGCCATGGTCAGTCTGGCTGGCAATGATGCTCAGACATACATGTGTGTTTCTACTCTTTGCCTCAGCCCTTTTGGGTTCATTTGGTCTGGAGCACACTCCCTAGTAGCTACACTCTCTGGATGATCCACTCCCTGGACACCATTATCAAACCAGGAATCCAAAGAGCTCACCTTCTCTGTGAGGCCTACTTTGACTCTTCCAGCAGAGTTGATGCCTCCTTTCATGCTTTCAACAGCTCTACCTGTGTCTATTATTAAACTCTTCATAATGTTACCTTGCGATTCATTCTCTGCATGTCTTATCCCCACCCTACCTCTAGACCCTGAGTTCTTGAGAATTTAAAACATATTTTTTAAATCTTTGTATTTGTTATTTATTGGAAGACTTCTACCTAGTTTTTTTTTCAGCCTCTGCCATGTAATAAGCTTCTTACTCAATTCCTGACTCCTTCTGGGGTATTCCTTACATATTCCAATCTCATGAGTCCTCTCTAGCACTCACTAAGGTGTCATCTCTCAATAAGCGTCCTTCCAGAATTTCACCTCTTCCAATTTATATAGGGAGTGTCACAAAATCATTCACTAGCAGTGAAAAGAGGATTATTCTCTGATACTGCTATTTACCTTAGGGCTAGAAACTCAGGCAACCCGTGTGTTTAACAATGAACCAAATTGCTATCTAAGAAATGCTATTTAATGATGATTAAAGCAATAGTAATTAAAGTGAAAATAGGGCTCTACCCATGCATATGGAACATGAATGCTCTCAATTAATCAACTCATTATTATTAAATATTTATTGAACACCCACAGAGCAGGAGGCATGAAATTCTGAGAGAACACACCAAAGACATGGTCCTTACCCTTTGGGAACTTGCGATCTAAAGCAATTGAGACTTCATCTTGTGACAATATGTTCTGGCTGTGACTCTCTGTAGATAAAACAAAGCCTGTAATTCAAAGCATCTCTGGGCTCCAATTTACTTGACTGCTCACTACACTAGTCATATTTCACATCTTCTGCTTTACTCTCTGCTAGCTAAACAGGGAGTGTTTCTCCTCTCCTTTAAGACTCCGCAAAGAGCTCACCTTCTCTGTGAAGCCTACCCTGACCCTTCGAGCAGAGTCGACACCACCTTTCATGCTTTCGACAGTGCTGTGTGTGTCTATTAAACTCTTCATAACATTATCTTGTAATTCATCTTCTGCATGTCTTATTACTAGACCCTGGGTTCTTGAGGATTTAAAACATGTTTTTTTTTTAATCCTTGTATTTGTAATGTCACTTTGATTTTCAGACTAGATTTGCAGATTAGATCTCATTGTTGAGGCTCTGATAATCATCTGCTCCCTCATTCAATAAGTTGAAAACCTATTCTGTGTTAGACATGCTTTGAGTTGTATACTGTGGACATGGCAGACCCATTACCTAAAGTAGAGAGGGAAAATGATAAGTAAAGTATTGCGAGAGTATATAATAGCTCTTTTGCTAGAACAAAGGAATTTCCTGGCTTAGATGTCCTGGGAAACCACCTTGCCAAAGTGATGTGAGTATGGGAAGAAGAGGAGGAAAGCAAAAAGGACTTAGAAGACTGGGGTCCAGGAACTGGACATTGTACTCTGAAGGGTTGGAAAGAAGATACAGTTTTGCTACTACTCACCTTCCACAATGTGAGATTCATTCCATCTTTATAGCCTTGCTGAAATTGTAAAATGGTTGCACTCATAGAGAATGTCCTCACATGTGCTTATTCTACTCTTCTCCATTATTCAAAACTGTATTTTGGTTTCTCCTTTCTTCTATGGAACTTTATTTATTGATTCCCAGACCATGTAAATATTGCATTTTTGGAACACCTTTCACCATGTATTATTTAATCCACTCATTTAACACAATCAAATTGTTCTTTAAATTGTGTGTGTGTATTATTAACTTTTTTTTGTTAATGAATGAAAAATATAAAAAGCATAAGTACAAACCAACCATATTTGGTTTCTTTCCCATATCTTTCCAGCGTATTCTGGATAGTACTTCACTTTTTAAAGTTGCAGAGTCAAAACAGAGATGGAATGTAGACCTTGAAGGCCAATAGGATTAGAAAAATAAGAAAATGAGACTGTTCTAGTCTGAGTCATAGAAGTTGGGAAGGAGGACAGCAACTAAAACTGATAATCTTTTGAAATTAGGCTCTTCATGTTCTTCTCTTTCTCCTTCTGTCTTCTTCTTCATTCCCGGATAAAGCAGTAGCTTTGTTATGCCTTTAGCCATTCCTGATATGATGTAGAGTGCCTGGATTTTGGGGTCATTGTAGTATCTTTTTGACAGACCTGGTGTATAGTTACCCAGTTAAGATGAACTCCTGCTGCTGCCCTCTGCTACCCTTTTATGATGATTGTAGGGATCACCTCATCATGCGTTGTGCTGTGCCTAAGACTGTCAACGATATCTGAGTCCTTCACTATGACATGGCAATTCAATTATACAACAAACATTTGGGACTGTACCAAGGAGACTTTGGCAAATTTCAACACCAGTGAGTAGCTCCCCCCTCATCTCTGATGAGGACTTCATAGCAAAGACTCTGTTGTACCTCTCCATCTGGCTGAGGATAAGGAGAGCAAGATTGGAGACTGGGATTTCAGATCAGGCCTTAGTCTGACACTTCTCATTCTATCTTACAGTAGTCCTTCAGGAAATGGATCTCATGAACTTTTACACGTTTCACTGCCTGTATTGACTCCTTAAGTGATGCCGTGTGGCAGTCCTGGCCCTCAGCATGACATGGAGTGCCACCACCATGGGGGCTGTCCCTTTTTTCACTTGAGGCCACCCTAGACAGACTCAGAAAAAAATGGGTTATAGGCTACTGTGCCCAAGCAGCTGCAGATGTTGTAGCTCTCAGTGCTTCTTTCAAATTTTGTCTTCTATTTTGATTTACATATATTATTTGTGCTGTTTTTTTTCTCCTCTTAACTATACCTTGACAGTGTTATAAATTCAGAAATTATGTCTCATACCTTCTTATTCCATTTTGAATTGAGCACTGAATTCAGTATACTTAATTTTTTAAGCTTATTTATTTATTTATTTTGAGAGAGTATGAGCAGAGGAAGGGCAGAGAGAGAGGGGGGAGAGAGAGAGTGAGAGAGAATCCCAAGCAGGCTCCACACTGTCAGCATGGAGACTGATGTGGGGCTCGAACTCTCGAACCATGAGATCATGACCTGAGCCAAAATCAAGAGTCAGATGGTTAACCAACTGAGTCACCAGGCGCCCTGAACTCAGCACACTTTAAATGCTTAGTAAATTGTTGGCAGAAAAAATTAATAAGCACAAATTATAACCAGAGACAGATTAAATCCAAACATCTACTCTTTTTGAAGGTTCTTTTAAAAAATAATCACCCTTGAGATAAAACATTTCTTGAAATGTCTGTCTTATCAATATGCAGTCATGTGGGGTTGAAATGTCTATCTTATCAATATGCAGTCATGTGGGGTTGCATCATGCATATTGCACCCCCAAGGTGAGGCCATTTATGAAACAATGCTTGATCCAGTTTCTAGGAAAATGCATATCATGCATTTTGTTCAGACAAATGATTCAAGTCCCCTGGTTCAGATTATGGAACTGTTTTCTTTTTATATTTATTAATATTTATTTATTTTTGAGAGAGAGACAGAGCATGAGTGAGGGAGAATCTTAAGCAGGCTCCAGGCTCTGAGCTGTCAGCACCAAGCCCAATGTGGGGCTTGAACCTATGAGCCATGAGACCATGATATGAGCCAAGGTTGGATGCTCAAGCAACTGAGCCACCCAGGCCCACGAATCTGTTTTTTCTTGAAAATGGCAGCTGTTATTTGGGTCTGTCCTCACAGTATGGAGGCTTGAGGAATTTAATGCATTCCAAGGGACCGTTCTGAGGATTTTTATTGTCTATGGGTCTATGGATATGTCAGCATATCTGACAATAGAGGCAACACATACACTTTTAAATTGAGAAAGGAAGTGCTCAGAAAGGTTAAATGACTTGCTTAAAGTCACACATGGCAGGGCCATGAATACTCTGAAAGTTTTATCAATTCTATGTATGGATGCAGACTGTTCAAATGGACCTAGTTTTCTGGAGGACTCTAGGAATGAACTTCCCTTTTGGCTGGGTCAGGCCTGAAGTTTCGTGCATTGTTCCATCTTGCTCTGGAAGCTGGTTGTTACTGCAGTCCCTTCCAAACTATCCCTGTAATAATTTCCATCTTGAATCCCAGAAAAATTGAGAACATGGGGTGGGACTCTGTCCCTCCTGCAAGCCTCCTGGCTTGTTGCTATTTACTTAATGATTAATCCTTCAGCACTGCCTTGTTAAATAGAAGGGTAATATTTTCCTTCTGTCTGGACTGGACAGGCTCCCAGTTCCAGTCAGGTACCTTCAGGCCATGGAGCTAAAGATATATAATATGCCTTTTGTGTTGGTTTTTGGAAACTAAGCCTGGGTGGAGGGGAGAAAGGGGTGCTTCTAGCAGTAGATTTCCTTCTGTTTCTCAGTTCTAGGGTCAAGTGGAGGACTTAGTGTAAATTTTAAGCTTTCAAGAAAGAACCAAGAGAGAATTAGAGTATCACCAGCCTCATATGTGTGTGTATATTTTTCTCAAATACGTTAAATCACTGAAAAAGTCAAACCTCCCTAATTATTACTTTTGAGGCTGCTGAATTTGCAAATAATTGTTTTAATGTGGTAGTTATAAATGGATTGTCAATATTTACAGTGTGGTTGAAATTGTTATAATTCCAATCTGGGAACCTGAATATTCCTTTCTAACTTCTAGTTAGTTGATTGCCAATAATAGGGTGGAGGAAGAATAAGAAAAAAAATATGATGCCACAGCAATTTGGGAAATATTTTTGAGCTGGGACCCTGATGATCTGAAAGAAAGGAAACCTAAACCAGGTCGAAGTGAGGAAAAATTTTCTAACAAGGAATATTAGCTTTTTGGTGGATATTATTGTTTTCTACCTCCCATGAGAATAGAAAACTTAAGTCGACTTTGGAGTGTTTATATGCATTCATTGACTTGAGGGTGGCAGTTTGTGTGTCTGGGTGACATGGGTTTGTGGGATTTCCACATGAGTGTGTGATTAATTTGCTTAGTTATTGTGTCACTATGGCCTCCCTAATCAAGGTCGTCACCTTTATCTTGACAGACATAGGTTCTATTAAGAATCCAACTTCCTAATTTTTTTCTTTTCTTGTTGTATCTTGATTATGGACTCAGTTATATTGTTCTTGGAGGATCTCCATGAGATCAAACTGTAAACAAAAACACAAATTTACCACCAAAGAAGAAATAGAGAAATGGAGCTGTGTTTTGCAAAACGATTTCACCTGCAATCAGGCCAGACTTATCACCTCTATCAGGTATACCTCTAGGATAAAGAGACTTGAGGACTGTGGGTTGAGAGCAAGTTTTATTTCTGATGAGTCCAACCATCATCTTTTCAATGAATCCCTGATCAATGTACCATGTGGATTTCTTTCCTTGAACACCTATAACCTTCATAAGCCATACCTGTACTTTTTTTCATGTCTTATATATGTAAACATTTCTTTAACAAGTAAGCATACTGAGGGAAATTACCTTACCTAAAAATTCCGTATGTCCAACATTAGCTAGCACAAAATCATGTAATTTGCCTTTGCCTAGAAATTATTTATGGTTTTATGACTTGGTTGAGTTCTATGATATGAAAGGAACAGTGTTCAGAATTCGATATATAGTCACTTATTTTGTTCCAAATATTTGCTGAAGTTTGTGCAATGTGTGGGGATACAGAAAGAAGTAGGTGATATGATCCCGTTATTGGAGAAAACTGTAAAGGGGAATACATTCTGTGTATTTTACCCATCCTTAGAGAAATAGCTGTAGACTTAGGCAAGGAATGAATACATTTTTGAAATAAAGTTACCTATTATTACTGTTGGGTCAATATTTCTCTTGGTAACCCTTGGGTTTATATAATACAGTGAAATCAAGTCTGTTCATTTCAGTAGAAGTGAGAATAATAAGAGCATCTCACAGAAGAAAATAAAGGACTCCATTCTGTTTGGCTTTGATATATTTAAATATTTGATGTCTAATTGAGTATCTCATGCCTGCTATTGGGTTAGATGTAGAAAATACAAAGATAATTAGGTTACAATCTCTGACTATACACTTATCAAGATATTATAGTAGGTAGTGAATTTTCCTGCTTAGTTATGCTTTATAGAAGTAGAAACTGAACTTGGTTCATGGATATTGTCATAAAGCATGATAAATACCATGGGAGGACTTTGTGAAGTGTCCTTAGACCTCAGTTACAGAATGGTGCTTATGATAACTATCACTGTCAACCAAGTGGATGATTGTTAGAAGGAAATGAAATAGATGCAAAGGCTTTGTAAGAGGTTATCAGTCTACTCATTCAAAAGGCATTGTTTTTAATGGTCTCTGATTATCAGTTACTTGTACCACCATTTTAGTAGCTGCTCTCTACAGAGGAATGGGTGGTGGCTATTGGCCTCTGAGACACTGACATTTGGAACTGAATGGATCTCAGGACCTACATTTGGCTTTAGTCTAACTTGTGGGCTTGGAACGGATGAGAGGGAGCAGTGCTTCCCCTCTCAAGGCCCATGGCTTGTCTGCTTTTCAGAAGTTCCTTGGCAGAGTTCCTTGGTAGGAAGGGTAAAATCAGAGACAGCCCAGAGCAGACAAACTGTACATCTGTGTGTAATGTGATGTAATTCTCTAATTTACATACCTATCTGGGATGCGTAAATGTTTCCAAACCACATTGGGGGAAGGCTCATAGGTTTTCAACAAAAATTTTAAGAGGCCTCCTCTAGAAAGTAGAGCTATATAAACGTGCGTCCATAACTCACCTTTTACCCTCTCTATGTATACTACACATCTAACAAAAAGGGGCTAGTGTCAAAGATGGCAGCTCATTTTCTGAGCCTGGTGAGTTGGCATGCCTATTGCTTCATGGACAGGGAAGGAACTAAATGCTGAAAGGTGGGTGGTCTAGGAGTGAGATCACCAGCAATGTTTTTGTTACTTGGGCTGAGACCAAATTTGTTATGAAGAATTCTATGAAGATTGCAAAAGTCTTTCTATCTTCTGTTCATCACCTAAACAGTTCCCCAGTCTCTCTGCTAGTATAAAACATACGGATTGTACAATACAACCTGCTCATCACATCTTTCTCTTTACCCTGAAGTTATGACTATATCCTCTGCTTTTCCTCTCTCTGAATTTTAGATAAAAGGTGCCATTCCCTTACAAACCTAGGCTGCTCTATCATCTCCCTGCTTCATGGATCTAGCTCTGCCAATTTTGTTTCTTTCATCTTTTTCTTTCTTTTTAAGTTTATTTGTGGGGCGCCTGGGTGGCTCAGTCGGTTGAGCATCCGACTTCAGCTCAGGTCATGATCTCACTGTCTGTGAGTTCGAGCCCCGTGTCGGGCTCCGTGCTGACAGCTCAGAGCCTGGAGCCTGCTTCACATTCTGTGTCTCCCTCTCTCTCTGTCCCTCCCTCACTCATGCTCTGTCTCTCTCTGTCTCAAAAATAAATAAAAACATTAAAAAATAAGTTTATTTGTTTACTTTGAGAGAGAGAGAGAGAGAGAGAGAGAGAGAGGGAGAGAGAGGAAGATTGGGGGGAGGAGCAGAAGAGAGGAAGAGAGAGAATCCTAAGCAGGCTCTGCACTGTCAGTACAGAGCCCGCCATGTGGCTCAAACTCATGAACCATGAGATCATGACCTGAGATGAAACCAAGAGCCAGACACTTAATCAACTGAGACACCCGGTTGGGTGTCTTTTCATTTTTTAAAAAATCTTACCTTCTTATTTTTGTCTCTTAAAGCATACTTTCGTTTTTCATATTATTCTTTAGGACTAGTGTTTACTAATATCTATTTTACTGGCCCTCTTGGAAGTGCTTCATATGTACAAACTCATTTAATCCTCACTACTGAGGAATGTACCATTACCTTCATTTTAGAAGTGAAAAAATTGAGGGACAGAGAAGTAATCTCTGTGTGCCCGAGGTCAGGGAACTCATGGGAAATAATAGTAGCAGGATTTTAATCTGGGCGGTCTGGCTCCAATTCTCATGTATTATAATCACTCCATATATTCAGCTCTCTTCTACTCCCATTGATCCTTTCTAGTATTGCTTTCTCTTCATTTGCTCAAGAAAGTATTTCCGTCCCCAGCTTTCATACCACCCCCTTATAACATTTTATCATCTTGTCTCCACTATTGTTATTCTACTAAAATCTCTTTCTTAAAGCCATCTATGACATCCATTCTCATGGTCAGTCCTGATCCTTCTTGATATATCTATAAACAAACCTGGTTCTTCTTCCTAGTTACTTTTTCCTTTTACCTCATCACTGTAGGCATCCCCCTCCCACCCCTAGGATGCCCTAGAAAGGCCAATCCCAGAAAAGTAAAATCAGAATTAGCAAGTCAAGGGAACTAATATTCCAACACAGGTACTCAGCAATACCTTGCTGAATTACAGTCTAGTTGGACTTGGTGATGGATCATGAGGCGAAAAAGGAGTCAAGGGTTTGGGCCTGGGTCACAAAGAAAAGTGTCATAAAGTTAGGAAAAATAGTAAAGTAAGAAAGAAAAACTGATTTAGAATATAATCTTGAAGTATTGGCATTGCATTCACATGGAAACGTCCATCAAGCAGCTGAAACTATGAAGTGAAAGTTTATACAGGAAAGTGAAGTAGAGACAGAGATTATAGCATCGCCTTTATGGAGGTGTTTGCTAACACCATGAAAATAAGTGAGATGATAAGAGGAAATATTGAGACCAAAAAAAATTATAATGGTCCATTACATGAAAATAAAATACAAAATAAGCAACTGAAAACTTAAAGCCTTTCAGAATCTAGCAACAGATCTTTCAAGTTGAATTCAGTTCAATAATTGAGTGCTTCTTTTGACAACAGGAGAGAATGAGAAATAGAGACATTTATTATTCAAGGTCTTTAGTTGCAAACAACAAAGACAAAGCTTGGGTAAATTAAGTAGAAAAGGAATTTTATTGGAAGGATATTGGATAATTTCAAGAATAATTGGGTAGTCTCAAGAACAAAGTTCAGAAAATGAGCAGAAGCTGAAGTAGGCAGGTCTGCCAGAACTACATCCAAGGAGATGCCACAGAAGGAATCTGACCTCCAATACCAGGACTGGGCATTAGAATTTGCCACTGACACCGTTGCCAGGAGATACATGCTGTCACCGCTGTTGGAAGGCTTTCCAATTTGCTCCCTGTGTCTTTGCTTTATTTGCTCCTAATTAAAGCCCCGGGGAAATATCCAATTGATTGAGTTTCAATGAAGTGCCTGTAGTCTAGCTGGCAGGAGCTAGGGAAGACCTATCTGTCCTTCTCCAAAAGAGTAGTTCAAATACTGGGTAAACTCAAAGGGCAAATATCTACTATAGTTACTATCTTCTTACAACATACAGATCTGGTGAATAAGATAGGCATATAGTAAAATGTCCTAAATTGAGTATATTCCATATAGCATAGGTAAAGCAAATAGTACTTTTTAATGAACATAGTTTCTTTCATATTTTGAGCATTTGATCACAAAGTTATACTCTGTTCAGTACTTAGAAAGCCATTTTCATCTCATTTCTACTTGTTAGCATTCAGTTTCTCCTCTAAGTCTTACCACATATATCATGTCCTTTATGAACCTTTCCCTGACTATTCCAGCTACCGATGATCTCCTCCCTGTGCATTTTTTTGTGCCAATTTTATGACACTCATCCCAAAACGAACAAGAACTATACCTCATATGCCTTGGATACCTGGGCTGGCAAAGTACATGCATAGCACAAGTGTTTAGTAGGCATTAGTTAGGTGATAAAGGGATGCAGAATTGTCAAATGGTCAAAAACCAACTGATTATGTAATTCTTAATTCTCTCCTCTCCCACAAGATTATAAATTTTTGGTAAATTTTCTGAGAGAGCTATTGGTATGTCTTCTCTCACTTTGAGCCAAGTAAAACGGAATTTAAGGATACTCCTTGGAAAAGTTAGGGCACTGACCATACCTGCTTTCCCATTTGCAGCTATGTCTGAAATGGGGGAGGTGAAGTATTTGTTTTAAAGCCAGTTTGGATTTTTATGGGATTGGACATTTTAATTACTAAATCAAAACTTGTGTTGCTAGAAGGGACTAGTAAACAATTTGTATGATATGAGTATGATAAGTAAAGTTCCTGCCCTGGGCCCAGTTTAAAGTGCCCAGGTGGCAGTTGGGTGAAAAGTGTGGGGAGGGATGAAGAAAAAAAGTTAAGTCGACTTTCAATTACACTAGGTAAATCCTATTTTCTTAATGTAATGGTTACCTTTGTCATCAAGAGTTTAATGGTATTCATGGTTGCAGAGCTCTATAGAGTTTGGGCAAAAAATGACCTTTCTTCTTGAGCTAATAAATACTCTCTGAAAAGGCAAGAGGAAAACCTATCTCAAATATTCTCTACATAAGCTAGTTCCCAAATGGACAAATTTTTTGAGGCTATTAGGCCACTTATTCTTGACCATAATATTGAGATACATGGAGGAAATATAAGGTATGTCACAAGTCAATGGTCACTGAAAAAAGTTAAATGCTTAAGTATATAGATGACTTCCCTTTTTAATACAATAGAGCATTTCAAGGTTATCTTTCTAAATATAACTCCTATTTCTTGCAATTGTGTGCTTTCTTTACTGGAAAAGAAAGGTATGCATGGCCGCCCGCCTTTCTGGAATACATATGCATTTACACCTCATCTTATCTATGCTTTAGACATAATGATAACTGCTAATGATAAACTATTCAACACCATAGTGCCATTTCTATTGTAAAGACTCCCTGGACCACCATGGACCAGATTGCACCTGCCTCCTCTTCATTTCTAGCTCTCCTTATTTATATAATACATTCAACTTACTGTACACTGCTGGGTGATAACTTTTATCTTTTAACCTTGGGTCTTTAATATCAGTGAGCATGTTTCGTGTTTCTGTATCCTCTCCATTGGACTGAAAATCTCTTAGTGGTAAGATATATAATTTATAGTATTTATAACCACACAGCTATATAATTTGATATTGAATAAAATTAGGGATTGACTAAGTCCTTTGGAAATTTATGATAAATATGTTTTAGCCTTTTCAATTATCTTATTAATCTAGCGTGTTAATGCCTTGAGCTAATTATAGAAGCAAATGTCTAAGGAGTGACAAGGGCAGAGAGTAGTCTTGTGCTCCTTGATATGCATGGCCTGGCCCAATGTAGAAGCCGGGGACTTCATTACGATTTGCAAAATTCATCCTTCAAGAGATGGGTTTGCTTGAACTAAAATGCAATGTTAACTTAAATCCTTCTATTTTCTGGTCCTTTCCTTTAGGTATATCTCCCTCTGTGGCTTCTTTTATTATAAGAATAACACTCGGGTCCTATCTTTGAATATGCTGTCCACACAGATGGAATACCAGTGGAAATACTTGCTTGGTGACCTGGAACTAACTAACTGGATACTTTAATTATATAACACTGGTTCTTCCAGCCTTAACTTTTAAAAGAAAGTGGAAAGATCCCAATAAACCAGCTATGAGTTACGTTCACATGATTACACTGACAGTCAAACCTAAGTTCTATGTACTGATTCCACCACTTAAACATATAATTCAAGATATTACCAATTCTCTAAGCAACAGATTTCTCATTTGTCAGATGGTTATAACAGTATTCACCTTATTGAGTTATTATAAGAATTAAATAAGATAATCATGTGTAAAACACTTATATACCAAAATGACAAGTGCACAGGGAGTACTCAATGTTGAATGACTACAAATAATGATAAAGACACATTATAGTAAAACTATGTTTCTCATTTTAATAGTACAGCCAGCTTAGCTTTGACTCCTCTTATACATTCCATTTATGTATTTTAATATATATTCACATTTTACCAATTCTATTTGATCTCCTTCCCCAGGAATCATTTTAGACCAAGAGAAACTATAAGAGACTCTTAAATACAGAAAACAAACTGAGAGTTGAGGGGGTGGGGAAAATTCATGATGGGCATTAATGGGGACACTTTTCGGGATGAGCACTGGGTGTTATATGTAAGTGATGAATCACTAGATTCTACTCTTGACACCAAGACTACACTATATGTTAACTAACTTGAGAATTAAAAAAAAATCTCATTTTTAAAAAAAGAACTCATGTTTAAAATGGTAATCCAGCGTTCTGGTTTCGGTGAAGTTGGAATAGTTTGTATTGGACTCTTCCTTTAAGCCGATGATAATTAGAAACTTTAGGAAAGTATTTTTTTTTTAATCATGGTAATATTTCACTCAGACAAGAATCATTAATAAATGCTAAAATAATGTGTGGAAGTTTGATGAGTAAAAGGATATTTACATAGTCTCAAAATATCTCTCCACAAGATACTTTTTAATTACAAAGGGAAATCTATTTACATAATAGTGGAGCAATCTGGCAAGAAGCCATGTCAACTAAGTAATCAAAATTAACTTCACAGGTAATGAAACAAATCAACATTTTTGGCCTGCTGATATACGCTGAGAACACAACATTATTTCTGAAGTTTTACCTCCCCAGATTAATAATCTAAATCTAGCTATGAAGAAACATTTGAAAAGCCCAAAGTAAGGGACCTTCTATGAAATAACTGGTCTTACTAATAAAAAATATCAAGAGCCTGAAATACAAAAAGGACTGAGGAATTGTTCTAGAAATTTTCACTGTTAAATACAGAAGCCACCAACTACATGTGGGTATTTAAGTTTAAAATTAAAATTTAAAAAATCCAATTCCTCGGTCATACTATCTGCATTCCAAGTGTTCAATAGTTGCATATCTAGTTGCATAGATAGTGCGGACATAGAACATTTCTGTTGTCATGGTAAATTCCATTAGCTCTGTTCTAGATTAAAAGAGTCTAAGAACAAGTAACAAAACACTTGATCCAGAATTTGATTTTACTGTAGGGGGTCATAATTGGGAAAATTAGCAAAACTTAAATAATAACATATCATTATTAATATCATGATTTTGATAATAGTTATTTGTCCTTTAAGACATACATACTGAACCCAGCATTTAGTGGTAGAGTCATCATGCCAACAAATTATTCTCCAAAGGGGTAAAAAATATGATATATGTGGGTATTTATATATATGAAATATTTATAGGTAAATACCTGGTTAAGATCTTATTTAACAAAATAAGTGCAACACAGTTACGCTGAAGCCACTGAGACATGCCTTAGAGGAATTAAAGAAGGCCTAAATTAATGATGAAATATGGCACATTCGTGGAGTTGAAGAGTCACTATTGTAGATATTTTCTCTAGTTGATTAATGGAGTCAATAAATTCCCAAAACATTTTCTAATTTTTTAAAATGGTTTTAGAAACTGAGTTGATTATAAAATTTATCTAGGAATACAATGGTGTAGAATAGCCCATCAAATGTTCTGGAAAAGAACAAAGTTAGACTATTTAAATTACCTGACTTCACATCTTACTACAAAGCTACTGTAATTAAGAGAGTATGATTTTTGCATAAAAACAGACATAATAGGTCAAAGAAACAGATAGTGGATCTAGATCTAGACCCACATATATGCGATCGATTGAATTTTGGCAAAGAAACCCAGGCGATTCAACAGAGAATCTAGAAAGTCTTTGTAACAAATGATGTCAGATAAACTTATAGGAAAAAGTTGAACGTTGACTCCTACCTCACACCACACACAAAAATTAATTCAAGATGGATTATGGATCTACACATAAAAGCTCTGCTTTCTAAAATAAAACAAGATATTATCTTTGTGACCTTGGGGTAGGCATTCTTTTTTAGTAATGACACCAAAAGCAATAAGCATAAAAATTGATACATTAAACTTCATCAAAATTAAAAACTTCTGCTCACTATGAATTAGCTTCATTTCAGAGAATGCAGAGAGAGAGGTGATTCCTCTGAGACTGAGCATAGAAAGAGAAAGAGAGTGGTTTGACTCCAGTTGCTCAGTTTTCTATTCTTATTGGAAATGGGAATTGAGATTTAGGTTAATTTCAATGATAAAGGAATAAAGTTACAGTTTTACACATGACTTTTGAATTACTTAGGTTTCAAACACACGTGAGCTTGCAGAATCTGAGATATACACGTATTGGGGGAAATGCTGTCCAAGGGATGCTGTTTTGGGGCTCAGAATGTGGAGTTCATTTTAGGAGAAAAACCTCTTCCCCTGTGGCTATTTTCTTGCCCAGTATTTTGGATAGATGTGGTCAGTTTTCCTAAACCCTTGCTTCCTTCTTACTTGATATGGGTCCCAGTTTTACTTTTTACCTGGCAATGGATATATGTTAAAATGGTTCTGGAAGCCCATTTTGTGGCTAACACCATTCCATGTGAAGAGCCTTAGGTATCAGAACATAGCCAATCAGTTTCTTTGGCATAATTTTCCCCAAGTTCTCTTTTTTAAGTATTCTTGTCTTTGCAGAAATGTAATAGTATAAATTTAAACCTTTTCCATGGAGCTCAAATAAAGACTATGGTCTAAGAGTTATTTTTAAAACTTTTTCTTTGTAATGTCCTCGTGACTTCAGACAATTTAAACTTTTTGAAATATTCTTTACTCATTCTTAAAACAGTGTTATTATTCCCTGAGGTGACACATTCACAGGATTGGTGCTCTCCTATCCATTTGTACTGACTCTAGTTCTGAGACCTGATTCTTTAGACTTGAATTCTGCCCTTACATATCTCCTTCTACTGGTTGATAAGGATTGACTAATTCTTAAGTTGTATTACCATCATGCTGTCCAGAATTGGATAATACTTGTCTCATAGTCCTTGCTCTCCATGATTTGGTCATTTTTGTGAGAGTTATTATTTTTTCCCTTTCAGGAATGACATTTTGGGAATATAAAGCTTCCTCTGAATGTCTCCTCTTGGTTAATACCCGTTTGAATTATTTTTCATATCCAAACTGTTTTGTATAGATGTAATTACCTATGCCCCCCCCCCTATTTTTTTACTTTAAGACATAGAAGAGGTGAACATAAGGGAAGCAAAAATAATATAAAAACAGGGAGGAGGATAAAACATAATTTAAATATGGAGAACAAACAGAGATACTAGAGGGGTTGTGGGAGAGGAGATGGGTTAAAAAGGTAAGGGGCATTAAGGAATCTACTCCTTAAAAATCATTGTTGCATTGTATGCTAACTAATGTGAATGTAAATTAAAAATATAAATTAAAAAAATACCTATGCCTTTTAAAGCTGAATATTGCACTGGTTTGTAGGACCATTAATTGAGCCAATTATGCGAACTGTTTGTTTATTTTATATTTTATGTGATGTCGGTGCAGCTCATGTCTCTTCTAGTCTAGGAATGTATATGCAGTGAATCAGGTTTCAGAGGAGTTTAATGATTTTGCTAATTCTCCTGGCAGAACAAAATCTATGCCCCATTTCTGAGAGAATGTATAGCTTTTTATATGCCCTGCACCCCATATCTCCCCTTCCCTTCTAGGCATTAGTGTGATTTCCAAAGCCTGGTGGTTACTGAGACAATGATAGTCTTGGTAAAGCCAGGACTTAGGCTTCCACTGTGCCTTCTTATTAATTCTCCCATTTGATATTCACAACCTTTTGTATGTTATCAATATAGATAATGTTATTATTCCTATTTTCAGATGAGGAAACTAAGACTTCAAGAGATTAAATAACTTATCAGTGGTTATAAATAAGTGAGGAAAATACATGCAGTAGAGTCCAGATCTTTGATGCCAGGCCTGGGACCTATTTTTCCATAATCAATAGATTCCAATCAAATAACAAAACAACAAATATAAGTAAATTTTAAGAAGATACCTAAAACAGTCACATCTTAATTTAAATGCAAAGGCAAACAACAATTAACAACAATAAAGTTAAGACTCTTAAGGCTCTTTCATTAAATTGAATGATTATGTTTGATAACTTCTCTCAGATAAATAAATGTTAGTTTTACCTTTCTACTTAAAGTGCCTTTCTCACTTAGTCTCACAAATAACATATTCTGTTCATACAAATAGAGTTAGAAACACATCTTATGGTTTTCTCCTCCTTCCTCACATTTTCCTTTTTTTTTTTTTTTATGATTATGGCAACATTGACAGCTGTGCTCATTGCGATCTATGACTGGCTATACCTTTAAGTACCTAGCTTGGAAATCATTTTGTCCCTTTAGATTTGAAAAATTACATGCCCGTCTCCCAATTCAAGATACTCTGAGACAGAGCCTGCTGTCTGCAAGAATATTAGTTCTGAGAATAGGATTGCTGTTTGCACTGTACACTCTGCTCTCTTGCCAGCAATAATCAAAGCGAGCTTGTATTTCTTTAATGACAAAACCTCCCGGTGTGTTAATTTGGTTCTCTGTGACACTACATCTTGTCAGAGGAGAGAGAGAAAAGGGAAAACATACATTAATATCACTGTCAGCCAAGTGGTACATTTTTTCTGTGTAATCCATATCTGGAAGGTGAGGGTCTTTGCCTCTCCACCTCTTGAAGGGTTTTGGGGTTCTGAGAAAGCTGTGGACTCACACTTTCCATTGTATCCAAGGGGAGAACTTTCCCCATGTGACTACTCACTCTGGCCCATTTCTGTAGTGAGAAGTCAGTCTGCCATGGAGCATCATCTTTCCACTGCCCCTAAATATTTAGGGAAGAGAAGAAGGCTTCTCATCAGATAGACTGGACACTGACTGACTCTATGACAGAGGAATAGTCATTCCAAACTCAGGACACTCACTCGAAAAATAATGACATTGATACTTAATTTAGTAGAGTCACAATATTCATCTCCTGCTCTTCTCAGACCTACTGCTGATTTGCAAAGCAACAAAGTCACAACTTAGCTCAGAGGCAGTCAGTCCTGAAATGTAGTTCTAGGTATTTCAAAGTGTGGTTAAAATGGGACCGAAGGCTGGGAGCGTCATCTCAGGATAGGTCCTGAGATATCTGGTTGTTCATATTAGATATTTCAAAACCACAGACTCTTTCAGCCCAACCTGTAGACTTTACAAGTTCCAATGATGATAATTCTATTGCCAACACAGCCATGTGTGCTGTCAATTGATTTTAAGGCACTACCATTCCCTAGGGTTTTGTAGGCATCTTCTTTTGCCTTTTATTCTTAGAAAATTCCTACATCGTCCAAGCTTGTATTTTAGTGTTAGGCTTCTTTAGCAGATGGCAGTGCTTAAACTGAGGGTGGTTGGTTCTAGAAATCACTTATTCCTTTGAATGAGCAACTGTCTCCCAAATAACTTGCTAAAGAGGAACTAGCACTTTCCTTTCCTCTTTCCTTTCTCATCAAGAATGCTCTGGGTTCACAGCAACCACTGGAGCCTGTCAGCATGCCCATCATGACTGCAAACCAGCCCAGCTGAAGGGTGCACTTGCGGGAAGTTCTCAGGGCCTGGGTGTTTGGTTTGCCTCTTCCTGTTTGCCTTATAGCTTTAAATAATGCGGTTGCTTCACAACCACTTGTTTTTTGAGTAGGGAACAGGGCATATTTTTCTAGCAGATAAAATGACTTCCCACCATTCACTCTTTGTTATTTCCCCTTTCTGAAGGGCGGTCTGATGATGAATGCAGGGCAATGTGTAATACACACTTTCCTGTTTTCTGCTCTTTCTCCATTGGGCTTGTCAGTCAGTCATGGGCTTGGTTCTGGGGAGGATGTGGCATTCACAAGAAGGAGGTCGAAGAGAATTTGTGTGTGTTATCCTTCTCAGCACACATTCTAGTTCTATACTGGAATCAGCTGCCAGTGGCAGTTAATAATACCCACAATGCTATTTATCCAGGTTATGCATTGGTAAGCCAGTCATTAATAAGGGGGGAAATAATAGAAACACAATATTATATCACAACTTCATGACATACCCTATCCTACACCTCTATAGTAACTCACTGATGAATTGTGATATGGTCTGGTTGGTGAGACACTAAACACGGGAGTAAATTGATTTTGGGAGAAAATGATATGTTAAGGATCTAGACTGTTGTAGACAAATGCTCTTTGACCATCATTTTTGATCCCCCATCTACACCAAAAATCTCTTATCACTGCTCCCACAGTCGCATTCAGCCAGCTTCCTATCTCAATTTAGCTTTATCCCTCTACCAGCAAATCTGAACCCCCTTTCTGCCTCCAGAGATCTCCTAATATCTGGTGTTGCAAGGGAAGAAATTGATGTCAGCCATCTGTCCCATGGTCAGTAGCACAGAGTGAAAATAGCTGAGTGGCAACTGCAGACATGAATTTTTCTTTAGTGCTGTATTCATAATGACAATTTTCCTTTTAAAAATTTTATCAAGGAGTATGTCTATTTAGCTTTAATTTATTAATCCTAAATGACCTAGAAATAAGGTATGTACAGGTAATGGATTCAGGCCATGGTTATTTCTGTTATGTGATATATGATGTCACTCAGAGCCACCCTAAGAAAGAAAATTTTGTTTATATGGTGGGAGTGTAGAAGGTCCCATAACTCCTTATGTCAAACAAAAGCCTACCTAGTTTGCCCTCATAACTATTATTTAATATATTCTGAAAGCATTTTTTCTTTATAATAAAGCATTTCCTACTGAACATGTAAATGTTTTATTAAAATTAGCATTTATTTCAAGACACAAGTGGGAATAAACCTTGATACATACTGGATAGTAACTAGGATAAAAGGTACTGAATGTAAAGATGGAGAGATGTATTAGATGCGTAGATTTTGCTTACTGTATGTATTTCCAAGGCCCTGTCCCATTGAAATATCTTAGTAAGATAAATGCATCATAATAGTCAAATCAGGCCCTGGGCTCTGAGGCCCCAGTTGGAGGATCATGAGTCAGCTGCTGACTGTATACCTACTAAGTCAGTTTTTGACTGCAGTGAAGAGTGAAAACTCATCTCCTAACCTCTTCAGAGGCACCACCTGCTTGTTTTACTACCTCTTGTACAAAGGAGCCACATTGTCCAAGTAGGATCTTCTCCTCTTGCTTCCCTGATAATCTCTTCAGGTGGGAAGAAAATATTTTGGGCCCTTGGATCAGTTGGAGTAGATCTTCCGCTTTGAGAACCAGAGATCCAAGATTCTGAAGAGAAGTCATTTTGTAGAACCTCAAATGGTGTCAGGAGAAAGGGAAAGTTCTACAGGGAAAAGAGGAAGAGGTAAAGTAACATTTTTCAGCCTGGTAGCAATTGTTGGATTAAAAGCTCAGTAGCTTCCATTCTGCTATAAGAGCCTAAACTGTGCGATGAGGAGAATAATCCCTACCATCTCCCACTGGGAATTTCACAAAAATGGTAAGAAGAAGCTACATAAGAGTTTATCTACAACTGGAAGGGATGTGGACTTCAGCAAAGACCATACTTATTGTGACTTCATTCTTCCCCTAATGTGACAAAAGTATATGATGTAGGCCGTAGAAATTGGTTGATATCTCGGAAGGACTTATCGCCAGACAATAAAAAGACAATATTTATTTAACAACCCAAACAATCTTTCAGGCATAGTATGCATTCTCATGTGGGACTGGGCATGAGGAGAGCTAATGAAGAAATTAAAGATGCCTCCCTGACTTACAGCCTAACTGGGGATTTGAAACCTATACATAGGAAATAGCTTATGGAATAATAACAAGAAAAGTATTAAAAAATAAGATCGTTGGGGCACCTGGGTGGCTCAGTTGGAGCATCATACTTTGGCTCAGGTCATGATCTCGAAGTTCAAGGGTTTGAGACCCATAATGGGCTTTGTGGGGACAGTGCAGAGTCTTCTTCAGATTTTCTGTCTCCCTCTCTCTCTCTCTTACAAAAATATTTATTAAAATAAATAAGTATATAAATAGTAAAAAGTAAAATTAACACTTTGAATAATAACAACAAAGGAGTATAACAAGCAAACATTGTTTTGGTGTTTTGTTTTGTTTTTTTGGCATTTCCTAAAACAGCAGAGGAACAGGAAGTGGAAAAGCAGTAAAAAAATAATGTAAGATAAATGAGATGAAAGGAAAATTTTAATTCCTGTCTAGAATTAAAATTTGGACCATTAAAGGGAAACATTCTCTAACTTCATGGGACTAAGTACTCTTTCTTCCCTTTTATGGTCATCAAAGATTCACTGATTCTACACATCTATGGCAAGTCTTATCTTTTCCATGAAACTTGAGCTTATCATTCCAAACACAGAGGTAGAAGTCCTTATCATTGACCATTTTCCCTGTTCTGATTCCCGGTTCCCAATGGTGTGTATTCAGCCTCACAGTGGAAGAATATAGAGGTGTGTCTTAGGCAAGAGAGGGGCTGAAAGACTTAGGAACCATCAGTGAAGCCATGGGGGTTGGTATCTTTGTGAAGACACAGCCAGGAGAGAACATAATCATTTCTTTCAAAGAGTTGGTAGGATGACATGTAGAAAAAGAAATAGGTTTCTCCTCTACTTTCCCAGAGCACTAGGAACTAGGCTAATAAGTAGATAGTATTGGGAAAAGATTCAGTTTGACAGAAGAAAAAAAAATAAAATTAATAGTTGAAGATCCCAAAATAGAACATAGAATAACGGCTTCCTCTTCATCTGCAATACTCAAGAGAAGCACAGTTATCATCCATTAGGGATGCTTTGTACAGGGGATTCTTGCACAGGTCTCCAAGATGAACTAGATTAGATTATTTTAATGATTGCTTCTAAATTTAAGACTATATTATGCTAAACCTAAAGCATAAATTATGTATATTTTATAAAAGTAACCTGCATGTATACTAAAAATTAAAATACTGTTAAGAAAAAAGAAATAATTACTCATATGAATCAGATTCACATTCACTTACATTTTATATTAATATTTTCAGAATTTTATTTATATATAAATCTCATCAAGAACTTATATTCTACATATTATTTTCCAGCCTGCAATTCCACATCATCAGTACATCTTGAGCATCTTCCAATTTGAAAAGATACAGATGTAAGTCATTTTAATAGTTGTGTCATATACTAAATCTTATTATTACACATTAAGGTTATCTTTAATTTTTTCACTATTAATAATGGTGCAGTGAAAATATTTATACATATATCTTAAAGTTGTCTAATTATTTCTTTATAATATGTTTTTATAAGTAAAGTTAACAGACCAACTTTATGTATATTCATATTTTTAAGGCAATACTATCCTCCAGAAAAGTGGAATTAATTCCAACTCTCAGTAGCTGTATATGAGAAAGTCTGTTTTCATACAAACCCTTGCCAAAGCTGAACATTATCTTCTTTGATCCTTGCCAATTTGACAGGTGAAAAATTATATCGTGTTTTATTTTTTTCATTACTCATGAAATTAAACATTTTTTTCATACATTTACAAGTTATTTATAATTACTATTCTGTGAATTGCCTATTTATATCTCCTTTACTCACTTTTCTCCTAGAGAATTCTTATTGATTTATGACAACTGTTTGTATATTAATGATATAAGCCCTTCTTATTTATGTTGCTGGTATTATTTTCTATTCTGTTATTTGTCTTTTACTTGTATTTTTTTACCTAGAGAAGTTTTACATTAAAAATGTTTAATTCTAATGTAGTTAACATACAGTGTTATTAGTTTCATGTGTATAATACAGTGATTTAACAATTCTATGCATTACTCAGTGCTCATAATGGTGAGTGTACTCTAAATCTCCATCATCTATTCCACCCATCGCCTCACTCCAAACCCTCTGGTAACCGTCAGTCTGTTCATTATAGTTAAGTCTGTTTTTTGGTTTGTCTCTTTTTTTGAGAAGATTTACATTTTTATTTGGTTTAATTTCTAAATATTTTCTTTTATAATTCTCATTTTTACACTGTGATTGGGAAGTTCTTTTCACTTAAAGTATGAGTATCAACTTTTAAAAAAAGGATTTGTATAATTTAATTTGTATAATATATTTCTTTATATGCCCTAAAATACTTCATGTACTTCTAGACTAAGTTTACTGATTGAGAAGTCACTGATAAAATATAGTTTAGTAGACAAAGAGACTCCTTTCTTTTACTCCTTCTGATCAGAGCCCTCTTTTTATTATAATAAGTGTATATATTTACTTTATATTAACCTTCTAAGATAAGGCTTAGATAGGCTTTGAAGTAAATCTCCCGAAGAAATTGGCATTGTTGGACGAAATGTTCTTGGCACAGAGTAATTTAATTATTATAGGATGGATTTGGTTCGTGTGTGTGTGTGCACCTATATAAGTACATACATACAAATAAATACAAACAACTTATATGTAATTATTTTCTCAATGTTACCTCCAATATCTTTGGATTTCTAAAAACATTGCAAGTTCATCTGTAGTGATCATCTTCGTGGACTCCCCTATAATATGGAAGCTTTATAAGTATACGTTGATAGGCATTTGCAGTCATTAATAGATCTTTGCCATTATACTTATCATTAACAAAGTGATTTTTTAATAATCTCCTCCCTGTAAGTCACTATGTAGGATATCATGCAGATAAAAAGGATGAAATACTTGCCCCGTCAGTGGGAAAGGGGGAGGTAATCTGCATAAGTTGTGCTGCAGAGAAAGCACTGTCAGGGCCTTTAGGAAGTCAATTTCAAGACAGAGGGTATCAGGCCTATGTGTTAGGGAAAAAAGGATCATGCCATCCAAAGATAATAAGATTCATAAAAGAAGGGCGTAGTGAAAAAATTAATTTTATTTTTGATATATTCAATGGAATGAGAACAATGCACATTTTGTAAAAAAATGGTATATGTTTGCCTGGCTCTGAGCCTGATTTTTAGCATTTAGCATCATACAAGGAGGAAAAAGTTCTCTACAGTCCTTGCAAGTTTATACAATATTTTGAAGTTTTTTTAATGTTTATTTTTTTAATTTTTTTTTTTGAGAGAGAGAGAGAGCACTAGCAGGGGAGAGGCAGAGAGAGAGAGGGAGACACAGAATCCAAAACAGGCTTCTGGGTCTGAGCTGGCAGCACAGAGCCCGATGTGCGGTTCAAACCCATGAACCTGAAATCGTGACCGGACCCGAAGTCAGACACTTAACCAACTGAATCACCCAGGGCTCCTATCCTTTAAAATCTTTGTAAAAATATTACCTACAGAAGTAGAAAAGAATTTTATAAGAGGAATGAAGAGAAAATCTCATTCAGATTGAAGGTAGAGCATGTGCAAAGAAAGAGATGAATGGAATAGTATGGTTATTCAAAGAGCTACAAGTAATTGCATATGTGTGAAATGAAAAGTGGGACTAAGAGAGTTTTGAGAGATGGAATGTGATTTTCTCTGTCTTACCTGCAAGAACTTGGAGGTCATATGCTTGAGATGGCAGTACCAAAAAATGGAAGGAGCTTGAATCTTGAATCATCAGCTGGTAGAAAATTATAATAAAGAGGATCTCACCTTAACTGAGGTATAACCTTATTACATTATACTATGAAAACTTGGGGTTGGTGTGTTTCAACAGCCTGACTTAAATACCAAACACTAATACTCACCTCATAAAGTTATTTTAAGTTTCAAAGTACACATGATAAATAGTATATTGACTAGCACCAGCACAGAGTAAGTTCTCAATAACTGGATAAGAACTATAATTATGTATTATTATAATAAATTATATATTATGTATATGACATGACTATTAGTTATCCTTTCATAGACAAATGAAAAATGGAAAAGTAAATGAAATCCAGTGTTCACTCTTTACTTTCTCCCCACAGTCTGAATTAGGAATTCTTCCTTTGCTACCACACCTCACCAGGAATCTTGATTATAGCACTCATCATCTTGTGTTGTATTATTTATTGGCTTGTATAGACTTGACGCCAATTATGCTATAATGCTTTGAGGGTGGACATTGTATTTTATTTATCTTTATAAATCTAGATTACAGCATAAAGTCTGGTGCCAAGAAGCAGGCAACAGATATTCAGTTAGATTAGTAAATGATTTATAAACATAGGGTGATAAACTTGGACCAAAACATAGAGATTGGCAGTTATTTCAACTCTTTTTTCTTAAAAAAAATTAAGAAATTGAGTACAGGGATGTTAAATAATTTGCCTAGTATCATCCAGCTGGTTAGTGGAAGTGCTTAGAATCAAATCCAGTTTTCTTGAAAGGCAGTTCCCACTATATTACACATTTCCTCCGCGAATTGGACAACACAGAATATTTCAGCAAAATAATCAGTGAGATTTTCTCATTATGAAGGTTTCTTTGGGCCAGTGAGTTTTTCCAGTAATAACCCTTAAAGTTCACAAATTCTCTAGAAGAGGAAAGGGCAGCTTACACAAAACCACAGACAGGATTTGAGCATAGAGTTTATCTTGAAGCTTGGCGGCCTCGTATACACACCTGCAATGGGGCATCCAAGAGACCTTTATAAAACCACAATAAGACTCTCTTCCCCCCTCCTCATTTTTTTGAGAGTGCTAGCTTCTACCTAAGGTTATGAGGAATGAAATAGCTTCCAGGAGAGACTGCTTGGGCTAATGAAACCTCAGAACCCAAAACTGAAACTTGCCAGTGGGGGAGGGGCTAAGATAGTTTTGTTAGTGCACAGCTGTGGCAAGAGGCTTCAAAGGAAAGAAACAAAATTAAGAAACAACACCCCCCTCCTTTTACCATCAAGCCCTACTGATTTCAAATCTGCTGAATGAGAGCGCAATTTAAGAAACATCTGGCACATTGGGGAGATAGAAAGTAACCAGTAGAGAAGTAAACCTGGGAACACACCTGGTGGGGCCCACAGTAATTAGGTCGTGATGCGTATGTGTCCAAATAAACACAGTCTCAAAGTCCCTTAATCTCAATACACTCTCAAGGGCTCTTAATCTCAAAGCCAGAATTCTAAAGGTGAAAGTAAGAAATGTGTCCTCCCTTCTCCATACACATGTACACACATGTATGCATGTATACACAAGCACACATACACATGTACACTGACTGACAATTCAAGGGAAAGGAAAAAAGATTAAGACTATAAACTGATCCTATTATGCTAAAAACACAATAGACCTTATAGCTGATTGAATTAGGTTCCAAATTAAAGTGAATAGTGGAATTTGGGGACTCAAAAGAAAAGAAGAATGACAGTTACGTAGCATTATCACATTATAAATTTTGTTTTTTAAGAAGTAAAAAAACGTATCTTATATTGTTGACACCAAAATCTTAACACTGGAGTGAAGGGAGATACATTTATGCCAGTGATTTAGACCCCACCAAGAGAGAGTTCTGATATGGGTAGCTTGAGCTTTAAGAAATTGTTATATGTAAATATTTGGTTTTACAAAATAATAAAATGTGTATTATCTCTTGTCGACCACGATGGCTTTGTGTGAAGATCAAATCACACAGCATATGTACCACCTTGGGTATCTGTACTATATAGGTGCAAGTCTTAAGGCTAAACTCAGACTATCTAAATCATCCTTATCATCTCACTTCTCTAATCTTATTCCATGATTTCTCTCATATCCGATTATTGTATACTTAGAACTATAATTTAAAACAGTTGGGATGAGCACTGGGTGTTGTATGGAAACCAATTTGACTATAAAAAAATTAAAGCAAGCAAACAAAAAAGGAGGTTTCTCAGCTTTATGCTGGTCAAAACCGTATCTGAAGCATTGACCCAGGTTCGTAGAGTGTCATTTTAAAGTTCATTGCTACCCTTAACAACCAGAATGGTGGGAAATGTAACCAGTGTGAATAAGAAAAGACTATATTTGATTATTTAAATAACTTATGTGAAAGATAATTTTGAGGGAGATGGGTGTGAAGCCAATGTTTAAGAAGGAGAATCATGGTCTGGTGTCCGACTGGCATAATTCTAAAGGATGCCCCCACCCCACCTGCCTGCCCCAATCCCAACTCCCTGTTAGATCTCGGCAGTTTTTGAATGCTAGTCTTTTTTTAGTAAGTGTATTTATTTATTTTGAGAGAGAGAAAGAGAGGGAGAGAAGGGTTTAGAGAGAGAGAGAGAGAGAGAGAGAAAGAATGCTTGCACACGGGAGGGGCAGAGAGAAAATCCCAAGCAGGCTCTGTGTTGTCAGTGCAGAGACCAAGGTGGGGCTCAATCTCAGAAACTGAGCCATGACCTGAGCTGAAATCAAGAGTCAGATGCTTAACTGACTAAGCCACCCAGGCCCCCCCTGAATGCTAGTCTTGTTTGCAGTTATGATGTCTGTCTATGCAGAAGACTTTAATTGAGAAGCTTGCTATCAGACTGGTTTAAACTCATGATGAATCAATACTCTCATCTTTAGAGAAGACCACTTGGTAAGATGAAGAACTAAATCCAGGTTTCTTGAAAGCCAGGGTGATGACTAATGTGGAGATGTGCCATGTGAATGTACGACATTGTAAAGTAGAGCTCAGGTGCATCACAGAAGCCTCCATCTGAAGCAGCAGTGAATCTTAGTCAATATAATGTCTCCTACTGATGGCATCTGAGCTATATCAGTGACTTTCAAAATAGTAATAGTAGCAGTAGTAGTAATTATAGGACAAACCAATGAAAAGAAACCCATTAATTCAGATTCAGATCCCATATTCTAGTTCTGCATCTATTATAAATCTAGCTTAATTATCAGAGGACATACTGTTTTGAGCTTCAAATTCCACTGGTTATGTGACTCTACCTATAGACATATATCTGGAATGTTTTCCACACCGTTACATTCTTTATTTTCTCAAAAGACTAATCATTTGTCTGTTTTCCTTTGTCTAGGTCTTACTATGTTTATGTAGGGCATAGACAAATTGAAATAGACTGATTGCAGCTCCTTAAGGCTGGAGTACTCTGATCTAGAGTTTAGAACCACCTGGAGAGTTTTAAAAGTAGGAATTCCCAAATTTGGAGGTCTTCATTGAAATAATTATCTTACACTTTCTCCTTGGCCTTGGCATGATTCTGCATTCCAGTACATGTGTGTATGTTACAGCCATGCTAATTCTTGGATTCCTTTTTGATGCTCTATGTATATTTGGATCTACTGCTATTTCAAAGCTATTGTTTTGTTCTATTTTGTTCTTTGTTTCAATTATTGGTTCTGCTCATCTCCAACTCTGAATTTTGGTTTTTCTTATAATTATGATGCCAGCTGTCAATTGGTCCCCACTCTTTTCTCTTTGGTACAGGTTACTCTTGATTGTATTTGCAAAAAGGGAAGTGACAGTAGGAAAGTCATGACTAAGGATCCCAAATGCAAGCATTCAGTCTTGTCTAGTCACCCTGAATGATCATAGGCAAGTTTAAGAGAGATAATGTTGAAGGAAAATAGGGAACAAATTCATGACTTATTACTATGCAATATTGGTCCCAGACTGCATGAACTAGGTTGGATTGTATCTGGGGACTTGGTAGCAAGGAATAAGTACAACCATCCTAATTTCCCTTTTATGAAACTTCATGATTTAATGCTCTGATAAAGAAAAAAGGCAGCAAACAAAATCCAGTGGAAAGCTCAGCAGGGCTGTAAGTTTTTCCTCCCAAAATGTCAGCAGCTGGTTTAACCATTGTCTGTCTGTCCTTTCTACTTTGATCCTCTTCATGGTCTGGTTAGATATTACAAGTGCCAAGAGCCCTCACTACTGAGAAGCATCTTAGGCCAGTTTTATGTCAACCCCCAATATATTTCTGACAAACAGAATTCCAAAAAAATGACCAAATGGCAGATTCCAAAGAGGGCACAACACCTAATAATGCAAGGGTTTTTACCTTTCATGATGTCATAAGCTTCAGGGCCTGGCTGGCACCTAGGTGGAAAAATATCATTGGCCTTCAACTATACTGGCATTTCTCCTTTCTGCAGCTGAGCCTGGGAAGGGGTTCTGAACTGTTAGTGAGTGGATTGTACTGGTGCCATTCACTAAGACCAGATTCATATAACTGCAGTAGTTTAAAAATGCTATCTACTGAAGACTTTGTATCATATTAGTCTTGTTCTGCTTTATTTTGCTGGCCATATATTGTGAATATATTTGAGTTTGACCAGAGAGCAAGGGGAATTTCAGATGAGGAGTGTGTCACAAAAAAGAGTCAATATCTAAATTAATGTTTTTGCAATCTGTAAAAACAATTTCTTTTGGAAAAAGAAACAAATAACTAAACCTCAGAATGTGCAAGTGGGTGATTCATATATTCCATAGAGTGAAAACGTTAAATTCTGAAAGCCTTTAGGCTGTGATTTTCTTGTCTCTCCCCTGTAACTTAAAATAGATGGAGGAAAAAGACAGCAGAGAGAAGGAGGGGGAATTAAATGAATCAAGAGGGGGACTGTCAAAGCTGCTATAAAGTCTGCAGGAAGGCAATAGCAGTAAGAAAAAGTAAAAAGGCTACAGTCATAAAGATGATGGCATTTGTGAAGCAGCGGAAAGAAATGTCAGAAGGGGTGCTTTCTAAATCTGAATAATATAGGACTTAGACATTCACATTCTGGATTATTTTATTGGTTCAACCAATCCACCTTGTACTAAATTTTGCATGTGCAAATAATTAGGTGCTTCAATAGAAAGGCTTAAAGGCTTAGGTAATCCATTTATTCTATTACTCTATATCCATCATAAAACACACAACACACACACACACACATACACATATAGGGGGATTGGGGTAGGTATGTGTCTTGAAACATTATATATATATATATATATATATATATATATATTCATGAAATATATATATTTCACGTATCTATTCATATATATGTATATATATAGGAATTAGTGTAGGTATGTTTCTTAAGATTAGCTTTAGAGTTTATCAAAATTTGATAATCCTCTCAAACAGTGTTTTCCTAGCCTAGCTGTGATTTTGGATTGCTTAGAACTTTAAAAAAATTTTTTTATTATTATTTTCTAGTGACTTCCCAGAGGCTATCCAAAATCTACTGCTTTGAGAATTCAGAATATGGGAGGTGATATGTCTAGAATCTGTGACCTAAAATTTTGCCACATTTGGGAGCCATAATTCTGAAGCAATGTAAGGAAATTGATCTATTAATTAATTTTCCAATACTCTAAAAAGACAAAAGTATTAAATAATTACCACTTCAATATTTAGGGGGAAAATGAGCGCACAAAATAACAATTATTTCATTTTGTATTTTTTGCTTGATTATAAGGTATAAACTATCATGAGACCAGACTATGTTTGGCTAACATAGGCTTTCAGGTAATGTTCTTTGAAAAAAGACAATTAGAAGTGGATTACAGGAGAATAAAAATAGGACCTGTAAGTTAATATGAAGAGGGAAGAAGAACACCACCACTAGACTAGAAATCAGAAGAAATACGTTCAGTGTCATCTTTAAACTGGAAACTAGCTCTGCTTCCTTTTCTGTAAAATAAGTCAGATTTTTTTAATCTCTCTCTTCAAATTCTAACATCCCATAATTCCATGATTCTAGAGACTATTGTATTTACAGATAGCACATGGTGAAATAATAACTTAACTTGAGATGCCAGTATACTTGAAATATCTCTAATTGTCTTAGCATTTATCAATAATTAAAATCACTTTGTTTCAGTTATAAAAGGTGCCATTTCTTTACATTCTATCAAGCCTTGAACTAAAAGCCCGCCAGAGGTTAATATGTTTTCTTTTTTTTTTTTTAATTTAAAAGATCTTTAAAGATTCTGCCCTTAACTTTCTAGATTATCGTGCTTTTCCACACTTTACTCATACTTGTATTATTTACTGCTACACCATAGTAATGAACACAGTGAACCACATATTTTAATTTGTAAATTCATTTGTTATTCATGTGGTGATTGGACAATGTTGAATAGGTACCTAAAATGTGCCAGAACTGTGCAGGATGCTAAGGATATAACGATGAGTAAAATCTAGAGTGGTCTCCACTCATTCGGAGTTTTATGGGCCAGTGGGTGAAGAGATTCATTACATGATTTCACAATCGATAGTAAATTCCAATTGTGATGTGCATCCTGAAAGAAAAGGAAAATGTAGGCTGAGAACTAGGAGCCCAATGTGTCTTCAGATGAGTGGAAAGGAACTAGGCAAAACTAGAGAAGAAAAGTTAGGACAGAGGAACCTGCATGTATAAAGGTCCAGGGGTTGAGGAGACCAAGGGCTAGAAAACAACAAGAAGAAGAAGATTTTAGAACTTGGTTTGAGTGGTAGTAAGAGGAGTGACCATGTCGACCCTGAAGGCTGTCTTGTTAGTCAGTGTTATTCACCAAATATTTCTAATATTCCTTCTGGGAGCATGTGCTTTTTGGAGTTAGGTGAGGCTCTTTGACTTCTTTTGATTTTAGATCTTCTAACAGGTGTGGTTTTAATTTGTGCTCCCCTAATAAGTAATGATATTGAACATATTTCATGTTTTTATTTCTCATCCTTAATCTTAAATTTTTCTTGGTGAAGCATCTGTTCAAATCTTTTTTTAAAAAATAATTTATTGTCAAATTGTATTCCATACAACACCCAGTGCTCATCCCAATAAGTGCCCTTCTCTGTGCCATCACCCACTCTCCCCCCTCCCACGCCTCCTCACCCCTCAGTTTGTTCTTAGTCTTTAAGAGTCTCTTATGTTTTGTCTCCCTCCCTCTCTGTGTCTTTTTTTTCCCCCTCTTCCCCTCCCCCATGGTTTTCTGCTAAGTCTTGCAAAGTCCACCTATGCGTGGAAACATATGGTATCTGTCTTTCTCTGACTGACTTATTTCACTTAGCATAATACCCTCCAGTTCCATGCATGTTGCTATGCATGGCCAGATTTCATTCTTCCTCATTGCCGCATAGTATTCCATTGTATATATATATACCACATCTTTTTTATCCATTCGTCAGTTGATGGATACTTAGTCTCTTTCCATGTGCCTATTTTTTTAATTGGGTCTGTTTGACTTCTTATTATTGAGTTGTGAAAATTCTTTATTCTGGAAACTAGTCCTTTATCAGATGAGCTGTTACAAATAATGTCTTTTAATCTATGGTTTGTCTTTTTAGTTTCTAAATAGTGTCTTTTGGCAATCCAAAGTCAATAATTTTGATAAAGTCTACTTTTATCAAGCTATTATTTTAAGATTCCATTTATAATAGAAATGAAAAGGTAAAGTCCCAAGTATATATTTAATAAGAAATGTGTAATCTCTGTATGAGGAAATATTTAAAGGTTTCCAAATAAGAATAAAGAAATGCCATGTTGGATAACTTTTTTGTATGTTAGATATGTTGATTCTAAAGTTCATAAGGAAAAGTAAATAATCAAGACTAGCCAGGAACGTCTTAAAAAAAAAAAAAACCTACCACCATTAGTGAGGAACAGAAGACTCGAAAAATGAACCCATGTATATATGGAAATTAGGTACATGATAAAGGTGACATTTCAAATAATTATACAAAAAATTGACTTTTATAACAAATGGTTTTAAAAATACATGCTAGTCATAAAAATTCTGTTGCACACTTTATACCCACACCTGAATAAATTTCACATAGTTCTCAAATACAAATATAAAAAATAAGACCAAACAAGTGCAGTATAAAAAGTGAATTCTATAATAATCTGCAAGTGTGGAAAGTTTTTTCTTACATGATTCAAACTCAGAAAGAAAAAAAATACAAGAAGGAAATAAGAAATTAAATGGCAAATCACCATGAAAAAGTAAAAATAAAAATAAAAATTCAGAAAAAAATCTCAAAATTAAAGAAAATCTCCCTAAATTATACAATGTCCTAAAAAATAGACAAAACCCCAAAATCTAGTAGGAAAAAAAGAGACAAAAGACACAAATATAGAGTTCATATTAACAGGAAATAAAAGAGAACAAAAACGTCTTTAAATGCATAAAAATATTTTTTATTTATTTCAGTTTAGTAAGAGAAATTGAAAGGAATACTTGGTAACTCTTCTTATCTATTAGGTGAGCTAAATCGGTAATATCCAGCTTCCTCCATCTCTACTCCCACAAGAAAAGAAACTGCTTTGACAAAGTTGTTATAAGACAGACACTCTCACACATTGTTGGAGGGAATGGAAAATGATACAAATAGCATTATGAGGAATTTCACAAGAATACAACAAAATTGCACATGTATTTTTCCTTTTATTCAGCAATCCCATCTTTAGGAATATATCCTAAAGATACACCTCAACAAGCACAAAAGAACATATGCACAAATTTATTCTCCGTTCAGCAGTAGGGGGTGCAGTAGGCGGTGTTTAAAGGAGCTCTGAAGGCTGCTGCACAAGAGAATACCATTAGATCTTAAAACATAGTAAGTGTTATCTCTATACTGATTTGATCTTCAGTGTGCATTACTAGAGGAGCAAACCAAGTTTCTGAAGAGTATTCATACAATGTTTTTATTCATGTAAACCAGTGGTTCTCAACTAGTAGTGATTTTTGACCTCCAGGAAATATTGGGTAATGTTTAAAAACATTTTTGGTAGTCATAACTGAGAGGTGCTATTGGTATCTAGTGGGTACAATCAGTGATACTCAGAATAAAATAATACAACAAAGACTTAGCAGTACATCTAGCAAAGAGATCTTGGCTCTTCACTAAAAGGAATCAGGGATTTGGGGGGAAATGACTAGATCTAAAATAGGGAAAATACAAATTGACTTTGGAATATCTTCTTGTACCAGAAAGAAAGGTGCACCCAGAATGTAGTGGGAGCATATCAAGAGGAATGAGAAGCCAGCTTTCAAGGGCTTCTATTGACCAATATGGACACATTGGGCATAAAGAATTGCATAAAAAGAATGTCCATAAGTGACTGTACAACATTGAATATGTATTTCATTTATTTAGTGATAAGTTGAGGATAGGAGAGAGAGAAAGAGAAAGTGAGATTATAAAGGGAAAAAGCACATTTTGTTACCATGTACAAGGATAATTATACCAACTCCTTGCTGAAGAAGAAGAAGAAAGAGAGGGGAGTGATGATGATGAGGAGGAGGGGAAAGCAGTAGTTAAAAGGAATTATGTATTTATTGAGACTTTAAGAGAAATGATAATTCATCCATAGTTGATGTATCATCTCAGGCTGCTATAAAAAAGGTCTATGCCTAGACTAAGTGGCATAAACAAAAGAAATTTATTTTCTCACAATTCTGGAGATTTAAAGGCCAGCATCAGGGTGCTGACATGGTTGGTTTCTGGTTAGAGCTCTCCCCTTGGATTGCACACATCTACCCTCTTGCTGTGTGTTTACATAACTTCCACACAAGTGTTGTCTCTTCTGATGGAATTAATTTCATCACGAGGGCTCTACCCTCATGACCATATCTATCCCTAAGTACCTCCCACAGATCCTATCTCCAAATACCATTACTTTGGAGGGTAGGAGTTGAACACATGAATTTGGGGGATGGGTACACATTCAGTCCACAACAGTTGATAAGGAAAGGTTTTCTTTGCAGAAGGATTCTAGTCAAGACATGTTGAATAAATAATAAAATTGAAAAATCACCTTTCAGCAAACTCCAAAGAAAGAATTGATTCAGGCAACACTCATCAATGGATGCTAAAATAATTGAGTGAAAGTTTGTAAGAAAGAAGAAATTTAAAAAATGTCAAACCTTCACTCTAACGATTATTTATTAGTTGTTAAAAAAAACATATACCTTAATACAGAGAGATATGATGATTTCCCCTTAACCAAATGATCAAACTTAGTATCACTAATAATTGCCAATCTGATATATGCATCCTGACATGATATAATGTGTTCACAGCATCACCTCTAAAATAAAAAAAATTTAATCTGAATTTAAGCAAGCCTTTAGACCTAACTGTAATTTTAAAGAAATATAAATAATAAAAAGTTGGCAATAAGATGAAGAAGTAATCAGATAACTCTGGAAGGTAGAACTGTTCGTAGAAAAACTGATCTACTGCCTCAATGAGGAAAAAAAAAGTATATACTAGTTTAAAAAGAAGTAATCAAATTCAGGGGACAACTGGGAAAATTTGAATGTGGAGAAGATATTAGCACACTGGGAAATATTGCTTTCTTTAGGTGTGATATTGCTATTGCACTTATGTAAAAAGGATGTTCTTAATTTTAGGAAAAGCACACTGATGTATTTAAGAGAAGTATAATGTCTTCAATTTTTTTCAAATGATTTAGTCTATAAACAAATGTGCACACACAGGTAAAGCAAAGACGGTAAAATGTTAGTTTTTATCTAGTTTTTAAATTAATCATATCATTACTTTAAATTTTCTATATGTTTGAAAAAATTTAAATACAGGCATACTTTTTTTGGCACTTTGCAGATACCGTTTTTTTACTTTTTGTAACAAATTGAAGGTTTGTGGCAACTCTGTATCAAGGAAGTCTATGGGTGCAATTTTTCCATTTGCTTATTTTGTATCTGTGTCCAATATTGGTAATTCTCATATTTCAAACTCCTCCATTATTTTATATATGTGTTATGGTGATTTTCAGTCAGTGATCTTTGATGTTACTATCGTAATTGTTTTTGGGTGACACAAACTATACTCAAATAAGATAGCAAATTTAATTGATAAATGTTGTGTATTTTCTTGACTGTCTCCACTGACCAGCTGTTCTTCCATCTTTTTCTCTCTCGTTGGGCTTCGCTAGTCTCTTTGACACAACAATATTGAAATTAGGCCAATTAATAACCTTACAATAACTTCTAACTGTTCAAGTGGAAGGAAGAATCACACATCCCTCACTTTAAATAAAAAATTAGAAATAATTAAGCTTAGTGAGAAAGTCATGTCAAAAGCCTAGATAGGCCAAAAGCTAGGTTTCTGCACCAAACAGCCAAGTTGCGAATGCAAAGGAAAAGCTCTTGAATGAAACTAAAAGTGTTACTCCAGTGAACATACAAATAATAAGAAAGAGAAATAGACTTATTGTTGATTTGGAGAAAATTTTAGTGGTCTAGATAGAAGATCAAACCAGCTACAATATTCCCTCAAGCCAAAACTTAACCCAAAGGCCCTAACTCTCTTCAATTCTATGAAGGCTGAGAGACATGAGGAAGCTGCAGAAGAAAAATTGAAAGCTAACAGTTGGTTCATAAGGCTTAAGGAAGGAATCCATCTCAATAACATAAAAGTACAAGGTGAAGCAGCAAGTTGTCCAGAAAATCTAGCTAAGATGATTAGTGAAGGTGGCTACCCTAAACAATATATTTTCAATGCAGATGAAACAGTCTTGTACTGGAAGAAAAGGTCATCCAAGACTTTCATAGATAGAGAGGAGAAGTCAGTGCCTGGCTTCAAAGGACAGCTTATTCTCTTGCTACGGGCTAATAGAGCTAAATAGTGACTTCAGATAGAAGCCAGTGCTCATTTAGTTTCTGAAAACCATAGGGCCATTAAGGATTATGCTAAATCTGCTTTTCCTGTATTCCATAAATGGAACAAAACCTGGATGACAGCACATCTGTTTACAACATGGTTTACTAAATATTTTAAGCCCACCATTGAGAGCTGCGATGGAGATGTATGAGATTAGTTTTGTTCTCATGCCTACTGACAACATCTATCCTGCAGCCCATGGATCAAGGAGTAATTTCAAGTTTTATGATTTAAGAAATACTTTTTGTAAGGCTATTGATGCCATAAATAGTGATTCTTCTGATGAATCTGGACAAAGTCAATTGAAAACTTTCTCGGAAAGATTCACCATTCTAGATGCCATTAAGAACATTCGTGGAAAGAGGTCTAAATATCGATATCAACAGGAGTTTGGAAGAAGTTAATTCCAGCAATCACGGATGACTTGGAGGAGTTAAAAGACTTTGGTAGAGGAAGTAACTGCAGATGTGATGAAAATAGTAAGAGAACTAGAATTAGAAGTGGAGCCAAGGATGTGACTGAATTGGCAAAATCTCATGATAAAACTTGAATGGATCAAGAGTTGCTTCTTATGGATGAGCAAAGAAAGCTGATTCTTAAGATAAAACCTACTTACGGTAAAGACGTTGTGAAGATTATTGAAATGACAACAAAGGATTTAAAATATTGCACAAATTTAGTCGATAAGGCAGTGACAGGTTTTGTGAGGACTGACTCCAATTTTGAAAGAAGTTTTACTGTGGGTAAAATGCTATCAAACTGCATAGAATGCTACAGCAATCATTTATAAAGATTCAATAGACGAGAAAATAGAAGAGTCAATAGATGTGGCAAACTTCATCATTGTATTTTAAGAAATTGCCACAGCTTCCCCAAACTTCAGCAACTACCAGTCAGCAGCCATCAACACACAGGCAAGACCTTCCATCAGCAAAAAGATTAAACTTGTTGAAAGCTCAGATCAGTTAACGTTTTTTAACAAGAGCCTATTTTTAATGAAGAAATGTGCATTTTTTAGGCACGGTGCTATTGCACACTTAATAGACTTTAGTATAGTGTAAACATAACTTTTATATTCACTAGATAATGAAAAAATTCATTGGACTTGCTTTTTTTTTTTTTTTTTTTTTTTTTTTGGCAGTATTGTCTTTATTGCTGTAGTCTGAAACTGAACCCATATATCTCCAAGGTGTGCCTGTACCAGGTATAGTGGAGGGGTCTTCTGGTCAAGACAGAAGTTTGTTGATTTTTGTTTGTTGTGATTCATCTCATTTTTCCTAAGCCTAACTCATGACAGTTATAAGACCTGTTTCAACAGAACTTCACAAAGACTCAGTCCACAACTCTGACATACAGACTGCTGTGAATTACACATGGTGTTAGAAGTCCTGAAACACAATGCCTGCGTTTGCCTCCACTTTCTTAATACCATTGTTTCTGGTCCTTCTTCCGGTACAGGGTTTTCTCTTCTTACACAAATATTTTATCATATATTTTACACACAGGCACACATGCACATACACACACACACACACACACACACACACACACAAATTCCTAGGTATTTGGAGTTGAGTAATAAAAAGATCATGCCTTTTCATTTTGTTTATGGTTTCCTTCACCATGCAAAAAATTAACTATGACAGAGTCACAATTGTTTATATTAGCTTATGTTGTCCTTGCCTGAGGAGACAGATTCAGAAAAATATTCCTAAGGCCAATGTCCCTATGTTTTTCTTAGGATTTTTATGCCTTCATGTCTCATATTTAAATCTTTAATTCCTTTTGAGTTTATTTTTATGTATAGTGTAAGAAAGCGGTGTACTTTCATTCTTTTGCATGTAGCTCTCTGGTTTTCACAACACCATTAAATGAAGACGTGGTCTTTTCTCCATTGTGTATTTTTGCCTACTTTGTCGTAGATTATATGGTTATTTTGCCTACTTTGACATATGATTATATGTCATTGGTTATATAAGCATGGATTTATTCCTGGGATCTCTATTCTTTTCCATTGATCTATTTATCTGTTTTGTGCAAGTACTCCATTGTTTTGATTACTCCAACTTTGTAGTGTAGTTTGAAATCTGGGGTTGTGATACCTATAGGTTTGTTTTCTTTCTCAGGATTGAGTTGGTTATTCAGGGTCTTTTGTAGTTCTATATAAATTTTTGGAATTTTTAATCTAGCTCTGAAAAAAATATTATTGATATTTTGATAGGGATTTCATTCCATGAGCATGGTAGATCTTTCCATTTATTTGTATTGTCTTCAATGTTTTTCCTTGATGTCTTATAGTTTTCAAAGTACAGGTCTTTCATTTCCTTGGTTAAATTTATTCCTAGGTATTTTCTTTTTGATGCAATTGTTTCCTTAATTTCTCTTCCTACTGCTTTATTATTATTGTATAAAAATGTAACAGATTTCTATATATTGCTTTTTATCATGAATCTTTATTAAATCCCTTTATTACTTCAAATAATTTTCGTTTGGTGGAGACTTCAGTGTTTTCTATATACAGTATCATGTCATCTGAAGATAGTGACTTTACTTCTTTACAAATTTGGATAACTTTTATTTCTTCTTTTTTTTTTCTTTTTGTCTGATTGTTGCACCTAGAACTTCCAGTATATATTGAGTAAAAGTGGTGAGAGTGAACATCCTTGTCTTGTTCCTGATCTTAGAGGAAAAGTTTTCAGTTTTTCACTTTGAGTATGAAATTAGCTATAGATTTGTCGTATATGGCCTTCATTATGTTGAAGTATGCTCCCTCTACATTCATTCTGTTGAGAATTTTTATCACAAACAGATGTTGAGCTTTATTAAATGCTTTTTCTTCATCTATTGAGATGATTATATGATTTTCATTCTTCATTTGTTAATGTGGTGTATCATGTTGATTGAATTGCAGATATTAAACCATCCTTCCATCCCTGGAATAAATCATGCTTGATTATGGTGAGTGATCATTTTAATGTATTGTTTTAATTTGGTTTGGTAATATTTTGTTGAGGATTTTTGCATCTCTGTTCATCAGGAATACTGGTGTGTACTTTTCCTTTTTTTTTAATAGGGTCTTTTTGGTATTTCTATTAAGGTAATGCTGGTCTGTTAGAATAAATTTGGAATCATTCCTCCTATTTTTTTGGAATAGTTTAACAAGAATATGTTTATTTTTTAAATTTTTTTATTCATTTAAATTCTAGTTAGTTAACATCCAGTGCAATATTGGTTTCAGGAGTCAATTCAGGGATTTATCACTTACATACAACAGTTCTTATCACAAATGTCATCCTTAATGTACAAACTTTTTAAATTTTAATTTTAACTAACCTGTGAAGCCGTTTAGTCTGAAGGAACTTTTCTGTGTTGAGTGTTTTTTGATTACTGATTTGGTTTTGTTACTAGTAATTGGTCTTTTCAGATTTTCTATTTCTTCCTGATTCATCCTTGAAAGATTATGTGTATTTAGGAATCTATCCATTTGTTCTATGTTGTCCAATTTGTTAGCATGTAATTTTTTGTAGTAGTCTTTTATACTTCCTGTATTTATGTGGTGTCTGTTGTAACTTCTCTTTAATTTTTGCTCTTATTTATTTGAGTTTTCTATTTTTCTTGGTGAGTCTAAAGGTTTATCAATTTCTTTAATGAAGTATAATTGACATACAGTGTTATTTTAGTTTGAACTGTACAAGATAATGATTTGATATTTCTACACATGGCCACTACAATATGCATGCCATGCCACTACATGGCCATGCATAGTTACTACATGCATGTAGTACATGCATGCCATGCCATGGCCACTACAATATGCATAGTTACCATTTATCACCATATATTATTAAAGTATTATTAACTGTATTTCCTATATAGTAATTTTCATACCTGTGACTTATTTATTGTATAAATTGGAGATTTTCCCTCTTCACCCCTTTTCCTTTGGCAACCACTAGTTTGTTCTCTGGATTTATGATTGCACATACAGCATGTGTCTTTTTCTGTCTGACTTATATCACTTGACATACTACCCTGTAGGTCCATCTGCATTGTCAAAAATAGCAATATATTATTCCTTTTCATGGTTGAGTAATATTCTATTTGTATGTATAACACATCTTGTTCATCTATTCATCGATGGACACTTAGGTTGCTTTCATATCTTGACTACTGTAAATAATGCTGTAATGAACATAGGGTGTATATACCTTTTTAGTTAGCGTGGGTTTTTTTCCTTTGAGTAAATACCCAGCAGTGGAATTATTGGATCATATTTCTCTTTTTTTTAATTTTTTTGAGATTTTTTCTTTTTTGAGAGAGAGAGAGAGAGAGAGAGCAGGGGAGGGACAGAGAGAGAAGGAAAGAGAGAATCCCAAGCAGGTTCTGCACTATCAGTGCAGAGCCCAATGTGGGGCTCCCACAAACATTGAGCTCATGACCTGAGCCAAAACCAAGAGTCGGACACTTAACCAACTGACTAACCCAGGAGCCCCTCATATTTCTATTTTTAATTTTTTGAGAAAGCTTCGTATTGATTTCCATAGTGGTTACACCAACTTACATTTTCACCAACTGTGTGTGATGGTTCCTTTTTCTCCACATCATCACTAACACTTGTCGGAATGGCTAGTACCAAAAAGAAATAACATGTGTGAGGGTGTATCTTTTTTTTAAAAATATACCTTATTGGGGGTGCCTGGGTGGCTCAGTAGGTTGAGCGTCCGACTTCAGCTCAGGTCATGATCTCGCGGTCTGTGAGTTTGAGCCCCGTGTCGGGCTCTGTGCTGACAGCTCAGAGCCTGGAGCCTGCTTCGGATTCTATGTCTCCCTCTCTCTGCCCCTCCCCCACTCATGCTCTGTCTCTCTCTGTCTCAAAAATAAACATTTAATATATATATATATATTACATATATATACATATACATATATATACTTTATTGTCAAGTTGGCTAACATACAGTGTATATAGTGTGCTCTTGGTTTTGGGGGTAAATTCATCGCTTACATACGACACCCAGTGCTCATCCCAACAAGTGTCCTCCTCAGTGCCCATTACCCATTTTCCCCTCTCCCCCAACCCCTGCCAAAACTCTCTGTTCTCTGTATTTATGAGTCTCTTATGGTTTGCTTCCCTACTTCTCTAACTATTTTTATCCTTTTCCCTTCCCCCATGGTCTTCTGTTAAGTTTCTCAAGTTCCACATACGAGTGAAAACATATGATGTCTGTTGTTCACTGACTGACTTATTTCACTTGGCATAATACCCTCCAGTTCCATCCATGTTGCTGCAAATGGCATGATCTCATTCTTTCTCAATGCCAAGTAGTATTCCATTATATATATAAACCACATCTTCTTTACTCATTCATCAGTTAATGGACATTTAGGCTTTCCATAATTTGACTATCATTGAAAGCGCTGCTTTAAACATGGGGTGCATGTGCCCCTGTGAATCAGAACTCCTGTATCCTTTGGATAAATTCCTAGTAGTGCTATTGCTGGGTCATAGGACAGTTCTATTTCTAACTTTTTGAGGAGCCTGCACACTGTTTTCCAGAGCAGCTGCACCAGTTTGCATTCTCACCAACAGTGCAAGGGGTTCCCATTTCTCCACATCCTCGCCAACATCTGCTGTTTCCTAAGTTGTTAATTTTAGCCACTCTGACTGGTGTGAAGTGGTATCTCAATGTGGTTTTTATTTGCATTTCCCTAATGATTAGTGGTGTTGAACACGTTTTTATGTGCCTTTTTATGTAAATCAGATTGTTTTTATGGTGTCGAGTTGTATATATTCTTTATTTAGTTTGGATTTTAACTACTTATTGGATATATCTTTTGAAAATATCTTCTCACATTCAGTAGGTTGCCTTTTGGTTTTGTTGATGGTTTCCTTTCCTGTTAAAGCTTTTTATTTTGGTGTAATATCAACACTATATATTTTACTTTGGTTTTCCTTGCCTGTGGAGACATTCCAAAAATATATTACTAAATCTGATGTCTGAGAGATGACTGCCTATTTTCTGTTAGGAGTTTTATGGTTTCAGGTCTTACATTTAGGTTTTTAACCCATTTAGAGTTTATATTTGTGAATGATAAAAGAAAGTGTTCCAATTTCATTCTTTTGCATGTAGCTGTCCAGCTTTCCCCAAAAATTTATTGAAGAGATTGTCTTTTCCCCCATTGTTATTCTTTTCTCTTTTGTTATAGATTAATTGACCATATAACTGTGGGTTTATATCTAGGCTCTCCATCCTGTTCTGTTGATCTGTGTGTCTATTTTTGTGCTACTACCATCCTGTTTTAAATACTAAAGCTTTGTAGTATAGTTTGAAATCTAGACATTGTGATACCTCCAGTTTGTTGTGTTTTCTCAAAATTACTTTGGATATTCAGGGTCTCTTGTTGTTCCATAGAAATTTTTGGACTATTTGTTCTGATTCTGTGAAAAATGCTGTTGATGTTTTGATAGGGATTGCATTGAACCTGAAGATCACTTTGGTTAGTATGGGTATTTTAACAATGTTCTTCCAATTTACGAGCACAGTATATCTTTCCATTTGTTTGTGTCATCTTCATTTTCTTTAATCGATATCTTAGTTTTCAGAGTGCATGTTTTTCATTTCCTTGGTTAAATTTATTCCTAGGTTTTAATTTGTGTGTGTGTGTGTGTAATTGTAAATGGGACCATATTCTTAATTTCTTTCTGTTATTTTATTATTAGTTTATAGATACAACAGATTTCCATCTATTAATACAACAGATTTCTGTGTATTAATATTATATCCTGCAACTTTACTGAATTTATTTCTTAGTTCTTATAGTTTTTTGGTGGAGTCTTTAAGGTTTTCAATATATAGTATCATCTGCAAGTAGTGATGGTTTTACTTTTTTCTTACCAATTTTGAAGCATTTTTTTATTTTTTGTCTTATCTGATTACTGTGGTGAGGACTTCCAGTACTGTGTAGAATAAAAGTAGTGAGAGTGGACATCCTTGTTTTGTTGCTGATCTTAGATGAATAACTTTTAGTTTTTCACCTTGAGTATGATGTTAGCTGTGGGCTTCTCATGTATAGCCTTTGTTACGTTGAAGTATGTTTCTTCTATGCCCACTTTGTTGAGTTTTTGTCATGAACAGATGTTGAATTTTGTCAAATAGTTTTTCTGCATCTATTGAGATGATTATATAATTTTTATTCTTCATTTTGTTAGTGTGGTGTATCAGGTTGATTGGTTTGCAGATATTGAGCCACCTTCTATCTCTGGAATGAATCCTACTTGATTGTGGTCAATGATCATTTTAACGTATTTTTGAATTTAGTTTGCTAATATTTTGTTGAAGATATTGCGTCTACATTTATCAGGGATATTGGTCTGTAATTTTCCTTTTTTTAAGAGTGTCTTTGTCTGATTTTGGAATCAGGGTAAGCTGGCTTCCTACAATTAACTTAGAAGCATTTCTTCCTCTTCTATTCCTTGGAACAGTTTGAGGGGAATAGTTATTAACTGTCCTTTATATGTTTGGTAGGTTTTTCCCATGAAGCCATCTAATCCTGAACTTTTGTGTGTTGGATTTTTTTGGTTGCTGATTCAAATTTGTTATTAGTAATAGGTCTGTTCATATCTGTATGTGTCTTTAGATCTAAAGTGAGCCTCTTGTAGTCACCCTATGTTACAGAAGTTTTCATCTTTTATTTCTTCAAATAAGTTTTTTGACCCTTTCTCTCTCTTTTTTCCTTCTGGGACCCCTATTATTTAAAGATAATATGACTGACGTGGTCTCAGAGGTCCCTTAGCCTATTCTCGTTTTTTACATTCTCTTTTCTTCTTTGAAGTTCATCTTGGGGGCTTTCTATTACCATGTCTTCCAGACTGCTGATCTGTTTTTCTGGATCATCTAATCAGCTATTGATTCCCTCTAGAGTATTTTTAATTTCAATTATTGTATTCTTCAATTCTGATTGGCTATATATATATATATATATATATATATATATATATATATATAATTCACATTCTCACTTTGTTCAACTACTCTTCTCTCAGGTGTTGGTGAGCATCTTTATGACCATTATTTTGAACTCTTTATCAGATAGATTGTGTATCTCTGTTTCCTTTTTTCTTTTTCTCAGAGTTTGTCTTATTCTTTCATTTGGGACATATTCCTCTTATCATTTTGCCTTACCCTCTGTGTTTGTTTCTATTTTTATGTAGGTCAGCTATGTCTCCTGGTCTTGAAAGTGGGGGTCTTCTGTAGAAGGCATCCCATGGGGCCCAGTTGTGCCATCTCCCCTAGTCACCAAAACCAGGCACTCCAGGGACATCTCCCTTGTGGGCTATGCATCCTCCTATTGTGACTAGGCTGTGAATGCTGCAGGCACACTCGTGGGTGGGGATGGCTCTCAGCCTCGCTGTGAGCAATGACCAGCCATGACTAGTGCAAGAACACTGGGGCAGGGATGGCCCCTGGCACATTTGTCTGAGTCATCTCACGACAGTGCCTGTGGGCAGGACTGACCCCAAAACAGTTGGCTGCAGTAATCAGCCATGATTGCCGTTCGGTGCATTGGTAAACAGTGGTGGCCCCTGGCATGGCTGCTGAGCAGACTGGCTATAGCTGCTGAGGGGTTGCTGGTATGTGGGGTTAGCTCCCAGCAAGGCTGGCTGAGAGGCCCAGCATAACTGCTGTGAGCACACTGATGGGCAGGGCTGCCCCACCCCACCCCCAGCACAGGAGCTACCCTGAAGGGACATTGGTGTTGACAAAGGTTACCTGCCAGGTGTGGTGGAAAGATAGTTGCTTTAGGAGGATGTTAGTCCTGACAAAGACTGCCCTCTGGTTATGGCAAGCAAGGAGCTGGTTTGTAGGAAAATCCCCTAAGGTAGGCATGTTGGGCAGGTGGGTGTGCATGGGAATGCCAGAGCAAGGCAATCAGGTTGGCAAAGTAGATAGTGTCACAGTGGCTCCCACAAGTGTTCAGCCAGTCAGGCAAAGGAGGGCAAGTTAAATGACACCCACCAGCACTTCTGTTCTTAGAGAAAGCTCTCAGTTTCCTGCCCCTCTGGCACATGCCCTAAAATTAGTCAATAAATCTCCTCACATATAACCCATGTACTATGCTTTCCTTCCTTCCTTCCTTCCTTCCTTCCTTCCTTCCTTCCTTCCTTCCTTCCTTCCTTCCTTCCTGCCTCCCTTCCTCCCTCCTTCCTTTCCCTCCCTCCTTCCTTCTTTCCTTCCTCCTTCCCTTCCTTCCTTCTCTTCCTCCCTCCCTTTTTCCTTCCTTCCTTCCTTCCTTCCTTCCCTTCCTTCCTTCCTTCCTTCCTTCCTTCCTTCCTTCCTTCCTTCCTTCCTTCCTTCCTTCCTTCCTTCCTTCCTTCCTTCCTTCTCATATTTATTTTCTTACAGTTCTGGAGGTCAGAAGTCTAAAAAGAATCAGGCAGAGGGTGACTGGGTGGCTCAGTCGGTTGAGCGTCTGACTTTGGCTCAGGTCATGATCTCACGGTCCATGAGTTCGAGCCCCGTGTCGGGCTGTATGCTGACAGCTCAGAACCTGGAACCTGCTTCGGATTCTGAGTCTTCTTCTCTCTCTGCCTCTCCCCCTCTCATGCTCTGTCTCTCTCTGTCTCAAAAATAAATAAACATTAAAAAATAAAAAAGAATCAGGCAGGTTGCATGCCTTTTGGTCAATGTAGGGAAAAATTTGTTCCTTTGCCTTTTCCAGTTTTAAAGTGTATTTATTTTTGAGAGACATAGAGACAGAGTATGAGCAGGGGAAGGGCAGAGAGAGGGGGATACAGAATCTGAAGCAGGCTCTAGGCTCTGAGCCGTCAGCACAGAGCCCGACGCGGGGTTCGAACCCACAGACCATGGGATCATGACCTGAGCCTAAGTCAGCTGCTTAACCAACTGAGCCATGCAGGTGCCCTGCCTTTTCCAGATTTTAAAGGCTGCCAGCATTCCCTGGTTCATGGCCTCATCATTCTGACCTCTACCTCTGTCATCACATCTCCTCTGATTCTGAAACTCTTACCTCACTCTCTTTCACTTAAAAGGACCCTTGTGGATACATTGGGCCCACCCAGATAATGCGGGATAATCTTTTTATGTAAGATCTTCGACCTCAGCAAAATCTCTTTACCTTGTAAAGAAATGTATTCACAGGTTTGGGGAATTAGAATATGGACATCTTTAGGATGCCATTATTTTTCCAGGAACTTTTCAAACTGCCACTTCCTTCTGTGTCTCGAACCCTGAATGATATAGCTCGCTGGTCTTTTAAGAGTGGAGTCTCAGTTTCCTATAGTCCTTTGGCTCTTGCAGAGCTAAGCCCTGCTGATTTTCAAAGCCTAGACATTATGAGGGCTCATCTTCCTGATACAAGTTCCCAAGGAAAGGTGTGCCCAAAGTGAGGCCTAACCCCCTTGCTCCTCAGGGAGTATCTCTGTGCTTGATATCTCTCCCATCGTGGGTCACTGTGCTGGGGTTTGATTCCTGACTACATCTCTGTCCCTTCTGTGCTTTCATTGTGACTTCTTTATATCTTTAGCTATGGAAGATCTATTCCACTGATCTTGAGGTTGTTTTCAGAGTCATTTGCATCATAGGTGGCTGTTGCCTTGATATGTCTGTGGGAAGAGGTAAGTTCAGGTTCCTGAGATTCTGCTGTCTTTGAGACATGCTTATGAAAAATTTTCACCTTGACCTTATTAAGAAATAAAGTCTCTCATACTTTTTATGTTTTATTTATATTTAAATATTTGATTTTATGAATACTTAGCTTATGGAAGGCATAAAATAGAAAACTATATAGTGAATTAGAGTTTTCTATAGATGGGTTCTGCAGATTGTCAGGCGGACCACAGATTAATGGGAAGAAGTAGTACATAAACAAAGAAGGCCATGCAATATTTTCAGAAGAGAGGTGGCCACCCAGATCAGAAGAAAGCATAGCATAGCATACAGGAGTTTCACTTGGCCTTCAGAGTCTCAGATGATGCCGAGGAGCTATGGTTGATTTATTCCTCATATCGGCAGGGCCTGCCGGGTATAGAAAGCTTATAGACTGCTATGTCACAGCCCTTTACGACCTGCTGCTTTATGATCCCCCCAGAAAAATGCACAAGTACACACATAAAGACACAATTAGACATTTCTACTTGTGAAAATATATAAAAGCATCTATTTCTCCTGGATAAGCTCCTTGTCAGCAGACCATATTATCACCTGGAGGAGGGGAATCAGGTCAGTGCCCTGGTGTTCCTAAATGTTTATTTTTGAGAAAGAGAGCAGAAGCAGGGGAAGGGCAGAGGAGGGGGGGAGGGGATCAGAGGATCCAAAGCTAATGAACTGACAGTAGAGAGCTTGATGCCAGGCTGAAACTCACGAATCGTGAGATCATGGCCTGAGATGAAGTCAGACGCTTAACCAACTGGGCCACGTAGGTGCCCCAGTGCCCTGGTGTTCCTAAATAAAATATCTTAGTTTCCAATTTCCTATCATTCCATCATTTTTCCAAAGATTTCCACTTGTCTCAATCAAATATATTGACTACAAATTATACCGCAATTATTTGAAACACTTCTTGTATCAAAGACAAAATTACCTAAGGATTTAAATTAATTTCTGAACTCTATTCTGTTTCATCTATTTTTCTTTCTTTCCTTATTGGTACCAAACTACTTTAACTATTCTTGCTGTTTATTATGTTTTTTTCCCCTCTCTGATGGGCTAGTTTCTCTTCTAATTCTTCTTTTTAAGGTGTCTTCTTAATATGGCTGCATGAATGTTTGCCCTACAAAAACTAGTTTGGATGTCGATGATCAGTGCTAATTCATTAGAAATGAAGGGGCTTGAGGAAATTAGGTAAAGAAATTATACAGTGCTCGATTTGTATAGTTTACACTCTTACTAATAAAGCCATCAGTATTAAAACTCTGCAGTATGCCCTTTAAACATGGGAAGATAAATCTGAGAAACCTATATCTACGTGTCAAAATCTGTGTGTGTGTGTGTGTGTGTGTGTGTGTGTGTGTGTTAAAACCACGTTAATTATTTTTAAGAGTTATTGAGAGGCCAATAGGAATTTTGGTGAAAATTTATGAAGTACAAGGTAAAAATCAGAAAATTCTTTAAAGAGAAGTAACAAGTGGAATTCAAAAAAAGCAAATGTGATGCTTTTTAGAATTCCAACTGCTCTTAAAGAAAAGACCTCACCAAGACTCCAGATCCAGCTGGACTTAGGTGGGCAGGTTGGGGTAGGCACTTGGGGAAACTAAATTGTTCTATAATTATGGCTGAAATTATGTTGGAGGGTGGGAGCCTGTGAGATAGGGACCAACATGTGAGGCATTGCATGGGCATGAAAGACTTTTGAGGTGCCTTGGGGATGGAACAGCCCCAAAGAGCCTTAATAGACAAATATTACTAAATTATTTAATTATCAATATTAAACTACTACATTATTTTCCATGGAATGTATTAGCACTTCTCTCCCACTTTGTCACTCTTTAAACTTTTTTTTAATGTTTATTTTTAAGAGAGAGAGTATAAGCAGGGGAAAGGCACAGAGAGAGGTAGACACAGAATCTGAAGCAGGCTCCAGGCTCTGAGCTGTCAGCACCGAGCCTAAATGGGGGACTCAAACTCACAAATCGAGCCATCATGACCTAACTGAAGTCAGATGTCTAGGCAACTAAGCCACCCAGGTGCCCCCGCTCCCGCATTGTCACTCTTCAAGTAGCTTTATTAAAGGTTACATTGCTCATGTGTTTTGTGAGAGTGGAGTAGCTGTTTGGGTTGATAATGCAAAACCAGATTATGTTCAGGTACTGGAGCTGGAGACAGAGGAAATCCTCAAAGTATAAGATCCTGGGAATTAGCAAAAATTACTGGGAAAGCTTCAAAATTTCAGAGTTGTGAAATTGATGGTGTCAAATCTAAGAATGCAAAGGAGTAAAAATGTACTGGATTCATATCTGGATTTGGGAATAAATAGAAAATTGTGTACATGCATGTGTATGTGTGTGCAGATATGTTGCACATGCTATAAGTTTGGAGTTGGAAAATAAGATGCAGAGAAGGGTGGAGGGATTTCGTAGTTCAGGATGTACTGTTGGATCTGGGTAATGGGGAGAGACTGGAAGTTTACTTCCTACTTCCTGTCCCCTCCTTCACCCTTGAGAGTCATTTGTGACTATCTTTTGGCTCTGCGACATAGACTTGGACCAGTGTTTGTGCTCATTGCTGCTTGAGGGAGCAGTGCCCTGCAAAAGTTGGAGACAGATTTCTATCTCCTGAAAAGCCACAGTGCCCCCCAAGCTCAAATTCCTGTGTCATAACTAATATATACATTGTGTATCTATGAGGAAATTCCTTATTTTTCTGTACTCCCAACATATGAACCAATTTGTGAGAAAATAGGCGGAACTAAAGTAAGAGAACCCTAGGTCAAACACCCAGTGTAAATGGACTCGTTTTCCCTATTCCTCTTCCCACTTTACCAAATCAATTATGTTTACATAAGGAGATATCTGAGATGGCCCCTCTTAGGAAACGTGAGAACATTTTCCTTTTAGAAGAATAGGGTGAGCAGGACAGATTGTTTTATCCAAAGCTCACAATTAAATATGTCCTGGGGTAGTAGAGTACTCCAGGGTAAAATCTCAGATACATGATTCTCTGTCTCTGGACTGGATTATTAAGAGAGCATAAGAACTGTCCCGTGGAACAGAGTCATATAATAACAGTTCATCATTCCCCTTCCTCTATCCCATGTTTCTGGGCCAATCCTCATTCTTAGGAATGATTCTTAGAGCATGTCTGAACCTCTGAAAGCCTCTGATCAGATGATAAAGCTGAGCTCTGGTCTCAAGGAGAAGAATCTATCTGACAAGGCATATGCTCATCTAAAGTCAGAGATTTTGTTCTGTGCTCAGCAGGGAGTTACTGACTGGGAAATATTTGGGAAATCATAAACATGAAACCCTTCTTTTTGAGTTTTTAAAAAAAATGATAGAAAATGCTTTTACGCATAAAAGACTCTCAAAGACTAAGAACAAACTGAGGGGTGAGGGGGGTGTGGGAGTGGGGAGAATAGATGATGGGCACAGAGGAGGGCACTTGTTGGGATGAGCACTGGGTGTTATACGGAAACCAATTTGACAAATTATTTTTTTAGAAAAAGAAAATGCGTTCATCACCTTTAAATGAATAACATGTAATAAACACAGAGTCCCATGAAGTCAAGGTTGAAAGTCATATTATTCACGAACAATTATAGCCTGCAGTTTGCCTAAAGAGATTAAAGTGAGAACTAGGTCCCAGGATCTCATTATTTCAGGATCATGGTAGATTTGAGGGTGAGGAAGGATGTCCTCATCTGATCTCATGCCCTCTCACCATACTAGACCCACTTATGGACCCCACTAAATCATTTGTCCACCATTTTTTGCTACTTACCTCTCTACTTCACCATGACGTATACCATCTTAATGTTGGTTCAGTCTGAATTCCTTCCATTTTTATGGAATGCTGTCCCAGAGAGCTCATCTCCAGAGTGTCTCTGTGGGTTGGCCTCTTCTCCTCCAATATTCTAAGTCCTGAGAAACTCATGCCTGTGTACTTCAGCTTTTTAATGGAAGCAGTTGTCTGACAAGGGATCGTCCATTCCACCATCTCAAACTCTGCTCTCTGTAGAGTGTCTTTCCCTTCATCGTTTGCAGACTTTTCTCTGAGGATAGTTTACAACTAAGTATGTGGAGGCTAGTCATTTCTTTATGCTTTAACTTACTGTCTAGAGCACCTGCAGATAGGAATCATGAGAGAGTAGACATCCAGATGTGATTGGAGAAACAAAAATATCTGGGATCATTTCTAAAACAACTGAAGCAGGGATATCAACTGAATTCTTAAAAAAGGCTTAGAATTACTTTCTAGAGGACAGGACACTTCATACCTTCTGTAGTACTGAAGACAAACCAGAGCATTTGTACAATTAAATCATCAATGGGAATCTACTGCTTACAAACACAAATATTCTGAGAGCCAGTGATCTTGAAAGCTCCCAAACTCAAAACAGAGACCTGAGTATTCTAGGGGGTCCAGACACTGAGGAATGCCCTGTACTACAAAGAATGCTGGAAGGGTAAGATCTAGGGGATTCATGTCTGAAAGACAATCTTGGTAGAGAATCAAAGCTCTAATTGGTGGTAGAAAAGCAGAGAGAGGTTCATGGTGATGTTGCTGAAGATTTTCTTGACTCAGAGAGTTTGTCTTTTGAGGACTTAGAGTCCTAGGCCCATAGCATGTGCAGAGAAGATAGGACAGCTTCCCAGGGGTACTACATCTACCTGGATGATAGAAGGAGCAACAGGGGTGGCCAGAGCATAAGACCTAAGGTTCAGATGCCATTGAGGATACAGGACACAAGCTTAGTTCCAAATATGAAAAAAGGATCCTGAGAAACTCCCGTCCAGAAGGAGATGTAGGATTGGTGATATTTTCACTACAGAAATGATGAAGCACTCTTCCCAGGATGGGGGACCAAGACTTTCATGTTTATGCCCCCAGAAGACACAGGCTTCTCAAAAAAAGGAACTAAGACAAACGATGAGTTGTTTGTTACAGTGGATTTCTTTCAGGAGAAAAAGGAAAGTCAGCAAGTTCCCCTGAAACAAACTGGATCAGTGTCTGTCTCCTAGCAACTGTGTCCCAGGCATCTTTTTTCCTTGCCTCCCTATGAGCCTGTGTCTTCTATCAGGCTCCACAAGTAGGTTTCAAGTGTTCCATGTCCCACAGAGCATCATCAGCACTGTTTTCTGCTCTGTATTATGGGGTGTTTCACTCAGGCAGATAGTCGTCCTTTGTGCATGTAGTATGGTCTCTTTTACTCCCCGAATTTTCTTTAAAAATATATTTGTTTTGCCAAATAGGAGAGTTTTTTCTTCTGTCTTAGGGGCAAGGTTAAGCGCCAAGGTTTAGGGTATCTCAGTGGCTTGGACTTAGAGTGCTAGCTTTAATTCCTATTGAATACCTGCTTTGCCTCTAAAAGAAGACTCTCTTTTGCAAGTATGGTTTTTTAGGAACCTTGATTTTTTATCTATTTTTTTTTGAGAGACAGAAAGAGGGAGAGGGACAGAGTATGAGCAGAGGTTGGAGGGGGCAGAGAGAGGAGACAGATACAGAACTCGAAGTGGGCTCCAGGCTCCATGCTGTCAGCACAGTGCCCAACACAGGTGTCAAACTCATTAACCATGAGATCATGACCTGAACCGAAGTCAGATGCTTAACTGACTGACCACCCAGGCGCCCCTAGTTACTTTGCCCATACTGTTACTTTTGTTTCTATTTTCAAACAAAGTGCCACAATGGTTATTTTAAAATTCTTTGTTGGACATTCCATATGGGAAACAACTGATTTCTTTGAGTCTAGAAAACTATTACATCTAGGGCCGTTGGCAGGGGTCAGTAGCAATGTCATTCCAGACTATACTAGATACATCTCCAGATGTCCCAGGGAGATATGCTAGCTTCTTCCCACTCATATACTTTTTCTTACACAGTTCTGGAGACCATAAGTCCAAATATAAAGGTGTTAGCAAGCTTGCCTTCCTTCCAATGGCTCTGGAGTGGTAGTAGGGCAGAATCCTTTCTTGCCTCCTCTGGTTTCTAGTGGCTGTGAGTGTTCCTTGTCTTACAGCTACATCACTCCAGTCTTTGCCTTCATCTTTACATGGTTTCTCCTCTTGTCCCTCATCTAGCCGTTAAGCAGTATACGCCTCTATCTATTTGGATGGATTTATCTAGGAGTCTCAGCAGGCAGCTGAAGTCACCCTGGAGTAGCACAGCACCAGTGGGGATCCCATCACATTGATAGAAAGTTTTAGAATTGCCTACTACAGCCCAGCAAGTGATCTCAAATCTTGAGTCATGAAACTCAGAGAATTTACTGCCTATTTGGAAAGAAGTCAGCTTGGGCTAAAAACATGGATAAAACTGATTTATTATTAGCTCAAGTCTTTACTTCTCATTCCCAGAATATACACATAGTCAAGATGTTTGTAGTAAAGCTGGCAAAGTCACGTCTGTAATAAGTCATCTTCCTCCAGGGTTGTAGGTCTGGTCCACACAAATGAATTTTGTTTCTGTCCTTACATGCTAGAATCGCAGTTCCTGCTCCTTCCTTCAGTCAATGTTTTGTCTTTTCTCTTTCTTCTTGTTAACCACGGTAATACAGCTGTTGGTCAGTAAATATTTGAAGATGGATAGAATGAATAAGCCACAAAAGTTAACTCTGGCACCTATTTTGTGTTCCTTTCTATCCTCTATTTCTTTCCAGAAGTACTTACCAAAAAGCCTCTGCTGTGTTCAGGATGTGAAGCCCTGGGCCTGGCAGAGGGTGGAGCTATTTCTTGGGGAGGGGAAGCAATCAGCAGTACCTCAAAGCAAGTGTCTGCATGGACTGATGTGCTCCTCAGCAAGGCTGGCCTGGCTATCCTTCCCTAACTATCTTTCATACACTGCAATCTCTGCTAAGCAGTCATGGACCAAAGGGCTCTTGACAACAAGTGAAACCAGAAGAAGACAGCAATTTGTCACCTGCCATCTAAGCTGACCCTCACAAAGGTGGTTTATTAATATAGGAAACTACAAAGAAGCCAGAATCAACCAGGCCTGAGAAAGATGGTTGAGAGGCAACGGTTAAGCCATCTATGGTCCTCTCTCCAAATTCCACTGACCTGCTGCTGCCTAAAATTCTTCCACTGAGGGATCAGTCAGTCCTTTATATCTCTAGATCTGTAGTTCCTAAAGAAAAAGCAATGGTCCCAAAGGCCCCTACTCTGAATTATATTGTCAGATTTTTTCAAGATGACAACTGGGTAGCACAGAGGTAATCTTGGAGAAAGAAGTATGGATCTATCCCCTTTCCAATTAGGGCAAGAACGAATGGAGCGCCTCATGGCTTCTGGGGACACAAGAAGGCAGCGGGGGACGGACCATGACAGTAACATGCAAGGCAAGGGACAAATCAGATATGGCTTAACAAACTAAATATGCATGCTGGAAGGATGCGGCTGGAATGGGAAATGAAGCAAAAGAAAGACAAAACATATGAAAGAATGCAGGAAGAGAGGGGATGGGAACAGCGGGGAAGGAGTCAATTACACAGAGTACCGTCTGTTCTTCCACTATCATGAGCATCCTATTTCACTTAATCTTCAAAGCAGCAATTCCAGGCCTTTATTATATTCTTACTGTACAGATGAAGAACCTAGACTGATAAATTAGCAACTTGCCCAAGTAGGGCAAGGCGAAGATCAAATGGGTCCCTTCTATACCAGGCACAAGGGATCCTTTTCGCAGGTTGTGCTTTATGTGTGTGTATGGGGGCAATTAGAGCATAACATTCTTTCTTAAAAAGTAGTTACCTGATTTCTAGATTAATATGTAAATAGTTCTCTGGACTTAAATGCAAATGTTAATAAGTAGCACTCTAGCTCAGATTACTGGTTCAGAGTAGCATACTTTTGTATAAAGGATTTTATGAAACCAGAGCTGAGGAATAAAAGAGAAAGTAAATTTTGATAGAGGAGGGGTGATGGAATGGTCTGGAACATGACATTTGGGTGAAGACAGGTCCAGAAGTCACCCCATGGGGGTGGTACAGAACAGGGAAGGGAACATGGCTAAGTGACTTTTTCTGTATAGAGTCATCATTCAGATCTATGTTTGTCAAACTGAGTTGCAATTTAAAATATGCAAAAAGAAACCTCATAAGATAGAATATAAAATAGTAAATTACATATAGTAAGGTAAGTAACATTTCATGAAATTTCAGTTTCAGATAAGGATACTGGTGTGACTATGTATACTGGATGTTAGATACATTTCATGGTCAGATTTTAGTGTGAGACTTTGGGGGGCTCATTAAGAATTTATGCATCAGCAATCCTGTGTCTCTTGGGTAGATTCCTAGCAGGGCTATTGCTGGATCATAGGGTAGCTCTATTTTCATTTTTTTGAGGAACCTGGCCATGCGTAGCAACATGGATGGAACTGGAGGGTATTATGTTAAGTGAAATAAGTCAGTCAGAAAAAGACAGATACCATATATTTCCACGAATAGGTGGAATTGGTGAGACTAAGCAAAAACCAGGGGGAGGGGAAGAGGGGAAAGAAAAAAAAGACACAGAGAGGGAGGGAGATAAAACATAAGAGACTCTCAAAGACTAAGAACAAACTGAGGGTGAGGGAGATGGGGGGGGAGAGGGGGTGATGGGCATCAAAAAAGGGCACATGTTGGGATGTACACTGGGTGTTTTATGTAAACCAATTTGAAAATAAACTATTTTAAATTAAAAAAAAAAGAATTTATGACTGAGCCCCACTTTCACTGACTCAGGAATTGTGAATGATTTTCAGAAATCTGCATTTTTAATGAGCCCCTAGGAGTCATACTTCAAGAAGTGCTGGTCTTGGGCTGTCCTTGGAGGGAGGAATCTGCTTGAGGATTCACTGTGACTCAGACCCAAGGAGTACAAATAACCAGAAATATGGCCATGTGGCATTTAGCTTTAAAGAATTTGTTAACTCCTAACACATTGTATTTTGCTAAATATTCTCACAGGCATGATTTTGGCAAAGCTTTTTCCAAGTACGGTGAAGGGCAATTTGAGAGCCACCAGAAGACTCTTTCCTAAATAATGTATTTCTCCCTACACTATATGCTGCTGGCCAAAACACTGACCACACTTCAGACCACTAAAGTCAAGAATCCAAGTTGGAAGCAAGAGGCCCAAGGTCTAGTGTAAAATTAAGAGGTCAAGGGCTACATAAATGCAGAGATTGAGTGGGATGTTAACAACAGAGGCAAAAAAAAAAAAAAAATGGAAAGACCCCACCATACTTTCTAAAGGAAACATCCACCCATCCACCTATACTCACAATTGACCTATAATAAGTCCATTTATCAATTTGAATGTCATTAATATTTAAGAATATAGACACTGGGGTACCTGGGTGGCTCAGTCAGTTAAGTATCTGACTCTTGGATTCAGCTCAGGGCATGATTTCACAGTTTATGGGTTCAAGCCCTGCATTGGGCTCTGTGCTGATGGCGCAAAGCCTGCTTGGGATTCTCTTTCTCCCTCTCTCCCCCTCCCCTGCTCTCTCTCTCTCTCTCAAAATAAATAAATAAAGTTTAAAAAATTAAACAAATAAATAATATAGACTCTGGACTCCTCCATCCTGGTTTCCAATCCAGACCTTCCTTACAAACTCTGAATTTAAATTACTTAACCTTCTTTACTGCAAAGAAATGCAAACAGATAGTACTAGCGCTTTCCTATGAGGTGACAAGAAGTGAAATTATATATATAAAATATATATATATTATGCTTGGAGAATTGCTGGGCACATGGCAGGCACTCAGAAGTGTTGCTATTATTATATAGGGAGCATTCATTCACTGTTTTTTGTGTGATGAGCCCTGGACTAGGAATGCACATGAGCAAGTCAACACAGCCTGCAGAACCGTGGTTTCAGCAGACATTCAGTGCCTCCCTCTTCTTTAGGATAAGCATCCCAGCTCCTCAGCCTGCTTCACTACCCTTCAGAATCTAGTGACCCTTGCTTTCTGGCCTCATCTACTCTAGCCATATAGAGAGACCTTGTGTTCCAAAATATAACCAGCCACTTTCTGGAAAAGTAAACCTTACTTGTTGTGGAAGGTGAAATCCTACTCTTTCTTCAAGGTTTTGCTCAAACGATTTCTTTAATCAGCTTTCCTAACATTTCCTCCCTTCCCGTGGATACTTGTTAACACTCTCCCCAAAGCATTTCCTTTATTATCATAAAGCTCTCCAAACTATTATGTTTTGCTTACCTTTCAGGCTTCTTCTCGATTTTTCCTGTAAAAGCTATAAGCAGTCACCATTCAGACCTGGGCACACATGACATTTGTTTTGTTATCATGACTGCAGTTTTTCTTTTACCTCTGAAACCTCAGTTTAATTGTATCAGGTAAATTATCCTGTTCCTTCTTGTGAAGTCAATTCAATTCAGGGATTCTGCACTCTACGGTGGTTACTAATATTTTGGTGACTGCCTAATTTATCATTTCAAATTTCTGCCTGTGCCTAGTATATATCCTTCCTTTCTCTTTCTCTCTCCTCTCATGCACAGGGCTCTCCCTACCCCCCCCCCCCACACACACAGTATGGCTTTTGACAGTGTGGAAAGAGAGAAAGAAAGAGTTATGGTTGTTGTGGTTTATTCGGGCAACGTTGGATTTTATTCTAGGTCCCCAGCAAAAATGATGTAGAGGAGGTGGTTGGATTTCTCTTTGTCCACACCAGCCCCATTATTCTTTTACCTCCTCTGCTTTGGCTAACCTCTGTGCTCCTTCCCTTGGGCTTAGAAGAACAAGGCTGGTCTTCTTCAATGACTGTCTGAGATCTGTGGGGAACTAGTACATGGAGACCCTGCCCTCTCCATGCTAGCAGCTGCAACACAGTTCCTTCCTGCCCCACTGACACAAGGTTCTTCCATGAACTTCACACTCCCAGAAACTTCTGGAGAAGGGGAAATGTTGGTTCTTGTGCTTACCTACACCCCCTGACCTCAAGGGATATGTCCAGCACTCTTCCACTCCCATGTGGACAGTGAAATAGATCCCTCACACTTTCTAAAACTTGCCATACTGGTTGCAAAAGCTACTAAACCAACTTAGATTTCCTTGGAACTTTGAAGAAGTGGAAAGTTTGGCATTCCTTTTCCCAAAAACAATTCCTTTAGGAGCCAGTCACTTGGAATTGAGCCTCTTTCTTCTTCTTCTTCTTCTTCTTCTTCTTCTTCTTCTTCTTCTTCTTCTTCTTCTTCTTCTTCTTCTTCCTTCTTCCTTCTTCCTTCTTCCTTCTTCCTTCTTCCTTCTTCCTTCTTTCTTCTTTCTTCTTTCTTCTTTCTTCTTTCTTCTTTTTTGAGCCATAAGGTCCCATCATAGCGATCCATGTATCTTCTGATTAGTCCTTGGGTGTGGCCAACAGGGAACTTGGGAATGAGGAAAAAGGGAAGTTAATATTTTATATTATGTGAAATTTTAAGCATCTCTAAGATGGGAAACAGCATACTTATCTTTGAATATAGCAATAATTTGATAGAATACCTGGGAAGCAGTTGGGATACAATAATTGTTTATGGAATGAAGGAATGCCCTGAACCTTTATAAGTGATTTTCTAATACACTATGTCCAGACTTCAAGAGGATCTCAGTCAACTCTAGGAATTTTGCCATTAGTGGTTGAGGCCAGAGGTTTATGCAGAGGTGCAGATCTCAGAGTTGGTGGTGTTTGAAATAATAATGCCAGACTAAAACCTGGAAGTACTGTGACCACAGATTAATTAAGGAATCTAGGGGAAAGATTTCTAGTTTTTATCATTCTTAGTTTCCTTTGTTAATTGAATGGTGATATAGGATAATTCCTAGTGCCTCTTCAACTTCAAATATTTTGTGAGTATATCGTTCCCTTTTTATTAGTTCTTTGGTTTTAAATGAATCACTTAATGACCCACAACCTCAGGTACTCAACTAAATACTGAAGGAGCCGAACTGTATATTTACATATCCATTATTCCATCCATTTACTAAACAACAATATGTTGTGTATCTAGTAGGGCTTCTGTTTTAGAACCTCGAAAAAAAATTCTGGATAGCGATGGTGAGTTTTAAGGACTGTAATTTCAAGTTTCGCATTAATCTCCCACTTGGGTAGATGCAAACATTGTCCTGGTGTTTTAAACTAGGCTTTCTGACGAAGGCAATGTTATGCTACTCCTCACTTGTTCCAAGTACTTAGAGACCAGAGGAACTGTTTCAGAGGTAGTGCTTTCACAAGATGACAGACTGGGTCTAGACTCTAGATTCTGTGCCACAATCCAGTCAAAATTGTTCCGCTTTCTTCTGGCAAAACTTTTGTGCTTGGAGTCATCCTAGATAAAATATAGTTGGCAAGTTAGAGAGAGACGCTCAGTAACATAGATGCTAGCTCAAGATCTTCTTGGTATAGGTTTCCTAGGTCAAGGAGTCAGTTTCTCCTCCAACAGGCACTGGGGGTCTGTGGGAGATCTTTCTGGGAACTCCTCCTTTGAGGTCATGAGAAAGTGCGTCCAGTTCTCTCAGGAACTGAGATGCAATCTCCTTCATACTACCTTCTCATAGGACTTTGTTATCAGCAATTTTGGACTTGGGTCCTTTATAATCTGTCTTGATCAAATGTTTATTGAGCCCTATTAGGTGCAAGTTATGGCATACTGTGCTGACAGGTTGTAGAAGTAAAGAGTTAGAAAGGCATAATGTATTTCTTCAAGAAGCCCACAGCCAGAAATAAAGAAAAATGTAAACAAATAACTCTATTACAATAGGAAGGCTGCTGTAATAAAAGCATCTTTTGAGGGTTATAATGAAAGTTATAACAAAGCAGAGGGCAGGTTGACAGAAAAGTGACAACTGAGGGCTAGGTTTTATATAAGTAGGGGCTTTGCAGAAAGAAGATATGTGAGGATGCATTCTGGATTAGGTGGAAAGGCAGGAGCCGGTGGTCCCAGCTTATGATGGTCAGTGTCAGGAACCTGAACCCAGGTCTACAGTCTGTAGGCCATTAGTCTCATTAGTAATGATACCACGTAAACTTTCCACATTAATTATCCACTACATGAATGAGTTGTAGTTTTTATGCACCATTTTAATGAAATCTGTGATAATTGTTAACTGGGATAAGTATCAATAACCATATTTTATTTTTACAAAATAAGACTTAGAAAAATATAACAGATTAAAATTCCAGGTAATAGTAAAATGTTATCATTAACAGAGGTTGTAAACAATAGTCTTCATTAACTCTTTGGTTTAATAGATAAAAGCCCTAAATAGGTCAAGCAACTTTTAAGAAAAAGGAATCATGTAAAATGCTCAAGGTTAAACTGTGAACAGTGTGTAGAATTCAGGTCACCCCAAGGTTTGAGAGATTTTCACTAAACAACCTGCCTCTCTAGGCACAGGGCTAAACTGCTTCTATTCTAAGGCAGACACTCTTCAAGGACATATGACAGCAGGTGAACAAATTAAATGCTGCCAAGTGTCTTAGCATAGGTTCTGATTTGGAGGAAAGAAGAGGGCAGAGCATAGGGGAGGAGGGAGAGCATAGGAAACCAGCTCAGGCAGTACCTCTACAGAGCAATGCCTGTTGATATCCCAGCTTTCAAAATCAGCTTTTCTCATCTCCCATTCTGGCCAATAGAATAGCCAGACAGTAAACTACTTAATTTAAATTATGTTCTCATCTCACTGAGTATGGGACACAATTCTCCTGTATTTTCTGATAAGACTGATAATGAAGCGATCAGTCTATAGGATTCCCGAGTGGCAGTGAACCTGCATTTGCATAATGATATTATAGCGTCTGTCGAACCCGCTAGCGGTGATCCATCCATATGCGAGAAATATAGGTCAGCAAAGATGCAGCAGCAATGAGAGAGGCAGGGCTATTCACTTATTAGAGTAAGAAAGGTCTTCTCTATCCTTTAGCTCAGCACGACAGAAATAAATGTAATGGAATGGATCAGGGGATTCTATTGGCTTTTGAACAATCAAAGAAGATGCATCAATTCTGTCTCCGGGTTTAAATTCAGTTCAAAGTCTACTTAACCCTTTCATTACCACTGGCAGACTCTCCCTCCTACACTTCTCTATCTAACTTAGGAAAGGTAGTGTGTTCTAATAATATGAGAAATCAGGAGTCCTAGAGGCCACGTTTAGTTGTGTTTGGTGGTGGGGGGGGAGCAGTTAAGGAAATTAGCCACTCTGGTTGCTGCTTTGTGTTCCCTGAGCTCTAAAATCTGTGAAATTTCCAGCCCACGCATGTTATTCGGTTTGAGGAGCATTTTTGTTATTTATTGTCTTAATCTGATTTTGGTACCTCATTTATTTACAATACTTTCCCCTTACTCTTTTTCCTACTGTGTCTCTAGATTTTGTGTGTAAGATAAAGCTTACTTTCCTTACAAGAATTGTACGTTTGCTGGTGGCAAATACCACACTTTGTTTTTCCCCTGGAAAGTACTTGCCACCGCACTTACTAAGGCTGGTCACAAAACATACACACACACACACACACACACACACACGCACGCGTGCACATGCGCACACAAAGGGCACATGGAGGCCTTCTAAGACTCCACTAAATGGATTTGGAGTTCTCGTATCACCATAGAGTTAATTTCAAGGGTGCAAAGGAAACTTAAGAAATCAGGTCATCTTAGAGTCAGGGAATAGTACAATTACAACATTTGGGGAAAATGGTATGATACTTTATCCTTAAATTTCTAACATGATATTCACATTATCTCAACTAAAAATGAACTCTTTGAACAGTTCTTTTAACTTGTCTTAACATACCATATTGTTTTTTTTTTTTTTCAATTCAAAATATGTGCTTCATCACTATGCCAAGAAACTGTGATTATCCTCTAATGGCTTCAGTGGTTGTTAACAAATGGAAATTGATTTTATATTTCAGTGTGTATATAGATGAAGTGAGAGAAAGGATTCTTTATATAAGAAAAGATCTAGTTATTGGCACATTCCCTATGTGACTATTGTATTAAATTGATATGTTCAATTATTCTGAAGGAAAATACACATGAAATGTATACATACAGAATGCAGGCACACTCGCTTGTATACATACTCATAGATCTCTTACACCAATTAGAGGGGGTTACCTCAATTGTGAGGACATTTTGAGAAAACTGGAAGGGAAAACTTCTCACTGCCTGACAGTAACTTCAATGTGATGACGTCGTGGCCAGATGATTTTTCAGAATGTTGATTAGCACAGGGTTGATTTCAAAGCTAAAATGTTACCCCCCACCCCTACATGCAAAGGCGCGCGCGCGCACACACACACACAAATAAAAAACCAAACAACCCAGTTCTTGGCTCAAATTAGCAGACTGTTCAGCTTTAGTTAGCTCAACTTGTGGCAAAGGAAGGAACTTGAGGTTTGACCAGTTCCCAGGAACTCTGGAAGCTGGATTACCCCAAATGAAAGAGTTGGACTAGAATGGAATACAAAAGTTTATTTTTTTCTGGTTTAGACCTCAGTCTTTGTTCTTGATCTCTGATCTCTGGGCTGCCTTCCATCATCTCCACACTCTGCAGCTCTTGCCAGTCTGGATTTTGGCCACAGACTGGAGTCAATAAAAAAAATGCCTGAACCAAAGAACATCCAAAGCCAAAATACAATAAATCACTGCCACCAAAGGAGAAAGAAATTCTATTTCCCCTCTCTTAAGTATGACTAAAAATTTTATGTTGCCTGCCCATCATATTGAACTATGAGATCATGCCTTGGAGTTAGGCATTTTGGCATGTCCTGCAGCCATTGTTTCCATGGTAGTGGTCAAAGAATTCCTGCTGCCCTTAATTCACCTTGCTGATCTAGGTCTGAGGTCACTATCTGCTGATACAGAGCACTTTATGAGGCATTTAATCAATGCAACTTTAAGCATAATATTTTTATTTGGAATAAGAAACATGCCACCCCTTTCTCAAATCCCGCAGTCTTCAAGAACAATATATGTCAGATTATTATGCACACAACAACCATGCAAAACTGTAATGACTATACCCTTAGTCTGACTGCCTTGTTTTAGAAAGCAAATGGGGAAAAATAGGATTTGAAAGCTAGTGAAACCATCTGCTTATTGATTGCCTAAAAGACTTAAGCACTTGCCCCAGAATCTTGGATAGAAATGAAACTTGGAACTTCTTTGTTGTTATCTATTGTGTGTCAGAATTTTTGTAGCAACTGATATGTCACCATTTTTCTTGGAACAGTATTCTTCTGGCATCCCTTGGTCTCTTTATTTTCCCCAATGATTTTCATTTCTCATTTTGTATCCAACTACTCTTGACAAAGTTTCTTAATCCATCAGATAAGAACTTTGTGGGAAATTGTTTGGTTTACAGGATTTTCTCTTATATAAGATGTTTAGTTTATTTAGTAGTAGTGGAATGTGGGAGAAGAGGATGGAAGCTTGGCTTGTTTTCACTAATCATTGTCTTGGTATTTTGCAAGATTGATGGCTTTCTTTCTTCAAAGACATTGCTGGCCCACTTTCCACAAAGGCAGTTGAAGTCTGACTCAAGGCTTAAAGAAATCTCAGTGACCTCATGACTCATTCCACCTCCTTCTTGATCTTTTTGCTATTATGTTGATGTGGGTATCACACACTAACATTGGACAGGAATTTTGTGACTGTTGTAGATTTAACCCATGCTAACTCCATAATTTATTCCCTCATGGTGCAACATTGCCTCTCTTTGGATGTTTTCATTCTCCATTTTCATTTTAATTTGGTATTAGATTAAAAAGTTTAAAATATTTTTCAAAGTAAACTTCTGGACCAGTAAATATACATTTTATATTTGATACTAAAACACATTCTTGATTTATTTTTTTGTTGCCATCATTGATATTTTGGGGAGTGAGTGGAGAGGTGGGAAGAACTTGTTAAATTTAAACTACTATGGGTTTGAGTATAACTCATTATGATACTTATGATAGCATTCGGTTAGGCAGTTTGTTTACAGTTAACCAATTTCCAAGCCAATTTGCATACATAGACACTGCTGTGGTTTTTGTGGTAGTTCTGTCATGTGTCTTTTTTACAAAAAATCCCTGCAACCTTAGGAGTATGATGGATAAGTTCTTATAAGAACCATTTTTCAAAAAGCAAACTATTCATTTGTGACATTTATAATAGATGGATGATAAAAACAAAATAGAAAATCCGGGTCAAATATTTAGGTATGGATAATGTCTATAGCATAGGACAAGAGGCAAAATCAAGGTTATCATATATTTATATAATGAGAGAGAAAACAACTTTCTACACACTTTTATGATGAGATTCAAAGTAAATTGTAATAACTATTTAATGTAAAATGGGTATACTGCTGTGTTCACCAAAAATGATATGCCCAAGTCCTAACCCCAGATACCTGTAAATGTGCCCTTATTTGGAAATGGGGTTTTTACAGATCTAAATAAATTAAGGAACTCCAGATAACATTGTGTGGATTTGGGGGTGGGGGAATACATAAAACTTTCTTTATAAGAAAAAGGGCACAGAGATTCAGACCAAGGGAAGATGGAGGAAGGTTGGTATGATGCAGCCATTAGCCAAGGAATGGCAAGAGCTACCAGAAGCTGGAAGAGGCAAAGAAGAATTCTCAATATTTATAGCAGCACTATCAACAATAGCCAAACTATGGAAAGAGCCCAAATGTCCATAAACTGATGAATGGATTAAAAAGATGTGGTATATATATGTATATACTTGGAATATTACTTGGCCATGAAAAAGAACGAAATCTTGTCATTTGCTACAAAATGGATAGAACTGGAGTGTATTATGCTAAGTGAAATAAGTCAGCCACGGAAAGACAAGTACCCTATGATTTCACTCACATGTGGAATTTAAGAAACACAGCAGATGAACATAGGGGAAGGGAAGGAAAAATAAGATAAAAACAGAGAAGGAGGCAAACCATAAGATACTCTTAAATACAGAGAACAAACTGAAGGTTGATGGGGGTAGGGGATGGGGGGTGGGGTAAATGAGCGATGGGCATTAAGGAGGGCACTTGTTGAGATGAGCACTGGGTGTTCTATGTAAGTGATGAATCACTGGCTTCTCCTCCTGAAGCCAAGACTACACTGTATGTTAACTAACTCGAGAATAAAAAAAAAAAAAAAAGGAAAAAGAAATTTCAGAGAGAGAACAGCCCTGAAAACACCTTGCTTCTAGACTTCTGGAGTCTCTAACTGTAAGAATATAAGTTTCTATTATTTTCAGCCACCCCATTTGTGATACTTTGTTACAGCAGCCCCTAAAGCTGGTACATACTACTAAGTATGGCAGGATAACCATTAAGAGTTGGATTTTAAAGTTAGTGTTCCCTATCATCAAATTATTAACAAATGTTTATCTGTAAAAAAACAAAAACAAAACAAAATAAAACAAAAAAAAACATTTTTAACTAGCAGTACTTTGGAAAAACAGGCAGCAAGCTAGACTTAGCCCATAGGCTTAATTTACCTGTTACAAAGATCAGTTGGCTAATTCATAATTTGTTTATATTCTTTGTCCAAATCCAAATCTTTGTCTATTTATAAATATCTCATCTTTAAATGCTACTTTTTCAGCAAAGATTTTTTTCTCTTATGAGGCTAAAACAATATTTGTTAAAATGGTTGGATAACCAAAATCTGTGACTCTTGGGGAACAGCTTAGGAATAGGTAGCGTTGGGAAGGAGGAACCTGGATAGCCAGGGAGAAAATGAACTTTCTGGAGACTGGAATGTGACAGGGAAGGTAGTGAAAATAAACTGTTGCATGAAGGTAGACCGGTCCATACCCCAGACAACTGTTGCCCAGAATTTTGGTGTGTTGACCAACCTTCATCTCCATATAGTTTCCTCTCTCCTTCTCAACTTTGGAAGTCCCTGTTGGCTGTCTGGGGAATCTTTCTTATCAAGAAACACTTGATCTGAAGTAGCTGCAGAAAAGTCTGTCTTCCCAGTGCATGCAGGGACTTCCAGTCATTTGTAGCAGCTCACCTGGTACCATTACACTGTCGCTGAGATTATCCTGTCCTGAAACCTGACAAACTTCCTTTTATCCTCAAGTAATTCTAATAAATTATCTGTTAATTGCTTTCCGAATACCACAAAGGGCTAGTTTTTAGGTGGTTTGAAAAATCCACTGTTTAAGATATTCTTTAATTGAACATTCCACAGTCCTCCCCCAACCCTTCTTTTTAGGAATCTACTCGCTTCAGCTATTTATCAATTATCCCCAACAAGGTGAAGTGGTCAGGACAATTGTAGAACCCAAAGCAGGTCACAATGGCCATATATTTGGAACAGGGGAGACAGTTTCTGGGAAGCAGAAATGTAAAGAACACAGGAGTTATTCTAGGAAGCCATTATTTAATCTTACAGTTGGATGCCAGAGAACTCAGAAGTCTAGAAAAATAAAATATTAGAGGCAGAGTGTCAAGGAGATTAATTTTTCAGCCAAGAGCAAATGCAGAAAATTAGACTTGCTAGAATATAGCTTTGGTCATGGGATAGAGGCAACCATTAAATTTGAATCCTTAGTTTAAGGCTCCTGGATTTTCTCTTTTAGGGACTAAAAGAGGGTGAAGAAAATGTAGAAGAGCTTGTTAGAGGAGACCAGATGACAGATGAATAAACAAGTATGCACTACTGACTGTGAAGTGCAGGAAGCAGTGGATTAGCAGCCCTCTATCAGTGAGGGCTGAAGGTTCTACTCCTTCTTGCTAAGGAATCCCTCTGTGTTTCATGTTTTTAGTTTATTATCTCATTCATGGAATCTCTCTCTCTCTATATATAAGTCCATTATCTAGGTAGACCTGTGCAGTCAATAAGAATAAATATGAAAAGATAAAATAAAGGTGAGAGACTATTCCAATGTAAATTCAGAATAATAATTGCAAGGAGCAAATGTGAAGATATAACTTGCACCTGGTCTTCATGTCTTTAGGTTTGCCCTATCAAATATGTGAACAAAGGGTATGTTGCAAACTTATTCATAGATGCCTTAATACCAACCTTGCCTCCACTTTATCCTCTTTCTTCTGTAAGATCATTGGTTAATTAATAAAGGAAAAAAATCTTCCCGTCAGAGATGGGTCTAAGGAAAAATGGTTGAACAGCATCAGGAAGAAACTGTCGTCATATCTGGAGACGTCAGTTATGAGTTATAGCCTCTAGTGTTTCTCTGTCATTTGTTAAATTCTTCCAAGTTTATATTTGGATTAATATAAAAAGAAATTTAATTTATATAGCTTATTCATTTTTTTTAAGAGTCAATTTCAGGATAAGGCAGACTAACTTTTCTAAGTCACTAGAAGCCCAGCAATTATAAGCAAAACTGCACCTTGAGATACTACATTAAAATCTTTTAAATTATTTTTTTTCAAAATATTACACTTTTATGGAGTGATTAAATATTCTTAAGTGATCACACATGAAATTAATTGCTAACTAATTAAATGATTTTAAATACGAACATGTATAGGATCTAAGATCTTTACTTTCCAGATGAGGCAACTGAGGCCAAAAACTTTAAATGACTTCACTGATGCAATTTGGGCCACTGCATACATTTTAGGAACTCGGGGATTTTTTTTTTTACTTGAAGGCCTGTGCTTTGTGCTGCAGCTAGTGGTGGTGGAGTTGGGATTTAGACACAGGTAGTGAGGTTCCAGATCCTATGCCTTTATCTACCACCTCTCCTATCCCTCTGAAGCCAGCCCACCTCTCTCCAGTCCCAAGTTTCTTTCACCTTACTGTGGACTACTTCTTTTTCAATTGTGGAGTAGACTCTCAGTTTGCCTTTACAAAAAAAAATGATCACATAAAGCACAAATATGAATTCTCTGTAGATACATAAATTGAATCTGCCATCAAAATTGGAGACAGCTACTTGGAAGGTTTAGGATATGGGACAAAAATCCCAGATTTGCAATGCTCTTTTATTTGAAATTAAATTTTTGTATGGTCTAATGAACTCTTATGTCAGTGCATGGAGGGGTTTCCAAAGTGCATGACATGTGTCATTACAACAAATGACTCTGGCTCAGACACTGAACAAGTTCACTGGCTTCAATAAATCCTAATGTTTCTCATCTCTCACCTGTGTTGGCCACACATCACCGCAGTATTCATGTGGAGCTGATTGACATCACAGAATAAGATTTATTTTTAAGTTGAATAGTTATTTTTCCTTTTAGAAAGAATATAGATTAATTTTTCATTAAGTACATATAGAGATATCTTGCAATGATACTTTGGAAAGTAGCATAAGACATAGCATAATTTGCTTCCACTCTATCATCAAATGAAAATGAAATGCTAGTGTGGGGACCAAGGAAGATAGACCAAGACAGTTGAATTATTCACTTTTGAAGGCTTCCAGTTCAAATGTTTTGCAAGCTCATTTGCAGCTGGGTTGCAGCAGGCTCCATCCATGTCTAACTAATGAAACTCATGCTGAAAATCTCAGTTGGAAGTTCAGGGAATCAGGACCATTCATCAAACCTCGTCATAATTATTTAATAAGCAACATTAAACGTTCAGTCAAGTCTTTAACTCATCAGTTCAGTTATCACAGTTTAGTGCATGCAAACATCATTTACAAGGTTTCCCGCTGAACGATAGAGGATACAAATAAACCCCATAAATTAAACCAGCTCCCAAAATAACCTTCTCCTGCCTGTCTGATCTGCCTTACCTTTTCCATACTTGAAAGGGTTTCTCAAATGGGCTTCCTCACAGGAAATGTAGGTAGGTGGGGACTTTATTTAGCTGGTGTCAGTTTCTGTGTGTGTGCACATGTGTGTGTGCATACATGTATACACACATGTGCACACTGTTGGACCAGTGAAGGTTCACATTTTTCCAAGGCTGCAAGTGGCTTGCTCCTCTCAGTGTGTCTAACTGGTGCTTGTATGCCCATCGTGAGTAAGCATTTTTGTGAATACCCTCCTCTTCTTTATCCCATGATAATTAGGATACACAAAATCATCTGCAGAGGCAGGACATGAGAGTGAAGAAAACAAGGAAACTGAAGAGTTGAGGGAGGGAAGGAAAAGTGATAAGTGGTCTTTAAAGAAGAAATTCTCAATTGAGCTCTCAGAACACTTTGATATGGAAAAAAAAATAGAACAGTTTGATGTGCTGTTACATCTTGTGAGGTGTGTCACAGGTAACTTGCTTAAAATAGGTTAGAGTAGATTCAAGATTATTCTTACTATAACATCATTCACTCATAGGAATTCTGTCATGCTTTTTTTGGGTAAAGAGAATGGTTTTGACATTTCACATTAGTGGAGGAATTTTCATGAAACTGTTTATCTAAACTTCAGCCGTTGGTATGTATGTTGGGTGTGTGTATGTGTGCACACACAGATAATTGTTGCCTTAGGAGACTTACAAAGAGGACATTAGGTGATGTAAACTTTGTTTGCGTTCCTCACTCTTGTAGTTCCAGTGAAGTGGCTGCAGCATTTCTTGACTGTCATTTAGATGGTCCTGGGTCAGCCAGCTTCTACAGCTTTCTTGGGCAATGGAACAAACAGTAGTTGAGGAGCCATAAGATCTAGCTTTTCACTCCACTTTTCTTATTTACTAGCTGTATACCCATCTGCAAGCCTTGTTTTCTTAATTACTATGGGGAGGCCAAATTTCTGGTATAATTTTATTAAATGAGTTATTAAATCAGAAATTGCTTTAAAACATAAATGCTCTTCAAATCTTAGTTTTTAGTGTGGAAATTTTCTAATATATATATATATACATACATATATATACACATACATATATACATAATATATACATATGCATACATACATATATATACACATACATATATACATAATATATATACAACATACACATATATCTCATATATATATACACGTATATATAGTGTACATGTGTGTGTGTATATATATATATATATATATAGGTAAGATGTAGAGCTTTATATTAAATATATATACACTATATATACATGTTTATATATATATATATATGTTTGAACTGCATGGATCCACTTACATGCTGATTTATTTTGATAAATACATTAGTGTAAATGTACTTTATCTTCCTTATGTTTTTCTTCATGATATATTCTTTTCTCTAGCTTACTTTGTTGTAAGATTCAGGATATGATACATATATAAAATATGTATTGACTATGTTATCAGTAAGTTTAAGGTCAATAGTAGGCTATTAGTAGTTAAGTTCTTGGGGAGTCAAAATCATAAGAAGATTTTTGGCTGTGCGGAGATCAGCACCCCTAATCCCTGCATTAGCTGTATATGTATGAACGTGTATATACAGATATATATGTATATGTGTATGTGTGTGTGTATACAGCTGTTTAATACACACATATATATATATATATAGAGAGAGAGAGAGAAAGAGAATAGATATCTTTATCTATATATGGATATACAGAAAGAATAGAATATATATACTGTGTGTGTATACCTTCATGCCAGAGGTAGAAGTTATAAGCTTTTAAGATTTATACACTACAATAAATTCTAATAAGAAGGAATGATCAATACTTTAAATTATACCTGCTATGATGACTGACTTTTGGAGAGGTGTTCCACCCAAAAGATGGCACTGCATATTCATGATCTCTCCATGGATAGTCATAGTGCATTGAAATAAATACTGATATCTTGCATGTAATAGTGAGATTAGTGGATACGTTGTATTAACAAATGCTTTTGGAATCACTGTTCAAATCACTTTAAGGTCTTATCAAGCATGCCTTATTTTCCTTTGCTTTCTGTGCTATGATATCACTGGGTCCCACTGTATTTCTTTTAACTATTCCTCAGAACAAGGTCTTCCCACTCATAGGGTCTTATAAACATGTTGTTTCCTTTACCTATTGTTTTCCTTCTTGTACTCTCTCTCTAATCCCTTCCAACACATACACATCGATCACCTTGCAGTTATGTTTCAGATCTCATAACCATTAACCCCCTTGGACAATTCAAACCCACTACCTCCTCTAGTTTTCTGTTGTTATAACACCGTCTTTTTTCTTTCTTCTACTTACCACAATTATAAACATAGATTATTTTTGCTACAACCATTGACTGCCTGCCCTATTGTCTATTATAACTGTCATAATATCATAGAGTAAGTTTGCTTTTATTCACTGCTATATTCCCAGAGCCTCATTTGGTGCTTAGTACATTATAGGACATTAGTGAGTGTTTGTCGAAAAGATGGCTTGCTCTCACTCCCCTTCTGGCTCAAATAGGTTATCCAAAGTTTCAAAATGGTATAATGCATAAGGAGATATTTGTCACCCAGCTCATTTAGTGCACATGCATCTATTATGTCCCTGTTCTAGATGAGACTACAGGGTATAGTCATTCAGAGAGAGATGAATAATTGTGTGGACATTGAGATCAGCAAGATTTAAATCAACAGAGAGAAAAGTCAAAGGGAATTCTAGAAGAAGAGGAAGAACACATCAGAAAGACAGAAGATTAGAAAATATAGTCAAGTGATAATGCTTTAATTTAATTTTAATTTAATTGACATAACAATTCAAGGAAAGCGATATAAGATGTATGTAACAACATATGTATGAAATATATGTAAGAACCATATTGTGGATAATATTTAGACAAATCTGCCCAACTTTGTAGGCAGCTAATGCTGTCGAAACTTTGGTCTTAGCCTACTCCAGGAACTTGGAGTTCTTTATAAATATTTGTATAGTCTTTATCTGCAGTCTCACACAGGCGATATGCAATATCTTATTTAGCCTTCACATCAGGCCTTTGGGTCTTACAAAAGATAAATCTGAAACTTAAAGAAGTGAACTAGCTACACCAAGGTCCCTGTAGTAAAGGATAGAGCTAGAAGTTGAACTCATGCAGTCTGCTTCCAGAACCCATGCCCTTAGTTTGAATATGAAGTGAGTAGAAATCATTTCCGCAGGAGGATCTTAGGTCTTATCATTTCACCTTAAACTGCAGAGCAGATTATGGCCTCTGTACATTACCTGGTAACTGGTCACAGACTCATGACAGAATTCTGCTTCATCTCCAGAGGAAATGTAAATTTAGTTTAATAAATTTACATCTAAAAAGAACATAGTTAACATAAAGTTGTGATTTCTTTTTGGTTTTGCCAGCAAGGAGTAAAGGGACAGAAGGCATCACTGGCGTAAGAATTACCCAAGTTTGTCTTAGCTCTGTAGCCATTGTTAATTATGTATGAGATGTTGGGGAAATCACTGCTCTTTGCCCTGCAGTTTCTTTACCCATAAAAACATCAAGTTGAGCTAGAGTATTTCTAAGATCCTGTATCACATTCATTTTGTGCTCCACTACAAATCTTCTTGGTCCTAATTCTAATGCTAGCCTCTGCTGAAGAGGCTTGAGGCTTTGCTCAGCATCAAGCAGGTGTAACTCCTTGGGGGCTATCCTGAGTACCTCCTCCTTCTGCCCTGGAATTTCTCTTACATTAGAACATGTTTACAGGGCCAAGCTTGGCACTAAGAATATACAACCTGGAAGTCCACTTTTGTCCTCTGGCAGGTGATTCTGAGTGCAATTTATGAGGATCCCTCAAAGCTCCTATAGATCTGAGAATACGTGGGTATCCCTGTGATGGCGAACTCAACACATTCTTTATTGACTTTCCTCCACTTGGTGTTCATTCCTATTTGATTTATCCCTACACACTATCCTTAGGCAAGCCATTGTCTTGGCTCTGGTTTGGAGATCACACAGGCTAAGAGAGGCCCCTTACATAATCAGGCTTGTTAACTTTGTGAGCATCTCTCTTGTGAGATTGACATGACTAGATGAATTCCTAGGAGCCTTTCCAGATTTTCCAGTCAAACTTCAGGAAAGTTGCTAAAATAATTACTGGGTACTTTTCAAGTAAGATTTACATTTTTAGGAAAATCAGAAAGAATCAAAAATAATTAAAGAATCATTCTAATAACCATCAGCAACTACAATGTCACCTTGTGAAATCAGTTGGGACAGGTTCTGAACTGAATTACGCTATTTCCAAGGGTTTGTAAACCTTAGCATGATTTTTCAAAATATTTAAGGAATTATACATACATTTATATTATTTTTCTTAAAGATTATTTCCCAGTAAATGTACATAAGTATGGATTTCAGAAGGAAATATTCAAAATCTGGTGACAGGTTTGGTGAGGTGGTGATGAAGTTGATTTGCAGAACATATGGAGGGAAAGGGAATGGGGGTGGCTAAGGAAAAGGTGGGAAGAGATAGAAAATATGTAGTGCTGTTCAATGTTCTGAAATCTCTCAAAAACAAATATTGTGGGGTTTTTTCCTTTCTCTTTTTTGTACGCTTCATTGACTTCATAAATTGTTATTATTTCCAAACACAAGATAAAACCATCTTCATGAATGAGTCTTCAAATACATTCCACAGCAAAGCCAGGGAGTGGAAAGAACATTTGCCTTGAATGGCATTAAGTTCATGAACTTGTGCTTACTCATCCATATAACGAAGGTGTTGGATGGTTAAAGAGTTCTTTTGACTCTCCAGTCGAGAACAGATAGTAGAAAATAAAGTCTGTGAGATCAGACACCACTTCTCTCTCTGCTTCTGGTGTCTCAGATAACATAAATGTTTCTTGGTACTTGCAAAGCTTTTGTTTACTAGATCAGACCTGGTTATCCATTCTTGAAGTCTGTGAAGTTGTCATAAAGATCACATGAAACACCTATGGAACAATGCCTGATGAATGGAAAATTTGCAAATTTTAGCTTTAAATTTGTAAGTATCCATTGTAAGATGAAATATAAATGGTTACTGTGTAGGGCATTCTTTTATAATGTAGATGGGCAGTAAAAATTATTGGCTCAATAAACAAAGATGCTGCTGCAAGTTATTTGAAAAATACAGAATGTTTTAGGTGACAATAAACTCAGCAAGATATTACAGTATGATATAGAGGGCAAAATGGTCACTGCATTGCAAATTTTTCCTTTCCTGGCTGGCATAGTAATGGCATGGTATTAACTAAAATTCATCAAGGACCCACAATGTAGCCAGGTATTTTTACAGGTATGCAATCCTCACAACAACCTTACAAGATCACTCTTACTTTCATCCTGTTCTTAGAGACAGTGATTTGAGACAGAAAAAGGTTAAGTAACCTGCCCGATGCAACACGACTACCAAACGTGGGAGTTTGGATTTAAACCTTGGCAGTCTAATTGCAGGATAAGTACACTAAACCTATATCCTATAATAACTCTAAAGTTGGCCAAATGGAATTTATAAGCATACTCTAGGGAGAGGACCACATTACTACTCAGTAATTGGTCAAACTTCAAGTTCTCTTTCCAGCCCCATCTTCTATTACTCTCTAGAGTACTAGTCCTACTTAGTGCTCAAGAAACTAAACTTCCTTTATCAACTTTGCATGTATCATTCTCAATATATGTCTTCCCAAGACATTGCCTCAAGTTCTCTTTGTACTTGCTCTGCCTCATCAAATTTCACCTATCCTCTAATACCTGTCATGAGGTCCAAGTCTTTCAAAAAGCCCCTTCAAACTGTTGCTGCCAAAACAGGTCTCCTTCCCCACTGAACTACTACATTTTTGGTTTGCATTGATCATCTTCTTCTTTCTTCTTTAAGCATTCTACAGGTTTTGATTTCTAATAAGGTAAATATCAATCACTGTAACCCATATAAACAAAAAAGTCTTTGCCCCACCTTTTTTTCCCTTTGGATAAAGGATTCTTAGACCAAAAAATGGGAAAAACACTGTGGATTATGCCTAAGTACATAAAAGTTTCATTTCTTGCTATGACCTCATAAGTCATTGCTATGGAATTCCAAGCACCTATATAAGTCCCTGGCTGGACCTAGGTTTCTGGTCCTTCTAGCTCAGATGCTGGTTTCTGGTGATCTGAGAGACTTTGACCAAAGTTAACTTGTATCCTCTTTGGCTTTTTGCCTATTTGTCATTTTTTCCCTCTAGTCTTTCTTTTTCTCAGTAAGTATATTTATTCAGATATTGTACATCCTATTATAATATAGGTATTTGTGGAGGGTTCATGGAGGATGATGTGATCTATCTAGAAGTTAACACTCATAGGCATAATTTGAAGATGTAAAGAACATCACTGAATCGGTATATTTATGTATTGAGGTACACAATTACAAAACATACTGAGGTTAAACAGTTGAAGAAGAGTATACTTTAAAGAATGTTCTGGTTCCTATTTTTGCACAGCAAAGTATTCTCCAAACTCAGTAGCTTAAAACGACAGCTTTTCTGATTTTATGGGTTGACCGGGCTCAGCTATGAGGCTATTGTTTAGGATCTTTTATGCAGTTGTCATCAAAAGATGGCTAGGTCTCAAGTTACCTGAAAGTTTGACTCAGCTGAGTGTCTAAGATGTCTCATTCATAAGACTATTGGCTGATGCTAGCTGTTAGCTGGGATCTTAACTGGACTGTCAACTGGGTAGTTTACATGTCATCTCTTTTGGCAATTTGGCCCTCAGTTTAAGAACTAGATTTCTAAAATGAGAGTCAGAAAATGAGTGTTCTAAGATATTCAGATAGAGGCCACAATACATCTTATTACCTACCACTGAAATTCTCAAAACATCACTCCTTCTGCATTCTATTGGTAAAGGGAAGTCACTAAAGGTGGTATAGATTTAAACAGAGATTCTTCTTCTTTCTATGTAAGGAGAAATATGCATTTATGGAAAGGAAAGGAATTGATGGTGATCATCTTAGACTGTCACAGATAATTTTAAGAACCATTCATTACCAGAAAAAAAAATTATTTCTTAAGATGTATTTCTTTGGGTGCCTGGGTGTCTCAGTCAATTCAGCATCTGACTCTTGATTCTGGCTCAGGTCATGATCTCACATTCTTTTTTTTTTTTTTTTAACCTTTATTTATTTTTGAGAGACAGAGATACAGAGCATGAGCAGGGGAGGGGCAGAGAGAGAGACTGACACAGAATCCAAAGCAGGCTCCAGGCTCTGAGCTATCAGCACAGAGCCCGATGCGGGGCTCGAACCCACAGACTGTGAGATCATGACCTGAGCTGAAGTCGGCCGCTTAACTGACTGAGCCACCCAGGTGACCCATGATCTCACATTCTTGAGATGTGGGCTGAGTGTGGAGCCTGCTTGGGATTCTCTCTTCCGTTCTTTCCCTCAGGTCCTCACACTCTCTCTCAAAATAAACGTTTAGAAAGGGGTATTTCTTGATCACTTATTATGTTCCAGGAATTTTAATAGCAGTTTTTCAGGAAACAAAATAAAGTTTTTACTTCAATAGATTTTTTGGTTAATTATATGTGTCAGTTTGACCTGTCACAGAGTTCTCAGATTAAACATTTCTGGCTGTGTTTGTTTCTGGATGAGATTAACATTTTGTATCAGTAGATTCAGTAAAGCAGATTGCCCTTATCAATGTACATGGGAATCATGCAAACTGTTGCAGACCCAAGTAGAACAAAAATCAGAGGAAAAAAGAATTTATTTAGTTTTCTTCTTGCCTAGTTACTGAAGCTGGGATATTGATCTTACCCTGCCATTGTAGTGCCTGGTCTCAGGCTTTCAGACCAAGACTGGAATCTATCTCTATACAATCAGTTTCCCTGATTCTCAGGCCTTCATACAAACTGAATTACACCATGGATTTTCCTGATCTCCAGCTTGCAAACAGCAGATCAGAGGACCTCTCAGCCTCCATAATTGCATTAGCCAGTTCCTTGTAATTATCTATCTTCTCTTGATCTATCATCTATCATCTATCTCTATCTCGTGTGTGTGTGTGTGTGTGTGTGTGTGTGTGTGTGTGTGTGAGTGAGGAGTGCTATGAAAACAAAATAGGTTATAGGGTAAACATAGAATAATGGGGGTACTAATTTAGGGGAAGTCATCAAGAGGACCTCTTTTCGGAGGAAAATTAGATGGAGACTTGATTGAAGCGAGGGAGTAAGGTGTGCTATTATCTGAGCAAGTGTGCTCTAGGCAGAGAAGTGGAAGTGCTCTTCATAGAATAACAGGGACACAAGTATGTCAAGAGTAGAGTGAGAGAAAGAGATTGGAAATCAGTTTAGAGTTTGTCAGGAGCCAGATAATAGAGTACCTTGTAATCCATGGGGGAGATACATTCTAATTTTTATTTCATTCTAATTGTGATGAGAAACCATTGGAAAATTAGAGAACCATGATGTGATTTATGCTTTACAATGTAAGTATTACACAAATAGAGACTAGGCAAGGAGGCTGGGGGAGAAATCAGGAACAAGAGTGGGAGCAAATAGACCAGTTAGAGGGTCTATAGTGGTCCATGTAAGAGTTGATGGTGGCTTGTACAAGGATACCAGGAATACAAAACTTAAAATATTATTCAATAATATTTTGAAGTTAGGGCCAACAGGATTTGTTGAGAGAACATAAACCAAAGCTGACTCCAATGTTTGATTCTGAGTGACAGAGTGAATGATAAACTTTTACAAGACTGAGAATTACTGAAGGAAAAACAGGTGTGAAGGATTGGAAATCAATTGATTTTTTCTTCTTCGTTTACTTAAAGTGAAATACAGCCATCTTAAGTGTACATTTACTGGAACTGATAATTGTATACATCTATGTAATCCAAACTCCTATCAAAACATGGTCCATGACTATCACCCTAGAAAATTTCTTCATACTTCTTCCCAGCTCATCACATCCACCTCCAGAAACAACCACTCTTATAATTTTTTCCCCATTATAGGCTCCTTTTATCTGTTTTAGACTTCACATTGATGGAATATATGATTCCACTGACTTAGGAGAAAGTGAGAGATTTTTTAAATGACATGTTTATTATCTTTATTAAATATTGACAAAGGTGGCAGATAAAGTACATGGGGGAATGCAGAGGAGGAATCTAACTGGAGGTGAGTTTTGAACATAGTTTTCAGAAAGAGGGTGCTTTTTAATTAGATTTTTGGGGAATGACACTAGGGTGGCAAGACAGTTTAATTTTGGGAGAGCAAAAAGTTGGGTAAGTCATATGGTGGTGGGTCTTAAAAATAAAGGGCTGAGAAGACTGTATTAAAGCTATTAGACAATGTCCATAGAACACAAAATACTGTTTAGGGAACTTATTCTTGCAAGTTTTGATTTTAGCATTGATTTGATGATTTCAGGCTAGTGATGGAGAAGGAAATTCAATACCTGGGATTTTGTCCTTTCAACACAACCTTGTAAAACCGTGATGAGAGGCTGAAGTTTGACAGCTTCCTTGTAATGTGAAAGAAATTACAATTTTTAATCACTTACTTTGGGTGAGAACGGGTATCACTGCCTCAGAAGAATAGATGATTGTTATTTATTGCAATTTGTAGGTGGTATATTTGGCCCACTCAAACCAACTGCTGCTCTTAACAGTAAGCCAGAAGAAGGATTCCTGCCACTCTGCAATTCAGAGGAAATTGGAGAGCGGGTGCTAAACCTGAACCTGACACCACAGTGAGTCACTACTCTGTCCTTTTCTCTTAAAATATAAAATATGAAAGAAGTCCATTTAAGAATATAGACAGATGCCTTTGGGGAGTGGTTTGATAGGGACTTTAAAACTCATAGGCCCAAAATATCTCCTCCATCTTGAAATCTGTTGTGTTTTACTCTGGAGCATGAAGGCTTTAGGTTTCCCAGAGTATCTGCCACCCGAGTAAGTACCTTTGGGAGGGAGAAGGTGTTAAATTCTCATCATCTGGGTGATTTATTTCATCTGTCTGAGGGAAAATTCCTATGGGAACAGGACAAAGAAGGGAGGTGGGGTGCTCATATGGGGAAAGAACCTTAAGATGAAGGCTGTTTGCATAGGGTACCCCAAAGAGATACTACAGATATCCCCACTGTTTATAAGTTTGTACTAAGCCACTCCGTTTTTATGAAAGGCCTCCATTAGTACCTGTTTTTGCTGATTGAAAGAAGTTGGAAGAAAATGTTTGCTTTTATGAAAAAGGGGGAACAGCAAAAATAGTGTTGAGCATTTGTATTACAGCAAGCCAGTATACAGAGGCAGTGCACACCCTGAGAAGTCAAGGTGGCCTGCCAAGTTTCTTCCATGGTAAGTATGTTCAGCATCTCAGCATCAACTGCCAGAGCTTTGAACTGTGTGAGTATCTGTGCTTTATCTCAATTTATTTTGTGCATCTATTAGCAAGATGTGTCCTAACATATTAGAAAGCCTAATAGAGGGTATTTTTGGTCCTGAGAATGCTAAAAATTTTTCTATATAAATTAATGGCAATCATCTCTTCATTTTACACCATTTCAGCCTATAAAAGTTTTCATAAGAACACTCTACTTTTGGATAGTGGGGGAAACCTGTATTGACTTCAGCATTTCACCAAGTTTTGCATCTGTCCATGTCACAGTGCTGGGGTCCCCTTCCAAGGCTGTTGTTCAATTTGTCCCCTCCTCCTCTTTAATGTGCTACAGACTGTACCTCTTACCCATTATCTGAAGCACTTATGCATACTCATCCATCAGGAAGCGTCCCTTTCTCTCTTTTGCCCTTTCTCTGTCCTTTTGGCTCGCCTTCTTTCTGCTCCATTTAGAAATGTTGACAAGGCATTGTTCCCTGCTGACTAGTTTGGTTTTTAAGTTTAGTTATTAACAGCTCTTTTGTTGTTATTGTTGTTTTCCGCAGCACTGGATCTTAATAGCTGCTGAACTGCAAATAATGAAAAAAGCAAACAACTAGAAAACGAAAATGTTGAGAAGTAATATTTCCAAATAATGACACCTGAGCTGGCAGAGCAGGAGGTATTTCAGTAGCATGGATTGCAGAGGAGATAACTGTTAAAATCTTTGAGGCTGGAATTCCATTAGTGGCGATGGGGAATTAGGGAGTTTATGTGTCTGCTATTTTTAGTGAAGAAAACAAAGGGATTGTAATAGCACTGGCTTACTACATGTTTGAGGTATTCGCTGGGTTTAGTAGAAAGAAGTGTTTAAGTGAAGAATGGAATTGGAAAAGGAGGGGAAATGCGTGGTATGCATTGTGGGGGTATTTGAAATCAGTGGAGGAAAGTGATGATGAGAACACTTAGGAAGAAGGTAGGAACATCTCACCTCTTACCCATTTCCCCACTGGACTATGGTTAAAAGACAAACAGACAAATATGGAGAACAAAAGTGTCCTTAATTAAACTAAGAATCAGATTTCTATTCAGTCTTCTCCTCCAAAATTTTGTTTTTATGATCATCGATAAACAGTTTTGGGATTTTATGAGTCTTATTTCGTATCAAGGAGGAAAGTCCATAATTCAAATTTCTGTCCAGGGTAGAGTAAGACTAGCAAGAGGAGGCAGTGTACAAACTTGGTTACTGTGCTAATTGTTCCTCTTCAAGTGTCGATCGTGACCAGCTGTCTTTCACCCGGTATGGAATGGGTGATAGCTAGCCTAACTGTACCAAGTTGCCTTTTTTTTTTTTTAAATCAATTTACTGTCAAATTGGTTTCCATACAACACCCAGTGCTCATCCCAACAAGTACCCTCCTCAGTGCCCATCACCCATTCTCCCCCCTCCCAAACCTCCCTCAACTGTGTTTGTTCCTAGTATTTAAGCGTTTTTTAAGGGGCGCCTGGGTGGCTCAGTCGGTTAAGCGGCCAACTTCAGCTCAGGTCATGATCTTGTGGTCTATGAGTTCGAGCCCTGCATCGGGCTCTGTGCTGATGGCTCAGAGCCTGGAGCCTGCTTCAGATTCTGTGTCTCCCTCTCTCTCTGCCCTTCCCTTGCTCATGCTCTGTCTCTATGTCTCTCAAAAATAAAATAAAAATGTTAAAAGAGAAGTTTCTTATGTTTTGTCTCCCTCCCTCTCTGTGGCTTTTTCCTCCCTCATCCCCTCCCCCATGGTTTTCTGTTGGTCTCTCAAAATTCCCTTATGTGTGGATACATACGGTATCTGTCTTTCTCTGACTTATTTAACTTAGCATAATACCCTCCAGTTCCATCCATGTTGCTACACATGGCCAGATTTCATTCTTTCTCATTGCCAAGTAGTATTCCATTGTATATATATATACCACATCTTCTTTATCCATTCATCAGTTGATGGACACTTAGCCTCTTTCCATGATTTGGCTATTGTTGAAAGTGCTGCTACAAACATCCAGGTACATGTGCCTCTATGCTTCAGCACTCCTGTATCTCGGGTAAATTCCTAGCAGTGCTATTGCTGGGTCGTAGTGCAGTTCTATTTCCATTTCTTTTGAGGAACCTCCACATCGTTCTCCAGAGTGGCTGCACCAGTTTGCATTCCCACCAACAGTGTAAGAGGGTACCTGTTTCTCCACATCCTCGCCAGCATCTATAGATTCCTGATTTGTTCATTTTAGCCACTCTCACCGATATGAAGTGGTATCTCAGTGTGGTTTTGATTTATATTTCCCCGATGATGAGTGCTAAGCTGTTTTTTAAGATTTAGGATTGTTTCATATCTGGAATTAGGTAAGCTCAGCCATGCTCTCCAGGCTACGGACAATTAGGAAGCATCCCTTCAGTATTTAGAGTTGTTGTAAGACAAGTCCATGTTCACCCTCATAGCCTCAGCTAAAAATAGATCTGATCTACCAATCTAACTTTGGAAAAAAGAAAAGACATTTGAAGGCTCTGGAATTGGGTGGCTTTGCCTTAATGCTGCTTTCAAGGGTCCACAGGATCCAGAGTTAGAGACCAACAAAACTATACTAATCCTTACATCTGTGAGACTCAGAGCTGCTATAGGATTTATTTGAACAGGAACATATCCCAGCCTGACTAATTAAACCTAGTATTACCTAAGAACATCTGGCTGAAATGAAGAACCTAGGGACAGCAGGAGATGCAGATTATGGGAGATAGATTTTGATGGGGCGTAACAGTGGAAAGCAGAAATATGAGCCAGTTATTGAGCACTTTTATGTGCCAGACACCATGCTAGGTGCTTTATGTACATTTTCTCATTACATTCTTATAATCATTATATGATATAGGCATTATGACTCCCATTTTCATGTTAAGTAAACTGGCATTCAGAATGCTGAACAACTTGTCTACTTGGAACACAGTTGCTAAATAGTCATATCAGGACTAAAACCCATGTCTGTCTGAACTGAAATGCCATATTATTAACCACAGAATTTAATTTTCCATCAAACACAAGAATAACTTCAAAATTTTTTTTTAGTTATTCACCCCAGACCAGTACTTTGGGAAGTATTTTGCACTATAAAATTGCAAGCTGCCTTGCATGAGTTAATGCTGAACACTTATGCAATTTTATCCAGTTATATTCCAATTCATCTATTGTAATCTTTCCTAGAGGAAAGAGGGAGGGGTGGTTGGTGAGGGGGGAATCCCTCATTTACCATTAATTTGTGTAAAAAAATTCCATTTGAAATGCCTAACAAATTGAATTAAATTGAGAAAGGTCATAAGAGTTTATCAGTTGAAGTCATCAAGACAGCAGTAAAGAAAGTAGTTAGGAGGTGGATTTTATATTAGCTGGCAAGCCAGCCAGGTCACTCTATTAAAATTCCAAGAAAGCCTGCATCACAGTGCTTCTCAATGTGACAATTAAATGTAATATGTAATTTCTTCCACTACCCATTACACTGATGACCAAGGTAGCCACTCAAAATGAAAGCTACAGGAACGATTAATACAGCACAGGATGGCATGTGTGTGGTGAGGCCATGTGGTTTGTTTCATTACAACATATTAGTCCCTGCTATTTTCTTCTCCTTGGTCGCCAGTCTTAACTTTGAGCCGTAATCTGAGTCCTAATATATTTATCCAACTTTGTTTATCACTGATGCGTAACTAGCAGTTATGCCTGGCTCCCCTGTTTCCTAATATTGATATGTCATCCAGTCATTCACATCTCAAGAGCATAGTGCATAGGGTTATTTTACTTGGCAGTTTAAACTTAAATATGTATTTATTTTTATCTTGAGCAAGCACATGAGAAGGCCCATTGAAAGCTCTTAATGTGAATGGTTCACTGCCTTGACTTGAGTCAAGGAGCCTTGCATCTATTTTCAGCTGCGTGGCCCATTGGCTGTGGCATGTGGAAGCAGTCACATTGCCTCTCACCCAGGACTGAGTTTATTGTCTCTAAGAAGACATATTTCTCTGACTAATCCCAAAAGGCAATCCTAAATGAGCAACTGATGATCCTTGAGTCCAATATGTGAAGATATAATGAAAGAATGCCATTCAGTTCCAGGTAATAACATTAGCATAGAAGCAAAACTGGCACTTTTCTGAATGATGAAACAACCAAAAATTCAAATTTCTAAATTGGACATAATAACGGGGCATATTGCATTGTTTTAAGGGAAACAAAATTATATTTATGAACTTACTTTTTGCTAACAATAAGCAGGAGGAAATTATTTCCTACATACTTATGGGTTAAGAGCTATTGTTCAAGGTATACAAAAGAGCTATAAAAACCAACAAGAACATTATCAAATCAACTGAGAAAGACATATAAGTATAGGTATTGAGTGAAAAAATTAAAAATCAATAACATATTTCTTATCAAATTTTCATAATTTAATAATGATCATTTTAAATGTGAAACACATACTTTTTAAAGAGTATATCTTGTTATTATTCGGTAGTGCCACCCCAGCTTAAAGGAGAAACCAGTGAATTTGAAATTCTCAGCATACACTTTCTCTTAAATCTCCTCTTTCTTTGCCAGAAATAACTACTATTTTCAATTTTATATAAATTATTTTCTTGAATTTGTTAATTATTTTGCTACATGTATACATGACTAATAATATATAGGTTGCCTATGTTTAAATTTCATGTTAATAGAAACATTGTGTATTCTTTAGTCACTTTCTTCTTTCACCCAATGTTTCTACTCCATATTGTATGTAAATATCTATTTTTTATTTCTACATAATACTCCAGCATTAAAAACATAACTAATTTTATTTATTCATTATACTGTTAATAGACATTTAGTCTGATTTCAAGTTTTGCTGTTACAAATAATGCTCCTAGAAGCTTTCTCATAGAATTATCCTGGTGCACGTGAAGAATTTTCCCGGGTAAATATATCTAGAAGTAGAATTATTGGGTCATAAGTGGGATGATAAGTTAGTATATTGTTTAACCTGAAACATTTTGAAAAATTAAGGGAAGTAGTATTAAAGATTACTCTAAGAAAATAAGGGTAAACTGGATACTCCCATATATATGGTTTCCAGTATCATAGTAGGTTCAAACTGAAGGCTAATTTCAAATTGTTTTCCTAAGTTTTACCAATTTAAACTCCCATAAGTCATGTCTGAGAGTTCTTTTGCTCTCCATTTGTTATCAAGGATGTTAAATAGGCTATTTCTCTACTATTTATTAAGATTGAAAATAATTTTTTGTTTTTACATGCATTAGTCACTTATTTTTCCTCTTAAATAATTATTTATACAATATCTGTTTATACTTTTTGCCCACTTTTCTATTAGAATGTTTGCCTTTTTCTTTTATAGGAGTTCCATTAATTATAAAGTTTTCCTATATGTCTGGCTATGTTTCTGAGGTCTTTTTCTGTTTATGTTTATCCTTGTGATAATATCACAATATCATAATTATTAAATTATGCTAAATTTGATGTTCCGTAGTTTTGCTATGACATAAATATATTTCCATTTTTCTTGCCAGAGATTCACTGAGTCTTCTCAATATTAAATGCTTTTAAATAGTTATGAAAAGTTCTCAGCTAGTATTCTATAATCATTATTTCTTCATTTCTGTCTTTATCCGGAAATCCAGTCAGATGCATCTTGGACCTCCTCATTTCATTCATCCTCTCTTAACGTCTGTTTTATGTTTTTCTTTTCTCTGGTTGGATGATTTCTTCAGACCTCTTTCAATTCATTAATTCTCTCTTCATCTATGTCTAAACTGCTATTTTAACCTTCCACTAAATTTTAGATTTCAATTCTCATGTTTTTAATTTATACAAAATTCATTTGGTTCTTTGCCAATATGGCTTATCAATTTTAAACTCTCTTTTTTAATTTTTTATTCGTGATACTTTGTACCCTCTATTTAATTTTTAAACATATTTATATTATTAACATTATAGTTTCAGTACCTGCAATTTTTGCAAATCTGGGTAATATGTTCTTGTTGCTGCTGACCCTTAAGCATAGTGGAATGATTTCCCATGTACTTAGTGAATTATGATTGTGATGCTCATTCCTAAACTCACATGAAAGGAATATTTTCCTCCCTCCTATTTTTTTCCTGCTCCTTACAAAAGCAAAATTGAGAGAGAGAGATGTTTTTTGTTTTGTTTTGTTTTTGTTTTTGTTTTCTGGGCAAGCATTTTGTTTTCCTAACTCACCAGTGAATGTATTACTCTTCTTCAGGTGTCCTAGCTTTATTCAGAAATTTATGATTCAAACTCCCTTGAGCTGCAGGATTTTTCTCTTATTCCTGGTTTTACATTGTTTCATAAAACTCCTGAAAATTATGGCTTCAATTTGCTCACCCCGGTAAATCACTCTCTGATATGTTTGAAATATACAGAATCCTGTACTCAATAATTGAGAATACATCTCAATTATTTTAATTGAAAACATGACAATATAAATAGGCCATAAAGAAAATCTCAACAAAAGCTAATGGGTTAAAATCACAAAGAATATGTTATTTGATGACAGTGGATTTAAGCTATGGAAAAAAAAAACACTTTATAAAATTCTCGACAGCTTCTATTCCAAGCAATATACTTTTAAATAACCTACTTGTCAATTAATAAGTCATGATTGAAACTAGAAAATATTTTAAAATTGAATGATAAAATATGACCTATCAGATCCTATAGGTTATCACTAATGCTGTGACTGGAGAGAAATTCATAGCCTTACATGTATTAAGAAAAAAGAGCTTTCTGCCTGTTGACACCACAGAGTAAGCATTGTAAATGTCTCCCCTCCCACCACCATCATATCTAAGTCAGAGTCCCCCAAAGAGCCTGAAAAACTGCAGAAGCTTCTCATCATGGTTTGAGCTTTGAGACAACCGATGAGAGTCTGAGAAGCCATTTTGAGCAATGGGGAATGCTTCAGAACTGTGTGGTAATGAGAGACCCAAACACCAAGCACTCCAGAGGCTTTGGGTTTGTCACATATACCACTGTGGAAGAGGTGGATGCAGCAATAAATGCAAGGTCACACAAGGTGGATGGAAGAGTTGTAGGACCAAAGAGGGCTGTCTCAAGAGAAGATTCTCACAGACTTGGTGCTTACTTAACTGTGAAAAAAATTCTTGTCGGTGGCAATAAAGAAGACACATGAAGAATATCTAAGAGATTATTTTGAACATTATGGGAAAATTGAAGTGATTGAAATCATGACTGACCAAGGCAGTGGCAAAAAGAGAGGCTTTGTTTTTGTAACATTTGATGACCGTGACTCTGTAGACAAGATTGTTGTTCAAAAATACCATACTGTGAATGACCACAACTGTGAAGTAAGGAAAACTCTATCTAAGCAGGAGATGGCTAGTGCTTCATCCAGCCAAAGAGGTCGAAGTGGTTCTGGAGACTTTGATGGTGGTTGTGGAAGTAGTTTTGGTGGGAATGACAACTTTGGTTCTGGAGGAAACTTCAACGGGCAAGGTGGCTTTGGTGGCAGTCAAGGTGGTGGTGGATATGGTGGCAGTGGGGATGGCTATAACAGATTTGGTAATGATGGAAGCAACTTTGGAGGTGAAAAACTGTAATGATTTTGGCAATTACAACAATCAATCTTCAAATTTTGGACCCATGAAAGGGAATTTTGGAGACAGAAGCTGTGGCCCCTATGGTGGTGAAGGCCAATACTTTGCCAAACCACATAACCAAGGTGGCTATGGTGGTTCCAGCAGCAGCAGTAGCTGGGCAGTGGCAGAAGGTTTTAATTACTGCCACAAAACAAAGTTTGGCAGAAGAGGAGAGCCAGAGAAGTGACAGGGAAGCTACAGGTTACAACACATTTGTGAACTCAGCCAAGCATAGTGGTGGCAGGGCCTAGCTGCTACAAAGAAGACATGTTTTAGACAATACTCATGTATATGGGCAAAAAACTCAAGGACTGTATTTGTGACTAATTGTATAACAGGTTATTTTAGTTTCTGTTCTGTGGAAAGTGTAAAGCATTCCAACAGAGAATTTTAATGTAAACGTTTTTTTGCACTCATGCTGTTTATCACTAAATATAATAGTCTGATCATGATGCTGAATAAATGTGTCTATAAAAAAAAGGATAAATGAAAATCAATGAGCTAACCATTCATATAAAGAACAATTAAAGCTAAATGAAGAATGAGAGAAATAATAAAAATTAACAAAGAAATTAATATAGAAAATATATTGGAGATTTTTTAAACTCAAAAACTGGTTTATTTAAAAGGTTAAATTGAAGAATTTTGGGGAGAATAACAATAAAGAGGGAGTACAAACAATATTAATGGAAATGTTAACATTATTTAGATCCTACATAGTTTAGGATGTTAATATAAAAATATTATAAATAGCTTTATGGCAACGAATCCAAAAATTTAAATGAGATAAAAATATTTCTAAAGAGGAAAAAGATAAAAACAAAATAAAAGCAGAATTTTAAAGAAAATTTAGCCATAAAGAAATCTCTATTATCATATTGGATTATTAGATTAAGAAATAAATAATTCCAATGTTACGTAAAAATTTTGAGATAAAATGAGGAAATCTCTCTCTCTCTTTCTCTCTCCTTCTTTTATCCTTTTCATAAGACCAAGATGTTCTACCAAAAGCAATTTAAAATAACAGCATCCTCTTGAACATAGATTTAAAATCCTAAATACAATACTAATGATAAAGTCTAATTTATATACAAAAATATATCACAAACAGGTTGTGTTTAATTCTAGAAATTCAAGGTTGGTTTAATTTAAGAAAAAACAATCAGCATATTACACCTTTATAGATTAAAGCGTGTGTGTAGGGGGGTAAACACATGATCATCTCAACAGGTGCAACAAAGTTATTTGAAAAGAATTCAGCAATCATGCCAGATATGAAATCTGGAATCAGATTGGAATCACTAGACTGGGAATTTAAAAAAACTATGGTTAATATGCTAAAGGCTTTAATAGATAGACAGTACGCAAGAACAGATGGACAATATAAGCAAAGAGATGGAAATTCCAAGAAAGAATTTTTAAAATGTTAGAGATAAAAAAACACTATAGCATAATTAAGAATGCCTTTGATGGGTTCATTAACAAACTGGAAATGGTTGAGGAAATAATCTCTGAACATGAGAATATGTCAATAGAAACTTCCCAAACAGATAAACAAAGAAAAAATACTGTAAAAGAAGAAGGAAGGAAGGAGGAGAAGGAGGATATCTAAGAACTGTGAACCAACTAAAAAACGTATATAGCATGCATAATGGGAAACCAGAGGAAGAAAGAATGGGAGGAAGAGAAGAAGTATTTGAAGGAATAACGACTGAGAATTGCCCCAAATTAATGTCAGACACCAAACACAGATTCAGGAAGCTCAGAGAACACCAAGCAGGATAAATTGAAAAACAAACAAACGACACATATAATTTTCAAACTACAGAAAATCAAAGATAATATAGAAGCAGAGAGAAAACTTCCTAAATCATTCCATGAGGTTGGTACTATCCTAATAAGAAAACCAGACAATGACATTATAAGTAAACTATAGACTAATCAATATCTTTCATGAACAAAGATGCAAAAAAATCCTCAAGAACGTATTAGCAAATCAATCTAACAGTGTATAAAAAGACTTATACACTTGACCAAGTGGGATCTATTCCATGTGTACAAGGGAGGTTCAGTGTAATCCATCATATCAACAGGCTAAAGGAAAATCACATAATCATATCAATGGATGCAGACAAAGCAGTTGACAATATCAACATCTATTCATAATAAAAACTCTTAGCAAACTAGGAATAGAGGAGAATTCCCCAATTTGACAAAGAACCTCTACAAAAAGATGTAGCTAATATAATACTTAATGGTGAGAAACTATAAATTTCCCCACTAAAATCAGGAACAAGGCAAAGATGTTTTCTTTCACCACTGTTTTTCGACATGACACTGGAAGTCCTAGCTAATGCTATAATAAGACAGGAAAGGGAAATAAAAGTTATACTGAATTGGAAAGAAGAAATAAAAATTGTCTTTGTTTGTAGAATACATTTGGAAATCCGGAAAGAACCAACTAAAAACTCCTGTAACATTAGTAATTATAGGAAGGTTGCAGCAAAGAAAGTTAATATAGGAAAGTAAGTCACTTTACCAAAAATAAAGAAGTGGAATTTGAAATTAAAACAGTACCATTTACATTAGTACTCAAAAGTTACATCACTAGCTATATATGTAACAAAATATGTGCAAGATATATATGAGAAAAACTATAAAACACTGGTGAAAGAAATGAAAGAATAAATAAATGGAGAAATATTCCAAGCTCATGGATAGAAAGACTCAATATCGTTAAGATGTTAGTTGGCCCCAACTTGATCAACAGATTTAGTGAAATTCCCATAAAAATCCCAGTGTGCTATTTTGTGGATCTTGATAAACTGATTTTACAGTTCACAGAGGCAAAAGACCCAGAATAACCAATGAGGTAGTTAAGGAGAATAAAGTCAGAAGACTGATACTTCTTGACTCTAAGACTTCTTATAAAACTACAATAATCAGTATGGTATTAGTAAAAGGATTTGACAAATAGATCAATGGAAGAGAATAGAAAGCTCAGAAATAGGATACATAACTATAGTTAACTGATCATTGAAAAAAGAGTAAAAACAAGGATAGTCTTTTCAGCAAATGGTTCTAGAGCACCTTAATATTAATGTCCACATGCAAAAAAAAAGTGAATATAAATACATAGAAACAGACTTTACATCCTTCACAAACATACACCCACATGTATACCTCAAAATGGACTATAGACCTAAGTGATAAGCCATGAAAATCAGAGGAACTTGAAGTGCATGTTACTAAGTGAAAGAAGCCAATCTCTAAAGGCTACAAACTGTGTAATTCCAAATATGTAACACTCTGGAAAAGGCAAAACTGTTAACATAGTAAAAATATCAGTAGTTGCCAGAGGTCTAGGAGAAGGGAATGGGTGGATAGGGAGAACAGAGTGGATTGTTAGGACAGCACCACTCCCATGTAGGATTTCGATAGTGAGGGAGGCTAGGTGTATGTGGAGGCAGGAGATACATGGGAAATTTCTGTGCCTTTCTCTTAATTTTCCTATGAATCTTAAAATTTATTTTAAAATAAAATTTATTAAAATTACATAAACAAGAGGACAAGAAGAGTTAAGACAATGTTGAAGAAGAAAAAATACCACATATTAAAACTTATATTAAACCTTTAATATTTAACTCTGGAGTTACTGTAAGGGTAGTAATTAATGGAGTAGACAGAATAAAGAATCAGAAACAGTCCATAAATAAATAGACTTAAAAATAAACAACTCCTACAAAAAATGGCACCGTATAGAGTTGGGAAAACAGTCTTCCCCATAAATTGCATTGATTCAACTAGATATCCATAGCAAAAAAAAAAAAAAAAGACTTGAAACTACTGCATGCTAACAAGAAATAAAATGTTGTAAATCTCAAGGTAAAAGTTAAACAAACCTTTTATAATCTGTGAGAATATCCTCATGAACTTGGGATAGGTAAAGATTTCTCAAAAAAATCTATTGGTTCATTAAAAAATTGCCAAAGTCCACTAGATTAAAATTGGGGATTTGTGATCATGGAAAGATAACTGTAAGAAAGTATAAAAAAGATGGGACGCCTGACTGGTTCAGTCAGAGGAGTGTGCAACTTTTCATCTCAGGGTCATGAGTTTGAGCCCTATATTGGGTATAGAGATTACTTAAATAAAAAGTTTATTAAAAAAATCACAAAAGCAAGAAAAGTTATTCAGCAACACATACACATATACACAAAATATATACAAACTTATCATCATTAAGGGAAATACAGACAATTCAGAAAAAAATGGGCAAGAGAATCAAGTATTTCACAAGAGAGTGTTTCTAAATGGTCAATAAACCTGTAACTCGGTGCTTCAAATCATTAGTCAACAGAAAAATGCAAATTAAAGATGAGGCATCACTACACACCTATAAAATGACTGGTGAGAGTGTAAACTGGTACATTCACTTTGAAAAAAATATTGGATACATTTTCCCACTTTGTCAAAGATTAGTTGGCCATATACTTGCGGGTCCATTTCTAAGTTTTCTATTCTATTCCATTGGTCTATGTGTCTGTTTTTTGTGCCAATACCATACAGTCTTGATGACTACCACTTTGTAGTAGAGGTTAAAGTCTGGGATTGTGATGCCTCCCGCCTTGGTTTTATTCTTCAGTATTATTTTGGCTATTCGAGGTCTTTTGTGGTTCCATACAAATTTTAGGATTGTTTGCTCTAGCTTTGAGAAGAATGCTGGTGAAATTTTGATTGGGATTGCATTGAATGTGTAGATTGCTTTGGGTAGTATTGCCATTTTAACGATATTTATTCTTCCAATCCATGAGCATGGGATGTTTTTCCATTTCCTTGTGTCTTCCTCCATTTCCTTCATAAGTTTTTTATAGTTTTCAGTGTAGAGGTCTTTCACATCTTTGGTTAGGTTTATTCCTAAGTATTTTATGGTTTTTGGAGCAATCGTGAAAGGGATTAGCTTCTTTATTTCTCTTTCCGCTCTTTCATTGTTGGTGTATAGAAATGCCACCGATTTCTGTACATTGATCTTGTACCCTGCAATTTTGCTGAAATCATGGATCAGTTCTAGTAGGCTTTTGGTGGATTCTGTCGGGTTTTCCATGCAAAGTATCATGTCATCTGCAAAAAGTGAAAGTTTGACTTCCTCCTTGCCAATCTTGATGCCTTTTATTTTGTTTTGTTGTCTGATTGCTGATGCTAAGACTTCCAACACTATGAAAAAAATATTTATATTTTATGCTAAATCTGAATACATATACACTATCACCCAGTAATTCCTTTCCAGTATATACCCAACAGAAATGTGTACAGCAATAGAAAAGTACAAGAACATTTATAGTAGCACAATGCTTCATAACCCCAAACTGGAAACAAACACAGATTTATAATGGAAGAATAAATCTGGTGTATTTACAATTAATTCCTAAACAGCAATGGAAATGAACAGATATTGCTGTACTAATATTGCATGCAAAAAAAGGTAAATCTCACATTTATAGAGAATACTGAAAACAGGCAAAAGTAGTAGACAGAAGAGTTGTTCACTTGGGTGAGATGAGAGGCAGGTGATTGGAAGAGACCAGGAAGTGAGATCTGGATGTCAATAATGTTCAGTTTCTTGATCTGGTGGTATTTACATTTTGGGATAATTCATTGAGCCATTCACACATGAATTTCTCTTTGCATGTTTTACTGCAACTAAAATGTTATTTGTTACTAACTCAGTCATTATTCACCAACTAATCAATTATGAAATGCCCTATTATACCATCATCATCAACAACAACAACATTAAAATATTGGTAACCTGGGTAGTATCAATGCTCAATTTAAAAAGTAAAGAATTATAAATCAGAATTCTGTCCTTGTGTGGACAGTCAAAGACAAAATCATAACTTGATTATTTTAAATTTCCACCTAATTCTTATCACTTTCAAATGCCTACTGTTGCATAGGTTTACGTGATGTATCCAGTGTTACATCTCTGACCGATTCTCTTATCATTCTTCCCTTTGTTCACATCTCCCCAGCAAAACTGGCCTCCCAGTTTCTCTTGTTTCTTGTTTTTCCTTCCATCCGAAATGCAGTTCACTCAGATACTCAAATACCTGGTTCTTTCACTTCAGATTTCTGCTGCAATATCACCTCCGCACAACCTTTTAGGCAACCCTATCCAAGGTAGTACTCTTTGTTTCTGTTCCCATAGCCTGCTTTATTTTTCATGGTAAAACATATAACTATCATTTATAATCCCCCTAAAGTGTAAACTCCATGGGCACAGGAACTTTGTTCTGTTCCCTGCTACATCTTTAGCACCCAGAACAATTTCTGATACACGGTTGGTGCTGGATTATTTACATGGCTGAAAATGAATGGTTCGTTTACAATAAAGGCCAATGAAACAGTGTATAGACAAATTACTTTGTTGATTGGTGGCAATTCATTTGAACTAACAACATAAGACTCTGGACAACATGGTGTTAACCCACCTTTGGTTTATTTGAGCAATCTTAAACCTCGAAACTCAGACTTGACCATCCTCCTCCTTTATCCTGCTGTGCATATGCTATTGAACTGCACAGTCCCTGGCGGGAAAACATTAAACAAACAGAACCCAGGGTTGCTATGCTGTTAAAGCCAGAAGTACATCATTCATTATGTGAGTAAAATACATAGAGAATAAAATAGCCACAGAGTAATGGGAGTTTTATTCTCTCTCTATTCCATTTCACTCCCTCTCTATTTTACTTACGTTATGAAATGATGCTCCCGCCGCTGGCTGATAAATGTTGATTAATCTGATGGAGAGTTGGATTTGTTAGCGGGCAAAAGCAATGTAAATAAATCGAGCAGGTGAACTGGAGTTCACAGTGTCATTTCTGAGATTAAAGAGCCTGTCTAGCCCTCCAAGCTCACTTATTACAATCAGGATGCGTGCTCTTCTTGTAAACAGACTGAGTAAGTCTCTTGAAGCAGCTCAACTGTCCTCCTTTTGTGTGGTCTACTGCCTGTCCCTTCAGCAAGTTTCACCTCTTGGGAATATCCTGTACTGTCAATTTTTGTTTCTCCTTTTGGGGCTAGAATTTGGGGGAAAGGAGGCTAGAGAAAAGAGATAGGTCAGTTATTCTTTTCATCCAGACAGCCAGTCAATAATTGTATTTATAATATGCAAGAATTTATGATATGCAAGGCCCTGAGCTAAATGCTTGCAAAATAATAACAATAAAGAGAACAATGAAAGCAGCAACAGTAATTAGCACCTATATAGCAATTTACTGTTTATAAAACACTTTACTTATTTTATTTGTTGATGCTTAAGGTAATCTTAAAAATAGGCATTATTGTTATATCTAGGTCAGACAGGTGTCAGCCATGACATCCTTCATTTGAAATGCTTTTAGGCACTTATATAATGGATTGATCCCCCCATTTCAGGTTCTGCAGGAGGTTCTACCTTCCTCAAAGTCTGTAACAAGTCTGTGGGAACCTTATGGTTTTCTTTTATTTCTGGCTCTGGGTATTGAGTCTACTGAAAAATCATTTCCTCTCTCCCGCCATAGCTTTGTTCCTGTGATTTTTCTCTTCCTTTCCACATTTGCTTAGATATGGAATTCAGACCCATTTCTGCAATTGTCCTTCTAATAATAAGCCACACTCTTGAACAGATCTCTAACATGTATTCATGCATACCTTAGAAGGCTTGGAACTTTCTCTCCTGGAAGGTTCCCCTTAGATTCCAAGACAGTAATGTTTTTTGGGTTTTGTTGCCTATTCTTTTGATGTATCATCCAAAAAATTGTGCTAAAACTAATGTAAAATATCTTTTGCCTGTGTTTTCTTCTAGAACTTTTATGGTATTGGGTCTTACATTTAAGTCTTTGATCCATTTCAAGCTAATTTTTGTGAGAGGTATAAGATAAGGGTCAATTTTCATTCTTATGCATGTGGATATCCAGATTTCCCAACACCATTTATTGAAGAAGATATCTTTTCCCCATTGCATGTTCTTGGGGAACATGCTTGAAAACATAGGTTGGCATGCTTGAAAACATAAGTTGATGATATATGCATAGATTTATGTCTGGGCTCTCTATTCTACAATAAATAAATGGAACTAATTAAACCAAAGAGCTTTTGCACAGCAAACAAGCAAACAAACCAATAAATTGAAAAGGTAACCTACAAAATTGGAGAAAATATTCACAAAACATATATCCAATAATACGATCCAAAACATATAAAAAGCTCATATTACTCAATAGGAAAAAAAAATAAGACATAATCCCATTAAAAATGGGTAAAGGACCTGAATAGACATTTTTCTAAAGAAGACATACAAATAGCCAATAGGTATATAAAAAGGTTTTCAGTATCCCTAATTATCAGGGAAATGAAAATCAAACCCACAATGAGATATCTCCTCATACCTCTCATGATGGCTATTGTCAAAAATACAAGAGTAACAAGTGTTGGCAAGAATGTGGTTGTGGAGACCATTGAGAATATAAAATGGCACAGCCATTATGGAAAACACTGGCAATTCCTCAAAAAGTTAAAAATCGGGGTTCCTGTGTGGCTCAGTTGGTTAAGCGTCTGACTCGTCATTTTGGATCAGGTCACAATCTGATGGTTTGTGAGGTTGAACCCTGCATCAGGCTCTGTGCTAACAGCACTGAGCCTGTTTGAGATTCTCTATTCTCTCTCTCCCTCTCTTGTGCTCTCTCTCTCCCTCCTCCCCCACTCACGCTTTCTCTCTCCCACTCTCAAAATAAATAAACTTAAAAAATTAAAAATTGAACTACCATATGATCCAGCAATCCTACTCCAGGTTATATAACTAAAGTAATTCAAATCAATAATCTACAAGAAATATCTGTATGGTCATGTTTATTGCAGCATTATTCACAATAGCCAAGATATGTAAATAATGTAAATGCCCTTTCAAAGGATGAATGGATCAAGAAAATGCGAAACAGATAGATAGGTATAATGGTATATTATTTAACCATAAAAAAAAAAAAGGAAATCCTGCCACGTGTGACAAGGAGAATGAATCTTGAGGTAATTAATAGTAACAGAAATAAACTAGAAAGAGAAAGACAAAAACTATATGATATCATTTATACAGACTCTAAACACATACAACCCCCCAACACACACGCAAACACACAAAACCGAATTTCACAGAAACAGAGAAGACAATGGTCATTACCAGGGGTTAGGGAGAAAGGGAAATGGGAGATGTAGGTCAAAGGGCACACATTTTCAGTTACAAAATGAATAAGTTCTGAGGCTCTGGTGTACAACATGGTGACTAGAGTTAATAATACAGTATTGTATATTAGAAAGTTGTTGAGAGCAAATGAAGCATCCTTACCGGACACAGAGTTACCTATTTTAACTAAGTGAGGTGATAAGTATATTAATTATCTTGATTTTGGTAGTCATTCTACAATATACATGTGTATCAATTCATCATGTTGTATAACTTAAATATACACAATTATATTTGTCAATTATTCCTTATGCTCACAAAGATACTATTGGTTGCGTTACATTATTATGTAGATAGGTTTCAGTCCCAACTGTTTCTCAGCCTTTGACTTCCAAAATTTGCCTCCTGTGAACCTGTACTAAAAATTATAGCTATAATGCAATCACTATATATTGTAAACAATAATAGGATGTAGGAAAAGTTCTGAAACAATTTTTCCTGTTCCTTGGGCCAGATAATATTGTCAGGAAGTATGTTCCACTGCTGTCTTCATTTTTAAACTTAGAATTGCAGCTGAAATATATTAGTGAAGAAGGTGGTTCAGATGTCCAAATTCTCAAATAAATTTTGGCTCCACAGTCCCAGTATGAACTAAGCTCCTAAGTATAGTTGTTAAGACTATGTTCTGCACAAAGGCTTCCAAGCCAAGGATGCAAATAGGAATAGAGATACAACCTGAACTCTAATCACTGAGACATGAACTTAGATTTAAGACTGGATCAGCAAAGAGCCATGAATTCTGTGTCTCCCTCTCTCTCTGCCCCTCCACCTCTTAGTCTCTGTCTCTCCTTCAAAAATAAACATTAAAACAAACGAACACAAAAATATTGTGTCAGCAAAGAGGAAAGTGTGCCTTGTAGAAATTAAGTGAGGGGACAATTTTTTTTAACTAGGCACTAAACCTAATAGCTGTAGCCCCGAAGGTCGCCTTTGACAATAACTTAACCTGTGCCTCAGTTTCCTCACTGTGAGGACTAAATAAATTAATGTATGTGAGATGCTTAAAACTGCCTAATATCGAAGCACCATTTTTGGTTAGCTGGTTCAACAGCTCTTTCGCAGCTTCCACTATGTGCCAGATACCTTATAGCTAGCAGTAGCCTGTTGAGTTTTCCCTAGAGCACTATGAGAGAAAGCCACTGGATTCTTGAGCATGATCTTTAAAATGGACAGCCTTGACTGCAGTGGTCCTCCCATTTGGTCCTTCCCCCTTCTTATTGCCTGGGACGGGAATGTGATTCTAGAGGTGTTGCATGTATGCTGCAGTCTAATGAACAAAAACCATATGCTAGGACTAGGAACTGGGAAAATACAAAGAGCCATGTATTTAAAGTTATGATTAAGATACACATCCTTGGGAGACCTGATCCTGGAATTTTTACTCAGGAAAAGAGATAAGCTTATGCCTTACATGTTTCAGTCATATTAGTGGGGTTTTCTGTTACTTGCAGCTGAATATATTCATGACAGGTACAGCTATAGCAATTATTATTATTATTATTATTATTGTTAATATTTTCTGTTAGGAAAAAGGAAGCAACATTCTGTGTAAGCAACCCTCAGAGACTGAGGGAGGTAATTTGCTTTTGGTTACACCTTCTTTAGAGGTGAAGAAACTAAATAAATTAAATTGCCCGTGTTTCACAGCTTGTAACCAATAAAGACAGAATTCATACTCATACACCTGCCAGCTTTTCTACTATTGCATGTTGTTGCCAAGTTTCCATTATATATTGCGCTTTAAAAATATCACCTAATTGTCTTAAATTTAGACCATTTTGTTTCATGTTAGCTATGCTGTTGAGAACCAGTTGAACCTTGAAGATATCATGTGATATATTAACTGTATATTCTAATATGTAGTATTTGCATATTCAATCCAGGATCACTCAAATGCTTTATGCAATAGCGTAAAATTATTGAACAGGCAGGGCCAAACTCTAAGTCTTAAGACACATGATTAAATAATAACACAGTTAAGCCGAACTTCATATTCAGAGAATATGGCCCCACACCACCAGAAAACAACTGATTATTCATTACTTGTTGACTGCTGTTATTAGAGTAATAATAGCAAAGTTTTTCTTTCTCACTTTCAAAGACCATGTACTTTTTAAAGTACTTTATATGTATTATTTAATTGAATCTTCACAGAAACCCATAAAGTGGAACCTACCTTTATTTTCATTTTACATTTGAGAAAACAGAGAGATGGAGGCAGTAGGTATATTTCTCCAGGTAAGCAGTAGACTAGTTTATAATGCAGGTAAACTCTGAATAGCTCTCAGTATTTATAGAGGGGGACATGTTATGCTGAAAGAGAGCATATGATACTTCATCCATTTCTGATTTATTTCTTTCAGCCAGGAGGCCTCACGAGATATTATTAATATACAGCCAGGTCTTGAGGCTGAGCAGGGGTTTCCTTTTGACATGTAGGGTGTACAGTGTACCAAAGTTCTGGTATCAGATATTCAGAGGCCTTGGGGAAGGCATGTCCAAAACCTATCTGGTGTAGACAAAAAAGAGCTCCACACTAGCAACAAGTTAGCGTCAGCAGCACACTGCAGGGAGCTTCTGGGGATCTGATTCACAAGTTCCTGCCATCACACATGCACATCTCTGGTCTCTGCTTTCCTTCTCATTTCCATGGGTGTCCTTTCATGCTTCTAACAAGAGCATCAATCCCGCATCTCTCTCTCTCTCTCCCTCCCTCTCTCTCTCTCTCTGTCTCTCAGCTTTATTGAATAATAATTCATACTATATAGTTCATCTACATAAAATGGATAATTCAATGTTTTTTGTTATATTTACAAATATGTGTAACCACCAGCACAGTCGATTTTAGAGCATCCGATTTAGAATATCACTACAAAAATAAACTCTGTACCCTATAGCTATGATCTCTCCAGCCTTCTTGTTCAAAGCCATGACTAATCTACTTTTTTAATTTTCTTCTTCTAGACATTTCAGATAAATGGAATCATATGGAATGTTGTCTTATTTTGGTATCAGGTTATTACCAGCCTTATAATGATTTGGGAAGTGTTCCTTCTACTTTTTGGAAGCATTTGTGAAGAACTGGTATTAATTCTTCTTCACATGTTACAAGTCACGGGCAAATCTGTCTGGATCTGAGCATTTCTTAGTAGGTAGGTTTGTAATTACTAATTAAATCATTTTATTTGTTCTGTGTCATGACAGTTAATTTTACGTGTCAACTTTCCTGGACCATGGGATGCCTAGATTTTTGGCCAAATATTATTCCGAGTGTTTCTGGGAGGGTGTTACTGAATGAAATTAACATTTAAGTCGGCAAACTGTGTAAAACAGATTGACCTCTCCAATGCAGGTGGGCCTCATTCAATCATTTGAAGGCCTGAACAGAACAAAAAGGCTGGCACTTCACTAAGTAAGAGAGATTTCTTGCTCTCTGACAGACTTTGAATTAAATGGTTTTTTGTTTGTTTTGTTTTCTTGCCTTCAACCTATACTGGAACATCAACTCTTCCAAGGGCACTAGCCTGCAAGCCTTTGGACTGGAACTATGCCAACTGCTCACTTGGACTGGAACAAACCATTAGCTCTGTTGGGTCTCCAGCTTGCTGACTCACTCTTCAGATTTTGGGACTTGCCAGCATCTATAATCATATGAGCCATTTCTTTTTTTTTTTAAAGCCAATTCTTACTATAAATCTCTCTCAGACATAAACATATATTTCTCAGTTAAACATAGAATATATCTGATATATTCTCAGTTGCACATAGGATATATCTTGTAAGGTTGTCAACTAGGAACAAATTCTGTTAGTTTTTATGTGGATGTGTCTTTCTTTCATATTGGAAGGACAGTTTTGCTGGATATAGGATTCATGTTTTTGTTGTAGTTGGTGGTGGTGTATAGCACTTTAAATATGTTATCCCACTGCTTTCTAGTTTTTGTTTTGTTTTTGAAGAGAAGTCAGCTGCGAATCTAACTGGAGTTCACTTGTCTCACTGCTTTCAAGATTTTCTTCTTGCCTTTGGCTTTCAGAATTTTTATGATGATATGTCCTACTTGGTATTTATCCTACTTGGGGTTGATCGAGTTTACCAGATGAGGTTAGTGTTTACCTTAAAAATTTGAAAATTTTTAACCATCATTTCATTTAGTGTTCCTTGTGCCTATTCTCTCTCTCTCCTTCTTGTACTCCCAATATGTGTATTTTGTTGTATTTCTCAGTGTTCAACATTTCTCTGAGACTGTTAATTTTTCCTCACACTTTTTTCTCTCTGTTATTTGGATTAACCAGTTTATCTTCAAGTTTGCTCATTCTTTTTTATGTCAGTTCAAATGTACTGTTAAGAGCCTCTAGTATTTTTATACTTTTCAACCCTAGAATTTCCATTTGGTTCTTTCTTATAGCTTCTGTTTCTTCATCAGCATTCTCTATTTGGTATGACATTGTCTTCATACCTTCCTTTATTTTTTTTAAACCATGATTTTCTTTAGTTCTTTGAATGTATTTATAATGGCTACTTTGAAGTTTTTTTTTTCCTGTTCCATCAAACATCTGATCACTCTCATAGTTTGTATTGAGTGCTTTTTCCAGTGTAAGAGCTATAGTTTCCACTTTTTTATGCATATTTTGTAATTTTTGGTTAGGAAATGAGCATTTTAGATAATATAGCAGCTATGAGTACTGGATTTCTTCTCTGGGACTTGTTTTTTTGTTTAATGACTGACTGGGAAATACCTTTTTTATCTCAGTTATTATTTATCTCTCTTACTAGAACACACCGTATCTGAGGACAAGGATTTCTGTCTTAATTTTTCTTTACTGGTGCAGATGAAATATCTAAAACAATAGTTGGCATATTGTAGGCATCACATTGAGATTGGCTGAATGATTATTGAATACTATGGAAGCTATAACATGGCAATTCTAGAAAATGGACCCAATTCTCATAACTGGGATTTAGAATGTTCCTATAGTCAATTTTATGAATGGATTTGGTGCATTTAAGTGGGTTATGCTTTCTCAGACAATTCATGAGAATGCTCCTGTTCTCCTTTTCTTTCTCTTCCTCTTTGCCTCATCCCCTCTTACTCTACTCCATTTGTTTGTTTTCTTTGCTGTACATGCTATTTTAAGAATTTTATCCAGAAAAAAAATTTCTTCCTATTTCCTGTTGAGTCACATATTCAAAAACTTGGGAAAACTTTTCATGTTTTCTCCTTCAATCTTTTAAGAAAATTTCCATCCTTTGCAAAGAAACCTTTAGGGGAAAACATCATTTAATATTATATTTTCATCTTTTATCCATTTTTCTATGTTTATTTGGAGAAATAAATGAAAACTCTACTGGGATTATATATCTTTAAAGATTCTTATCTAGATCTTCAATTCCCCAGGAATCTTTGTTTCTTCTGGCAGACATCAGAGATAGTAGATTAGGTATATTAATGAAACTTGAGACTTTTTGTCACATTTCATGTTCATTCTGTAGAAAAAAATGTTTTCTCAGTCAGCCAGGTCAGTAGAAATTTACCAGAGATTATGATGTTGGATTTAATTTAGTTTATTCTAATCAGATTATTTTCCTTCTAAGAACCAACACAACAGGACAAGGAGAGAGCTTAAAGTTTTGACTGATGGAAAGAAAGAAGGGTAAATTTTGAATGAGCAGCCTCATTTGCCAGGAGGAGTTGGGGGATGGCTGGCTGTGTAGAATTCACACAGTTTGGGCCTTGAGCCAGACTGATGATTGCACAGGCAAACGGACTCTTCGGTCACACAGGACATCAGTTGTGAGAAGAAGCTGGGATGAAAGGGGATAAGGATTAAAAAGGAACTGCACAGTTCCAGCAAAAGCCATCACTGGTCTGTGCATTCTGTCACAAATAGGCTTTTCCACAAAACCCAAAGGGGCCATTGCATAGTCAGGGTTAAAGCACTTAATTATATTCTTTTACTTGCTATGCAGTTTACACACTCATGCAGTGATTGGGTGCCTGTGCCTATGGCGTCTTCACAAATGATGAAATAATAGGCAGTAAAATAATAAGCTATAAGCTCCCTCTTTGTTACATTTGTTGCATTGTTTATCACATCTGTTGTATTTTTTAACAGTGTGAAGATCAATTATTCATGACAGAATGATAGCAATTTCATAATAATCTCACTCAGAGATGAAATCACCCTGTCCATTGAGGTGCCCATAGACTCTGTATCACTAAAGTAATAAGTCACTGTTAAGTACCCACCCTGCTCTCGGCATTTCTCGTCATCTTATTTGTCCAGACTTTTAAAAATTACTGCAGAAGAATTCTGCAACAGTCACTAAAGCAGATTATAGCACTAGTCACCATGCCATGCTTAATAAATGACCCACTGCTATGTTCCAGAAAATAAATATAAAGCAGTGGATATTTGGAAGAGAGAGAGAAACAAACTGAAAACACTTGGAATAATGATTTTTTAAAGGTATAAATGTCATTTAATTGCCCTGTTCTCAGTTGGTTGGTCAGGGATGAGGTGGGGTAGGGGAGAGGTCAGAATTCCATCTCTGAAGAAGCAGGGACTAGTTCAAATTCACAATTGATGGATGTCTAATGTGCCAGTGGAAATAAAGCTGATTTAAGGGAAGGCAATGAGGTCTGGTAGAGTTCAGGGTAATTCTTCAGGGATCAGGAGAATCATCCTCACTGCTAAATTAAATTGAGGTCAGAAACAACACTGGTGATAAGGGTAAGGAGTAACACCTTATTCTGTGGGACTAAGCTTGAGGGATTTTAAATTTCTGGTTTGTCTTTATGTTTCCCTTATTCATTTGGTATGAAATCTACAATCTCCAAAACTGACTGTGGTAATTATTTAAAGCTTTTTTTTTTCTCCTGATATTTTTAAAATTAATCTTGAGTTTGAGATTGTAGTTGTCTTTAAACAAATCTTTTGGGAATCAACACCAAAACTTGGGGGCTAAATTTCTTCTTAATTTTTCCTAATATGCTATGGTCTGATTTCTGGGATTTCTGGTACTTGAACTATTCAGTGCATTGGAGAAGAGCTGGCCTTAGGTAAAACGTAAAGTTGACAAAGCTGGTTCGGATACTGAGTCCTTTTGTTTTCATATTATTTCAACCTTGTTCATACTGTGTATTTTGGGAACCTAGAGCCAGTCTATTCCACAATCAAAACTTGTTCTCAGACACTTTTGTTTGTACTAAGGTTGTACTAATTATAATACAATTACAGAGTTACCAAATTATAAGGCATAAAGCCCATTATTTCATGATGCCCAATAATAATAGTTTCATTTTTCTCCAGCAGTCCTTTGTATTTAAATACCTAACTGATAATACTTTCAAAAGGAATTTTAAGTTCATGAGAATGGAGTAAGATTATTTGTTACTTGGGGGCTCCTAGGGCCTTTCCAACAATACTGCACAAGTGATCGCCTGATGACGAGTAGGATTGATGAGGGTATAAAACCTCTTGGCCTCAAATGAAAAAGAAAAAAGTGACTCTCAGATTATCTGTTTCTGGATTTTGTTTTTAACTAATTGAAAGTCATCCCTCCAGGAATTTTTTCTCTCAGGAAGTTTCAGAAAAAATTTCTAGACTGTTTCCTGTCCTGCAACATCTCATAAACTCAGTGATATGTGCGTTAAAGAGTACATATTCCCAGGAATGCAAACAGGTTTTCTCTGGCATACCAGTTTCAATCCAATTTGCACTGATCGCTTTAAGTGTGATGTGTTGGAATAGAGTTTCATGAGATAGCAGAAAAAGGGGTGAATAGAGAAAAAGAGAGCAAGTTATGATTCTTCTATATTTTGGTCAAGGATGGTTTTGATCTCAGAGTGAAAGTGTGAACAACTTTAAATTCAGTTTCTTATAACATCAGATGACTCGAAGACTTAGTGGCTTCTAGATTCATTACAGAAATCTGTCACCACTTAATAAAATAAAGAGATTTGAACACTATAGTGGAAAATAAAGAAGTCTTAAAGAACATACATTAAAAAAAAATTTAATGTTTATTTTTGAGAGAGAAAGGCAGGGCACGAGCGTGGGAGGGGCAGAGAGAAAGAGACAGAATCTGAAGCAGGCTCCAGGCTCTGAGCTGTCAGCACAGAGCCTGACGCGGGGCCCAAAACCATGAACGTGAGATCATGACCTGAGCTGAAGTCAGAAGCTTAACTGACTGAGCACCCAGTGAGGTGCCCCAATGAACATGTATTAAGGTTTATCGTTGATTCACATCATCTGCATCTAGTCCAAGGCAAGTAACATCATCATCATCATAATATTCCTTGAAAAAAAGGCATCAAGTGATATGTTCTAAATTGATGATTTGGTACTGCCCTTACAGAGTTCTAAGGAAGTTGAAATAATTTGAAATACTATTTTTTCACTGAATAACATTATCATTAAAAGCTCACAGTCGCTAATAATTGGCAAGTTATGAAAATGCTATCACCGTGGATACGTTAACATGATCTTTATATAACTATATACATAAATACACATATATAATAACTTTGTACCTCATATTAAAAACTCCTGGGCTGTTTAGATTCTGAGAATAAAAACCAAAGTAGAGTAATGATCATAAATATTTAAAAATTAAATGAGAAAGGGTTTTAATTGTTTTATGATAACTTTAAATTTGAAGCTATGTTTATTTCCTTGTATAAAAATAATTTCCTACCATATTTAGTTATTTTAATAATTTTTTTTGAAATACAATTGAAGAGTATGATAAACTCTTTTTTATAGATTGACTTTTCAAACCACATGGCCAAGATATCAGTGCTCGTTTAGAGGTCATTTGACTTCCAAATCTAAATATACAAAACGATAATTAAGGCATTCCATCAGAATTTATTACAAAACAATAAAATCTACCAAAATACCTGTCAATTAAAATATGTAATTAATTTTGTCTTTTAGTTCCATAACAAAATTATTAATTACATCTAATTAAGTAAATTAAAATGCTCCATTAAAGGAGGAATGAAGGGGAATGAAGTTGCAGAAGAATAAGTTCAAGAACCTATAAAGAAATATCATGAAACAAAAGATCAAGCTACTAAGGAAGATTATGGCATCTGTATAGAAAGCTTTAAGAAAAAAATGCAAACATCAATCTGGAGACACATACAGATTTTTAAATTTTTACCAGCTTATGATTTCAATAATCACAGAATTTTTAAAAACACTATTCTGAAATACATACTTAAGAATAACATCATGGGGGTGCCTGGGTAGCTCAGTCGGTTGAGCATCTGACTCTTGATTTTGGCTCAGGTAATGATCCCAGGATCATTGTGGTATTGAGCCCTGAGTTGGACTCTGTGCTGAGAGTGGATCCTGCTTCAGATTCTCTCTCTCTCCCTCCACCCCTCTTCCCTGCTTGCACTCTCTTTCTCAAGAATAAAAAAGAAAAGTTTTAAAAATAAATAACATTATGGTCATATAGTAACCTAACTTATAAAATGTAATATTTCATCAAAATTGAGTATAATAATCATATTGAGTTTTATAAACAGATTAATTTGCATATTTTTACAAGTAAACATTTTAACTGTGGGAGTGACAGAACCAAAGTAGACTTTTCATTGCAGGTGTGCCCCTCATGGTAGAATATACCAGGACAACATCCAGTGTTCTACGTTGGCCCAGCCACATTTTGATGTGTATAATCCCAGCCTGATGAAAGCAATATGACAATTCCATATTGGTTTAATTCAGATTTTCCTGAACTTCCCTAAATAGTTAACTCTTCTACAAAATGGATCAGACTCTATCTATAACATATCTGGAATCTACTAGGATGTTGATATCAAAAGCAAAACAATATTTTAGAATCTTCTATCAAGTTTGTGTGAAAAAAAATAAAATGAAGGCATTGATATGATCTCTTTTGTGTCATCATCATGGGTTGGAAAACAACTACTCATTTTCCTCAGCTCTCCCTTTATGCCTGCTGACTGCGCAGTGAGAACTAAGTGTGAAAAAGCCATAAACTGCAGAGGGAGGTTGCTTCCACACACCTCATTAGGCCTTTAACACATTTGACTTTGTCTTTCCCCAGCACAGTGAATATTATAATTGGAAGCATTTGGGTACTTCCTATTTTTCTTTGAAAGGTGTAATTGGGTAACCAAGGAGTTGTCACTTTCTGGACATTGCCAGCTTGGCCATCTGCCTTAGGAGCCTCAATTTACTGGTCATTTCTTTAAGAGGCTTTGACTCATGGAATGTTCCTTCTTCAAAGGGCTCACTAGTCTTTTGTTTAATCTCTCTCTTATTTTACAGATGAAGAAATCAAGCCTAGGAAGATTAAATATCTTACATATGGACACACAATTACTGGATTTTATCTCAAGGTTCCTGACTCTAGGTTTACTTATCTTTATACAATACCTATCTTTAATATATCCATGATCCTTTTATTTTCTCCCAACTAGACACTTTCATGAGCCTAACAGTTAAATTGGTCAATTTAACATTTAGGTATATTGTATACCATTTAGGTATAAAATGCAGTACAAGGAAGAGAGCCAGACTGATATAGAAAAGCTTCCGGCTATGGCTTCAGGAAAATTACTCCTTGTCCTGTCCCATAGTTCTGTAACTATTATGGGTGAGAGGAAATGGGGTAAAAGAATTGGAGAGTACAAGCAAAGTTTAGTATAGACATCATCATCTTGAATTTTCTCTTCCATATGACTATGTTGGAGTAATGGAAAGAAACCTACACTCAGACTAAGAAATCTGATGTACTCATCTTTCTATGTGGCTAACTGAATCAATATGTCTGTGAAACAAGACATTCAGCCTCACTGGTTCTTCATTATTATTATGTAGTATCTCATCAAATTTCAGTGTATATTCATAGCTTAAACAACAACAGGCAAATAGGCAAGTACTATTAACTTCATGTGAATTTCCTGATTGACTTCTAATCTAAAAATTATAATTCATGGACAACTCTATAGGGAGACTTTAGTAAAATTGAGGTATAGGCTTGTCATTGAAGGTCTGCATCTCTAGTTTATGAATCATGGCTCTGGTACCATTCTCTTTATCTTCTTCCTATACACCGATCGCTCTCATAATTTATCTCATTCCTGTACCTAAGCCTACCCTCTTGAAAATCTTCTCCCTCCTTCCTCACGACAGTTAATAGAGAGCTATTAGAATCTCCTTATTGCAAAACTCCAGATGAAAGGAAGTGTTGACTTTCCTTAGGATTGGCTAGGTTGGAATCACAAGTAAGAGTAAAGGTTCAAAAAGTGTTCATTGAGTTATCTGTCTCTATTCCAGTTTGTAGTCAGGATAGAAAGAGTCTTGGCAGTAGATAGAGGTGGACTTTTTCCTGTTTATACCTGAGAAGGTTTTTCAGCCAGCGAGAGAACTATCTGACCTCAGGCTTGCTCTCACATCTCTCCCTTCTTGGCTTTGCATCCCCAGCATATCTAGAGTTTCAGAAACAGAGTTTCTACACTTGTAGGAGGCCCACCTACAAAATCACATTATTTTGAGTCAATTTTCTGCTAGGAAAGTTTTCAAGGGTAACTGGAAAACATTACTATTTCTTTAATAGTTTTTTTCAATAACCTCTAAACTCTTTACAGCTCTCTCCTACACTCTAATGCATCCTATATTCGCCTGCCATATCCAACTTCTTAAAGTGGAGCTTTATTTCATCACTTCATTTTATTGATATCTTCAATGATACTCTGTCGCCAATTACATGAAATTTGGAGTTTAAGGCTCTCCATAACCCTTCTGTCCAGACTCATCTTCCACCACTGTCCTCTGTTTAAGTACAAGTCACACCAGGACACTCTAATTTTATTGAATAAATGGCCCATTTCTTCTTCCTGGCCTTTGTTCATGTTTTTCTCTCAATGACTTTCATATATGAAATACATGAAATTCCCTCTCCTCCCTTTCGTATATATCAAGAAGTTATTTTATCTCTATGCACCCCAACTTTTACTCATCTGTAAATAAGATTAACAATACATCCAAATTCATAATAGTGTTGTATATACAACATCATTCTGTGGTTTTGTCTTACATAGTCTTTATTATGTTGAGGTACATTCTTTCTACACCCACCTTGTTGACAGTTTTTAATCATAAATGGATTCTGAATTTTGTTAATTGTGTTTTTCTGCATCTACTGTGATGATCGTATGATTTTTATCCTTTGTTTTGTTAATGTGGTATATATGTCATATTGATTGATTTGTAGATGTTGAATCATTATTTAATCCCTAGAATAAATCCCATTTAATTGTGGTGTACAATCCTTTTAATGTAGTGTTGAGTTCATTTTGCTAATATTTACTAGATAATTTTTTGCATTTATATTCATTAAGGATATTGACCACTAAATGCTTGTGTGTGTGTGTGTATGTGTGCGTGTGTGTGTGTGTGTGTGTGTGTGTGTGTGGTATTCTTGTCCAATTTTGGTATCAGGATAATGTTGGTCTCATAAACTTAATTTGGAAGCTTCCCTCCACCTCAGTATTTTGGAAAAGTTTGAAAAAGTCTTTCATTCTTCTTTGAAAGTTTTGTAGAATTCACCAACGAAGCTGCCTGGTCCTAGACTTTTGTTTGTTGGGAGCTTTTTAATTTCTAATTAAATTTCGTTTATAGTAATTGGTCTGTTGGAATTTTCTATTTCTTCCTGACTCAGTCTTGGAAGAAAGTTAGTTTCCAAGAATTTACCCATTTTTTCTAGGTTATCCAACTTGTTGGCATGTACTTTTTTTCATAGTAGTCTATTATGATTATTTTTATTTCTGTAGTATTAGTTGTAACTTTCCTCTTTCATTTCTGATTTTATTTTTAGGTCCTTACTCTTTTTTCTTGATAAGTCTGGCTAAAGATTTATTGATTTTGTTTATCTTCTGAAAGAATTAGCTTTTAGTTTCATTGATCTTATTTATTGTTTTTTTAGCCTCTAATTTATTTTTGCTCTAATCTTTATTATTTCCTTTCTTCTACTAATTTTGTGCTTTGTTCCTTTTCTAGTTACCTTAGGTACAAAGGTAGATGCTTATTTGAATTTTTTCCTGTTTTCTAAGGTAGGCTTGTATTGCTATGAACTTCCCTCTTGGAACTGTTTTTGCTGTGTTTCATAGATTTGGGAACATTGTTTTCCCATATTCATTTGTCTTAAGGTATTTATTGATTTCCTCATTGGCAAATTATTTGTTTAGTAGCACGTTGTTTAGTATCTGTGTGTATGTGTGTGCATGCATGTGTGTGTGTGTGTGTGTGTTCCCAATTTTCTTCTTGTAATTGATCTAGTTTCATACCATCGTGTTTGGAAATAATGCCTGATATAATTTCAATCTTCTTGAATTTATTGGCATAAATATCACATCAGATGTATTTCTGTATCTATAGATATAGATCATTCCACTTAAGGCGATAATTGTTTAAGTTCTAACGGGTTCTAAAAGCATATCCCACCATGTTTTCTTTTTGATGTTATATTTTGTATCTTTTCCTTTCATATATTCTTTAACTACTTATTTTAGTTATAGTTAATTTATTACTTTTGCCTTTTAACATTTATACTAAAATTTTAAGTGATGATATATACTTTTAATATATATTTGCCTTCAGCGTTCAACTTTTTTTCTTTAATGTATTTTCTTATTTCTAGTTATGGTATTTTATTTTCCACTTAAAGAAGGCCCTTCAACATTTCCTATAAGGTCAATTTAGTGGTTATGAACTTCTAAAGTTTTTGCTTATATGGGAAACTCTTACCTTTCCTTCATTTATGAATGATAACCTTTCCAGGCAGAGAATTCTTACTTAATTAATATTTTTTTCCATTTTAGCACTTTAAATATATTCTGCCACTCTGTTCTGGCCTGCTAGGTTTCTGCTGTAAAATCAGTTGGCATTCTTATGGAGTTTCCCTTGTATGTGACTGTTTGTTTTTCTCTTGCTGCCTTTGAGATTCTTTTTATCTTTAACTTTTTTTAATGCAGATTCCCAATAACCATATGATGTATTATTAGTTTTTAATTTTAACTTTTACTTTTATTTTTAGTTAAGTAGGCTCCACACCCGATATGGGGCTTGAACTCATGACCCTGAAATCAAGAGTCACATGCTTTACTGACTAAGCCAGCCAGGGACCCCTTTATCTTTAACTTTTGTCATTTTATTTAAATATATCTTTGGGACTTGTTTGGGACTTATTGTGCATCTGGATCCCAGTGCCTGTTTCCTTCTACAGGTTAGGGAAGGTTTCAGATATTATTTACTTAAAGAAGTTATCTGCCACTCTCTCCCTTTCTTCTCCTTCTGAGATCCTTTTACTGCAAATGGTAGTAGGCTTTATGTTACCATATAGGTCCCTTAAAATACACTCATATTTTTAAAAGTATTTTTTTCTTTTTGCTGTTCTGATTAATGATTTCCACTATCCAGTCATCAAGATAGTGGATCCATTCTTCAGTATCATTTATTCTGCTGTTGATTACCTCTACTGTGTTTTTCATTTCAATTATTGTATTCTTTTTTTTTAACGTTTATTTATTTTTGAGAGACATAGAGACAGAGTATGAGCAGGGGAAGGGAAGAGAGAGAGGGAGATACAGAATCTGAAGCAGGCTCCAGGCTCTGAGCCATCAGCACAGAGCCCGACACGGGGCTCGAACTCACAGACTGTGATATCATGACCTGAGCTGAAGTGGGCCGCTTAACCAACTGAGCCACCCAGGCGCCCCCAATTATTGTATTCTTAAGCTCTCATTGGTTCGTTCTTATATTTTCTAACTCTTGTTGAAATTCTCACTGTGTTCCTCTATTCTTTTACCAAGTTTGGTGAGCATCTTAATGACCTCAATTCAAATTGGCTTTGAACTCAATTTTTGTGTTTGTTTCTATCAATTAGGTGTAACAGCTACCTCTCTCAGTCTTGAAGGAGTGGTATTATGTAGTAGTATCCCCTGTGTAGACTGTGTGTGATGCCTTTGGCAGGTAGGCAGGAGCTGGGTTGGATGCAGTCCCAAAGAATACATGGGCATGCCACATCAAGGCCACCTTGGTGGGAGCTGGAGATGGAACAGATACTGTTTGGACTCCTGGGATATGATATGCTAGAGCTTCCTCGATTGAGTGTCTGGTGTGGATGTGGGCCTGGGGTGTCTTCAGATGTGCCTTGGCAGAATAGCTGGATTGGACATAGGTGTGCATGGGGGGGTGTCTTGGGGTGTGCTGCACCACGGCCGTCTTAGAAGGTCAGCTGGCCTGTATCAGGAGTGGGTTGGGAGTATCGCAAGGAGTTCCTCATCAGGGCCACCTTGGCATGATGGCTAGAGCTGGAGTGAGCACAAGAGTGTGCCACACTGGGACTGCTTTGACAAAATGGCTAGGTTGAATGCAGGCTTGCGATGTCCTGGGACATACCACATTAGGGATACCTTGGTGGGAAGACTGGAGCTGGTATAGGCAAGGGGCCCAGGAGATACTGGGTTGACCCTAGCAGGCAGGCTAGAGTACCTGATACTCTTTGATATTCTGTGTAATCAAGGTAGAAAATAATATAGAAAATGGTACTCACTGGTTCCTCTGAACCTGGAGAGAGTTCCTACAGTTCCCCCACCCATTTAGTGGAAACTCTAGGATTAGCAAATGGATTTCCTTTACTTATACTCTAGTGCTCTTTAAGCCACTTCTTTTTCTCATTGTGTCCCATGATAAGTTAATCTGTGTATGGGCCTCTCAATGATATCCCTTCCTATTATAGGTTGCTAATGTCAGGGGTGGGCTTTTTATCATTTCTGTGTCTCCATATCTCCTACCATCTTTATGTGCTGTCTATATAATTTGTTCGGCCCTCATTTCTTCTTCAGGAAGAGTTTCTCAATATAGAGGTGTATATTCAACATGTCCATGGGAGGAGGTGAGTTCAGGGTCATGCTATACCACCATCTTGGACCCAGTGTCACCCTTATTTAAATGATATTATCTCAGGAGAGATTGAGGCTTCCACGAATTTTTTCTTACATGTATTTCACGACCCTTATTCCCCTACACAATACTTATCTTCTATACATATTTTGTTTTAAAATATTATTTTGTTTCTTTTATGCCTTATCTTGAATTATGTATGTGTTGACTTCTTCAAGTCAATGCAGTTGTCTTACTTCTACCTGTTTGTCTGTCAGAATCCACACAAGTTGGTCATTCACTGTTCTCCTGAGAAATCACAAAGCTATGTTCTGTGGTCTGTATACCTGCTGACATGGTGTCCACTCAAGTTTTCTTGTTTCTGTATCTGACATGTTGCTCTTCCAAGCAGCCTGAAAAACTGTCTCTAGTTTAATGGAATCATTCCTTCTTGAGTTGTCAGTTCTCTAGGATATCTTTTCTTGCTTATCACAGCCTTGTTTATCATGCCTGCCCATAGAATTGACTTCATTTTAGAACCATACTGGACACTATACATTTTTCAAGCTTTTCAGTCCCATGTCAACCCCCATTGCACCCTTAGTTCTCAGAGATGAAACTTTTTTTTTTTTGGCTCAATTCTTAACATAGTATAGACAGAAAATAGCTGTTGAATTGAAGCAATGCTAATTATAGTAGCTTGTATTTATTGAAGACATATATCTGTTAGGCAATGGCATGAGATACTTCATTTAATCCTCACAAAAATCATGTGTTGTAAATATAAAGAGCCCCCTGTTCATGGAGGTAGATTATGTGACTCAGAGAAATTAAATATATGCCAAGGTCTTATAGCTAGTGAGAGTTGAATTCTCACTGTCTGTCTGCCTCCAAAATCTGTGTTCTCTATGGCTCCACTCTCCTGCCTCTAAAAAATGATACTTGGGAGAATTTTAAAATTATATTGCAAATATGCGAGTTCCAAATGTTTCTGACATAATGCACAATTACAGGGAAAACATGTTTTTATTGATGTTAAAAGAAACCCACGCTTACATTTGTGATGAATTCTAAAACTGTTAGCTTTTTGGTACAGTCTATATTTGGGGTCTGAAGGACTTGTCAGTGTCTCTTTAATAATATCACTGTTTTTTTCTTCAGACTGAATCTCATTGTCTCTAATCACTGGTTTTACTTGTATGTGTATCTTCCAGTCTTCAATTTTCCCAAATGTCATGTAGATATAAATGTAAGACTCAATTGCTCAGCTCGAGGTTTTGTGTCTTGATGGACAGTTAGGCGGGGGAGGCAGAGAATGCCTTGATGTTGGGTTTTGCCCTAATTTTGTGAGTATTTTGTGCAAATAAGAACTCAAGTTATTTTTGCTCTTGTTTGTTTCACATATAAATATATTCAGGGAAACTGGAAATGAAAAGAAAAACACTGAACCTCATGGTTTCAAGGCAGAGAAAAATTATCTCAAGGTAAAGAGGCTGGCCAGGTTGCATATAATGACTGAATTAACAGCTTTTTTTTTTTTTTTTTTGTAGATTTATACCAATGTTGACTAGAGGAACTTTGTGTTTTTAATACAAAAAAAATTTAAAAAGCTCAAATTAGAAAAGTACATTGACATTTTCTAAAAATCTCTCCATGAGGCATGGCCTTATTCCCAGATGATGTAGGTGCAATTGCACCTAGACAGGACAATTACAGAATCACTGTGGACCTCGTCCAGGCAAAACATATTTTTCCCTGGTTTGTCACAGTGATGAAAGTCCAATTTTAGAGACCAAACCTTTGGTTTCAAGAATTAGCCTCCTAGGTTCTTTACTATTGTAGAACAAATACGGGAAGAGGAGTAACACATGAAACTTTTTGGATTCATTGTTATTTTAATGGAAATTAGCTCCTCAGAGCTTCTCTTGACAACTAATTGAATGTTGGAAATGGGAAGGAGGGACATTGGTATATTTGCTTATATACAGAGACAAGGAGAAGTCAAACAGCTTAGGCTTTTTCTGGGTTTAATTAAAAAGATAAGAACTTCTGGGGACATGGTAAGTTTGAAGTCATAGAACTTACCGAGAAGAGAAAAGCATACATCTTTTTGTCTCCACTTCCAGAAAGGTAGCACTTTTTATTGTTATCATCTGTGCACAAGGAGGACAGACTGATTGACCTTTTATCCAGGGCCTCTCCACTGGTCTAGGTTTTTCTAGTTCCTGCCTCCAGAAGGAAGAAAATGAAGGCACAATAGCTTGGAAAGTCCCAGAGCTTTTGGTAAGTAATATAGTTGTTCCTTTGCCTCTCGGTGCTCTGACCAGCTAGGGATGTAACTAATTGCTTGGAGGACATAGAAATATTCAGCAAAACAGTAGAGTCTTTATAATGAGTATCATCACTTCCCTTTTCCATAATTATTGCATGGATGGTAATTAAAAGTGAATTATATTTGGAGGGCATGATTTCAAAATTGGCCTCATATTATTTTTTTTTCCAGTGGATAAAGACTTATGCACAGTGCATACTTCCTAAATTTGGAGCTCAGTTTCCTTATTTGTAAAATAATTTGTTGCCTGGATGATCTCAGCAGTTCTCCTTAAAGCAGCATCCATAATTTATATTCTAAATGAGTAGGTTCCTAAGTCTGATTACTCTGGTCCCAGGCAACCTCGAAGAACGAAGATTTATGAGTACTCAAGGGAGCCAAGATTTCAAGTAACTTCCTATAATGCACTCTTGCTTTTTGTATTTTGAAAGAAAATTAAAAGCACCAATAAAAAGGAAAGTTAAAATATGCATACCTGTTTCTAATTGTTCGAATTAAAACAAGGAATGTTGTAATTTCAGTAGCAACATGAGGCTAGGACCCAGAGGATCACAGCATGAAAAAAAAAAAAAAAAAAGAAAAGAAAAGAAAAAGAAAGAAACTGTTATCTATAGTACTTGCAGAACATTATTTACAACCTCAGAGTTGCTTTAGAGCCTAACAGGCAAGTTCTGCATTCACAGACTGCATTTCAGTCTGGAAGATCATCTAGCCCAGCAAATTATTCTATGAATCAGGAAACTAAACTCCAAATATAGAAGGTACTTTGCCCATGGTCATGCCACAGAATTCAGATATCTCAACTTCCAGTTTTGAAATGAGGCTGTGAATTTAGAAATTGCTTAAAAAATCCCTTTGGTGTACAGCAAAATTACCAGTTGGGATAGAAAAGATCGATCATGGTCTAGAAGAGTGAAATGGGAGAAGAGTTGGAAAATTTGAGCTATTTAGGGGTCAGCAGCAGAGACATTTCCCCCCAAAATTGCACCTCTCTACACCCAACTGTACTAAACCATTGGTTGGGATGGGAATCTCAGAGTGAGTCATTTCATTATATTAAAACTAAGAAGAGAGTAAAGAGTCATGATGGGCTTTTAAATCTGAAAGTCTTGGCTGTGACTCCAGCTCTGAAATCCACTAACCGACCACAGGAAAGGCACTTTTCCTTCTGATACCCAATTTCCTCATTTGTGTTTTAGAGATGATGTTCCCTTCTCTGTCTACTGCACAATGTTGACACCAAGGTGAAATGCAGCAGTGGTTGTGACAGTATATTAGATGTATTTTAAAATATAGGCAAATAATTGGGGTACCTAGGTGGCTTAGTCCGTTAAGCTTTCAACTTTGGCTCATGTCATGATCTCACTGCTTGGGAGATTGTGCCCCATGTCAGGCTCTGTGCTGACAGCTCAGAGCCTGGAGCCTGCTTCAGATTTCATCTCCATCTCTCTGTACTTCCCCTTCTCATGCTCTCTCTCTCTCTTTCTCAAATATAAAACATAAAAAAAATTAATATAGGTGAATAAGAACAATTACTATTTTTACCACTATTCCTCTTCAAGTCCTACCCTAACCTGAATCAGATTGTCTCTTTTTGATTCAGTGTCTGTAAAAGACACTCAGAGGTCCTGAATTTTTTCTTTACCTGCACTGCTACTTCCCCAGGGATGCCCAGTTGTCTCCAGTTATAAGGGATCTTGGTTCTCCCTCAAGTTTTACAAGATTTCCCTTGGGAAAATCTATATCAATTTTTAGACCACTCAGGGAATGCCTCAGCTTCAGACAGCCAACCTGTCCAAGGTTTTCATTCTTTCTGATGGTGTCCAACATCCAACATCTAATCAGTGTAGGAGCACAAAAGTCCTTCATCCTTCATTGGTCACTTCATCCTTCATTGGTCACTTCATCCAAACAGGAGACCATTATAGTGTCATTAGAGCCCTACAACTTTCCAGGGAGTCAGCAAAGGCTATCAGTGATCCTGCACTGTAGATTGTTTTTTCATTCTTCCCAATCCCACTTCTTTCCTCTCCCTTTCATGAGTGATTGTACTAAGGAAGTTTTCTGAAAGCATCCTACATGTAACTCTCAATACCAGATTCCCAGAGTATACAACTTAAAGCATCTGTGTTTCAGCACACACAGTCATTGTCCTCTCTGAGGAGTTATGAGTCTAGAACATATGAGAAATGAACAGCTCTTTCATCCACTAGAATAAACTGTAGCCAGGCCCAGCACCCCTACTCTACCTCTGGCTGATTCTTGTGTACGCATCATTGACTTTCTCTCCCTACCACAATCTCAGTTTCCCAATTTTAGAAAATAAGATTAAATCCCATGATAAAAAGTAAACACATCACACCTGGCAGAGCTCAAAAGATCATGTTTGGCCTGTAATTTTAGTGTTTATGACAAGGCATTAGGATGTAATTAACTTTTTAAGTTCATGCCAGTGAATGCCATTCAGAATTAACAAATGAGCCAGAAGGAAAAAAAAAAAAGTTTAAATGCTTGCTGACCCTCATTTAAGTATGGAAAAAATATCATTTCTTTGGATGATGAAAATTATTGACCCATTTCTCCTTTAGTGAACCCATTCCCTTATTTCTAGAGATGCCTATATGATGATTAAAAGGTCTTTGTTGTTTGGTCTCATTGTTTGTATTTAAATTTGTACCAAGAGAGTCTAATCCTGTAGCTCTTTAGTAACTGCTCAGTCTTTGAATAACTTCTTTCCTATGCATGAAAGAAGGTACATTAAGATGGGCTTGCTTTATCAAAGGCCTGTCACATTGTTAGGATTTTGGTTTTTTTACACTTATATTATTTACACTTTTATTTTACACATATATTATTTCTAATTAAGAGTCAAGTATCATGCATGATGCTGGTGAGTAGATGGTGCTCATGATCAAATCATTCCCTGCCTTTGATGAGCTTAGAGTCTAATGTAGAAGGCAGGCAAATAAATAAGCAATTACAACCCAAAGGATTGGAACCTGGTATTGGAAAGGCTGAAGTGTTCTTAAGATTGGAGAAAGAATATGAAATAGTGCTTTACAGGTCAGAGGTTTCATTTTATCCAAACTTTGTGCATTTGGATGCTCACTGAAACAGTCACTTTTGTTTTTTTTCTCGGTGCCAGGAAAATGCCGCTAGTATGACTCTTTCTCCCAGGTTGCTGGGCATCACATACACTGGGAGGCCAGCTCCCATAGCTGGTGATCTAGAGCAGGTCCAAGCCTAGTTAAGTTCACCCAGCAAGGAAAGGTGAACTTTCCTGTGCTACAAGGAGATGAGGGCTCTGGTGCTCATGTCCCTATATTTGGCTGTGGGAGACACAATGCTTAACTAATTACCTGATTCCAAGAAACAATGAAACAAATCACATGATTATTTAATGGAATTCACCTATTTTCTTTCAAAAGTCAATCTGTTTTCTTAAATTTTTGTATTCTCTATTACCTCCATTTTGAGCAATTTCAGTTTTTATTGGGCATCTTCAAACACTCAAGTCCTGTGCTATACTCTGAGAGATTCAAAAGAAAAAAGTTATGAGTGGCTCTAATAAAACCTTGTATTTTAATTCAAGGAGGGATATGATACACTAAAAAAATCTGTCATCCAAAATATATTTTAAAAGGTGCATGTATACTATGAACAATATTATAAAAGTAATATTACTTACCTAATGATACTGATACTTAGCAGTAGCTTGATGTAATGAAAACTGCTAGCACAGTGCCACCTACTGTTACTCTACCTGGAGTCTCCCTTTCTCATTCTTTGCTGCAGTAACTTCTATTCATTTTCAGTTCAGGTGTCACCTACTCCAGGGAGCCTTCCCTGACTTCAGGAGCCCTTTTCCACTCCTTTCCCTACCCCCTGTATGAATGCTCTTTCTCTGTCCTACATAGCTCTATAACCACACTTGTAAATTTTAAGGACATTTACCTACATCTAGTCTTTCTTATTAAGCTGTGAATTCGATGATTGTTCTTTTCTTATGTGTGAATTAGTTTTATTGAATTCTCATGTTTTCAGAATCTTCAAAAATAGCAACCTTTGACTTGTCTTTAAATAGGCGTATCATTCTCTCAGTCATATTCTCTTAAAGAAGGTGGGAAGTTCCTACTGGAATTGCCAAAGTTATTGGCATGTATAGACAAATAAGAAGCAGCAATAAAAAGGGCATTAGAGGTAGGCTCTAGCACATTCTTAGCATGAAATGAACCTTGAAAAATTAAATAAGTTATGGAGATGTGAGGGGTTCTTTTTTATTAAAATATATTTTATTATACATAACTTAAAACATTGATGTTTAAACACTGTCCTAGGTTGAAAACCATGAACATTTCATACTTTCATGATGGGGGATGGAGTCAGAGTTTTATATAGATAACCTCTAAGATCTTTCCATACAATAAGCCTTCTACCAGATTTACTTGCTCATATAACTTCTGGGTTATACAAGGTTATATATCAACTTCAAGGTTGATAAGTATATGTCCATAACAAGTTCCATTTCAAACTGATTCCAAAAATCATAAAAAAAAACTTTAAATGTAAAAATATCAATGACTTTTAAGAAACTTTGAAAACTAATTAATAAATGAATGCTATAAATGTTAAGGGACTCTGAGCATTAGACATCTCATCTTTTTAAGGATAAATACGAATCTAGAGTTGAGTACTCCAGACTGTATTTCTAGTTTCATATGAATTTCCTTTAAAAATTACTCCCCAGTGAAATACTTTTGGGAACTCTGCCTATAATTTTCCCCTCTTGGAATTTCATCATGCATTTTGCCTATTAAACATTCTGCCAAGCTCTGCAGTAAAATAACTGTTAAACTTTGTTTAACCTTACTTTTTCCAAACTAATTTGATCTCAGAAACATTTTATGTATGTATTACCAATTGCAATTCTATGAAACTAGAATTCTATGGAGCACAGTGTGAAAAAAGCTAGTCTGGGATCTTTGGGTGCTACATAATACAGTGCTACACCAGGACTGGAAGTCAATATTTCTCCTCATTCCGCATAACTTCTTCCTTAAGACTTTTGTACAGAACACCATGGGGACTGGCAGAGTGCCCATATTCAACTTAGGATTTGGCTTGGAAAAAATTTCTCGAGCTTCTTTTTGCGGGTTAACAAAATTGCAGGATAATAATCTGTAGATCAGATTTGGGGAGTGATTACAAGAAATCAAAGTAACAACCCTTGCCTTAAAGAAATAACTAGTTGTACAGGCAACAAGAAGAAAACATAATTGAGTGATAGCATCAACTGATGAAGATGACAGGTACTATTGGAATTTAGAAGAAAGAACAACCACTAAAGATGAGAGGAATAAGTAAAAGTTTGTAGAACATGAAGTGTATTAGGACATTTAGTTAGGGAGTTAGATGAGCTAGCCAAGACCAAAGAAGTTAATCCAGGCTCCAAGACTGTCAGAAAGTATGACTCCAACTAGGTTTGGATTTTACTTTCATATGAGTTACCATTTAGCCAAAAAATAAGTAGTATGAAGGAAGTACATGACTAAGATTATAAATCACTGTTTATGGCTCTCCTTTGTTTCTCAGAGAAATGCTCTGAACTGCTAAGCTCAACAGGAGTGAGTTCTCCCAGACTGGAGGAGCTGAGAGCTCCACGCTCTGCATTTTCTTTTATTAGAAATGGAGAAGCCACTTCAGTGTGCAAGAGTGCTCTTACTATGTTAAGGATTCTCCAGTACACCAATTAAGAGATTCTGTGTTCTATTTTTTTACTCTTTCATTGGAATAACAGCAAGTTGGGCCATAAGCTATCACAGAGATGGTGAAAAGTATAGAAACAATAAAATAAGAGTGGCTAAAATAAAAAAACAAAGAAGAGAGCATTTAGAAGGCCAAGTTCTCTTTATTCCTTTGGCACTTTTATTAAGAACCATGTGTATCTACACGTTTCTTTGGTCCTTTATTTAAAATTCAAGTGAACATTATCTCTCTGTGGAATTGAAGGGAGAAAAGGGATTAGGCAATTTGAGCTATCTCAAAGCTTAAGACATAATGAACACATCCCTGTTTCAGTTTCCCAGGTTCTCCTGCCAGCAGAAGCCTGTTGGAGAAAATAAAGTGTTCCCATTAAATCTTTTTAATTTAAGAAGGGATTTGGTATATTATCAAAGCCTTCATCAGTGGCTTTTTAAAAAATGGTAGATGAGGTTATCCTTTTGCATGTTTTATAAAGTATAGTTATCTAGTTTGCATTAAATATGAATTGTGCATGTTCTGTTATTTCACAACAACAACTTGATGGTGGCAGTAATTTTGCCATGTCTCCCCAAGGTCCCTCACTCTGTCCTTCCCAAACAGTACATAGCTCCCTCTGCGTTCCAGGTAAAATTGAGCAGCTCTATAATCTACATGATGTGTTTTCCCAAGTCTCATTTTTAAGGAGGCTTTATCAGGTGTAATTAGACAGCTGCCATCTCTCGTGACTTGCAGTGTATATTTAAGGAGAGAAACATGAGTCGTCCTCTGTGAAATGAAAAACAATGTCATCAAAGTTGTGTCTCCAATGCTTCACTGGCTCTTTACCCCCAGCCTGGAAACGCATTCAAGTTCCTCCCAGAAATCTGTGGAGAGTTTTGTGATAAAGATGCACAGATTGCGTTAGCTTTGAAAGCAGTGTTATCATAGGAAAATGCCTAAAAATGAAGTAAAAGATCCATATAGGAGATATTTGGGCACAAAAAGAGCAGACCAGTTTACTCCGGAGTATGAGAGAAGCTGGAGCCCAGAAAGACCATGCTAAGTAGATTTCCGCTCTACATGCAATTCTGACCTTGAACACTCACCCAGTACTTTCAGGATCCTTAAGGAGTATAGATGGGTATGCAGGCAGGGAAAGACATGGTAGGAGAGGGAAAGATGCTCAATGGATTGAACATTCTCACACAGCAGGGCTCCATGAAAGGTCTTGTCTCCCCCACTCATGCTTCAATGGATCATCATCCTTTTTTTTCCCTTTCTTTCTTTATCTTCCATGGCTGTACTTGATGTTAACAGTTTCCATATTCCCCTGGATAACAATGTTAAGTATTAGGTAGGCAAGTGGGAAACTTGCCTGTTCTCTTGCCCATTCTGCTACTGCTGTCTGATGTGGATGGTTCCCTTCCACACTTTATTTTGGTTTTTTTTGTTTGTTTTGTTTCATTTCTTTTCTTTCTTTTTTTTTTTGCTAAGATTATATGTCATTTCTATTTGTGAAACAAAGGTCAACAATGCAAATACTTACTGGTCTGTTTAGTCAGTTTTTATTCTTTCAGCAATATAGAAAAAAAAAGCAAAACACTCCTAGGAATCTCTAATCTTCCCTGAAGAATGACTTGGTGATGCCTGAATCCCTCTATTGCCCCCACAAAGCTGAACAAATCTCTAGCCAATATTTTAGAAATTAGCTGCAAATTAGCTTTCTCGTCCCCTAGGTCTTTCATCATTTCACTCAGCCTTGGCTTCCCTCCTCACCAATTTGCCTGATATACTGTTCATCCATAGAGCCAGGAAATGCCAAGAAAGAGGTTTATGACTATATTCCAGGCCAGGCTTTGATGCTACTCAAGATCGAGATATTCTAGTGATGAAATGAGCACAGGAAGGGATGAGAGCCTAGGACACCTCTGACTTAAGTTTGAAGAGTCAAAATTAAACAAGTAGAAAATGAATAAAATGTTAAAATTTATATGGGTAGCAATTTTGGTTGCTTACAATATGCCAGTCACTGTGACAAATTCTCTACATCAACATTTTTTCCAACTTTACTGAGAAATAATTGACATATAACATTGTATAAGGTTAAAGTATATAACACGATTATTTGATATATGTATATATTATGAAGTGATTGTCACAATATAGTTAACATATCTGTCATCTCAAATAGTAAACTTTTTTGTGTGTCGTGAGAATTCAAGGTTTATTCTTATAGCAAATTTCAAGTACATAATATATTATTGCTAACTATAGTCACCATGCTATACATTAGATCTGCAGAACTAACTCATAAGTAAGTTTTATAACTGGGAGCTTGTACCCTTACACACACACCTCCTCATTTCCCTGCTGTCCAGTCCCTGGCAACCACCAATCTACTCTCTGCTTCCATGAGTTCTGCTTTTTAGATTCCACGTATAGTTGAGATAATACAGTGTTTATCTTTCTCTGTGTGAGTCATTTTATGTAGTATGTCCTCTGGGTCCATCCACATTACTGTAAATGACAAGATTTTCTTTTTTAATGGCTGAAAAATATTCATATATACTACCTTTGTGTTTGTAGCATTTTTAATCAAAATATAATTGACATACAATGTTATATTAGTTTCAGGCATATAATATAGTGATTTGACAATTCTATGCATTACTCTTTGTTCACCATGGTAAGTATAGTTATTATTTGCCATCATACAACATTATTATAATATTATTGACTATATTTCCTATGCTATCCTTTTCATCTATGTGGCTTATTTATTTTATAACTGGAAATTTGTGTTAATCACCTTCATCTATTTTGCCCATCCACCCAATTATCTTCCCTTTGGCAACCGCCAGTTTGTCCTCTGTATTAATGATTCTGTTTGTTTCTGTGTTTGTGTTTGTTTTGTTTTATAGATTGCACATACAAGTGAAAGCATATGGTATTTTGTCTTTCTATGACTTAATTCACTTAGCATAGTAACCTCTAGATCCATCCATGTTGTCACAAATGGCAGAAGCTCTTTCTTTTTCAATAGTTGAGTATATTCCATTCTGCATGCACTACACTGCATCTTCTTTAATCCATTCGTTTATCAGTGGACATTATGTTGCTTCCAACACTTACCTATTTTAATAATGCTGCAGTAAACATAGCAGTGCAGATATCTTCAAATTTACATCAACATTTCATATAATCCCCAAAAATCACTGTCAGAGGACACATTAGTATGAAGACATGTGCCTATATTTCACTGTTTGTAATAGTTATTTGCTCTCCAAGACATTAGAAATATTAATTAACCAATTATTTGTGAAACTGTTTTGCTACCTACTTGCAGTAAGGAATCAGTTGTTTTATTTAAGTAGGAGTAACATGTGCGTTGTTGGGTTATTCTGAGGATAAAATGAAATGATGTGTGAAAACAGGACATGGGAGTGGTAGTCTATAGGGCATGTTTAGTAGTTGTTAAATTTCCTTTTATTCTATTACTAATTAGAGTGTGATATTAGTATATAATGCACAGGTTGAAGACTGTAGGTTGGTAACAATTTCTAATGTTAATTTGGAAAATATTTACTGAGCATCTTTAATAAATTACATATCTACAAGGAACTTTTGGTTGAGTAGATTAAGGCAGGCATGAAGAAGCATAATGTATTTACTGACATAACATTTAAGACATGCAAACTAAGTGGGACAGAGGGGCCATCATTTTTCAAAAGCAGATCTACTTTTTCTAATAACACTTTCCCTGAAGTTTTGACATAGATAACTTCATTGTTTTGTGTGGAAGGGAGCTTTCTGGTCCTTTTTTTTTTTTTTTTTGATCAATTTATTGTCAAATTGGTTTCCATACAACACCCAGTGCTCATTCTTTCTGGTCCTTTGATGGATACAAGTTGATATCTTTGGAGGAATCTTTTTTTTTTTTCCCTCACCTCATTGGCTGGTCTACTTGTGTCTTCAGATACTCCCATGTCACTCACACAGCATTCATCTGGGTTGCAGGGTAACCTTGCACACTTTTCCCCAGACTAGACCTAATGGCATGCCCATTGTCTCTCAGTTCCCAATTGATGCCACAGGGAGGATGGTAAAATTTGTAAACACTGACTTATCCCTCCTTCTAAGCCTGGCCATACTGTTCATACTGTTCTATCTTCTTGAACTATGCTGGGACTGTTCCATGTGGGTGTAGGGAGGCCTATTGTGGAGGTTTCCTCCCAAAAGTACCAGATAGGGAGAAAAGCAAGGATTCTTTTCCTCCTGGAATCCTTACCATCTGTCTAATGTTATATTTCCTTTTATTTTTGGACTTTGAATTCTTTTGGTGGAGAGATTAAGCCTCGTATTTGATCAACTCCTTTCCTTTATCTCTTCAGCTGTAGCAGACTGGAAAGAGTAGGTTTTCTTTTGCCCGGGTGTGACTCTTCCTACTCTAGTGGAAGTCTTATGCAGTCGCTTCCATTATGGAAGGAGAATTTTCTCCATACTGCCAAAGAAACTTAATGATCTGATGTTTCCAGGCATAATTCTTTAACTAGGACTCACAGGATGACTTGAAGCAAATGATTCTGGGTGATATAAATATTACCCAACTACACTGTAATTTACATGAACAGTAGTAATACAAATGATAATGTAATAAGTTCCACATAAGTGACATAAAGAAATAGGAGATTTTAGAGGAGGTGGACATAGTTTCTTGCATGAGAAACTCAGGATTGTAGGTATTTTTTTGTTTTTTTATTTTGTTTTTTTATGAAACAGGTTTGATCTTGATAGGAAAAACAATGTATTAACAAATGAGGACATTGAAGATAATTTCATTGGTAAAAATGGTTAGGGCCTTAGTAAAGAGGCATTGTATACCTGAGTATTTTTAAAAACATTTCATCATGCTTAAAATGTGATGGTGATATAACAATTTTTTCTAAACATATAAAATGTAGAAAATATGAAAAAAAATAAAAAGGTGAGATTAAAATGAGATAAATATGTCCTTGCCTCAGAAATGAAAGAGAAATATGAAGTGGTTATAAAGGTTACAGCTGTGAACCTGGTGGGATCTGGTTCACAGACGCAAGCAGAGGCAACCACGAGTTCTTCATTTATGACAAATAAAGCTGAAATGTTCTACACAAGATAGGGCAGTTGGCATAGAATTATATTTGCTTAATAAGAAGGTTAAATACTATTTTTTAATTTTTTTTAGTTGTTTAGGTCTACTGTAGTTCACATACAGTGTTATATTCGTTTCAGGTGTACAATATAGTGATTCAACAGCTCCATATATCACTGACTGCTCATCAGGATAAGAGTACTCTTTTTTAAAAAGTTTTTAAAATGTTTATTTTTGAGAGAGAGAGAGAGAGAGACAGAATGTGAGTGGGGGAGGGATAGAGAAAGAAGGAAACAAAGAATTCAAAGCATGCTCCAGGCTCTGAGCTATCAGCACAGAGCCTGATGTGGGGATCCCACTCTTGAACCATGAGATCATGATCTGAGCTGAAGTTGGACACTTAACACTGAGTCACCTCCGTGCCTCAGGATAAGAGTACCCTTAATCTTCATCATCTATTTCACCCATTATCTCCCCTCCTGTAACCCTCTATTTATTCCCTACAAGTAGGAGTCTGTGTTTTGGGTTATTTCCTCTTCCTTTGTTCATTTGTTTTCTTTCTTAAATTCTACATATGACTGCAATCATATGGTATTTGTCCTTCTTTGGCATATTTTGCTTAGCATAATAATCTCTAGATCCATCCACGTCATTGCAAACGACAAGATTTCATTCTTTTATATAGCCGAGTAACATTCCACTGTGTGTGTGTTTATGTGTGTATCTATGCAAACACACAAAGTATATATACATACACAAAGCATATATGTATATACATGTACATACCACATCTTCTTTACCCATTTATCTATTGATGGACATATGGGCTGCTTCTAAAGTTTGGCTATTGTAAATAATGCTGTAATAAACATGAATGCATATATCCCTTTGAGTTAGTGTTTTCATAAATAATGTGATTCTTGGATCGTAGGGTAATTCTATTCTTAATTTTTTGAGGAACCTCCATACTGTTTTCCACAGTGGCTGCACTAGTTTGTATTTTCACCAATAGTGCATGAAGGTTCTTTTTCCTTCACATTCTTCCCAAACGTTGTTTGAGTTTTTTATTTTAGCAATTCTCACGGGTGTAAGATGGTATCTCATTGTGGTTTTGATTGTATTTCCCTGGTGATAAGTGACGTTGAACATCTCATCATATATCTGTTGGCCATCTGTACGTCTCCTTTAGAGAAATGTCTGTTCATGCCTTTTGCCATTTTTAATTGGATTTTTTTTTGAGTTTTTAGTTGTACAAATTATTTGGATACTAACCCTTCATTAGATGTGTCATTTGCAAATATCTTCCATTTAGTAGATTGTTTTTTATTTTGTGTTTCCTTTGATGTACAGAAGCATTTTGTTTGATGTAGCCCCAATAGTTTACTTTTGCTTTAGTTTCCCATGCCTCAGAAGACATATCTAGAAAGATGTTTCTATGACCAATGTTCGATAAATTACTGCCTTTCCTCTCTTCAAGGATTTTTATGGTTTCAGGTCTCACGTTTAGCTCCTTAATCTATTTTGAGCTTATTTTTGTGTATGGTGTAAGAAAGTCAACCTGTTTCATTCTTTTGCATGTAGCTGACCAGTTTTTCCAACACCATGTGTTAAAGACATTCTTTTTTTCCCATTGCATATTTTTGCCTCCTTTTGAAAATTATTTGACCATATAGTTGTGCGTTTATTTCTGGATTTTCTATTCTGTCTAAAAATAGACACATTGATCAGTGTGTCTATTTTTATGCCAGTACCATACTGTTTTGATTACTACTGCTTTGTAATTAACTTGTCTGGAAGTCTGGAATCGTGATACCCCCAGTTGTATTTTTCTTTTTCAAGATTGCTTTGGCTATTTGGGGTCTTCTGTGATTCCATACAAATTATAGAATTGTTCTAGTTCTATGAACAATGCTATTGGTATTTTGATAGGGATTGCATTAAATCTGTAGATTGCTTTGAGTAGTATAGACATTTTACCAATAATATTTGTTCTTCCAGTCCATGAGCATGGAATATGTTTCCATTTCTTTCTGTTGAATTCAGTTTTTTTCATCAGTGTTTTATAGTTTTCAGACTATAGGTCTTTCACCTCTTCTGTTAAATTTATTTCTATGTAATTTATTATTTTTGGTAAAATTGTAAATGAGATTTTTTCTTAATTTTTCTTTCTGTTTCTTCTTTATTAGTGTATAGAAATGCAATGGATTTCTGTACATTGATTTTTAAAATATTTATTTATTTGGAGAGAAAGAGAGAACACGAGCAGGGGAGGGGCAGAGAGAGAGAAGGAGACAGAGAATACTAAGCAGGTTTTGGACTATCAGTCCAGTGTGGGGATCAAACCCACAAACTGTGAGATCATGACCTGAGACAAAATCATGAATTGCATGCTTAACCTACTGAGCTGCTCAGGCACCTCTGTGCATTGATTTTGTATCCTACAACCTTACAAAATTCCAGGAGGTTTTTGGTGGAGTCTTGAGAGCTTTGTATATAGAGTATCATGTCATCTGCAAACAGTAAAAGTTTTACTTCTTTCTAACCAATCTGGATGCTTTTTCTCTCTTTTTATTGTCTGATTGCTGCAGGTAGGGCTTCCAGTAGTATGTTGAAAAAAAGTGGTGAGAGTGGATGTCCTTGTATTGTTCTGACCTTAGAGGAAAAGATCTCAGTTTTTTCCTGTTGAGTATGATGTTAGCTGTGGGCTTTTTACATAAGGCTTTTATTGTATTGCCTTATGTTCTCTCTAAACCTACCTTGCTGAGGGTTTTTATCATGAATAGGTGTTGTAGTTTGTTGAATGTTTTTCTACACCTATTTAAATAACCATGTGGTTTTTATCCTCTTATTGATGTGATGTATCATATAGATTGATTTGCAAATATTGAATGCCCCTTACATCCTAGGAATAAATCCCACTTGATTTTGGTGAATCATTTTTTAAATGTATTGCTGGATTCTGTTTCCTTATATTTTGTTAAGGATTTTGCATCTATGTTCATCAGAGATATTGGCCTGTAGTTCTCTCTTTCTCTCTCTCTCTCTCTCTCTCTTCTCTCTCTCTCTCTGTCTCTGTCTCTCATTCTCTATTTCTCTCTTCTGTGTGTGTGTCTTTACCCGGTTTTAGTATCCGGGTAATGCTGGCCTCATGGAATGGATTTGGAAGTTTCCCTTCTATTTTTTGGAGTAGATACTAGGTATTAACTCTTCTTTAAATGTTTGGTAGAATTCACCTGTGAAGCTCTCTGGTCTTGGATTTTTGTTTGTTGGGGTTTTTTGAATTACCGATTCAATTTTATTACTTGTAATCAGTCTGTTAATACTCTTTATTTCTTCCTACTTCAGTTTTGATAAGTTATATATTTCTAGGAATTTATCTATTTCCTCTATGTTTTCTAATTTTTTGGCATATAATTTTTCATAATATTCTCTTACATTCATTTGTATTTCCGTGGTGTCAGTTGTTATTTCTTATCTTTCACTTGTGATTTTGTTTATTTGAGTCCTCTCTGTCTCTGTCTCTTTTTTTTATGAGTCTGCCTACAGGCTTATCAATTTTGTTGATCTTTTTAAAGAACCACCTCCTGGTTTCACTGATCTGTTCTATTGTTTGTTTGCTTTTTTTTTTTTTTAAGTTTTGGTATCATTTATTTCTGTTCTAATCTTAATTATTTCCTTCCATCTGCAGGTTTTGTGTTTTGCTTGCTGTTCTTTTTAAGCTCCTTTGGGTGTAAAGTTAGGTTGTCTATTTGAGATTTTATTGCTTTTTCAGGTGGGCCTGTATTGCTATAAATTTCCCTGTTAGGAAGGCTCTTGCTGCATCCCAAAGATTTTGAATCATTATATTTTTATTTTCATTTCTCTCCGTGTAATTTTTTTAAGAGAGAGCAAGTGCAAGCAGGTGAGGGGGCAGAGAGAGAGAGAGAGAGAGAGAGAGAGAGAGAGAGAGAATCTTAAACAGGCTCCATGCTCAGTATAGAGCCAAACATGGGGCTTGATTCCACAACCCTGGGATCATCACCTGAGCCAAAATCAAGAATCAGACACTCAACCAAATGACCCACTCAGGTGCCCCTCTCCATGTAAGTTTTGATTTCCATTTTGATTTATTGCATCCTAATATAATTATTTTGTGTGTGTGTGTGTGTGTGTTGAGAACATTTAAGATCTATACTATTAGCAACTTTGATGTGTATAATTCAGTATTATTGACTATAATCGCTCTGCATTAGATTTCATGGCTTACTCATCTTTTATTTGCAAGTTTGTACCCTTCAACAATATCCACTATCTCCAATTTCCTCACATGACATGCCTGGTAACCTTCATTCCATTCTTTGTTTCTACGAGTTTGACTTTTTTAGATTAGAATGGCTATCACGAAGAAGACAAGGGATAACATGTTTTGGTAGGGATTTGGAGAAAAAAGAACCCTTGTGCACTGTGAATTCAACTGGAAATTTGTTTATCCAGTATTGAAAACAGTATAGAAGTTTCTCAAAAAATGAAATAAACTGTTAATGAACTATTGTTGGGAACACTTTCAGGAGACTGGTTCCTTGGGAAGCAGAAAAACATAAGCATGCCCTCATGACCAAGATCATTAGCCTCCTGCTGACTCTGTTCGTGAATCTGCATGATCATGCATATGAACATACATTGATTTTTTTTTTTTTGAGGTAGTTGACATCTTTATTGCTTTGAAGATGGAGGGCAGGTGCTCAGGAGCCCTTGGTGGGGCAGGCTGCTTCCTCTTTATCATAATAGGCTACTGGCTGCACAAGACAGCATTGGCTCCAAGATTGACAGCCATGTGCAGATCTGGGCAGAACTTGTCCTTGCAGATTATGTGCTGATGCTGCTAGGGTGTCCTATATATTCTTGCTGATGGTGGTCTCCACCTAGGAGGTGGTGGATTTTCACTGGCCGAATCCCCACTTCCTGACCACCATTACACATTTGCTGAGGCCACCAGCTCCATGCCTCCAGTCTTGCAGAGAATCAGCCCGCTGTCACAGACAGAGTTGGGAGCCTTCAAGTTATTGAGTTTGGTGTTTTATGTCTGCTTGTTCTTGATCAGGAAGCTGGAGCAGTACCTCACACCACCCATTGCAGGTGGGTGGACATGGCAGCAGCTCCTTTCACTATGGTGGCCAGAGTGGGACAAAGAGCTACATTGATCATAGTTATTATAGCTGTTTTAATATCCATTTCTTTTTTTTAATTTTTTTAATGTTTATTTACTTTTGACAGAGAGACAGAGTGTGAGTAGGGGAGGGGCAGAGAAAGAGGGAGACACAGAATCTGAAGCAGGCTTCAGGCCCTGAGCTGTCAGCACAGAGCCTGACGTGGGGCTCGAACTCACAAACCATGAGATCATGACCTGAGCCGAAGTCGGTGCTCAACTGACTGAGCCACCCAGGCGCCCCTTAATCCATTTCTGTTAATTCCATCATCTGTATCATTTCCGAGTCTGTTTCTATTGACTATTTTTTTTCTCATTATAGAGATGTTTTCTGCTGTTTTGTATGTTTACTAATTTTTATTTGAATTCCAAAAGTGATTATTAGGTGTTGAATGCTGGATCAGGCAGATTTCTGTAGCCCTTTATGTTTCTCCTTCTTAAGATCTCATCTTGACAATTTCTATACTCTTAAGCACTTTGTATGATCATTTTTTTTTTTTTTTGCCTTTATTTTAACCATCCTAGTATGAGTATTAGGCACTCATTATTTATTGTTTCTGTTTGTATTTCCTTTATTATTATTGATATACCAACTTTGCCCATTTTTAAAGTAGGCTAATTATCTTGTGTTTTGAAAGAATTTCTTTACCAAAATAGTTTAGTTATTCTAGATTCTTTGTATTTCCATATAAATTTTAGAATATCATTGCCAATTGCTTAAAAGAATGCCTACTGATGTTTTGATTGCAATTATATAAAATCTATGGGCAGTTAGGGGAAACTGTCACCAAAACAATATAACAATATTGAGTATTCTCATCGATTAACATGAACAAATGATTCGAACCAACATTTCAAGATAAATGAAGGTCCAGTAAATATATAGAGAGATTCATAATAACATTATTCACCAAGGAAATGAAAAAAAAAAAACATGGGGAATTTTACTACACATACATTAGAATGGCTATAACTGAAAAGACTGAAAATACGAGATGTAAATAATGTAAGGGAACAACATTGTGGAACATATATTGCTTATGGAAATGTAAAATTGAACAACTACTCTGGAAAAGCTATAGGCAGTTCCTTTTGGAGTTAAAAATACACTTATTAAATAACTGAGAAATTCCACTCTTTTTTTTAAGTTTATTATTTTTTGAGAGAGAGAGAGTGGATGGGAGGGGCAGAGAGAGAGGGAGACAGAGGATCCAAAGCAGGCTCTGTGCTGACAGCAGAGAGCTCAAACTCATGAATCATGAGGTCATGACTTGAGCTGAAGTCGGACACTCAACTGAATGAGCCATCCAGACACCCTGAGAAATTGTACTCTTGAGTATTTCACATGTAAAATAATTTTTATACCATTTTTAAACCTCAAAACTGAACACTTTTTATACTCCAAAATTTATTGAAACAGAGAACAAAATGGTTAGTTTATCAGGGGCTGAGGAAAATGGGAAGATAGTCAAAGATTACAAACTTCCAGTTATAAAATGAATAAGTTTGGGGGGTCTAATAGACATCATGGTGATTATAGTTAATAATTGTGTGGTATATACAACATTGCTAAGAAAGTAGATCTTAAACGTTCTGATCACAAAAATAAAATGGTAACTATGTAACATGAGGAAGGTGTTAGCTAACTCCATAGTGATAACATTTTGCAGAATATAAGTGTATCAGGTCAACATATTACATACCTTAAACTTACACAATGTTATATGTCAACCATATCTCAATAAAGTTGAAAATAATTTTCAGATGAAGATTTGTAGTAGGTGAATGGGCATTGAAAATTGTAAAGAATTTCCCTAAATCCAAGCTTTTTCAAGTAGAAAGTTTACTTTTAAGGGTTGATATACCTTCATATTTCTTTGTAGTCTTCCTCTACCTAATAATATTTCCTTATTACATGGTAACTATTAAAATATCCAATGAATACTCATTGAATAAATGAATGCTAAATCAACAAAGAATTTTCATAGTACTTATTACACCTTACACGTGGACATAATCTTAATGTTTATCAATGGGAGAATGATTTTGTAAGTATGGCATGGTCATATAATAGACTACTACCTGATAAAAGTGAATAAATTAATACATGAATGAATATGGATAAATATCCCCCAAAAAGTATGCCAAATAGGGGAACCCAGGCCAAAAAATGAAAATGATGAATGATTTCATTTATATGAAGTTTTTGAAAAAACAAAATGTATCACTAAAATCAGAATCAGATAATTAATGGTTTGTGGAAAATTAACTACAAAGACACACAGAGAACTTGAAGTAATGGAAATGGTCATTTCTAGCTTCAATGAAAGACACATGAACTCATACATTTGCCTAAACTTAGTGAACAGTACTTAAAATGGCATATTATGGAATGTAAAATATAATTTAATAAAGTAGGTTATAAAACCTAATAGCCACATTTAACAGCTGATTAAATATAAAGACTGACCAGAAAAAGTCAGAGGAAATTATTATTAATTTTTTAATATTTATTTATTTTTGGAGAGACAGAGACCGAGTACAAGTGGGGGAGGGCACAGAGAGAGAAAGAGAGAGAGGGAGGGAGATAGAATCTGAAGTAAGCTCCAGGTTCTGAGCTGTCAGCACAGAGCCCAACAGGGGGGCTCAAACTCACAGACCCTGAGATCATGACCCAAGCTGAAGTTGGATGCTTAACTGACTGAGCCACCCAGGAACCCCTAGAAGAAATTATTTTTAATGTTTTACAGAGAAGTCAAAATGAAAAATATGTAAAAGAGGTTAAGAGACTTGAACTGAGGGGCACCTGGGTGACTCAATTGGTTAAGCGCCCAAGTCTTGATTTCACTCAGGTCATGATATCACAGTCATGAGAGCTAAGATTCTTACATATTCTGAGAGGAGGATAAATACACTGATTAAGTTTTTGTTAAGGGTTTATATTATAACTTTCTAATTAAGGGAATAATAGAATTATGAGGAAAATAATCCAAGAGAAAGTAATAAATGAGGGGGGAAATAGATATAGGACAAACAGGACATGTACAAATACAAAATCCCAAACACAAATAGATGAACTCCAAATACATTATAAGTTATATTAATTATAAACATATTAAAAGCTCCAGTTGAAAATAAAAATCCTAACTTTTGCTGGTTTTGAGCAATCTTTCTTTATGGATACAAACTCAGAAAATTCAAATGTTGGAAAATGGTGAAAGGAGTAACATATCTTTTTTGCATCAAAAACTGCCATCGATTTTTATATAAAAAAACTACAAAAACAAAAGTAGCTGAAGATATTTTAATATAAAATGACAGAATCTACATACATATATTTTTAATACAGTTCATAAATAAGGGGCCACTAATGAGACCACTAAAAGGGGCCACTAAGAGCACAGGGTTGCAATTTGTAGTCTAAAACAGTAAAGAAAAAAATAAAAATTTTTATTCAAAACAAAGTAAGGAAGGAAAACAAAAGGAGGAAAGAAAAAAGATGAAATTAATAAAAAAATATATAAAATAAGATGGCAGAAATACATCCAATCTAAGCAACGACATAAATGCAGAGGCATTACATTGACTTATGAAATATTACAGGTTACCAGTTTGTCTACAAATAACAAAAATAAAATAGTTCTGTGCTGCTTATGAAAATATACTGACAAATGAAACAAACAATGAAACACAGTGAGAAACTAAAGTATATATACCAGGTAAATATTAACCAAAATAGATAATAAAACATTGAAACCCAAAACTAGTTATTTCATAATAATCTCCCAAGTAAACACAAATGGAAAAATGTTAAATAATGTATTAACAATTTAAATTTATCAGTGTATGAGAAATTGAATACCCAGGCATCCCCAAACATGTAGACACCTCCATCCTCTTTTTAAAAATGCACAAAAATACAAAACATCATTATCGTGTGAGGATACAAAAATTCCTTGACTACATTGTAGCAAAATATATTTGTCATGTGTCCAGATCCTATCCTAATGGTCTACTCTACGCATCACCCTTGGGTTGGGAAAGAAATAATGGCTTGTTTTATTTCAGTTACTACTAATTTAATAACTGTTTTGTATTCTAGAAATTTTGCCCTTATTTCTAACATAGCCTTCATGAGAATATATGACATGCTTTCTAAATCAGTACCAAAATGTAAGGCTTGAATTTATTTTTTATTCTGTCACATAACCATTTGTGAAACAGTCCCACAGAGTGGCCCACAGCTTAGCCTGGGAAACACATTAATATGTACTTCAGATTTGGATTTCATTATTCACTTCTTGATCCTAGTCAAGTGATTAAGCCTTTTTTAAAAAAATGTATGTGTATACAAAATGGGAAGGAAATATCTTTAATATATTATAGATAATTTGTAATTTTTTATGGAAAACAGTTTGTAAATACGCACACACATACATGCTGTAAATGTGTTTTTCATATTTTGCTTAGTGCTCATATTTAAGTATAGCTTTTTTGAAATTTTGTCATTTTATTTATAGCTTTTAAGAAAACAAGAGAAATGGTAGATACATTTTGATATTGCAATCCTCCATTTATCCTCTGCCTCACTAGGTATATATCAACAGCAAATAAGGCTTTTAAAATTTTCTATATATTTTTTGAACTATAGTTGACATACAATATTAATTTCAGGTATATAACACAGTGATTCGACATTCATATACATTACAAAGTGATGACCGTGACAATCTAGCTACCATACAGAGTTGGTACAGTATTCTCTATGATGTATATTATATCCTTATATCCTTTAGTTTATAATTGGAAGTTTATATCTTTTCATCCTCTTCTCTCTGGCCGTCTTCTCTTAGCCTCCTCCACTTGGGCAGCCCTTAGGTTGCTTCCAAATCTTGGCTATTTTTTTCTTTGGATAGATATCCAGAAATGAAATTGCTGGATTGTAAGGTATTTCTACTTTTAAATTGTTGAGAAATCTCCATACTGTTTTCCATAGAGGCTATACCATTTCCGTTCCCAACAACAGTGCACAAGGGTTCCCTTTCTCTGCATCCTCACCAACACTTGTTATTTCTTGTGTTCTTGATAATATCCATTCTGACAAGTGCGAGGTGGTATTTCATTGTGGGTTGAATTTGTATTTCCCTGATTACTCGTGATATTGAGCATCTTTTAATGTGTCCATTCATCATCTGTCTTCTTTGGATAAATATCTATTCATGTCTTCTGTACATTTTATATTTGGATTTTTTTATATTGAGTTGTATGAGTTCTTTAAGTACTTTAGATATTAACCTCGTATTGGTTGTATCATTTTCAAATATCTACTCCCGTTCAATGGATTGTCTTTTTTTGTTTTGTTGATGGTTACCTTCACTCTTAAAAAACTTTTTAGTTTGATATAGTCTCAGTTGTTTATTTTTGCTTTTATTGCCCTTGCCTGAGGAGATAGATCCAAAAAAATTAAGATCAATGTTAAAGAGCTTAATAACTCTTTTTCCCTTTGGAAGTATTATGATGTCCAGTATTGCCTTTAAGTCTTTAATCCAATTTGAGCTTATTTCATATTTGGTGGAAGAAAGTGGTCCAGTTTCATTCTTCTGCATGTAGCTGTCCAGTTTTCCCAGCATTATTTATGAAAAGATGGTCTTTTCCCCATTGTATATTTCTTGTACTTTTTGTTGAAGTATAATTTACTGTATACATGTGTGTGTATTTATGGACTTTCTATTCTGTTCTATTGATGTGTGTGTGTGCACGCGCACGTGTGTGTGCACATGCATGCCCATACCATATTGTTTTGATTACTAGAGCTTTGTAGTATAGTTTGAAGTCAAGGAATGTGATACCTCTTCTTTCTCAAGATTGTTTTGGTTATTTGAGAATTTTGCGATTTTTATAATTATTTTTTTTAGTTCCATAAAAATTTCCATTGATATTTTGATAGACATCATATGAATTTCTAGATTGCTTTGGTAGTATGGACATTTTAACGATATTTATTATTCAATTCATGAGTACAGAATATCTTCTTTTTATTTCTGTCTTCAACTTATTTCATCAATATCTTATCATTTACAGAGTACAGGTCTTTCACCTTCTTGGCTAAATTTATTTCTAAGTATTTTAGTCTTAATGCAATTACAAGTTGCATTTTTAAAATTCTCTTTTAGATTATTCATTTTTGTATAGAAATGCAAAGATTTATGTATATTTTATATCCTGAAGCTTTAGAGAATTCATTTATTAGTCTAGTAAGTTTTATTTGGTGGGATCTTTAGGAATTTTTTGTATATAGTATGTCATCTACAAATAGTGACAGTTTTACTTATTTTCCAGTTTGGATGCCTTTTATTTCTGTTTCTTGTCTGATTGCTGTGGCTAGGACTTCTAATATTATATTAAATGAAAGTGATGAGAGTGTGCATCTTGTCTTATTCCCGATCTTAAAGGAAACACTCTCAAATTTTCACCATTCATATGGTGTTAGCTTTTTATCATATTTTTAATCATAAATGGATGTTGAGTTTTGTCAAATGATTTTTCTGTATCTACTTGAGATAATCATATGATTTTTACTATCTTTTTTGTTAATATAATGTATCAACACTGATTTGTGGATTTTGAACCATCCTTGCATCTTTGGAATAAATCCCACTTCATTATGGTGTACGATTATTTTAATATACTATTTAATTTAGTTTGTCAATTTTTTTTTTCAGGAAACTTGCATTTATGTTCAACAGGAATACTGGACTGTTATTTTCTTCCCCTCTTTTTTTAAAATTTTATTTGTGGTGACTTTATTTGGTTTTGTTGTATTAGGGTAATGCTGAGACTTGCAAAACAAATTTGGCAGCATTCTTTCCTATTCTATTTTTAAAAAATAATGTGAGAGGGATGGGTAATAACTCTTCTTTAAATGTTTGGTAGATTTACCCTAAGGAACCATCTGGTCCTGGAAGTGGAATTTTTAAATTACTGATTGAATTTCATTGCTGGTAATTGGTCTATTCAAAATGTCTATTTCTGAGACATCTTTCTTATCTCTCTTAGAAGGTTGTGTGTTTCCAGGAATTTATTCATTTTTCTAAGGTGTCTCATTTTTGGCTATTTTTTATTGCTCTTATGACCCTTTGTATTTCTGTGTAATCATTTGTAACTTCTATTTCACTTCTGATTTTACTTATTTGGGCCTTTTTATTTTCCTTGACACAGCTAGATAAAGGTTTGTTTATTTTGTTTAACTTCAAAGAACTACATCTTAGTTTCATTGATATTTTATGTATTTTTTAAGTCCCATTTCACTGATTTTAATTCTGATCTTCATTATTTCCTTCCTCCTGCTAATTTTGGGCTTCGTTTCTTCTTATTTTTCTAGTTCCTTTATATGTAACGGTAGATTTTTTTTTGATATTTTCTTGTTTCCTGATGTAGGCCTGTATTGCTGCAAACTTTCCTCCTTGAACTGCTTTTGTTGCATCCCATAGATTTGGAACATTGTGTTTGCATTTTTGATCTTCTCAAAGTATTATTTTATTTCTTCTTTGATTTCTTAGCTGACCCATTAGTTGTTCATTAGCATATTGTTTAGCTTTCATGAGTTTATGGGTTTTTTTTTTCTAGTTTTCTTCTTGTAACTAATTTCATACCATTTCATACCATTGGAATCAGAAAAAATACTTGATATGAATTTAGCTTTTTAAAATTATTCAGACTTGTTTTGTTGCCTAACATGCAACCTATCCTAAAGAATGTTACATGTGCACTTGAAAGAATGTGTATTCTGCTTTTTCAGATGGAATGATATGTATATATCTATAAGTCCATTTTGTCTAGTGTGTCTTTTACTGCCAATGTTTCCTTATTGATTTTCAGCCTAGATGGTCTATCCATTGATGTAAGTGTGGTATCAAAGTCTTTATTATTGTATTACTGTCATTTTTCTCCCTATTGATTAATATTTGTCATGCACTTAGGTGGCTTTATACTAGGTACATAGATACTCTTTTTAGATTGATCCCTTTATCACTATGTAAAGCTTTTCTTTGTATCCTGTTACAGTTTTTTAAAGTATATTTTGTCTGATATCAGTATTGATACCACAGATTTTTGTTTGCATATACACGGAATATCTTTTCCCATGCATTCTCTTACATTTTGTGTGTCTTTAGATCTGAAATGAGTGTCTTGTAGGCAGCATATAGATTTTTTTCCCCATTCAGCTGTGTCCTTTGATTAGAATATTTAGTCGATTTATATTTGATGTAATTGCACTTACTGCCATTTTGTTGATTGTTTTCTGGTCGTTTTTTGTTGTTTTTCTCTGTTCCTTTGTAATTCTCTTATTCTCTTCATTTAAGATTTGGTGATTTTCAGATAATGTTTACATATAATATCCTATGCATATAGCTGTGTATTTTAAGCTCGTAGTTGTCTAAGATGAAGCCCAACCTAAAAAGCACTACATTTTTACAACCCTGACCCACATTTTACATCTTTGACATCTTGTTTTACATATTACTTTGTGTATACTTTGACAAATTATTGTAGGTCTAGATGATTTTACTACTTTTTCCTTTTAACCGTCATACTAGCTATGTAGGTCGTTGATGTACTGTCTTTAATGTGTATTTGCCTTGCTAGTGAGAAGTTTTTCTTTAATAATTTTCTTATTTTATGACCTTTTATTTTCCACCTTAAAAAAAGTCTGTTTAACAATTCTCATAAGAACAATTTAGTGACTATAAACTCCTTTGCTTTTGCTTGCCTAGAAACTCATTATTTCTCAATTCTGAGTGATAACTTTGCCAGGTGGAGTATTTTTAGTTGAAAATGTTTTGTTTTGTCTTGTTTTTCCTTTCTGCATTTTGAATATATTGTGCCACTAAGTTTCTGCTGGAAAAATCAGCTTTTAGTCTTAAGGGGGTTCTTGTTTACATAACTAATTGTCTCTTGCTACTTTTAAAAAATATTTCAAGTTTTTATTTAAATTCCATTAGTTAAAATTTAGTGTAATATTAGTTTCAGGAGTAGAATTTAGTGATTCATCACTTACATAAAACACTCAGTGCTCACTCATCACAACAAGTAGTCTCCTTATACCCATCACCCAGTTAACCAATCTCCCCACCATCTCCCCCTTACCCCAGGAACCACAGTTTCCTGTCTATAGTTAAGAGTCTGTTTTATAGTTTGCATCTATTTTTTTTACTCCATATGTTCATCTGTTTAATTTCTTAAGTTCCACATATGAATGAAATTGTTATATGGTATCTGTCTTCTCTGACTGACTTCTTTCACTTAGAATGATACCCTCTAGCTCTATCCGTGTCATTGCCGATTGCAAGATTTCATTCTTTTTTATGGCTGAGTAACATCCATTGTGTTTATGTACCACCTTTTCTTCATACATTCATCAGTCAGTGGATGTTTGGGCATTTCCATAATTTGGGTATGATAATGCTGCTATAAACATCAGGGTGCATGTGTTCTTTGTCTCAGTATTTTTGTAAGCTTTGGGTAAGTACCTAATAGTGAAATTACTGTACAGTAGGCTGGTTCTATTTTTAATATTTTGAGGAACCTCCATACTGTTTTATGGAGTGACAACACCAGTTTGCATGCCCACCAACAGTATAAGAGGGTTTCCCTTTCTCCACATCCTTGCTAATGCCTATTGTTTCCCATGTTCATTTTAGCCATTCTAACGGGTGTGAGGTGATACCTCATTGTAGTTTTGATTTGTATTTCCCTGACGATGAATGATGTTTACCATCTTTTTATGTGTCTGTCATAAGCGATGTGTATGTCGCGTTTGGAGAAATGTCTATTCATGTCTATGCCCATTTCTTAAATGGATTATTTGTTTTTTGGGTATTGAGTTTGATACATTCTTAATAGATTTCAGATACTAACTCTTTATCAGATATGTCACTTGCAAATATCAATCTCCCATTGATTTTAAGTTTTATTGATTGTTTCCGTTAATGTGCAGAAAATTTTATCTGAAGTCCCAATAGTTCATTTTTGCTTTTGTTTTCCTAGACTCCAGTGACATGTCTAGTAAGAATTTGCTATGGCCAATGTCAAAGAGGTTGCTGTCTGCGTTCTCTTCTAGAATTTTCATGGTTTCCTGTCTCATATTTAGGTCTTCATTCATTTTGAACTTGTGTGTGTGTGTGTGTGTGTGTGTGTGTGTATGGTGTAAGAAGTTGTACAGTTGAATTCTTCTGAACATTGCTGTCCAGATTTCTCAACACCATTTGTTGAAGAGACTGTTATTTTCCATTGGACATTCTTTCCTGCTCAAAAATGAGTTGATTATATAGTTGTGGGTCCGTTTCTGAGTTTTCTATTCTGTTACATTGATCTATGTGTCTGTTTTTGGACCAGTACCATACTGTCTTGATGACTATAGCTTTGTAATACAGCTTGAAGTCTGAATTGTGATGCCTCCAGTTTTGCTTTTCTTTTACAAAATTGGTTTCCCTGTTCAGAGTCTTTTGTGGTTCCATACAAATTTTAGGATTGTTTGTTCTAGCTCTGTGAAAAATGCTATTGGTATTTTGATAGAGATTGCATAAAATATGTAGATTTCTTTGGGTAGTATAGACATTTTAATAATAGTTGTCTTCCAATCCATGAATATGAAATGTTTTTCCATCTATTTGTGTCTTATTCAATTTCTTTCATAACTGTTCTGTAGTTTTAAGCAAACACATCTTTCACCTCTTTGGTTAGGTTTACTCCCAGGTATCTTAAGCTATTTGGTCCAATTGTAAATGGACCTTGCTTTCTCTTTCTGCTGCTTCATTATTGGCTTACAGAAATGCAACAGGTTTTTGGATATTGATTTTGTTTCCTATGACTTTACTGAATTCATGTATCAGTTCTAGCAACTTTTTTTTTTGGTGGAGTCTTTCAGGTTTTCTGCATAGAGTATCATGTCATATATGGATAAAGTTTGACTTCTTCATTGCCAATTTGGATGCCTTTCATTTCTTTTTGTTTTCTGGTTGCTGAGGCTAAGACTTCCAGTACTATATGAGCAAGAGTGGTGACTGGACACCCTTGTCATTTTCCTGACATTAGGGGTAAAGCTCTCAGATTTTTCCCAGTGAGGATGATATTAACTGTGGGTCTTTCATATATAGTCTTCATAATGTTGAGGTAGGTTTCTTCTATCCCTACTTTCTTGAGGGTTTTTGTCAAGAAAGCCTGCTGAATTTTGTCAAATGCTTTTTTCTGCACATATTGAGAGGAGCATGTGGCTCTTATCCTTTCTTCTCTTAATTTCATGTACCATGCTGTTTGATTTGTGAATATTGAACTACCTTTACAGCCCAAAGTAAATCCCACTTAATCTTGGTGAATAATTCTTTTAATGTACTGTTGGATTCAATTTGCTAGGATTTTGTTGAGAATTTTTGCATCTATGTTGATCAGGGATATTGGCCTATAATTCTCTCTTTTAGTGGGTCTTTGGTTTTGGAATAAAGGTAATGCTGGCCTCATAAAGAATTTGGAAGTTTCCTTCCATTTCTATTTTATGGAACAGTTTGAGAAGAATATATATTAACTCTTCTTTAAATTTGGTAGAAGTCACCTGTGATGGCTTCTGGCCCTGGACTCTTGTTCGTTGGGAGATTTTTGATTACTGATTCAGTTTCTTTACTGGTTATGGTCTGTTAAAATTTTCTATTTCTTTCTGTTTCAGTTTTAGTAGTTTATATATTTCTAGGAATTTATCCATTTCTTCCAGATCACCCATTTTGTTGGCATAAAATTTTTCATAATATTTTCTTATAATTGTTTCTATTACTGTGATATTGGGATCGCTCCTCTCTCATTCATGATTTTATTTATTTGGGTTACTTCTATTTTCTTTCTGTTAAGTCTTGCTAAGGGTTTATCGATTTTGTTAATTCTTCAGAAAAAAAAAACAGCTCATGATTACATTAATCTCTTCTACCATTTTGTTTTGTTTATTTGTTTGTTTCTATATCATTTATATCTTCTCTAATCTTTATTGTTCCCCATATTCTGCTGGCTTTATGCTTCATTCGTTATTCTTTTCTAGCTCTTTAGGTGTAAACTTAGGTTGTGTATTTGAGATTTGTCTTGATTCTTTATATAGGCCTGTATTGCTATATACTTCCCTCTTATGACCACTTTTGCTGCATCACAAAAGTTTTAGACCATCGTGTTTTCATTATCATTTGTTTCCATGCATTTTTTCTTTCTTCTTTAATTTCCTGATTAACCCATTCATTATTTAGTAGGATGTTCTTTAGCTTCCATGTATTTGTGGTCTTCTCAATTTTTTTCTTGTGGTTGACTTCAAGTTTCATAGCATTGTCTGAAAATATCATGGTATTATCTCAATCTTTTTGTATTTGTTGAGGACTGATTTGTGACAAAGTATGTGATCAGATCTGGAGAATGTCCCATATGAACTTGAAAAGAATGTGTATTCTGCTGCTGTAGGGTGAAATGTTCTGAATATATCTGGTAAGTGCATCTGGTCCAGTGTGTTATTCAAAGCCATTGTTTCCTTGTTGATTTTCTGCTTAGATGATCTGTCCATTAATGTGGTGTTAAAGTCCCCTGTATTGTATTGTTATCAAAGAGTTCCTTTACATTTGTTATTAATTGTTTTGTATACTTGGGTGCTTTCAAGTTGGGTGCATAATTATTTATAATTGTTAGATCTTCTTTTTGGATAGACTCTTTATTTTGATATAGTGCACTTGTTCATCTCCTGCCTTTGGTTTAAAATATAGTTTATCTGATAGAGTATGACTATTCTGGCTTTTCTTTGACATCCATCAGCATAGGAAATATTTCTCATCCCCTCACTTTCAATCTGCATATGTCTTTATGTCTAAAATGAGTCTCTTATAAGCAACATATTGTTGTGCCTTTTTTAAAATCCAGTATGTCACCCTATGTGTTTGATTGGAGCATTTAGTCCATTTACTTTCTAAGTGATTATTGATAGATATGAATTTAGTGTCATTTTATTACTTGTTAAGTCATCGTTTCTGGATATTTCTCTGTTCCTTTCTAGTCCTTGTCCCTTTTGGTCTTTCTGTCCCAAAGAGTTCCCTTTTATACTCCTTGTGGGGCTGTTTAGTGGTCATGAAGTCCTTTAGCTTTGTTTGGGAATTTATCTCTCCTTCCATTCTGAATGACAACTTTTCTGGATAAAGAATTCTTGGCTTTCTATTTTTCCCATTCATCACGTTGAATATATCATGCCACTCTCTTCTGGTCTGCGAAGTTGTTTTGGAGAGATCTGCTGCTAACCTTATTTGTCTTCCCTTGTAAGTTAGGGACTTCTTTTGTCTTGCTGCTTTTAAGATTTTTCTGTATGTTTTGCAAATTTAACTATAATATGTCTTGGTATTAGCCTGCTTATGCTGATTTTAATGGGAATTCTCTGTGTCTGATGTACTCGAATGTCTGTTTCCTTCCACAGATTAGGAAAGTTTTCAGCTATAATTTCTTCCAATAAATCTTCTGCCCCTTTTTCCCTCTCTTGCTCTTCTTGGACTCCTACGATATGAATGTTTTTATGCTTTATGGCATTGTTGAGTTCTCCATTCAATGAGTCCATATTTTCTTTCCCTCTTCTTTTCAGTTTCATTATTTTCATAATTTTATCTTCTATATCACTTATTTCTTCCTGTGAGTCTTCCAATCTTGTGGTCATTACATGCATTCAGTTTCATGTCTCAGTCATAGCATTGTGTATTTTTACCTGATTAGTTTTTAGGCCTTTTATCTCAGGGACTCCCTGCTGTCTTTCATGCTTTTCTCAACCCCAGATAGTATATTTTTGATTGGTTCTTTAAATTCTGACTTGGGGCACCTGAGTGGCTCATTAAGTTAAGCGTTGAATTTTGTCTCAATTCCTGATCTCCCAGTTCATGGGTTCAAGCCCCACGTCGTTCCCTGTGCTGATAGCTCAGAGCCTGGGGCCTGCTTCAGATTCTATCTCCCTCTCTCTCTCTCTCTCTGCCCCTTGCCCACTCATACTCTGTCCCTCTGTCTCTCAAAAATAAATAAACTGTAAAGAAATAAGTTCTGTCTCAAGCATATTACTTATATCTGTTTCAATTAGATCCGTGGCTGTGATATTTTCTTGCTATTTCTTTGAGGATGAATTCTTCTATCTTGGTATCTTGTCTAGGTCTCTGTCTTCTGTGTGTTGGGAAAACCTGTTATATTATATTTCCTGCTCCTGAGAGTAATAGCTTGGAGAAGAAGAGGGTGTATACTGTCCAGGGCCTGGAATTGTAGGAAGTGTCTCTGGTGTATGTGTGTCCACTCTGCTGCTGTGTTTTGGCTGGTCTTCCCTCAGGTCAATCCTTTCCAGAGTTTCTCCTTGCCTGAAGTGAGGAGCTTTCAGACCTTGGCCAGAGTATGGTGAGCTTTAAGTAGGTGTGTTCTGGTCTGCTTGTGAAGAGACCTGATGTTATTTCCACTAGAGCTGAAGCTTTGCAAAACTCTATGGTCAGTAGATGTGGTATGTATTTGGGTTTGTGCTGGTCTTTTTGGAGAGGGGCCCACTGCTTTGGTTTTCAGTCATGCTTGCCCTAGAAAAGCAGCACCTGCAGAGCACAGGAGGTGGGGCTTGGTGTAGGTCATTTAGACCACCACTGTTGGTTCTGTGCTGCTCCCTAAAGCTAGATTATGCTTATGGGTAGGAAAGAGATATGGCATCATCCTCTCCCCATCCCAGAGAGGGGAGTTCATGCCCACTGCTGTACAGAAATCCCTCCAAGAAGAGCAAAACAGTATCCCTTTGTTTGTCCCAGGTATCCCTCAGAATCACTGTCTTCACCCCTGTGTCCAGAGAGTCTGCTCTTCTGGTAGTGCAGTACACCTGTGTTCTATCCCTGGCAGGCCAGCTGAGCTTTACAACTCTTTAAAGCTTTAGGAACCTGGTGCGGTGCAGAGCTACACCAGTCCTCTGGAGGAGGGTCTTGCCATGCTGGGACTGATGCAGTTTTGTCTCAGAAGGGCAGTTGCACCAAAGCACAAGGGTGTGGATTTTGGAAAAAAAGTGTAGCAAAGAGCTGGTGTCCAGATTAGCTGCCCTCAGCAGGTGTCTCTGCACCTATGTTGAGGGGTGGGGGATGGTAATGGCATCTGCCAGCTCTTTTTTTCCTTGAAAGGCAATGCTATCTCTCCCAGAAGTGCTCTAAGAAGGGGGTCTCCCCAGTGCATCCCATGGGATTATCAGATTGTGCCATACACTACAGGGCTATCTGTTGTCTGTCTACACAGGAGCACTGCAGTGCCCACTGGTCTCCACACTGGCCATGCTGAGGGCCTCTGAAACTCTTTGAGCCCCACTTTTTGTAAAAACTCACAAATACCAGCCCTTCTCATTTTCCCACTTAGTATCTTTGGGGAAGTGGTTTCCTTGTGCAGTTGGCAATCTCCCATGCACTCCTCACCCCTCCTCTCTCTTGTCTCTCTATGTGACCAGGGCTCCCTCCCCTCCACAGCACCCATGATCCTTTTTTCCCCCAAATCATGTCTCCTCACCCCCTATCTTCTACGATGTGGCCTCTTCAATCCCTCTCATTGTGCATTTTGTTCTGTCAGTCCTCAAATCGATTTCTTGGGTACTTAGAATGATTTATAATTTATCTAGTTGTGTTCAAGAAACAAAGCAAGACCAGGGTCCTCCTATTACTCTGCCTTCTTACCTCCTAATCTGTATCCCTCTTCTCCTGCAGCTTTTAAGGTGATCTATCTTTAGCAGTTGACACTTTTATTGTAATATGTTTTAGTGTGGGTCTCCTTGGGGTCATCTTGTTGGGGACTCTTTGACCTCCCTAAACTTGGATGTTTGTTTCTTTCACCAAGTTATGGAGGTTTTCAGCCACTATTTCTTCAAATACATTTTCTGTCCCTTTCTCCCTTTCTTCTCCTTCTGCAAACCCAGTTATGTGATTGTTAGTATGTTTGAATTTGTCCAGAGTTCCCTTAAACTATTTTCATTTTTAGAAAATTATTTTTCTTTTTTTGTTCCAATTGGGTAATTTCTATTAGCCTGTCTTCCAGATCACATATGGGTTCTGCATCATCTAGTCTGCTATTGATTACCTGTAGTCTATTTTCATTTTAGTTATTGTTTTCTTCATGTTTAATTGGTTCTTTAAGTTTTATTGAAGTTTTCACTGTTAATGCGTTCTTCTTCCAAGTTTTATGAGCCTTTTAATCACCATTACCTTGAGCTCATTATCAGGTAGATTGATTATCTCATTTTATTTATTTATTTTTCTGAGATATTGTCTTATTTTTTCATTTGGAACATACTTCTCTGTTTCCTCATGTTACCTAACTCACTCTATTTGATGTTACATAATAGGAGCATCAGTTATATCTCTTGGTCTTAAAGTAGGGACTTTATGCGGAGAACGTCCTGTGGGGTCTTCAGCTCAATGGGCCTTTGCATAACCTGGAATCACAAGGAATCTGTTTTTTTTTTCTTTCAGTAGCTAATGTAGTCACTTTTCTTCTTTTTCTAGGTTTGCTCTCCACAGAATTAGGCCATGTCAACATTTTCCTAAGCTGTATCAAACAGCCTCCAGAGATTAGGAAAGTCAGGGTTTTAAAAACCTATCAGGGTGTGTTCCATTACTGTGCTGATAGTAAGTATCAGAATAACAGTTTGGCTCTGTATGCTAGATATTTTCTTCCTGTAGCTGATGGGTATTACGCTTGTGCTTCATTGAAATAAGTACTGTGTTCTACAATATTTTATTAGGTCTTGATTTTATTTGGCTTGTGGATACACATACTTATTTCAATCAACCTGTTATTTCTGTTAATAGACATCCACCTATCTTTGTATTATTTTGTTTCGAGGCAGTAGCTATTATTATATGACTTTTAGTGTACCAAGTAATTTTAAGGCTTTAACTAAATACACTAATATTAAGAAAAACTTGTTTAAGTAAAATCTGTTGCCTTTAGGGAAATTTAGAGCGTCAAAATTGTCATTCCTTTTAGTAGTAATATTTGTTGTTTTTCCTGAGGTGGCAGCTTTGACAATATTTAGGGTCAGTGAATCAATTCGGGTTTTGTCGTAGGCATTTTTCCCCAAATAAATTTTTGAAAGATTTTGAAAAAATATATGATTATAAAATAGCTGATAACATTATAATAAGTAAGGAAGTAATTTGGTTGTCTTTGTGTTTTCTAACCTACATTTCTTGTTTCATATAGTGCTTTAGATTTTATGTAGATGTAAGTATCTAGGTGATTGGAGATGTCGCTTTTCTCAAAAATATTTGGTCCATATTTTGTGGATATGACTAGGAAGAGAAGAAATAGTAGACAAAGTACAGAAATCATTTCTGAACAGACTCATAAGTGCTCAGATGGGACAAATTATAAAATCTTTATACCATGTACACATTCCAAATAATGACCTTTTTCTAGACTCCTGGAAAAGGAATAGCTTGGTTTGGCTCCTCTGCAAAGCCCTTTCCAGCTAGAACAGTCAATAAAATGTATTGACTGCAATGTAGCCCTTTGTTATTTCAAGAAATGCGTGAGGATATTTGAGTCCACGTCTTTTTATTAAGTTGGGTTTTTATAATAATATATGGTAACAGGACATCCTTAGGAATAAAATGCATAAAATGATAAAAATCTTGAGTAGGTTTCCAAGAAGAGCTGCTGAAAGAAAAATACATTGTGTACTGTGTTTGTAAATTTCCAAAATGAAGACATCATGAGGACAGATTATTAGAAGTAATTGGTTTTAAGATCAAGAAAATTGTGCTTTCTTTTTTAAAGCAGTTTATTTTGAAAGGATAATTGGTTTGGTGCATTAAGGAATATGTTTTCAATTCATTGCTTAACAAAATAGATACATGTGAAAGAGACAATGGACTCCTTTCTCCTGTTGTTCTTTAGGACATGTCTGCTGCAAATGCTTAGATTTTACACTAAGCATGGAAATTTTTTTTAATTATTTAAAAATTCTTGGGTGTGCTGTTTACAAATAACAATAGACTATATTTATTTAAGCTGATATTTATAGCACTGAAAGTTTTCCAATGCTTTATTCTACTTATTTCATTTAACCATATTTGTATAAGGTGGGCAAACAGGAATTAGTATCATTTTACTTAAGAGAAAGAAGTGTCAGAGAGAATAAGTAGGTAGTGGGGTAATATCGAGAGTTTTTCTTCTGAGCTCCTGTGCATGGGGTTGTCTCCTCTTCATAAAGGCATGTATCATCGATTTCTAGGATAGCATTTGTACTATTTCCTGGTGGTTAAAACATAGTGAAACCAACTGTAAATAACTTTAATTAAGTCAAGATATCATTCTCAAATCTAGACCAGGCTTTGCTATTAAGACTAGTTTATACTCTTTTCTGTCATTTTTTTCTTCAAAAACCTACTAATGAAGTAAGAAACTTTTGGAATTAAGATAGCCCTTCAAATTGGTTAAATCTTCTTACATATTATAAAGAATAAGCCGGAGAAGTATTCTTGCAGAAACGATCTCTAAATATCGAACAAATTCAAACACATCTTCTAGTTTCTACTAGAGTATACGGAGTAATTGTAAAAGCACTGCACTTTGCCTTGTAGATTTTGGACCATTGAGAAAAATTGCATTTCTTCTCTTTGAAACTTTGAATGACAGTGACCTCCAGTTCTCCACAAATTTCCCTTGATTGGTTGAGGACAGAACCATATATTCTCAATCTTTCCATCCACATATCAATACTTTTATTTGGAGTCCTATACCCTGGATTATCCATGTGTTTTGCAACACTGCAAGTACTTTGCCATGGGAACCAGGTTGTTTGTTGACATGTTGTATTGTCTGAACTTACACTGGGCCTTAAATACTTTGTTATGGTCTGAATGTTTGTGCCCCCCTGAAATTCACTTGTTCAAGTCTTTACACCAATGTTATTATGTCAGAAGGTGGACATTTAAAATATGATTAGGTCATGAGGATGAAATCTTTATGCATGAGATTAGTGCTCTATAAAACAGACCTCACTGAGCTCTCTAGCCCCTTTCTCCATATGAGGCTACAAGAAAAACTGCAACTTTAGGAAGAGGGCCTTCACGTGCCCATGCTGGCACCTGGATTCTAGACTTCCATCCTCCAGAACCGTGAGAAACGCATTTCTATTGTTTATAAGCCATCCAATCTGTGGTATTTTGTTAGAGGACACCGAAAGGACTAAGACAATTGTATTGTATGACCTTAAAGTAGGAGTCAATTGGCTATGACATTGATTTCCTCCACATCCAGAAAGTTTGGTTTAGTTGGGGTCTGAATACAAGTTGTATTTAAACTTCTCATTCAGATTCTTCTAAGAAGAAAATGTAAACTAGAGAAGGTTGTCTATGAGTTTTTCTAGATAGCTCCACAATAGTAAATTGTGAGACCACTGACATTTGTTGGAATTCACCCTCTCTGATTTATTGAAGTAGAGATAGATAACCAATGACTAGTTTTCCTTTCTAACTACCTCCCTTGATTATTTCTAGGTACTACAAAATGGCAAAAAAAGTAAAATAAAAATGAACAAACAATACCAACAAAAAAACATTATCAATGAGTTTTACAATCATAAGTCTACTATTCCTGTGTATTATAGTCAGCTGTAATCATTCTAATGGTCTAAGATGTCGCAACTAATTTACCCAAGGCCTGAGCACCAGAAGTGTGGAGATTGTCTGAGAGTTTTATTTTGCATCCAGCCATTACCATGAAGAAGGGTGTGTTACTTCTCATTTCTTTACAAGTGTCAGTGCAAATCCAACCATCAAACAAAAGTTGGACCTAAAAGCTTTTAGATTACAGTGATTATTACAGATTTTACATGAGATAAAAATGTAATTGCTCCATTTCTTCCATTCTTTCTTTCATTCTTCCCTCCACTGCATATTTTAGAACTTCCTGTTTGACTGTCAGGTCAGATCCAGCACACAAAGACACTGGTCATAAGACATGGGAGCTGAGTGCTCCTTTTCATAAGAAATGAAATGCTTGGATTTTTCTCTTCTAAGTAGATCAGAAAATTTCCATTGTCATTTCCATTTTAAATTCTTATATCTATGTAAACTCCTGCATTGCCTATAGAAGAATAATATTTCTAGTCATTTGGATAGTTATAGAGAATGAGCTGAGGACAGCAATCCTTCATAGGCAAAGTGGTACACACGTATTTTTTCACCTTGCCTCTTTTTCTCTCTTACATACTCATTCACTCTTTTAGATTCTTTGAATATTTTTTTTTCCTCACTCCCTTCTTTCCTTTTTTACCTTTCTGTCCCGGTCCTTCACTAATTCCTTCCTCTGACTCTATGGTGTTGGATATTTGTTCATCTTTCCATCATTTTCTTTATGCAGATTCTTGCTTCTGTTTCTGGGATCCTCATATTCTAAAATTAACCCTCTGCTTCACAGGACATGTTTGTAAACTCCTTGGTTGAGTAGGAATATTGCCCTGATTAGCAAGGAGGTCCTGCTGGGATTTTAGTCTTTTATTCTTCCTTATGCTTGGAGAAACAGAGCTGTAGGGATTATGCCTTCAGATTCTGGAATGTGGCAGACCCACATTTTAAACTCCTTTTTGCCTTTTGCCAAGTTTATGGCTTTGCACTAGATTTTGAGCTCTTTTTCTTTAGTCCTGATTCATAGAGTAGGGAGAATGTTAGTTTTTAACTTTTAGGATTATTGTGAAATAATATGTGCAAAATACTTGGTACAGGGTTTGGCACATAATGAACACTCAATAAATGTTAATCTTATGTTTGTTATTCCTATGTAATGATGTATGACAGAAATTAATTTCCTCTTAACATCTTCTTTCTCCTGAGTTTACCTAAGCACATTTTTTCAGCTTACCTTGCAAATGTGTGGCCACATAACTGCATTTGTTTAATGAAATGAAAATGGACATGTTTTGTGTAGTTTCTGAGACAGTCCTTAAATGGGGGAGGAATACTATTCTTTAACCCCTTTTCCATCTTGCTTCCTAAAATGCATGTCTGATGGATGAAGCCCAGCAGTCATTTATGTCCATTAAGACAAGAATGTTCTCCTAGCATGGCTGCGGTGAAACAAGCTAATAACTGTTGATTTCCATAGTCCTGAATTGCCCCATATTTGGTGAATATTTTTTATTAAGTTTAAGCTACTTTAAAAATATTAGATTATTTTATTCTATGAAGTTTAATCCAATTCTAACTGATGAATTTAGCTTATTGTAATTCCTGCATCCACTGCAGTTGCCCTGCCTGCTAATCTAAATTTCTGGCTTTATTCATTTTGTTGATCAATTTCTATATCCTTATATCCTGCGATATTTACTTTGGCTCTTGCCAACAGAAAAACTTTTAGTGTCAGGATATTACTGTTTCTTTCTCTTGGCCATATTTTTCTTGTCCAATTTATCCTGACTTCCAGGATTAATAACGTTTCATCATTTTTACTTACATACTTGGTTTTGATCCATGTCTTTTTCTGCCTGTAAAGTATGTTACATGTACCTTTGACCTTTGGGTGTTGGTGGTTTATTTGAGATACTCCATTGATATTTCTATTTTTTTAAATGTTTATTTTTGAGAGAGAGAGAGCGAGAGAGAGGGAACATGAGTGGGGGAGGGGCAGAGAGAGAGACACACAGAATCCGAAGCAGGCTCCAGGCTCTGAGCTAATGGCACACAGCCCGACGTGGGGCTCAAACCCACAAACTGTGAGATCATGACCTGACCTGAAGTTGGATGCTTAAATGACTGAGTCACCCAGGTGCCCCTCCATTGATATTTCTTATATGCAACTTCTAGCATTTTGTTTCTCTTTTTTTTTGAGTTTAGTGTTGCCTCTCCTACATTTATATTTTCCTTTTTAAAATTCATCACTTCTTAATTTCTGTCTCTTTTTCTTGCCCCTCTCTTGCTATTAACTTTTTCCTGTCAGTGTGTCCTATGCTCTACTCCTTGTTATATATTCAAAATAAAACACTGAACATTTTCATTTATATCTATCATACAGTGTAACTTATATCTGACAGTTTCACCTTCCTCAATACTTCTGGTGAATGCCCTTTAGAATTAGAAAATTTCCACCTAATTATAGTAGTTTACATTTGCAAAAAATATTAGACTTAATAATCATGCTTCCCTAGAAATAATGAACACCCTCATATACTTTAAGTAAATCATAAGTCTTATGATTAAGTTGCTATCCTGAGTCATTTACTGTAAAGCAATTATTGTTATTAGACATCTAAATGGCAGCTTAGCCATTTCTTAAACAGATATTTCTGTGTTTAAGATGTGGGCATAAATCATGAGGTAGAGATCAATTCAGGGACATTTAAAGAAAATAATTACTAAACCAATGCTCGTTAAATTCTTGGCAATTGTCTCTTTGGCCTAAATTTCACACCTTAATACTATGAAATACATTGAAAATAATTGTTAATATTGAATAGGAATAAGAAAAGTGTAATATCGTCCATGATATGTACAGGCTCAGGTTTAGATGAGTAAGCAAAACAACTGAAGTGAGGAACGACTTCAGTATACCATTTGGCTTGATGAAACAACTTAGTTCTCCATGCCCTCAACAGGAAAATAAAGCCAGCCATATTAAACAGAGCAATGGCGGTTAGGAGGAACCTGACTTTAGCCCTCACACTAAAGAAAATCTAATAAACACAAGAACAATGAAAGTTGACTTCTTGAAGAAGAATTTCAAAAGTGAACTATTTGGTGTGAATTGAGACTCCTTAATGATATATGGTGTATTTATAGTGTATGTTAGAGTTGAAATAATCGTTCCACAAGTTTTCTCAATATAATCCATGCAAAAACCTAGGGGAAACATACAGTTCATACACTTTATCTCCATTATACAGATTTCAGCCTGAGGCTTAGAGAGACAAATAATTTGACAACTGATACCAGAGAACTGGCTCAAGCATTTTCAGGCTGAACCATAGTGCTACACTGCCCCTTCACTGTCAACTGCAGACAACTCAGTATGCCCGGGCAGAGGGCTGCCATTTGTAGGGTTGATGGGAGTCGATTCATTCTGTATTGCTCTGGAAAGCAGGACAAGGATCACTGGGTGGAAATTACAGGGAGGTTGATTTTGCTGCAGTTTGAGGAAGAACTTACCAACAATTAAAGCTGTCTAACCAAGGAACAATCTACCTTGTCAAATAAATGAGCAGCCTGCCTCTAAAGGCATTTAAGCTGAAAGCTTAAGACCACTTCTCAGGAATGTTGGAGGAAAGTTCACTGCATGGGTGGCATGAATGACATCCAAGACTTTATCCAACTTAGATTTCGTGGATGAGGTTGAACGACTTTGGGGAGATGATCCATATCCTTAGATGTCATAGTCTTCAGGGTCAAATTTGAGAAACTCTGATGTGCTATGAAACCATGCAATTATAGTTCAAGCCTGGTATTTCTTGCAGAAGTTCCTTTTTAACAGATTTTCAGTTCAATTGGCACATCAGAGTGGTTAAACATGATGGCCTGGAGCTCTGCCTTCTAAGATGTTTAAGATTTCCTACCATTGATGCTCCTAAAAATACTCACTTCTGGAACCATCAGATGTGGATATTTCCTGTACTGAAATAGCACCTCAAATTGTGCTTTTTCACTTATTTTAAAGGCTTAAGAGTTCTCAGTATATACACTTAAATAGCTGATATAGAGATTGGTGTGTGTGGTCGGCGGGGGGGGGGACTGAGCAATTGCTTTAATCTAAGGTAAAATCAAATTTAAGAATTTGAGCATAGGATTATACATTGCTAAAGGGGAATCCAGATATTCATGTGCCCACACATCTATTTCTTACCTTTCTTTTCTACCACAGTGAAGCACAAAAATTATCTTGTTCATTTTGTGCATTTCCAAGAGAATAATTTTTCCCCCAAGGAGAATTTTACACCCTGAAATAAATTGTATTCCATATGTAAGAGTCAAACCTTAAAGCTCTTCATAGGAGACCCGTGGTGGTATTTAAGCAACTTGTAGAGTCATCTAAAGTGCTAGTAGATGTTATTCCAAACCTCAAAACAGGGCAAGGTCATAAAATAGCCAGAGACTCAAGTCAACAGAAACAATTTTAGATCATTCCCAGGACACGTTCTTCCTCTCATTTCCTGCTGTTTGAGGAAAGAGTGAGTTACAGTTTCATCCAACTTTTGGATGAGTACAAATATATTGTATAATAATGGCTAAATGACCTTGCTTTTCACATACTGTTTCTAATGCCTAAAGATGCATCTTTTAGAGATATGGAAGTCCTTACGTCATTAACTTAAGTAACTCTCTGCTTTCATTAATTGTAAAACTTCAGGTCCAAACTTGTGATAACAAGACATTTTCTATTATTTTAAGTAGTAGGAACTTCACTTGGAACAGCTTTTTAAAAAGAGACCTAAACTATGAGATAAGATGCAGCTAGACATTAGTTCAGGAGCTAGGGACTTAACTGCTGCTAGCGTGTCTCCTTTGCTCTTCATGTCTCGTCATCTTCAACACTGCCAAAGTGGGGCTCTTACCCTCTTGCTAGACAATAGGACTTTAAAAACGGTAACTCCAAATACCATCCTTTTGTCATGTTTCCCCATATACTTTAAATTGAAAGGAAATTTGTTATTATGGTTTTCATAGGAAAATATTACCTTAAATAGAATATTTTCAATTTAAGGTGTGTGTGTGTGTGTTGTTGTTGTTGTGTCATGTCTACTGTTTTCCTTAGGCTAGAAAATAATTTATTTTACTTTTTATTTATTTTATTTCCCAAAGTTTCTGCTGAGTATGAAATTTTAGGTTGACGTTTTATTCTCTTTTAATGATTTGCAATTTCCTATATGGAGAAGGTGCTTGGCTTTCTTAACTTATTCCTGATAAATTATCTGATGGTGTTGGAAATAGAACTATCTTTATTTTATTTGCCAACTGTATGCTGTTTGTATAAAAATGATAATTGACATTTGTATATTGATCTTTTATGATGCAGCTAATAACTTATTACCTCTCATGGATCTTTTGTACACTATTTAGGAATTTCTACATGGACAGTCATGCAAATAGGGACAGTTTTATTTCTTGGTCTTTAAATCTTTTACCTTCTTGATTTATTACTCTGAGACTTAGTGAGAGTTTGGTAAATTTTATCAAGTGGTTTTTCTGTATTTACTGAGATCATCACATAAATTTCCTTTATAAGATGAAATACACTGATGTAAAAAACCTGTTGAAGCATAATTGGCATACAATGTTATATTAATTTTAGGTGTACAGCATGGTGATCAACAATTCTATAAATTACTTAGTGCTCACTATAGTAAGTATAGTTATCTGCCACCATATAACACAATTATAATATTATTAACTATATTATCTATGGTGTACTTTTCATCTCTGTGACTTTAACTGGACATTTGCACCTCTTAATCCCCTTATTTTGCCCATCCCATTGGCAACCACCAATTTTGATGGTGTTTTTTTTTTTTATGGGTCTGTTACTGTTTTTATTTCTTCATTTGTTTTATTTCTAAAATCAACATATATTATAGGTTATGTGTCTTTCTCTGACTTATTGTTCTTAGTGTAATGTTCTTTAGGTTCATCCAGGGTATCATAAATAGCAAAATCTTATTCTGGCTTATGGCTGAGAAATATTCTAACATATATATTATTCTAACATAAATATATTGTTATATATTTATGTAAATATATATATTGTTATATATTATATATACACACATATATGTATATATGCACACAATATATACACACAAACACCTCGCGTCTTTTTTATCAAATCATGTACTGATGCACACAGGTTACTTCCAACTCTTAGCAATTGCAAATAATTCTGCAATAAACATAGGCATATATCTTTTCAAATTATTGTTTTAATTATTTTTTGGTTAAATCCTCAGTAGTGGACTTACTAGATCACATGGATTTCTAATTTTAATTTCTTGAGGAAGCTTCATAATGTATTCAACAGCGACTGCACCATTTACATTTCCACCAATAGTACATAACGGTTACCTTTTCTCAACATCCTTACCAATATTTGTTATTTCTGTGTTTTTGACAATAGCTATTCTGACTACTGTAGATGATACCTCATGGTTTTGATTTGCATTTTTGTGATGATTAGTGATGTTGAGCATCTGTTCATGTGTCTTTTGGCCATCTGTATGTACTCTTTGGTAAAATGTCTATTCAGATCCTCTGCCCATTTTTTAATTGGATATTTTTGGTGTTGAGTTGTAGGAGTTCTTTATATATTTGAATAACCCCTTGGTTATTTATCGAAAATATGGGATAATATATTGGAATATATTATAAATATATAAATGGATATATTTCTATTATTATCATATGTATATTGAGTATATATAATTATATATAATATATAGGATATATATCCAATTATATATAGTATGTATTGGATATATCTATTATATATCAATTATATATATCCATTATATATAATTATTATTATACATAGTTATGTATAATATTATATATCCAATATCTAATATATACTTATATATATAACGGATATATATCTATCAATATCATATATCACTTATATATAATTATATAATATATATATTAGATATATCAATTATATATAATATGTATTGGATATATATTATATATCCTATATATTGAATTTTATATATTATATAATATATATTTAATTTTATACATTTAATTTTATACATCATATATAATATATACTGAATTTCATATATAATATATATTGGATATATATATTGAATAGTCCAACATATCCAAAATATTTGGATAACAAATAATTTCTTCCATTCTATGGGTTGTTTTTTTCTGCCGATTGTTTTCTTTGCTGTGCAAGGGCTTTTTATTTGGATGTCACTGTAGTTTATTTTGGCTCTTGTTACCCTTGCCCAAGGTGACCTATCCATAAATGTGTTGCTAAGGCCAATGTCTAAGAAATTATTTCCTATGTTTTTTTTTTTATGAGCTTCATGAAATTAGGTTTCACATTTAGGTCTTTAATCCATTTTGAGTATATTTTTGTGTATGTTTTAAGAAAGTAGTCCAGTTTCATTCTTTTCCACATAGCTGTCGAGTTTTCCCAGCACCATTTATTGAAAGAATTGTCTTTTTCTCATTGTATTTTCTTGTATCTCCTGGCAGAGATTAGTTGACCATGGAAGTGTAGGCTTATTTTTGGTTCTCTGTCCTGTTCCATTGATCTGTTTTTGTGTCTATATCATACTGTTTTGATTACTAGAGCTTTGTACAAGATCTATTCAAGTGTAACATGTATATAGAAAATATAATTCTCAAAATTGAACAAATTCATAAAAGCGATCTCCCTAATTAACAAAGAAAATATTACCAGTATCCTACAAGTCCCCTTCGAGCTTGGTTCAAGTTACTATTTCTTAGTGTAACCAATATCCTGACTTCTTATACCAGAAATTAATTTTTCTATTTGTTGTATTTCATGTAAAATGAATCATATCATACATACTATTCGTCGTGAGAGTCCTTTGCTAAACATTCATCAGTGTAGTTCTTTGCATTTGTACATATTTATTTTTTCTAGGATATTATTAGATTATTAGATACAATCTAATGTGTGTATGTATATATATATATATATATATATATATATATATGCCAAAATAGACATATCCATTTTGCAGCTGAAGTGCATTTGTAGTTTATGGTTTTTGTTGTTATAAATTGCACTGCTATGGACATTATTGTGCATCCATTATTGAGCAAATGTTCATTGTTCTGTTGAACATATAGCTAGAAATTAAATTGTAGTGTCATAGAAAATGCGTATATTTAGATACAATCAATGAGTTTTCTAAAGTGGGTATACCAGTTTACCCTCCCACTGCAGTGCATGAGATTTCTGGTGCTCCTCTTCAACATTGCTGAGAATTGCCTTTTCACTTTAATTATTCTGTGCCTGTGTCAGGGGTATTTCATTGTGCTTTTGATCCGCATTTCCCGAAGACTAATAGAGTTCAGCAACTTTTTATTTGATGTTGGACATTTAAATGTCCTCTTTTATGAAGAGTCTATGTAAAAATGTATTTCCTACTACTTTATTTCGTTGTTTTTTTCTTCCTGAGAAGTAGAATCTCTTTATGTACTCTACATCCAAACCCTTTGTTGAATATACATTTAAGTAAATCTTCTCCCACTCTGTACCTTTTATTATAATCATGTATTTCAATAAGTAAAACTGTTAAATGTTAATATGGCACAATTAATCTTTATTTTCCATTAATGAGAACACAATATGTGTTCTTTAAGAAAAACTTCTGATTCTAACAAATGTTTTCCTATGTTTTCTTCCAAAAAATTCTTGATTTAAGTCGAATAATTTAAAATTGAACTACAAGGAAGTTTTGAGTGTAGAGATCAGGATATACTTTTTACCTTACACTCAATTAAACCAACACCATTCATCAGAAGACAAACACTACCTTGTTGAAGTTAATATAGTTTTATAATAGATCTTGATATGTATTGGTATTTAATTCACCCAATTTTGTTCTTTAAGATTGTTTCATCAATTATTGCGCTCTGCATTTCCATATGAATTTTTAAAACACCTTGTTATGTCACACCAAGCTTTCTTTCTCTTTTTCTATCTTTGTATTAAGATTGGGCTAAATTGTCTGAGACTGACAATTTTATCATATCAAGAATCTAATAAGTTAACACGGTATTCATATAAGTCTTCTTTGATTTGCTCATTAATATTGTATAGTTTTCAGAATAGGAATATTGATTTTTCTGTAATTAAATATTATATATTTTTTTGGTTTTAACTTGGTTTTTTGTTGCTGAAATAGAGGAATACAATTCTTTGAATTTATCAAAGCTGCAAGATATAATCATTAATTTTAACAGTATTTTGTAGATTATTGAATATTTTACATATGTAATTACCTTGTCCAAATTGTTGACCTTTTTTTCTTTCCAATCATTATGACTTTCATTTGTTATTGTTTTCTCACTCTGTTAGAAAGTCTTAACATATTGAGAAGGGATCATTTTTGTTCATATTTTATTTTCAATCTCAGAAGAAAATCTATCAATATTTTATCATTAAATAGGTCTACGGTAAATTTTTGTTTTCTTCATTAATTATATTCCCTCTCATTTAGTTTGGTAAAGTTTTTAAAATCATGAATAGATATTTTAACTAAAGGTCTTATTTATGAATCTACAGAGATAATCATATAATTATTCTTTTTATATTAATGTCTGAATTACTTTAATTTTGAATTCTAAAGCACCCTTATAATTATTTTTGTTTTTATATTTTTAATGTTTATTTATTTATTTTGAGAGAGAGAGAATCCCAAGCAGACTCTGCAGGCTTGAACTCACAAAATGCAAGTTCATGACCTAAGCTAAAATCAAGATTCAGATGCTTAACTGACTGAGCCACCCTGGTGCCTATATACCCTTAAAATTCTTAAATGAAGCTTAAATTATGATGTATTATCTATTTACTATAGCTCTGAATTTGTTTTATTTATGTTATTTTTAGGGTGTTTGAATCTATGATTATAAGAGACAGTTCTGTAATTTGTCTTTCTTCTAGTGTTTGTCTAATTTTAATATTCGGGTTATGTTTGTGTCATAAAAAGTTATGATGCAGTCCCGTATGCTCTGGAAGAAATTATGTAATATGAGTGTTATTTTTTTTCTAAAATGTTTAGCATTCATCATTAAATTATCTGAGCCTAGGATTCTTTTGGAAATTTTAAATAATGGTTTGAGTTTCTTGATAGATATTGGGCTATTTAGATTTTCTATTTTTTTCTTCTGTGATCAAGTGAGTATTCAATTGGGAAATTTATTGATTTTATCCAAATTATCAAATGTATTAGTAAATGCTATTCATCATAACCTCTTATTTAAGGTATGTAGAATCAGTTATAATTTTTATTTTTATATAATCTGCAATTTTTTTCTTGATTGTCCCTAATAGCAGGTTTTCAATTTTATCAATCATTTCAAAGAACCAATATTTGACTCTTGATTCTAAGTATTATAATCTGATTTCTATTTCATTATCAATTTGATTCCTTCCCATTATCCTTCTAATTTTCTATTTTTACAATTTTATATTCAGCCTTTTTATTTTCCAACATTTGCACTTAAAACAGGGTTTCTCAACCCTGGCACTATTACTATTTTGGCACAAATAATTCTTTGCTGGAGAAGGTTGTCCTGTGCATCGTAGGATGTTTTATATCACCCTTGTCCTCTGCCATTTCATGGTAGTACTACCCTTCAGTTGTGGTGACTAAATATCATTCCTCCTTGAGAATCACTGAGTTAAGGCTATACATTTCCCTCTAAGCACATATGGTATGGTATGCGTCTCCCTCTGTATCCCTTGATATATCTTCATGAATTTTGCAGTTAATGTTTTATAATTTCTACTTTGATTTTTTTTCTTTATTCCATGTATTACTTAGACATGTATGCCATTCATTTTCATGTTTTGGGGAAATTTATTTTTATCATTCAACTTACTTTTATATCAGTCAGAAAACATAATTTAATTGATTTAAATATTTTGAAATTTCTGAGGCTTTCTTCATGACAGCAAAAAGGTGACTTCGGTAAAAACTCCATGTGTGTGAAAAGAATGTAGCCTCTGGTTTTGTTATGTCCAATATTTTTACACACAAGTATGATCAAATGTATTGTGCTCTTCAAATCTTGTATTTTAATGACTTTTGTTTTTAAAATCTCCCTTAAGATTGTGACTTTTGGTACAGCAATTTTGAGTCTTTTTTGATGTGTTCCTATAGTTTTGAAATCGCCATATCTTCCCACATGAATCTCTGGGATTCAGACATGTCCTCCTTTATTTCTAACAAAACTTCTTGCATTAAAGTTCACTTTCTCTGATATTGTAACTATTTAAAGTCCCATTTTCTCAACATTTCCCCAACTTTTCTGTCTATGTATTTAAAGTTTAACTTTTCTAAAATCTTTTAAAAATCAGTATTTAATTGGAATATTCAGTTTGATTTAAAGAACTACTGATAGATTTAACTATTTTTTTCCTTCTCTCTGGGTTTTTGTTGTTGTTGGGATTATTCAGATTTTTTCCCCTTGTAACATCAATTACACATTTTACTCTTATGTTAACCACAAAATTAAAACACATTCTTTTAACTTTTTATGCCTAATTCAGTATTTACTGCCTTTTAAGTAATGCTAAAATTTATAAAAGTTTAATCTCACATACTCACCTACTTTAATTTTATATTGTCATGAATTTTAGTTCCACGTATATTTAAATTTGGTTTTATGCAGTTAATATTTTTACCTATGTATTTAATTTTGTGTTTTCCATTTTGTACATCCATGTTTTTGCCTGGGATCCTTTCTGTTTGATAAACTTATTTTAGTGTTACCTTTATTTCCAGTCTACTATTAAAATTTTTCTTTTGTTTATCTTATTTTTAATTGTATTTTTCCTAAATATAGAAGTATAAGTTAGCAGGTTTTATTTAGTCTTTTAAAGATGCTAATCCACTATCTTGTACTTTAATGATTCTTTTAATAAGGTAACTCTTTTATTGCAGCTTAACAGGCTTATTACATTTTCATGAAAATGAGTGCCTTTTATTTTTCCTTCAGATGCTTTTGTGTTTTTTTTCCTTCATGTTTCATCAATTTTATTAAAGAGTGTGTATGTGTACACCCATGTTGATTTTCTTTATATTCTGTTCAGAGGTATTTCAACAAGACTCAAAATGATATTTATCAGCATTGGAAATTTCTGTCATTTTCCATTTTGATTATACTTCTGCATATTCTCGTTCACTTTTAGTACTCCAATTTCATGTATGATTTACCTTTGAATGTGTTTAGTACGTCCATTTGTTTTTTTTTTTTTTCTCACTTTGTTTTCCTGTTATTCCGTTTAGATGTTTTTAAGTGACCTAACTTTCAAATGCCTACTGTGTCCAATTTGCCATGAGATCCTTTTGTAGAGTTTTTACCTCATATATGGTATTCTTCACTTATAAAATAGACACCTTATTCCTCTAGATATCAATTACTATTGAAAGTCTGTTTCTTTTCATCTATTTTGTTCGTTTTTGCCTTTATTTTGAAAATATTAAAGTCCTTGTCTGCTAATAAGCATTATGGCTTGATATTGGTTTCCTAACCAAGGCTATCTTGACTACTACACAGTTAATCGTATCCTTACATACTTGGCAAATTTGGTTAGGGGATGTTTTTGCCCTTGTAACAGATTGCTTGACTCAAGATAATTCATAGAGCTTTTGTTTTTAATATTTAATAAATTTATTTTTATATTTTAAGTTTATATTAATAAACTTTGTCTTCGAATAGTTTTAGATTTGCAGAAAAGTTGCAAGAATATTGCAGAGAGTATTCCACAGCCAGTCTAATATTTAACATTAAAAAAATGTTTGAAGATGAAATGATTCTGTACAGGTCTATGAGAAAAGATTTATGACATCCACAGTTCTGAGAGAACTGTCTGTCATAGATTAGAGCCTTAATAAATATTTATCATATTAACAAATGAAATGCAGATTGTACTCAAATATTATAAGGCCTTTGATGCAGTAAAGTAAGATGTTTATAACAAATTCTGTAGGCAATGGGAAGCTATTCTTTTAAAGATAAGTCAATACCCTGAAGAAAACTATAATTTAAAAAATTAAAAAATGAAGTTATTCATATTTATCTTGGAAAACAACAAAAATAAGCTAAAAAATTCAATACTGAGTTCATGTCCTGAGACTTTAAAATAACAAAAATTCTACTTCTGTTTCATGAATCAATGTCATAATGTCTGTAATCACAGATGTCAAATAGAGATGAAATGTCATTTTATTTTCTATTGGTTAGAAATATATTTCCTTCAGTTTGTTTTCAGGTAATTAAATTTGTGTTGGTCTTCCTAGCCATCAAATTCCTCCCAATCAGTGTATGAAGTTACATCAAGGGTGTGGTTTTCATAAAGGCAAGAAACTTTTCCTATCATTACTTGTCTACATTTTAGGTACTAACCTAGTTAGTGGGTGGAAAAAAACTTTGTGGGGCCTATTGATAGTGAGTTGATTAAGTCCTGTATCAGGTCTGACTAACCTGGAAACAGAAAGCAGGAACCCTGCTTCTAAGAGCTGGATTATATTAGGCTCCCCTTTGCTGGGGAAAAAAAGTTCTGGCAGCTAGCCATTCTCAATTTTCCTTCATGGTTCCCAAGAAAGATGTGCACAAAGAAGGAAAGGCTAGGCAGATCCTGTACCATTTGTTACTATAAGGATTTCCCCCCAGTCAATGTAGGCTCCTGGTGAGAGGTGCTTGGCCATGTGGAACTTGCAAGATTTTTTCTAATCAGACTAAGGCACTTCCTTTCCCATGGGAGTTGGCCTGGTTTCTGATGGCAATGGCGGTCTACATCTTCCAAGAAGCATTAATGCCAGCACAAAGCAGGTCAGGCAGCCTCTGTGGTTGCAGACCTATCTAATCAAAAAACTCTATGGAAGAAGAACAAAAAGGGAAATCCTGAAAGAGAAATTTTCCATCAAATATCCTATCCCAAGTACCATGGCCCAAACATAATTCAACAGTGTTTGTCCTCTACCTACATAGACCTCCAATAAATTCCTCTCACTGCCCCTCCTCTTATTAATGGCATTCTAATCAGTGTTTTATATAATAGTGGCTCTTTTGCTTTCATGTTCAATCAGGCATAGGTTCTCCAACATTTAATTAATCTAACTCTTGCTCATTATTTACATAACAATTATGGTAGTCTGGTATTCAGTGTAATAGCTTCCTAACCCCATCATTTCAAAGTATTCCTAGAGCCTAGAATAGTACCTTACATATAGTATGTTCCCAATTAATATTTATTGCATGACTGAATGAGTGGATATCCTTCTCCCCATTTAATCAAGACTTTTTCCCCCTGTCTGTATAATATACTAAAAGCACAGCTTTGATCCCCTAAACTCAAACATTTTATTTTTCATCCTATTTCTTCTCCTTTAATCACATTTTTGAAACTAAGTCTCATTACAATTCCCCCAATATCCTAATTCCACTACATCGACAAGCTGTAAATTCTCCTGCTCCTGTTTTTCCTTTTGAAGTTTACTATCTTCTGTACCAATCTTTTCCTGTTGAAAATTCTTCTCCTACATTTAAGACATGCATCTGTATTAAACATAAATAAAGGAAAATAAGTTTTATTGTTACTTTTATTCCTCTTAACATACAGCAAAGTGCCTTACACATTTATTAGTCACATAGTAAATAGTATATAGTAAATCTATTCATTTAATCAATATTTATTTTAAATACCTCAATAGAAATCTCTGTCCACACATAGAACAATCAAGGAAGATTTTCAAGGATTTACAGGGTATAACAGAAAAGAGTGACATTAATAGGGACTGACGTCACATAGGAGTTTCTGGAAGAGTTGTTGCTTGACATGATCCTTGAAGGTAATACTCTAATATACCAAATAATATGTTGTCACTATTCTACCTCATAAACGAGTATGTGCAGCATATGAAGATTCAAAATGGAGAAGATCTATGAGTATTTTTGAGAATATGGGAGGAAAACAGAGGAGAGAAGTCACAACTACAGCAAGGTTCAGGTAGGTAGAATTCCAGATGCCCACAGAGAGGGAGTCCTGGACAGGAATTTGAGACTGTGCCACCTCCATTAAATCACACCATCAAATGAGTTTTGCTTCTCTCACCTGTGCAACAAATCCATTTAACTACACAATCCTTATGTCTTTCAGCTATAAGATTGTTGGGATTTCCTGATGCCAACACAGGCAAATAGAGAGCTTAAGAGAAAACCAACCAAGGTTTCTTCTACAAGGGCCAATTAGAGACAAATCATTTGAATCATAGAAAGCTTTCACCCCTTCTGAAGTAGTCTGAACATTTCCACACTCTTGAGACTCTTAATGTATACAGTATGGAAGTGAGTGAAGGTTTAAACTGTTATTTGCTGTTAACACATACTGCCTAAGAAATAAAACGATCCCTAAGTATGATTTCTGTGTATAAACTCCTTGTAGCTATTATTGAGCTGGCAATAGGCTCGCCAAACTTCTATTAAAATATCAATAGTATTTTTCAGAGCTTAAATTGAGCAGTGATTTTATTTCAGGCTGATCCTATAAACCACTTTTCTTCGAAGATTCTCTTGTTGTTGCTAAAAATGAAAGCCATTCAAACGAGCAGTGATTGAAACAGTGAGAAAGGAGGGGAAAAATCAATATCGCATTTTCCAGGGCACTATCTCTGCTTTTGAAAAGAGACCATTAATAATGTGCTTACGGGAGAGGCAGCCAGTTGCTCAAAGTGCATTCAGGGGTGAGCTGAACGGATGGATTTCTGGGAAGCCTCTCAAGAGAGAGATTGCTGAGAAGTCAAAGCTCACTGGTGGAATCTGCAGCAAGCTGACTCAAGGCTCTCTCAGGACTAGGAGCTAAATGGACTGCTTTGCAGCCTTGAAGGCATTCTCCTATATACCTCGTCTGAGCTCTGAGACAGAATAGCATGGGGGCAAAGAGAGAAGAATAACTATCAGTTCCTAGTGATTCATGGGCTTGTTGTGTTTCCCAATCTGGGCTATTAAATCAAGACCAAACGTAATCAGCAAGGAATCCAAGTTTTAGTGATGGGGTAATGACTTTGTCTACATTTAACTTCCATTACTCAGCAGTGTTCTACCTCTGCTCAATGCAGTTTCCTAGGCATAAGAAAAATAAATTTCTAAGGCAGAAAATGTCTATGGCAATGCTTGAAATCTAAGAGGTTCAGAAATAAAACATGTTTTGTAACTACCACTGATATTTCCCCTCAGGTGAGGACTTTTGAGGGCTATTTTTTAAAATATTCTGGATCATGAAGGAGCAGGAACAATTCTAATATATAAAAGAAGATGCCAAATAAGAATGCAAAAAGGAGGAATATTTTGAGAGAAGGAGATTAAAGTCAAGTTCAAAAAATAGGAAAACCCATCATGGGAGAATGAGTAGTACAAATTCATAGTCATAGGAGGTATAACACGAACTTGAAGTTGAAGAGAATGCAGCTGTTCTTTGACATCGTTAAATTCTATTATTCTTTAGAACAAAGAAAACCAGAGTTATTTTTATTGACCCAGAAGGAGGATATGTGCAATAAATATGGTCATTTCCTCCTCAGATTTATAAATGCTTCTGACATAGGTAACTGAGAGGTAAGTGCACTATCAAGCCCACTGATGGCTACATACTTAAACTGTTTTAATTACAAGGAACCTGAAATATCTCCTAGTTGACAGTAATAAATAGTAGTAATTATTATGGGCAGGTAATGTTGTCTGCTCTTTATCTGGGTTTGAGAAGAGTCTATGAGTTGAAATCCCAGTTCAGCATTTGTTTAGCCAATTGGGTGACCACATATCAATTTTGTGACCAGTTTAAGTTAGTTTTTCCAAACGCAGAATGGGTATAATATTAGTACCCATACTGTCAAGTTGTTAAGGGGAACAAGTGAGATAATATAGGATCATATATGCAGTCACCAATTAACATGTTTATAAATTGTGCTCCTAGGAGGTTGTCCAAGATGTCAGCATAGAAGACCCTGAAATCTCCTGCCATGGACATACTGAATCTACACCTATATAGAGAGCAATTACATCTGAAGAACGGAGGGGTGAGTAGATAGCTTTAGCACAACAAATAAAATAGGGACCACATAGAGAAGGGTAGGAAAGACAAAGGCACAGAGTTAATGGGAACACCGCCAAGGATGTGACAACTTGCCCATCCTGGGGAAAACCTGGGAAAAAAGTACTTTAAAGGATGAAAACTATAAGCAAAGGAAATCCATCCACCAATCAGGTAGGAAACTATTATAAGTCTCTGAGGTCAAAGGCACAGAAAGGCCTTTTTATTACATTTCTTTACCTCCTCCACTTTGATAATGTGGATAGGATCAGGATCCAAGTGCTATAACTAGACCACTAGGGCCATCCAAGTGAACTCTAGGTTCATAGCTCACACCTGCTCTAGCCAGCTTTCTGGGGCTGCCATAGTACACCATGGGACCACCCATACTGATTCCAGGTCCAGCAAGCCAGTGAAATCTTTCACACACACACATTCTAAACAGAGGATTCTCCTAAGTCCACTAAAGGTTAGGAGAGTTAGATGTTCTGCCCAATTCATGGAAACACAGAAATTCAAACAAAATGAGGATACAAAGGAATATGCTCATATATAAATAAGAATATACTTATTCTTAACAAAAGAATAAGATAAAACAGAGGGAAAAAAGAAAAAAAATAATGAAACAGAGATAATTTACCCAATAAAAAGTTTAAAGTAATGATTATATCTAAGAGAACACAGACAGTAATTTCTCCTACATCAGCCATAGCAGCATTATTCTAGACCTATCTCCTAATCATGGGAAACAAAAGCAAAACTAAACATATTTTGACTACATCAAAATTGCCTCTGCACAGCAAAGGAAATCATCAACAAAACAAAATCCAACCTACTAAATGAGAGAAAACATATGAAAAAGATATATCCAATAAGGGTTAATAACCAAAATATATAAAGACTAATACAACCTAACATCAAAAAAATCAAACTAAAAAATGGGCAGAGCACATGAATAGACATTTTCCCAAAGAAGACATACAGATGGAACCCTCATGCACTATTGGTGGGAATGTAAATTGGTATAGCCACTGTGGAAAACAGAAGTTTCCTCAAAAAATTAAAAACATAAATACCATATTATCCAATAATTCCACTATTGGGTATTTACCCAGGAAAAAATGAAAACGCTAACTCAAAAATATATATGTACCTCTATGTTTATTGCAGCATTATTTACAATAACTGAGAAATGAAAGCAACTTAGTTGTCTATCAATAGATGAATAATTGAAGAAATAAGAAAAACCTGGGAAAAAGAATTCCAGTTTTACACCTAAAGGAACCAGAAAAAGAAAAAGGCTAAAATTAGTAGAAATAAGGAAATAAAAAAGATTAGAGCAGAAATAAATAAAATACAGGCTAAAATAATAATAGAAAGGATCCAGGAAACTAAAAGCTGATTCTTTGAAGAAAATTGATAACCTTTTAGCCAGACTCATCCAGAAAGAAAAAGAGAGGGCCCAAATGAATAAAATATGAAATGAAAGAAGTTTCAGTTGATAGCACAGGAATACAAAGGATCATAAGAAACTACTAAAATATATGCCAACAAATTGGAACATCTAGAAGAAAAGGACAAGAGGAACACACGATCTTCCAAGAGTTAATGACATAAACAAAAAATTTGAATAAATTACAAGCAATGAAATCAAATCAGTAATTTAAAAACTCCCTCCACATAAAAGTTCAAATTGAAATCATATCAAAGACCTTTTTGACCATAATGGTAGGAAACTAGAAGTAAATTACAAGGGAAAAAATCTGGAAATAACACAAATACATGCAAACTAGCAACATGCTACTAAACAATGAAAGGGTCAATCAAGAAATCAAAGAGAAAATTTTAAATGCATGCAAACAAATGAAAACACAATGTTCCAAAATCTACTGGATGCAGCAGAAGCAGTTCTAAGAGAAAAGTTTATAGCAATACTGGCCTACCTCAAAAAGCAAGAAAATTTCGAGATAAACAACCTAACCTTCCACTTAGAAGAGCTAGAGGGGAAAAAAGGATAAATAAAACCTAAAGCTAGTAGAAGGAAGAAAATAATAAAAATTAGAGCAGATAAATGGAAAAGACAAAAAAAAAAGTTCAGTGAAACCAGGAGCTGGTTCTTTGAAAAGATCAATAAAATTGATAAGCCTTTAGCCAGACTCAAGAAAAAAGGGGGAGAAAAAATAAATAAATAAAATCAGAAGAGGGAGGAAAAAAACTGATGCCACAGAAATACAAAGGATTAAAGAGACTATTATGAAAATGTATATGCCAACACATTAGAAAGACTAGAATAAGTGAATAAACTTATGGAAACATATAACCTACAAAAACAAACAGAACAATTGCTAGCAATGAAGTTTAAGCCGTAATCAAAAAACTCCCAATAAACAAAAGTCCACAACCAGATCCCTTCAAAGGTGAATTCCACCACACATTTAAAGGAGAGCTAATACCTATTCTTCTCAAATTATCCAAAAAATAGAAGAGGAAGGAAAGCTTTCGAATTCATTCTATACACCCAGCATTACGCTGATACCAAAACTTAAAAAAGACACTACAAAAAAGAGAACTTCAGGCCAAAATCTGATAAACGAAGATGCAAAAATCTTCAATAAAATATTAACAAACCAAATGCAACAATTAATTAAATAATTCACCATGATCAAGTGAGATTTATTCCTGAGGTGCAAGTATGGTTTAATATTTGCAAATCAAGCAAATATTGTGATACATCATATTAACAATAGAAAAGATTTAAAAAAGCCAAATGATCATCTCAATAGATATAGAAAAGAGCATTTGATAAACCCCAACATCCATTCATGATTAAAATTCTCAACAAAGTAGGTATAGAAGGAACATATCTCAACAATATATGAAAAATCCACAGCTAACATCACACTCAGTGGTGAAAAACAGTTTTTCCTCTCAGACGAGGAATAAGACAAAGTCCACTCTCACTACTCTTACTCAACATAATATTCGAAGTCCTGGACACAGCAATCAGACAAGACAAATAAAAGCTATCCAAATTAGTAAAGAAGAGGTAAAACTGGCACTATCTGCAAATGACATGATACTACATATAGAAAACCCTAAGGACACCACCAAAAAGTTATTAGAATTGATAAATGAGTTCGGTAAAGCTGCAGGAGACAAAATCAATGTACAGAAATCCGTTGTCTTTCTATACACAAATAATGAAGTAGCATTAGTAGCAAAGAGAAATTAAAAAGAAAAACCTTTTCAATTTCACCAAAAACAATAAATAGCTGAGAACAAACTTAATTGAGAAGGCGAAAGACTTGTACTTTGAAAATAGTAAGACATTGTTGAAAGAAATTGAAGATGACACAAACAAATGGAAAGCTATACTGTGATCATGGATTCGAACTCATAAACATTGATACTACCCAAAGCAATCTACAGATTCAATGCAGCCTCTATCAAAATACCAATGGTATTATTCACAGAATTGGAAGATATAATCCTAAAATTTATATAGAAACATAAAAGACCGTAGATGGGTGAATCAATCTTAAGAAAAAAGCTAGAGTTACCATATTTCCTGATTTCACATTATTCTACAAACCTATAGTAATCCAAACAGTATGATTCCAGCATGAAATCCAACACACAGATAAATGAAACTGAATTAAAAAGCCTAGAAATAAACCCACACATATATGATCAATCAACCTTTGACAAATCAGTCAAGAATATACAAGGGGGAAAAGACAATCTCTTCATTAAATGATATTGGTAAAATTAGATGGCTACATATGGAAGAATGTAAGTGAATCACTATCTTATACCATATATAAAAATAAATTCAAAATTATTTAAACACCTAAATGTAAGACCTGAAACCGTGAAGATAAAATGTGAAATAAACAAATGGGATTACATCAAACTAAGAAGTTTTGCACAGTGAAGGCAACCATCAACAAAATAAAAAGGTAACATACTGAATGGGGGGAAGATATTTACAAATCGTACATCAGATAAGGGTTAATATTCAAAATAAAGATCTTATACAACTTATTTAAAAAACTGGCTAAAAGTGGACAGAGGATTTGAATAGACATTTTTCCAAAGAAGACATACAGATGTCTAACACACATATAAAAAGATGCTCAACATCACTAATCAGAAAAATGCAAATCAAAACCATAATGAGATGTCACCTCACCCATACATATCAGATTGGCTTTTATCAAAAAGGCAAAAGTAGCTGTTGGTTAGGATGTGGAGAAAAGGAAAACTTTATGCACTGCTGGTGGGAATATAAATTGGTGCAGCCACTATGGAAAACGATATGGGGATTTCCCCCAGAGTTAAAAATAGAACTACCATACAATCCAGCAATTCCACTTCTGGGCCTTTATCTGAAGAAAACAAAAACACCTATTCAAAGAGATATGCATACACTTTTGTTCATTGCAGCCTTATTTACAATAGCTAAGTACTATTGATTATGGCATAAAGAAGATGTATTGAGAGAAGGTAAGATGGAGGAGTAGTATGGGGATCCTGAGCTTTTCTGATCCCTGAAACATTGCTGGATCAACATCAAACCATTTTTAACACCCAGGAAATTGATCTGAGGATTAATGCAACAGTCTGCATAATTTGAGTGAGAGATCCTGGCTGGTACATGGTGCGGAGGGGTGAATTAGGGGAGAGAAAAGCCACAGTAGCAAGGAAGATGGGGAGCCATCTTGTGAAGGACAGAGGCAGAAAGAGAAAGGGAGAGAGAGTGAAGATGTTGGGATCATGCAAGAAAAGCACTCCCCCTGAAAGTAGCTAGAGAAAAAGAGTGAAAACACTTGCAGGGGACTGGATAAGAAATATGTTCCCTCAAACCACTGACAGGGAAAAAGGAGAGTTTTTATTTTATTATATTTATTTAATAAATAGCGGGGCACAGAGTCCGAAATTTCAGGGCTCAGTATGAGGTGGTGCTCTGGTGAGGAATCAGGGTGAATCCTTGGAAACAGGCAGTGGGGTTTCCCTGTGCTGCATGGGGAGAAGCAGTTTCCCTGCTTGACTGAATTTGGTTAGAGATGATACTGCCTCTCTGCAGGAAAAAGTCCCGGCTGGCCCCCGAGAGCTGCCATGTTTGCCAGCATAGGAACAAAGACATCAGCTGAGGGCAGCAAACCCTGGCATCAGTTGTGTTGTGATTTACCATAAACTCTTAGCCTCTGCTGTTTTGTGGTCATGTGAATATTTTCTGGGACAAGTCAATACCCAGCCATTGCTTGACAACAGCCTCCTACAGAAGATCAGTGTGGGTCTAAGCCACAGGGTGTCTGAAGTGTGGCGTTTTGAAACACAGCCCTATCTGAGATAAAACTCTGGAGGGAGATGTCACTTGGTGGGTGGACAGCTTGCACACAGACAGGGTAAAGGGAAGGAGCAGACAGAATCCTGAGACAAAGGAGGGATGATCGATGGCATGTCTGTGAGGCACTAAATTCTCTCTCCAGAGAATAGAGAGTGTGGTGAGGCAATTTTCACCTAGAGCCCACCCACATCAATTGACCCCAGTAAGCTAAGCAATGGCACCAAGTGGACAATGTGTCTTTACACCAAGCCCCATCCACCTGTGAACTCCAGATACTTCTCCAATAGGGCAAGTTGGCCTCGAAACTAGTGCAACAGGCTCCTATGCCAGAAGACCCCTATAAATACCTTCCAACCACTTAATCTATGGATCATAGTGGGCTAAGTTTCAGTTCTAGGGGAAACTGGATCTACCTTGATTTGGGTTTCTATTTTTTTTAATGTTTATGAGAGACACTGTTGGGAGCCGTTTGGGCTCACAGGTTGAGACCCCTCCCTGTGTGGAAAAGGTTGAAGCAAAAGCTCGCCAGCCAAACTGGCGCCCAGTCTTACAACTACTCTCTTTGGCCTAAGGAATGTAATGCTCTTTTGTCTTACCGCATTTAAAAGGAAGGACCTGGAGCAGGATGCCTTGATGGATTGCATCTGAATGAGAGTAGCCTGACCACCTTAAAGTTGCATCTTGGGATGGGTTGCATAGATTGATAGCCAGTTATGAACTGGCTGAATATTGGTGTGATTTGTGTAAATGTTGGGCTCCTATTATGTAAATTCACGGGCAAAGGACAAGCATTGGGAATTCTGTCCTTGCCAGACGGGTTGGACCTCCCCCATTGTAATTGGAAGAATAGGCAATGACTCCTGGCCTATTATAGATAATTAACATAGTCAGGCCCAGGTAACTTCCTGTCCTCTCCCCCAGCCTTAGATTTATATGCTAACTAACTTGAAAACAACTTGCAAGACTCGCAGCTTTACCGCTTTACCGATATAACACATTATTGTTCAAACTATGCTTACTGATGGGCTGTCACTCATTGCTGTAATGTAACTCACTACCTTTAAATAAAGACACTGAGGCCGGCAGGGCAGAGACGCCAGAGACGCCAGAGACACGAGAGACGCCAGAATTTCCAGGGCTGCCTGCTTGGTCATCAGATTCCATCTCACTCGTGGCTCTCTCACCTCATTTCGCCTAACCGTTCGTCCTTCGTGGACCCCTAGATTCGCCGGAACGAGGACCGACTCCGGCAAGACACAGATTGATTGAGTGGGGAAGCAGCAGAGAGAGAGAGGGAGAGACAGAATCCCAAGCAGGCTCCAAACTGTCAGCTCAGAACCCAACAAGGTTCGAACTCAGGAACCGTGAGATTATGACCTGAGCAAATATCAAGAGTCAGACTCTTAAATGACTGAGCCACCCAGGTACCCCCAGTTTGGGTTGTTTTTTCATTTGTTCTGCTTTTGTTTTTGTTTTTGGGTTTTTTTTCCTCTATATTTCTTGGATACAGAAAAAGCAAATTTTTCTATTTTATGTTTTAAATTCTTTTGTTAATTAAAAAAATTTTTTAATTTGTTTCCTTTTTTCTCTTTTCTATCAAGCTTTCTTAACAAGCTGACTGAAACACACCTAGGATCTGACTTCCATAAGTTTTGTTTTGCTTTTTAAGTTTTTAACTTTTAATTTAATTTTATTATCTTTTTCCCTTCTTCCAAAATGACAAGAAGGAGGAATTCACCCAAAAAAAATTACAGGAAGAAATGATGGTCAGGGATTTAACCAAAACAGATATAAGTAAGGTGTCTTAACTAGAATTTAAAACTATGATTATACGAATACTAGCTGGGGTTGAAAAAAAATAGAAGACACCAAAGGATCCCCTTCTGCATAGATAAAAGAAATAAAATCTAGTCAGGCTGAAATTAAAAATGCTATAACCTAGATGCAATTTTTTTTATTTAAATTATTTTCAAATTGGTTTCCATATAACACCCAGTGTTCATCCCAACAAGTGCCCTCTTTAATGCCCGTCACCCACTCTCCCCCTTCCCTCACCCTCCTCACCCTCAGTTTGTTCTTAGTCTTTGAGAGTCTCTTATGTTTTGTCTCCCTCCCTCTCTGTGTCTTTTTTTCCTTTCCCCTCTTCCCCTCCCCCATGGTTTTTGCTAAGTCTCTCAAAATCCACCTATGCGTGGAAACATATGGTATCTGTCTCCCAGATGCAATCTTGAATGAATGCCATGATGGCAAGGATGGATGATGCAGAGCACTAAATCAGTGATATGGAAGAAGAAAATATCAGAAATAATAAGGTTGAAAAGAAGAGAGAAACAAAGGCAAAAGATCATGATATAAAATTTAGAGAACTCAGTGACTTATTAAAGAGGAATTAGATTTGTATCACAGGAGTCCAAGAAGATGAAGACAGAGAAAAAGGGGCAGAAGGTTTATGTGAGAAAATTACAGCTGAAAAAGTCCCTACTCTGGGGAAGGACACAGACATCAAAATCCAGGAAGCACAGAGAACTCCCATTATATTCAACAAAATTCGGCCATCCCCAAGGCATATCATAGTCAAATTCACAAAATACATGACAAGGAAAGAACCATGAAGAAGCAAGGAAAAAAAATCCTTAACCTACAAGGGAAGGCATATCAGGTTTGCAGCAGATCTGTCCACAGAAATTTGGCAGGTCAGAAAGGAGTGGCAGGATATATTCTGTGTGCTGAATGAGAAAAACATAAAGCCAAGAATTCGTTCTCCAGCAAGGCTATCATTCATAATAGAAGAGAGATAAAGAGTTTCCCAGACAAAAACTAAAGTAGTTTGTGACCACTAAACCAACCCTGCAAGAAATTTAAAGGGGGACTCTTTGAATACAGAAAAAAAACAAAACAAAACAGGACCAAAAGCAACAAAGACTACACAGAACCAGAGAACATCACAAGAAACTCCAACTCTACAGGCAACACAGTGGCACTAAATTCATATCTTTCGATCATCTCTCTGAATATAAATGGACTAAACTCTCCAATCAAAAGACAAGGGTATCAGAATGGATTTTAAAAAAGATATACCTATATGCTGCCTACAAGAGACTCATTTTAAACATAAAGACAGTTGCAGATTGAAAAAGAAAGGAAGGAGAAGCATTTATCATGCTAATGGACATCAAAAGAAAGCTGGAGTAACCATACTTATATCGGACAAACTATTTTAAACTAAAGACAGTAAGAAGAGATAAAGGGCATCATATCATAATTAAGAGGTCTATCCATCAAGAAGATCAAACAATTATAAATATTTATGCCCCTAATTTGGCAGAATATATAAATCAATTAATAACAATCATAAAGATGCTCATTGATAATAATACAATAATAATAAGGCATTTAACACCCCACTTACAGCAATGGACAGATCATCTAAACAGAAAATCAACAAGGAAACAAAGACTTTGAATTCACTTAACAGATATATTCAGAACATTTCATCCTGAAGCAGCAGAATACACATTCTTCTCAAGTGCACATGGAATATTCTCCAAAATAGATCACACAGTGGGTAACAAAACAGCCCTGAATAATTACAAAAAGATGGTGACCGTACCATGCATAATTTCAGACCACAACACTATAAACTTGAAAGAAACCACAAGAAAATATTTGGAAAGACCATAAATAAATGGAGGTTAAAGAACATCCTACTAAAGAATTAATGGGTTAACCAAGCATTTAAAGTAGAAATAAAGTACATGGAAGCCAATGAAAATGAAAACAGGACAGTCCAAAACTTTTGGAATGTGAAAGAGCTATCATAAGAGGGAAGTATATAGCAACTTAGGCCTTCCTAAAGGAGGCAGGAAAGTCTCAAATACACAACTTAATCTTATACCTTCTAAAGTTCTTAACTCCTTCTAAAGGAGTTAGAAAAGGAACAGCAAATAAAGTATAAAGCCAGCAGAAAGAGGGAAATACTATAGAGCAACAATTTTAAAAATATATAGAAACAAAAACCCAAAAGAGACAGATGAAACTAGGAGCAGATTGTTTGAAAGAATTGAAAAATTGATAAACCTCTAGCTAGATTAACTCAAAAAGAAAAAATAAAGACTCAATAAATAAAATCAGAATGAAAGAAGAGATCACAACCAACACTGCAGAAATGCAAACAGTAGTAAGAGAATATTATGAGCAAGTATATGCCAACAAATATGGTATTCTGAAAGAAATGGATAAATTTCTAGAACTATATAAACTAGCAAAACTAAAACAGGAAGAAAGAGAAAATTTAAAAAGACCCTAACCAGTAAAGAAATTGAATCAGTAACCAAAATCAACAAGAGTCCAGGGCCAGATGGCTTAACAGGGCATTTCTACCAAACATTTAAAGAAGAGTTAATATTTATTCTTCTCGAATTGTTCCAAAAAAGAGAAATGGAAGGAATACTTCCAAACTCATTTTATGAGGCCAGTATTACCTTGATTCCAAAACCAGAACCAAAGACCCCACTAAAAAGAATTACACACCAATTTCCCTGATGAATATGTATGCAACAATTCTCAACAAGAACTAGCAGCAGAAATAGAAATCAAGAAACTGATCCCATTTGTAATTGCACCAAAAATCATAAAATACCTTGGAAAAACCCTAACCAAATAAGTAAAAGATCTATACCCTTAAAACTATAGAACATTTTGAAGGAAACTAAAGAGTACACAAAGAAATGGAAAAACATTCTATGCTTATGGATTAGAATCAATCTACACATTCAATGCAATCCCTATCAAATACCACCAGCATTCTTCACAGAGATAGAACAAATAATTCTAAAATTTGTATGAAACCAAAAAAGACCCCAAATTGCCAAAGTAATATTGAAAAAGAAAACCAAGCCTGGAAGCATCACAATTCCGACTTGAAGCTGTATCACAAAGCTGTAGTCATCAATACAGTTTGGTACTGGTATGAAACAGACACATAGATCATGGTCTCTTAAAGAGAAAGCAAATGCCCTACCAATATAAGGGCATGAAAGGGGAAAAACTTACAAGACAATTTCAATTTTATAATTTGCGTATTATTAAATACATAAGAGGTGGCTGGGTGGCTCAGTCGGTTATGTGTCTAACTTCTGCTCAGGTCATGATCTCATGGTTCCTGGGTTTGAGCCCACAGTGGGCTCTGTACTGACAGTTCAGACCCTGGAGCTTGCTTGCTTCAGATTCTGTGTCTCCCTCTCCCTCTGCCCCCTCCCCGGTTTGTGCTCTGTTTGTCTCTCAAAAATAAATAGACATTAAAAAATTTTTTAAACTACATAAGGTTTTCTTATAAAGTATGTACACATTATAGATCATGCACACTACATGTTGTATTAGTATATATATATGATGCTTTATATGCATATTTATTCATTAAATGATGTTGAGTTACATATATATGTATATATGTATATAAAACTTACTACTAATAAATGAAGTAATTGATTCTAAAAGAAATTAAAGGATTAAATCAAGGTCATTGGGTAGCAAAGCCAAGTCTCATAACTATACCTCTTACTCTTGAAAAAGCTATTTTCTTTTTATAAACACTATTGCCTCTCACATACAATTTTATGATCACCTAGAGGTATCTTAGAAATAAAAGCAACATATACAAAAGACACAAAAAAGAATGACATAAAATGGTAATAAATTGTCATAAAGACAAAAAAACTGAAATGAATTTGGGCTTCTGAAAATAAGGGTAATTTTTTTAAACCACTCAAATTTCTAAGTAGAATAAATTAAAGAACACATAAAAGAGAAAGTCTACTATTTAGCAATAGATGGTACCATGTTAATAAATACCAGAATAAATATTATCTTTCAACTTTATCTTCTTCTCTTTACTTCTATCTACTCTCACTCGAGGAAGAGGGTCCTTTAATTAGATAAGGTAAAATAATTATGATAACTACTGACTTAAGAATCAAGGAGAGAGTATGCGGTTATGTAGTAACTTCAGGTAAATTTGGTTTCCAGAACAAATGAGTTAAATCTTAGACAAAAATAATTTGCAATTGCAATTATAAAATATGTTCGAAGATCCCTAATTAATGATAGAGATTTAAATTGGTGTCTGGAAAATGATATGGGGCCAAAATGTCCATAGACCAAAACAATGTGGACAGAACAAGTTACTGTATTCTGTAAAATACAGAACTGTTAGGATAAGGAGGAAGGGGAATAAGTAAAACTCCTGACATAACCTTGGACTAAATTTCTGAACAGATTCATATATCTAGTTAGGAAAGAAGTGGTGGTTAGTATTAGTTTCCTGGGTTTTAGAAAAACAAGATTATTCCAAACTTGTTTCATTACTAGTTAAGTAGTTTGATAGGACACCTGGGTGGCTCAATCAGTTAAATGTCTGACTCTTGATTTCAGCTCAGGTCACAATTGCATAGTTCCTGAGATGGAGCCCCACACTGGGGTCTTCATGACAGTGTGGAACCTGCTTGGGATTCTCTCTCCCTCTCTCTGCCCCTTCCTCTCTTATGCATGTGTGCTCTCACTTACTCTCAAAATAATTAAACATTAAAAAATAGTTGGGTAGAATTCTTTGATTGGTAGATCAGAAAAGGCTATAATGGTATGACTCCAAATTTCTGGACATTTGATAAGGGTGGGAAAAATCCCACATACACAGAGGGAAAGAGATATGATAAATAATAAAACAAATTAAATGATAAAAATTAATTTAAAATTCTATATAAATGATTCTCCTAGGCCATACCATTCAGTGTGTGTACAAGGTGTACACAACGTGTATACAATGAGCTCATTTTTCATTAATCATACTCTCAACTTTTATTCAGCAAATATTTGGGATGCCTGAACATTATCTTATAAACACATGGAAACAACCTTTCTAAAAAATATACTTTACTGGGGGCGCCTGAGTGGCTCAGTCGGTTAAGCGTCCAACATTGGTTCAGGTCATGATCTCATGGCTCAGGAGTTCAAGCCCCACATTAGGCTCTGTGTGACAGCTCAGAGCCTGGAGCCTGCTTTGGATTCTGTGTCTCCCTCTCTCTCTGCCCCTCCCCTGCTTGCACTCTGTTTTTCTCTGTCTCTCAAAACTAAATAAACATTTAAAAATTTAATATACTTTGCAATTATTAAAAAACTAAAGAATATACAGTTAATTTCTCCAAGTATAAGTGTGCAATTGAATGATTTTAAAAAATTAAGCACATTTATAAAACCAGAAAACAGATCAAGAAATATATTACCATACACCAAAAGCATTCATGTCTTTTCACAGTCACTTCCCTTCCCCAGAAAAATAATATCCTGTTAGTTAACAATATAAATTAGTGTTGATAGTTTTAAACAATATAAATAGAACAGTACGGATATACTATTTTGTGTTTGTCTTTTGCTCAATGTTATGTTTGGGATATTCAGACATGTAGCTCCTATGGCAATAGTATATTTGTTCTATCAAATAGTATCCCTTCATATAATTATGCCACAATTTATATATTCTAGTAGGGATTGATATTTGAGTTATCTTTAGTTTTGAACTATTACAAACTCCCCTACTATGAAAATACTTGTACAAACTAGCAACGCTCACTCAAGATGAAGTATATAACCGCAACAATCTGATCTCTGATGAACATAAACATAAAAATCCTCAATACAATATTAATAAACTGAATCCAACAATACATTAAAAGGATCATTCACCATGAGTAAGTGGGATTTATTCTGGGGATGTAAGAATGGTTCAATATTTGAAAATCAATGTGATACATCATATTAACAGATGGAAGGATAAAAATTATATGGTCATCTCAATAGATGCAAGAAAAAACATCTGACAAAATTCAAAATTTGTTCATGATAAAAAATCTCAACAGAGTGCATTTTAGAAGGAATATACTTCAAAATAATAAAAGTGAAAAACTTATGCTAACATCATACTCAATTGTGAAAAACTGAAAGCTTTTTCTCTAAAATCAGGAACAAAATAAAGATGTCGACTCTCACCACTTACATTCATCTAGAATTTCCAGTATCTAGTCACAGCAATTAGACAAGAAAAAGAAATAACATTCATCCATGTTGGTAAGGAAAAAACAAAGCTGTCACTATTTTAGATAATAAACTAAACATATAAAACCCCCAAGATTCCACAAAAAATGTTAGAATTCAGTAAAATTGGAGTTTACAAAATTAATACACACAGGAATTGACCGTTTCCATATACTAACAACAAAGTAGCAGAAAGAAAAATTAAGAAAGACAATAAAATTTATGGGGTTCCTGGGTAGCTCAGTCGATTAAGCATCTGGCGTTCGATTTTGGCTCAAGCACATTGGGCTCTGTGCTGACAGCATGGGGCCTACTTGGGATTCTCTCTCTCTCTCTCTCTCTCTCTCTCTGCCCCTCCCCTGATCTCTCTCTCTCTGTCTCTCAAAATAAATAAATCAACTTATTGAAGACAACACAAATGGAAATATACTCTATGTTCATGGATTGGATGAACTAATATATATGTTTTAAATCTCCAATACTACCTAAGCCAAATTATAGATTCAATGCAATTCCCATCGAAATGCCAACGTAATCTTTCACAGAACTGGAAAAATCTTAAAATTTGTATAGAATCAAAATAAACCCTGAATAGCCAAATCAATCTTTGGAAAGAACAAAACTAGAGGTATCACAAGTCCAGATTTCAAGTTATACTACACTGTATAGTACTGACCGAAAATAGACACATCGATCAATAGAGCAGGAGAGCCCAGAAATAAACCTTTACATACGTGGTCAGTTAATCGATGACAGAGGCGGCAAAAATATAAAATGGGGAAAAAACCATATTTTCAAGAATGGTGCTGAGAAAACTGACAACTTCATGCAAAAGAATGAAATTGGACCACTTTCTTACATTGTACACAAAATATACTCAAAATGGATTGAAGATTTAATGATAGGTCTCACTTTTAGCTCATAAAAAAAATAGGCAGTATTTTTTTTACTTGAGACTTAGCAACATTTTTTTAGATATATCTCTTCAGGCAAAGAAAACAAAAACAAAAATTAATCATTGGGACTACAGCAAAACAAAAATTTTTTACACAGTAAAGGAAAGCAATCACAAAATGAAAAGGCAACTTACTGAATGGGAGAAGATACTTGCAAATGATATATCCACTAAGGGGTTAATACACAAAATATATAAAGTATTTATACAACTCAACACGAAAAAAACACAAATAATCTTAAAAAAATTGTCAGAGGACCTGTATAGGCATTTTTTTTCTGAAGATAACATACAAATCACACGCATGAAAAGATATTCAAAATCACAAATCATCAGGGAAATGCAAATCAAAACCACGATAAGATTTTACTTTATATCAGTTAAATAGCTAGAATCAAAAAGACAAGGAGTAACAAATGTTGGCATGGATGGGGAAAAAAAGGAACCCTCAAAGGTCAGATGGCTTTATTGGTGAATTCAACTAAATATTTAAACATGAAACAGTGCTAATTCTACAAAAACTTTTCCACAAATATTCCTTGAGATCACAGACTCCAATATCTTCAATTTGATATTGATATATTGTATAAATTATTCAAGACTTAAGAGTAAACATATATAACTCAGAGGGATTTTACCTGGGAACGTAAGGTTGAATCGACATTTAAAAATTAATTCATCATATCAATAAATTAAGAAGATGACACGATTATCTCAATAGATGCAGAAGAAAACTTGGGACAAAATTCAAAACTCTATTCATCATAATAAAATTTCAGAATACTAGAAACTGAAAAAATCATAAGTGGATAGAGGTCATCCATCAAAAACTTACAGCTAACTTCAAACTTGACGAGAGAGAACTGAACATATTCCCACTAACTCTGGGTAAAAAACAAGGCATTTTACCCTCAGTACTCCTATCGAGAATTGCACTAGCAATCTTAGCCAATGTAATAAAACAAAATTCAAAGGCATATATATTACAAAGTAAGAAATAAAATTATATGTACAGATTAACTAGTAAGAAGTCTGAAAATGAATTAAGAAAACCACATTTAAAATGAAGTCAGAAAGCCCTGAAGGAAGAGCTCTCATACACTACTATGCCCCTCCAATTGCAGAACCTAGCAGGAAGAAGTAAACCTTTCATTTCCCAACAGGAAGAAACTTTTTCTTTTTTTAACTCCAGCAACAAGAGGTAAGATTATCTCCTTGCCCAGCAACAACCCAAGCAATGAGAACTGCCACAACTCACCCAATGAGAAGTTGCCACAACGCAGAACTGTCACTCTCTTTCCATGAACTTTCATTCCAAAAAGCCCTTTTCAACTTCCACCTTTCCTCTACAGAAGCAAGTCCCCTCATCTCTTTTGTACTCTGACATGCCTATGGTTCACTACTTGTTGCATATCCTGAATTAGGAGCTCTCTATTGTTCCTAAATACAATCATTTTGTTGGTGAGCTAATGGGCTATTTTTAAGCTTGATATTACATGGTGTCAGAAATGGGATCCAAGGACAACAAATCCCTGAGAACCTAGCCACCTCTGGAAACATGTGAGTTACCCACTTGAGCCCCTCATGTTCTCTGCTTCTGTGAATTGTCTTTTTCCTCTCAGTTTGGTAAGTCTCCTCTCAGATTAAACCTCACTTCCTTTGGCTGAACTCTCTAACTTTATTTGGGGGTCTGTTTTTATTTTTTCATGAAAGCATCATCGTTTTGACAAGTAGTCATTTGATTTTCTGAGCTTTAAACTAACATTATAGGCTCTGAATCGTCTAAATTCTGGCCAGTTTTGTTTTTTAAAAACTACGTTCCCTCCTCATGAAACTTTTTAACTAAATGGACCGTCCTAACCAAAAAATAATTTAGAACTCCAATTGTCATTATGGAGAATTTTTGACTCACTTGTCTTTCTCAGAACTAAATTAGAAAGCTGCAGCTCTAAACTTTGTTTAATTCTAAAGTCGCTTTATAAAGTGCCATTTCTAAATTAAACAACTGAAAGAAAATAAGAAAGTTTCTAAGGTCCCTTTCTTCTCTCCTCTATCCTCTTTGTCTCAGGTGTCATCTTGCTTGTCTTTTCTGTCTGCTTTTTCTCCTTTGTCTCCAGGTGTGTGGCAGCCATCTTGTGCCAAGACTTCACCATTGGCACCATCTTCCCCTTTGCCTTCTGTGCTGATCCACTTCCCCATTTTCCCTGAATTTCTCCCTACTCTCTCCTCCCTTGAACCTCTTAAAATCTGCCTCTTTAAAATCAGACCCTTTGAGGATCCAAATGTTAATCCACTAATTTCTTATATATCCTGGTCTAGAGCTGAACCAGGAGCTATAAGTAAATATTTTCCCAAATAATCAAAGATTCCCTAAAGATCTGCTGAGGAATTTAATATAATCATTCAAATTTAGCCTGGTTTCTCTGATATATCAGCTAGTTCATATATTTCAGTGAAGATCAGGTCCAACACTGAATGAAGGTTGCCAATTGGGATAATCCTGAAAAATCTTTAGAGCTATGTTTAGACCGAGGTAGACTTAACGACATTCCAAACTTCCCCAAACCCAAAACTACATGTCAGTTTTAAGTTTTTTTCAGACAGCAGCTACTTTTGAAATTAAATTCCAGACTTCTCTTATGGCCCAACCCCTATATGGTTTACTTTAAAAAACTGACTTTATATTTGGGAAGCTCTGGGTGACTTAGCCTTTAAGGCCTTAAAAGAGAGATTAAGAAATCTCCCTGCCCTTGGAAATCCCAATAATCAATTTCCCCTTTTCCTTTTTGTATATGAAAAAGGAAATGCCTTTGGAATACTCAGCCAAAAACATGGGACTATCATCACCTCCATAGGGTATTATAGCCAACAGCTAGACCCCGAAGTACAAAAATATCTCCCTTGCCTCAGAGCCATTCTTTCCACTGTCCTTTTGATTAAGGCCACCAAAAGAGCAGTCATGGGATCTCTTTTAACAATCTTTATTCCCCATACAGAAGTCCTACTGAATTCTTATCATATTCAACATCTTTTAGATAGCCACCTCACCTCCTATGAAATCCGTGTGCTAACTGTCCCTCATATAACTCTTTCTTACTGTGATAATATTAACCCTGCCTTACTTCTTGCCTCCTTTATGGATGACACCCTTTATGCCTGTTGACTTTGACAGCTCACCTTTTGACTAACTCCCCATGATGACTTACAGGAAATTCACTTGGATAATACTGGCTTCACATGACTTACTAATGGTTCTTATTTAAGGGGTGAAAGTGAGAGAAGGGGTCAACATGGTGGGGAAGTAGGGGGACTTGGTCTTCCTCCATCTCTCAAACAAAGAAGGACTAAAGCCAAAGGACTCTCAACCCCAAGAGTCTGGGAGAAAAGGAGATGGAGTCTACAAGGAAGAAAATGAGAAATCCAGGAAGCACCTAAATAAGTGTGTGAGTGCAAACTAGGGGAGATAAAATGGACCACGGAAGTACAGAGGGGAGGGAGCTCCTTCTGCAGAAAGACAAAGGGAAGAGAAAGAGCAGCTGGGGAACCTTAGGACTGTATCTGGACAAGAGAAAAACTTCAGACTGGGATGGAGAGGGAGCCTGTCTTTCATTCCATAACCACAGGGCTTTTGAAGAAAAGTCCTGTTTCTAAAGGCAGAACTTTCCTCAGACTGGGACCAGCAATGGTGGTCCAGATCACATATCTGGGAGGTAGGGAGTCACGCCGGATTGGTGTTTGCCAGGGACACAATCTACACCAAGGAAACCAGGTGTAGCAGTCATAGCAAGCTTAAAACTCATATAAGCATGAGACACAGGGGACCACGCAAAGACATATCCCACTGCACCTGTGTCCCTGGCAGAGTGAGGACGGAAACAAAGGGGTGATTTGAGACTCCTGGTCTATGAAGAAGGGACTGAGGGAGATGCCACTTTTCTCCCCAAAAATAGCAAGGTGAGATGTCAGGGATTGATCTGCCGGCCTACAGTGGAAGCAGGACCCACCTATACCAAACCATGCCCCTCCCCGCAGGAGAGCCGCTTTTCTATGGGAGCTGGAAAGACGCTGTGAAGCAAGCACTGCAGCATTGCCTGGATTGACTCCAGGCAATTCTTGTAATTTGGATATATATTCTCCCTTTTCTCCGTCTTATCTCTCCCTCCTCTAGGCTGGTTACTCGGGGTATTGATTTGCTTAAACAGACATATTTAACCCTTTCTCTCAATGCATGTTCTACACCTCCTCCTTTACTTTCTCTCTCTCTGTCTCTCTCTCTGTAATAATCAGGCCTTATAGTTCCTCTGGGTAACTTTATCTTCATTTTTTTTTTTCCTTGCCTCCTTCATTGTTATCATTTCTCTCTCTCTGGATTAAGTCTTTCAGTCTCTCTACCTGGTCAAAGCTCATTTTTACTTTCTCCCTGCACCTTTCTCCCTACTTTATTACTCTCTTTGTATATGCTCTTCCATCAGCACCGCACACACACTGTCCTTAACTTGCAGCTGGTATTTTGGGTTGTATGCCTTCAGATTGTCAGTCATTATTCTTTTTCTCTGATTTGGTCTGCTTGTCTGTTTTATCTGTTGGTACATTTGCATGTTTTTTTTTTTTTTTTTCCTGTTTGTCTGTTTTCCTTTCCAGGGCTACCTCAAGGAACAAACCAAGACATACCTGGTGGAGGACAACTAAAGTCACAGCAACAGAGAGCAAGTAACCTCAAAACACCTCCTGAAAGGGTAGGCCCTGAACAGTATATAAGCCCCCTTTGATATAGCAGTACCTGCAGAAGTAGAGCACATAACAGGCTTTTAAAATTACTAAGGGCAGAAAACTAGCCAAAATGATGAAATGGAAAAATTCTCCTCAAAAGAAATTCCAGGAAGTAGTGACAGCTAAAGACTTGATCAAAACAGATAGAAGCAACATAACTGAACAAGAATATAGAATGAAAGTCATAAAATTAATTGCTAGGCTTGAAAAAAGCACAGAAGACAGCAGGGAATCCATCCTTGCAGAGATCAAGGACCTTAAAAATGGTCAGGAGGAATTAAAAAATGCTATAAATGAGGTGCAAAACAAATTGGAGGCAGCTACAGTGTGGACTGAAGAGGCAGAAGAGAGAATAGGTGAATTAGAAGATAAGATTATGGAGAAAGAGGAAGCCGAGAAAAAGAGAGCGAATCTGATCCAGGAACAGGAAAGGAGAATTCAAGAGCCGAGTGATGCAATCAAATGGAGCAACATCTGTATCATAGGAATTTCAGAGGAAAAAGATAGAGAGAAAAAAGCCGAAGGGGTACTTGAACAAATCATAGTTGAGAACTTCCCCAGCCTGGGGAAGGAAACAGGCATTGAAATCCAAGAGGCACAGAGAACTCTCCTCAGACGTAACTTGAATCGATCTTCTGCAGGACATATCAGAGTGAAACTGGCAAAATACAAGGATAAAGAGAGAATTCTAAAAGCAGCTAAGGATAAATGGGCCCTAATGTACAAAGTTAGACACATAAGGGTAGTTCCATCTACTGAAACTTGGCAGGACAGAAAGGAACGGCAGGAAATCTTCAATGTGATGAACACGAATGGTATGCAGTCATGAATCCTTTATCTGGCCAACCTGTCATTCAGAATGGAAGGAGAGATAAAGGTTTTCCCAAAAAAGCAAAAACTGAAGGAATTCATAACCAATAAACCAGTGCTACAAGATATCCTGAAGGGAACCCTTGAATGAAATGTTACAAGGAACACAAAGTACCATAGATATTACTACACTCATGAAACCTACAGACAACACAATGACTCTAAACCATATTTTTCAAGTTTAACACTGAATGTAAATGGACTAAATGCTCCAATCAAAAGACATAGGGTATCAGATGTCTGACCCATCTATTTGCTCTCTACAGAGACTCATTTTAGACCTGAAGTCACCTTAAGATTGAAAGTGAGTGAATGGAGAACTAACTACCATGCTACTGGAAGTCAAAAGAAAGTTGGAGTAGCCACACTTATATCAGACAAACTAGACTTTAAAGTAAAGGATGTAATAAGAGATGAAGAAGGGCTTTATATAATAATCACAGAGACTATCCATCATGAAAACAATTATAAATGTCTATGTGCCGAATATGGGGCCCCCGAATTTGTAAAACGATTAATTACAAACATCTTACTGATAAAAATGTGCTAATTGCAGAAGACATTAATACTCCACTTACAGCAATGGATAGATCAACTAGACAGAGAATCACCAAAGAAACAATGGCCCTGAATGACACATTGGAACAGATGGGCTTGACAGATATATTCAGAACTCTGCACCCAGAAGCAATGGAATTCACATTCTTCACAAATGCACGTGGTACATTCTCCAAGCTAGATCATGTACTGAGGCACAAAGAAGCCCCCACTAAATATAAAAGATTTGAGATCATACCATGCACACTTTCAGATCACAATGCTATGAAACTTGAAATCAACCACAGGAAAAAGTCTGGAAAACCCCCAAAAGCATGGAGGCTAAAGAACATCCTACCAAAGAAAGAATGGGTCAACCAGGCAATTAGAGAAGAAATTAAAAAATATATAGAAACAAATGAAAATTAAACTACAACAATTCAAACCATTTGGGATGCAGCAAAGGCAGTCCTAAGAGGAAAATACATTGCAATCCAGGCCTATCTCAAAAAACAAGAAAAATCACTAATACAAAATCTAACAGCACACCTAAAGGAACTAGAAGCAGAACAGCAAAGACACCCCAAACCCAGCAGAAAAGAGAAATAAAAATCAGGGCAGAGATTAAGAATATGAAACCATAAAAATAGTAGAACATATCAATGAAACCAAGAGCTTGGTTTTTGAAAAAATAAACAAAACTGATAACCTCTAGCTAGGCTTCTCAAAAAGAAAAGAGAGAGGATCCAAATAGATAAAGTCATGAATGAAAAGGGATTGATTACAACCAATCCCTCAGAAATACAAGCAATTATCAGAGAATACTATGAAAACTCATATGCCAACAAACTGGACAACCTGGAAGAAATGGACAAATTCCTAAACAGCCACACACTACCAAAACTCAAACGGGAAGAAATAGAAAATTGGAACAGACCCACAACTAGTGAAGAACTTGAATCAGTTATCAAAAATCTCCCTAAAAATAAGAGTCCTGGACCAGATGGCTTCCCTGGAGAATTCTACCAGACATTTAAAACAGAATTAATACCTATCTTTCTCAAGCTGTTTCAAAAATTGAGATGTAAGGAAAACTTCTGGATTCATTCTATGAAGCCAGCATCTGCTTTAACTCTCAAACCAGATAGAGACCCAGCAAAAAAAGAGAACTACAGGCCAATATCCCTGATGAATATGGAGGCAAACATTCTCAATAAGATACTAGCAAATTGAATTCAACAGCATATAAAAAGAATTATTTACCATGATCAAGTTGGAGTCATTCTTGCGTTGCAGGGCTGGTTCAATATTCTCAAATCAATCAATGTGATACATCACATTAACAAAAGAAAAGATAAGAACCATATGATCCTGTCAATAGATGCAGTAAAAGCATTTGACAAAATATAGCATCTTTCTTAATAAAAGCCCTTGAGAAGGTCGAGATAGAAGGAATATACTTAAACATCATAAAAGCCACTTATGAAAAGCCCACAGCTAATATCATCCTCAATAGGAAAAACTGAGAGATTTCCCTCTGAGATTAGGAACACGAAAGGGATGTCCACTCTCATCACTGCTATTTAACATAGTGTTGGAGGTCCTAGCATCAGCAATCAGACAACAAAATGAAATAAAAAGTATCAGAATTGGCAAGGATGAAGCCAAACTCTTCACAGATGGCCTGATACTCTACATGGAAAACCCGACAGAATCCAACAAAAGTCTGCTAGAACTGATCCATGAATTCAGCAAAGCCACAGGGTATACAATCAATGTACAGAAATCGGTCACATTTTTATACACCAACAATCAAGCAACAGAAAGAGAAATAAAGAAACCAATCCCATTCACAATTGCACCAAAAAACTTAAAATACCTAGGCATAAACCTAAGCAAAGATGTAGAAGATCTCTACACTGAAAACTACAAAAAACTTATGAAGGAAATTGAAGAAGACACAAAGAAATGGAAAAACATCCCATGCTCATGGATTGGAAGAAAAGTATTGTTAAAATATCAATACTGTCCAAAGCAATCTACACATTCAATGCAATCTCAATCAAAATTGCACTAGCATTCTTCTCAAAGCCAGAGCGAACAATCCTAAAATTTGTATGGAACCACAAAAGACCCAGCAAAAAAAGAGAACTACAAGCCAATTTGTATGGAACCACAAAGTAATATTGAAAAAGAAAAACAAAACGGGAGGCATCACAATCTCAGACTTTAGCCTCTACTACAAAGCTGTAATCATCAAGACAGTATGGTATTGGCACAAAAACAGACACACAGACCAAAGGAATAGAATAGAGAACCCAGATATGGACCCACAAACATATGGCCAACTAATCTTTGACAAAGCAGGAAAAAGTATTCAATGGAAGTAAGACAGCCTCTTTAACAAATTGTGCTGGGAGAACTGGACAGCAACATGCAGAAGAATGAAACTAGACCATTTTCTTTCACCACTCACAAAAATAAACTCAAATTGGATGAAGGACCTGAATGTGAGACAGGAAACCATCGAAACCGTAGAGGAGGAAGCAGGAAAAAACCTTTTTGACCTCATTTATAGCAATTTCTTCCTCGACACATCTCCAAGGGCAAGGGAATTAAAAGCAAAGATGAACTATTGGGACCTCATCAAGATAAAAAGCTTCTGCACAGCAAAAGAAACAACCAACAAAACGAATAGGCAACCAACGGAATGGGAAAAGATCATCGCAAATGACATATCGGATAAAGGACTAATATCTAAAATTTATAAAGAACTTACCAAACTCCACACCCGAAAAACAAACAACCCAGTGAAGTAATGGGCAGAAGATATGAATAGACACTTCTCCAATGAAGACATCCAGATGGCCAACAGACACATAAAACGATGCTCAAAGTCACTCAAAATCTCCAATGCTTACAACTCTGATTAGATACAGACTGCAGGTGGAAAATGCCTGAGAGTTCTCTATCCTGCATTTCCATAACCAAATGTGGCCTCCATGGTTTCCAATCTATGCATTTTCCCTCTGACCTGTGACATGACAACCAGGAAAAGTCCTTCCTACCATCAAGGGATGAAACCGCTAACTGTAGAAAACTTGACTTTTGATCAGTGGTGCTTTTGAGTAAAGACCTTAATCAAAAGGGGGAAATGTGAAAGTGAATAAAAGAAGCCTTGTTTAAAATGGAGTCAGGAAGTTCTGAAAAGGGAGCTCTCATAGATTACCACTCACTGTCATTTGCAGACCCCAGCACAAGAAGTGTATCCTGTATTTCCCAACAGAAAGAAGCTTAATTTTTGTTTGTTTTTTTACCCAAGCAGGAAGAAGTTTTTTTATTCTTTTCCCAGTAACCACCCAGATCACGAGAACTACTGCAATTCAGGCAATGAGAAGTTGCCACAACCCTGAACTCTTGCTCTCCTCCAGTTGACTTTCATTTGCAAGTCTTTCCCAATTCCCTCCTTTCCTCTACAAAGCAAGCCCCCCTCCTTTGTTGTCCAGGCTTGCCTATGGTTCACTGTACTTTGCATCTCTCAAATTGCTATTCATCTGCTATTCCCAAATAAACTCATTTTGCTGGTAAATTAACTGGCTATTTTATTTTGAAGCATACAGAAGCATTGAAGGTTGTGGGATACAAGGTAAATACATAAAAGTCAATATTATTCTTATGTATTAATTTGAATGATTGGAAATTGAAATTAAACAAACAGCATCACTTACGACAACACAGTACCTGAAATGATTAGGTATAACTATAACAAGATATGTTCAAGTTCTCAAATTGAAAACTGTAAAACAGTGAGAAAACAAAGCAGATAAAAATAAATGGAAAGATATACCCCATTTGTGTTCTGGAAGACTCAATATTATTAATTTCCCAGTAGTTTATAGTTTTAATGCAATCCCAATCAGAATCTCACCATTAATTTTGTAGATATCAATAAGCTAATTCTAAAATTTATATGGAGAAATAGAACTATAATAGCCAAAAACAATTCTGAAGAAGAAAAAATGTTGGAGAAGGCAAAGTGCCAATTTCAAGAGTTACTATAAATTTACAATAATCAAGATGATATGGGATTGCTGAAAGATTAGAAATAGAAAACAATAGAGAGTGCAGAAATAGACCCATGCATACTGTAATTAATCTTTGATAAAGAAGAGTTAATTCAATGTAGAAATAATATCTTTCAATAAATGGTGCTAAAACAATTAGATATCGGTAGGTAAAAACAAACAAAACATCTACATAAAAAACAACTGAAATGGGGTGCCTTGGCGGCTCAGTTGGCTAAGCAGCCGACTTCGGCTCAGGTCATGGTCTCACGGTCTGTGAGTTCGAGCCCTGCATCGGGCTCTCTGCTGACAGCTCAGAGCCTGGAGCCTGCTTCAGATTCTGTGTCTACCTCTCTCTCTGCCCTTCCCCTGTTCATACTCTGTCTCTATGTCTCTCGAAAATAAATAAACGCTAAAAAATTAAAAAAAATAACTGAAATTATTAGATTTAACTGTAAAATTTGTTGAAGTTTTTAATATTAGTTCCAGTATAGTTATGTTAGCTTCAGGTGTAAAATATAGTGATTCAACAATTCTGCACGTTACTTAGTGCTCATCATAGTAAGTGTAATCTTTAAACCGCATCACCTGTTTCACTCAACCCTCTGCCACTTCTCCTCTGATAACCATCTGTTTGTTCTCTATAATTAAGAGTCTGTTTCTGGGTTTGTCTTTTGTCTTTCTTTGTTCATTCATTTTGTTTTCTTAAATTCCACCTATGAGTGAAATCATATGATATTTATCTTTTTCTAACTGACTTATTGCACTTAGCATTATACTCTCTAGCTCTATCAATGTGTTGCAAATGGGAAGATTTCATTCTTTTTTGTAGCTGAATAATATTCCATTATATACATATGGCATCTTCTTTATATAAAGATATATATATATACTACATATATACATATATATACTACATATTCTTTATCCATTCATCTATCAGTGGGCACTTGAGCTGCTTCCATAATTTGGCTATTGTAAACAATGCTGCTATAAACAAAGAGATACATGTATCCCTTGAATTACTGTTTTTATTATTATTGTTATTTGTAAATACTCAGTAGTGTAATTCCTGGATTATAGGGTAGTTCTCTTTTTATTTTTTTGAAACTCCATACTGTCTTCCATACTGTCTCCACCAGTTTGCATTCCCCCAAAAAATGCATGAGGTTTCCTTAATTTAAAACCATAAAACTTCTAGAAGAAGATATAGGACAAATCTGTAGGACTTTAAATTTTTTAAATATGACATAAAAAACACAATTGATAAAGTAAATAATAATAATAATAAGTCGAGCTTTTTCAAAATTAACATCTTCTGATCTACGAAACACTTTAGGAGAATAAAAAGATAAACCACATACTGACAAGAATATTAAGTATTTGTCTCTAGAATATATGAGGAATAATCAGACTTTAATAATAAAACAATAAAAAAGGAAGGGAGATCTGAGAAGGTACTTCAAGCAATATATATGGATGGAAAAGAAACATAAAAAGATGCTCAGTATTTTGTCATTAGGCAAATTCAAATTAAAACTACAATGAGAAACCACTATGTATCTGCTAAAATAAACAGACAAAAACTGTCAATAGCAAATGGTAAGGATGCAGAGCAACAGGAACTCTTTTTCATTGCGAGTGTCAATAGAAATGGTGGAGTCACTTTGGAAAACCTTTTACCAGTTTCTTACAAGATAAAGAGACACTTACATAGGACTCAGTAATGATACCTCTAGATGTTTACCCACGGGAATCAAATACTTGTGCTCACACAAAAACTTGATTGTAAATGTTTAAAGCACTTAATTTATAAACTCTCCAAACTAGAAACTGCCAAGTTGTTCTTCAAAGGTGAATGGATAAACTGTGGCATATCCATAGCACAGAATTCTATTTTACAACAAACAATTATGGATATTAAACACACTTTGCTAACTGAAAAAGACTTAAAACCATACATATTACATGATTCCACCCTTGAGATAATCTGGAAAAGGGGAAGCTATTGACATAGCAAGCAAATCAGTAGTTGCCAAATATTGGGAAAAGCTGGCTACAAAGAGACTATACAAGAAACTTTTATAGTGATAAAAATAGTCTCTATGTTAATATTATTTGGATATATGATGATTCAGTTATCAAAGCCCACATACCTTCTACACCACATAGAGTGAACTTTACTGTTAGAACAGCAGCCCCTAGAATGCTATGGGAATTTCAGGATGGATATGTACACTGTGACAAAAATCTATCTTTATTATCAGTGAATGACATAACCTAACTGAAGGGTAAACAAAAAGGGTAAACATATAGTAAAAGCTGATGTTTTACTAGAAACTGGCTAGAGACCAAAATGACTGTACATATGCACATTATATCCTAATTGGCAAATGTGTTTCTCACTAGGGTACAGATTAAAATATCTAAAGTTATATATACACTAAAGTTGAAAAACAATGAAATTACAGATAATGAGAGGCAGGGTTCTGTCAGAGAAAGAAGTTACAAACAAGCAAAGGTTAACAAACAGAATGAAGTTTGCAGTGCTGAAAGAGAATCAGAGTCATCAGCATAAATGCATGAACACATACACACAGACAGCCCCACACACAAACACACATACACATACATACAGGAAGCTGAGTGAAGAGTGTAGGGAAACCGTACTATCTTTGCAATTCTTTTATAAATCTAAGTTAGTCTGACAAAAAAAGATGAATAACTGGATGCAAATGACTGCAACAAGAAAAAGATTCACACTCTCCAACAACTTTTTCCTGGGGAGAGTTTTTGGAATAAGTGCCTTTTTCTCTTTTGGTGTGGCCTTGATCCTTCAGGGTGCCAGATCTACACTCTGGTCTGTGACAGAGTGTATATGTTTGAGTGGCAGAGATGCGTTTTAGAATGTCCTCTCTTAAAGTCTGTATTCATACTTTTTGTGTCCCTACAGTAGCCCTGCTTGTGACAGAGCCTTATGATCTTTTATGAACATAGCTACTGCTATCATCCTTCTTGCCATGAGAGCTCAAAGTCACTCAGAGTGAAAGAGGAATGGATGCCATATGTTCCTTGCCCTTCTCTTTATTGTTCTATCTCTCCTCCAAAAAAGTCTATGCTCTCAGCCCCTTCCATCTCCAGCCAATAGGAGGAAAGTCTCCATTTGCTTAAACTGTACACAGGCACCAGAAGATGCCATAAAGTTCCAGAACTATCCAGAATATCATATCTATTTGAATTTATCCAAATCTCCTTTACAAGAATATACAAGAACAAGGACATTTAATTAGTATGTTACTTATATTATTACAGGCATGTAACCACTTCGATATTTTAAGTTAAAAAGAACAAACATTGCAGCATCTTACAGCCAATCAGAAAATTACAACATTTTAGAAGATAAAATTTTAAGAGCATAAGAAAGATGTGTTAACTCATCTAGCAGGTTTTCACTTCTGTACGTCATCTTCAAGTAGAATAGATAGAAGCAAAGGTATGTAGAATAAATCATCACTATGCAAATATCAAAGAATTCCAGAAGATAAAACAGTCTCTAGTAGCAAGAACAGATGAAGACTGAAGAGAAGTTTGGGAAGTTAATGTTGATTTCTCAGAGCAGAATAGAAACCCCAGGCTAAGACTGGGCACATCTGGAAATAAAGATTTCCAGTCAGCAGGGTTTCAAGAAAAATCTTAGAGAAGGATTAGTTGGTGAGGACAGAGCTATCAAGGAACTAGTTTTGAAGGAACTGTGACAATATAACAAAGTCTCCTTTGTGAATACCAACGCATTTTGCAATTACAAAAGTCTCTCTGGGGCTGAGAAGACTGTAAAATTGAGTGTGAAACTTTGTACTAAATGTTTTATGTATGTATCTAGTTATTCTATGATTATACTGTTGAGGAAGTAGAGGCCTTGAAAAGATATACAACTGGTAAGTGGCTAAGCCAGAATGTGAACCCAAATGGTGATAACCCAGGACCCATCCCCTAATTCGTCCTACTTTCCCAATTGGTTTTTTTTATTTTTCCTTCACAGTCATACACTAAAAGCATTTTCTATTCTGAATCAATATTGTTCTTCTAAGGGTCTCAATTTTCAAATTGCTCTTTGCCTCAGTAGCCTATTGAGAAAGATGCTTTTCCTCTAATAGATACTTGCTTTGTATCATAGGGTTGAGAAAATATTAAGAGAATAACATTGAGACAAGATATTTCAAAGTGCTTTGTAAATTCTAAAGTACCAAGGATTGTTAAGATGTAATTTTGGTGTAACAAGGGAGCTACCTTGAACATCTAGAGGGAGGGGTTCATTGTGAATAATCGGGTTCCTGAGAATAAGCCAATCTTTTAGAGAAGAGCAGGGACCTTTAGACTAAAGGAATCACAATTACTTAATAAGTGAAATAAATAGGAATCCCATGGCATTGGAGGAGATTGTTCCTGATACATATTGAGAGGAATTTATTCATCTGAAAAATCTAATCTACTAGGGAAAATTACTTTGCTTCTCTTACAAAAAGTAAAAGTGAAGATGCTATATAAATAGAGTGGTTGATTTTTATTTCTACTGCATGTGCTATTAGAAATTAGAATTCCTTTATGAGCTAGAGAAACTTTAAAAATCTTGCATTAATACCAACTAATTAAAATATACAACTAACCCTAAATCAAATGAGTTAAGATGAATTGGAATCAATGTCTTTTTTGATTAATCAGAGCTGCTCAAGAACAATCTAATGAACACACTGACTGTAGAGTGCCACTAACAGCTGATTATAGTGATGATTTTGCAATTTAGCCCTCAAAGACCTGGAATCTCAATATCCATAGGACTAATAATTTTTGTTATTTTTTAGAAGAGTTTCTGGTCTATCTTACCGGAGGAAATGCTTTGGAGATACAAAGTTGATAGGCAAATAAATTTCACCCATCAGCACACCTTATTAAGCCCCAAAAGGAAGAAGGAAGGTTAAAAGCCTGTCATCACTGATGCCACATTTTGAGGCAGAATAAAGAGAAAATATGCCTTATGATATCTTTGAATTATTTCCTTAAAATACCCACTTGCAAATGTATTAAAATGGATGAGAGCAGCTATTTTATGAATCAACCAATCAAGTGAATGGGCTTTAGTTCACTAAGAGCCGATTTTCTCTCCTAAGTAGTAACAACTGCTAATTTCTAACCATAGACTCCATCCTCTTCAAGTCCATTGTAACCCTTGGTTTCTTCATCCAGGCAATTACTGAACCTTATTAATTTTACTCCTGAAATAGCTCAAAAATATATTACCTCTGATTCCCCTATTACTGCCACTACTGCAGATAAAGGGCCCATCATCTCTTACCAGTCATTTATCACTAGTCTGATCTCTTCCCCACCCTCTGCCCTGACAACCTCCTCTCTCATGCCACTAGTCTATGCTCTACTCTAAAGCATTCAATGGCTCCCATCACTGATAAAATACACACACTTTAGGAGGATATAAAGTACCTTGCCAAGTGTGGTCCTAGCTTCTCCAGCACCATGCAATACCACTACATTTTCCCACACTCCGAATTCATTGCATTCATCAACATCCTTTAATCCTCAAATATGTGGTGGTGATATTTTTGTATTTTATACCTCTGGTTCTTAATTGGAACTCCTTTAATCCACTTGCTAACTGTTCCAGGACTCAGTTTCCATAATTCAGCTATCAGTGTTTTGATCTTCATCTTTAGCCATTCTCTAACAATGCACACCATGAGCCAACCACTGATTCCTATGTGACATTCATGCCCTCTTTTCCATTTGTGCAACTGGAAGTGATTTCTTCTTTGCTCCTTCCTGTTTACAGTGGTTTGTATCTCATGGTACTTGATGCATCTCCTTTCTTGTCATAGTAGTATTTTGTACAAGTTTCATCTCAGTCATTAAATATTAAGAGGAACTGTGGCTCATCACTCATTGCATCTATAAAGTGACCATTCATGTCTTACAAATAGAAGATGCTCTATAAGTATGCATTGAATTTAAATTACTTCAATTGAGGGAAAAAAAAGGATGTCATCCTTTTGGCATCATTCCTTATGCTATAATAAGGATTCCTTCTGTTTACACATAAAATAGAAGACTTTAATCACTCCGGTAATCTTTAACTTGGTAATGAAGGCCATAAATTAATTTTTAAACAAAATTAAAGAAGATGGGATGAAATATAAAATAAAAACATCATCAGAATCTTCCCAGGAAACAATATTCTTGACACCAAATCATGACATTATGGGGCTCAGTTGTTTATTTCTTTCTAGGGCAGCCCCTTGTTTTATGTCCCAAATAGCATTTCCCTAAATAAAACTGCATGAAACAAAATGCCATTATGATTTCTAACATTCATTTCCAGTGAAGTTCCTGTTAGGTTGCAGCTATAACTATGATGGAAGGGGTGTGAGTAAAGCCCTTTGCAGTAATAACTGTGTCTTCATACATCAAACCAAAGGATTATAGGAGAAACATCTACATAGCACAGGAAACTAACTAGAGGGGTAATACCAAGCTGGCTTTAAAATGTGACAGAAAATGATCAGAATAGGTCTGTACTGAAGTTTGAAAAGTTAAGGTAAAAGCAGAAAGCTTCCTATACATGTAAGCAAGAATTCTAACTTTTTTTTTTTCTGTATAACTGCTTCTAATACGTACAGGCAGTCATCACTCTGTGTTAGCTGCTGATGAACCCCAGGGACATGAATTTACTCTAAAAGAATGCAAAAGTCATTAGACTCTTAAACACGTATAAATATTGAGGCTTAAGGCCAGGGTACAAAGATGTCAGAAGACAAATCTCTAAGGTAACTCCTAAATGGAATTCCATTGTCCCCTCTCTTTAACTCTTTTATTCAATAGCTAAATAATAAAAATTCAAGATTTTAAATGGCTCTAAAGTTATTCTCCCTTCCACATTGTCTCTTCTTAAACTTATTTAATCCCTTCTTATCACTTTTCTAGATTACTGCATTCACTTTCTAACTGATCTCTTTGCCTCCGATATTGATACATAAAACACAAAGATGTCACTGTCACGTTTCAAAGTGCCCATAGAAGCATTTCATATCCTGACTTAAGTATCTGTATGTGATTTCCACTGCTTAAAGAAGTCCAAATTCTTTGGCACTGCACCCAAGATTAATCAAAATCAAGACTTTCAATGGTTCTTCCCTCATTGCCTTTGTCCTATTGCCTTTGTTCTTCCAAACACACCATGTTTTTTTGTATTTCCTTGCCTAATTGAACTCCCCATTATACCTTTATCTCTGCTAAAGCCTTTACTCAGATTGACAATGAAAGGTCAGTTTAAATATAATGCATAATACGTCCTCCATCTCTCTAAACCTCACATCTTCCCATTTATCTCAACTTAGAGCCAATTTTCTTACCAAGGTCTAAACTGTGATGTAAGAACTTGCCCCTGGATACCATCCTGGACCTCATCTCCAATCATTTTCCAATCATTCTCTCCTGCTTATTTTCTGTTCCTTGAAATTGATTATAGTGAGGGGGATTCGATGGCAGAGAAGGAAAATCCTAAGCTTGCCTCCTCACATAGATACACCAAAATCTACATCTACACATAGAATTAACAACTGTCTCTGACCATGAAGACTTAGCAGAACCAGTCTTACACAAGTAAGGATATAAAAAAACCACATCAAGATGATTAGGAGAGGCAAAACAGAGTCTAGTCAGGACCCGTATCCAGTGTGCTAATCCTTGGTGGGAAGATATTATGAACATGAAGGTCCTCTCTAAGGACAAAAGAGTTCAAGTCCCATGTTGGGCACACCCATCCTGGGGACCTGCACTGAGAAAATAAGCCTCCATAGCATCTGGCTTGAAAAAATCAGTGAGGGGCTTAACTCCAGGAGGTCCAGAGTGTTCTAGGAAATTGCTCTTAAAGGGCTTGCACACAAACTCACCTGCTCTGAGAATCATCAGAGATAGCAGTTTAAACATGCCTGGGCTATACATGAAGGAGATTTATTGAATAATTTAGAGAATGTCCACAGAGGCAGATATCTGTAGGAACTTTCTTGGGGAACAGAGATGCTGGCTGGTACAGTTTTTCTTACTCTCTACCTAGTTGGCTGGTGCTGGTGGGAGACATTTTTGACAATCTCTATCTACCTTACTAGCACCGCTCACACCTACCAAGTGTCCCCCTGTGGACTCACCCAACCCAAGCCACCCACCCCAGCCAGGTATCCTTCCCAAGTGCCACCCTGCCCTGCCACATCCATTGGGTAGCCTCAGCTAGCACCAGTGCCTCCTCAAGTTGCCCCTGCCATAGGGATCTAGCCTCAAACACTCAAGTACCTGCAGTAGTCATAGCAGACCTCACAGCCAGCCCCACCAGAGGCCTGCCCCACTCACCAGCATGTCTATAGCTATAACATCCAGGCCTCTCAGCCAGACAGGTTGGGGGCCAGCCCCACTCACCAGAGCACCCATAACAGTCATGGCCAGTCCTCATAGACAGCCACAAGGAGCAGTCTTGCACATCAGTGAGTCTGCATTGATCATGGCCCAAACATAATGGAAGGTTGCATCTGTCCTACAGAGGATACCCTTGAGACACCTGGCTCAGGTGACCAGGGAAGATTGCACTACTAGACCCCACAGAGCACCTTCAGCATAAGCAACTCCTTCAAGATCAGGAGATATAACTGATTTACCTAACACATAGAAACAAACAGAAAAGTTAATACCTATCCTGATCAAAGTATTATAAATTAAAAAAAAAAAGAAGAAGAGGAAGTAATGCTTCCAAACTCATTTTATGAGGCCAACATTACCCTGATACCAAAACCAGAAAAAAGACATCATGCACATATAAAAACTATAGGCCAATATTCCTGATAAACACAGATGGAAAAATCCTTAACAAAATATTTGCAAACCAAATTCAACAATGCTTTTAAAGGATCATACATCATAATCAAGTGGTATTCCTTTGGGATGCAGGGATGACTCAATACCTGCAAGTCAATTAATGTGATACAAAGATGTGAAGGAAGAATCAAAATCGTATGATAATCTCAATAGATGTAGAAAAAGCACATGATAGAATTCAACCTCAGTTTATGATAAAAAACAACTCTTGACAAGGTGAGTAGATAGGAAACAAACCTCAATATAAAAAGACCATATATGAAAAACCCACAGCTAACAGTATACTCAAAGGTGAAATTCTGATAGCTTCTCCTTTCAGATCATAAACATTGCCTACTCTTGCCAATTTTATTCAAAATAGTATTAGATGTCACAACCACAGCAATCAAAGAAGAAAAAAATATCCAAATTGGGAAAGAAGAAAAACTCTCATTATTTGCAGATATTATATGTAGAAAAACAAAGAATCTATCAAAATAGTATAATAAATTATTCCAGTAAAGTTGCAGTATATAAAATCAATACACATAAGTATGTTGTACCTTTATACACAAATAATGAACTATCAGATAAAGAAATTAAGACAATAATCCATTTACAATTGCATCAAAGAGAATAAAATACTTAGGAATAAATTTAACCAAGGAGGTAAAGACTTGTACTCTAAAAACTATAAAACACTAATGAAAGAAAGTGAAAATGACATAAATAAATGTAAAGGTATACCTAGCTCATGGATTGGAAATATTTACATTATTAAAATGTCTGTAGTACCCAAAATGATGTATAGATTCAATGCAATCCGTGTCAAAATACTAATAGCATTTTTCACAGAACTAGAACAAATAACCCTCAAGTTTGTATGGAACCACAAAGACCCTGAATAGCCAAAGAAATCTTAAGGAAGAAACCTTCCTGATTTCAAACTATACTAAAAAGCTATAGTCATCAAAACAGTATGACACTGAAACAAAAAGAGACACACAGATCAATGGAACTGAGTAGAATCCAGAAATAAACCCACCCTTACATGATCAATTAATCTTCAATGAAGGAAGCAAGACTATACAATAGGGAAAAGAGTTTTTGAATAAATGGTGTTGGTAAAACTGGACTATAGGCAAAAAAGAATAAGAAACTGGACTTTCTTACACCATCTACAAAAATAAACTCAAAATGAATTACCCTTAAATTAAGTAAGGTCAGAAACCATAAAACTTGTAGAAAATAGGCAGTAGGCTTTCGGTGATCGGTCTTAGCAATATTTTTTGCATGTTTCCTCAGGCAAGGGCAACTCAAACAAAGGTAAACAAATAAGACTGCATGAAACTAAGAAAAATTTTTTATAGCAAAGGAAACCATCATCAAAATGAAAAGACAACCTACTGAATGGAAGAAGACATTTGTAAATGATACAACCAATAAGGAGTTAATATCCAAGATACATAAAGAATGCACACAACTCAGTATCAAAAAACAAACATCCCAATTCTTAAAAAAAGAAAAATGGGCAGAAAATCTGAATAAGTATTTCTCCAAAGGAAACATACAGATGGCCAATGGACCCATGAAAAATGATGAACATCACTAATCATCAGGGAAATCCATATTTCCTGTGAAGATATTACTTCACACCAGTTAGAACTGTTAGTGTCAAAAATACAAGAAATAACAAACATTGACAAGGATGTGGAGGAAAAGGAACATTTGTACACTGCTGCGGGGAATGTAAATTGGTGCAACCACTCTGGAAAACATTGTGGAGTTCCCTCAAAAAATTTAAAAATAGAACTACCATACAATCTAATTTTCCATTTCTGAGTGTTTATTTGAAGAAAACAAAAACACTAATTTGAAAAGACATATGAACCTCTATGTTTATTGCAGCACTGTTTATAATAGACACAATATGGAAGCATCCTAAGTGTCCACTGATAGCTGAATGTCGTGTGTGTGTGTGTGTATCAAATGTATGTGTATGTATATATGTACATACATATATGTATATACATATAAATATATACACAAAATATATGATAAAACATTAGTCAGCCATAAAAAAGAACAAAATCTTGCCATTTATATCAACATGAGTGGACCTAGAAGTTATTTTGCTATGTTGGATAGAAAAAGATAAACACCATATGATTTCACTTATGTAGAATCTAAAAAACAAAACAAATGAACAAACAAAACAGAAACAGATTTATAGATACTGAAAATAATCTGGAGGTTTCTAGAACCAAGTGGGGTGAGGGGGTTTAAAAGGTGCAGACTTCCAGTTATAAAATAAGACATGGGGATGCAATGTACATCATAGCATAGGGAATATAGTTAATAATATTCTAACAACTTTGTGTGGTGAGAGATGGTAGTTACATTTATGGTGGTGATCACTTCATAAGTCGAATTAGTATGTTGTACACCTGAAGCAAATATAATACTGTATGTCAATTATACTTCAATAAAAAAGAGACATTATTATTGCATTGTTGTACGTGTTGGATGTGTGCATCATTTCTAGTATTGAACATAATACTTACTGTTATTAATAGATTCAATTCTGATATTTTTTCTATGAAGATATATTATAATGTGTTTATTTGAAATTATATGAATATATAATATGTGAAGACATTATTTACCTAGAGATACTTATGTAAAATATAATTATTAAGTAGAATTTTTTATTATTTAATCAAAATGTAATTAAATTATTTTCTGGTAAAAACATGAATGACTGATAGGTTTACTTTTGGGCTTTAGCTCTTGCTGTTCTCTCTACCTGGTTGGTTCTTCTATATACCCTAGTTGGCTCACTCCCATTGCCTGCTCTAAATATATCTTATCATAGACCTTTGCTGGCACCACTGTTATCCTGGTGTAAAATATATTTGTGTTTATTTTCTGTTTCTTTCCCATCAGTATATACATATCTCATCTGGCTAATGATCTTGTTTTGTTCACACTGTTATATCCCCAATACAAAGGCAAATTTCTGATATATAGCATGGGCTCAGTAAAATTTTGTCAAAGAGCAAATGCCTTTGTGCTTGCTCTTTTCCATAATGTCTACCTTGTTACCTATTTATTCCACATAGCACAGTCTATACCTCACTCCCATGTGAAACTCTCTCTAGCAGCCATACCTGTTCTTCCCTTGTGTCTTTCTATCCTTTCTAACTAGATCCATACTACCTAGATGTCTATGTGAGTGTGCATGTGTGTGGCTTTTAATTTGTTATTTGCCTTTGGGCATCTGCTAAAAACTGAAAATCCTTGGGGGATAGATGTTGTGCTTTATTTTTCTCTTTTACCAGATACAAAGCATTTAGTGTCTATTTCTATCCTTTAATAACATAGAGTAATTTGTGGATATGGTTAAGCAGGAGTCAGATTATCACAAACACCCAAGTGTGTAGCTACTATTATTCCTTCCCTTTCTGTGAAAATGTGAAATAACAGAGCAAAAATGAATGTGGAAACTGTTTTCTGCCAGCAGCTTGTATTCATACCACTCTCTGACTGCTATCATAAGACTTCCAACAACCCAAAACAGTGCCTCACATGGAAAGGTTTGGGACAGGGCTTTTAAGAATCTCTAAGGCACCTTATGACCCAGCAACTACACTACTAGCTATTTATCCAAAGGATACAAAGATGACGATTCGAAGAGGCACATGCACCCCAATGGTTATAGCAACGCTATCAACAATAGTCAAATTATGGAAAGAGTGAAAATGTCCATCGGCTGATGAATGGATAAAGAAGAGGTGATATATATACAAAGAAATACTACTCAGCAATGAAAAAGAATGAAATCTTGCCATCTTCAACAACATGGATGGAACTAGAGGGTATTATGTGAAGTAAAATAAGTCAGTCAGACAAAGACAAATATCGTAGGATTTCACTCATGTGGAATTTAAGAAATAAAACAGCTGAACACAGGGGAAGGGAAGGAAAAATAAGATAAAAATGGAGAGGGAGGCAAACCTTAAGAGACTCTTACAAACAGAGAACAAACAGTGTTGCTCAAGGGAGATGGGTGGGGGATGGGCTAAATGGGTAATGGGGATTAAGGAGGGCACTTGTTGGGATGAGCACTTTTAGGTCTTGTATGTAAGTGATGAATTGCTGAGTTCTACTCCTGAAATCAATACTACACTGTATGTTAACTAACTTGAATTTAAATAAATACATCAAAAAAAAGTCTCTAAGGAAAGCACCTGCCTGCAAAGTGTTGTCCATTTACATATCAACCTAAAGAAAGTACCTCCCAGTTCTTAAGGTTTAAGCTTCATCCTTCAGTGAACAGTCTTCCTCAGCAGCCTCAATTTTTTGAGAATCTAAAGTATTGAATGTCTGTGTCATATAGTTTGGCACTCAGTGATATTTGGTCATTTGTTATTTTCAATGTGTACTATGTCTGCATTAAGTGAACATAAAAAGTCTTATTTGTATAATATCAAAATTTAATGTATTAATGGAAGTCTTTGAGTCTATTTATCATCTCTAATCACAAATCCTATATTCTCATGCACAAATAGGTTTGATTTGATTCAATGCAGACACACTCTTAGAAATCTGGTATAGAGTTATGATGATGAAGAAAGTAAAATAGTATGCTACTTTACCTTGCTTATAATCTCATTTCAGAGCTGGGACAGGTACACAATGAACAATGTAATGTGATACTGTTAGCAAACTTGACACGAAATTTAAGTAAAATAGTATTTCAGAATATCCAAAATTTTAAAAAGTCTGTAGTGACCAGCAGAGTCTCAGTACAAGAAGTTGAAAATGTCATCAGCCATGACAGATTGGGGATGGTATAGCTAGAGAGTTATAAAGGTTAAGACATTAGAGAAAATGAGGAAATAAAACCTTGGGAACAAGGAGATATGAGGGAGCTCTTTAGCATAAGCTGTAGATAACACAGAAAATATGACAAAAGCAATACAAATAATAACTTACTTATAAACTTCAAAGAATATATTCTATCACTATAACCTCTGAAGTTGGTGGCAGGGGCACATATATGTGCCTGTCACACCCAAGGAACTACCATTTCACAAATGGAGGCAGTAAGTGGTCATAGGTGATGACCTTGTCCTACACAGGAGCCACTGCCCTTTTCTTAATTTTTGTTTTTCCTACCCTGAAATCTAAAGAGAAATAGGTGTTTTCTGATTCTCTGCTAAAAAGAACATTCTGGGGGTGCCTGGGTGGCTCAGTCAGTTGGGTGTCCGACTTTGGTTCGGGTCATGATCTCACAGTTCGTGGGTTCAAGCACCTCGGGCTCTGTGCTGACAGCTCAGAGCCTGGAGCCTGCTTTGGATTCTGTGTGTGTGTGTCTCTTTCTGTCCCTCCCCTGCTCGTGCTCTGTCTCTCTCCCTCTTTCTCAAAAATGAATAAACATTAAAAAATAAAAATAAATAAAAATAACATTCTGACCCCAGCCCTTCATGACCTTGTCAATGCAAAGAAAGAAGTCTTGAGCACTGTTGCTTCCTAAATTTTGTGAATATGTAGCATGTAAATAGAGCAGACAGAAGAAAGACAGCTTGGAGGGCACAGAAGCCTGAAAATAGGGCATGTCCAGATTTTGGAGACTGAACTACACTTATTACAAAAGCAAAGAGCTGGTCATAATTTCTTACTCCCCATATTCTTCAAAGCACCAAAGTAGAGAATCTTGGGATTAAGCGCAAGAAACATATTTGGATTTTGTGTGTATGTGCACATGTAAAATATGTGTATGTATACATATATATATATATATATATATATATATATATATATATATATATATATACACACACACACACACATATATATCTCCATGCTTGGGGACAGACAAGCTCCTCAAATGTCCTACAGTATGGACACAGAAGGAATTGTTACCTTCATTTTCCAATTCCAATCATTACAAATCTGCAGAGTTAGGATGTTCCTACTTTTGACTGAACTCATATTTCTTACTGTATTTTGGTCAGAACTTAAGAGGCAAGAAAAGAAAAAAATAATAAAACCTAAACATTAAAAAAGTAATCTATCCTCATTTTTATATCATACTGACATCAGACAGTATCATGTTTTCCCGTTGTACAAATAATTCAAGGACAACCAATGAGCAGCTAATCCATTAACATACTTAAGCACTCCGTTAGAAGTTGGTGCCTGGGAACAGGGCCAGCCCCTATGTTAAAGACTTTTCCCATTTTCAAATGTATTATGTTATCAAACTGAGAGACTCATGTTAGGATTTGGGGAACCATGGAAAACAAATGGAAGGTGGCTAGAAACTTTGGACTTGAAATAACTATGGACTACGCACGGCGCGCACACACACACACACACACACACACACACACACACTTAAAGTGGTTGGTCTTTGTAGCCTCTATAGAGGACTTTTCTAGGAAATAAGAAAGATTGTCAATTAGAAAGCAGGTTCCCTTAGAAAAGATAGGTAAGAAAGTTATTTGTTTATATAGAGAACACCCTTGCATGCTGCTCTTGCAGAGACAGAACACAGAGAAGTAACATATTTCAAAATATCTGAGTTTTAGTTGGGTGGAAGGGGACAGAAGAAAGGGAAAAGTCTCCAAGCAAAGAAAAAAAAAAACAAGTTGCGTTTACAGTAATACCCTGTTCTCTTTCATTCTTGATAAAACAAATGCTAATTTTGTTTTTAAACTGCCAGTACACAGGGAAGTGATCCACATCCTCTATACCTTTGAGAGATTTTCATCCTTTACATATTCCAATTCAACCTAAAATATTGTGCAATTGCCAAACCTCATATTTAAAATATGTGCTTATCATTCAACTCAGGGTAACATTAGCACACTGAAAACTGCATTCTAATTAATAAATCAGAACCTTAACCACTGAAACATCATTCACACATATGAGATGGCAATAGAGAGAGCCATTAAAAATAGTAGCATGCTGTCACCCTTCCAGGAAATATGGAAATTTGCTTTTTTGGGGGTTATTGGCTTACATTATTTATCAATGTTTGGCATTAATATATGGATTTACTCAACATTGAATGAATATCATATTTCTCCTAGAAGATACAACATTAATTTGTGATCTTGGACAAACTGTCAATTGGATAACAAGCCCACTAGGGGGGCATGCAATCAATAATTTGTATCCAGTGATTTCTTCCCTTAGGTTGTTTTAGGAAAATATTGCTTTTCCACTTTCACTCTCACTCACACAAACAAAACAAGCAAACAAACAAATTACATTAAAAAAAAACCACTTTTGGTCTAACTCTAGGAGATTTTAAAAAGCAAACTACCAATTTCTACCAATTTGTTAGAACCTGGTATTCAACTTTTGCTGTCTTAAAACAAATGCCTAATAAAATAAAAAGAGAACAAAAAAAGCTGGTGCTAAGAAAGAGAAATCATTGAAAATATGAAACCAAATGTAAGCCACTACAGAAGAGCAAGAAAATAAATGGTCATGTGGGCTTCATTCTTGAATCTTGCCTCTTCTCTGTACCCACTTGCTTCCTACACCTGTAGGCTGTCACTTAACATTTCTGCTGTCTAAAGTTTTAGCCTCAGCCACAATTCTTTCACCCCCTTTCAAAATTCATGTTTCTCAGGCAGTTCATGCTCTTGATGCCAGGATTGAACTGACATCCCCTGGACATCAGCCTGGATTTCCAATCTCCAGTCTGGTGCTACTCATATCGTCTGCCTTGTTCTTGTTCATTTTTCCTTACTTGAATCTATGTGCTTGGACCCAAGCTACCTCTCAGCATGGCTTCTTTCTAGCTTAACTCTCATTGTTTTCCAGCTCAAATTCTACCAGTGCAATAGTCTGCCCACATCTCTCAGATGGGGTTTTTAGTAAGCTTATTCTTTCCAGCTGTACCTAGAAGAAATTGAGACAAACATACTGGAAAAAAAAAAGGTCATAGTGAGTATAAAGCCTTTGTTTATAAAAGCAGATTGCAGAGCATGGTTTGATCTGAGTCTGAAACATGTGGACTTTCTCCCACCTTACTATCCTAGTGTGGGTATTAGGAGTCATGAGAGAGAAAGCCGGCTTTGCAGAGTCAAGCAGCTTCTTGCTGCCCCTGCCCCTAAACATGAGCAGAATGCAAGATCCACAACCTCTGCCAACTGATGCAGAGAAATACAGAACATTGATGATCATCAGCTATGCAGTTTAAAATTTGACTCTTTTCATGTAAAGGAATGAGTAACAGCAGCACTTTGCCCTAAAAATTACCCCAGAGGGTAGGAAGTGTTGGAGAAAACCCTATTTATAGGCTTAGGGCTGAATGAAGACAGAGATTAAGAATGATTTTTCTCAAACCCTCCAGACAAATTTACTTGACCCTTCTGCCTTCTTACTGCCTTGACATAAATGTGTTTGTTACTACTGAATTACTTCCAACTTGAATTCGACCCCACAGAGATTGGAGAAAAGAAACTCTCAAAGAGCCAGCAACATTTCTTCCCAGAAGATTATAAACCTAAATAGGGTTGAATAATAAGCTCGATAACAGCACATACCCTGCCCCCAACCACACGACACACACAGTAGGTATTTCATAAGTGAAATACCTTTAAAAAAAGAAAAAGAATTCAGCATCTTTTGGATTTTAGTTAGTTTTGGGGAAAAGCAAAAGAAACTAACTGATATTTATTCTAGTGAAAACTCATGTGAGATTCCCAGGAAAAGCTAAATACCTGGACTAACAAAGAGCATGAACCAGCACACTGGAGCTACAGGAACAGCAGGAATTATAGCACAACAAGATGTAGGTCTTCCTCCAGCGCAATGGTTTTTGGTGTATAGTCCCAATATCAGCAGCATTAATGTCCATCACCTGGGAATTTTCTGTCCAAATTCTACTGATGCCCTGCCCACAAAGGTTTGAAAACCATTACTCTAGTTTACCACGATTTTAGAATGACTTGGCTATTTCCTATAGGCTTTCTTCTCTCCATTCTGATAGATGTTGCATTTTTACATTGACCAGGTCTATATAAGAATGGAGGGGGGGAAATGAACATATTTTGGTCTATTTAAATCAAAGATATTGACATTTCCAAGAATATGAAGGTGTAGTACAAATATTTTATTAAAAATGCTTTATAGAAAGTGATGCTTTTTGGACTGTTTTCTTAGTGTCTCCTCTCTCCAAATGGATAATTATGACTGTACAATAATTGAACACTGTGAGCCTTATAATGGAAGGTCTCACTTCTCCTACTGCAGAGAGCTGTCTCTGGGAGAGGAGTTGCCTTTGATGTGTTGGAAGGACTATCCCTGGGGGGAAAGAATATTTGACAGGCACATATTTTAGAAATGTTTTGCAGGTAAAATTTTCATCCATAAAATTGTATTAACATTTCAAACATGCGACCCTCCAGAATTCAAAGATGTAGTCTCCAGAGAGCTTCTCCCTCCTCCTAGAGAGCTATATTTTTCTAGGGCAGAAAGAACGTGATTTTCTCCAAATGCTTTAACCATGCCCCTGACCTCCATTTCAGCATTAAAGGTTAAAGCAAACCTTTAACAAGCTGAAGGGGCCAGATATAGGGTGATGATAAAAGGAAGGGCAAAGGCAGAAAAAGAGTATGCCCTCAGAATTATGACTTCTATCTGGATGGCAAAAATAAAGTGCCTGCCCCAAGATCTGCATGGAATCATTCAGAAAGCTTGGAAATAAATCATGATTATTATGAAGCAGAAGTCAAGACTCCTAGCAAAACTTCAGCCATACACAGCCCTGTTTTGATGTTCTTCAACATTCAAAATTGCCCATTTCATTTCCTTTGAGCAGCCTATAAATAATACATCCATCCAGCATAGGGCTGCTTTGTAATGAATGTGAAGCAACAGAAAAAAAATGTGGTTATCAGCGTCTAATACGTGGAAAACAAATGGGATAAGGAAGGGACACAGTTCAGATGTGGACAACCTAGGTCTAGTGGGCAGGGCCCCAAACACATGACATGAAGCACAACTGCTCTGCTGTTGTGACTTTGTTGTATATCTCAATGCCAGAATTCAGTCATTAGTCCTAATGTGGATTATTTTTTTGCTTACTTAATATTTTTGATATCTATTATGATGAGCCTATGTTTTTATTAGTCTGAATTCAGGAGAAGAAAAGTGAACATATTTGAGTTTAGTTAAACAAAGATGAAATAAGATATAATTTTGTTATTAGTAAAAGACAACACGATCCCCTTCTGACCAGATACTCCCTTTAAGTGGCTGGTGTGATGCTTTACAAGTGCTGCTAACTGAGAAGACAAAACTATTCTGGTATCACATATTAGTTGAAATGATCATTTTGGCTATCATTCACAGAGTGTCTGCTATGTGCCAAATACTGCCAAGAAACTTGCATGTATTTCTAGTAACCCTCGTAAATGTGTAATGTAGATATTACTACCTCTGGTAATACCTGTTGTTCTATGGGTTTAAATGTACCCTGGCTTGATTGTTTCCAGCAGCACTCATTTACTACATATTTATATTGGACACCTACCAGGTGTCAAACTGGTTGAGGTTCTGCTTTCATTCAACTTGTCACAAATAATAAACAAGATAATATCTCCTAGAAATAATGGCATCTAGAAAATTATAGTATGGTAATGAACTTTCTCCTAAAATGATTTTCCCTCTGTCTTCACAATTCAGAAGCAGCATCCACCCTACAACATCAAAGGCAGTTCCTCTCCCAGGTGCTTAAAAAATTAACAGTTGTTTCCTCTTTTCTCAGCTCCCATAGCTAATGCATTGTCAAGTCCTGAAATTCTAAAATGTACCTAACATTCACTTCTCTCCCTTTGCACTAAATCCAGAATGGATCAAAATCAGAAACGGTCTAGGTGTCTTTCAGTGAGTGATTGACTAAACAAATTGTGATTCATCCATGTCATGGAACCTATTTAGAAGCAAAAAGGAACAAACTACTGGTACATGCAACAACTTGGATGGATCTCTACAAAATAATGCTGAATGAAAAAAGCCAATCCCCAGTGATTATATACTGTATAATTCTAGTTAGCTACATTCTTGAAATAACAAAATTATAGAAGAGCAGAACACATTAGTGATTGCCAGAAGTTAAGAATGAGAAGTAGGGGCAGGAGGGAAGTATGTGTGGCTACAGAAAAGTAATAGGAGAGATCACTGTGGTCATGGAAATGTTCTGTATCTTGAGTATATTAATGCCAATATCCTTAATGTGATATTGTAATATAGGTTTCAGTGTGTTAGCATCAGATGAATCTTGGTAGAAAGTACAGTATCTGTTTTATATCTTACAACTGATGTGAAATGAAAATCATTTCAAAATAAATACAATCCTATTTTATGTTAGAGTGTCATCTTCAACATAAATCAAGTGACCATATATGTATGGGTTTGTTTCCAGGATCTTTATTTTATATAATTAGTCTTTTGGTCTTGCTCTAAAACCAGAGTATTAATTAGTTTTTAAAAAGACCTATGTCTGTTATAAGTCTTTCAATATCATTATGCTTTAATATGGTGTTGGCTATCCTTGGTGCTCTGCATTTTCCCATGTATTTTAGAATCAGCTTTAAAATTTTCACAAACAAAAAGCATTTAGACAATTTTAAGATTGCATTGAGTCTATACATCATTTGAAATCATTGACAATATCAAGCCTTACAATTCATAAGAATTGACCTTACTAATGTAATTTTCTCTAAAAACACCATGAACATCTTTTATTAAATTCAATACTACATATTAAGTTTTTACAGCAATTAGAAATTGTATTAATTTTATTTTGTTGTAATTTGTTGCTGGTATGAAAGATGATTGATTTTATATAATGACCATATATTGAGTGGTTTTTCTAAATTTATATCCACACCAATAACTGTCTGTAGAATATTCACAAATATCTACATTTCACTAGTATTTCAAATGTATAGTGCTAGTTTTATTTCTTATTTTCTAAATATTTTGTGTTTCTTTTTCTTGTCCTATTGTACTGCCTGGGAAATTTCGTTTCTGCTATACTAACAATGAATAAACAGACTGAAACTGAGGATAGATCATTCCCCTCCCTCTTTTAATATAGATAGGACACTGACTCTGCCAACTGCAGCAGTGCACAGGCAGAAGATACAGTCCCCATATAAGAGGTAAGAAAAGAATCATTTAAAATATTAACAAATTGTTAAGGATGACTGTGGGGATTTATACCTACTTGCTGACTCTTTTGAAAAGAACCTCCACCTAGTATTCATGAGAAAGATTCAGAGCACAGCAAGAGACTACAGAAAGACTCCCTAAGCCATACAGATGTGAGGGAAAAAATTGGTTGCCACCATGGGAAACAGATGAAGGTCCACCACCTGATGCTTCCTTCAAAAGACTTAAGCTACTGTGGTCAGGGCAAAAAACAAAAACAAAACTAAAAACAAGCAAACAAACAACAAAGAAACAAAAACAGAAAACAAAAAAATGTGTTGCTCCCAGGAATAAGTAAAGATTCATTGCTTCTGGGGAAAAAGTAGAAGTGAGAAAAGTCATTAAATCCAGCCCACATCCCAAGTGAAAGAATCTCTGGAGGAACTCGAAGCATATCAATATCTGAGTATAAATAATATTTACCTTGATCTCTCTTATTATACAAAAGATGTCTTGCATTCAATTTAAAAATAGGAACCATACAAACAAATGGGGGGGAAAATCATTATCAAGAGACAAATCAATCAGTAAAACCAGAATCAGAGATGACTCATGTTGGAATTATAAGACAGGGACTTTAAAAATGTTAAAGATCTAAGTGAAACAGAGGGTAGAATACATAAATGGATAAGAAATTCTGGACAAAAGATATAATAATTATAATAAAGAGATAAATAGAAAATTGCAACTAGGAAATATAGTAGTAGAGATGAAGAAATGATTTGACGAGTTCATGAGTAGACCAAGCCAAGTTGAGGAAAGAATTGGGTTAAACTTGAGCACACTTGAATACAACTTACACAAACTGAGACAAGTTTAAAAAAATAGAACAGAACATTCAAGAACAAAACTAGCTTGTCAGTGCTTAAAATATCTCTACTCCATGTAAACTTTGAGAATTTCTCAGATACAACTATGTTTCTCTTCACCTGGATGTTTGAAATTTCACTTTGTACATGTGCAGCATAGTACCAAGCAATGCACCCCTATGTGGATTTCTGGATTTGTTTTTATTCCCCTCCTTCTCAAAACTATGCTCTGCAACTTCCAGCTGCCCCAGCCTCCCTCATCATTGATCTCCATCTCTTTAGATTTATGAGCCAGTAGGGCTCTGTCTTGATTCCCAGCATTTTCAGAGAAGTGGGGCTTATATTGTTTCTTCTCTTGGGGTTTACAGTCCTGCACTTCTGGCTGTCTAATCTTTCAAAACAATTGTTTTATATTTTTTGTCTGGTTTTCAATTTGTTTATGGTAGGAGGTCAGGGTCAGTCTTTGTTACTTCAATGTTTTCAGAAATAGTAGATCATATTGTACTTTTTTTGTTTGGAGTTATGTAACTAGATTCTAAATTTCTAGTAGGGTCAAATAATACAATGAGGATAAAGAGCAGTGGGAGAGAAATGAGGAATCCTGAAGTATAGTCACAGCTTCCCGCATATTCCTAGCTCCGCGGCTTTGAAAAACTGCGATACCACCTCTGCAACTCACTCCCCTCATCAGTAAGTTGGGAGAATTTTACTTAATTGCTTCCAACTCTCTTTCTAGCATAAACATTCTGAATCTATGGTAGAAAACCATTTGCCAAATCTTTAGATGGTTACATTGACCTTTCTACAATTTACTTGTAAACCTATTTTCAACATCACTCTTCAGAGCAGGACAAGAGACTAGAGTCTCAAATTTCTGTGCTGCTGCAAGTCCTGCTCACACTGATAGGAATTACACACAGGCACCTCAGAGATAATGGAGATGTCAATCTCTTTCATGAACCATGACAAGTATCCAAGGAATGGTAGATTTCAAAGTAAATATCCAGTATTTCAACACAGAGTCAGCAGGGATCAGTTCCAAACATTTTCCATTTCCTCCATCCACCTCCAGAATCAAAACATCTATGAAATTCATATGCCTTTTAGGTACCTGTTGGCTGATTTTGTTGAGATGCAGTTAACAGTCGATTAAGAGGATAGTTAGGATGCAAATAAAATCCAAATGGTTGACAATCTTTCCTTTGGTTTCAGATTACCGCTAATCATATAATTGCAGATTAAAGGACTCATTCTATCTTTTTGAAGTCACAGCAAAGGCATTAAAGTGTTTCTGCTCATCCTCAGAGCAGAAGCGTGAGAGAAAATCTCTAATGTGGGCTGTTCTCCTGAGATGTTACTTAATGATGCTCTGGCAGTATCATTAGATTCTTAGATTCTTGTGACCTTCTTGTATCTCAGATGACCCATGTCTGAACTTTTGCCCACTATTATGCTATCTTCCTAGCTTCAGGGAAATAGTTAAAATATTATTTTAAAGAAACCATTATACAAGCATTGTTTAGAATGAGCATGATTCTGTAGAGCATATGTTGGGGTCTCTCTCACCCTGATTAGGCTATTTGTTGATGTTAGATTCACAACATATTAAAAATGGAAAGGACTTTAGAGATAATCTTGTCCTTCCCTATCACTTTACAAAAAAGCAAAGTGAGTTCTTGGTAATACTACAAGTCCTAAGGACGAAAGCATGCTCATACATTTAAACAAAAGATTAAAAACAAAAAACAAAAATGTTTTCTGCTTAACCCTCTGCTAAAGCAGAAAATTCAATTAACCAGGATCTCTCTTTCCTCCCTAGGTTATTCCAACTATATTTAATTTAATTTAATATAAAATCATAGAACAAATCACAAGAGTTTTTTTTGTTTGTTTGTTTGTTTTTTTTTGGCAAATGAAAGTACAGTTGAAATGCATTGCAGTTCAAGATGAATGAACAGTAGCTTGCTGGCATGTGTATGAATGGGCCCAAGAACATTCCAAACCTACATGTAGAATGGAATATTGGGGAATTATGTGACTCTTTACATCACCAGCCCTCTATCCTTATGGCACCAGAGATCAGATTTGTCATTTTTACACAGGATACCCTCCTATCCTTGCCCTTCTCTGGATATCTGAACAATTAACTTGTTTAAGTTTTAAGTAAGTTTGGTTACTCTGGATACTTTTATACCCCTGAAATAAAGAGCTCCAGAGAAGAATCTTTCAGGAAGGAAGTAGACAAGATTTTATCTCTTCTATATAAGTACAATTTACAGTTTAGGATGATTTGGAATATAATGTAGAGAGGAATTGTCTTTTGCTTATATGCATCCTAAATGTTAGAATTGGTTTGCATATACTTATTTGGAAATATGTCTATTCTTCATGCTCCAGAAAAATATATTTCAATTTAGTATATTTTATTTATTAGCTAAAATCTTTTATAGATATCTTCAGGTAGCAAAGTAGAAGAAGAGAAAGAACTTTGCAAATGGGAGGTTGTAATTTTATACAACCCTAAATTCACTACAGGCTGAAAATGCAACATTATGAATAATAATACTAGAGATAATCATAACAGGTATTATTAAGTGCTTATGTGCCAGACACTTTACAGATTGCCTTTTACGTGTTACCTAATTAAATCTTCATAAAAATTGAAGGAGATAGAAATTAGTATTATCTTATTTGACTAAGAAGTTAAGGGACATGTGGGTCAGAAATTCTCAAATGGCTGAGTGGGGATTTGAACCCAGGTCTGGCAGAGCAGAGAAACATAAGGGGACACTGATGCTTTGATAATTCAGGGTGAGAGGAGTAGGTAGAGTTTTGTCGAAAGTCAGAGTAAATCAGCTCTGTCAGCAACACCATAATTTCACATGCACTCTGATTTTAGTGAGGGTTTGCTCACATATTTGTATAACATGTCAGTGTCCATAGGTTGTGAAGCTCAGGAAGTGAGAACATCTCAGAAAGCAGACCTCCGAAGTCAAGATTTGACATTTGGAATTTCTGACCAAACTACAGGATGTTTCAAATCTCCCTGCCAGACAACTCCCTTTTGACTGCACAGACTCTAGAGCATAAATTAGTTCAGTAAGTGTCTGCATTAAATTACCCTGAACAGTTTGTCACTCCCAATTGCCTTGGTTTTAATGGATACAGGGAAGAAATTCTACATATTTGGTGATATATTCTTAATTCTGGCTTAACAAGTGCTTTACTGCCACTTTTTGAGAGTAGGTAATTCAAACCCAGTATCCAGCTCTGGTGTCTCAGAATACCAGGGTTGTTCTCTCTACACAGAATTTGTTCAAAATGCCCATCTGTGTGGAATTTCTATTGCCCTCTTGGAGGCACAGGTAGCTTTGACTACCTCTGTGTTTGCTCACTTCTCTTGAATATTTATGTTTATCTTACCCATTGATTTTGAAAGAGGGGTATGGAAATTGATTGGCAGCACCAGTGAATAGCTGATGGGAGAATCTGGCCTCTGAATGAGAACGAGTCACTAATGATAGAGCTGTGCCCAGTGTGACTAATGCATATGGAGTAAGGAAGCTCTGAGATTTCCCCAATGCATGCAATCTTCTGCAGTGGTGAGGTAAGCAGGGAGGGAGAAGCACTTCCTTCACTGAGAGGACTCAAGGATGTGCATCATTCTCTGTATCCAGTTGAGTGTACTTTGTCAAACCTTTAATTTAAAGATGGAGTAGCTCTATGGAACTATCAGAAGCATTGATTCATTGGAGGCATTTCCAGCCTTGGGGTGGATAGAAGTGTAGATTAGAAGACTTAGCATGGCATGGTATGAAATGCTGTGATTACAGGACTTTATTTTCCATGAGTAACAAAGTGATCATATCCTTTACTGAAAACCCAGATGCTATCCACCTATTTCCCCTTCACTCTCTAAAATTTTCCACAGGTTTGAGAAGCACAAAGAACAATTATTCTTGCTTATTCTGTTCTGAATGTACTATCTACAATGGGTGAAAAGTGAAATATTCAGCCTGTTTATTAGCAGCTTGTTTCATGTTGGGACAAAACAAAAAAAGCTGATGTAATAGATTCCCACTCCCCCAACACACATATACAGTGAAGAATCACAATATTCATAGAGTATTTTTTTCTACTTTCCAATGATTTTCATATGGTATGAGGTCCATACATATTTGAATGAATAAAAACACACATGTGCACTGATATATAAATTTGGATTCTCTGAGACTCCCAGGAGGTAAATTTAATTAGGCAAGGTAAGCATTACTTTCTCTCCATATGGGTGAGGAAACAAGCATAGTTGGAAATGTCCACCTAAGAATACAGGGTATCAGCTCTACAATAATGCACTATAAAGGAAAGGGTTGAGGTATTTTTTAGCAGGACAGAAGAGCAGCCTAGGTGCTTTTAAGGGAAACTTCACAAAACTTAGAACTTTTACCTCTGAAAACAGTACTGAAAGAGAGAAAAACAGGAGGGGAGAGACAGACACCAAATGAACAGGAAGGAGGTACAGAGCAATAGGAAAGGTAAGTCCCAGAGAAGAAAGGACAAAATGAGATTACAGAGCTGCTGAAATGTAAGGACTCTGTGGGGCTGATCTGCTGCAGTCTCAACCCAATGATGGGAACCCTTTCCTAGAGCCATCAGCTTCACCAGCAGCCTCTATTTTATTAACCGCTGGTCTTGAGGCAGAACTACATCTATTTTCCTTCATTTTGCCAAAGGAAAGGATTCCAGGAAGTTCTGTGACACAAAAATGTGACAATGCCATTATTTGTACTTTTTTTCCCTTTAGGTGACTGATTTTTTTTTTTAACCTGGAAGTTTGGCAAACTTCTCTTGTGTTATAGACAACTAGCTGTGTATTTCACCTCATGGCTACCTGATATCATTTCCATGCCTTACATTCTTACTGTACTTTTCAGGAGAAATAAATAATTTGATAATGAGAATACTTACTATTAGAGACTTCCACAGTCTTTTTTGGGAGCCGTTTTGGGCTCACAGGTTGAGACCCCTCCCTGTGTGGAAAAGGTGATTGAAGCAGTTATGAGCTGGCTGAATATTGGTGTGATTTGTGTAAATGTTAGGCTCCTCTTATGTAAATTCACTCATTCACAGGCAAGGACAAGCATTGCGAATTCTGTCCTTGCCAGACGGGTTGTACCTCCCCCATTGTAATTGGAAGAATAGGCAGAATGACTCCTGGCCTGTTTATAGATAATTAACATAGGCAGGCCTAGGTAACTTCCTGTTCTCTCCCCCTGCCTTAAATGTATATGCTAATTAACTTGAAAACAACTTGTAAGATTGAGGAAATTGCTGCTTAACTGATAAAACACTTTATTGTTCAAACTATGCTTACTGATGGGCTGTCATTCATTGCTGTAATGTAACTCACTACTTTTAAATAAAGACACTGAGACTGGCAGGGCAGAGATGCCAGAATTGCCAGGGCTGCCTGCTTGGTCATCAGACTACATCTCTCTCCTGGCTCTCTCACTTCCTTTCGCCTGACCGTCCGTCCTTCGTGCACCCCTAGATTCACCGGAACAAGGACCCCGACAGTCTTTACTTTGCTCCTTGAAACCCATATCCTCCATACATATATATGCCCTTGGATTCTATCTTACTCTCTGTCTACTGCTAAATAAACCCATGTGGAAACTCACATATCTGGTCTGTAACAGGAATGAAGTTATGAAAATTAGTTTCTGATCACCAATCTCCCTGATAACATAATCTCAGTCCCCACTTCTGTGGCATTCATAGTGGAAACATGTAACTCAGCCTATTTTAGTTCCAGGGACATATCCATCACGGTGTGCTTTGTGGTTATGGCCATGCTAGAATATATGGCTATGCTGGATTTTATGTTTAAAAATCTCTAATAGGACTAGGACTGACAACTTAAACACCATGTAGAATGTCCAAAAATATCCTTAGAAAATACCTGGAAATAGAATGTAATTCTCTAAGTTCATAAAGCATAGATTCTAAGAAAAATAAATAAATAAAATCCTGCCTATTGAGAACTGTACTTTATTCACAAGTAGAGTTCATATATAAGGCTAAACCTTGAGAATAATATTGAAGTAGGAAAAACTAGTCCTTAACCCAGCAAAGTGGGAAAGGACATTTGCCTTTATGCTCATATCATAGGCTGTTAATTTCAAAGCCTGAGCCTAATGTTAGTTAAGACAGAATAGTCAAATGTAGCTAGGCAAGCAGACCTGGGTTAGAAGAGGGCTTGTGGGAAGAGTTTACTGAAGAGTGTACAGTTGGACTCAAGTTTCAATGGCATTGGGGCTGATTAGGTCCATGGACCATACCTTGCCTTTGTCAGCTACCTGGTCTTATGGGAAGGCTATATTAATACTTTCTGGATACCTCTTATAGATTTCTGCCATTGTTTTTCATAAGGACAATATGGTCTAAAGAGGAATGTCCTTAAAGTTTGAACTCTCAGATTTAAATCCTATTTCTAATACATTCTACCTGTGTCATATTGTACAAAAGGCTCCACTGAAGTCTCAATTTTCTCATTTTTAACCTTAGGACAATACTAGCTTCTTGTTGGATGGTCATGGATGTTACTATTACACATTTAAAGGACCATAGTGGTTATTAGTAATCATGGTCATTATCATTGTTGTTTTGGCCCAGCTCTATAAACCAGAATATTTCGTGAAGACCAGTTCTTGGTAATCTCCTCCTAAAGAAATGTTCTGATGGCAGAACCTTTTGGTTTTTAAGTTCTCCTTTCTCCTTCCTATAGTAATATGTCCAGTGACCAGCCCTTATCGCTAAAGAGTGTTTGTCTCCAGCAATCATAGGACAGAGGCTGGTTGTTCTGAATGCATATAATAAGAAGATACCAGTTGGTTAAGTCTATGGCATTGTGAGTTGAGTACATGTGTTTCATTTCATGAGATCCAAACATTTATTGAGCTGCTTATAGCTGCTTTTAAATTTTAAGAATTATTTCTTAGTATTTAGGGGTGATCCAAATAATATAAATCAGGTTTCCAAATAAATGAGGTTATAATCCCTTTTCATATGTCAGTTTTTTTTTTAATCCATTTGTGGACAGGATCACTCGTCTCATTCCTCTTTAATAAAATCTAGTTATTAAAATAATAACTGGTAATAATAAAATCTGGTTATTAAAATCTAGTTAAAAATACACCCTGGTTTCATTCTCTGAGGAGCTGACTGGGGCAATTTTTTTTTTTTGGAGGGGATACAATTAATTTTACTCAAGTATGTCTTTTCATTGTCCTCACATTGTTAGAGTGTTCTCATTTTGTCATCTTTCATTAACCCTGGCCTTGACTCCTTACCCTCAAGAACACAGTGTGAATCCAAAAGTGGTAGAGATAAGTGAATCCAACATACAGCATAGATTCCACTGTGGAGTTTAGTATTGTTTTTGTTCTTATTGTTATACTAGCACTTTACTATTATTATCAGCTGCCCTGTATTGAGCACTGGCTGCACAAGTCATTGTACTTCGTGTTCTAATTATCCCCACACCTGCCTTAAAGTTAGGTTTTGCTCTAAGAAATCTGAATACCAGAGAGAACATGAGGATAATATGCTCAAAGTCACATAGATAACTAACAAAGCTTAGATCTGAACCATGGTCTCCAAAAAAATAAAAATAAAAAACAAAAACAAACAAACAAAAACCAAAAAATCCAAAAAAAAAAAAAAACAGCTCTTAAACAATTCTACTATAAGGTCAGAAATTGAGAAATTCTAAAATTGAAAATGCAGTAATGTTCTTTACATTTCCAACACTCATTTTTCCCATCTTGTCCCCTCGGTTTTGTTCAGCACCCACATGGTCTTGAGTTCTAGAGAAAGAATGGGTTGCATGAAGGACAGTACTGGGGACAGAGGTGAGAGGAAGGAAGAAGAACAGAAGGGTGTGTAATGCAAAGACAGCTCCTAACTTCAGCGGGAGAAAGTGGGAAAATTTGATATCCTCCAATGATACCTTCTATGCTAGTCTCTTCCTTGTGGACTTTTCCTTTTTGCCTGAAACATTTTCTGTGTCCTTCAATTCTAGAATATTTTTAATCTCAATTTTTATAAACCAACTACGCACTATGAGTTTAACTGATAATAGCTTAAAAGGTTCTCTCCCCTCAAGGGACATTTTCATTTTAATAGAAGACATTTTGC